>JAKSZU010000001.1:136135261-137335261 GCA_026018925.1 Tupaia tana
GGTGGAGGTGGTGGTGGAGGTGGTGGTGGTGGTGGTAGTGATGATGATGGTAGTGGTAGAGGTGGTGGTGGTGGTAGAGGTGGTGGTGGAGGTGGTGGTGGTGGTGGTAGTGATGATGACGGTGGTGGTAGAGGTGGTGGTGGCAGAGGTGGTGGTAGTAGTGATGATGATGGTAGTGGTAGAGGCGGTGGTGGTGGTGGCGGTGGTGGTGGAGGTGGTGGTGGTGGTAGTGATGATGATGGTAGTGGTAGAGGTGGTGGTGGTGGTGGTGGCGGTGGTGGCGGAGGTGGTGGTGGTAGTGATGATGATGGTAGTGGTAGAGGCGGTGGTGATGGTGGCGGTGGTGGTGGAGGTAGTGGTGGTGGTGGAGGTGGTGGTGGTAGTGATGATGATGGTAGTGGTAGAGGTGGTGGTGGTGGGTGGAGGTGGTGGTGGAGGTGGTGGTGGTGGTAGTGATGATGACGGTGGTGGTAGAGGTGGTGGTGGCAGAGGTGGTGGTGGTAGTGATGATGGTAGTGGTAGAGGCGGTGGTGGTGGTGGTGGTGGAGGTGGTGGAGGTAGTGGTGGTGGTGGAGGTGGAGGTGGTGGTGGTAGTGATGATGATGGTAGTGGTAGAGGTGGTGGTGGTGGTGGTGGAGGTGGTGGTAGTGATGATGATGGTAGTGGTAGAGGCAGTGGTGGTGGTGGTGGCGGCGGAGGTGATGTTGCATGGTCATGGTGGTAGAAGAGGTGATAGCAGTGATGATGATGATGATAGTGGTGGGGGTAGGGATGGTGATTATGGTGATCATTTTTTTCAGTACGGAAATACAGCCTCTTTTGTAGAGAGTCTGGAATCATCTCGTGGCATTCAGACCTCCTGTTTCCTACTCAAACCCTGCAGGACCCACCCCCGTGTCCCCCACCTGCATACAGACTGGGCTGCTGCATAACAAGGGGCCACCTGGCCCCAGGAAATGACTGCTGGCCAGGATGAGTCCTACTGGCCGTTAACTCACAGCCAGCCTCTGCTCGCACGCTGTCACTGCATTTGTCCTTCCCTGAACTCTTTGACCCTAGGTCACACATCCTGTGGCAGGCTCCAGCGCCTGCTGCTCACTTGGGTTACTTATTTCCCAAGGCTCCTCACAGGCCGCTCACAGGAAGTTGCTCTGGGGGTGGCGGCACTGCCCTCCCTCCACTCCCTGCTGTCCCTCCTGCCCCGGATGCCCCCTCCCTTGGTGGTGTTGGCCAGTTTGCCACCCTCCAAAGGTCAATGAGCAGCTTCCCTTCCTGCGGCCCAGCATAGAAATAAGTATCTCTGGGGAACCAGCAGTTAGCGTAATGGCTATGTCGCTGGACTCCCACGTAGTCGACCGCGGTTCGTGTCCTGGACCCGGTGGCTTAAAACTCACGCCGGGCGCGTGTGCGTGCGTGCCCAAGATCCCGAGAGGAGAATGGAGGAGAAGGGATTGCGGCGTGACCATCCCCCCTGGGGGGTGATTTCTCGCTCTCTGTCTCTATGTCTCTCTCTGTCTGTCTGGCGAGCGCACGCGCCCTATAGCGATAAACCTCTCCAAAAAAAAAAAGAAAAAGAAAGAAAAAGAAATAAGTATCTCTGTAGACACCTGGCTCCCCAGGAAGTGTGTGCAGTCCCTGCTTAGTGCCAGGAGGACCCAGGTACGAGCGCAGCTCGGGCTGCCCCTCTGAGGATGGCCATGGCCTCTTCTTCCTGAGTCCTAACGCAAAGCAGCCTGACCCTAGCGGGTCCTGCATTTCACTCAGTCGCTCTGTAAGGCAGACCTCAGTACACACACACACACACACACACACACACACAAGCACAAACACATATTCAAATGACTACAAATGTGTATGCCACACACTCATCCACACAAATATACACAACACACATGCACACACACACACACAGAAACACATACAAATACACAACATACATGCTTGTACTCACAACACATAAGTACATATACTAATACACACATGCATGCAACACACTCATGTGCACATACACATAGCAGTCACACCTACTCACAAACACACTCACACACAAAACATGTAGAAACAAACCCCCCCACTTTTATACATATACAGCACACTCACACACCAAATATGTACACACACTCACATACCTCACACACACCATACCACATACCAAACACACACCACATTTACACACCCACTACATATATACTACACACACACACCAGCACCCTCTTGCCACCCTGAGGTCACCCCGCACCAGACTCTATTGGGAAACAGGCTTCTCTTTGTGCCGCTTCTTACTGAGTACAGGACCTGGTCACAGAGTGCGGGACCACATCCCCAAGTGGGATCGGGGCTCAGGAGGGGCTTGGAGGAGCCTCTCCGGGCACAGAGAAGCCGATGGTGTGAGCCCACTCTTGGTCACCACGTCTCCACCCTCAGGGATTCTCTGCCTCAGAGGACTCACATCAGTCCCAGGTGACCCTGCACAGTAGCCAGAGCTCTCTGGGGTGAGGAATGTGGAGGTGCCAGATAAATGCATGTCTGCAAGACCATCACGTGGGCTTGGGATTAAAGCTGTGTGAGCAGCCATGGAGAGTCTAGGACTCTTGGCGTCTCTCTCCAATCCAGCCCTGCCCTGGGCTCAGCAAGTCCTCCACAGGGATGTCTAATCAACATCCCCAAGGGACATGTCCCTCACTGAGCTGACGGCCAACCTGCCTCCCACAGCTGTCAGCCTTCCCCATTTTGGAAGAGATCCAGCTGTCCAGTTGTTGAGACTGGATCCAGGATGGCCCATCAGCTCTGTCATCAAACACGTCGGCCCCTGCCCACTGCATGGCCTCACCTGGCCTGGATCGCACCCGTGGATGCTCACTGGGTTCCCAGCCACCCTCGTTCCATCTGTCCTCCACGCAGCAGCCCAGGCGACCTACAGACAGCTCGGCTCATGGCCTCCTGAGCCACCTCTCCTGAGCAAGTGCCCCTTGACCAGCAGGTGCAAGGCTGCAGCCTGGCTCCCCACTGTCCCAGCAGGTCTGCACGGTCCCTTTCACACCACGGAGGCCTTCTGGAACTCCAATTTGCCTCTTTATTTTCCCTTTGCTCCTTTTCTGTCTCCCCACACAGCACACACTCCATAAAGGAGCAGGGTGTTGTCTGTTTTCCTGACCGATAAATGAAGAGGAAGATGACGCAGGGCCCAGTTGCCCAGCCCAGCCCAAGGAGGGCTTGGTCAATATTTACTAGGTGGGTGAATGCATGGAATGCATGTCTATTTCCAGCTGGGCCATGCCCTGAACCCTGGGAGTAGGAGCAGATTGAAAGGAAAAAGCGCTGAGTCTGAGGCTCCAGAAGGGTCTCTGTCAGAGGAGCTGGCTAAGAGACCACTCCCTACTTCCTCACATCTCTGTGGCCTCCTGCACACCAGGTGGTGTTGGCTGGTAATTTGAGCGGCTGGGTTAGGAGAGGCCAGAGGGGCTCTGGGTAGGGGCAGAGGGCTGAGGCCCAGCCTCTCCCTGCAGCTGCCCCCTTTCCAAATGCCTGAAATTCTGGAATTGTTCCTGCCCCTTTAAGCTGGCCGCCAAGAGATCCTGCTTGCTTGGTACAGACTCAGGCATTCACCCAAGAGCTGTGGGTCCCAGTGTGTGTGGGTGTGGTGACCTCCGTGAGCACGTCCTCCCAGCCCTCCCTGAGCAGGTGAGGCAGCCCAGACCAGCCCTGTCACATGCTCCTCATGTAGGCCACTCCACGAGTCACAAGGCAGATTTTCCATTAGCGTCAAACATATGCGGATCTTGGCCTTGAAGCTGATGGGAGCAGAGTGGGAAGAAGCCAGTTTTAGAAATGCACGTGTCTGAGGGGTCATGAGGGGCACCAGCTCCCCAAAGTGCACCACACCCCCAGCAGGAGTGAGAATGGCCTTTTGGAGTATAGACCATGGACTCCTGCTCTCTCTCCCTTTCACACACTCACACACACGCGCACACACACACACATGCACATGCATACCTCTTAATGTATGTCTGCCCGGGGGGTCAATCAGACCTCCCCAGGGAGGTGAGAAGTCCCATAGGAGGAGCCCAAAGCTCACGGTCTGAGCACCTGTGTGTGTGCTCGCCCGCCTCTGACAGTTATCGAGCGCCCCTGTGTTCCCAGCACTGTGTGTGCTCTGCGGGACCCCCAAGCACAAGAAAGAAGAAGATGCTTCCAGAGGGAGGTGCAAGGGAGCTGGGAAGCTAGAATATCCTCAGAGCAATGTCAGAAACCACTCACAGGACTGCCGAGCCCCGTGATTTTCCCCTTCCCAGACACAGTTCTCTCTCCTCTTGGTACATACCCTTATTTTCCCTCGGGAAAACTTCCTTTTCCACTTCTACAAAGGGTAGTGAATTTCGTGCTTTGTTTTCATGGAGTTGCCACCATCCTCTGGGTGATCATGTGACTTGGCTAAGGACACATGACTCCAAGCCTAGCCATGGAGATGATGCATTTCTCCAGCACAGAAGTCAGTGCAGAGATCGGCACAGAACCTGAGACCAAGCCGGCCAAGTCCCGGCCAGGATCGAGCAAGGCGAGTAAGACTGAATCGCCCTGGCCCTCCAAGGTGGTGGTTCCAAGAAGCTCAGTCTAGAGCTCCCTGGCTACCTTTGCCTAAAAAATTAAGCCGACACAGGAGAAATCAGGCTTAGAGTCTGAGAATATAGTACCCAATGACATCTTTCAACTCCTGCGTCAAGTCATTCCTAAAGCCAGATGTACCCTGCATTTTCTAGCTAAGTCATCCTGCAAACTCTTATCTGAAATGAGCTTGGATTGGGGTTGCAACTGAGTGATGTGGTTCTGTATGAAACGGGGTTCTCTCAACTTTTATTACAGAGTAAACCAAGGGTGGGGTGCCAAAAGGAAAAGCCTTTCGGGTTCATAAGAGGTGGAGGCAGATACTAGCACAGGCTGGCCTTGTCCCTCAGCTGTTCTCGAAAACTCCACCGTATGCGCTTTGAGCATCTGAGGCCTCCTGCAGACCTGTGTCCCCGCCCCAGTCCAGGCAGCTGTGTTTGTGGCACTGTGGTTCCCCGAGTGTGACCCACTCCTTGCCTGAGGGCACAGGCCAGCGTCTCTACCTCCTCTGTGGTGTCCCTTCCCGATTGCAGGGCCTCGAGAAGGTAGAGAGCAACTCTGTAACTGTCTTGGCGGGCCCCAGGCCCACTCCCCACCTGTACACAACTCCCTCCCTCCGTGAGGCCCAGAGGCCTTTAGGGCTGGCCTGGGGAGGAAAGGCCTTCAAAGAGCAAGGTCCCCCAAGCCGGAACAGCCGGGCAGGGAGGGTGGCCTGGGAACCCCCTGCTCTGTGGCATCCTCCTACTCCAGGGACCCCATATGATTTCCCTGCTGCTTCAGCTGGCTCAGCCCCCTGATACCACCTCCTACAAAATGCTGCTCTTCGCCCCCTCCTGCCCCCAGCTAAGGCAGACTAGTGTTTTCCACAGAATCCTTGCAAGCAACTAGAGAGAATTATTATCAGGGAACTGATTGCTGAGAATACTTTTTCCCAAACAACGAGTGCCTAGTCCCAGGATTCTAGGAAGGTAGAGACAACCTACTGATCTAAGGGCCCCTCACCTGGCACTCACCGCACATCCCATCCTGTCTCCTTTCCTCCATGCTCCCCTACTGTAGTTTCTGTGGCCAGGGAGGGGCTGACAGGGGTGGAGCCATCTCAAGGGCAGGCTAGCCATTCTGCAGAGTGGTGACCCCAGGAAGTGCTGCCCCTCCCACCCTGGCGCCAATGAGAGCCATGAGGCGGGCGCCACAGCTTGCCGGAGAGGGGAGCTTCTGTCTCCAGTCTGCAGAGGACACAGATTACATGGGCAGATCAGGAGACCCACACTGACTTCTCCATCCTGACTTTGTGAATTTCTGTGGACAGGTGGCCACCCCTGGATGGATAAAAGCACTTCCTCCCAGGACTGGGGTGGGCTGCTCAGGTGCGTTTAAGGACAGATGATAAAGGGTTGCATGAAAGCTTAGAAAGGCGTTGTTAATTCTTGTGCAGCTTTTGGAACTCTGCAAGTGTTTATCAAGCACCTCCTGCACACCAAACCCGGCTCTGCTCCTGAGGATATGAGACCAGGTGATGTACTTTCTCTATAAGAAGTTTCGGTCTGCCTTGGGAAGGTGGGGCGCCGCTCGTAGGCTCACACTCCCAAGGTGCAAACACCCGCAGGCCCTGCTGTGATGGCAGTTAAAATGGGAGGGGGCACACAAATAAATATTTGGAGTGTCAGGAGGTGATCCATGAGCTGGTGGAAAGAATAAAGCCACGTAGGGGAGGGACAGGGTAGAGAGATGAGGTAAGTGTGGTTTTCTCTCAGTGACCGGGCAGCATGGCCACCAGGCAACCTCAACATGTTCTGATCTTGGAGGATGAACATTCCAAGCGGAAGGAAGAGCACATGGAAAGCCCCGAGGGAGGGGGAAGCTGGTGTTTTGGGCACAGAAAGAAGGAACATGTGACCAGGGTGGGGGGTATGAGGGGACAGTGGGTGAGGTGAGGTCAGCAAAGGATACCAGAGCAGCTCATGTCAAGTCTTAGGGATTTTCTGAGAACTGGAGTTTATTCTAAGTGGGGCCCTGGAGGGTAGGCTTAGGGGAGACTTGCCTGACTTTATTAGGGGAGGCTCTTCAGGGCCGAGGGAAAATCAATGAGGACTGGGAAGAGGTTGCTGCCCTGACCAGATCAGGAGATCCTAGGGTTTGAGTGGGGGCTTGGGTGGGGTGGCAGCTGGGACAGGAGTCTGGGTACAGTTGGAAGCTTGAAGTCAATAGGACTTGCTCGTGGTTAAGACGGCCTGGAGAATGGGAAGAGCTGAGGAGGGCCCCAGAGTCTGTTCCAAGCATCGGGAGGGAGGGCTGCATTGCTGGGGCCACCGGAAGAGGGCTGGGAAAGAAAGGGAGAGCCTTCCACCAGTCCTACCTGCCTTGGCTCCTGGCCAGGTCCAAGCCATGCAGCATTTGTTCTAGATGACAGACCTGCCGGTCCTGGCCTTCCTCCCTGCGCCTGGACACCTTGGCATCGCCCAGGCCTTCACTTGGACTCCCCGGTTCCCAGGCCTGTTGGGCCCGTGCATGGGCTCCCGGCTCCCTCGCTGGCATGAAGGAGGTTTTCACACATGGCACATGTCAGGCACAGGCAGACGCGGGTGAATGAAACAGGAATTCAGGGGCTCCAGGAACTGGGTAGCAGAATCCGGGGTGTACCTGGCCAGGCTGTCCTTCAATGGGCGACAGAGGACAGAAGGCGGTTGGCAAAATCCTGTCCAAACCCAGTCTCAGCACCCCCAGAGAGCCTCACTCTCCCCCATCCGGTGCATGGCTTAGCTTGTCCAGACGGGCATGCAGGGGCCAGGAGCCATTGCCAGGGAAGGTCAAGGACACCTCTGTCACTCGGAGGACCCCAAATCAAGTAGCACTTGGATCAGAACCGGGTACTCAGAGCCCCACACTACAGAGACCACCCGGGCTGCCATCAACTCCTCTGTGGCTTTCATCACCCAAGTGGGAATGGCAGCTGTGACGTACATTAAGATCCCCAATTACACACACACCTCCTGGGCAAAGATCTGTTTCCATAAACATTGCAGACACGGCTCGGAGGACAGACCAGAAAGCTGTGTCCTCCAGACGACGTGTCATCTGGCCCCTCAGCCCCCTCTAATGCTAGGCACATCTCCACTTCTGGGGCCAGTCACCCACACTCACCTCTTCTCAGGCCCACTATGGCTCCCCCGCCCACTGCCCCTCTGACCTGTGCCTTCTCGTGTCTGGCCGTAAAGCCATCAGATGCCTTGCTTCTCCTGCTGGGGAAAGAGTCACGCCCAACACACACACACACACACACACACACATGCACACACACATGCACACACATACACATGCATGAATGCTGATCCCTGCTCCTCCCAGACCCGGCTGTGACCAGATGCCTGCCTCCACCACTTTGGTTCATCCCCTGAGCACCTTCATGAGAATGATGCTACCAGCCTGTGAAGTTAGGGCAGGGGTCACCTTCGAGGGGAACTCCTTCTGGGGCCACCGGGACAAAATGCCACACAGCGGGTATCTGGAAATAGCAGAAGTGTACTCTCTCATGGTTCTGGAGCCCAGAGTCTGAGGTCAAGGTGTCCTGGGGTCAGGCTCTCTCTGACAGCTCCCTCTGCGTCTTGCTTCTCCGTAGTCTCTGGTGTCACCAACAGTCCTCAGCATCCTAGAGGCACATCTCTCCAGCTTCGGCCCCATCACCACAGGCCTTCCCCTCATCAGCCTGAGTGTGTCCTCTGTCCTCCGTACCAGTCACTGGATTGAGGCCCGCAGGAATCCAGCATGACCTTGGCTTGATTTAATCACATCGACAAAGATCTTTGTCCCAAATAAGGTCACATGCACAGGTTTCAGGGGACTATCATTCACTCTAGTACAAAAACCCATGGCATCAATAAGGAATCTAAACTAACCCGAGATTTACCAGGCTACCTAGGACCAGAGTCTGAACTATAGCCTAGCACGCACACTCTCACCCGGTATCTTTCTAACACAGCAGCAGCCTCTAGTCCCGGAAACCTGAGTGTGGATCTGATGGTACATTGCCTGAAAAAAATAAAGTAGACCCCTGGTTTCCATCCTGTGGGGATCCCTCCAACCTGGGCCCATCCTGCCTCTCCAGGGATTGGTAAGGAGCAATTCCAGGTAGAGTGTTAAGTGGGTACATCAGGGTGCAGTAGGCAGTGTACTGTCTTTTGTGTAAAAAAAGTATAAAAACTACAAATCTGTGCATGTTTATTTATATCTGCAAAAAAATGCACTAGAAAGATAAATCAGAAACTAGTAAAATGATGACTTTAGAGGTGAGTGAAATTAGGAATGGAGACTAAAATGAATATAGTCTGCTATAGGGCTTATTTAACTCCAGAACTATGGGAATGTTTTCCATATTCAAAAAATAAACCTAAAAAGAAAACATCCTTCCCAACAAAAATGAAAATTTATAGTTTGTAACATAACAAAGAAAACACTGATTTCAACTGACTTTAGGGAAGAAAAATCCATTCATCTCCAATGATACTAAAAAGAGAAAGTTTAAAAACAGGGACCAGCAGATGGTATAATAGACTCCTTCATGGTCGACTGCTATTCGAGTCCTGGACCCGGTGGCTTCAAACTCACACCAGGCACATGTGTGTGCCAGCAAGATCCTGAGTGGAGAATGGGGGAGAAGGGATTGTGGGGTGGCCATCACCCCCCCGCTGCCAGGGGATCGTATCTCACTTTCTGTCTCTCTGTCTCTTTCTGTCTCTCTAATGAGCTCATGTAGCCTAAAGCAAAATTTTCTCTAAAAAAGAAACAAACAAATTACTCTCACTTGTTGCCATTAGAGGTAATTTTTGTACAAATTTCTTGCTCTGAACATTGTACCTAAAACAAACAAAAAAAAGAACGAATTATACATTTATCTTCTCTTTCCTGTATAAACTGTATCTTGGCATACCCAAATAACCCTAGGGGTTCTGCTCATGTAAAGTGGAGGACTAGGCCAGGTGCACATGTCGCTTGTGACCCTAGCACCTGTCAGGGGACAGCCAGACACCTCCCAAGTGAAGCGATGCCTGTGAGGGTCTCACACCCGAAGGGATGAAACTGCATCTACTCAAGCTCTCAGACCTCCTTTCTTTTTTTTTTTTTTTTTTTTTTTTTTTTTGAGAGGTTTTTCGCTATAGGGCGCGTGCGCTCGCCAGACAGACAGAGAGGGACAGAGAGACAGAAAGCGAGAAATCACCCCCCAGGGGGGATGGTCACGCCGCAATCCCTTCTCCTCCATTCTCCTCTTGGGATCTTGGGCACGCACGCACACGCGCCCGGCGTGAGATTTAAGCCACCGGGTCCGGGATGCGAACCGCAGTCGACTACGTGGGAGTCCAGCGACATAGCCATTACGCTAACTGCTGGTTCCCGTCAGACCTCCTTTCTTGCATGCATCAAATCATGGGAGAGAGACCAGTGAGGCATCCTCCCCAGGAAGCAGAGGCATCCTACACGAGGGACTTTTGGATCCAGTCTCTTAAATAAACCTTGACATGAAGAGAAAAAAGAAGATTGTTCTAGACTTAAAATTAAGAGACACAGAGACCAAATGCAGAATGCGGATTTCATACCAGTATTCAAACACATGAGCTATAAAACAGTATTCCAGAGAAGGTAGGGAGTTTAAATCTGAAGTCATATCAGGTGATATGAAGGGAACAGGGCTGTTGGGTGTGGTGACAATACAGAGGTCGTGGAAGATGTCCTTACCTGTCAAAAAGTCATACAAATTAGTTACAGGTGAAATGCCACAGAGTGTGTAATGTTCTTAAAAATATTTCACATACACAACTATATAACAAAGCAATTATCCCAGAATATTAATTATTATTCATTTGTTGATAGAAATAGGGATTTTATACTACTCTTCTGTTTTCTGTGTGTTTGAAAGTTATTACAATAAAGTGGGTTTAAATGCTGAGGCAGGAAGGGCCCTGCCTCACAGCCCTGTTGGTGCCTTCATTGCTTTGGAGACAGCAAGGGAAGCCCCTGTCCCCATTCCCAGAGCCTCACGCTGGTCACAAAACAAAGTCCCTGTCTTCTTCACAGCCTGGCTGCCTGCTTCACACCCTGCCTGCTGCCCAGCGCCAGCAAAGAGAGTTTTTCAAAGCTCCTATCCCAACTTCCAGACTCTGAACACCCCGGAGGACCCGGGGGGAGGGTCTGCAAAGAGAAGGATGGTGGAGGGTTGCTGGAGTTGGAGGGGTCTTAGAAATCAGCTGAGTGACGCCCGGTCTTACACCCCAGGAATGGAGCTAGCCGCCCTCCTGACTCATTCCAGGCTCCAGCCCTTCTCCCGCTGCCTGGCTGTGTGGGAATCTGGTGGCCCTGCCGCAGAGGCGTGTCTTCCACCATGTGTCCTGCGGTAGCTGTTGCCCTGGCTGCACTGAGATGAGCCCATGAGGAAGGGGGACAAAAAGGACCACCAGCATGCAGGTGTCTGGGGACCTCCACAGCAGCTGGCTGGCCTGGCTCACTGGTGTGCCGGGACAGTGAGCTCAGCACAGTGCAGGCAAAGGCAATGTGGGGGACATAGGCTGTTGACACCCGTATGTACACAGCCAGCTGGAGCCTGGGCTCAGTGGGAGAGTGGACAGTGCGCCCTTACACCCAGCCTCAAGTTGCTGCACTGGGAGTGTGTGAGTGGACGAGGGAGCTGGTCCCGTTTCCCTACCCCGCTGCATGTCAGTCGTGCGGAGTAACCACAACTACTTGGAGAAAGCCCCAGAACCTGTGTGTTTAGCAGCTCCCACCTGATTTGGATGTTGGGGCAGACCCACCACCACCAAGTGGGGTGACGTTTCGAGGTCAGTGTCCAGCGCGATGCTCCTCCCATTGTCCATCAGGTGGAGAGAAAGCCAAGGTCGAGGTAGGAAATACCACGACACTCCAAGTACCCACTTTCCCAGACCCTTGGCCAGCAGATGCAGAGCAAGTAGCCTGTCTCTGGCCAGGTGGACACATGAAGAGCAGTCCAGGGGGGTCACAGATCAGGAGCTAGGCCCCACAGGGATGGGCTGGGAATGCATCCTCCAGTCTCCCATCTCCTTTCAAAAGTGCTGCGGGGGTCCTCCTCACACTGGGAGACCTAGACCCGCCTGGGCAGTGTTGTGGCTGGCTTGTGTTTGTAGCCAAGGAAACAAACACCCAGGGCAATCACTGGATGTCCAGCCAGGCCCTCCCCCGTGTGCCTACCCTCCTCAGAGAGGGGGAGGGGCCTTCTCGGCAGCCCCACAGGCACCAAAAGCTTCCAGCTCCATGGGCAGCCCGCTGTCCTGTTGTCTTAATGGCTGACAGAGCCTCACGGCGGCCCAGCTGGCAGCTGCAGATGCTAAGTCAACCTGGTAGAACAGGCCACTGAGCAGCAGTGTGGCGGCAGCAGAGTACGGAGGGACAGGCGTGTGTGTCAGGCAGCACGTCTGGCCTCAGGTCCTCCTCAGCCCAGGCCTGATGGCAGGGAGCAGACTGCCCATGCCAGGGTGGGCTCAGAGGACACCACCCAGATAGAAAGCAGATGTCCTCTGTCCCCGCTGTCCTCAGGGAAACTGAGAACAGTTGACCCCTCCAGCTCCCTACTTGGTGGAGTTCTTTCCTTTCTCTCCACTGCCTCCATTCATTCGTTTACTCATAAATCCTCTGACGAGCATTTACTATGTGCCAGGTGCTGTCCAAGTAGCTGGGGACACAACAGAACCAGCCACAATCCCTGTCCCCAAGCTGCTGATCACCCAGAGCAGGAGATGCCAGCCAGTGAAGAGACAGTGGATGGGGAAAATGACAGCCAGAGGGACAACCAGAGGCAGCGTGAGGGAGACCCTCGGTCTCTTCATGGGCAGCAGGGAGTGGTAGGAAGTGGGGCCAAACCAAACACATGCCCAGAGGAGGTGGCTGGGCCTCGGCTCTGGCCAAAAGGAATAAAAATCTTCTCATTTTCCCTGAAAAAGATAAAGTTAGAATTTTTACATTAACTCTCTCAATGTGTCAACATGGGCATTTAATCTACATTTTTAAAAGAGAAGAAGAAGAAAAGAAAAAGTGAAAAGTATATGCCAAAACAGGCGAGTGGTCTAGCTTTAGGCCACAGTTTCGAGCACATGCCCTAAGGAAGGCGGACGTGCCCCTCCAGGACAGTGTCTCCGAGCGCCGGGACACGGCAGGAGAACGCACACGCGTGGACCCGCATACCACCTGTGCATGTGCACAGGATGACCCTAGGCCTGCTCCTCGGGGAAAGCAGGACTGGGGCTAAGAGCAGGGACTTACTGGCCCTCTGGGGCTGTGGTGTCGCCTCCACCTGCAGGAACCAGTGGCACTCAGAGGCCCTGTGCCCGCCCCACGCTTCCCTTCGGCAGCTCCCAGCCGGTGATTGAGCACAGCGGGGACACTAAGGCAGGCTCATCCCTTGGATACCTGGGAGCCTTGGTCAGCCAACTACAGCTCACGGACTCTGGGAGACTGGTCGGCCCTCCTGAGACACCGGCAGCCCCCTTCTCTCCCTCTCAGACCCCAGCTCCCATCTCAGGGCTTTGCAGGATTCCTGGCTCTCTCCCGTCTTCTCCCACACAGGTGTTTCTCCTCACAGAACCCTTCTGCACTTAATCCTGTCTTGGCAGCTGCTTCTCAGATGACCCAGAGTCATGGGTGCCCCAGAAATCACAAGTCTGGCCAGTCTGTGGTCCAGAAGCTTGTGCTGGCTCACAGATGGACGATGGGAGGCTTGGAAGGTTCTGGACCAAGCAGGACAAGGCACGAGGAGACCCGGGCTGTAGGCCAGCCCTTCCTCTGGCCAGCTTTGTGTCCTTGAACAACCCTGGCCCCATCTCTGGCCTTGTCTTCTGGAGAAAAGGAGGAAACTGGAACAGAAGTTCCCCAGGAGCCCTGGGCCTCAGCACTGCATGAACTCTGCTCTGCGCCCTGGCCTGGGGGTCTGCCTGCTGCGCAGAGCCACACGCAGGTTCTCATGAGTCCACACCGCCCCCCAGCCCCCTGTCACACCAGCGCATGTGGGCCTTGCCACACACACCACACCTGCCCTCCGCAGGGCCGCATGGCGCCTGGTAGAGAGAGCGGCCACGTAAGGCAGGTCAGTCTCAGTGCCCTGCCACCTGAAGACCTGCCAGTCTGTCCTTGTCTTGGAGACATTGGATTTTTTTGGCTCACACGAGCCAGTGAAGGTAAGACTGGCTCTGAAATGTGCTGTGATCCCCTGAGCAAAGCCAGCAGGGTGGGTGTCAGGAGGAAACACTCTGCTTCAAGTTAGTGGGGAAACAAACAAACTTAGAAGATCTGAAACAAATATGACTTCATTATTTGCCTCCGTTTTGCTTCATTATCGCCTTGGGAGACTCCCAGTCATTCTGATGGTTCCATAGGTGAATGTGTCATTGCTAACGTCTGTTTTCTACACCTACCCTCACTGACACAAGATGGCTGCTGAGGCGCTAGCCATCCATCCACTTTCTGGTAACAAAACTGGTGTGTGGATGCATGTGGTGGGGAAAGGTGGGTAGAGAAGAAGGCCGAAGCAAGGAAATAGGTTTTTCCAGAGACCTCTTCGCTGAGTGTTCTTAGGTCTCCCTAGGCAGAATGAATCCATGAAGGAAACCACTGAACAAGGCAACCCCCACATCCACCTACCCATATACCAAGGGAGGGTCTCCACCCATATCTCATTCACATGCCAGAAACAGCCTCCTCGTCATCCCTGTGCGCACCCGGCAGGCACCCACCCTGCTGGCCTTGGTCTCGAGCGTTCCTTCCCAGGGCCCCCAGCTCACGGCCTGCCTCCCCTGAGTCTCCCTGAGAGGCAATTCGGCCTTCCACCCCTGGTACTGCTGCCTGCTCACCCTGTGTACCTCGTACCCTCTGGCATGCATGAGAGGAAGCTGTGGCCTGCGATGCCAGCCCCTTGGCAGGTTGCTCTGTAGTCAGGCACCCAGAGCTGGGCCAGTGTCTGGACTCTGACCCCGTGTGTCCCTCTGCAGCCCTGGCAGGAGTGGGATATAGAGCCACTCCTCTCTGCTGCTCCCTTCAGCTCACGGGCTGAGGCGGCATCCAGAAGGCATCTTATAAAGGACAGGACCATGCTCTGTGCTGCGTACTGAACTGTGTCCCTCTGAGATTCCTGTTAAAGCACGACTCGGCAAGAAAAATGGACTCACACCTGTCCCCTCACACCCTCCACCCAGGTCTCATGTTCCTCCTTGCTGTGCCCAAAATACCAACTTCTCCCACCCCAGGGCCTTCGCACACATCCTTCCTTCTCAGTTTCCAAAGGAATATGCATTCCTCACGGAGAAAGTTGCAGAAGCCAAGCTGGATGCCTGTTAAGAGTAGGCTCCAGGGCTAGCAGGTGGTGTGAAGGTTAAAGCGTTGGATCCCACATGGCTGACTCTGCAGTTCGAGTCCTGGACCAGGCGGCTTGAAAAATCATACCAGGAGCGTGTGTGTGTGTGCATGCCCAAAACCCTGAGAGAAAAAAGCAGGAGAAGGGATTGTGGCATGTCCATCCCCTTTTAGGGGTGATTTCTCACTTTCCCTCTCTGTCTCTCTGGCATGCACCCTATGTCAAAAATCTATTAAAAAAAAAAAAAAAAAAAAAAAGTAGGCACCATACATGAACTCTCCTCTCCTCCCCCTTCCTCTTCACACTGTCTTTTTGAGACCCAGCCAGCTACTGATCTGGCTGGGCCTCCCGAACATCTGTGACCATTGTCTTCACTTCATGGAATCGTCTTACAGCCAGGGCCATTCTAAGGTATGCACACCCTCCCATATTAACATCACTATATTAGGAGCGCTAAACCCTGAAAAATAGTCTGTCGATTCTGATAACTGATAAAGCTAACTTTTTAAAAAACTTATTATTTATTTAATTTTATTTATTCATTCATTTATTTTAATTTGACCAGAGAGACACACACAGAGAGAGAGAGAGAGAGAGAGAGGAAGAAAGGAAGCCGCCAGGTCCAGGACTCGAACCGTGGTTGGCCGTGTGGGAGTGTCCAGGACCTTAACCACAATGGCACCTGCTGGTCCCTGGCAAAGCTAACTTTTACTGTAACTTTCAAGCAATGTATGCGTAAACCAGACTCCTGTCTTAGTGAAAGAGTCTGCATTGGTCTTTAATTGACTTATAAATGCTTTGGTCATTTCGTATAGAACCTGACCCTGTGCTCATGGCTGCAGAGACCATTCCCCACCCTGTCAGTGAGACCTCAGTTCCCCCAATGTGCGTAAATTCCTGTCTTCTGCTGGACATCCAGGGATGTTCTTGGGGACTGGTAAACACTATGGGCAAACCCTCTTAGATGTGGGGCTCCCCCAGGACATCTATGAGAAGGCTTATCTTTGGACAGGTGTGGCAGTCTGTCCTGGGAGCACAAGGAGCGACTTTTGTGCAAAAGTGATTGAGCGAATAGGAGGATGGAATCCTGACAGGTCTGTCCTGAAGGCAAATGAGGAGCAGACCAAAGGGGACTGCGGGGAGGGCTGCCTCCCACATCCTCTGAATTGCACAAGGATCTGACAAACTCAAAATAAGATTTGCATAGAACAGTTTGCATCGGAATGGCCTCAGCTCTGGGAACTTGCAAACTGTCAGGGGGCATGGAGGGAAGCAGGGAAAACGGAAAGGGTGGAGTGGGGGCCATTGGGCTGTTCCCTCAACTAACCTTAGGGACAGAGAAGGAAGGACACTTTTGCCCTTCCATCTGCAACATCCTAGGGGATCTCCCTCCCCAGCTGCAGCATGTGCCAGGGGGTGTGTTTGGAGCTGGGAGATGGTCAGAAACTTAATGGAAATCAATTAATCAAGGGTGTCTGCATTGCTTAAAGCATTAGGTTTAATTTACATGTATTTTATTTATTTTTATTAATTAATTAATTTATTTATTTACTTATTTAAGATATGGCCTCCCCACATCTTACGCTCTATGACAGAAGGGCAGAGAGCAAAGGCAGGCCCAGAGTGGTCTCAGCAGTCAAGCCGCTCCTTGTGTGCTGGGCATGCAGGTGCCCTTCCTCCACTGGGAGCAGCTAATGCACTCCTCTCTTTGTGGTGCGTTCATTTTTCACCAGGCAAGCATTTTATCTGTCTTTTTCTCTTTCTTTCTTCCTTCCTTCCTTTCTTTCTTTCTTTCTTTCTTTCTTTCTTTCTTTCTTTCTTTCTTTCTTTCTTTCCCTTTCCTTCTTTTTTTTTTTTTTTTGAGATTTTTGTTACAGGGTTTGTATACTCAACAGAGAAATAGAGAGAGGTCACCCCCCTCCCCCCAAGGGCCACGCTGCAATCCCTTCTCCTCTATTCTCCTCTGAGGATTTTGAGCATATACCCATGCACGCCCAGCATGAGTGTCAAGCCACCTACTGGGTCTGGGACTCAAACCACAATCAACCACATGAGAGTCCAGTGCCTTAACCACCATGCCACCTGCTGACCCCTTTATTTCCTTATTACCGGTTTTTATCATTTTTTAGAAATTGCTTCTGAGTTTGTGTTATATTTCGGAAGATCTCCCTCCTTCCAAAACTAGTCATGGACATGACTCATGTTTTCTTTCAGTATATTTATGGTTTCCAGTTTTACAAAATATCTTTGCAATAGCTATAGTATACGGAAGGCTTAACGAGTGGAGCAGAGATCCATGTTGAATTTTTTCTGGAAAATAATCTAGTTGTCTCAGCAGGATCTGTGGAGCAATTGGTCTACATTGCCCTGACTGTCCGCATTGCCTGTCCCTCGTATGTGTGTATGTGTGTGTGTTTGGATCCATTTTCAGTTTCTCAACCCCATTGCTCTGCTCTGTCTAGTTGATCTTAAGAGATTGCTTAATATCAAACCACCTTTTCATCCCCTGGACATGACTTGTAGTTTTTACACAATTTAATTAATGTCTTTTTAAACTTACAATCATCTGTGAGATTGGCCTGTGGTTTTCTTTCTGTTCTTATCTCGGTGGGTTTTGGTGCATTCTTATGTCACCTTCATAAAGAGAATTTGGAAATTTTCTTTCTTTGTCTATGCTTTGCAGCCAGTTAAATAGCTCTGGTGCTATCCAGTACTTAAGGGTGTGACAGTCACCTGTGAAAACATCTAGGCCAGGAGCCATTTGTAACTTTGTCATTGTACCAGTATGACAGTCCACAGCTCGATCAGTGGAATACCAGGCGGGCAGTGCAGTAGGAGGCAATAAGGCAGTACTGGGGCACACTATCTGTGGAGAATTGAAAACCAACCATATTTACTGTGTGCTGTTAATTCTGAAAAGGTGGTGAGCAAATCACCTCCCTCTGGAGAAGACCTCTCCCTTGCTGTGTTGTCCCTGGGATATCATGGAAGCACATCTTCCTGACTAAGCTAGCACAACCCCTGAACTTCTGCCAGGGCCTAGGGCCTGGTTTTACAGCTGGGTTTGTACGCTGTTATATTATATTCAAGTCACAGTCATGTATTCCCCCAGCATGAGAAGGTAGAGAACACTAATTTTTCATCAAGTTAGTTTCCTCACGTTATTATAAAAATACTAGGGAAACTTCCAAAGAAAATTTAAATCTTCAAAAAAAAAAACTTAATTGTGGCAGTTCCTCAAAAAGTTAAGCATAGACTTACCATATGATCCAGCCAGTCCTCTCGTGGGTATAGACCCCAAAGAATGAAAGGCAGCTATTCAAAGAGAAATGCGTACACCCACCTTCGTAGCAGTATTATGCACAATAGCCAGATGATGGGGAAAAGTCAAGTGTCCATCAATAGATGAGTGGATAAACAGATGTGTCCTGTGGAATATTAGTCAGCCTCGAACAGGAAGTAGCCCCCGACAATGCGACGACAGGGATGGACCTGGAGGACGCTGTGCTGAGTGGAAGAAGCCAGTCACACGAGCATCGGTTCTGTATGATCCACTGTGTGCTGCTTAGAGGAGTGAAGTTCATAAAGACAGAAAGTGCAGTGCTGGGTGCCAGGAGCTAGGCCAGGGAAGTGGGGACAGAGTTTCAGTTTGGGAAGGTGGAACGTTCTGGAGATGGAGGGTCGTGATGACTAAGCAACCATGTTAATGTACGTAATGCCCCAGAAATGCACACCTAAAAAATGATCGAAAAAGTAAATTTTATATTATGTATCTTTTATTATTATGCAAATAAAGTTCTTTAACTTACTAAGATTAAACAGAAATTTTACTGTTAGAAATTTTTTTTTAAAAAAAAAGGAGAGAGGGAACCAGCAGTTAGCGTAATGGTTATGTCGCTGGACTCCCACGTAGTCGACCGCGGTTCGCGTCTCGGACCCGGTGGCTTACAACTCACGCCGGGCGCGTGTGCGTGCGTGCCCAAGATCCCGAGAGGAGAATGGAGGAGAAGGGATTGCGGCGTGACCATCCCCCCTGGGGGGTGATTTCTCGCTTTCTGTCTCTATGTCTCTCTCTGTCTGTCTGGCGAGCGCACGCGCCCTATAGCGAAAAAACCTCTCCAAAAAAAAAGGAGAGAGAAGGGGCCAGCAGGTGGTAGTGTGGAGGTTAAGGTGGCTAAATTCTACATGGCCGACTATGCGGTTCAAGTCCCAGACCCAGTGGCGTGAAACATGCTGGGCATGTGTGCATGGGTACCCAAAATCCTGAGAGGAAAATGGAGGAAAAGCGGCCACTCCTCAGGTGTATCTCCCTCTCTGTGTCTCCCTTTGTCTCTCTCTGGGGACTGTACATGCCCTATAGTAAACTAAAAAAGAGAGAGAAGGGACCAGCAGTTAGTGTAATGGCTATGTCGCTGGACTCCCACATAGTCGACTGCGGTTCGAGTTCCGGACCCGGCGGCTTAAACTCACGCCGGGCGCGTGTGCGTGCGTGCCCAAGATCCCGAGAGGAGAATGGAGGAGAAGGGATTGCGGCATGGCCATCCCCACTGGGGGGTGATTTCTCGCTTTCTATCTCTCTGTCTGTCTGGCGAGCGCACACGCTCTATAGCAAAAACCTCTCCAAAAAAAAAAAAAAAAAAAGAGAGAGAGAGAGAAAAGTCACCCAAGTAAATGTGGTAGCTATTGGAACTGCTACCAGACAGCAAGTCCCACCTGGAAGTGGTCCCTGCAGGTCTCTCCTCGTCCCCATCCCCCCACTGCCATCCCTCCTAAGGAAGCCAACCAGCCGAGGTGGGGAGGTGTGGAGGTGTGGAGAAACCTCTTCCCGCTTGTGTATCCAGCTTCATAACGGGTTGTCCTGGCACCAGCATACCACCAGGCCGACTCCTCTTTCTGACAATCTTATCAGAAGCCTACTCCCTGGTCCTCTTTCATAAACTCATGAATACAATTTCTGGTGTTCAGGGTCACTCTGTTTAGGAGAAGCCCTGAGAAATGGGGTGCTTTCTGGATGACGTGTAAGGATCACTTGAGTGAAGAGACCTGCTTGTCCCGGCAAAGGTTTGTCCAGGCTGGGGCACTGGGGCCTCCTCCTCCTGACAGACCCTGACAGGACCCAGGAGCAGTCAGCTTCCCTCCTTAGGCTCAGGCTCCTGCTAGCAGGGAAAGGCTTGTCTTATTCAAAGCCTGGGCCTGGGTCCCAGGAAAATCCAGAGTTTCACAAACCACTCCATCCCAGGGCCCTCAGAGAGTAGGTAACAGAGGGCAAGCGGTCACACAGCTGCCCGAGGGATCCAGACAGTAGAAAACGCAGCGTCTCCATTCCCGAATCAAACTGGCTGAATGTCAGTCTTCATTTCATAAACAAAGCTGAGTTCCTGGCAGCTGTTCTCCCAGCTCAGAGGAGGGGAGATAAAGGTCTGGGGCAGACAGAAACATTTATAGAGCCTATAGGATCATTCTGTGATGTTTTAACAAACCACTACAGACCAGATCCAACATAGGAGATGTAAGAAAATCTAACCCAGGCCTTCCTGTGGCAGGATTTCCCTGGTCTGGGAATTCGCAGCAGCAGCGCTCTCCTTCTGCAGTGGGCCTCATTTCAGAGCACGGCAGGGAAGTCTCATTGATTGCGATCAATACATGGGAGGTGGGGATGCAGACACACAGGCGATTCCAAGTCTGCGGCATTTAAATACCAGCTCCTGGTTCAAACGTGTGTGCTGATGGCCAGGTGTGACTGTCTAGCGGGTGGGAGGCAGGGAGGAGAGCTCCGTGAACTCGGAGGAGCCAGCTTCCCAGTTAGACAACTGCTAAAGGTCTTGAGAGGAACTCTGAACCCATCAAGCTGCTTCATGGCCGCATTTACCGACAAGTCAACAGGGACCTGGCAATTACTGCCATCCCATCCCGGTGGCGCTCTCCCAGCAGGCTGTGCGCCATCATCACTACTAGCATTCTTTCAGGACAAGGAAGAGCCCCAGCCTCTAGGCCAGTGCACAGTCCCTATAAGGTGGCCGTCAGACTTGGCAAGCTCAGGCCACAGCTGCTCCACCCAAGGATGGCTTCTTCTCAAGGCTGCCTGAGAGGTCTGTCCACAGCTTCCCACCGTAAGACTTGTACCTGGGCAGGGGTCTCTAAGTTTTCAGTCAAGGGCTTGTCCAGGGGCCCCCTGATCGCTCAGATGGAGAACTCCAGGGAACACCTGCCAGCCTCACCTTTCGCTTTTGAGCCAGGCTTCTATTCCCAGGGAGATGGCTGAGAATGTTCAAATGTGGTATCCTCTTCGGTGCTACCCACCACCCAGCCTCTCCCCACCCAGCCCAGCCCTGCCCTGCCCTGCCCTGAGCACCCAGGGCCCTGGATCTCCACGCACTGGCATGGGAAGATTTTCTACCCTGCTCCAGCATTGGCAGGTGTTGCCTCTTTACCTGGATTGTCCAACTCTGGGTTCCCAATGTGGGGTAAGAAGACAGGGTCACCCTGGCTGGATGGGCAAGAGGCATCTATAGGGCAGGGGTGGCAGAGCAGCTGTCTAAGGCCCCATGGATGGGGTGGGGCCCAAGCAGCTGTCCCAGGCCCCATGACCAGAGCCCCCACCTCTCCTCCCCTCATCCCTTCCCCCACATAAGACCACGAGAGCTCTGTTGACTCCGCAGGGGAGTTTCCCGGCCAGCTGTGTCGACACCGCACACAGCAGCTGCCAGTTTCAGCTAAGGCTGGCGCCCTTCCCTTTTCTTGTGGCCGGGGCATTTGCATTCCTGGGTACAGCCTGTTCAGTTTCTGTCCTGCCCAGCCCTGGCAGCTCCACCACACTCTGGCCCTGTACTCCAAAGAACCAGTTCTGGGTGGGTGCGGTTCTGGCCTGTGACGGCAAGTCCCAGGGAGCCCTCAGGAAAGTCACCTGCCCGGGAGAACATCGGGGAGTCAGCTGGTCCCACCCCGCTGCAGCCCGGGGCTGTGAAAACACCCTGGTGCACAGAGAGACGGCTACCCTGATCTCCCATTCAGGGTCGCCTGGATGCAGCGGGCCCTGCTCTCCAACTGCTGTGACACCGTCAGTAATAGTATGATCGGGCTCTTCTCCGGTGGCCCTGCCCCTGCTGCTGCCTCTGCACTCAAGTCTAAACTCGCTGGAAAGGTCTCCTCGGCCCACTTTGAAGATGAGGAAGCCCTTCCCATGTGTCCCATCAGGGAGTATCTCCCGCTGTCTCTAATCACCCAGGAGCACATTTCGTGGAGACAGCTCCGAGGTGGCACTGGGCTGGCAAACGCCTACAACGAACAGGGCATTACTGAGGAGGGGCAAGCATGCTGCCTTGAGAGCCCAGGACACTGTCAGGGCTCCTTGGGGCCCAGAGAGCCTTCCAGAAGACCAAGCCATCATTGCTGGAGACCCTTGGTTGCCCTCACTTTTGGGGTACTCACTTGAGTCAGCCTTCGGGGGGCTTCACATTGGGGCTGGTGGAAAGGGAGGGAGTACCCTTGTCTTGCTATCCTCACTGTTCAGATGGCAGGGGCTCCTGGCAGTGGACTGCTTCCCCCTCCAGGTCTGCCCAGCTGGGCCCCCTGCTCAGGACATGACAGCCTCGCGCAAGACCTGGGGCCAGCCTCCTCGGACGGAGTTGGAAGGGGCTTCCCTAGCAAGCTGGCAGGAGCCCGTGCAGAAAGGCTCCTGAGGGAGAGCAGTGTTAACTCTGCACTCAAATGCACTTGGCACTCACCCACCGGCAGCTGAGGGATGAGGAGCAGACGTGCGGCCCCTGGGCTGGGCCCACCTAGGAGGCCAGGTGCCTCAAGACCCCCTCCAGGGCACCTCTTCCTCTTCTATAAGAAAAGTCTTAGTTCTGTCCAACAGACTCCCAGGAAGTTCCAGTCATATTCACCCAAGGTGGTGGGTGGCCTGACACCAGGTCCACACTATTGCATTTTACTGATTTCCTGGACACTCTACACAGGGTGGCCCTGGGTCTAGACAGGGACCTAGACGCCCCTGGCTGGGGCGCGAGGCTCAGCACCTCTCCTCACAGTTCTTCGTCTGCTTGCTTGGCTTGCGGGCGTATGTGTGAGTGGGCACTTCCTTTCCCCTTTCTTCCTGATTTTCTGTTTTGTTTTTAGTTTTTGCTATAGGATGTGTGTGCTTGCTGGAGAGAGAGGGAAAGCAAGGAATCACCCCTTAAGGGCAATGACCACTCTAAAATCCCTTCTCTTCCATTCTCCTCTCAGGATTTGGGGCATGCATGCACACATGCTGGCATGTTTTTCAGGATGCCAGGTCTGGGGCTCGAACTGCTCCGTCAGCCATATGGGATCCAGACACCTTAGCCACCACACCACTGGCTGGACCCCTTCTCCTTTTCTGCATGAATCCACCCCTCCCTCTGTGCAGTGACTCATTCAGACAGTATTATATTCGCACCTTTGCAGAACCAATGGTACTTCCTTGGCCCCAAGTGATGGCAACAATGTCCTTTCTCTTCAGAAGGTCAGAGAAGGGCAGCCCTAGTTACCTCGAGAACATCCCTTAGGGGTCCAGGTCTTGCTGGTGAGCAACAGCCCACGCAGGCCAAATGTGGTCACCATGGTCACCAGTCAATAAGGCTGAGTCCATCGGCTGCAGCCCCATGGCCCAGCCTTTGTGTTTTGGCCAACTTTGTCTCCTGAAGGGAGGGGACCACATTATCACCTGTTACAAGTTGAACTGTGTCCCCCAAAATACATCAAAATCTCAGCCCTGAACACCTATAAATGTGACCTTATTTGGAAGTGGGGTCTTTACACATGTGATCAGATCAATGGGGTTGTACTGGAGCAAGGTAGCCCTAAATGTCATGACTGGTGAACTCCTAAGAGGCAAAGAGATGCAGAGACAGGGAGAGGGCCATGTGATGACAGGCAGAGGTTGGGGTGCTGCAGCAGCAAGCCAAGGAAGCCAGGGGAGGGTGGCAACACCTCGTTGCAGGGACCAGGAGGGTTTTTTTCCCTGCAACAGGGGAGCTTGACCATCCTGCCTTGGCCTCTGTTCTCCAGAACTGTGAGAGAATAAATTTTGTTCTTCTGAGCCTCCCAGTTTGGTGCACATCCCAGCAGATGCAGGAAATGGATATAGCTCCTGTGAGCTGCCGGGGCCCAGCCTGTCTTCTATGGTCCAGCCATCATTCATCTGAGCCTACCATCCTCCTCCTCAGAGAGGAAGAGCAACCTCAGAGCTATGTGACAATAGACCAGATCAGGGGCCGTGCAGGGCTCAGGAGGGCCAGGCAGGCCAGGGCTGTGGAGCAGCCCCACTGAGCCTCCTCCCACAGCTGAGCAGCTCTGTCCTAAACACCATCCGAGTCTGTTGGAAGAACTCGCCTGTGCCTTTCTGACCACACCCGTGTCTGGCTGCCATCTTGTCTCTGCTCTCAGATGCTGGACCTCTCTCGCCCCTGGCCAGGTGCCCTGGGGTGTTCATGGGTGGTAGTGAACCTCCCAGGTGTGGTCTGGGTGCTGTGCTGTGGCCAGGTGGGAAGTGAGAGGCAGCGGCCAGCTTGTGGACATGGTAGGGAGTCATGGCGTTTTCTGGATGTAAAGAAGGTGGGGAACACCCCCCCATCCAGTCAATGTCTGTGAGGGGAGGCTTTCCTATCCTGCTGACCGATGCCAGGATCCCACGGGAAGCCACAGACATCTCCACCAGAGACCTGGAGTAAAACTGTGCTTCTCAAGATCACAGAAGGTACCAGAAGTACCAGTTCTCAGCAAGGATAGGGAAGGCTGCAGAGCCCTACGGAGGGGGTGGGGCCTGGAGGAGACGAAAGGAGGCTGCGGGCCAGATGAGAGTCACAGCCAGCAGAGCAGCCCTGCCACTGCCCAAGTGGAGTGCAGCAGGCCTGCCAGGTTCGTCCAGAAATGGACTCTCTCATTCCTTTGCTGTGGCAGGAAGTGGGACTGTGCTTTGCATGGGTGTCCTCACCCAGGGCACAGAAAGGGTTCGGGCTCCGTAGAAGGAAAGAGAATAAGGAGGGTGAACAGCGGGCTCGGAGCCTTGGCAGGAACCTGCTAGGCAGTGTGCGGATGACAAAGCTGCACTGTCTTGGGAATGCAGAGTCATGGCGGGGTGGCTGGCCTGCGTCACCAAGAGCCAGTGGGAGGGAGGAGAGGAAGAATCCCTAACTGGGCTCCAGCCTCGATCAAGAAAAGACAGGGGATGAGGGAAGGGGGACGTGGGGAGGGGACAGGCTCCTCACCCCAGTGACAGCTCCACCCCATACCACAGCATCCTGTGTCCTGAGGGCTGGGACTCAGGACATCCTTGGGGTGAGGGGCCTCTGAGCTAGAGAGGACTGACCCCACATAGTTGCTGGGACCCCCACCCAAGCACCAGTGCAGTGGGCTCCACCCTGCAGGCCAGGAGCATTGAGCAGGAAGTAACATCGTGCTCCAGAAAGGGTCAGCTCATGGCTGGGCACTTTGAAGGCCAAATAAGCTATCCTCTCTGTCATTGCCCATCTCTGGGCTTCACTCAACTCCTGCAGCTTCCTGCAGCTCACAGCCTCTGCTTGAAGGATGTCCCAGGGGGCACTTCATACCCCGATGTCCCCTCACAGGCCTTCCTAACCATTCCTGTGTCTGGCTCCCCCACCTCCACTGACTGCACAGTGGCTAGTCTAATCTCCACCAAGCTCCACCAAAGCTGCTGCAGCTCCAGTACTGGGTACATGGCAGTCTTTATGGCTGCATGGACGAGTGAGTGAGCGGCTGGTATTGCCAGTCATGTGAAACCTGACAACCTGGCAGGCACTGGCAGCAGAGCCTGGCGCAGATACCCTGCAGTTCCCTGCTGGCCTGACTGGCCCAGAGATTGCCTCAGGGCATCTAGGAAGAACCTGTCTGGGTCCCTGCACAGGGCTTCCAGACCTGCCCTGAGTCCTAGAGAGGAGTGGCGTTCTAAGAATACCCACAGCTCCCCTCTGTGAGAACTGTGCTTAGCAGCAGTGGCCAGGGCCAGAGGGACCACAGAGCGGCCACAGCCCAACAGCCACAGACAGCACCCCCAGCAAGGACTCCCAGCGCCAGCTGAGGTCTGGCCATGTCTCCTCTACCCAGCAAGGATGTGGCAACTCGAAGTTGACCCTAGTGGCTGTAGCAGTGCAGAGGTGGCCATGGAGCCACCATGGATGGTGGAGGGAGGAAGCCCTAAGAAGTGGCCTAATGAAGCCACACACTCAGGGTACGGATGTTTATGCTCTCAGAGGTCCCGGAAAAGCAGGTGAGGCTCCCAGGGTTGCGCACCTGCTGACGCCTCCACTTCATACCTGCCCACTGGGGGACACAGGTGATCAGGCAAACATGGGACAGGCACTCCACATTCCTGAGCTTCTTGCAGACAGGAGCTTAGTGGCCCCATGTCCCATAACAGGTCCCGCGTGCGTTCCCCGGGGCCTCTGCAGCAGAGAGCTGCGGCTCTAGTGGGAGTCCTCAGACAGTCCTGGGAGGCCCGAAGCTAGTTGTGTCCTTAATGTCACGTAATTTGGACTTTTCTCATTCTAACTAGCCTTTTCCTCCACCTTGCCCTTTAGCTAAATGTCCGCTGCCTGTGAGCAGGCTTCCCCAGGGACCCCTCACTGGAGTCTAAGAAGTCGACCTTTGGTTCACTTTGTGTCTTTGTTTTCCATTTCTGTCTTTCCTGGTTCTTCTGAAAGCCACCCGACAGGAAAGCAATCCTATTAGCATTGCCCTTAACAGTATTTCAGCCTCGGCTGGCACGCAGTCGGCTTGGAGGCCAGCAACTGGACTCCCAGCGCCAGCTGAGGTCTGGCCATGTCTCCTCTACCCGGCGCTTCCCCTCTTCCACTACAGTCTCTCCTGCTCTCTCAGTGCAGGCCTGCTCTGGGCCTCTGCTCACATCTGGCCACACTGACTGCCACCCTCTCATCACTCCATGGCCTGAGGCATCTGCCTCTTCTGGTCTGACCCTGATAGGGGCCACGCACCAGCTGCATGCCAGCCTGGTCTCCACTGCCTTATTTTCTAAGATGTTCGTGAGAGTGACAGTCCTCAGGCTGGACATTCTAAGGTTGGACATAAAGATATGTCGGGGCGGCGGGGACAGGTAGGTGGTGCGTATATATAAGGATACGAGGGTTGCTGTATGTGTGTTTGTGTGTGTGGTGTGTTGCATGGATGTGTTTATGTGCATGAGTGTCATGTGTATTTCAACAGTACGAATGTGTCTGCATCAGTGTGTCTATGTGAGGGTATGCACGTGTATATATGTGTGCGAATAAATGTGGATATGTACATGTGTCCTCCAAGTTTGTCTGTGTGTACAGGAGTGTCATGAGTATGAATGTGTATGTGAGTGTGTCCCTGTGTGTTTGCAAGAGTATGAATGTGTATGTGTGGATGTGGGTGTGTGAATATGAGTGAGTGTGAGCGTGTGTGTTCCTGTGAGTGTGTTTGCACCACCGCATGAGCGGAGTCTGGATGTGTCGTATGCTCCAGGTGTATGCCTGACACTCTTGCACAGCATCGGAGCTCTCTGAGACTCTCTGGGGTCCTGGCCGCATCATATGCAGGACGTGTGTGACACCTTAGACATGTGGAAGGGTGCTCACTGGCCACCTGGCTGAGAGCCTGTTGTCCGGTTCCAGAGGCGGTGGGTGGAAAGGGAGAAAGTCGCCCACATGCACAGGGCTGGTCCAAGTCCCTCAGTCAGAGAGGAGAGATGGAGCGTGGCAGCGCTACCCAGCACCTGTAGGGTGTGCCCAACACCTCCACCCTGGGCGGAGCTGCTCCTCCTCTGCACGTGCCTTGACAGTTCCCAGGAACTCTGAGGTGCAGCAGCTGACAGGACATTCCACGCAGCAACACGGTGCTGGGCTGCAGCGTCGCACCCTTGTGCTCAAGCTGAGCGCACAGCTGGGACGGGGAGGCCTTGCCAGGGTCTGCTGGGGAGGAGTCCCCAGAGAAGAGACAGACCAGACATAGAGACAGAGCTGAGCAAGCAGGGAGGGGTGCCCCTTTCCCTCCAAAGAGACCAGAGGATGTTAAAAAGTCCCCATGGTTCAGGTTCATCCCTACCACTTTTCACTGGTTACAACCAAACATGTCCTATGGAGCCCGGTGACATGCCCTTCCAGCCCCCATCCATGTGGGCCCCTGACCACTGGGGCTTCTGACTTTGGAGCTGAGGGTCTCGTCAGTGACATCAGAGTGGAGGCCTGTGCGTCAGACCCATGGGTGCCATGCCGGGAACACAGAAGGACCCGTGAATAGCCAGGCTGTGGGGACCCAGAGTGTCCCCATCTCTCCTCCTCCTTCTCCCAACAACAGCAAGACATGCATGGAGCTCAGCAGCCAGGATGGGCCTCTCCCACCCCACTGAGGGGTCATGAAAGGTCCTATTCCATCTAGTAGCTCATGGAAAAAGCAAGCGGCCAGGGCCCTGGGGCCAGGGAAGCCCAGTGACCAAACCACAGGTAAAGGCTGTGGCCCCCGGGCAGAAATCAGCAAGGCCTCTGCCTACCCTTCATGCTTAAGATCCCCGAAATACATGGTAGATGCCTGCACTTCCTCACCAACTCCTAGACAGAGCCCAAGGGACGAAACTGGCTCCCATGCAAGCCTAACAGCTTCCATTAGCTGAGATGGGGGCAGGCAACGTTCTGAGGA
Source organism: Tupaia tana (assembly GCA_026018925.1). NCBI lineage: Eukaryota > Metazoa > Chordata > Mammalia > Scandentia > Tupaiidae > Tupaia > Tupaia tana. The sequence continues at coordinate 136,163,883 of JAKSZU010000001.1, forward strand.
CTCCCCAGGAGGCAGCCTCCAAGAACTGAGCTTGACTGTCTGGACCCGGGGCCTGCCGGGCGCACTCCCATGTACGATGGCCACGGTCAGCATATAAAGCCCATCCTGTCCTGGCTCTGAAGTGTATGTGTATTTCATAACAGATCCCACAGTGCTTCTCAACAACGGCAAAATGTGCAATGTTTATCTTTCTAAATGCATTTTCAAAAGTGCACAGGGAAAATTCCAAACCCATAGAAATATCCCTCAGGTGCTCTTAAGAAAAGAAGTGCTACACTTCCAAATACCAGAACGTCTCAGGCGGCGACCCTGGCAGAAGTTGTCGTTGAGCACTACTTGGGCTGACAAACAGAGGGCCACAGACCACAACTTCAAGAAGACATGGATCCTCCCACGCTCTAGAGGCACGAAGTCTGAGGTCAAGGTGTGGCAGGACTGCTTCCTTCCAGGTCTCTCTCCTTGTCTGTAGACGGCGTCTCCTCACCTGTGTCCTCACCTGTTCTCCGCATGTGTCCTCATCTCCCCTTCTTATAAGGACACCAGTCTGATGGGGTTAGAGTCTCATTTGATGTAATTACCTTTGTAAAGACTCTGTCTCCAAATCAGGTCACATCCTGAGGGTTAGGACTTCAAGATGTCATTTGGGGAGAACACCGCTCAGCCCCCTAACCCTGCTATGGTCCCCTGTGCCACTGTTTTGCCACCTCAGCCTATGTAACTGGTCAACACCCCTTGGGATAGGAGCTGTTGTGACCCCATTTGCAGAGGCCTTGGATGAGATGTTGATGCAAAAGCAGCTTTTCCAGTGTGGGGCTGAGTCATGCAAGTCATCTGTCCAGTAGTCATTGCCCCATGACATGAGTCCCCCTCATAACTGACACATCAGTTAGCAACATGGCTCATGCCTACTGCCCACCAGGCACTCATGGAGCTCAGACCTAGCCCCAGGATCAGGCCAAAGGGTGCATGGCTGATGCAAAGCAGATGCTAGGCCTGTCCTCACCCACCTGATCCTGGCAGGCTAGAGTCACAGCAGGACTTGAGCATGGGAGGCGCCCAGGCACAGGCTCCGAGTTTCACTCCCATGTCCCTTGGACAGCTCCAGGGTCTTCCAGCCTGGTTTGGGGCCCTCCCTGCCCAGTTGTATCAATAGAAACCTCAAGGAGAATTCCAGAGTTCTCTAGATGAATTTTTTTCTCGTTTGGGTGGTGTTGGTGTTAGCGATGTGGGGTCACTTGGCAAAATCATTAAGAGTTTAAGGTCCTTGGGAACCAGCAGTTAGCGTAATGGCTATGTCGCTGGACTCCCACGTAGTGGACCGCGGTTCGCGTCCCGGACCCGGTGGCTTAAAACTCATGCTGGGGGCGTATGCGTGCGGGCCCAAGATCCCAAGAGGAGAATGGAGGAGAAGGGATTGCGGTGTGACCATCCCCCCTGGGGGGTGATTTCTCGCTTTCTGTCTCTATGTCTCTCTCTGTCTGGCAAGTGCACGCGCCCTATAGCAAAAATCTCTCTCAAAAAAAGAGTTTAAGGTCCTTGAGTTCCCAAATGATTAGCTATGGAATGCCTGGAGCACTTAGGAATAGCACATACATGTGAATCACACACTCCTGCAAAGGCATCAATAAAATATCTTTGCAAGAAACTATCGGAATTGGATTAAATGCTCCTAACGTGTTTGGGAGCTAATGAGGCAGAGATGGGTACATGCAACATACACCCCCCACAAACAGCCATACCCCCACATGCCTCACATAGCACACACACCACACATTCACACTCACATATACGCACATCACACATACCCCACACATCACATGTATACGCACTTACATGCTACACACACCACACATACCCTATACCATACATACCACACACCACAACATACACCCCACACACATACACACTCACATAGCACTCACACCAGACCCACTACACACACCATGCACATACTTGAACCACATGCACAGCCCACACCATACATGCTACACATATTACATATGCTATACATATTACACATGCACACTAACACAACATACATACCACACATACACATAGAGCCCACAGCACACATGCACCAACACACCCAAACACACACACTGCATATTTACACACACCATACACATACCACATACCCCAACATGCCATACTACATATATACACACAAGCACCACACCCCATATACAATATACACCCAGACACACACATCACAAGCACTATAATACACATACATACCAGATCACATATACCATATATATACCACATGTATCATACTACACCTACATGCTCACACACTACACAAAAATACAACAGATGCACACCACATGCACCATACACTTCCCAAACACATACACTACAACATATACACACACCACACACATTCAACACACAACACACACACAACACACGTGGCACACATGCAGCATACATACCACAAAACACCATATGCATACACATGCCACATCACACACAGACACATAGACACTCACACACATACCCGTCTTCCCAGGTCTTCGCAGGCCTAGTTGGAGGGTGAGCCATAGCATGGTACAGGTCCTATCACTGCCTGTGGAGACGGTATGCTCAGAGCCACCCCAGGGCCGGCGAGCAGGGCTTGGCTCAGGCTGCTCTGTGCAGAGAGGGAGCACCCAAGGCTGGGGGGGCCCAGGTGGAGCTTGAGCTGCAGGTGTGAGCAGGCTTCACTGGGTCATATACAAGGGGAACACAAAGACTTCAAGGCCATTTCTGGCCACTGAAGCACAGGGGTGGCCACCACGGGGCCTGCCCGGGCCACCCTCCCCTGAGCTCCCCAGGGCAGGTACAGAGCTCCATGTACAAAAGGCCCAAGGGTGGGCCGTTGAGTGCGAGCCATTTTGGTGCACTGGGAAGTGTGAGTGAGATCAGACCCCAAGACTACTGCCCAAATGACTCGCCTTGTCCATGGCTCTGTGTCCAAAGCAGAGCCAGTGAAGCCCCAAAGCAGGCATTGACGGAAAGCCTTGCCCACCGTGCTGACCCTCTCCCCTGAACGGGATGTGCCAGTTGGGCTCAGGTGCCTTCCAGGATGACTCCACTGTCAGTAAAGCCCCATGCTGCTTCCCAGGGAAGGGTGAAGTTCATCTTTTGTGTTAATCAGAAGAAAAACTGAGGCACATGTCGAGCCATAATGGAGTGCTGGCCTTCACACTGGTGGATTCCGTGTGTCCCCAGCCAACACTGAGTCCTTTCAGGGCAGTCCCTGTCCCCTTGCCCTACCCAGCAGTAAGGGACAATTGGGGGGCACACCCTGCTGTGGTCTCAGAAAGGGATAGGGGCTCTTTTCTAGTCCCTGACTTTGGGCTTTGCCCTGCATTTGTTCGGGTATCTGGGATGTCAGGAGACATGGCACATGCAGCCGGGTCAGCCTCTGGTGCCCATACATCACCATAGCTGAGGGTGCCCTGGCTGACCATGGGGCTGAGAGAGATGAGGGACACAAGGGCAGAACTGCACCCCACCACAGTCTGGAGCTGCAGAAGCATCTCAGGCAGCCCAGAGGCAGTGAGCAGTAAAGAAAGATGGCCAGTGACTGGGGATATTTGTTATGCAGCACTCCCATGACAATAGATGACTGATAGGTCTGGATCTGGGTTACCTAGTGCTGCTCCATCTAATCCCCCTCATGGTCCACACCCGCTGTGGGTGGGATGGGGAAGCTAGAAGGTCCTAATGGATTCTGTAGCCATGCGCATTATAAATAGAAATGCTCCCAGGCCAGTCTGTGACATAGTGATAAAGGCAGCTAAACCCTACATGACTGACCCCACGGTTTGAGATCCAGACCCAACAACTTGAGAAAACATGCCAGGTGCATATGTGTTCATGCCCAGAATCCCAAAAGGAGGGAGAGATGGAGAGAAAGGATTGTGGTGAGATAATGCCTCACGGGAGGTGCTTTCTCACTTTCCCTGTCTCTGTCTCTGGAGAGTACATGTGCCCTCTGGCAAATTTATTTTAAATTTATTTTTAAAAGAGAGAGGGGGGCTGGCAGGCGGCATGGTGGTTAAGGGCACTGGACTCCCACATGGCCGACCACGGTTCGAGTCCCAAACCTGGCGACTTGCTTTCTCGCTTTCCCTCTCTCTTTCTCACTCTGTCACTCTCTGGCCAAATTAAAATAAATAGGTAAACAAATAAAGCTACATTTAAAAAAAATAAAAATTCTTAAAAGAGAGAGAGATTGAAATACTCCAGCTGAAGGCCCAATTCATTCCTTGGGTTTCCTTAGTCTGGTTTTTATTTCCCCCACAACAAGGCCCGACTCCCTTCCTAATAACCAGTCCCCTTAGGGAAGAAAATAAAGGAGAACTCAGCACTTCGTTAATTGCTCTTCACATTCTTCACATGCCTGAGTCCCAAAGCTTCCCCAGCATCAGAAGTTGTTGTCTACACCCCAATCTGAAATCTGATGTCTGATGGGCTGGGTGACAGCTCTCCAGAGAGTGACTCCTCCCTGTCCCCAGGACCCTCAGGGAGGTGGTGGGCCACGGACGTCAGCACTGCTGGCAGGGAACAGCACCTTGCTCGCTGCTCCCAGCTCCTGCCACGTTAAAGGTTCTCAGGCTAAAAAAAGCAGCATTGTTCAGCCCTCGCTGGCTTTGACGTCGCTGTCTGCCGGCTCGTTTCAGATGACGAGTCCACGCGGGCCCCCAGGCACACACCCACACATGGCCAGGCATGTGCACACGCGGGCAGTCACGTAGCAAGGCAAGGCCACCGAGCCCTCGGGCGAAGACAGCCAGGCCTGAGAGGTCCAGGCAGCCTCCCAGGGGGCCTCAGGAATGTGCCCCGTGCTCAGAGTAGTGACGGGGACAGGCTTCCGGTGGGACTCACTCATCAGCCCTCCTCTTTGGGGACAGACAGGCCTCTGAACTGGAATGTGAAACACAAGGGTGTTTGTCATTTTGAAATGGTTCTGCGGAGCACAGGAGGGGCCCTAGATAGGTGTGAAGGCTCAGGCAGCTGGGCTGGGCCATCCTGGGCACACCTGCAAGGCCCTCATTTGTAAGGGCAAGGATCCTTCTCTGTGCCCTCAGGAAAGGACCATGATCTGGCTGCTTGCGCCCTGCTCACTGTTCAGCTCTTCTTTACAGCCTTGGGACTCTATCAGTTTTACACCTGCAGGATGGAATGATTCCACACTCCTTGAGACACTATGAACAGAAGTAAAGAAATAGTGCAAAGCCCAGGCAGGTGGTAGGCTGTGCAAGTGCCTCTCTCAGGGTATCGATATGCAAATAGAGTCCTCATCCTGTCAGGGAATGGGGGAGCAGTGATGGAATGGAAGGCCTAGGGTGGCCTGAGAGGCCCCCCGGGCTGGGACGGCTGCGGAGAGATGTAAAGAGCAAGGCCAAGTCCTCTCGCTCCTTACCCATCAGGCAGGTCTAGAACGGACAGGTGGGCAGGCCAGGACACAGGGAGCTGGTGAAGCAGCCGCAGAGATAAAGAAGAGAGGAGTGGGCCGGCTGGTACCAGGGTGGTTATGGCAGCTGGATCCCACATGGCTGACTCCATGGATTGAATCCAGGACCTAGTGCTTGCAAAACACACCAGGGGTCTGTGCGTGTGTGTATGTGTGTGTGTGTGTGCATGCCCAAAAATCCCAAGAGGATAATGGAGGAGAAGGGATTGTGATGTAGCCATCCTCCTGGGGTGCGGGTGGGGGGTATTTTTTTTCCACTTTCTCTCTCTCTCTCCTCCCTGCCCTCCACCCTTGGCAAGCACATAGGCCCTATAGCAACTTTGTTTAAATCAATTAATTTCAAGGAAAAAAAGAGAGACGTTTTGAGAGGAGGTGAGAAACAGCCGGATCCAGCCACAAAAGGGCCGCAGTCACATCAGGGGACACTAGACAGTGGGTTTGGCTGGAGAGGACACAAACACTTCCAAAACGACTGTCAGGAGGAGGAAGGTGGTGCCAGCCCGGGTCATTGCCAGGAAGAGCAGAAAGGCTCAGAGCACACTGGCAACCACAGCAAGCCCTCAAACATGACCCTCCCTGGCCTTATAAGCCGCCAGTCTCCTGTGCCACCCCCTCCTCCGACCTCTTCCTCACAGCTGTTCACATGTGCCCCCCGTCAGACATGAGACCTCAACAGATTTTAAGACAAGCGGAGGCCAGCCTGAAGGCTAGTGGTTAGGGAGCCAGACCCCAGATGGCTGACCACAGTTTGAATCCTGGCTTCAGTAGCTTGAAAAATATGGTAAGCGCACGCACGCACGCGCACGCGCGTGTGTGTGTGTCCCAAATCCCAGCGCGATGGAGAGACAAAGGAGAAGGGACTGCACCGTGACCAGACCTCATCAGAGGAAGCTTTATCCCTCTCTCTGATGAGCACGTGCACCGTCTGGCAATTAAAAAAATCCTAAAAAGAGAATGTAGGAGAAGGGATTGCGAGGCAGCCATCCCCCTGGGAGGGTGATTTCTCACCCTTCACTCTCTCTCTATCTCTGTTTGTCTCTCTCTCTAGCTAATACATGCACCCTATAGCAAAACTAAAAAAAAAAAAAAAAGGAAAAAGGAAAATAAAACACACACACACACACAAACAAAACCTGACATATAATAGAAAGAAGACAAGTGAGAGCAAGAGTGGGATTCGGACCTTTGGGTCATGCCTGAGGGACAAACCCGACTGGGGTTAAAGCCACCAGACACCAGGTGCCAAGGGCATCAGATGCCACCCAAGCTGTACTGCTACTTCCACTTTTCTTTTATGAGCAAGAACAATGAACTTTTATCTTGCTTTTATTTCATTTTGTTTATCCCTTCCATGAGTGAGAGAATCAGAAAAAGAAAGGCTGAGACCGAGAGACAACGCCCCCACTGGAGCCTTTCTGCTGCAATTGACCCCCCAACCCCCCACCCCCACTCCAGCCAGCCCTGAATCATGGGCACACATGTGCTGGTGCACTCTGGTTGGGGTGGGGGGGTCTCTGGACATGAATCTAGACCCTTCCCACGTGGGCTGGCCTCACAAAGCATCATGTTTTTCTTACCGTTGCACCTCTGTCTGGCTTCCTTGGGTATTTTGGGTTTTTTTAAAGAATTATTTTCCTGGGACAAGCAGGTGGTATAATGGTTACGTCACTGGACTCCATATGGCAACTGCGGTTCAAGTCCCAGACCAGGAGGCTTGAAACTCACTCCGAATGTGTGTGTGCCCAAAATCCCGGAAGGAAAATGGAGAAGAAATTGCTGCATGGCCATCCCCCTGGGGGGTGATTTCTCACCTTCTATCTGTCTGTCTCTCCAGTGAGAACATGCACCAGATAGCAAAAATCTCTTTAAAAAAGAAAAAGAATTATTTTATTTAATTTTATTTATTATCACTATTATTTAATTTAACCAAAGAGAGAAAGTGAGAAAGCAGACCTCCAGATCTAGAACTCAAACCACGGTCAACGATGTGGGAGTCTAGCACCACTATGCCACCTGCCAGCACCATCCTCCTGGGTGATTTTTAAGGACATTTGTCTGGGGATTCTGTGCCATGGCAGTTTGACTTGAATGTAGCAAAAACTGCTAGAAGATTTGCTATCTCCCGACTCAGTACTCTAGACCTCACCTTGGATGTGAAACCATATCCACCTGGCCTTGGGACAATAATAAACACACTTAAGAGTTTAAATAACAACTCCTTTCAGTGAAGTGGGGTCACTGGAAAGTTCTGTTTTTTAAGTTTATTTATTTCTTCCATGAGTGAGATATAGAAACAGAGAGCACCAGGGTCTCAGCACTGTGCTCCACACCCAGCTCCAGCCAGCTCTCAATAGGTGCCCGGAGTACTCAGGGAGGTCTCCAGACACAAATCTAGAACATTCCCATGTGTGTTAGCCTTGCAGAGTGTCACATCTTACCCTGTACCACCATCCAGTCCCAGGAACTTCTATAAAATAATAAATGGGCCCTTCAGGTACAGCCTCAGGCCCTGGGAGAGCCCAGTGGGTAGAGGACAGAACAGGTCAGTATATGGTCAGGCAGGCCCTGTGGCTCTTCTCTGGACCTGCTGTCTGGTGGTAATGAAGCTCCAGCCCGAGGCTCCATCTGCCAGGCCACTGGAGCTGGCAGGCTTTGTGGGGAGCAGACCAGGAGAGGATTAATCTGACAGAATTCTCTCTACCTGTCCAGTGCCCCACAGTAGGAGCAGCTTCGAACTGTAGGCAGCCTGGGCTCTTAGTCCCTAGGTGCAGCCTACAGCTCAGAATGCTCCGGGTCTTGCAGAACTCTGAGCTGGGTACTGGCTTCGGGGCTCTTTCCCCACGCACTGCCAGCTGTGAGGACCGCAGGAGAGGTGGAAGTATCAGCCGACGCCAGTGACAGAAGCCCCACACCATCACTATCTGGATGTCTGCACTGTGGCTCCTGCCCGCCCAAGGCCTGGTCCTGTGGTTGGAGAGACAGGCAAATGCACCGGGCAGAAAAGGCCCCCACAGGCCCTTCTAAGAGCTATAGCCCATCATGCTTACTTCACTGGTGCTGCTTGTGCAGGTCTGAAAGACCCCTTAGCTGGAGGGCTGCACATTGCTGTGTACAATGGTTGTACACAAGGATGTGTGCCCATGTGTGTATCAGTGTGAATGTGTATTTGTCTGTGTGGGACTGGGAATGTGTGTGCACCTGTGTGAGGGTGCGGAAAATGCATGTGCTGGCATGTGTGTGAAAATGAGTGTCAGTGTGAATATGTGTATCATTGCATGTGTGTGTGTCTGTGCAAGCTTCTGCCAGAGACGAGCACCCCGAGGCCCAGCTGTGCCCTCTGTACTGTACCGTGGGCAGCCAGCTTCACAGCCCCTCTGGGTGCAGCCCGAGGGCCAGAGCAATAGTTGGTCAACATCTGGCCTCCCATCTCTGCCATTGGGGAGTCCTCATGCTTTGCCAGAGAGAACTGCCTGCTTCCCAGTAGTCCCCGCTGCGAAGACCTCCACTCCATTGTGGCCAGCCTTGGCCAGGCGCCTTGGAAGCAGCAGGACCAAGCCAGGCCCCTCCCACCTCTGCCCCTCCCTAGCTGTCCTTCTTTCCCACATATGACCCCAGAGCATCTGGAACAGAGAGGGGGCCAAGGTACCTAGTGGCAGTGGGTTTGCGTTGGGGCCAGATTTTTCCATTCTGCCCAGGAGCCCGGGGTTCCCTCTGCCAGGGTCCAGTTCTACTGTCCCCAAGAGCAGTCTGACATCTGAGAAAGGTGAGGCACAGACAGAGCCTGCCCACGTTTCTGCTTGGGCCCTAAGCCACCCTTCCCAGTCCTCTATGAGGGAGGCATCTGAGAGTCCAAACCCTGGGAGCACGGAAGGAAGGCAGGGGCTGCCTGAGGCTGTTCAGGGTTTTGGCTGAGCGAAGCCACCACTGCTATCTTTCAGCTGTCTGAGGGTGGAAGGCGCAGGGGTGGCTCCCATGGGGAGGACTCAGTTGGGGAGGACCTTGCACCTGCCAAGATCCATGTGCGGGCTGAGAGGGCAGCCCCTCCACTGGTGTGCACAGCAGAGGCAGTGACTGCAGCATGAAGGCCAGGGAGGGGACAGACCTTGCAGGTAGGTGGGCTGGTTCCTGCACCTCACATCCCTGACCCCACCTCACTCCCAACCACAGGAAATGCAGTCAGCTCGGCACAGCCATCAGGGAGGACCACAGGGGGAGGAGAGCATCCCTGTAGCAGGCCCCTGCCCACATGGCGACGGTGGTTCTGACCACAGGGCAGGGCTTGGCGAGAGGCCACCAGAGCATCTAGGGCAACAGGGAGTCTGATCCCAGCACAAGGGCCCAGGGACCAGCAGAACTGGGCAAGAGGCGACTCCTGGTGGACTCCCCGGGTGTCGGTGCTGAAGCACAGGGAGACCCTGGGCGGCCCGCTGACCAGGAGTGAGGTCCTCCTGAAACTGGTTTAATTTGGAACATGTTTTCATCGTTTTTAGAAAATGGTCCCCCAGGGCCTCACTGATCAGCCCCTCATATCTGGCCAGCTACGGCTGCCTCGTCTAGCCTCCCTGGGGACCCGCCGCATCAGTGCCCAGCCCCCAGCCTGCCAGCTTTACCTGTGTCCCAGGAAGGGTCACAGGGAGAAACCTTCTGACATAGGACTTGAAGCTTAGGTTGGTAGAGGAGGGGAGGGAGGAGGCTCCTGGGACCTGCACCTCTGCCCAACCCCTCATAGGCTGGGACCCCAAACCCAGCAGCTCCGAGTGATGCCTGATCTATGGCCACCAATTACTTCTAATATCTGTGTCTTGGGGATCGTGAAACAGGTCCAAAGATCTGAAATCCCTGGTCCCGTGGGGGCTCTGCAGGCACATCCATCCGCCCTTGGAGTTGAGTGCCCTCGTGTCCCTCCTGTGGCTCCTGAGTGAGGCCACCTAGGAGAAGGCGCTGTCTGGGAGGATCAGATGGGACGACGCTGGGAAAGCATGGAAAGCTGCCCTTCGCTGTCACTGCTGGGCTTGCTCTCCCGCTCGCGATGGAGTACCAGCAGCCCACGGGGTGCCCGCGGGGTGCTCGTGGGGTGCCCATGGCTGCCCAGGGCCTCTGCACCCAGAGGCCGCTCACACAGCCCTAGGAGGTCCTGCTTTCCCCTGCAGGGTCATTTGCCAGCTCATGGGGCCAAGCCAGGCTGGCTCACCTGCTGACTCTGCCATGACCACTGGGAACCCGGGCGGAGGGAGATTGGTGGGAGGGAATGGGAACGCTGCCGTGGCACTGGCCTGACCAGGGCCACAGCTCAGTCCCTTCCCGCTGCATGGGCCTGTGCATATTCTGCCAATTTCCTGCATGAACTCCTCATCTGTAAAGTAGATATAGCAACCTCATTCACCACAGTCAGGGTTCAGGGGGACTGTGGGACCCTCTGCATGGGAACTGCTGTCACCACCCTGCCTTCTTTTTTTTGGAGAGGTTTTTGCTATAGAGTGTATGCGCTCGCCAGAAAGACAGAGAGAGACAGAGAGACAGAAAGCCAGAAATCATCCCCCGGGGGAATGTCCACGCCACAATCCCTTCTCCTCCATTCTCCTCTCTGGATCTTGGGCACACACACACACATGCCCAGTGTGAGTTCAAGTCACCGGGTCCAGGACACGAACCGCAGTCAACTACATGGGAGTCCAGCGACATAGCCATTACACTAAATGCTGGTCCCACCACCCTGCCTTCTTGTCATGTCCTTAGAACAGAGGTGACAGTGGCCAGGCCCTCCATGCTTCCACATGGACAAGGCCCAGGTGTGATGAGGACACTGCCCCCACACAGAGGCTGACATCCACTCTGAGAGGAGAGCTAGGAAAAGGGCCCCTGATGATGCTGGGAGATGAGCGGACAGGAGCAGGTGTCTTTCCTTTACACCAGCATGCACTGTCCAGGTGCTCTAAGTGTCTTTTCATGTTTCTACCTCTGCCTTTTGAGATTAAAAGAAAAAAGCTTTGCTTGGTGCTGGGGTTTGAATGTGTCCTCCAAATTTCATATGTTGAACTGTGGTGCTATCGTGACGGTATTAAGAGGGTGGAAACTTAACCTGATTATGGTATTAAGAGCTAGGGCCTTTGGGAGGTAGATAAAATCATCAGGGTGGGGCCCCAAGGTTGACTCCAGATGGTGTTATAAGAAGAGAGAGACCATGGGACCAGCAGTTAGCGTAATGGCTATGTCGCTCAACTCCCATGCAGTCAACCACGGTTTGAGTCCCAGACCCGGTGGCTTATGCTCACGCCGGGCATGTGTGTGTGTGTGCCCAAGATCCTGAGAGGAGAATGGAGGAGAAGGGATTGCAGCATGGCCATCCCCCCTGGGGGGTGATTTCTCACTTTCTGTCTCTCTGTCTCTGTCTTTCTGGCGAGCGCACACTCCCTATAGCAAAAACCTCTCCAAAAAAAAAAAGAAGAAGAGAGAGACCAGTCGCACACTCTTACCCTCTCTCATGTGATGCCCTGTGAAATTTGGAACTCTGCAGAGTCCCCATCAGCAAAACAGCCCTCACCAAATGTGGCCCATCCAGCTTGGACCTTCAGAGCCATGAGCAAAATAGATCTCAGTTCTTCATAACTTCTCCCAGTTTGTGATATTCAGTTACAGCAGCAGAAAGAAGACAAAAAAATACATGGTCTTATTGTCAGAATGTAGGTGAGGTGCCCCGAGGTAAGCTACTGAGTTTTAAAAAGTGTCTTAAAATGGACAGAGGGGTCCACAATTGGGAAACACCATCTGCAGAAAATAAAACCTCTCAGGTAGTTTGACAGTCAGAAGCAAGAGATAAAAGTCTGTACCACGGTGCCAAGCCTGGGCATCCATCCCCCACCCCCCACCTGCCTTTGAGGCCAGTATGCCAGAGAGCATCTGGAAATTGCAAAGAGAACAGGACCTAACCCCTCCCTAGGACCCAGGCCAGGAAGGAAGTTCAGCTCCAACCTCAGTGTCCAGTGGTACCTGCCTAACCAGGGAAGGGAGAATTCCTCTCATCCGGAAGATTCAGTTCCAGCATCAGCAAACCTGCCTTCCCCAACTGCTGGAGGTTATAGTAGTTCTTCCCAGGAAAGCTATGGGAGCATCTTCTTCTGGCCCAGGTACAGAGCCAGGCAGAGCTCACAGAACTCAAGAAGCACGCCAAGGAGAGGGTGCCTGGGCCCTCTGGGTCTTTTCCAAAAGTTATTTCTTTTTTTTTTTTTTTTTTTCTTTTTTTGGAGAGGTTTTTGCTATAGGGCGCGTGCGCTCGCCAGACAGACAGAGAGAGACAGAGAGATAGAAAGCAGGAAATCACCCCCCAGGGGGGATGGCCACGCCGCAATCCCTTCTCCTCCATTCTCCTCTCGGGATCTTGGGCACGCACGCACACGCGCCCGGCGTGAGTTTAAGCCGCCGGGTCCGGGACTCGAACCGTGGTCGACTACGTGGGAGTCCAGCGACATAGCCATTACGCTAACTGCTGGTCCCTCCAAAAGTTATTTCTATGAAAATGCCTCAGGCTCAGTAAGAAAAGAAACCCTGGTTTAAAAGTGAGGAGGGTTAGCCTGTTAGCACCCAAACCTTCAGTCTCTGGTTGAATTGTTTCAGGAAACAAGGCAAATGCTCCTTATACAGAGGATTCTAGATTAAGTTACATTTTTAAAAGAACATTGCCATATCAACATTGTGCGAGTTACTTATTGCTCAATAATAAATGACCCCAGGACTCAGTGACTTAGAATAACCATTTATTATCCTCCACAATTCTGTGTATTGATGTGGGGGTTCTACTTCCCATGGTACCCCTGGGAGGTAGAGATGACTGGAAGTCTTCAAATGGCCTAGCTCACGTGGTGGCCTCTGCAGCCATGAGCCCAGCTGGGCCTTTGACTGGCAGCTTTGGTTGTCCTCTGTGTGGGCTCTCCAAGGGGCTACTTGGACTTCCTAACAATATGGCAGTCAGGCTTCGTGAAGCAGCAAGCCAAAGACCAGTTTTCTTAAAGGCTAGGCTTGGAAGTCTCACAACATTCCCCTTACTGCATTGTTTTGATCAAAGCCAGTGACTCACCACATCTTGGTGTGAGCATGCCATTCAGAAGGAGGGGTTGTCAGGTCCTCTGGGATAACTGTAGTATTACCAGACTGCGTTCTGTGTCCGGGCAGAGTAATCTTTCCGCCCAAAGAAACTGCCTGTCAGAGCTGGGACTGACACCATCATTGTTATCAACCCTGATAGTCAAGGATAATTGTCTCAAAACAATGGGTGTAGTCCCCCACCCCCACTTGTGGTTTCTTTAAAGCTTGCTTTAAAATCATAAGACCTTGGAGCACACATTCGGGGCAACCTGAGTGTGTCTATCTGGGTGCACCCAGGCTGCAGTCCTGAAACAGAGCCCAAGCAGCTCCTTTGACTTCACATGCTTCCTGTCAGTTTGCGTCTTAGGTTGGAAATCTGTTGGGTGTTTCCATGGTCTGAATGTTGTGTCCTTCCAAATGTGCATGATGAAACCCAGTCCCCAAGGAGATGGCAACTTTGGGAGGTGATTAGGTCACAAGGGTGGAGCCCCTGTAATGGGATTTGTGCCCTTGTGAAAGAAACCCTATGGAGCCCACTCTCCCTCTTTCCGCCATGCAAGGTGCAGTGAGAAGGCACCAGTCTATGACCCATGAAGCTCTCACTAGACATGGATCTGTGGGCCTCTTGATCTTTATCTTCCAGCCTGCAGAACTATGAGCAACGAATGTCTGCTGTCGATAAGCCACCCCGTCTGTGGCCGGTGGTTACTGCAGCCTGCAAGGACAAGGGCAGGCCTGCTGCTCCGAAGCAGTGCATTTGAGTTGCTCTCTTCTGAACACAGGTGACCATCAAAGTTCCGTGAGGCTTAATTTGGGGTTATAAATAACTTTGGCTGAGAGGGCAAATTTGCAAATAGTGAGGGAATACCTCACAAATTTGCAGTCAAGGGTGGATGTACTCCCTGTGTATTAGACTGACCTATCTTCTCACCTTTTAGTGCCAACCCTGGTTCTCTCAGAGGCAGGTGGGGAGGGAGAAGGGCAGAGAAGAGGGTGCAGGGTGTTGAGCAGCAGGGACCACGGGGCCTCCCCACCATGGCCCCCAGGGAGAAGTGCCCAGAGCAGGGGCCTCCCTCCTGCTGCCCATCTGTCTGTTGGAAGCATTGTCTTCGCTGCACCTGCTGTGTGCCCGTGGGGTTCCCATTAGGGGGCTTCCCCTCTCTTTACCCCTGGAATCAGACACTAGCAGTCAGTTTCCTCCACAGCCTGGCCCAGCCCCTGCCTCTGTGCTGGAAGAGGATGAGCACGGCCCTGGGTAGCGCCCACGTGTGCTGCTTTCCTGCTCCTTCAGACAGTGGGAGGCCTGGGATGGAACCCTGAGCACACGGATTTGCAACCATACTTGATACCTCTAGGGTACCAAGAGGTATCAGGTGCCAGCAGCTGCAGCTAGTGGACCCCAGGCTAGAATGAGCAGAGAGCCAGAGAAAGCTCCATTTCCCCCAATGTAGAAGCCAACTTCTAGAGAAACGTTTGACTTCCTGGTGAGAAAATGCCAGTGTGGGGAAAGATCCCCTACACCTCTGCATTTCACAAAATTCTTTCAGTCTAATGCATGCCTGGCCCTGGGGGAATACACACCTTGCTGTTAGTGCTGTGATTGGTCTGCATCCCTCAGACAGCAGATAAAAGGTGCTGGCAGAAGGCTCAGGTACTGAGCAGTCCTGAAAATTCATACTAAGGAAATCACCCAAAGAACCAACCACCTATCAGTAGGAAATGTCGGGCAGATCGGTGCCACCATGAAACACCACGAACAGCCCAAGTGCCCCATAGTCAGGTGGGGTCTGTGAAACTGAGCACAGCAAGTCAGGGGTCAGTGAAGCCTCTAGAGAAACCACAGCAGGCCCCAGAAACGAGTGAAGAGGGGAGAACTCCAACGTGTGCCCACACTGGGCTAACAATGCGGAATGAGATGACTATGCTAAGTGGAAGAGGGACATGGGGTCATTTTCTAAATAAAGGTGTTGGAACTTTCACAGTTATTGTTGGTCTTATGGGAATGTCTTGGTTCCCGCTCACTGACTTCTGGCCTCACAAACCTCCCAGGAGGCCTCTTTAATGATAACACACTAAGTACAGCTGCCCCGCCCCCTTATCTTCAGGGGATTCAAGTCCCCGCCCAGTGGATGCCTGAAACCTGCAGGTGGTACCAAACCCTCTATATATTATACTATGCTTTTGCCTATACACACATCCCCGTGATGAAGTTTAATTTATAAAATGGGCACATAAAAGATAATCAACAATGATAAAAGAAAACAATTGCAACAATTTACTGCAGTGGAAAATAAGTGACTGTGGCCTCTCACAATAACCATACTGACTTATTCTCAGACCGAAGCTGACCACCAGCAGCTGACTCTGCAGGGAGTGAAGCTGGCAAGGGGTGCAGGAGGAGCGTGCTCCTGTAGTCCTGAGAAGTCGTGGCAGCGTCAAGCAGCTGTTTGGCTGAGCTCGCTCCTAACTGGCTCAGACAGGGCCCTTGGGTTTGGCTGTCACTGTTATCTCCCTTTGCACCCTTCTTACAGGTGGTAAGGAGATACGCCCCAGGATGCCCCAAATCCTGAGGCGGTTGAGCCTAAACAAGGGCTCCATCTGTGAGGGGCTCCTATCTGGAGCAGAGCAGACCTCCCCACCCCACCCCTGTGAACAACAGAGTTGGAGCGTGGGTTCCAGGAAGCCAGAGAGGTCACAATTGCCCAGCCGAGTTGAGACAGCTCAAGGGAGGCTGAGTGGCTGCCAGTTTGGGGCATAATGAAAGGCCATCTGTGTGAGCGGAGACGAGATGCGGTTTCCAGGAAACCTTGGGCCAATAATGCAACTTCAGAGAAAAGGAGGAAGGCTGCCCTTTCCCTCCAGCAGATTCTAGCTGTGGGCACTTCGGGTCAGACAGCTCTTTTCCCTGGAGGATTTGGAATGATTTTCAGGCCCAGTCCTCGGACTGATTCAAAGTGACCTCCAGGTCTGAGGCCTAGAGCCCAGCGCGGCTCAGCAGGGCTTCTGTGGTTATGAAGCGGCCCCCAAGGACCCCAGCGCCCCCCACCCAGAGGAGGGGCCAGAGTCCCTACAGGAGTTTGTCCCGAGTGCCCTCTCTCTCTGCTGCCTGCACCCTAGCCCTCAGCAGGGCTTCCATGAGACCTTGTCTGTTCCTGCAGGTGGGGTGGGGCTTTGAGGACCTGGACCATGGCCTCCAGGCTGGGGGCGGGGGGCGGTGTGTGGGGCTCACCTCTGAGTCCTGAACAAACACTGACTGGTGAGTTAACAGCTGCCTCAGCCTCTGAGAGCCTCCATTAGAAAGTTCTTTGACTGGCCTTGGCCTGGTGGTTAAGGCACATGGCTAAGAAATACATGTCCCAAATCCCAAACCGAGGGAGAAGTGGAGAAGGGATTGTGGTGTGACCATTTCCCATGGCCATGAGTGGGTCCTCTCCCTCTCTGTCTCTGGTAAACACACGTGCCCTCCAGGAAAAAAAAAAAGTTATCTGATGTTCTAAGGACACCCCGAACCCTCAGCACTTTGTGGGGGCAGAGGGGAGCTTTCAGAGTTGTCAGAGTCTTGAGAGGGATCGGAGAGGTCAGAGTTGTGGAATCTTAGGCCCAATGGTATTTGTCATGGATGACATTTGCCTCTGTCCCTAAAGCCAGCTGGCAGGAGCCCCTCCCCTGCTCCCTGCCTGTCCTCTCCAGCCTGACCACGTGGGACTTCTGCTCTTGGTCAGGAAAGACTAACAGGCCAGTGGCGAAGGCTGAGGAAAGTTTGTGGCATCTGCCGGGATGCCATGGCCTGAATGTCTGTGTCCCCCCAATTTCGTAGATTGAAACCCACCCCCAAAGTGATGGTATGAGGGGGTGGGCCTTGGGAAGTGATGAGGCCATGGGGGTTGAGCCCTCGTAAGTGGGAGCGGTACTCTTGTAAGTAGAGGCCCGCGGAGCTCTCCCATCCTGAGAGGACACAGCAAGAAGGCGCGACTCTGCGCCGGGAGGGGCTGCTGCCACACGCTGGCCCTGCGGTGCCTTGATCTTGGACTTCCCGTGTCCACACTGTGAGGCCTCCTGTGGTGGGAGCAAAGTTTACGGGGTGTCCCTTCCCAGAGGGCAGGCTCCAACTGTGGAGCTGGAGTCTCACTCCACCCAGCTCTTGCCCCCTTTCCGGCGCCCAAACTTAGCCATCTACCAAGGCCCTCAGGAGCCACGAGAATCCTCATGAGACCTGGCTGTGGTTGATGAGCCGCCCAACTCACAGCATCTCATTACAGCAGCTCAGACAGACTAAGACATGAGGGTCAGGCCGTCATCTCACACCTGGGACCCCTGCCCTGCGCTCTTGACCACGTCGGCCCAGAAAGACCTGCAGAGATCATCCAGGAGCTGGTGGCCTGGGCCTCCTGTTCCTGGGGTTTGGTGCCTGTAACTCTTGTCTGCACTGCACCTTTCAGAAAATGGGTGTGATTCATGGAGACACACAGCTGTCCTGGCCCGCATGGACCCGGTGGCTTCACCCCTCGGCCTCTAAAAGCTGCAGTGCTGTGGCTCGCTCAGCCCTTCATCCAGGCCCCACACCTCCTCTCCCAGGTTCCCTAGAGGGTTTACTCCTCTGACCCACATAGCACCCCCCAATTCCCAAGGGGCACCTCCATTGTTGATGGAGGCAACCAGAAACCAGCAACATGGGCTGGGACCCCACGGGTGGGCAGCACCAGGCAGCACACTGGACCCCCAGTATAGCAGTAAGACCACTCCCTCGAGGACAGTCAGCAGGCAGCACGCTGGACCCCCAGTACAGCAGTAAGACCACTCCCTCGAGGACAGTCAACAGGGGTTGTGGAAGTTCTGCTCGTTTCCATAGCTTCCAGGAAAGGCCGAATCCCCCAGCCAGCTTCTATGGCAGAAGTGGGGCCTCTACTGAATGCCTTCCCCGTGCCCAAATGATATCCCCAGCCCTTTAGAGTGATCACGTTTGCCCTCAGAAGCCCGACGTAGCCAGGGACTTCATAGTCTGTCCTGCTGTGGGGGCACAGACCTGCTATAGGGTGTCCTGGATGGGCCACCATGCTCTCTGAAGATTAAGCACATACCTCGGGGCCCCTTGGCCACCCTTCTGGCTCCAGTAGGAGACAGGTTCTTGGGTGGTGGGTGGGGCAGCCCAGGATTTATTCATTTATTATGCATTTTTTAAGAGAGAGATTTTTTGCTACAGGGTGTGTGTCTCTCACTAGAGAGACAGAGAGATAGAAAGTGAGAAATCATCTGGGGGGATGACCACGCTGCAATCCCTTCTCCATTCTCTTCTTAAGATTTGGGGCATGCTCACACACATGTCCAGCATGAGTTTCAAGCTGCTGGATCCAGGACTTGAACCATGGTCGGTCCTGTGGGAGTTTAGCGCCCTAACCACTATGTCCCCTGCTGATTAGCATTATGCATTTCTTGCTGGGAATTCCACCTTCCAGAGCCCTTAGCCCTCCATCCTTACTCCCCAGGCTTAGTCTCAGGGGTTGCCAATATTGTCAGGTCAGTCATGTTGACCTTGATCCCTCTTGGACTTCTGACACTTTTGAGGAGGCCTAGACTCTGACCACTCTCCCACTATCCCCTCAACTTTTTTTTAAAGTGGCCTCCAGAGGCTGGACCCATTAAAACTCTGTTTCTCTTCCTGTCCAGCATTGTCACCATCTGCCTGGCGGAGAATGTCAGAGGAACAGCTCCAGTTTACACAGAGGGACATGTGGCCTTTCAAAACCTTCTGATTATCTCAGAGGGTCAGCTGCAGAGACTCCAAGAAGGCCTGTGCCCTGACAGGGCCCTTCCCCTGCTGGCCACCCCTGGAGCCAATCCACTGGGCAGGACCCACCTGAGACTTGGGAGGCCTCCCAGGCTTCCTCCATAGCAATGGTGGGAAGCAGCTGACCCCGGGAGAGAGGCCTTGCAGGTGGGAGACTGAGGCACAGAAGCTTCCAGCCTGGGAAGGAGGCCTCTTGTCTGTGTAAGCCGACATTTCAAAATGGCAGCCAGAGACAGCAGGCGCTTGCTGAGCGGCTTGTCCCTAGACAGGCAAGCTAGAGTCTCTGGTGAGGTCGGAGGGAAGGATTACTGTGGCGTGAGCGAAAGATTTGACCTTTGCTCCCACATACAGGAAAGCCAAAGAAACCAAGAGAGGAAATGCCAAGGTGTTAGTCACATCCAGAACCACGGTGTGATTGAGCCTGGGGGGATGGAGAATCCTTTTGCTTCTTTCCATGGCCTCTTATTCCTGGGGACAGGGACAATGAACCACTGAGCAGGAAGTGATCTTTGATAAGCAGAAATGCTCAGGAAATGGGAGTGAAGGTAGAAAGTGACTTTGAAACCTGAACACCCAGTGAAATAAAAAGTGGGCTTGATTAAACTAAGCCTGGAGCCAAAATGCTAAGAGGTGAAAGAAAACATAGCCGACCACAAGTCTTTAATGCTTAAAAAACAAAAAAGTACGCAGGGTAAAATAAAGGCAGTGACCCTTGGAGTTTCAGGCTCATTCTCAAGATTCTTGCCCTACACTAATTTTCTCAACAAACAGTGGAGCTCACCATGGGCCCAAGAGGTACCAGAGTTACCCAAGATGGGCCAGGGTTCCTGGCGGCAGTATTTCCAACACACCCCACTCCCTGCCTAGAAACCCATTCCCCTTCGATGAGGCCAAACAGGGGTGGGAACAAGCAGCCACACAACAGTCCATAGACATGGGCTGGTTCAAGTGCCCACTCCAGCTCCCAAAAAGAGACACTCAGGGGCCAGCAGGTGGTGTGGAGTTTAAGACACTGGATCCCACATGGCTGACTGTATGATTCAAGTCCCGGACCCAGCAGCTTGAAAATCACACCAAACACATGTGTGGGCATGCCCAAAATCATGAGAACAGAAAGAAGGAGAAGGGATCGCTATGTGGCCATCCCCCTGGGGGGTCATTTCTCGTTTCTCTCTCTGTCTGTGTGTGTGTGTGTGTCTCCCTATCTCTCTGGCCAGCACATGTGCCTATAGGAAAAAGGAGAGAGAGAGAGAGAGACGCTCAGAAACCAGGAATCCAAGAGAAGGAGGAGAATCTGCACTCACAATAGGACTGTCTTTAAAACAAGAGTGTGAGATAATTCGATGTTACTTCTCACTGAATGAGTTTAATAAAGTAAATCTGAAATAAAGTCATAAACAAAAAATGTTTAAGTAAAATCTGCCTCAGAATGAAGTCAGGGTGCCAGCAGGCGTGGTTAAGGCGCCGGGTTTCCACATGACTGACCACTGTTCAAGTTCCAGACCTGGCATCTTGAGAATCACGCCGGGCATATGTGCGTGCATGCCCAAAATCCTGAGAGGAGTATGGAGGAGGAAGAGGAGGGATTGCAGCATGGCCATCCTTCCCCGGGGTGGGGGGATAATTTCTCACTTTCCCTCTCTCTGTCTTGTCTCTCTTTGGAGGAAATGCACGCCTGAAAAGAGAAAAAGGAATGGAGTCAGGGATCATATGAGAAAAGGAGGCCTGAAGCAAGGAAGAGACTGGTGCCATATTAGGGGAGACATGGGCTGTGCTGCTGTGTCAAGGAGGTCCAATCAAATACGGAAGACAAACGTTTCCCCTCAGAGAGCACCCCGGTGTTTGCCCAGTGCCATGAGAGCACCGCTCCTGCCATTCTGTTGCTCTGCCATCGTCACAATGAAGTTTCCACCTCACAGCCCAGAGTAGCTGCTCCAGCTCCTTCCTTCGTGCCCAGCTCCCAGCCAGTGGGAAGGGGCAAGGGGCAAGGAAGGCATGGTCTTCACCTTTCCTGGCCTGCTCTAGAACTTGATCTCACCTCTTCCACTCACATTCCACAAGCCGACATTGAGACCCCTGGCCTCATCCGGCTACATGGGAGGCTAGGAGAGTAGGTGTTATCTGGGCCACCTCTAACTCCACGAGAGAATGGTAGTAGGTCCCCTAGAAATCTCTTCCACACATGCCCAAAGAAAGTGGTTCTCTGTGCCACCATTTGGGACGATGGTACAGTGAGTGTCCAACTCAATGACAGTAAGGATTTCAGCGACACTGGCCTAGCTGAGGCCTGAGCCTCCCTCCTGCCAGCCACATTCATTCTGGCCTTTAGGGGTTGGTGGCAGTTGGGCCACCATAATCGAGTGGGCCTCACAGGTAAAAAGCCAGGCCTCCTGCCTCCTCAGGCCAGGAAAGAAAGAGGGCTCAGACCAGCCTGGGCCCCACCGTGGCCGGCCAGGGGTGAAACCCCACCAGGCCTCAATAATGAAAGTGGGAAGCATGTACTTTGGGACCTCTTGGGGGCCTGGGACACTCTTGGGGGAACTTTGGGGGGTTTCAGAAGAAGCTGCCTTGTGAGAGTTGTAGGCAGAAGAGAAAAGGGGTTTTACAAGAATGTGGGTGCGAGCCATTGATCACCACTGCTGTTGGCTGGAGCCATTGATCGTACCTCGTGTTCAAAGACGGAGAACAGAGGGCTGGAAGGAGTCGGCGGCCCCCTCCAGGGGCTTTGTCTCGTATGGGGGAGGGGAATCAGTGCCCGAGACTGGACCAGAGGGGTAGTAACCTCTCAGTCAGTCTGCACCTGCTCCGGGGATGAATTAATGACAGTGTTGGCGACTATTCAGGACCTGGGAAATGTCACAGCAGCCCCAACACCCGTCCTCCACCCTCCTCACAGCCACCTCCCCCTCCATCGTGGGGCTTGCTCATCAGGGGCTGCACAGCGAGGAAGCCCGAGAGCTGGGAGCCCCGGCCAGAGTGAGATCCTGCGGAGTGGGTCCTACAGGACACAAAAAGGAGCCTGGACTCTGTTCATTTGCTTGCTTTTGTTTTTTCTAAAACTAATGGAAAACCAGTGGAAGATTTACTTTTTTTTTTTTTTTTTTTTTTTTTTTTTT
Source organism: Tupaia tana (assembly GCA_026018925.1). Classification (NCBI taxonomy): domain Eukaryota; kingdom Metazoa; phylum Chordata; class Mammalia; order Scandentia; family Tupaiidae; genus Tupaia; species Tupaia tana. Next base: position 136,186,324 of record JAKSZU010000001.1, read on the forward strand.
TTTTTTTTTTTTTTTTTTTTTTTTTTTTTTTTTTTTCTGATTTATCAGTTACGCAAAGACTCCAGAGCTGGGAATTCTCAGTGTCTTGCAACTGTAATGGCTCTGACCATGTTTGCAAAAGTCAGCTCAAAGGGCGCTACTTTCTGGGGAATTCTTGCCCCCGAGCTCAGGTCAGTGACTGTGGTCTCTGTTGGGGTCAGACACGTCATGGCCACGGTGTGGCAATCCCACGGATGAGTGCCACTCCCAGCCATGTGGAACTGGATATCCAAAGCCAGCCGCCATCAGGCGTCTGGTCAACAGAGAAGGACAGGCTGTCTGACACCGACAGCAGCGGCAATGATGATGACGAGTGCTGCAGAGATGATTGCAGAGCTGGCACCGTGCCGGGCACCAGGCCAAGATCTTGGCATCACTGCAGTCATGACGGGAGCCAGGTCCTACAGATGCGGACATGGACGCTGGCCAGTTGTGTCGCTCAGGGAGCCACCCAGCCAGAAAGAGATGGAGCCCGGACTCCTGCCCAGGCAGAACCGCTGCCAAGTCCAACTCCTGCCACCTGGGCCAGCAGTTCTTAATCTCTCAGCAGGGCCATCTGAGCTTTGAGGTGCAGGTTCCCATGCAGCCGTTTGAAATGCAGCAGTGGCCCCATCCCCACAGCTCTGATCCTATTTTGAAATATCCCCCAGGTATTTTGGGACTGGTGGTCCTCCGTAGACACTTTGAGAAAAGCCAGACTCCGCACATGAGATCGATCCAGGAGAAGTCCTCGCCACTTCCACGCCTGCTGGTGGGGCTAGTTAATAGCTGGACTCCTCACCTGCTGGAATCTGGCCACCAGTGACGCTTCCAAACATGGGATCTGGCACAACTACAGAGATAATGTATTTCCATGCCCCATGTGTAAATCATGCGTCTTCCATCCTCTTCCCATGTCCACCAAGGTGGCCAGCGCCATTGTTGGTCACTTCCTAACTTAGAGCTACACCCTCGCAGGCAGAGAGACCTACTAACTGCAGACACCAGCAGGGAAACGAAGGGCTTCCCCAGGGACACCCTGGAGAAGGGACGAGTGCCCAAGGAGGGATATATTGTGAAGGCACTCTCAACAGAACGAGCTGATGGATTGGTAGTGGCTGGGAGGGGACAGCTGGCTCAGTGCAGAGACCACATGGGTGGTGGTCCTCCTTACTGAAACTGAGGCCACCAAGGAGAGCAGACATGGGGTGGAGGGATATGCGAATTAAGAGTGGGCCACTAAGTTAGGGCGCCCGTGGACTCCCAAATGAAGGCGCTCAGCAGACTTTGGGTGCATTTTGTTATAAAAGCAAAATCACATCAACATTTGTTGCTTTTACAGTAAGAACACAACACATCTTTCAACCATGACTTCTTACACAGAAACACATGTCCATGGCTTTGCCTAGAGCCAGGTGAGGAAGGGGTATCAGGAAGGACAGGGTCCCCGTCAACTGCCCCCTTCCCCTCACTGAGGAAGGCATCCTGCCACACACCCCACCTCAGTCATCTGACAGCCACAGCTGGGGGGAAGACACCAGTTCCTTAACTCACGTTGCCTTCTTGGAATCAAAAGACCAAGGCATCTCAAGGCAGTGAGGTCCACCAAGCTGTCCAGGAGGGGCAGGGCAGAAGGGGCCACCCTTACCTGACCACTTCCCCAGGCTTCATTCTGTGCAGGGACAGCTCACCCGTCTTGTGACTGGCACTGTGGCACGTAGAGCCCTGCATGTGACCATGTGACCGGGCCCTACCCTGTTGCCTTCCCTCCACCCACGCAAGCTGCACTTACAAGCTGCGATTCACTCCTTGTCCCACCTTTAGCCGATCAGACAATGACGCCAATCAGCTTTCACCCTCCCTGGACAAGACAGTTTTGCATCACTGAGACGATCACATCCCGACTATAAGCAAAAACACTTGATGTTCAGAGAGTGGACAGTCTCAGACATTTCCCTAAACGCCCACCCCAGAATTTCCTAGCAGACCCTTCAGGATGCAGGGCCTGCCCTGGTCCCCCAGGTCACCCTTAGAGCCCCAGAGGGTGTAACCAAAGTCTGAGTGCCAGGTGGTGGGCGTGTGGCCTCTGGGACTCTCTGGGAACCTCCACACTCAAGCCCTCACTAGTGCTGCTCCTAATGACAGGTAATGACAGGCCGCTGCCCAGGAGTGGGCCCGCACCACCTGACAGCTGCTGAAAAGAAATTAATGACCGTCTTGAAAAGACCACAGTCGAACCCCCACCTGCACATGGCAGAACTTGTGATTTTCTTCTACTTAGGAGTTGAAGAATCAATTTAGAAAATTGCAGCCACCTCACCATCTAATCCCTGAAAGGCGCTTCCCCTCTGAGAAGCCTCATGCGCGTGCCCACAGGGTGCAGCGCCACCACCCCCACCCAGTTCTCCTGGTGAGGGACCTTCACTGCTACAAATGGAATCATCTGAGAGCAGGAGGCTGGGCTTTTGGCAAAGGCGCTTCCTATGTGGAGGGAACAAAAACAGCCCACGGAACCTCGAGGAAGGGAGCGAGCGCTGTTTTCTCCTGGCTCGCAGGACCCAGGGCTTCTTGTGCACAGGCGGTTGTGACTTAGGGAGCCTAGGGGGCCCTTGGATGTCCCCAAGGTGCTAAAGGTTTCTGAAATGGAGCAACTTGGAGAGCGAGCTTGTCAAAATGAGCAGAGCCTGGAAGGGATGCCTGGAATGGTCCTGAGAACACAGCCAGAGAGTCCCGGGTGGGCAGGCAGCCTGGCAGCTGGAGCTCCCAGGTTGCTCTGCTTGGAGATAACCAGCCCATGCACCTGCTCCTGCAGGGGACTCGGGGGGTTTCTGAAGGACACTACAGCCAGGGAGGAGGAGCTGACCAGAGATAGAGCTAGAAGAAAAGAAACAGCCCCGCCTCGTTCGCTGACTGCTGAACCCTCAAGTTAGTTTCTAACAGACCCAAAATCCAAGACATGGAATCTGAACTGTGCTCATGAACATGAGAATAAGGATATTTCTTCATTGTGATTAGTTCCCAAAGCCCTTTAACGCACAATTAGGGTGAGGAGTAAGAAAAAGATCATAGGTTTGAATCCTGTTCCTAAGTCTTGCTTTTCTCATCTGTAAAGTGGGCATCACCATGGTGACCACTTGGTGGGGCACTGCGAGAGTGTCCAGAGTCCCTGGCACAGTGGGTGTAACTGGCACCCAATTACTGGAGCTTAAGGACACTGTTGAGAATAATGACCTGTGGTCAGTTGAATGGAGGCTCCCAAAAAGATATACCTATACCCACCCTATCCCCGGAACCCATGGATGTGGCCTTATGTGGAACAAAAGGGTTTTTGCAAATATAATTAAGTTAATGATCTCAAGAGGAGGTGATCCTGGATGTTAGAGAATGGGGTCAACACATGGTGATCCCCAAATTGAGAAATAACTTAGGGACCCAAAAACAAAGCACAGAACACTTAACAGGAATTTTTTTTTTGGAAGAGGTTTTTGCTATAGGGCATGTGCGCTCACCATAAAGACAGAGAGAGACAGAGAGATAGAAAGTGAGAAATCACCCCCCAGGGGGGATGGCCATGCCACAATCCCTTCTCCTCCATTCTCCTCTCAGGATCTTGGGCACACACGCACACGTGCCTGGCGTGAGTTTAAGCCACCAGGTCTAGGACTTGAACCGCGGTCGACTACGTGGGAGTCCAGCGACATAGCCATTACACTAACTGCTGGTCCCAACAGGAATTTATTAGAGGGCAGTTTGGAGACGGAAATGCTTGGCAGATTGACCCAGAAACACTCCCGGCTGCACTCTGCAGCCCTGGAAGCAAGCTGGAGTGTTTAAAGGGAGAGCAAAGGGGACAACGGGAGCTAGCCTGGGGGAAGCAAGTCACTTGGTTTGGAGATGAGATTGCCCCCAGCTCCTCAAAATCATTTACCCTTTTCTAACAAAGGCCACTGTCTCAGTGTTGGCATGGCATGGCCAGGGGAGAAAGGAGGGCCCCATGGTGGCATGAGTCCTTATGAAATGCAGTGTGCTTGACACACTACTCCACCTCCAACATCCTCATGGCCTGTGCAATCTCATGCCCATCTTCCCTGAGCTCCCTAGGGCCAGACAGGGAGAGGCAGCTTGCATTCCCAGCAGGCCATCCGTACATATGGTCGCCTAGGACTGGAATGTGGGAGCTGTTGGGGACAGGAGAATAAGACAAATGTTTTAAGGGTATGAGAAAAGGTAAATCTTTTTTTTTGAGAAAGAGAGAGATTTTTGCTATAGGGCACGTGCACTCACCAGAGACAGAAGACAGAAACCAAGAAATCACCCCGCAGGGGGATGACCGTGCCATAATCCCTTCTCCTCCATTCTCCTCTCAGGATTTTGGGCACACATGCACATGTGCCCAGCATGTTTCTAGCTGCCACGCCCAGGACTCAAACCACATTTGACCACATGGGAGTCCAGCACCTTAACCACTACACCACCTACTGGTCTCAAGAAAAAGTAAATCTTAAATGACTAGCAAAACAGTTGCAGTTTGATCCCAGAAACTAAAATGGTCTAAGCTTTAGTGTTTTATCCTGGGGTCAGTATCACGCACTTGGCCTTGGCCTTGGCCACTGTGGCTGGGAAGGGGATCCCCGTGGGAGCTGTAGTACCCACAGTAGTAGCCATACTTCGTACCATCCCTAGCTATTGGTGATATCACCTGTGTCAAAGTGGCCCCACCTAGGTACCAGGGGGGTCAACGTGGTGCTAAGGGCAAGGCCCTCCTTTGTGGAGGGTCCATTTCCAGGTGGGAGGTCCTGTGGTAGTCACAGAGCAAGGCCCTCATCCCACCAGCTGAGTCTGAGACCCCCTTTCCAAACTCCTATCCAGGCTATTAGAAACTTTTCAGCAATCTGTCTACACAGACGTTTGTCCTGCTGTGAAAACAGCTCTCAACAACCTCACAGCCCCTGTGATTGGGGCCACACTTCTGGGAGCCATCCAGCCACAATCTCCTCAGGTCTCCTTGAGCAAACCACCCACCCGTTTGGTGAGACCTGCTGCTACAGGATCACGTGGCTGAGAAAAGGCCCTAGAATGCCTTGGGCCTGTGCTCGGGAGACCTGGCAGCCATCGAGCTCAGAGGGGACTGGCTTTCCCTACGGGGACTGCACCCTCTGTGGAAACTCCTCTCTCTCTCTTCAAAGTACGTTCCAAACTGCCTGCTGGCAGGCCTGCTCGGCAGGATCCGGCACCGACCAAGAACTCCCTGCCACCACTATCACACAGTTCTTCACGTGTCCCAGAGAACCAGTGGCTCCCCTCCACCAGACAGTGCGGGCATCGTGAGCCCATTTTAAGGAGGAAACGCAAAGCCTTGGAGGCAACATAGGCCTCATCCAAGGCCACAGGGAGGCCACCTCTACTCTACCCCAGCTGCTGCCCTCGATGTTCCCGGGAGCTAGATGAAATGTAAGTTCTCACTTGGCAGCAGCCAGTGGGGACAGGCAGACACAGGTCTTGTGGCTGGGCCCTAGTCTGCAGGCAGAGCCAAACTCTGCCTCCCAGATGGCCAAAAGAACCCAACACCAGGCAGCGGGCCACATTCACCATTAGAAATTCATTCCTTCACCTCTACCATGCTGCCCTCCCAGGTACATTTTCCTGGGAAGCTCACGCTCCCAGCCCGCAGTATCTCTACCCGTCTCCAAGGTCAGAACCACATGAAGATGGGTGAGCGATGGGCCTCCAGGCTCCCGGCCACAGACGGCAGGCCAGCCCAGACCCACCCAGTTGTAGGATGACAGCCTACAACACTCTCGTCCCAGGCACTGGCCCACTTAGGGCAGGCAGGGGAAAGACTGAGATTCCTCTCCCCAACAAGGCCAGACATAAGACTTGGAATGTGGAGGCCTTTCCCAGATTCCGACTTAGGTCAGCACATCCCATAAACAGTCAACAGTCAGTGCCAAACACCCATATGACACCTACTGTGTCCCCAAAGCACCCTTCTGACCACACCTTGAAAGGACCCTCCTGTCCTTCCCCACTGTCCATGCATGCCCAGACCTGGCCCAGCCCACCTCACTCCTGTTCCAGGCCTGTCCCTGGTTTTCCACTTGCCCTCTCTCTGACACCTTGAGGGCTGGGTGAGTGACTCAGACTGCCCTTGTTTGTGCTGTAGTTGGGGTTATTGACTAACTGGTCCCTGGCACCCAGCTCCTCAGAGGCCAACCCTGTGCCATATCAGCTCAGATCTCCCCAGGAAGAGGTTCCAAGGTACCCTTGGTACAACCACACAGGATGGCGTCTTAGAACCAGAGACCATGGTGACATAGGCATGCCGCACACTGTTACTCACACAGCAGTCCTGGGAGATGCACAGGTCCGCATGGGGTCAGGGCACAGGCTCCAGACAGACAGACCACTGTGTCATCCGGACAAGGGGCGACCTGGAGGTGCCATGGTTTCCTCGTCTGGAAAACTAGCTGGACTGACCCTGGGTTGAAATGAGACCCCGAATGCAAAGCTGCAGGCTCGGTGGGGGCTCACTAGTGTCAGCTGATGCTCAGACACGGTGAGCACTGCACCGCCTTTTACAGTTTCAGTACTGCCGCCCAGAGAGCTGAATGGGGCAAGGACATTTCTCGAATCTCTCAAAGTCGACTTGGGATCAGCAGATGGCGTAATGGCTATGTTGCTGGACTCCCATGTAGTCGACCGCAGTTCGAGTCCCGGACCCGGTGGCTTAAACTCACGCCAGGCACATGTTTATGCATGCCCAAGCTCCCGAGAGGAGAATGGAAGAGAAGGTATTGTGGCGTGGCCATCCCCCCTGGGGGGTGATTTCTCACTTTCTGTCTCTCTGTCTCTCTCTGTCTTTCTGGTGAATGCATGTGCCCTATAGCAAAAACCTCTCAGAAAAAAAAAAAAAAAAAAATCCTTGAAGAGAGCCTTGATGCCCTGATCCTCAGGGCCTAGGGTGGTGTCTTCCTCATCTAAGGAGACCAGAAAGTCAACGTGGGCAACAGGAGAGGGGAACATCTATGAGGGGCGTGGAAAGGGAAGCTCTAAAGGACCCAAAGTCCTGGCTTATCAAACCAGCTTTTCTCGTTCTTTGTCTTGCATGGTGGCAGTGGTGGGTGGCAGCTACTGCAGAAAGAATGACAGACACACGGCCAGCAGGTGGCCCGAGCATGACTCAGATACCATAAAGGGTGCAGAAGGGTGGGCATGCCTGAGAGCTGGGGCCACCACAAGGTCCCACTCATTGGCTTAAGAAGAAATGTGACATACTCATTACCCATCAGCTGTTTCCTTCCCTTTTAGTTCGTCTGAACTTTCCTAACCTAGCAGATCTGCTTTCCCTAAAACTGCCAAAACCACGCAGCAAAGTGCACAACACCTGCTTCGGCCATATTGGGCCTACTCCACCCACACACCAATGGCTACACCCTCAACCCTACTGGGCTTGGTTTAGCACGACAGGGATCCATGTGCTGGTTTCTGCCACAGACCTCAGAAGGCTTGATAAGCTTCTCAGTGGCTAAAGACTGCCGACATACTGCCAAGCTGCAGCAGGTGGGAGCTCATGATCTCCCAGGACAGATCAGCTCAGGGGGGGACACGCACCAGCATTGTGACAAGCTCAATGACAAGGAGACTGAGGTCCCAGGAAGCAATTGATAGGACAATGAGCACCCCTCAAGGACAGGGCCCAGGTAGAGGCACCGCTCACTGGTGCTCTGGCCCCAGCAGGATACCACCCTATCTGTCCCAAAGAGGCAGGAACCAACACCCAGGGCCCTAAGAAGAGGGTGGGCAAGGCCCCAGTGATTGCTTAAATGGGACACCTGAGTGTCCACCCACACTCCACAGGGGCCACCCAGTCTGCCATTACGGGGGGTTTTCTTGTCCACAGCAGAGTCTCTGTGGATTTGAAGTACAGGCACAGTAGGGCGTCGATGGAGTCTGTCCCCCCAAAACAACCAGGTTTCTCCACCTGATGGCCCAGCTCTAGCCTGGGATTCTGCCATTCAAACTGCTTCTTTTGACTGGGAGCACAGCAGTTCTCATGGGCCTCGCTTCAGTGGGTCTCGTTCTGCCCGCGTGTGTCCTAGGAGCCAATGTTGAGCAGGTAGTGGAGGGAGGGGCTGGTTGGGATCTCTGGACTCCTTCCCCTTCCACCATCCACCTTCAGCCCCTTCTGTTGGGGGTTACATGGCTGGCCAACAGAGACGTCTGCAAGTTCTGGCATGAACAAGGTTTTAGAAGAGGTGCTTTCTGAGAAGGCCACAACTACAATTCAGGCACTGCCTCCCATATGGAAAATCTGCAGGGAAATTGACAAACTCAAAGACAGTTGTGTTTTTAAACCTGTTTTTAGACAATGCATGAACTCAAGAAAAATACTTTCTCCTTCAGGAAACAGAAAGTTCACTCATCTTTAGTGCCTTAGAAAAATCGATCACAGTCTCTTTCCACAGATACACATTCTTGTCCCCAAGATATTAAGGTGAATTTTAAAAGTAGTTACTCTTCAGGCCAGCCCATGGCCTGTTGATTAAGGTAGCTGGATCCTACGTGGCTGACTGCACAGTGGGAACCCAACCAAATCCCAGACCCACCGGCTTGAAAAGCACACAGGCATGTGTTGGTGAGTGCCAAAAATCCCAAACAGGGGTAGACATGAATAAGAAGGGTTTACACAGTGACCACTCCCCATGGAGGGTACGTTCTCACTTTCCCTCTCAGTCTGTCTGTTGGTAAGCACACATGCTCTCTGGCAACATTTCAAAAAATAATTAAACAACAGGTGATGTGGTGGTTAAGGTGCTGGATCCCACATGACTGACTGAGCAGTTCGAGTCCCAGACCCAGTGGCTTGGAAAACATGCCAAGCATGCATGTGTGAGTGCCCAAAATCCAGAGGGAGATGGAGGAGAAGGGATTGTGGTGTGGCCACCTCCCCTACGATCTATCTCTCTCTGTCTCTCTCCAGCGATCACACACGCCCTATGGCAAGTCTAAAAAAAACAAACAATAAAATTAAAAAGAAGTAAATAAAAAGCAGTTACTCTTCAACTGAATCACTCATTTACAAAAGCCACTGGAGGCTCAGACATATATCCAGTCCTGTACTTGGTCTGTAGGTGGGAGACACCAAGAGACACCTCAGAGAGTCCACACTGGGCCGTGGAGTGGCCTACTTTAAGTGGTCTCTGGTCACTCTCTGACAAAGTGTGATCAAACGTCTTCCATGCGTTGAGCTGATTGATTTGATCTATGCAATGTTTTCCTCCACTGTAAGTTCTCTTGAGTACAATTGACATTATCCTGTGGTGTCGTATCTGTTATTTTGTAGTGAGAACTGCTGTTCTTATAATTCAGGGATACCAGGAGTATGATGAATGAGTAATGGATTTCTCCTCTTCCAATTGCACATGTACTTTATGGCAACAGGGTACACATTGTACCCAGACAAACAGATCTGTGAATAAGAGGCCTGAGGGGGGAACTTTTCTCTGGGTGCAGTATTGGCAGTGAAGGGTTTTGCATTGATCAGATGTCGCTGGAGACTGCAGGGCATTTGACTGTCTGTGGGAGGGCATTGAGTTTTGTTTTCTTCTTATTGCTGACTTCAAGCTCTCTGTTGTCCTCAAGACCCCGACTCCCCAGCAGGCTTCTTTTCCCTCTATTTTTGGTACCTCCAGCCTCCACTTTCTCATCAAGGTGGTGCTTCCAGGAAAAAACATTTGGTCCTTTCAATCTCCTCCCTTTCATACATTTCATACTCCCCCCTTGGCTGGGTTGCTGGTACAGAGGATTAAGACTCCCTGATTCATGGCCCCTTCTCACCCCCACCCCTGCCAGTGGCCAATTGACTTCACAGTGGGGTTGACAAGCCACATCTACAAAGGCAGAGCTGACCAGAAGGCTAAACCTTCTCATAGTAACTGAATAAACACTTTCTGGGGATTGACTCTGTGCTCTGGAGCTGCCAGAATGAACCCTCAGCCTCTGCCCTGGCCATGCCAGCAGGAGAATACATGAGAACCCACCAGGCAATTCCAACAGAGGATGCTGGGTCCTGCTGCAGGCTCAGCATGGAAGGCTTGCAGCAGGGGCAACTGGAAGTTTGGGGTTCCCATAAGAGAGACCACCTAAACTCTTACGCTGAAGACAAAGAGTTAGGAAGCTGTGGAAAGAAAAGCCTGGAACTGGGAAAGACTTGGGAACAGGGAGAGAATGGGCTGGAGGTGCTGAACCAGGGAAAAGAAGCCTGTTGGGGAGTCAAGGTCTTGAGGACAACAAAGAGCTTGATACACTCTGTAACAAGGATGTGAGCTCATCACGATGCCAAGGGTGGACTGGCTGGCACCAGGATTGAAGCAAAGAGTAATGCTCATTTAGACAGGAGACAGAGAAGGCCTAGGCTACAGCAGTGGTGCTTACAGGGTGAGAGGAGAGAGCTGTGGTGAGTATAAGAGACGGAAGCTGCACTCAAACGTTGTGGAACCACTGGCCAAGCTCATGCTGGAGCTACCCCTGTGCCAACTCCTTCCACTGGTGGATTTTTTTTTGTGTGTTTTAAAAGGCATAGCTGAACTCAAAAGCGAGCTAAATTTCTGGAAAATCCAAAGAACAGCAACTCTCAATAGGAATCTGAAACTGAAGCCACAGACTCAGGACTCGAGCAAGACAGAAGTGTCAGGTGACCACCTCCTGGCCAGGTAATGGCATTGAAGACTCTGCTTCTAGATAGAGATTAAGGCCAGGCTTGTTGCCGGGGCCGGGGAGCTGGTAGTGACCAGGACCACCTGTGACAGAAGCTGTTACCTTCAAGTAACATAGCCATGTAGCCAGCACCTGAGCTAAGGCAGCCATGGAGCCTCAATACTCTTAGGGGAAGAAATCCCAGGCTGCTCAAGGAAGGCTTGGTTCTGACTTGCGATCCATTAGAAGCAGCTGAAAAATGCCATGTACAGACAGGCAAGCAAGAGGAAGGAGGAAAAAGCAAAATAAAACAGAAAACACCTACTTGAGGTGAATTTCCAAACTGAACATTCAGAACACATGAGAAAACTTAGTGTCATGGAACCCAACCAATAAACTCAGTAAAGGGGAGAAATTAAAGCAATAAAGCACTCATAAAAACACTATTCTATTTTAAATCCTCAGAGATTTGTAAATAGACCAAGAAGGATATTAGTCAGGAACAAAAGAATATAAGGAAGAAACAATTAAAATGCTAGAAATAAAAAAAATATGGTCATGAAAATTTTTTAAAGAGATTTTTTTTAAAGAGAGATTTTTGCTATAGGACGCATGCACTTGCTGGAGAGACAGAGAGACAGAAAGTGAGAAATCACCCCACAGGGGCATGATCATGCCATGATCCCTTCTCCTTCATCCTCCTCTCAGGATTCTGGGCATGCACACACATGTGCCTGGTGTGAGTTTTAAGCTGCCAGGTCTGGGACTCAAACCACAGTTAACTATGTGGGAGTCCAGTGATATACCCGTTATGCCATCTGCTAGTCCCAGTCATGAATTAAAAAAAAAAAAAAACTCAATGGGTGGGATAAATGCTACATAAATAAGAAATAACTAGTAAATTGGAATTTGGCCATAAGGAATTGACCAGGAAAATAATATAGAGATGTCAAAAAAAAAAAAAGAAAGAAAGAAAAAATTAAAATACACTGAAGCCAGACAGAGAAAAATTAACACACCTATTGGAAATTCCAGTTGTAGAAAAATAGAATAAAGAACAGTGTGGTGCTATTTGAAGAAGTAATGACTTAGAACTTTTTGAAAGTGAAGGCATGGGTACTCAGACAGAACACATTAAGTATCAACCACAATAAATGAAAATAGATAGCCATGTAGCCAGCACCTGAGCTAAGGCAGCCATGGAGACTCAATACGCTTAGGGGAAGAAATCCCCAAAAAGAAACAAAAATCTTAAAGATGCAAAGACAAAGACAAATTTCTTACAAAAGAGACATAATTAAGCTGCCAACAAACTTCTCATCGGAAACAATACATGCCAAAAGACTTAGAAGTGATACATATAATGAGCTGAGAAAAATTAGTACCAATCTGGAATTTTATATCCAACTAAACTAGTCTTTACAGTGAGAATGAACTAAATCCATTTCAGAAAATTAAGGGCCAACACTAAGGGAAAGAACTATTTAAGAATTTATTTGATAATCCTAGAATGGCTCAGGGTCTGGATGTATCAGGTATTATTGAAGGTAAAGTAGGGAGCTATTTTTATGGGGATTTGGTTGAAAATATGAAGATCTCCTTTGATGAAGGCTCCTACATGGACAAAACTTTAGTCAGACTCCTTTGAGCCCTCTTCTCAACTAGGCCTCAAGCTTGGCCTTCAATGTTCTTGGGCTACTGAGCCTAGTTTTTGCAAGAATCTTGTTAAGTCAGTTTAGTGAGAATTCTCCATCACTGATATTTTATCAATTTTTTTTCCAGAGGTTATGTGCACATACCAGAGCGAGAATGAGAAACAAAGAAAGGGGAAGGATAAGAGATTAACCCTCACTGGGGCATGGGTACACCATAATCTCTTCCCCTCTGTTTCTCCATCCTGTCAGGATTTGGGACCTGCCCACTGTGTTTTTCAAGGTTCAAGGGCCGGGATTTGAATTGTGGTCAGCCATGTAGGATCCATTTACCTTAACCACTAGGCAACAGGGCTAGTCCCTGATCAAATTTTTTATCCCTAACTTTTTTTTTTTTTTTTTGGAGAGGTTTTTTTTGCTATAGGGCGCGTGCGCTCGCCAGACAGACAGAGAGAGACATAGAGACAGAAAGCGAGAAATCACCCCCCAGGGGGGATGGTCACGCCACAATCCCTTCTCCTCCATTCTCCTCTCGGGATCTTGGGCACACACGCACACGCGCCCGGCGTGAGTTGTAAGCCACCGGGTCCGAGACGCGAACCGTGGTCGACTACGTGGGAGTCCAGCGACATAGCCATTACGCTAACTGCTGGTTCCCTTATCCCTAACTTTTGATATCTAAGTCCTTGTCCTGCCTTTAGCAAGAATCCTTTTCTTGATATCTGTTATGGGTTGAATTGTGTCTTCCCAAAATTTATATGGTGAACTCCTAACCTTTAGTACCTCAGAATGTGATTATATTTGAAGACTAGGCCTTTAAACAAGTTATTATGGTAAAATGAGGTCGTATGAGTCGGCCCTAAGCCGATATCAATGCTGTCCTTATACAAAGAGGAGATGAGGATACAGGCATTCACAGAGGAGAGATTACACAAAGATACAGGGAGAAGATGCCATCTACAAACCAAAGAGAGAGGTCTTAGGAGACACCAGCCCTTTGACACCTTAATGTTTGACTTCCAGCCTCCAGAATGTGAGAAATAAATTTTGGGTTTTTTGGTTTGTTTGTTATTTCATTTTGTTTTTTAGGTTTTTGCCGTAGTGCATGAGCACTCACTGGAGAGGAAGACAGAAAGGGACAGTTAGAGGGAAAGTGAGAAATCACCTCACATAGAGGATGGCCACACCACAATCTCTTCTTCATTTTCCTCCCAGGATTTTGGGTATGCTCGTACATGCAGCCAGCATGATTTTCAAGCCTCCAGGTCTAGGACTTGAACTGCAGTTGACCATGTGGGAGCCCAGCACCTTAACCATAATGACTTTTTTGTTCATTAGTTTGTTTGTTTTCTTGTTTTTTAGAGTAAGGAAAAGATATTTGATTAACTAAAAGTAAAAGTACACTTCTGAGAGTTGGCATTCTGCTGGATTTATCATTTTTAACCTACATCATGTGGGTTGATCATTGGCTGGACCTACTGATTATTTTTATCTTACTGTTTCTATAAAATGTGTCTGGGCCCACTGATTTATCTCATTGGCTATATCAAATGTTGCTCAGTCAGCTAGACATCCCCCACTAATCTCCTGCTTCCATTTCCTTGGGCAGTGAATTTTCTGCCCTGATCAGGTCTTTCTATCTAGCCACGTGGGAAGACACTCTAGCTCCCTTACCCACCTCTATTTGCTAGCTTTCTCCTCCCTCGTTTTAGATTAGATATCCGTTTTTAAGCAGCCCAGTCCATAGTACTTTGTACTTCCAGCGAAGCACTAACAAACTAACCCAGTGTCTACTTAGGTTCCTCTTAGTATTCTTCTATCCACTCACCTCCCTTCCCTCTGCAGTATCTCTAAGATCTAAAGATCCTAAAGAATTATTGTTAGTTATAGTAAGTGTGATAATGGAATTCTGATCATATGCAAAGCTAGCCAAGTTTTAAAGGGGCAAACTATAATATGTAGGACTAAAATAATATAATGTTTAGAATTTGCGTCAGTATTCTTCCACAAAGAGAAGAAAAAAATGGATTGGTCCAGGAAATATTTCAAATACTTGAGAACTGTTGAAACTGAGTGATGGGTACCTGGGTTTCATTGAACTACTTTCTTGACTTTTGAGTAGGTTTGCAAATTTCATAAAATACTAGCATTATGCTTCTTTTACACTTAATTTTTCTAAAGACTGATTCATAAGGCATGCCGGAATTTTGTCAGTGCATCACATTGTTATGGACACTAATTATCACTGTTCCTCAAATTAGAAAGACAGCGTCTGGGCCTGCCTTGTCGCCTAGTGGTCAAGTGAGCTGGTTCCCACATGGCTGACTGTGGTTTGACTCCCAAGTGGCTAGAAAAGCATGTCAGGCACATGTGCATGCATGACCCAAATCCCAGACGGATAAAGGGAGGAGAAGGGACTGCAGCATGACCAAAATAAACTTGGATTTTAATTCCACTGAGGAGTGCTTTCTCTCTCTCTCTCTCTCTCTCACACACACACACACACACACACACACAAACACACTCACACACACTTGCCACACCCTTGGTAATTAAAACAGAAACAAGTAGAAAGGCAACTGAACAGTATAGTCTTAACTCCTAAAATACTACAGAGGTTTAATTCCCTGGCTAGAAAATACAAGCGGATTTCAAAAAGTTGTGAGAAATGGAATTAAAATATTAGCTTATTTTGGTTCAAAAAATGTTGAAACCCATGCACAGTTTTTTCATAATATCCATTTCCATGAACTTTTCAAACAACCCCCTCTCGATATAGTTAACAAGCCAACTGTAGAAATTAAGTGGAATCCTTGAAAAGTAAGTCAGAAAAAGAGAAATGAAAGAACAGGAACATGAGTCAATAAAAAGTGAATGGTAAGCTGGTAGCCTTAAATCCAACTATATCAATAATTACATCACATATAAATAGTTTAAACTCTGATTAAGATGCAGAGATTGTCCAATGGATTTAAAAAGAAAGACCCAATTATATGCTAACTACAGAAAATTAGATTTGAATACAAAGACAGAGCAATTAAAAATGAAGGGCTGGAAAATGATACACCATGCAAACACTGATCATAACAGTCTGAGTGGCCATCTCCTATCAAATAAGTATTAAGATATAGGAAAGGAATCATTTTACCAACTACAAAGAGGGACATTTTATGATGATAAATGTACAAATCAATTCACAAAAAAACCCCCCTAAATCTGTATACACCCAATAATAAAGCTTCAAAATATACGAAGAAAATAATAGAACTGAAAAGATACATGAGTATGTATTAGGTGTGTGTGTGGTACGTTAGGTGGGGGTTGTGTGAGTGTGTATTATGTGTGTGTGGTATGTTAGGTGGGTAGTTGTGTGAGTGTGCATGAGGTGTGTGGTATATGTGGTGTGTTAGCTGGTGGTTGTATGAGTGTGTATTAGGTATGCGTGTTGTGTTAGGTGGGGGGGTTATATGAGTGTGTATTAGATGTGTGTGGTATGTTAGCTGGGGGTTATGTGAATATGTATTAGGTGTGTGTGGTGTATTGGGTGGGGAGTCGTGTGTGTATTAGTTGTGTGTGTGTTGTGTTAGGTGGGGGTTATGTGAGTATATATTAGGTGTGTATGATGTGTTACATGGGGGATTGTGTAAGTGTATGTTAGGTATGTGTGATGTGTTAGTAGGGGAGTTGTGTGTATATTAGGTGTGTGTGGTGTGTAAGGTGAGGTTGTGTCAATGAGTGTTAGGTATGTGGTATGTTGAGTAGGGCAGATGTGTGTGTGTTAGGTGTGTAATGTGTTAGGTGGGGTGGTTGTGTGAGTATGTATTTAGGTGTGTGGTGTGTTCGGTGGAGCAGCTGTGTGAGTGTGCACAGGTGTGTGGTGTGTTAGTTAAGGTGGTTGGAGAGTATGAAATAGGTGTGTATGTTAGTGGGGGTTGTGTGAGTGAGCATTAGAGTATGGTGTATTAGTGGGAGGTTGTGTGAGTGCACATAATGTGTATGCGTGTGTGCCCCAGCCCTGGGTCATCTGTTCTTCCCTCTGGAGGGCAGACATGCCAAGTTGGGATGTCCCCTCTTAGCCCAGGGCTTGATGACCTCAGACCAGCAGCCCCAGCAGAGGGTCCCTGCCCAGCTGCCCTGCCCACACACCTCCCCATCCCACTGTGCCCAGGCAGCCCCGAGGGTGGAGGTAAGCCCGTGGATGGCACACTGGGGCTCGGCCCTCAGCCCTCGGCCCCAGGCCTTTTCTTTCCTGCAGACATTGCGGACAAGCATTGGGAAGAGTGCTGTGAGCACTGGGTTGGTGGGGAGATGAGGCGTCTCGGGGCCCCTGCCCCTGCCTCTGCAGAGTGGCCGATGGAGGACACAGGGAAGAGCAACTGCGGCAGGGTCACTCCATAAATGAGTGCCTGCACCAGTCCATCCCATTTCACTCATTCACACCAGAGTTGAGTGGCAGTTTTTTGTTTGTTTGTTTGTTTGTTTTTGAGAGGTTTTTGCAATAGGGCGCGTGCGCTCGCCAGACAGACAGAGAGAGACAGAAAGACAGAAAGCGAGAAATCACCCCCCAGGGGGGATGGCCACGCCGCAATCCCTTCTCCTTCATTCTCCTCTCGGGATCTTGGGCATGCATGCACACGCACCCAGCGTGAGTTTAAGCCACCGGGTCCGGGACGCGAACTGCGGTCTACTATGTGGAAGTCCAGCGACATAGCCATTACGCTAACTGCTGGTCCCAAGTTGAGTGGCAGTTTTATCCGGCACAAAAATGAGCACTTCTGGGGAGTCAGACGGGTATAGCAGTAAAACACAGCACCGCAAAGCTGACCGGCATGGGAAGGTTCAGGGTTCCTGTCTGGAGACGTCCCTGAGTTTATCAGACAGCAGACACACAAACGTGCCCATGATCCAGGGCCGGCTGTGTGAGCGGCACACGCGTGATCAGGGCCTGCTGAGGCTGGGGTGCATCACAGACCTGGAGCACTGGTGTCTCTCTCTCTCTCTCACTCATGGAAGAAAGAAATGCTTAGAAACAAGCACCTCTTTCATTAGCATAGTGCTGGTTGTCGGGAAGGAACCTACGGCTAATGACTCGAAGCTGTCAAAGAACACGTCCAAGGCTCGACTCGCATCTTACACATATGCAGCTCATCCGGCCTGTGCCAGCTTCCCTCATAGCTGATAATTATGAGATGGTGTCCAGGAGGGAGGGTGACTGCTCCTTAAGATGGAGAAGGGTCACCTCCCTGGCCCACTCTCCTCCCCAAGCCCAGCATAGCAGGGTCTGCCCTGTCGACTCACCTTCCTCCTTTACACTCCCCCCTCTGCCCGTCATTACTAACAGAATTCGAAATCGAATCCTGCCACATCCTCCTCCCTCATCCTTCATTGACCCTGAGCAGGTAAACTCTATTTTAAGTAAAATGTCATCAGAAAACCCTTGTTTCAAAGAAAAACCCTTCCATTTACGGAAAACCGTGGTGTAGGATGCCGCTGAACGGTGAGCTCCCACGCCTGCTTTGAACAGGGTTTGATGGACAGGAGCAGGTAGGACTGTGGCCCCAGATGGCATCTCTGAATCTTGGCCCTGAGCACCCCTGCTCGGCGTCTGGGTAACCAGGAGAGCGTCGCTGTCGTGATTTATCGGGCACTGACTGTCAGTGCAGCCAATGTTCATAGCCCTTGGGAGGCCCAGTCGGCAGCATGAGCTCTGATCCACAGCAGTCCACAGGGGTGAGGTGTGCCTGCACTCCCAGGACAACAAAGGCACTCCTCCAGCAGGTGAGCATGGCGGGCTGTGGTGGGGAGGAGCACCAGTGCAGAGCAACATCACCTGGACGTGTACTCACTGCCCCAAGGGAGGGAGGGACAAGGCCTGAGCTGGCACTGGGCAGGAGGGACACCTACAGGTGGCACTCTCCCCAGAAGAAAGCAATGGACCCCAGCCCCTCCCTTGAAGTTGAGGATGAAAGGCCAACTTAGGCCCTCTATCAAGAGGGTCCAAAGAGGAGAGTCCTAACCAGGGACGGCTGGGGCCAGCATCATATCTTAGGCTGGTGCACACATAGCACCCACACCTAGGGGGTAACGGCTGGGCATGTGATTGTCCACAAGGCTGTACCCTGGGAGTCTGACCAGCAGACTGCTGCTGCTAAAATCATCCCCACTGAGAGCCATCCACATAAAGCATACCTGTAAGTCAAAGAAAAAGACCAAAAGATGAAAGTCACAAGCAAAAGACTGGGCCCAGTCTCTGTGGTGCCCTTGGTAGCACAGTAGACCGTGGAGCTAGAGCCACATGCCACCTGTGCCCAGGATCCTGATGGGCTGGAGAATGAAGGAAGGGGATCGCAGCATGACTGAGCCCTGTAGATGGTGCTTCTCTGTCTCTCACTCATATGTGCACACATGCTCTATCGTGAATTAAAAAAAATAATAATAAAAAGAACTGCAAAAAGATGGTAAACCTATGACGCTTAGGCTCATTAGTAATCAGGAAAATGCAAATGAGCAGGATAGCATTTCACTTCCTCCAGTCACTGCAGAGGGGCTGCCAATCAGAGCTGCCACTTGAGGAAACCGTTTGTTAGCACCTGGTAAAGTAAGCACAACATACCCCATGACACGTGATTTCATCCCTGGGACTCTGGAGGACATGTATAACAACTCTCATAGCGGCATTTTCTGTGTTAGCCAAAAATCAGGACCAACCCAAATGTTCACCAACCACAGAATGTAGAAATGGATTAAGTAAGGCCTGGGATCACAATGGGACACTACAGAGGCATTAAAAACAGTGGCCCACTCTCACACACATCTACAGGAGGGAACTCACAAGCAAAGCCAGGGAGAAAAGCAATCCTATTAGGATAAAATCTAGTGGGATTTATCTTATGTTCTAAAACTATAAAACTAAGTTGTCTAGTTGTGCATATACTTATGGAAACACTGAAATAAGTAAAGGAATGACATCACAAAAAAATCAAATACCTCTTACCTACAGGGGTAATGTCAGAGGTATGAGGACAGAGATCCTTAGCTATTTCATTTTCTGCTATATCCCAAACACATGAAATAATGCCCAGCACATAGCGAGGACCCAATAATGATTTTTTTTTTAATTTTTAAATTTTTTTTGGAGAGATTTTTGCTACAGGGCACATGTGCTCACCAGACAAACAGAAAGAGACATAGAGACAGAAAGCGAGAAATCACCCCCCAGGGGGGATGGCCACGCTGCAATCCCTTCTCCTCCATTCTCCTCTCGGGATCTTGGGCACGCACGCACACGCGCCCGGCGTGAGTTTAAGCCACCGGGTCCGAGACTCGAACCACGGTCGACTATGTGGGAGTCCAGTGACATAGACATTATGCTAACTGCTGGTTCCCAATAATGATTTTTTTTTAAAAGAGTCTTTTTTGCTATAGTGTGCATGTGCTCACCAGAGAGACAGAGACAGAAAGTGAGAAATCACCCCCAAGAGGGGATGGCCATGCCACAATCCCTTCTTCTCTATTCTTCCCTCAGGATTTTGGGCATGCACACACATGGACCCAGTGTGAGTTTCAAGCCACTGGGTCCAGGACTCAAACCACGCTTGGCCTTGTGGTAGTCCAGTTACATAACTATTATGCTATCTGCTGGTCCCCAAGGATCCAATAATGATTTAACAAACATTACCAAAGCAGGCCTCTGGGCAGCTTCGAATGTTGTGGTTCGTGTTCTGTTATTTAGTGTTCTGTTATTTAATCTAAGAAAAGGCTATATAGTCTTTACAATGTACACATATGTTGGTCTGTTTTTATGTTGCTGAACAACAACACTTGAGACTGGGTAACTTATAAAGAATAGAGGTTTATTTGACTCACAGTTCTGGTGGCTGGCAAGTCCAAAGGCCTGGGGCTGACCTCAGACACATGCAGAGAGGGCAACCTGAGGGAAGCCATCTTTTTTTTTTTTAACCAATCAACTCTTTTGAGAACTAACCCTTTCTCATGAGATCTAGAAAGCTTTCCATTTTAAGTAAGATAGCATTAATTTATTTACAAGGTGATGCCTCCATGATCCAGTCATGACCCACTAGGCCTCACCACCTCCCAATACCATTACACTGGGGACCAAATTCTAAACATAAACCTTTGGGAGGACAAATTATGACCTAAATCATACAATATATATTGTATATATTGTTCTGTAAATACTATGTATTTCATAATAAAAAGATAAAATTTGTTAAATCACAAATATGTTTGGAAAACATACAGCGAGAACTTGTATTGCATACACTATAGATGTAAAATAATTATTGCACTGTAATTTTCATGCGGCAATAGGTAAATATAAGACAATAATGAGTACAAAGTTCAGGGCAAAGACATAAACTATTTATTTTTCTTTTCTGAGTCCCAAAAGAGCACAGAAACTGAGCTGTTTTTTGCTCTATTTCTTGGCAGTGTAGAGAAATGCCACAGACTTGCCAAGGGAGGCTGGCATGTGCCCTCTGTAAAATGTAAGATCCTCCCAGAGCTGGCAATAGCCAGGAGGAAGCTCTGCCATGCTAAAGGCTCCTGGTGAGCCAAGCCTCCCACAGGGCTGCAGACACGAGCGTGCTAATTAGTGTGATTACCAAAGAGGTGGGAGAGCACCTCTGGCCAACACTCCTGCTGCACACAAAAGTGGAGAGGGGGCACATCAGGTGTGTGTGTGTACCTGTGTGTGTGAATTGATGTAAGGTTGTGAAATAATTTTTACTTTCACTTCACTCTATTCTATTTTTTATCTTTCAAAATTGCTGGTGGAGCCAATAAATTGATTTCATGAACCATCAAAAGGATATGACCACAAATAGGAAAGATAATCTGATCTAAAGTTTTGATCCTGGGATTCATGGATGAGCTTCCTGGAGCCCATGAGCCCCTGGAGTGTGTGTGTAGAGTGTGTATGTACATGCAAGTGTGTGTGTGAATGTGTCTTTGCTTATGTGTACACATGTATGCATGTGCTCATATTGTGTGTGTTCCATTGTGCATGTATGTGCATGAAATATATACACATGCATGCTAGTTTGTGTGAACATATATATTAGAGGTGCATAAGTTGCTATACATACTGTACACATGTATGTGTGTTGTATACGTGTGTATACCTGTGTACATTGTGTGTGCATTTGTGTGTCACATGTGTGCCCGTGTGTGTTTGTATGTGCATGTGTGCACATACATGCACACTCTCCTGGAAACAAGTCTATGTCTTCATATCACATTTTCGAAAGCATCTTTGACCCTCTGAACTCACCCTAGTCCATTATTTCACAGACAAGGAGACAGGCACAAGGAGGCCTGTGAGTCAGGGGCCAAGCCAAGGCAGAAGTGCCACTTCGCGAGGCTGCCTGAGCAAAGCCCGGTCCCTGCTGCAGAGCTCAGTAACTCTACCAGTCACCTCTTGTGCAGAATGGGCCTACTTCCCAGACCCATGTGGCCTCCCTTAGATCCCCTAGAAACCTGAGCTTTGTCCGAAGACTGTCTCATAGCAAAGGTCGCCAGGCACTTCAGTAAAAGTCACCAGGCACTGCCCACATCTGTACTGCCTGGGACCCAGGCAGCAGCCGTGACGGACCACAGCCCATGAGGGGTCTTACATACATGGGCCCTGCCAGCACAGAGGCATAGGGAAGCTGGGCTCTGGGCCCAACGTCAGTAGGGCTATTTGCTCACCCAGCAACTGTGCACGTAGCACAAGTCCCATAACAGGATGCATAGCAACTGGTCAGAGTGATGGTCAGTGCGGTGGGGTGGGGAAACAAAGTTGCAGAATGATGATGCAAAGGATTAACCTGATAAGAATGCACGAGGGGCTTGCACAGAGCCCAGACCAGTTGTGGCAGAGGTCTACATAAAAGAGCCTGGCATGAGGAGAACTCACACAGTCGTGAATATTTTAATAGGTCTGCCCAGAAAATAGCCCTGTTATCTGATCCCTAAGTATCAGATTGCTGGAGTGGCTGATTAATGACTAGCAGGGTACAGAGAAGGGGAAGGGGCATGTGGGGAAACCTAGTCGCAATAGAACGATTGGCTCCTGCTTTTGGAAACAGAAGCCCAGGGCTGAAATCCACTCCACTGCTGCGGAAAGGTGACAATGACACCTACCTTGGACTGTTCCATGCCTGGCCCCTGGCCCACACTGAGGATCGGCATATGTCAATCCCCTTTCTTCTTAACTCCACACCCGAGTACCAGGTAGGGCGCATTCAGCACAAGTAACAGAAAGGACAGCCTCAACCAGGTTAAGTGTAACTAGGGAAATCTAGAAGTAGAGGCGGTGGGAAATGGTGCCCTCAAGGGCACCCATAAGTGGCACAGCAGGGCCACCAGGATTATAGCAGAGGGTTCCAGAAGCAAACAAGCAATCAGCCTCCCCCAAAATTATTTATTTTAAAATGAGTAGACTGTGCAGCAGGTGGTTCTCATGTAAAAGTTGTCAGAATTAAAATGGAGTCATTTATGTCAACCTGACCTGACCAAACCAAACCCAGGAAGGTCATGTTTTCTCATGCAAACATGCCTGCTAACAAGAACTGTCACAGACTCTGTCAGAACCACAACCTTGCACAAAGGCCACTGCAGAGACTGCCTGTCCAAACTTGGCCTGGTCCCACCCTTGTAATTGATCCTGGTAGCCAAGGATAACTGTCCCAGAACAGTTATCCTTTAAAATGTAATCCCTCCTCATTTTAAAAACACTTATCTTCCTTTACCCCCTTGACTACATCGTAGTTGCTGTGGCAAGTACGCTCCACATTGCAATCCCTACTCCTGAATAAGCATCATTTTTCTTCCAGAGCCCCTTTCTTTCTGCCTATATTATTTAGAGGTTGACATTCATAAAACATAAACTTGATCCATCATAAATACTGAGTTTTGTCAACCATTAGGTAGTACGATCTGTTACTTCCTCTTTAGACCCAAGCCCCAAGTAGGATGCTTGTGGCTGCAAGTAACAGAAAGGCCAGTCTCAACCAGCTTATGTGTAACTGGAGAAACCCAGAGGCAGAGGCAGTGGGATGTGCGGCCTGACTCTGTTTCTGTTCTGCCTCTTCTCCTCATGGGATTTTATTCTCAAACTGACAGCCTGGTAGCTACAGAACCCTGGTCCATATAAGACGATGTCAGAGGAGGAGGGAGAAGGATAACCTCTGGATATACTTCCCTAAGGGCAGAGATCTCTTCCCAGAGCCCCAGCCTACCCTCCTGCAGTACCTTTGTCTGGAGAGATTACTCAGTGCTGAGCCTACACTTCACCTGTGGAAGCACAGATGCTTATTTATTTGGGAGTTCATCCCTGAATCCAAGATCACAGCACAGGGTCAGTCCCAAAACAGCATAGCAGCTGATGGGACAGAGAATTCTGGAAACACAATCCCAAAGCCCATGCCAGGGCTACATGGGCCAAGTGATGGTTTTTGGCCATCTCAATACCCCAAATGTTCCAAGTACTATTAGTCTGTAAGACCATTCAGTTCCAATGTCTGGATCTCAAGATCTGGGAGGCTATACATTCACAGACTCCATCCCCAGCTCTTAGAAAAGACTGATTCTGTCCACAAAGTGGCCCTCAGCCTGCCTGGTGTGTGCTACAACCCTCTTTTGCAGTTCACTCCTCAGCCTCTCAGGTTTGCCTCTCACCATTCCCAACTTAGGGCATGCAACTCTTCTGTGGGTCTCTCAGGGGTGACTGGGAGCAGTCTGTGATCTGCAGCAGGCCTCACCAAAGCCTGGACTACAAGAAGGGAACTTCAACACAGTCTTAAGATTCTATATGAGCCACTTCTGCTTTCCATGGGAGCCTTAGCCTCCACCTGCCCTAGAAGGCCACTCACCTGCACCACTGATAGGCTCTTGAGCAGACTCACCACTGAAGTCCAGGCCCTGACTGCACGAGGCACAGATCTCACCACAGGCAAGACCGGCCTCTGAAATCCTCCTTCCCTGCCCCAAATTTACTCTTGGGAGAGTGATTAGTTGGGCAAATATCAGCAGATGTTGGAGAAACCTCATTCTCACCCCAGCTGGGTGACTTTCCCTTTTGTTCCCGTAGTTCAGAATAAAAAAGCTCAACATCATGCAATTCCAGAGCAGTGGCTTACTTATTCCCCCCCACCCCACTTTTTTCCATCTTTACTCTCCTGTGTCACTTTGCATTGGTCAAAAGTTTATAAGTTTTTGTATTCTGTATTTTTGAAAGTTCTTTTTAAATTTTTATTGGGTTAGTTGGAAAAGTCATGATGTATCTTTTGTTTTTCTATGCAAAAATGCATCATGACTTTTCTGACAACCCAATAATTTTAGCATGCACACCTAACTTAAAGTTTTAATAGTTCTCCCCTGCTACTGAATAACCCAAAATCTGGTGTATTTTAAATTCCATTTGGCCAGTGGTTTATATTTATCTTTTTTAAAACCACCAATTAGAAGTTTTTGGTGAGAATTTGTGGTTGGTAAACTCTTGGTTTCTGTGTATCTGGGGTATCTTTCTTTTTTTTTTTTTTTTGTTTTAGAGGTTTTCGCTATAGGGCGCGTGCACTCGCCTGACAGACAGAGAGGGACAGAGAGACAGAAAGCGAGAAATCACCCCGTAAGGGGGATGGCCACGCCACAATCCCTTCTCCTCCATTCTCCTCTCGGGATCTTGGGCACGCACGCACACGCACCCAGCGTGAATTTAAGCCACCGGGTCCGGGACGTGAACCGCGGTCGACTACGTGGGAGTCCAGCGACATAGCCATTACGTTAACTGCTGGTCCTAAGGGGTGTCTTTCTTTTGCTATTCTTCTCAAATGATAGTTTAGCTAGGTATACAGACTAGAGGATTTTTTTTTTTCTCTCAGGAGTGTGAATATAGTATTCCTCTATTTTCTGACTCTATAATTAACAATGACTTTATTTCAGGCCATAGAGGAGTTTGTTGTAGGGGTTTTGATGAAAAGCCCTAGATGCTTGTCAGTAGGACGTAGACTCCAAACCTGTTCTTCCAGAACAGAGCAGATGCAGAAATCTCCACTCAACTCCCTTAGCCTGCTAGTGGCTTCTCCTGGGCTTTCTGGAGTCTTGCCCTACATGTGCACACTTCACGGATCAACCAAGGACTTCAGGAGCATTCGTGCTAAATTTAGAAACTCCCTTCTCTGGGACTCCCTCCTTTCTAGAATTTCTCCCTAAATTTCTAAACATTCTGATGGCCCTGAACTCTGATCTCTGGCCTATGGCCTCTTGGGCCAAAAAGACCACTGCTCTTTCCTTGAGCTCTGTCCCACTATGGGGCAATCTGGGAAGGGCCCTAAAAGAAAGCCAGATGTATGGGACTTCCTTTTCTCTGGTGCTATACCCACTCTGGTTTTCTGGAGGAGCTTCATGCTATGTCACTTTCCAATGCCTTCAAAATCATTTTTGTTTTTATTTGCCCAGTTTGTAATCATCAGGGAGTTTAGTAAAACAAAGGTTTTTCTGAAAAGTGGAAGTCCTTGGTCTAGTTTATTTAATTTTTATTTTTGAGAGGTTTTTGCTGTAGGCCATGTGCACTCACCAGAAAGACAGAGAGAGAAAGAGAGACGGGAAGCGAGAAATCACCCCCCCAAGAGGGGATGGCCATGCTGCAATCCCTTCTCCTCCATTCTCCTCTCAGGATCTTGGGCACGCACATGTGCCCAGCGTGAGTTTAAGCCAGGACTCGAACTGCAGTTGACTACACAAGAGTCCAGCAACATAGCCATTAAGCTATCTGCTGGTCCCGGTCTAGTTTATTATTATTCAACCATCACCAGAACAGAGGCACTGCTGGCACAGCACGGCTTGCTGACTGGTGTGATGACTCCCCTCCTTGTCTTTTCTACCAGCTCTTTGTTACACCCTTCTCAATGGTCAAAACTTGGAAAGAACATTGCAGGTCTCCCAGGAATTGAGGAATGTAGGAAGGAACATTTTATGTAGGGAAAACATAACACAGAGATCTGCTAAAATGTGCCCCCAGTTTATATGACTGAAAGCTTTTAGGTCTCCCAAGAACAGACACATGGTGACTGACTACATATTTAAGAACCATAGGAATCCCAGAGCAAGCATACGGCATCCTCAGATGCAAATGTAAATCTGTTCTGTGAAGAAATGTCCCCAGCCTTGGAGCAGTGGCCTCTCATCTCACCTTATCAAGGATTTGTGATATCTTGGAATCCTATCTCCCCAGACCCACGTTTCCCAAGTCATCTCTTTCAGCTGCACAGATGATATAGTCAACCTTTCCAACTGCTTCAAGCAGTCGTCTAAGAGGGCAACTCAAAAATGTCAAGTTTTGGGGACCAGTAGGTGGCATGGTAGTTAAGGCACTGGATTCCTACATGACTGACCATAGTTTGGGTCCTGGACCAGGTGGCTTGAAAATCATGCCAGGTGCATATGCATGCATGTGCAAAATCCCAAGAAGAAAATGGAAGGCTAGGGATTGCACTGTGGCCTTGCCCCCAGGGAGGTGATTTCTCACTTTCTTTCTCTCTATCTCTCTCCAGCAAATGCATAGACCCTATGGCAAACTCTAAAAAAAGAAAGACAAGGTCAAGCTATTAAAGACAGGATGATATCTTGCAGGATCTAGGTGTTTGTCATTCCTGTTTCCATCATTGTTTTAACTTCTATTTACATACTGCAGGACAGCAGAAGGAAGATGATGGAGACTGTCTCATGTATCCTATTCATTAACTACATTGATTTATGTTTATTTTTTAATTACCAGAGTGTGTATGCACTCACTGAAGAGACAGACAGAGGAAGAGGGGGGAAAAGCACTGTCCCAATGGGGAATGGTCAAATTGCAATTCCTTCTCCATTTCTCAGTCCTGTTGGGATTTGAGACACACATGCACACGTCAAGTGTATTTTCTTTCTTTCCTTTCTTTTTTCTTTCTTTTTAAAAATATTTTTGTTTTTGTTTTTGCCATAGAGCACATGTGCCTGCTGGAGATAGACAAAGAGAGAAGGAAAATAAAGAATCACCCTCCAGGGGGATGGCCACACTGCAATCCCTTCTTCATTCTCCTCTTGGGATTTTGAACGTGCACAAACACGTGTTTTTCAAGCCCGGCATGTTTTTCAAGCTGTCGAGTCTAGGACTCGAACCACAGAGTTGGCCATCTGGGATCCAGCACATTAACTGCCACATTATCTACTGGCCTATCAGATATATTTTTCAAGTCGCCAGGGTTGGGATTCACATTGCAATTGGCCATGAGGAATACAGCTTCTTTAACTACTAGACTATAGGGCCAACCCAACTCCATTGATTTTTATGTGAGTTTTTTCCACTTTCAAGTTCCATCTCAAGGGAAAAAAAAGTTTATTGGATTCAGTCCAATTATCTGCTAGTCAAATGGTTAGCATCACCAACCCCCAGGGCCTGCTTGTGACAGCTGCACACAGGTGCAGTCCCAGCCCCAGGTGGTCACTCTGATGACCACTTCTTCCCAGAGGTCCCTATTCTAGAGACCCCTTCAACACAGGTGAGTGCATGTGAAGACTCTGGACCTCTCTAGAAACTAGTGTGAGGCATGGCACCTAGTCTAGCTCTAAGATTGGAGGATAAAGAGAGAACAATGTCATCATAGGGAGACCAGCCACAGTCCAGCTGGGTCTCTGGGCACAAGGAGAGCCTCCTGCCAGTCAGTTGTTTCAAGAGTGACCAGCACCTCACCCAGGAGCCACCTGCACTGGCTAGGTGAGCTCAGCCCCCAGGTACAGCTGTGTGTGAGCAGCCCCGTGGAGAGCAAGCTGGGAGGGGGGAAAGTCAAAACAGGAAGGAAGAAACAAGCTCCCCTCATTCAGCAGGGGAGTTAGGAAAGGTGCACTAAAGCTATGGGGAAGGCAATGAGAGGGCCACACAGGGCATGCGAATAAAACACCTGGAGTCAGGAAGAAGGCTGAGCTGTGGAGGATGGGCAGGGCGGGAAGTCACCTCCCTGCTCTGGTTGACTATCACCAAGTACAGTATCCACCAGGCACCCTGGACATGACTTGGACCTTGACTGGCCCTCTAGTTCATCACACTCGGAAAGGAATTGGGTGCCAACTGCCCTGCTGCCTGGTTATGATTGAATGCCCAGCCTCTGTTGACATTGGATCTCTTTTACTGGCTCATGGCCACCATCAGGTGCAATGTGTGTCTCTAAGACATCACCGAGCATGGCGCGCACACACACAGGGCCAGCAACTCCTTCAACCCGGTGACCACAAATTCAGGGCTGACCACCCACCTTCAGTAAGTTTAGTGAGATCACCCACCCCTCCTGGCTTACAGCACATTGGGTTCTGCATTCAATGCTGTGTTGATCAAAGCCTGACCACGGGCCTTCTCCAAACGCATTATAGAAACCCTGTCTAACTTTTACCCATTCAGTTGGGGTTGGGAGGGAAACAGCAGGGAAGTATCTTTTCTTGGCTTTTTTCGGCAGCCTCAGAAAGCTAGAAAATGTAGCTGAAATAATTCCCCCTTTAGAAACCGCCCTGAGGGAGAGCCCACTGTCTGAATTTGACGGCCTCGGTAATTAGTCCAACATTGCGCACTCCCCCTTCCCAAGTGAGCCTCACCTCCACCCGCTTGCGCACTAATTTGCCAAAAAGCTCCAATTGCATTTGCATGCTTTTCCATCTCATTTAGTTTATCACAATTTAGAGCAGGTGCAACTCCAGTGGGCGACCTGAGCAGTCAGCCAGGCCCAGCGGGCCGCACAGGGACTTCATTTAAAGGGCTCCGCCGCCTGTGGTTGGCACAGGTCATGATGGGAGCCCATTCCATTTGCACAAATCAAGGAACAAGAACACACGCTACCCTGTCTATCCCCATAGACGCCTCCCCTTAGCAGGCACCGAGCAGAGAACCTGTGCTGGAAAATGCCCCTGGCCTCTGCCTCTGCCTCCTGCCCTCTACTCTCCTTTCTCCATAAAATCAGGCCCTGGTACTTGGATGCCACTGCTGACCATGGAGACATGCCACCCATGCACTGGGGGCCCTGGGCCTGTACCCAGCCCTGACCTGACACCAAAGCAGCTTCCTGCCTCTAACCCCTTGCAGCCTGCACCCACAAGGGCCCATGGAGGCCCCAGTGCCAGCACCAAAGATGAACTGGGGAGGGCTGGAAGGTCTATGGATGGCCCAACGCTGGACAGAGGTCATTGTCCAGCTCAGTGGCCAGCCATCTCCTGTGCCTTCAGGGTAGACCCCTTGAGCCAGCTCCACTCCTGCACCCAGCTCTGCCCCCTTGGTCCCTCAGCCCACTTCCCAGCTAAGGACCCTCACCCACCCTCCTGGCCATTTGGCTCACCTGGGTGTCACCTCTCAGAACGTGGTGAACTCAGAGCTGTCAAGGTATGGCCCAACTGCCCAGCTTTCTCCGTTGTGACTAGATTCCCTGCTCCCTCTTTCCTTGTTCATTTCTTGGTCTGCTCTTTTCATCTGAAGAGAACAAGGGAAGCTTCAGAGTTTTCTGCCCAGCGGCCCATTCCCCTTACCAGGTTCTCGGGGTGTCAAAGTCCAGGGGCAGAAGTAGCACCCAGCACTCCCTGGCCCACCATGCCCTCCCACCTCCCCTGGTGCATCAGTTGTCACAAGGGACCTAGCTGGGTAGACATAAGGAGGGCTGGGCCATGTCTCTGTGGAGGGGACGATGGGCAGCACAACAGAATGACCCCCCTAAACACCTCCCTTCCCCCTGACTCAGAGCCCTCCACCCCCAAAAGTGAAAGAGTAAGCAGGTTCCAGAGCCCTAGGGAGCAGCCCACTCAGCAACCGGTCCCAGGCACTCCTCACTCCCCAGCGCCCATCCTTACCTGCCATTGTCTGACACTGTGGTCTACATGGAGTGTGTGCGGTGTCTTAGCTAGTCTGGGAAGAGAGTGTGCACACCACTTCCTGTTGGCATTGGGACCACAGCTCTACCCAGAGCGCAGGGACAGGGAGACCAATGTCCCTTGCCTCCCACGCACACTCAGAACCCACTGAGAAAGTAGCAAGTTGAGCCTTCTGGAGGGATTTCCAGGTGTCCTACAGCCACCCCAGGACAATGTCCTGTTGAAGACCCAGACAGATCATAGTTGAACACACCCACAGGTCCTCTCCAACAGCGACACACAGAACATGGGAGACCTCAGGCAGATACAAGCACCCTCCACATCAGGTGACCTGAAGGGGCTGTCCACCTGGTACTTCCCAAACACATCACCCAGACAGGGAAGGAGTGAATGCTGAAGGTCCTAGACTTCTCAGAACTGAGCCCGGTGCAGCCTGCAGCCGGGAGAAGGGTCCTGATTAGCTGGGTCACTCGTATAGCTGCAAAAACAGAGAGAAATGCAGGGTTACAAAGGCCCCCTCCCCCACGGGAAGAGGCAGGAAAGCCTACAACAGGCAACAATAGCCACTGAGCACCATGCCCCACCAGGCCCATGGTCTTTGCAGAGCAACCCTGCCTCTTCATCCAGAAGTGGAGTCTGCCCCATCCTCATAGATCTGAGCTGGGCTCGACTTGCTTGGCTAAAGTGATGACGGTCAGCTCCACGCCTAAGTCTCAAAAGGCCACACCCCAGCCAGCTGCCAGAGGGCAGAGACTACAGTGGACAGCTCGCCCAGCCTCTGACCTGAGGTGACCCAGACACAAGAGGGACTCAGGCAGGACCAACAGAATTAGCAAGTTGAGTCCAAGCTAAACGACTGGCCTGCAGAAGCCTTTGCTGAGTAAATGACTGTTTAAGACACTTTGGCTAGGGCAGCTGTTACTCAGCAATAGCTAGCTGCTACAGGCAGCTCCCCTGGGAAGAAGCTCTGGGATCAGGAAGAGATGATCCAGGAACAGACATGCACGAAGGGCTTGATTTGGAGCTGCCACGCTGCCCTGAGACACTGTGCCCAGACTGCACGAGAAGGCTAGGGTCTTACGGTGTACTTGGTTCTTGGAATCGTGCCTGTCCTAAGCACTCAGCTGCATCTAGGGACAATCAGAGCTACCATGGGCCCAGGGCTTGAACTGCACAGTTGGGTATATGGAATCAGCCACCTTAACTACCAGGCTAGGGCTGACCAAAATTCCCCAAGAATTTAGCCCTTCCTAGGCATAATCTTTCAGGGATAGATACTAGGAGTTATCTTTTGATCTTTAAGGATCCCAGCAAGCCAAGTGCTATCTCCCAGAAACTTCTTTACCAAGGAAAGCCTCAGCCCGAAAGGATGATAGAAAAGGTGCGGCAGGAGAAGCCAGACAGGGCTTGGCCTGGCAGGGGCCTGGAGCCTCCAAGTGCCCACAGCCCCACAGGCAACACTCACAGGAAGGCACCCAGCAAACCAGCCAGAAAGGTTTTTAATAAAAGAATGGCGCAGGCGGCAGGTGCCACCTGGCAGTGCTGGAGCCACAGGGAAGACTGTGGTTCAGATCTTGGGTTGACCTGTAACAAGTCATGCATGTGCACATGTGTGCTCTGAGATCCTCACTAGCTGGAAGGCTGGGGGGGATCATGACATGACAAGACCCTGTCTGGGCAACCCCACTCTCTATGTCCATCTGAGGCTCACTGTTCCAGCTCCTGCACTCAGGTGGTGTTGAGGATATATGGACCTAGAGCTAAGCCTCCTGCTGGGGCCGGTGCTGAGCAGAGCAACCACAGGCCCACCCCAGGCAGCTGCTGAGCCCTGCGTGGGACTGACAGTCACTGGCCCTCACTCTTCACCAGATGCCTGCTCTGTGCTAGGCCGTGAAGAGGCCTACAGTCTAGAATGGCTGAGTGCCCAGCCATGTGGTGAGTGCAGGAGCACTGAGGGCCCTTCTTCAAGGGAGACAGAGAGTAGGGATCAGCCGAGGCAGTGAACTGAGGAAGAGAGAGAAATCCCCAAAGCATACTTTGCCAGAAGCTTCCACTGAGCACTTCCTAGAGGGCAATCCCCTCCACACATACACCCTCCCATGACCCTCACAGCACCCAGGGCTGATGCTTCCTTAACGGTGATCCTGGGGGCCAGCAGCTGGCATAATGGCTATGTCACTGGACTCCCATGTAGTCGACTGCAGTTCGAGTCCCGGACCTGGTGGTTTAAACTCACGCTGGGCACGTGTGCGTACGTGCCCAAGATCCCGAGAGGAGAACGGAGGAGAAGGGATTGCCGCGTGGCCATCGCCCCTGGGGGTGATTTCTCGCGTTCTGTCTCTCTGTCTCTCTCTGTCTTTCTGGTGAGCGCACGCGCCCTATAGCAAAAACCCCTCAAAAAAAAAAAAAAAAAAAAAAAAAAAAAAAAAAGGTGATCCTGGTACCTCACCTGCTTCCTGTGTCCTTCCCTGTGAACCTTTCACAGAAGAGGAAGCCAGGCGCAGGAGGTTAAGGGCCTGCCCAAGCCACAGTCCCATGGGGCCAACCAGAAGCGAGCTGTGGTGAACCCCAGCACTGAGCAGTGGCTGCTGGGGTTTCCCAGGCACGATGGCAGCTGGGCTGTCAGTCTATGCGGGACATTCCAGGCTGGCACCCAGAGTTCCCAGTGACATCAGCCCATCCTGTCCTGTCCTATCGTGGGCTCTCTGGCCATCCACCACACTCTCCATGCACTGGCCCAGGTCCTCGGGCTGACAGGTGTCTGTTCTTTCTCAGCTCTTCCCTGCAGGGGGTTGGGAAAGCTGGCCAAGCCGGGAGGACAGGGCTCTCCAAGGAGGTGTGTGTGTGGCGGGGGGGTAAGGGGGAACAGGCTGCCAGCCACAGGTCTGACACTACCCTGGCGCCAAGAGAAGCACAAGGAGCCCTGCTCTCAGAGCGAGGTCATAGCCAATCCTAGCTGCCCATGGCCACCTCTGAGAACCCCAGGGGCATCCACACATGGAAGCGGGGTCCAATTTCCCTCAATACCATTCACAGGGGCCTGCTCCACCTCCCACTCAGCAAATTCTTCAAAAACTCCCTCTGCCTCATTTTATTCCCCAACAGTTACAGCTACAGCTGCCTCCAGGGCTGTGGAGAAGACTAAATGAAATGGTACGCCACAGCACCGCACACACCCCTGGACCCGAGCAGGAGCTCTCAGTAGCTGCTTCTCTTCCTTTTGTTTTCTTCTTCTTCTTCTTTTCTTTTTTCCTTTAGTTTGCTATATGGCACATACATATGCTCACTGGAGAGAGACAGAGAGAGAGAAAAAGTCAAAAATCACACGCTTGTGGGATGGCCATGTGGCATTCCCTTCTCCTCCATTCTCAGGATTAAACACACACGCACACGTGATTTTCAAGCCACCAGGTTTGGGACTTGAACCACGCTGATAGCCATGTGAGATCCAGCTGCCTTAACTTCCATGCCACTTGCTGGCTCATTTTCCTCTTAATTTCACCTGCAGACACACAAGGGGCGTTCAGGGAGACCCATGAGATGTAGTCACTCAACGTGAAAACCAGGCTGCCGCCACTCTTGGCACAGATGGCTGAAGATACAGGTCACTGTCACTGATACATGCATTTCTACCCAGGGTACACACTTGCACAAGTATGTGCATATGTGCAAGATGCATAGAGTGCATGCATGTGTGTGGAGATGCATGCACACACACACAAATGCATGTAGACACGTGCACACATACTCTCAGGACACCAGTCCCAGGGACAGCACCTCGGTAGACGTGAAGGTCTGGCACAGCTCCTTCCTGCTAACTGGTGCAGGCACTGACAGCCTGTGGGCTCTTTAATCCCCTGCTTTGTGTATCTGTGACAACTTTGCTGGGCAACAATCAGCATGGATCTTGGCAACGGGGGCTCAGGTGGCCATATCAGAAGATTCTCTGCAGAGAACCCTCCTTCTTTCCATTCGCAACATGCAGTGAGCGTGGGTGTATGGTGTGAGTGTGTGTATGTGTGTGTGTGTGTGTCCATGTCCACAGGGTTGGCACACTTCTCATCTGTGTTATGCTGGCAGGGCAGGGATAGAGAGACTGAGAAGACAGGACCTGCAGAAATGGTGCCCAGCCCACAGCGCTGTCATCTGGCCTTGCACTTGCAGGGACTCAGAGTCCTAGGACAACAGAAGGACAGAGTAGGAGAGGTCATGGCCCCATGGTGGATGAGAGCACGGGTGAGCCCCGGGAGAGTCAAGCCTGGCCCTTGGAACCTCCGATTGCCTGTGTCTGCTCTCCTCCCTCCTTCCTGGCCCTGGAGTCCACCTGCTGGATCTGCTTTTCGTTTTTGTTTGTGTATTCACCTGTTTCTCAGAGACAGGGTCTGTGCCCAGGCTGGCCTTGAACTCAGGATCTTTTTTTTTTTTTTTTTTGCTGTAGAGTGCATGCGCTCTCCAGAAAGTCAGAGAGAGAGAGACAGAAAGCAAGAAATTACCCCCAGGGGGGATGGCCACACCACAGTCTCTTCTCCTCCATTCTCCTCTCGGGATCTTGGGTATGCACGCACATGCGCCCAGCATGAGTTTAAGCCACCGGGTCTGGGACTTGAACCACGGTTGTCTACGTGGGAGTCCAGTGATATAGCCATTATGCCAGCTGCTGGTCCCAGACTCAAGATCTTTTTGCTTCTACATCCCAAGCTGCTGAGATCACAGGCCACACCACTGCACCCAGCTCCCCATCTTAGCAGTTCACTGCTGACGCTGAGCTCCGTCTGGTCCCCAACAACTGTAGCCTGGCACTGGCTGGTTCCTGCTCCAGCCTCAGTGTCCTGGGCTGTAAAATGGGCCCACCAGTTTTGCTTCTCAGAGATGCAGACGTTCATTCAGATCTGGCATCGAAGCTCTGGCTCGCCTGGCTCACCAACATCAGCCCCTCACCACCCCTGTACCCAGCACCTGATTCCCACTGTGGGGTCAGCCTTCTCCTGTCTTGAACCCCAATCTGCACCAGGCAGGAATGATTTCTGGAGGTGCCCAACTCAGGCATGCAGATGCCCTGTGGCCCTATCCTCTGGGACTCCACACACCCCATCCCAACACATAGACCACCTCCAAACCCTAGTTTCCCCTGGACCCCAGCTCTGCCTTTGCTATGCTGGCCTGGACACTCCATGACCTAGGAGAGGTTGTGGAACCTCAGAGATCTAGGAGATCTCAGAGACCTGGCCCAGCAGGTAGACTGGGGCCGGGTGCCAATTCTGTCCACTGAGGGTGCTCACTCCTGGCCAGGCCACAGCTCTTGTCCCTGGCCTTGGTTGGTCGATCCTTTCTGATGCCCAGCCCGCGTGTGGCCTCCCCAGCAGGGAGCTTCAGAGCCAGCCCTCCAGTCATCTAACCCCCACCTGTCTAATCCACCCAGATATGTGGGCAGAGGGCCCTACAAGAGTCTGTTAACATGGAGATAGAGACCATTTTGTTGGATTTTTAAGTGATGACAATCAGTAAACTCACTGCTTTCAATGTGTCACTTTCAGGCTCATTTTAAGTATTGTCCCCTCACCTTTGAAACACAGGTCAGGCTCTTCATCTCTGAGCAGGCTCTTCCCAGACTGTGGTGGGTCTCAGCCTGGCCCTCCTGCTGAAATAACCTAGTGATTTGCCCAAGGTCACTTTCGTCCAAAAGGAGAGATCCCCATGTCCTCCTACAATGTCGTGTGCCTGCTCTGGCACCCTCTCTCCTCCTGGAGCGCTGACTGGTGACTCAGTTACCCCCATCTGCTGGGTCAGAACACGAGTTTACGGAAGATCCCTCGTTGGGCCAGTCCTGTAGCACAGAGCAGCGTGAGGGGAGCAGTATCCCACATGGCTGCTCATGGTTCAAATCCCGGAAAAACGTGCTGAGCACATGTGTGTGCATGCCCAAAATCCTGACAGGAGAAATAGGAAAAAAAAAAAAGAGAGAGAGAGAGATTCTAGCATGATCATGCCCCGTTAGGGGGTTCATACTTTCTTTCTCTCTCTGGCAAACACATGTGTTCTCTGGCCATGGAAGTAGGGAGGTGGGAGGAAGAAGGGAAGGGAGGAGGAAGGAAGTGGCTGGTGGCTCACAGAGAAGTACCAGTGCAGGCCAACGTGGAGGAATGGAAGCTGGGCGGGAGCAGTGCAGAGCCTTGAATTCCCACATGAGGCTTCCCATGGGCTCAGCCCTGTACCCGGAGGCGTCATCTCCTGTGGCCCCTCTGGCCCTCGGAGAGACAGGGCCTTCAGGCTCGGGTGGCACGGCAGCCATTGGAGGCGTGGGAGTGCTGGTGGTGGAGCCTCCCTGGCTGCTTGTACCCATGCTCCACCCCAGCCGTGACTCCTGTCCTGCAGAAGGTGGGTCCTAAGCAGGGTGGTGCTGCCGGAATCCCCTAGCCTGGCATTTCCCTCCCAGTGCCACACTGGTGCCAGCTCTGTTCATCCCTGAGCCCAGGATGGCACAGGCTGTGGCCACGGTTTCTGTCTTCCATGAACTCCCTCAGGCCACCTATCCCCATCTTAAAGCTGGGACCCTGTGGCCCTGCTCTGCCCCCTGGGCCAAACCAGTGAGTCCTTTAGTCACATGAATGTGCTTGGCAGCAGTACCCCTAGGGCCACAGGCTTTTCCCTCGGGTCACCCCCTCCCCTGCCGCTGGAGTCCTGTGTGGAGAAGGCAGGCTTTGGGTGAAGACCTACATCTCCGTTTGCAAAATGGAAATTGTCCTCTTCGATGAGATGTGAGCACCTCAGGGACCTGGGTTTGCCACTTTGTCCTGAATCTTGTCCATGAGCAAGGCAGAGGGGTCCAAGGCCCCACTTGGATGAGAAGAGGGGGCCTAGGCCTGGCACCTAGCAAGGTGAGTGGGGGTTCTGGATGATCCCAAGGAAGACGACCCCTTGTTGTCCAGGGAGGGCCTCATAATGAAGGCCAGGAGGTTCAGGGAGGCAGGCCAAGACAGTGTCCCCAACCCCTTCCCCCACATGTGGGGTACAGTGAGAAGCCCTCTCAGATGAGCAGGTCTTACACAACTGCAGAGAATCACTGGGGCCTTTCACCAACTCCCACTCCCCCACTCCACCCAGCTACCCTCAGTCCATTTAAACCCCAGTCTGAGGCAGCACCCAGGTTGGGACCATCGGATGGCTCCGGTGATGCGTGTGCAGCCTGGGCTAGAGGTGCTGGGGCAGGCTGAGCAGGAGAGGCTTGGACAGGAAGAGAGAGAAACCCCCAGCAAAGGGGGCTAAGGTGCCCACTTCCGGGCCTTCTCACTTCTACAGGTATAACCACTGCAGAGCATACCCCCACAGCCTCCTTTGGTGGGGTGTGGTCTCCTGGGACCTCTGCTGCTGCGGCCTCGGGGCAGGGTGCTCTGACCAAGCTTTCTGCTCAGGGCCATCTCCCTGGCAGGACAGGGCCTCCATTCCCCAGGAGGAACCCAGGGCATTTCCTGGCTCCTGGAAGGAGTTTCTGGGGCCCTGTGGGTGGCTGCACCATCTCTGGGTCAGTGGCTGCTGAGGATCTGCTAACAGGTGAATCATTGGTGGGCACTTAGCCTCAGGGCATCAGAGGGCAAGCACCCTCATGTGGGTTGCCATGGGACCGTCCATAATAACACCACCATTGCAGGTGAGAATGCTGGCTCAGCTCTTAAGAGGTTCCCTTAGAAACCAGTGGCCTCTCTAACCACCTCAACCAGACGTGTCCAAACCCACCTCTTAGAAGAAGAGGAGCGCCTGGGATCTTGGGGGTGATTTTTGTGGGTTCTTTCATCAAATGCATCACAAGCCACTCACTTTAATTTGCTGAAAACTCAATGAATCACAGAACTTCTCACAAAGGCCCTCAGGAGTTTTGTGCTTCGTTCATGGTCCTGGTGTCCAAGCCCAGGTTGTCCACCAGTGGCTGAACTGGGACTCTCACCCCAGACCCCCTGTCCTCAACTTTAAAAGGGGCTGGTCTCTGACCTGTTGACCTCAGATTCTCCCTGAGAGGAACATGCACAGTGGTGCATGAAGTGTCTCCCAGAGCAAGGATAGTGTAGCTTGGGGATGTTGTGGGTATTTGCTGAGGGTAGAATAATGTCCCAAAAAAAGATATGTTTAAGTTCTAAACCCCAGAGCCTTGAAACGTGACCTTATTTGGGAAAAGAGTCTTTGCAGATATATTAATAATTAAGCTAAGGACTGGGGTGAGATCATCCTGGATTAGGGTGAGCCTCAAATCCTATCAATGACTGATTTCCTTCTAGGAAGATGGGAAGACAGATGAGAAGAATGGCCTGTGAAGGCAGACACAGGGAAGAAGGCAAGCAGCCCTGGGACAGAGATTGGAGCCATCTTCGACAAGCAGAAGAACTCTTGGGGCCACTGGGAGCTGCAGAGGACAAGGGCAGCCATCCCTCGAGCCTTTGTGGAGAATAAACTTGGCCTTGATCTTGGACTTCGGGCCTCTGAGTGAATCTCTGCTGTTTTGAGCCACTGGCTTGTAGTTGTTTGTCAGGGCAGCTCCCGGATGCCATGGCCCTGCTGGACTCAGCCAGCTCCTGCAGAACTCACCGCGTACAACCACCCAGGCACAGCAGTCACGGTGTGGGAGAGGAACACGTGAGTCCTGCAGAGTGTCCTGAGTTTGCACCCAGCAGCCCCTTGCAGGCCACACGTCCTCGGGTCACACTCTTCTTTCCATTTTTCATCATGGAAACAGCAAGAGGACACCAGCCACTGGAGGGACCTTTGGGGGGACCCAAGTGAGGATGGTCCTGCACACAGGAACTCCCACATTTGGCCATCACCAGCTGTCAGAGATAAGGAAGCCCTGAGCGCCTCTGCTAGGAGTTCTGCTTCCTCTTAGCACCATCCGAAAGTCACTACCAGGGTCACGGGGGCCCAATGTCCCTGCCAAATGTGGACAGCATTTGGGGTGTCCCATCTTCATGCTCAGTCCTCCAGTTCTGATGTGCCTTCCCTTGGTGGTGCCCCTGATTGCAAACAATCCACAAAGCCCCCCAAAGGTCATGGTAAGCACTGTTCAGCTGGTTGTGGAAAGCTGAATTTTGAGACAAGCCATGTTTTAAATCAATTTCTCGTTCCTGGTGGTCAAGGCAAGGCGCTCATGTGGCTGATGTCTTCTTAGGAGAGCAAGCCCCTCCCCCCTCCTCACTGCCCCTCCTTCCCCTGGCCTTGGGGTGTCCTTGAGCACACATCACCTCTCTCTCTTGCAGCTCTAACATCAGAAGGTTATCAGGTCCCCCAAAAAGCACCTGATATCAAAGAGTCTGCAGACCAGCTCACAAGGAAGGGATTGTTCCTCAAGGTGGAGAAAGGAGGGGAGATGTCTTTGTGAGCGTGTCTTTCAAATTCAAGTTCAAATCAGACACAGAGGGAGGCCAGTGCGATAAAAGGCTGGCAACAAACTCAGAGCTCAGTAGTGACCATTCCAGGTGTGTGTGTGTGCAAACGTACATGGATATGTGACCATCCATGTGTGTACTTCTGTTTCTATGGGGCGTATGTTTGCATGTCTGGGGGTAGGGGTGCTGAGTGTTTGTGTTTGTGTTCACATGTTTTGTGCATGTGTGGATTGCATTATGCATGTATGTTTGTGTACGCTTTTATGTGCACCTGTGAGTGTGTGGTGTATGATATGTGCACATGTGTATGTTTGTGTTGTGCATGTCTGGGCACCTGTGTGTGTCTTTCCTAATGGGGGCGACCTGAACACAAAGGTCTAGGCCCGCCCCACTCTCCTGCCCCGGCAGCCCCGACCTCAGCCCGGGATCTCAGAGGAAATCCCACAGCAGCAGAGCCTCCCCACGTCAGGCACCACCCAACAGCCCTAGGCCCATAATGACAGAGTCCTCGTGGTGGCTGCCCCAGCCTGAGTGGGGCCCTTCTTTCCTGAGGACCAAGGGGGTGCAGGGGCAGGTGCCTGCCTGTAGAGAGAAGGCTGCCTGGCCTTGCAAAGCAGGACCTTGTTCTTAACCTTCAGGGTCTTTTCCTTTCACACTGGACTGCCTGTGCCCCCAGGCACAAGTCTCCAGGTCTCTGCCCCTCTCAGCAGCCGCATGACCAGCTAGCTGGACTTTTGACCCTGGGACCCGGGACACCTGTGTCAGCTGAGGCCACCCAGCAGGGACGCCTCCCTGCCCTGTTCCACACCAGGCCGCAGGCGGATGTAGGCAAGACAGGGGCTGCTATGACAGCCACTGTTAGAGTCTTCACAGGAAAAGGCCAGAGCTGAACTGGCTGCAAGCTGAGGCTGACGTCATTCTGCACAGGAGGAGACCCCGCCAGAGCCACGGGGGACTGTACTGCGCTGACCTGCCAGACAATGAGTTCTCCTTTTTCAAATGATTTCGCAAACAAGCAAATGAAACCACAAAGTGCTTTACTGTAAAGAAATACCGGGCTCCTCCTAGAGCTTCAGGGTCTCCTGATTTCCGTCTCCTCTGCTGCACGCCAACTCCCCGGGGTCAAGGTAGGGTCCCCCCGCCCCCCAGTCTGCCTCACACAGCTCGAAGGTTTCCTGAGCCTGGCGCTCTGCGGATGTTTGTTGCGGCTGCTTCCCGTCCTCTGGACGAGAGAAGGTGACCTTTCAGGCTGATGCTCTCAGTCTCCTGCAGGCCAAGGGGTTGGCCGCCAAGCAAGGCTTCTGCTGCCACCTGGTGGTGTACTTATAAACGCTGGTGGTTGGTGCAAAGAAGGAAAGGAGGCCGGCTGCTCAGTGAGAATCTAGTCCACCACCTCCAGTTAACTGCTGAGGAAGGGAATTGAACCTGCCTGTGGTCACACTGTAAGTCACCAGCACAACAGGACCCGTACCTGACTTCCTCAGGGCCTCTCAGCTTACAGGTTAGGTGTGACACCATAATAATCACCCAGCTAGTGGGGTCTGAGTCCTGGCTTTGAGGTCAGACAGGGGTGGATGCTGGCCCAAACCCTCACCAGCTGGGGGTCGCGAAGCAAGTAACTCTGGTCCTTCGCTGAGATTTCCCACCTGAGGAGGGAACCCAGGACACAGCTGCTATGCATGACGGTTGTTACCAGTGTGGCTGGCACCGGGCTCCTGCTGTTCCCGCTGCTGCTGCTGCTGCGGGTTCGACGAGGGCGAGGGCGAGGGCGATGATGATGATGGAGGTGGTGTTGATCATCGTGAGGATGACAAAAGTGGGGGCAATGGTGATGACGATGGTGAAAATGACGATGCTGATGGTGATGACGGTGATGGTGGTGGTGAAATGAGGATGAAGGTAATGATGACAGTGATGCTGACGACAATGACGATGATGACGACCCTGCTGCTCAAGGTGAAGACGATTTCAGGAGGGGGGCATGGGTAATCCCTGCTCCAAAACCACGAACCCACATCCAGGTGTCACGCTGAGTGGGAGGAGAGGGTGCCGAGTGAGCACTGCAGAAGCTGAGACCCTGAGCCTGGCAAGGCAGCTTCCAGCTGACTTCTTTCCTCCTTCACTCCCCCAGTGAGGAGGGGCCTGTAATCCCAGCACCTCCCACCTTGAGTGAGCATCAGAAGCACAGATCCTGCATGCCCTCCCTGCAGACTGATTTGGTGGGCCCAGGAAAGGCTCAGAAATCTATCCACAAAGTGCTGGAGTGGCTCTCACAGGCTGGCAGGTACGAGGATGTTGGCAAAGGGAGTGGCCGTTGTTGCCGCTGCTGCAGGGCACTCCCCCTTTGCACAGGGATGCACTCCATGGCAGAATAGGCCCTGGGGGGTCCTGTGGCAAGAGTCATCCTTTGATGAGGCCAAGCCAGGGACAGAGAGGGTCTAGCTTGTGGAGGGGAATACAGCATATGCGTGTGATGGGCGTGCATGTGTGGGCTGTGTATGTATGATGGGAATATATAGCATGTATAGTGTGCGTGGTATGAGGTATGAGTGTGTGTAGGTATATGTGTAGGTATATGCACACACACATGTGCTAAGTGGACATGTGTACACTATGT
Source organism: Tupaia tana (assembly GCA_026018925.1). Lineage (NCBI taxonomy): Eukaryota > Metazoa > Chordata > Mammalia > Scandentia > Tupaiidae > Tupaia > Tupaia tana. The sequence goes on from JAKSZU010000001.1 coordinate 136,228,560, forward strand.
ATGTGTTATGGGTGCATATAGTGTATATGGTGGGTGTATGTGGTGTGCGTGGTGTGTGTGGTATGAGGTATGGGTATGTATGTATATATGTAGGTATATGCACACACATGTGTGATAAGTGGACATGTGTACACTATGTATGTGTGATGGGTGCATATAGTGTATATGGTGGGTGCATGTGGTGTGCGTGGTATGAGGTGTGTGTGTAGATATGTGTAGATATATGCACACACATGTGTGATAAGTTTGCATGTGTACACTATGTATGTGTGGTGGGTGTGTATAGTGTATATGGTGGGTATATGTGATGTGTGTGGTATGTGTGGTATGAGGTATGGGTGTGTGTGTGTATGTGTAGGTACATGCATGCACATGTGTGATAAGTGGGCATGTGTACACTATGTATGTGTGATAGATGTGTACAGTGTATATGGTGGGTGTATGTGGTGTGCGTGGTATGAGGTATGGTCCATGCATATGTGTAGATGCAAGCACATATATGTGTGATAGGTATACATGTGTACACTATATTGTGATGGGTGTGTGCATGTGTGTGTGTGTTTGTGCGTGTGTGTGTAGTCTGTCACTAAAGTTGAAGGGGCAGTGCTTTCCCCACCACCTGTTGATGTGTAGATGCATGCACATATATGTGTGATAGGTATACATGTGTACACTATATTGTGATGGGGGTATGTGCATGTGTGCATGTGTGTGTGGTCTGTCACTAAAGTTGAAGGGGCAGTGCTTTCCCCACCACCTGTTGATATGTAGATGCATGCACATATATGTGTGATAGGTATACATGTGTACACTATATTGTGATGGGGGTGTGTGCATGTGTGTGTGGTCTGTCACTAAAGTTGAAGGGACAGTGCCTTCCCCACCACCTGTTGAGCAGGGTCGCTGTTTGGAATCCTCCTGTGTGTCCCTCTCTCCCAGGAGGAGGATGCTGAGTGTCACCCTCTGGGCTGTCCCGTGTGGCCTGTCAGGGTCTCCGGTGCCCCACCACCTCCCAGAGGTGGGACCCTTCACGTGGCCTGATAGCACTGGCTCCCGGGTGAGCTGCCACTCTTCCCACCCACTTGCTGCTCTGGAGGGAGGTCATGGACCCTCTGGCAAGTTTCCCACCCCATTGTGGGGTCTGGGCAGGGACCACGAAGGGCCAGGTGCTCCCCAGGATACTGGCAGCACAAGCCCTGAGGGGGCCATGGAGGCCAAGGAGCAAAGCCCAGGACGTGGTCCCCATGGAAGTGGCCACATTGTGACTGCACAAGTGCACAGTGTCCTCAAAGCAGACCCCAAGGGAGGCTGGACAGAGGCTCCTGGTGGGGGCCACAGGCTGCCTACCCCACGTACTCAGCCCTGCTCGCTCCCACAAGCCACAGGCGTTCTTCTCCCTCCCGCTCCAGGCGCTTCACCCCAGGGCCTCTCCTTCCTGCAAAGTCAGGAGACACTTCCACCTGGGAGACAGGCAGGACATGGAGACCAGGGCCTGAGCTGCAGAACACGACCCACCCCACCATCCCCCAGGTGCTGCCCCACACCCTCCACCATCACCCCTTGATGGAGACAGCACAACCGCCAGAGGCCCGTTGCTGGGTCACCTGTTCTTTATTGACTGCCACGGTGCATTCTCAGGGGGACACGTCCCCAGAGCGGTACTACACAGAGGGGGTCAGAGGAAGGTGGGCTGAGATGAGCAGGCCGCCGAGAGCCCGGTACACGGGACCTGGGCCCAGCAGACCTCGGCGCCCCAGGAGGCGTGGGCAGGGCCTGCTGTGGGGGAGGCTGCCTTTGGTAGCAAGATGCCCCACCCGGACCTGAGGCCCAGGGGCCTCCATGTGCTCAGCAAGGGGTGTCCTCAGGGTGTGGTCACCCCGTCCTCCGAGCTCCCAGCAAAGCGAAGGCCGCCTACGTCCCTGGGGCGAGGCTGCTCTCTGAACAAGTGTGAGATGTGGTCACCGCCACCGACTGGCCAGTGTGGGGTCTGGGCACCCCGGAGCTGCAGCACCTAAGCCGAGCCCGAGCCCCCTGCCCACTCCCTCAAGCCCTCACTCCGTCTGAGAAGATGAAGAGAAAACAGAAAAAGGAAAGCCAAGGAAGACAAACATCACTCCTCTCTGGGGCCCCCAGGGTGGGGCGGGGCCGCAGGGGTGGCAGCCGAAGCGGGCCTGCTTAGGATGAGGGCGCAGAGCTGGGCTTCTCCTCTCGGGACACGGGGATGGCTCGCTCGCTGTGGCCAGCGTCCAGGCCCGACTGGACCTTGGGGCCCGAGAAGGTCAGCATGCCGTCCGCTGACAGGGAGCAGGAGAGCGCCGACTGGTCCACGTTGGAGGGCAGGCGGGTAGCGGCGGTGGAACTCCCGGGAAATGTAGCCGTGATCATCCTGAGGGAGGAGCAGTCAGATGCCACCACAGTAGGCAGCCGTTGTCCCTCCCAGACCACACGAGGGGCAAGGCTGCAGGGCCTCTCAGAGAGATGGGACTGGCCGACAGACAGACATCCCTGTCGCTAGTGCCCCTCCTGAGATAACAGTCTACACCCTAGCTCCCTGAGCCCTGGAGTTTCAGCCTGGCCTCCAAGACAGACAAGAGAACTTGGGTAATGGCCACACAGCAGGTCCCACCTGCCTGGGGCCATTTGCTGCCCTGTGCTTGGCTCTTCCCACTCTGATTTTTCCCCCAAATCGGAAGAAGGGTTCTGTGCCCCGGCCTGCACCTTCTGCCTGCTCAGGCCCAGGGCCCCTGCGGTTCCACCTTGCAGGGTCTACACACCCTGCTGGGGCATTCTCCAGAGCATGGGCCTGCTAAGCTGGCCACCATCGCGGGCCTTCCCCACCCACGGGAGAGAGGGCAGAGACAGAGCTCGTCACTTCAGTCACCGAAGGGGAACCCCAGCCAGAGAAACAGACCAGCTAACATCCGCACATGCAGGCCCTCTCTGCTCTCTGGCTCAGGGGGGACATGGCTGCCTGAGCTGTTTGCTCTTCCTAGCCCTGCCAGCTTCATGCCAGCCCCAGGGCCCCAGGGCCTCCTTCACAAACTCCGGGGACCCAGAAGGTCTCCGATCAAATGGGAGTCACATGACAGGGTGAGGTCCTGATTCAGCCTGCCTGGTACTCTCTGCGGGACCCCAGCAGGCGGGACCTCCTTGGGGTCAGCTCCACCTCCTGTAGCCTGAGACAGCCAGGGCAGTGGCAGCAAAAGACTGCTGGGAGGTGATGCCAGCCACACACAGCACTGGGGCATCAAGAAATGCCACTAACTGCCATCATGGCTCACTGACCAAAGGTTGCTTTTATGTGAGAACACCAAGGCTCAGGTTGCTTCAAGTCCTTGAGGCCTTCCTAATCTCACCCTGTCATCTGGGTGATTTGAAGGTATCTGGTGACAACTAGGAGCAGCACCCGACAGGGTACCCTAACACAGACCCTCAACCACGTTCACCCACCGCCTGGCCATGCAGGAAGGGCTCAGGAACGACAGTGCCCTCCATGCCTCTAAGAGAGGATGGCCGTGTTTAGACTCTGCCCCGAGGGAGACGCTGAGATCTCCTGCCCCACCTCCCTCTGGTGCAGTCAAGGGCCTGCAGAAGGCCATGTGGGAGCTCACCTGCCTCTCGTTGTGCTTGCCATGGATCTCCACGAAGTCCTCCAGCACCTTCACAGTCAGGTCCTCTGGAGAGAAGTGCTTCACGTCGAGGAAGATGACAAACTTGTCCCGGTCGGATCGGACCTGCAACACAAATGCCTCATGTGGAGCCACCCAAGGGCCACCGGCTCAGGGAGGGAGTATGGTGTGGCCCTGGGGGGCTGGTGGCCTCTAGCATGGATGGTGGCCAGTGGCTCTGGTTCCCCAGTGATCAGAGTAGACATTGCAGGTCACTGCTCTGTACATCAAGTGGGACAGAGCTCCAGGGTCAGGGACCATGTCACTATGTCAACAGGAACTAGACTGAGCTCTAAAAGCTGAGGGTTCCGGTGGGGATGTCTATTGACTGCCTGGTTAGTGGTGGGTTGACTGGCTGTTTGTGGGTTGGATAGCTAGTTATGAGCTGGCTGGTTGTTTGGTTATGGCTAAGAGGCTTGTTATGGATTGGTTGGCTGGTTATTGGTTGGCTGGCATTCAAAATAAAGTCTCTGCCCAGCTCCACCTTGTCCTTGGGAGCCTGCTCTCCGAGGACCTGCTGCTGCCCAAGGCCTGCACCGTGGGTCAGCTGCCCAGCCCTCAAAGCACTTTCAATTTCACTCTCCCCTCACTTCGCAGCGTGGAGCATTGCGTCAGGCTCCTTCCTGTGCTCCTTGCGGCTGATTGTCGCTGCATCAATTCAGAGAGTCATCTGCCCAGGCAGTGGGTGCAACTTAGCCCCTCCAGGACTGCGGACCCTGCACTAGTCTCCCAGAAGCTCCTCTGGGCCCTAGCTGAGGCACCTGGGTGAACCTGGGAAGAACCACCATTCCACAGAGCTTGGCCAACTATAAAAGGGCTAGGTTTCTGCTGGAAAGCCCTCCTGTCTGGATCTCGGACATGTGGCCCACCCGCACCCAGACCTCCTTGGCTCAGAAGAGAGAGTGCAGAGGACAGCCGGACCCAGAGAGCTCGCGTCTGCGCCCCACTTGCCTTGCCGGGGTTGTTCCTGGGGTTTCCAGCATGTGGTTGGTGCATTACAAACCACATATGGGTCATGAGCTGATGGAGGAAAAGACAGCGGTCGGGCTCGGCTGCTCCTCTTCCATCCCTCCCCCTGGCATGGGGCTCTGCAGAGGCCAGGCAGCCAGGGGGGTCCAGGCCCTGCCCAGCCAGAGCAGGTGAGCAGGCAAGAGGCAGGCGGCAACCCTGCAGCCATCACCACCTGCTCCGTGGAACCAGAGCACCAAGGACAGAGGCGACGCCCTCGGAAATCCCTGCTCTCCTCTGTCTGTGGCCTGGACCCTCCCAACCCACAAGGAGAAGCCTGTTCCACAGGCAGGGTCTTACCTCAGAGATGCCAGAGTCCAGCACAGTGCGAAAGAGTGACTGGCGGTAGTAGGGGCTGATGGTGGAGGACAGGAAGGGCAGCAGGTCGTACTCGAAGAGGCCCTCGCCGAAGAACTGGTCAAACAGCCGGCTGGGGTAGAAGGGCCCCAGAGCACGCTTGAACCAAGGGTGCTGGATGGTGACGTCCATGTTTGGCTTCAGCACTGCAGGGACCCAGGGGCTGGCAAGGGCAGGCAGGGGCCTCTGGGCAGCGCAGTGGGGAACTGGGGCTCCAGCCCTCCTTATATACGCCGTGAACAGAATGGAGGCATTAAGGGGATTTCTCTGGAAACGCATGAGCTCAAGCAGAGGCTGCCCCATCAGCAGAAACACACCCGGGCTTAGCGCCACCCTGCCCACCCTGCCCTCCCCGCAGGCGCTGCTCTGACCAGCCCAACTCAGCTCAGCCTGCCTGGGCACCTGGGGGCCACCAGGAGGATAGAAGTCCCCAGGGAGCAGTTCTGTCCCCTACTCATCTTAGGAAACAGTGCAGATTCCCATCTCCCAGTTACTAGGCAGGGGTGCCATGTGCCAGGGACTATACTGTCCCTGCTGCGCCCCATCTTGTGTGATGCTCACGGCCACGCCCAGAGGGGCTCATACCCGTCTCCCAGATGAGGAAGCTCAGGCACAGCAGTTAGACAAGTGGTCTCCCAGATCTCACAGCTCCTGGGCAAGAGCGCACTGCTCTTCCAAAACAGAATCACCTCCATCACTGCTTACTGATTACAAAGACCACACTTGCTGAAAGAGACCTAGGAGAAGATAGAAATCAGACAAGAAATTAACAGGCCCTTGTAACTCGGCACCAGGGGAGCCCTGTGGTGCTTCATGCCCATCCTCCGGGGTCTGTGCCCACTCAACAGGGAGAATCTATGGACGTGAAAACCCCACTCTGGGCTTTTCCCTGCGCAGCTCATCCTGGACGCCCGTCCCTGTGGACACCCCTCTGCAAGACCTCCACAGTGACCACTCTGCGGTCATTAAACCAGCTGCTTCCATCGGGCCTGGGCCTCGTGTACCTCGTCTCATCATCCTGTTATCTGCACGCTCTGGAGATCACTCCTCAGTCTGCGGTCCTTGTCCAGTTACTGCCAGGTGTCAGGGCACTCTCGGCATGAAAACTTTTACTATTTCTCAGTAAATTGACCAGTGGGAACATCACTAAGGTACATCCTGCCCACGGCACATGAAGACTCCTATTCCCACACCCCTTCCAGGTAGGAGTTTTTGTTTTTGTTTTTGTTTTTGTTTTTGCCACAGGGCACATGTGCTTACCCAAGAGAGACAGAGAGAGGGAAAGTGAGAAATCACTACCTGGGAGGGTGGCCACACTTCAATCCCTTCTTCTCCATTCTCCTCTTAGAATTTTGGGCATGCACCCACACACAACCAGGGTGGTTTTCAAACTACTGGGTCTGGGACTTGAATACTGTGGTCGGCCATGTGAGAGTCCAGCACCTTAACCATCATGCTACCTGCTGGACTCCTGGGTAGGTTTTTTTTTTTTTTAGAATTATTTTAATTTAATTTTATTTATTCATTTATTTTATTTTAATTTGACCAGAGAGAGTGACACAGAGAGGGAGAGAGAGAGAGAAAGTGAGAAAGCAAACCGCCAGGTCCAGAACTTGAACCGTGGTCAGCCATGTGGGAGTGTCCAGCACCTTAACCACCAAGCCACCTGCTGGTCCCCCCGGGTAGGTTTTTAATGCACAATTCAGACTAGAGAAGCTTCTTATTCCTCTTTGTGACTCTCCACTTCCCCAGCTTCTCATGCTTCATACATATAGAATAAATGCAGGCCCAAAAGCACTCAGGGTTTGCAAATCTACCTCCAGCCTGTGGATTTAGAAGGTCCTGAAAGAGCAGGGTTGTACTTACCACATCCTAGATAAAAGCTATGCCAAAACATGGGAGTTTCAGGCCCAGCTATGGTGGCACAGAGGCTACGCAACACTCTGCAGGGCTGGACCACATGGTAGGGCCCCAGCCCCATGGTCCAAAGTCTCCCTGTAGATACGGGGCATATGCCTGCCCATGGTCTGGGCTGGCTGGGGCTGGGTGTGGATCACTGCAGGGACTGTGTGGGTGCTGTGGGAGAGCTGTTCTCTCTGAGAAGAAGAAATGGATAAATGCTTTTTAAAAATAAAAACGAATTTTAAAAAAAAGAAAAGAAAAGAAAAAACGGGAGTTTCAGAGCATCCCTACACAGTTCCCTGTAACTGTAGTGCTTGATACTGAACCTTCCTCCCTGCCTTTTGGAGCACAGTCCTGTGCAGGTGGCACCGGGTAGTTAACAGCCATAAAAACCTTGAAAGGATGCCTTTGGCCCCACAAGCTTGCAATCTCAGAGGAGTGACTCTCCAGGGTGTAAGACAAATTAGGGTGCAGAAAATAAACACCCCAGGGAGTGACGAGTGAGCTCACCAACCCAGGCTTGCACTAGACACTTGCTGATCATTACCTTGGAGTTCCCCAAAGTCACCCATGAGGCAGGTCCCAGCATCATCCCCACTTTATAGATCAGGAAAGTGAGGTTTAGAAAGGTTAAGCCACATGCCCTTGACTTGACTTGAAAGAGGGAAGGGGCTTCAAAGCAAGGAGCTTCAGGCTGCCCATGCAGGCTGGGATCAACATCTGAGCAGTGGCAGGGGCTGGGCAAAGGCTGGGCAGGACCGTGGGCAGCCCTGCTGTGCTGGCACCTGCTCCTGGTGTGGCAGGGAGAGGGACCATGCAGATGGAGGAGCAGCCAGCAGGCGCATCATCCACAGAGAGGGCCCAGCTGGCCAGACACGTGATCAATAATGGAATTTGAAGCAAAGAAAAGCTCATATGATCTTCCTGTCCTTGCCCCAAACTTTCAGATTCTGTATCTTTTTCGTTCATTTTGAGTTTTTCATTTTTTAATTTTTTTCCTTTTCCAGAGGGTACATGCAAGACAGAAAGTGACAAAGCATCCCCCATAGGGCATGGTCATGCCACAATCCTTTCTCCTCCACTTCTCCTTCCTGTGGGATTTTGGGTCCACATGCACATGCATCCAACATGTTTCTCAAGCCACTGGGTCTGGGACACAAACCACACAGTTGCCATGTGAGATCCAGTGACTTTAACTATCACACTATGCTGGCCTCCATTTTTGAATTTTTAAACATTGCATAAAAATATGATTTCTTGGGGCCAGCATAGAGATTAAGGCACTGGACTCCCACACAGATGACTACAGTTTGAGTCCTAGACTTGGCAGCTTGCTTTCTCACTTTCCCTCTCTGTCTCTCTGGCAAATTTAAAAATAATAAATAAAATTAAATAATTATTTAAAAAAAAAAATTTCTCAGGACTGGCAGGTGGCATGGTGATTAAGGCACTGGACTCCCAGGTGGCTAACCGTGGTTTAAGTCCCAGACTGGCAGCTTGCCTTCTCACTTTCCCTTTATCTCTCTCTCTCTGTGTCTCTCCAGGCAAATTAAAAAATAATAGTAATAATAAATAAAATTAAATAAATAATTATTTTTTAAATATATGATTCCTCTTGATTACTACATTTGGGGAGATTTTTTTTTAAAATATTTATTTATTTGTTGTATTTTTCAGGCCACCAGGTCCAGGACGTGAACCATGGTCAGCACCTCAACAACCACGCCCCTTGTCGGCTCCTTTGAGGGATTTTTTTTAGTTTTAGTTTTTTATTTTCCTTTATGAGAGACAGTGAGAGAAAGGGAAAGATAGGCATAGGCATTTTCAGCAGGGTCTCACCACGTAGCCATCCTCCTGTCCCAGCCTCTCAATTACCGAGAATCACAGGCATGTGTTCAGGCTGGCCCCGGCACTGAGCCAGGGCCTCCCATGCGGCTTCTGGACTCCCAGACAGTGGCACTACCCATGTGCCAGGGCAGCTGGATCTTGGTGGCTGCACCTCTTAGAGGCCCTTGACGTTTGGCGTGGAGGGAAAGCTTGCTCTCCCTCTGCATAGGTGCTGCATGTGATGGTCAGACAGACCAGGACTAAAGGCAGGGATGGAGGCAGCGGCGTCTGCCTGGGCTGGGCACAGCCTGGTTCCAAGGGCTACACAGCCCAGGGCTGCTGAGGGTCAGGCAAGGTCCTCCAGGCATGAGGTTGAGACTGTCGGGTGCCCACCCCCTACAGCCCTCGTGGGGGTTCCCTACATGCTTTGGGGCCTGGCAGGGCATCGTAGTACCCACTGCAGGTAAGCAGAGTGAGCGAGCACTGAGTCTGCACTCCTGGACTGGGAGGTTTGGACCAGGGAAGCCAGGGTGTCCCCAGGGCCCTGAGGGACTATTTCAAACCCTGAGTTCGAGTGCCACATGTCCTGTGGCCTCTGTAACATAACCCTGCGGTTTCAAGTAACAGTGTCTTATCTCCCACTTCTGGAGGCCAGCGAGCTGACACGGCATCCTGACTAAAACCCAGGTGCCAGCTGGGCTGCTTCCTCCCCGAGCCTTGGGGAGCTGTTTGTTGCCTTGTCTGGCTTCTGACGCCGCCTCCTCCCTTGGTTCATGGTCCATCTCCCTCTCCAAGAGCAGCAGTGGTGGCCAATCCTCTCACACACGTGCCCTGGTTATCACTGTCCTGACCCTCTGATGGGCCCCTGTGATTACAGTGACCCAACAGGACAATCCAGGACCGTCTCGCACCTGAAGGAATCTTAGTTCCACCTTGCTGTGTAAGGTAACATCTGCTGGAGTTCCCGGAGTTAGGATGTGGGTTGGGATGCTCCCGGGCAGCCTCAGACAGTTCTCTGGTAACTTCTGGCTGCACCCTGGCTTCCTCACCTCCCCCGTGGGACAGCCACCACCCTCCCTCATGTGGGCACCAGGGCACAGCTCGGGCCTCCAGTAACCAGCACGACCTCGGCTTACAGAGAGGCCAGACAATAGTCAATACCAACTCCCAATGCTCAAATCTAGGACCTGGTTCAACTGGGATGTCGTCAGCTTCTGAGGCCCTCGTGTGTCACATCCGGGCTCACTGACCTCCCCTAAGGCCAGACCCAGGGGCTGTGCTGCCCCAGGTCCTGTGGCATGAAACCTGTCTTCACTCATTGCCTAACAATGGCTGAATCCTGGCTCCATGACACACACTGTCTTACGCAAAATTCCTGTTTTAGGGAATTGCTATTTCAGCAGGCAGAGACAAGTGACTGACACATAAACATGCAAGGAGGACCTGCTGTTGTAGCTGGCAGCAAGAGCTTTGCACAAACTAAACAGCACTTCAGCTCCATAGTTGGGGGCACTTTGAATTGACAAGACTGGATGCACTTTGAACAGCAGAATCAATAAAGCACACCCAAATGCAAAAGACATGGCCTCAGACAGACCTAGAAAGGGCATTTGTTTACGGTATGAGAGCTGAAACAGCGGATGGAGCGCTGCCTTGTTCAGCCTTGGCCAGGAATGGGTGTGTCAGGAGATTCTGCACACATCTGTGAATGGCCATGAAAGCTCTGCCAGTGTTGGTGTCAGGGCTTAAATAAATTTGAGAAGTAAGTGTTATAGACTCATTTAAGTGTACCCAAAATTTACATGGTAAAGTCCTAACCTCCAGGATCTGAGTGTCACTGCGTTTGGAGTTGAGGTCTTTAAACAGATGACGAGGGTCAACAGGTGGTGTAGTGGTTAAGGTGCTGGATACCACATGGCCAACTCCATGGTTCGAGTCCCAAACCCAGCGTCCTGAAAAATATGCCAGGCATCTGTGTGTGCATGCCCAAAATCCCAAGAGGAAAAAGAATTGCAGCATGGCCACACCCCCAGGGGATGATTTCTCGTTCTCTCTTTCTCTGTCTTTCTCAAGTGAGCACATGCACCTATGGAAAAAGTCTATAAATAAACAAATAAATAAAATAAAGGATGATTAAGGTGTAATGAGGTCATCTGGATGGTCCCTAATCCAGAGGCACTGGTGTCCTTAGAAAAAGATGAAATTTGGGGGTCAGCAGTTAGCGTAATGGCTATGTCGTTGGACTCCCATGTAGTCGACCGCGGTTAGAGTTCTGGACCCCATGGCTTAAACTCACGCCGGGCACGTGTGCGTGCGTGCCCAAGATCCCAAGAGGAGAATGCAGGAGAAGGGATTGCGGCGTAGCCATCCCCCCGGGGGGTGATTTCTCGCTTTCTGTCTCTCTGTCTCTCTCTGTCTGGTGAGCACACGTGCCCTATAGCAAAAACCTCTCCAAAAAAAAAAAAAAAAAAAAAGATGAAATTTGGACACTTTGAGAGACACCAGGGGTGCTTACACACAGAGGGCACAGCACATGAGGACTCAGGGAGAAGACCCATCTGCAAACCAAGGAGAGCACCTCAGAAGAAACCAGCCCTGCAGAGATGGACTTCCAGACTCCAGACTGTCTGCCAATCATGGTTGTGGTTTGAGACCCTGCCTATGGGTGCTATCTTACAGCAGCACTAGCAGATTTGCACCATAGGTGAATTCACAAGTCTGGATGCATGAATAATCAGAAATGACTGTATTTATGTAACCAAATTAGCACAACATTATTTCTGATCCTTTATAAAGCTTTGCCGTGTGGAAATCATCTGGACGACTCCCAGCTTTGCAATTGCTCCCTGCCACAGTGGACTCAGCTCCCTGTGTCTGTTCTCAAGGTCGGTAACTGATCAGGATGATGGGAGTGGGGGTGGTCCAGCCTCCACGGTTCAATGCATATTCTGTGCTTACCCAGGAGACTTCGATAAATGACCACAGCACACAAAAAGAAACAGAACTGGAGTCGTTTCAATTCTGTCATTCTATGTGACCTCTAGTGGGTTTTTTTATAAGAATATTTTATTTTATTTTATTTTATTTCTTTTTAACTTACTATAGGGCACATGGGCCCACCAGAGAGAGGGAGAGAGGGAAAAAGAAAGCAAGCCACCAGGTCCAGGACTTGAACCACAATCAGCCATGTGGGAGTGTAGCACCTTAACCACCACGCCATCCACTGGCCCCAGACCTCTTGAGGTTTTTATTTTATGTTTAAAACTAAAAACTGTGAAACCTAGCACATACCAAGGTGTAGTGTGTAAGTGAGGATGTTAGCACATGTATGAAATATACTACTGAATTCAAATAATATTTTTACTTTGAAATGTTGCTATGGTTTAAACCTGTCCCCCAGGAAGTGGTGAAATTTGGATATGGCAGGTGGAGAGAGCGAAACCTAATCCAGCTATGGTGTTGAAAGGAAGGGCCTTTGGGAAGTGATTAGAATTAAGGTTTTCAAGGTCGGGCCCCATGGTTTACTCATGGTGGGTTTATAAGGAGGGGACATGAGACACACACACACACACTCACACCTGCCCTCACCATGCAGTGCCCTGTGCCAGCTGGGGACCCTGCAGACAGCTCCACCAGCAAGGAGACCCTCACCAGCTACAGCCCCTCAGCCTTAGACCTTCAGAACTATGAGCTAAGTAAACCTTTATTCCTTGTAAATTATCCAGTCTATGATATTCGGTTGTTAGCAATAGAAAAGTGGACCCAAACAAATCTATTCTTTCTGTTAATTGTTTAATAGAGCAAATCAGAAAAATCATAATTATCCATGATTATTACAAAGTTACACTGAAAATAATCTTGTTGTATGGAAGATGGAGGATTTAAATATATGACCTGAGGGCCAGATGGTGGCACAGCCATAAAATAAACTGGACCCTGCATGGCCAAGGTCCTGGGTTTGCATCCCAGGACCGCCTGAGCATGCCAGGTGCACACATGCATGCCCGTGACCCAGGGCAGCTGAGACTGGGTCACATGATTGGGTGACGTGGGTCACTGTCATTGGACTCAGCTGACGGTGCTTTCTCTCTCTGTCATTGACAAAAAATGAACAAATAAACTCTCATTTCCAGAGAACACATGTGTTCATAGTGAAAGAGAGGGGGAGAAAGCACCCTGAACAGGGAGTGGCCACACCTCCATTTCTCCTTCCCATCAGGGTTCTGGGCACGCACACATGCCTGGCACACTTCCAAGCTACTAGGGCTGGTACTTGAACCATGGTTGGCATGTGGGGTCTGGCTCCCAATGCACAGCACTTAACCACTGCACTACAGAGCCCATCCTACCTAAATAAATTTTGTAAAAACACGTGACCTGCTCTGGCTGTCAAATGGGCTAGCACGCCACCAGCCTGGGTTCCTTGCACCACCTACAGTGTTCCGGCAACAGCTGCAGCTCCACCACAGGGACTGGCCTGGGGCTTGCCAGGAATGATCTAGCCCTTTGTACTGACCTCAGTTCTGTCTCTAGCCTGAGGCTACAACCTGCCTGGCCGCCAGTGATTTGAGGACCCCAGAGCAGAGACACTGCATGAGCAAGAGCCCACTTCCCACAGTCAGAAGAGTGAGGAGATTTTCTTCCTGGGCCTCCCAGTGCCATCTCACGGTGGTATAGGGCCTTCTGTGAAAGCCTCCCTGGCTAATCTGGCACTTCTTCACATGGTAGCCCCCTTGTCAAGAGGGATCAGCCCAGAAACCCCAAGTCCCTTTCTAGCAGGCAGCTGGAACCTCCTGACTGCCTGACATGGCTCCGGGTCTGGGAAGGACAAGAAGGACTGCCCTGTAGCTTCCACCTGGGGAGAAGGGGGTAGGAAAGACCACCACACCATCTGGCTGCAGGCTCCAAGGGAGAGGGGCAAAGGGCAACCTAAGCCTTCAGAACCTTCCTGGGATCTGTGTGAACATGACAACCTTTGGTGCCAAGGTGGTCATTCACTGCTGACATCACTCAACCTCATCCCCATTTCCTCAGCTCCTGGTTTCCTACAGAGCTCCCATCACTGTCCTCCTATGCTCTGGACTGAGACTAGGGAGGCAGTGACCAGCCCCTGCAGGGACGCCTGCCACCTCCCAGCTCCCACCCTGAGTTGAATAAAGGCAGCCCAGGCAGGGGAGGTAAGAGTGGCACTGACTGATGGGGCTGGCAGGTGATCACCAGGAGCCAGCACCCGCCCCGGGTCTCAGTGGTCCCAGGGAGAGCCAGAGCCTGGGGGTCCACCGTGTGGCCGCAGCCAACCTGGCACTCAGTCCTTAGCAGACCCAGGAAAGAGCTGCTACGGCCACATTCCCCTTTGAAATGGGGCGGCTGAGGCCTCAAGGTTGCAGACACAGCATCCACACATAGACTCAAGCTACAGTCGCCACATCCCATTTTAGATTGGGAGGTCAAGGCCCAGGGGCCATGCAGCTGCACAGACACAGTGTCCACATGCAGACTTGAGCTGCTGCCCCTCCAGGCCCAGGCCAGGCTGCAGCCCCAGCTTCCTCTTGACCTGGCCCAGGAGGTAGTCGCCAGCCCCACCTGTCTTGCTCAGCACAGTGCCTGGAATGCTCGACCCTACTGCAGGTTGAAAGAAAGTATGAATGTTCTGAAAATCAAAAGAAGACAGAATGCCTGTCTCGAAAGCTGAGCAGAAGGACTAACAAATGGCATAGTGGTTACGTTGCTGGACTCCCACGTAGTCAACTACAGTTCGAGTCCCAGATCCGGTGGCTTAAAACTCACACCAGGTGTGTGCGCGCACATGCCCAAGATCCCAAGAGGAGAATGGGAAAGAACAGATTGCAGTGTGGCCATCCCCCCAGGGGGGGTGATTTCTTGCTTTCCATCTCTCTGTCTCTCTCTGTCTCTCTGGTGATCACATGTGCCCTATAAATAAATGAATGAATAAATAAATAAATAAAACTCCCCAAAAAAAGCTGAGCAGGAACTGAGACGATGCCGTGTTCAGACAGCTCCTGTCCCCCCAGCCCCACCCCACAGGGTGCTGGACTAAAGCCTGGTGGATCCCCTAGAAACTGCTCTCTGTGAAGCCTGCTGCCAGAGACCCACCTGGTGTGCCCACAGGGAGGCCACCAGCTGGAAAGGCACAGGGAGAACTGTAACGCCAAGGGCAGCAGAGCAGGCCTGGAGTGCGGCTGGACGAGGGGGGTCTGTGGATGGGGAAGGCTGAGAAGCCAAAGAAGCCAGCAACAGGGAGACGGGGAGCCATGGAGGCAAGGGCAGGACCCTGGCTGGGCTGCGAGTGTGTCTGTGTGTGTGGGGGGGGGGGGGGGTACGGTACGTTTAGTGCATGTAGTGGTACCTCTGTGTTGCATGCTATGTGTGTGTGATTTGGGTGTGTGTGAGATGTCTATGGTGAGTTCATGTGGGAAGTGTGGGGTGTGGTATGTGCATTGTGCGTATGTGTGTTTGGTGGTGCATGTATGTGGTATGAGAGAGTGTGTGTAGCAGGGAGGGTGTGTGTGGTGGATGTGTGTAGTGTGAGGGGTGTGTGGTGCATGGTGTGTGTATGGTGCGTGGCATGTGTGTGCATGTGTGGGGAGTGCATGGTACATGAGTGTGTGGTACATGGTGTGTGTGCATGTGCGTGTGTGTTGGGGGAGGTAAGCCCCAGGTCCAAGGCCCTCTCTCTCTAACAGCCAGCACTGGGGCGTCAGGCGTGCCCCCGCCTGGCCAGGAAGTGGCTGGAGCCGCCGCCCCAGCATCCCCTGGCATTGTTCTCCAGCCGCTGAAGCCTGTCCTCAGCGGTTTACGTCCCAGTGCACACCGCTTAACCGCAGCCTCCCACACAAAGGCCACATTGGCTCCGGCCATGGAATTCCCACCACGCCAGCAGTCTGCAGCGCAGCACAAAGCCCGGCACTCCGACTTTCCGCTCCAGGGCCCAGCTGGGCTCACGCACAAATCTGCGCCATGGAGGCGACTGGGTATTATGTGGGGCCGTGGGGAATGCGCCCGGCTAAGCCCCGGCCTGCCTGCCTTAGGTCAGCAGGTTAGACAGGACAGGCCTACCCAGGCCCCAGGGGAAGGCACAGCCCTCCAGGTTAGGGCACCCCTGCTCAGTGCTTGCCCTCTTCACAGCAAGCCCTTGTTCTCGGCGGGAGACATAAAAAACCTCCCAGAATGAGACTCCGTGAGAGTGGAGAAGGGTGAGCAAGGTGGTTGGCGGTCGTGTCTGAGCACTAACCAAGGTGCTGCATTCTGTAGCCCACCAAGGGCCACACATGTCCTCTCCTGCTCTGAGGGTACCTGCTGTCTGTCATTGGATCCTAGACACGCCCCTGGGGACAGCAACCCAAGACCAACCCTACCTCGAACCTTCCCAAGCCCTCAAGCACCCTCTTACCAGACACCCTCAGTTCCCACAGTGTATGTCCCCTCATGTCCCCGACCTGCCTACCCACAGGTGTGACTGACCCATGACAATGAAAGACCACCTGAGGATGAGCCAGACCTGTGCTGGCCCCACTCACAAGGAGAACCAGAGCTTGAACTTGTCCTCAAGTCCAAGGGTACACCAGAGCCCGGACGACTCCAAGCCCATCTCCAAGTCCCCACTGTTCCCCCAGCACAGTCTGCCCCATGACCTCATCAGAGCTTCTCTTCACATTTCTTGGGTCCAGGGGTCCGTTCTCAGGCCTCCCCAGCCTGGGCCCAGTGTGGCTAACTCAGCCAGCCACACACTATAGACATACAGTCTTCTCCTGGCTCCTGGGATCATACCGCCCTGCTTCTCCTGCTCCCTGACCGCAGCCCCTCTTCTGCTCTCTGGCGGTCCCTCCCCTCCAGGCACAGCCTGGAGGTGCCTCCAGGTTGGGGCACCCCTGCTCAGTGCTGACCCCTTCTCTTTTGTCCACACTTAGATGAGCCTAGTTAACCCACTGAGGGTGCTGTTGCCCTGCACCCCACCCCAGGGTATCCTCTGCCCCTGGAAACTGCTCCTCTTCAGGGCATTAGAGTCTCTCAAACTCAGCCTGCCCTAAACTGCGCTGCCCATCTTTACCCCAAGCCAATTTCCACCTCTCCAGTCTTCCCCACCCAGCTACAAGAGTTCCATTCTTAAAAGCACTTCTGTCTCAGTCCTCTTTCCCATCACACCCTGTACCAGACTGAACTGTCTCCCTTCGAAATGCAGAGCTGAAGTCCTAACCCCCAGTGTGGCTGTATTTGGGGAAAAGAGAAGGTGATCAAGGTTATAGTAGGTCCTAATGGGTGCATCTCAATCCAACAGGATTGATGTTCTTCTTTTTTATTTTTTATTTTTTTGAGAGGTTTTTGCTATAGGGTACGTGTGCTCACCAGAAAGACAGAGAGAGACAGAAAGCGAGAATTCACCCCCCAGGGGGCATGGCCACACCGCCATCCCTTCTCCTCCATTCTCCTCTCGGGATCTTGGGCATGCACGCACACGCGCCCGGAGTGAGTTTAAGCCACTGGATCCAGGACTCGAACCATGGCTGGCTATGTGGGAGTCCAGTGACATGGTCATTATGCCAACTGCTGGTCCTAGGACTGATGTTCTTAGACAAGAAAGGTACCAGGGCTGTGTGAGCACAGAGGAAAGTCTGGGTGAAGACATAGCATCAACTCCGAACCAAGAAGAGAGGCCTCAGGAGAAACCACACCTGCCAAACTTCCAGTCTCCAGGCCCAGAGCCATGGACCAGTGCCCGTCTGCCAGTCCACGTAGTGGGGGATGGGTGGCAGGTGAGCGAGTGAGGCCTCACCTGTGTTTGCAGCCACTCCCCAACATCAAGTTGCCACCTGGGCTCTGCTCCCTATTGGATTCTCATGGGAGTATGAGCCTATTGTTACGTGACTGTTTCAGCGTCTATTGCAATGAAGTAATGGTAGAAACGGGGTGCACGAAGGATATGGTAATGTTTGAGTCATCCTGGGACCAGCCCCCCCATCCCTCTGTGGGGAAATTGTTTTCCATGAGGCTGGTCCCTGCTGCCAGGAAGGTTCAGACTGCTGGTTTATATCACCCAGTGTGTGATATTTTGTTATGGCAGCCCAGGCGGTCTAAGACACAACCCACATGCCACTTATTCGCACATCCTGTCACTTCCACCCGTAAAAGATATCCAGAATTCATCCACTGCTCACCATCCCCACCACCTCAACCCAAAACCCATCAGCTCTTATCTGGGTTACTGCAGTGACCTCCTTACTGGGCCCCACATTTCTGCTCTTGCTCTAGCAAGTCTACTCTCAACCCAGCCAGGGTGACCCTCAAATCAGGACTCACAACGGTCATGCTGTGCTCTAAGCCTTGCCTCGTTGCCCAGCTTACCCAGTGTAAAAGCCAAGATGATCCGCGCTCTGCACTGCTTTACAGGGTCTGCCCTCCTCTGCCCCCGTGCCAATGCTGCAGCCACACTGGACCTTCAAGTGTCTCAGATATGCCAGGCGCCCTCACACCTCAGGGCCTTTGTACCTCCTGTTTCCTCTGTACAGAAAGCTCTTCCTTCAGTTCTCTGCATCCGCCTATGACATCTCCATGGGTCACTGTAGGCAGAGAATACTTCCCTACCTTCTGACTGGCATCTAGACCTTGTGACTTCTTTGGCCAGACATAACTCTGGCCGTATCAGAGGATGGAATCAATATGTAAGATACCCCAGACTGAAATGGATATCTGGGATAAAAAATAAAAAAAATTTAAAAAAGCTAAGCAATTAATGGGGCTGGCAGGTGGCGTGGTGGTTAAGGATGCTGGACTCCCTCGTGGTGAACTGCGGTTTGAGTCTTGGACCTGGAAGCCCTTGGAAAGGCTTTCTCGCCCCTCCCGCCCGGGTCCCTCTCTGGTCAAGGAAAAATAAATAAGTAAATAAGTAAACAAATAAATAAAGTTAAATAATTCTTTTAAAAATAAATTTTAAAAAACCTAAGTCCATGGTGCACTTAACAGGAGTTGCAGTTCTTGATGCAAAGTCTCTTCTTCCCCCAGTAAACCTCAGTTTTTTCTCCTAAGGCCTTCAACTGATTGGATGAGGCCCACCCACATTATCCATTATCTTTAAAAGCAACCGACTGTGGCTGGTAACCACATATGCAGAACAGCTTCAGGCAACAGCTGAACTAGTGTCTGAATCACTGGGGACAACAGCTTGACAAAGTCATACAGGAAGCCGAGCCTCCTCAGGTATTGTTCCCACAACAATGTGAGTTGCGTAATGCCACAGAAGTGTAAGCTTAAAACTGGTTAAAAAGGGGACCAGCAGATGTTGTAGCAGTTACGTCACTGGACTCCCACATGGCTGACTGTGATTCAAGTCCCACCCAGTGGCTTGAAAATCACCCTGGTATGTTTGCATGCACGCCCAAGCTATCAGGAGGACAATAGAAGAGAAGGGATTGTGCCATGGCCATCCCCCCGGGGGTAATTTCTCACTTTCCCTCTCACGGTGTCTATCTGTCTCTATTTCTCTCTCTCGTGAATGCATGCACCCTAAGGTAAAACCTCTTTTTTAAAAAAAAAAATGGTTAAAATGGTAAATTGTGTGCTGTATATATTTTATCACAATTTTTAAAGGTGTTTGACATAAGGCATGTACGCTCACTGGAGAGAGGCAGAGACAGTGAAAAGAAAAATGAGAAATCACCTCCCAGGGGGATGGCCACACCGCAATCCGTTCTCCATTATCCTTTCAGGATTTGGTGCATGCATGCACATGTGCCTGGTGTGATTTTCAAGCCACTGCATCTGGGACTCAAACCACAGTCAGACATGTATGTGGGAGTCTAGCTCCTTAACTACTATGCCATCTACTGGCCCCCACAATGTTTAGAACCTGACTCCCCATGTTGTGACAAGGGTGAGCACCAATGCCACAAGACCACCTGGGAGTATGGCCACCTTCATCTGGACCCCAGAAGACACCTGCTTACTCCCCAAAATGAGGGTGATGGCTGTAGCCATCATGGGTTCCAATGACCAAAAAGTAATTAAAGGAGCCATGGAGCTGCCTTGCAAGCTGCGTGACACACCCCGCCCAGGCCTGCTCCTGGCCCTCCCCGACAAGCAGGGCAGCAGCTTCTGCTCCAGCACAGAACCTCAAAGGATGGCATTGGGATCACCTCCCGTTCTCCTTCCTGTTGGTTTTAACTGGTTGTTGTAGAAAGTAGAATGCTGTCCTTCTGGCTGTTCACCTCCTAATCCCTAGAAACTGTAAATAGGCTACTTCATATGGCAAAAGGCACTTTGCAGATGTGATTACGTTAAAGATCTTGAGCTGGGAGATTATCCTGGATTAGCAGGTGGGGACAATATAATCACAGATGTCCTTATAGGGAAAGAAGGAGGCAGGAGGGTCAGAAAAGTAGAGGGAAGGAGGGAAGCAGAGGCAGGACTGATGTAGGGCCTAAAGAATGCAGGCGGCCCCTGAAAGCTAGAACAAGCGAGGACAGGGGTTTGCCCTCTGAGCCTTGAGAAGAAACGCGATCCTGCCAACTTTGAGTTCAGCCCAGTGAGATGTGCTGAGGACTCTGACCTCCACTGCAAGAGTATAGATTTGTTGGGGACCAGCAGGTGGCGTGGTGGTTAAGGACGCTGGTCTCCCACATGGCCGACCACGGTTCAAGTCCTGGACCTGGCTTGCTCTCTCACTTTCCCTCTCTTTCTCTCTCGCTCTGTCCCTCTCTGGTCAAAATTTAAAAAGAAAGAAGAAAGAAAGAAAGAAAGAAAGAAGAAAGAAAGAAAGAAAGAAAGAAAGAAAGAAAGAAAGAAAGAAAGAAAGAAAGAAAGAAAGAAGGGAAGAAAGAAAGGAAGAAAGAAAGAAGAAAGAAAGAAAGAAAGAAAAAAAGAAAGAAAGAAAGAAAGAAAGAAAGAAAGAGGGAGGGAGGAAGGAAGAAATAAAAAATAAAATAATTCTTTAAAAAAAACCCAAAGAGTGTAGATTTGTTCTCCTGAGCCACTAGGTTTGTGGTAATAGGAAATGAACACAGTCGTAAACAATACAGTATTCATCTAGGGCCCTGCTCCCGCTCTGTAGGTTGGAGCAACATCTGAAGATGGGGAAGAGACTGTGATCACTGCACTAGTTCTGTCCCCAGGCTAGTAGATGGCATGGAGGTTAAGGCTCTGGATCCCACATGGCTGACTTGGCAGTTCGAGTGCTGGACCTGGCAGCTTGAAAAACACTCTGGGTGCTGGGACCAGCAGTTGGCATAATGTACGTCACTGGACTCCCATGTAGTTGACCGTGGTTTGAGTCCCAGACCTGGTGGCTTAAACTCACGCCAGGTGCGTATGCATGCATGCCCAAGATCCCGAGAGGAGAATGGAGAAAAAGGGATTGTGGCGTGGCCATTCCCCCTGAGGGGCGATTTCTTACTTTCTTTCTCTCTATCTCTCTCTTGTCTTTCTGGCAAGCACACATGCCCTATAACAAAAACCTCTCCAAAATAAATAAATAAATAAAATTCCTTTTTAAGAAAAAAAAAGAAAAACACTCTGGGTGCATGTGTGTGTGTGTACCCAAAATCCTGAGAGGAGACTGGAAAAGGGATTGTAGTGTGGTTATCCCCCTTGGGGGATGATTTCTCACTTTCCCTCTCTTTCTGTCTGTCTCTCTCCAGCAAGCACAAACACCTACAGCAAACTAAAAAAAATAAGAGTTCTGTCCTCCAAAAATGTACATAGCACATGCAGTGTATGCATGGTCTAGACTTGCTTCACAAGAATGCATCCACTTTAAAGATTGCCCAGGTAGGTTTAAAAGTGAATCAGAGCAGGTCAACTGTGATGATGCAGACAGCATGGTGATGCAGGCAGCATGGTGCTGCAGACAGATGGGAAGGTTCCAGGTTCACATCCAGGTCTACCTGAGCATGCCAGGTGTGCCCGTGATCTTGGCTGGCTGCAGGACTGGGCGGGGAATCATGGCATGAGAACCCTGTCAAGGGTGTCCCCCTCGGGAAATAAATACATAAAAAGAAAATGGATCAAATGACGAAGCAGCACAGAACTCATTAATCCCATCTAAATGGGGACCAGAGTTGTGGGTGGATATGGCTGACCTGTGCGCTCGGGTGGGTGCTGCACGGTCTGTTCAGTTCAACCCACTGTCCTCGTGCCGAGTAGGCCCCGGGCACAGAGGTCGAAGGGCAGCACAGTGCCTGCCCTGGGGGCTCTTCATGGTGCTGCTGCAGGAGCTGAGTGTCCCACCCACTGGCCAGCAGTCAGAGAATGCAGTAGAGCAAGGAGTCACCGAGGGCCCTGAGGACAGCACTGGTCAGTCACAGGCCCTCGGTCACTGCCACTGGTCACCACACTGTAAGGTCTGGGGGAAGGGAAAAGAAACATGGCGGAAACTTTCCCGCAGGCAGGAACTTTCCTGTTTTCCACATCTGGCCCCCATCACCAATGGACTTTCCCACCATTTAGCATTTGGCGCGCCCGCCAAAGCTGAACAGAAACAGCAAACTTCATTGGCCAGACAAGGACCCATGGAGCACCTATTGAACTAGGGCCCTTTAAGAACAAGCAGCACCCACCCTGGGCGTGACTCCCTCAGCCTCAGGCTGAGAGATCTCACCCAAGAGCTTTTGCAAAATAAATTATATTGGTTGTATTAAACCCCATGGCCTGACTCGTATTTCCGTCTTTGCTGCCATTCCCAAATCAAACCTAACACACACAAGTTAGGGTTTGTCATTAAATCCTAGGTGCAGGAAGTAGCCACTGGGAAGCAGAGGGGCAAAGAGAGGTTGGATCATTTAACCTAGGGAACACCACTTTTTCTTATTAATTAGATATGTTTTAAATCATGGTAAATACCTATATTGCGAAACTTCCCCCCTTAGCTGTTTTTAAGTGTGCAATTCAGTGGCACTAAGTACCTCACACTGTTAGGCGACCATTGCCACATCCAACTCAGGACCAGCAGCAGTTCAGAGCAGTCCGTGGAGAGGAGTCTGCTGAAATTTATCCAGCCCAAAGAGGCATGAGTGCAAGGCCTTAGTTCGGCCTATACCATCAAGTTATCGCTCAAAGACATGTAGTTTACAGTAAATGAACTGATACCACAAACACAAAATGGCTATAGACTACAATGTGACCCCACCCTTCCTTCACAACGTTCCCAGAATTCATGTAAACCATCACTTGTTGTACCAGAAGGTGGTGTGGTGGTTAAGGTGGCTGGACTCCACCAGACCAACTGCACGGTTTGAGTCCCAGACCTGGCAACTTGAAAATCATGCTGGGGGTGGGTGTGTGCCCAAAATCCCAAAAGGAGAATGGAGAAGCGATTGCAGCATGGCCACAATCCTGGGGAAGGGGGTGATTTCTCTCTCTCTCTCTCTCTCTCTCTCTCTCTCTCTCTCTCCAGCCAGTGCACACACACTCTAACAAATTTTTTCAAATGAATAAATAATACTGATAACTACTGAGTGCACATGATGGCGGTATGAGGCTTCTTTGTTCTGTTTGCTGTTTGTGGGACTAGTTTTTGGTCTCACAAAATGAGACTACACGGTACAGGGCATCTGGGCATCCCTTAGCCCAGTTGAGTTGATACATCAAATTAGCCATTACAACCTCGGATACAACTCACTCTCTCTAAGAACTAAATGAGACTCCATTGCACACAGGTATATAAATGTGCCCAAGCTGGGGTGTGGCAGTTAAGGCGGCTGGATCCCACATGGCAAACTGTGTAGTTCAAGTCCCAGGCTGAGCGGCTTGAAAAACACTCCAGGCATACATGCCCAAAATCCCAGGAGGAGAATGGAGGAGAAGGGTTTGTGGCAAACCCAGGTGGGAGTGCTTTCTCACTTCCCCTCCCTTTGTCTCTGTCTCTGGTGAGTGCATGCACCCCATCGCAGGCATGCACACATGAATAAATAAATGTATATGTGTACGTATGTGCCCAAGCAATCACCCATGATGGACTTTGTAGAGTGTCTCTGGTTGGGGTTGTTTAAACAACGCCACAGTAATTACCTCTGCATACGCATCTCTGTGACAGTATTGATATTTCTGTAAGTCAGATTCCCATAAGTGAAATTGCTAAATCAAATGATCAGATTTCAGTTTGAACAAGAACTACAGTTCCTTTCTAACTCTCCCTATAAATTCCTAAAAGCAGATATAAAATGAACAAGTATAATGCTCATATCTTCTTATTCCCTTAGGGAAATTGTGTAAGTGAATTTCCCTAACTCTATTTCAGTAAACAGGAAGAACCCTTCACACATCAAAATAGATGAGATTATCTACAAAAATGCTCTCTCTCTATTAGAAGGAAAAAAGAGGGCTACTAGGTGGCACGGTAGATAAGGCACAGGATTCCACACAGCCAACTGCACAGTTCAAGTCCCAGACCTAGGGGTTTGAAAAGAACAGTGGGCATGTGTGCGTGAGTGCCCAAAACCCCAAAGAAATTGGAGTAGAAGGGATTATGGCATGGCCACCGCCCCCCGGGGACTGATTTCTCATTTTCTCTCTCTCTCTTTCATGAATGTACACACCTTATAGCAAAAACTTTTTAAAAAAATTAAAAAGGGACCAGCAGTTAGTGTAATGGCTATGTCGCTGGACTCCCACGTAGTCGACCGCGGTTAGAGTCCCGGACCCGGTGGCTTAAACTCACGCCGGGCGCGTGTGCGTGCGTGCCCAAGATCCTGAGAGGAGAATGGAGGAGAAGGGATTGCGGCGTGGCCATCCCCCCTGGGGGGTGATTTCTCGCTTTCTATCTCTCTGTTTCTCTCTGTCTGTCTGGCGAGCGCACGCGCCCTATAGCAAAAACCTCTCAATAAATAAATAAATAAATAAAAAGAAGAAGGGAAAAAGAAAAAACACCCCAGAGTGGCCCACAGCACATAGCTTTTCCAGGCAGCAGGGGACAGCTGGCCCTCATCTTTGGCCCCACTTGGGCACAGGCAGGGAAATGAGAATAAACAAGGCACTTCCTCACCTGTACCTTGAGCATCTCAAAAATCGAGAGCAGACCACAATGGTGAGGGAGGCGGAAGGAGCCAGCTAGGTTCAGGGACTTCACAGGAGGGGTCTCTCCTGCTCCAGATCACCTGTAGAACAGGTGACCCCACAGATACACCTGTATCTGTGCGTATTAATATGTTTGGACACAGAAATTCAACTTTCCATTCACCTTTCCATCTCCCAGGGAAGAGCTCAAAGGTTTCAGTAAAGTCATTCATAGACAAATGAATAAATGTGTAAATTTCCCTGTTCTGAGTCTACATTCATCAGTGCTCTCCCAGACACCCGGACAAGAGCGAGTTCTGGTCAGATGGACACTGGGCTGCCAATCCAGAATCATCATTCCATTTCTGCCCACCTGCCTCCCACCCCTACTCTGCTCTCTGTGGAGGTTATCTGACCAGGGCTTCCTGCATCTCTTTGTCTAGCCAGCCTGAGGCTTCTGGAACGGCAAGCTCCGGCATCTTCCTTTTTCGTAAGTTTGAAACCTACCAGAATGGACCGTTCCCTTGAAGTTTATATTACAGAATCTCGGAGCTGGAAGGAAAAGTCCCTCAGCCCTACTCTCGCTTTCCAGATCAGATTTGACCAGAGTCCCACAGCTGGGACAGGGACTGCTCACCCACGGCCATTCTCTGCCCTTTCCCAAGGTTTGTAATAATTCCTCTGAACCTCAGTTTCCCCAAGTATAAAATGGAGATGGAAGCAGTAGTATCTTGCCTAAACATCACTGCAGCCACTGACGGCAGGACGAGTGACCCCATCGTCTACACAGGAGGAAACGGAGGCAGGAAAGACGAGCTTGATCTCTGACCACTCACGGTGGCACACAGACCGCAGGAGCTGGGAGGGGCCGCCAGCCCCTGGCTCCTCGGCCTGTTCCCTCAGCTCCGTGGCAGCTCCTCTTGCAGCACCAGGCATAGAACGGGTTCCCACGTGCCCCAGCCAGTGCCAGCCTACTCCCAAGTCATCTGACCCAGCTGCCCACAGCCTCCTCCAGCCCCTCCACTTCTCCAAACCCATCTAGAACCTACATTTTAGTTTTAGAAAACATCTCAGAAAAATGACCACTCTGGAATTTCTTCGAAGTTACTGTTTCAGAGTCTTGGGTGTGGGAGCTCTCTTGAGCCACCACCCACACTGCCCACACCTCAAGGTCACTAAGAACCTGCATGAAGTTGAACTGTGTCTCCCAAAAAGTCGTGTGCAAGTCCTGACTCCAGGTATGCCTGTGATCTCATTTGAGGGCAGGTTCTTGTAGGTATAAACTCACTACAACGAGGTCATGCTGCAAGGGCGGACCTTGAACTGCTGACCAGCATCCTTATAAGAGAGAAACCTGAATGCAGAGGCACAGTCATACGAGGACCAAGGCAGAGGTCGGAATGATGCCGCCCCAGACCAGGGAAAGCTGGGGCCAGCAGTAACGCCACCCTCTTCGAGGCTGACTTGCGCGGGAAGCTGCTGGGTGTGTCTCAGACTTCCCTAAACATGCAGGACATGTGTGTGCCCATTACCCAGGCAGGCTGAGGCCAGGAGGGGACCGCAGCATCCGGATCCCGAGGCAAATGCACACTGTCCTACACACTCTCTCTGTCCCTTCTCTTTCCGCCTCGCTAAGAAGAAATAAACTTTTTTTTAAAAAAATCAAGGAATGCCAGAGTGTTCTGGCACATACTGGAGCTGGATGAAGCAAAGAACAACTCTTCCCTGGGGCCTTAAGACAGAGCATGGCATTGCTGGCACCGTGATTTCTGACTTCTGGCCCCCAGAACTATGGGAGAACAAATGTCTATTGTTCAGGCTCACCTGTGGGCTCTGGGCTGGCTAATGAGGGGACAACTCTGCCAAGACACCTACATTCTTGCCCAGTTCCCACTCACAGAAAGGCTGCAGAGGCCCTGTGGGTGCACACCTACAGAGCCAGCTCGGTGCCCAGCGCATGGCAAGGACTGAGAGTGACAGGGGACAGTGACTGCAGACAAGGGAGGGGACAGAGGCTTGGACAGCCTGCTTGGGCTGCCGTGCATGATGACTGAGCTTCTATCCCTCCTTCCCTTTGCCCATTGAGAAAGTAGCCTGGGGGAGACTGGGTCGAGGACAGCCTCAAGGCTGTCAATACCAAATGCCAACATGCTTCAGATAGACACTGGAGCACAGCATCTGGGGCAGGCTTCACGGGGGCCGTTGGCAGCCTGGGAAGGAGGAGCGGACAAGGCCACTAAGCTGAACAGAGGGTCAGGTGGCCAGACAGAGGCTGGCTACCGGGGACCATACAAAGGATGGCATGCAGGTGGAGGCACTGCCTAGTGTGGGCTGGACACACGGACTAGGGAGAACGTCCCTCCACCAGCGTGCCATGCACAACTGTGTACCCTCACCACAGCCACTCAGCACCCAGTCAGCTTGCCCTGGGAGCAGCAAGCTCTGCACCAGCATCCCTCCAGCTAGCAGCCCTCTGGCCCCCTCCTAACTCCACCAAATGCCCTGCAAGCCAAGGAGCCCTGCATTCCCAGTGAAGGAGAGCAGCCGCCGGCACTGTGAGGGCCAGCAGAGGGAGAGGGGACCCTGGCTGTGAGGGCTATGTGACAGCGTGAGAGGAGGGACCTTAACCTCCCCCACTGCAGCCCCTAGCACAGCTATGGCCCACGTGGGAGGTCCCCAGGAGCCCAACTCTGTGCCTGCCTGCAGCTTGGTGGGGCCATGTGCCTAGTCTCATCAATGGACTAGGAATGTGGTAACATGCCCCCAGTGGCAAGACCATGGTGAATCAAGGAAGGGCTATTGGATTTGAGTACATGAAGAAACATGCTATGATCTGTTTTAAAAAAATTATGAGAGGTTGGCAGATGGTGTGGTGGTTAAGGCACTGGATTCCCACATGGTCTACTGTGGTTCAAGTCCTGGACCTGGTGGCATACTTTCTCATTTCCATTTCTCTCTCTCTCTGGTCAAAGTAAAATAATAATGATAATAATATTGGATTGTTGGGGAAGTCATGACACATTTTTCTATGCAAATGGTTTTTTTCTATGAGAAATATGTAATGACATTTTCAATGGCCCAATAATAAATAAAATAAGTAATTCTAACAAAAAAAAAAAAAAAAAAGAAAAGAAAAACAAAAAAGAAATTACAAGTAGCATTCTTTGGGCCCTGACTCCATGGGGACCTGAAATGTAAAACCGAGAGTGTGTGAGGTGATGGCTGAGAGGGGACACTAGCCTGGGGCCAGGACATCAAAAGGACATTCCCAAATCCGTCTGTCTCAGCCTCAGAACTCGCTCTTACCCAAACTCCCAGAAGGAGTTCTGTGTGGTGTTTCAGAAGCACGGATTGCCCTACTCGGTCACCCTGAATCATGAATTCTGTAGCTGCAGAAGCTGAGAAGTGGATGGACAGGGCCTTCCCGCTGCCTGAAAGCGGGAGATTCGCGCCCTCTAGTGGGCATTTGGCACATTTGAATCCAGCTTCCAATAGCTGCCAAACTAAAATGTCATAAAGACACAGGGTTACCAAGTTTCGAAAGTACATTCCATTCGATGCAGCAACTCTATTACAAGAAATGTGTCCTACATGAGGACATTTCCAAATGTTGGTGGAAAGACGGAACTAGAGTACAAGTTTATCTCAGTTCAAAAAGTTTCCAAAACCCATGCATAGCTTTCTGGTAATACACATTTTCTGTGAACTTTCTGAAGACCTCTGGCACATATGTGGAGTAATCTATCTACAAGGTTACTTGCTGCAGCTGTGCTTGTGTTAGCAAAAACAGGACACATTTAAATGTGCATCAATAGATTCTGCCATGTGGAATGTTCTGGAATGGTTTAAATATAAGGAAATTTGCACACTAATGTTCATAGCAGCATTAGTCACAATAGCCAAAAGGTGGAAATAACCCAAATGTCCATTGACGGTTGAATGGGTAAACAAAACATGGTCTATCCACAGTGGAATTTTTTTTTTTATTATTTTAACTGCCAGAGGGTGTGTGCACTTGCCAGAGACAGAGAGAGAGAGAGCGAGAGAGAGAGAGAGAGCCCCCACCCCAATGGGATGTGGTCACACCACAGTCCTTCCTTCAGCCTCCTCCCATCAGGACTTTGGGCATGCATGCATAGGCATCCAGCATGTTTCTCAAGCTACCAGGCCCAGGATTTGAACCACTGACATATGAGATCCAGCTCCCCTAACCACTGCACTATGGGGCTAGCCCCCACAATGGATTACTCAACCTTTAAAAGGAAGGAGATTCTGACATATGCTGTAACATGGATGAACTTTGAGACATGCTTATGACATGAGGGGCCTCAAAATAGGACTCGTGCCCTTACAAGCGGTGACAAGAGAGACTGCTTCATCTCTCTCTGTCCACCATGTGAAAATACAACCAGGAGAAGGCAACCCATCTGCAAATCTGGAAGAAGGCCCTCACCAGAAATGGGATCTGCCAGCACCTTGACCTCAGACTTCTAGCCCCCAGAACTGTGAGAAGAAAATTTCTGTTGTTGAAGTCACCTGTCTGTGGTATTTGTCACAGCACCCCCAGCTGACTGAGACAAACATAAAGGTTTAACTACATGACCTAATGGATTACAGGTGCTTATAGAAGAGAACACAAATGCCATTTCTTTGGCTGACAATTACTTGTTAAAAGACCCCCTGGGGACCAGCAGTTAGCATAATGGCTATGTCGCTGGACTCCCATGTAGTCGACTGCGGTTCAAGTCCTGGACCTGGTGGCTTAAACTCACGCCGGGCACGTGTGCGTGTGTGCCCAAGATCCTGAGAGGAGAATGGAGGAGAAGGGATTGCGGAGTGGCCATCCCCCCTGGGGACTGATTCCTCGCTTTCTCTCTCTCTGTCTCTCTCTGTCTTTCTGGCGAGCGCATGCACCCTGTAGGAAAAACCACTCCAAAAAAAAAAAAAAGACCCCCTGAAGGGGACCAGCAGATGATGTAATGGTTGCGTCACTGGACTCCCACGTAGTTTATCATGGTTCAAGTCCCAGACCCAGCAACTTAAAACTTAAGCTGGTACCATGTGCGTGCATGCCCAAAATCCCAAGAGGAGACTGAAAGAGAAGGGACTGCAGTATGGCCACGCCTGCTAGGGGTGATTTCTCATTTTCTGTTTCTCTTTCTCTCCAGCAAGCGCATGTGTCCTACAGCCAAACTCTCTCTCTCTTAAGAAAAAAAAAAAACCCTGAGAGATCTCATGAGAGCTGATTACAGGTCATTATGTCCTGGGAGTGAAATGTCGTCAGAGCCAGAGGCTCCTCTGTGCTTCTTGAGGCCTGGGACAGGAACTTCTTGTTCATAAACATCATCACTGGAGAGTGACATTTTACAGCTTTGCGTCAACCATGGCAGGTGCTGCATCCCGTCAGAGAATCACAGAATTAAGGTTTGAGAAGGGACCACAGAAGCAACAGTCCCAACTCTCGTTTTATAGATCAACAAACTGAAACCGGAGCAAGGAAGAGACCGTTTATTCTCCTAGCTGTAATCCTCCATGCTTGGCTTCTCACAGTGCCCTGGCCTAGGCCGGGCACCTCACCAGCCCTAGCACGTCTAATCGTCCCCACACTCAGAGGCAGGTGCGCTTACTACCCCCTGACCTTGAGAAATTACCTTGCCCGACATTTCCAGGTCTTTCCATGGTGGAGCCAGGATTCAGCCAGAATCGGGGAGGTCCCAGAGACATGGCCCTGAGCCCTAATTCTCCTGTTTCCTACACGGGGTGAGAAATAGGCAAACTCAACCTGAACCACCACTATCCCAAGATCGTACCCCATGGCTCACACCAAAAGCCTCTTCCTCTCCTGCCCTCACTCTCCACATCCACCCTGGTGGCAAGGGCATCTCCACCTCCCAAACGCTTCTGAACACATCTGCCTCATTCCACTTCCAGGCTGCCGCCCGGTCCAAGCCTTGTCTCCTACCCCATCCCAACCTATCTCCTCCCTGCTGACTTTTCTCAATACTCCAACTCTACTTAAAACAAAACAAAACAGGGACCAGCAGTTAGCGTAATGACTATGTCACTGGAGTCTCGAACTCGGTGGCTGAAACTCACACCGGGCGCATGTGCGTGCGTGCCCAAGGTCCCAAGAGGAGAATGGAGGAGAAGGGATTGCGGTGTGGCCATCCCCCCTGGGGGTGATTTCTCGCTTTCTATCTCTCTGTCTCGCTCTGCCTTTCTGGCAAGTGCATGTGCCCTATAGCAAAAAACTCTCCAAAAAAATTAATAATAGTAATAATAAACAAAACAACAACTACAACAAAATTTTATTGACATGTGGTTCACATAGCATAAAATTCATCTTTATTGATTTATTTAGCTATAGGGCACATGTGCTCAGCAGAGAGCAAGAGGAAAAGTGAGAAGTCACCCTCCTGGGGAGACAGCCATACCACAATCCCTTCTCCATTCTCCTCTTGGGATTTTGAGCATGCGTGCACATGCCTGGTGTGATTTTCAAGCAGCAGGGCCCAGAACTTGAACCATACAGTCAGCCATGTAGGAATCCAGCCACTTGAACCTCCACGGCCCCTGCTGGCCCCAAGTTCACCCTTTTAAAGTGAGCGATTAAGTGGCCCTTAGTGTATCCCAAGTTGTCTAGCCATGGACATTACCTAGTTTCAGAACATTTTCATTACCTCCCAAAAGGAAATCCCACACTCATTAGTAGTCAGTCCCATCCTCTTCTTCCCAGCCCCCAGCAACCACCAGTCTGCTTTCTGTCTCTGTGATTCTGTCTATCCTGGGGATCCTGGATATTCACAGAAACAGAATCATATAATATGTGGATTTTATGTCTAGCTTCTTACAAGAGGCATGGTGTTTCAAGGTTCATCCATGTCATAGCATATCTTTCCTTTTTATGGCTGAATACTATTCCTTGGTGTGGATGGACCACATCTGTTTTTTTAATTCCTCTCTCTCTCTCTCTTTTTGCCAGAAGATGTGTGAATGCATGCACACTAGAAAGAGAAAATCCCTCGGTGGGGTGTGGTCACATAGCAATGGTTTTTCTTCTATGTCTCCCTCCCATCAGGATTCTGGACACAAACACACATGCACCTGGTATGTTTTCCAAGCCTGAGGGGCTGGGATGCGAACTGTGGTTACCCATGTGGGATCCAGCTCCCTATGCAGAGGGCTTAACCACTGTGCTATGGTGCATGCCTAGACCACACCTAGTTTATCCATTCAATGGGCTACGGGCTAGTCCCAGCTCTTGGGTGTGGTGGACAATGCTGCCGTGAATATTCTTGTATGAGTGACCGGGTCTTACTCTACTTTTGAGAGTTTTAAAACTCAGATCTCAATTCTTCACTCGTTCAAACTCCCTAGAGGTATTTTAAGATGGTCTTAAAATGACATCATTCTCTGAGTCACAACCCACCTGATCTGGCCCAGGATCCCCCTTCAACCCCAGCCAGTCCCACCTGACCTTTCACCCTTCACCTGCCTCACAGGCCTCCCGACACACCCACCTCCTGGCCATTCCTCTCCCCTGTAGCTCGCCCACCTCGGTCGGGCCTGTGCTCACCCCCGTCTCAGCATCAGCTCAAACATCACCACGCCATCCCTGACCACCCTGGCAGCTGAGGTGCTCCAAGCACTCATTCTCTCCATGGCTCTTGGCGCCATCTGAAATTAGCTCTCAACCTGGCCCTTCTGCCTTCCCTCTTCCCTAAGCACCGTCCCTGGAGGGCAGGAACCTGGTACTCCTGACCAGCCTGTGGTCCCTGGAGCAGCTCAGCATTTGTGTTATGGGGTGGGTAAATGAAGGCCACACTGCCTGGACATGCCCACGCCCAGAATCCGAGCCCAGTAGAGCCTCATTTCATAAAACACTGACCTTTACAAAAACCTAGCTGTTCATGTATTATCCGCCCGGTGTGTTCATGTGGGGTTTTGTTTGCTTAGTTGGTTGGTATTGATTTTCGGTTTTTCTCCTAAATTGCATCTGTCTTTTCACAGAAGTGGAAAGATAAATTCTTCCTTAGATCCGTAAGACTTTGTAGGACTGTCGGGTACGTCCCAGCATGTGCACACAATCCGTTTGTTCTTCTCCTTTAAACATGAAATCAGAAGGAACAAATGCATTGCGCTGGATTCAGGCTAGGGAACCACTCGGGCCAGCAAGAGTGTGGAGCGCACGAGTCAACCTCAGGGTTCTGCAAGAAGGCCATTCCTGCCTAGGCAGGAGGACGCCTGGCCAAGCCTGCTGAAGAAGCTCTCGCCCACACCCAGCCAGCTAGCAGGAACTTTCAGTTCCTGATCCCTGTCTGCTGCATCTACTTCCTTAGGTATCTGCCCTCAACTCTGGCCTGCTCGACACACACACAGCAGTCGCAAAGACATGGCTATCGAGCAGAGATCAACTGGGATCCAGTCCCTAGGCACAACTCCCATAACACTGAGGAGCGGGGCTCTAGTTCAGTTTGAAAAGCCACTCAGCTGCTGGTTCATCTGCTTCTAGCTGGGTACTCTCTTACTTCTGCCGTCAGTGGCAGGTAGGCCTGTTGCCGTGGGCTGGCCTGGGTGAGGGCAGGCCCTGGTGGTTAGCAGGCTGGTTGCAGCAAAGGTGGGCCCTAGTGGCCTAGCAGGCTGGCCTGAGTACAATAGGCCTTGGTTTCCTGGCAGACTGGCCTCAGTATGGGTGAGCCCTAGTGCCAGCAGGCTGGCCTCAGTGCAGTGGGCCCTGGAACTCAGACTGTGCCCTAGACACACTGCACCACAGCTGGCAGCTCTGAACAGAATATGTGTGATCTCTGGCAGCCTGTGCTCAGAACAGACACCGCAGGGAACCAGCAGTTGGTGCAATGGCTATGTCGCTGGACTTTCATGTAGCCAACTGCAGTTCGAGTCCCAGACTTGGTGGCTTAAACTCACGCCAGGCGCGTGTGCGTGTGTGCTCAAGATCCAGAGAAGAGAATGGAGGAGAAGGGATTGCAGCATGGCATTCCCCCAGGGGAGTGATTTCTCGCTTTCTGTCTGTCTGTCTCTGCCTTTCTGGCGAGTGCACGCGCCCTATAGCAAAAACCTCTCAAAAAAAAAAAAAAAAAGAACAGGTGCCGCAGTCACACCTGCACACTCCACTGCTTAAAGCCATTCTTCCAGACGTGCCAGACTCAAGGAGAGGAAAATGAGATGCCAACCCCTACTACAGAGAGTTGCAAAGTACATTTCTAGGAGTGTGCAAATGCTGAGGAGGAAATGGAAACCATTTTTGCAAACAAAACATTCAAACTCTTTTTTTTTTTTTTTTTTTTGAGAGGTTTTTGCTATAGGGCGCGTGCGCTCGCCAGACAGACAGAGAGAGACAGAGAGATAGAAAGCGAGAAATCACCCCCCAGGGGGGATGGCCACGCCGCAATCCCTTCTCCTCCATTCTCCTCTCGGGATCTTGGGCACGCACGCACACGCGCCCGGCATGAGCTTAAGCCACTGGGTCCGAGACTCGAACCGCGGTCGACTACGTGGGAGTCCAGCGACATAGCCATTACGCTAACTGCTGGTCCCAACATTCAAACTCTTCAGAGCTAGATAACAAGCGCATACTATATATCGCATAATCCTCATCGCAGGTCTTGCCACAGCAGCCCAAAATTACGTACACAAACCTTCCACAACCAAACTCATCACACCAAGTGGGACAAATAGTCCACAAATACCACTATAGCTTGCTTCTGGCTGAGCAATATGGTAATAAGGTTTGTGAAATAGTGAGATATCTACCTACTAGAAGTTTTCTAATACTTCTTGTTTCTAAGAAAACTATTCAGTAAGCTTTAAATATATATAGGATTACTATCCCCTCCCTCTGCTTTGGGACAGACTTCATCCCTCAGGTTCAAAAATAGTTTTGGTCAAAGTCTGTGCCACATATGTGTTCATGGAGCTTTCTGTTTTGTCCAAGCATTTGCGACTGTGTGAACGACAATCTGTGACTAAACTTATCCAGGAAGCCCTCGTCTCTGTTAACAGCAGGACCCCACCCACCCTCTACCAAAGCAGCATTTATGTTCACTCTTCATAGAGCATAAAACTCCTTTCACAAATCAGGGGAAAGCAAATGTCAGAAACATCACTTTAAAAGACGTGGTTGAAGGGAATGTGTGAAGCAGCTGTGCAGAAGTAACAAAATGCTCATTTTCTCCCAGGCCAGCTCACTGGCAGGGAGTGCATGGCACTGACACAAAGGCATTATCAAACCAGCCAGAAGACATTTCTAGGTTCCCAGGATGTGTTCACTTGCACAGCAGGACCCAGGGAAAGGGCATGCACTATTCGGGCCTCTGGCTTTGCCCTGAGCACGGCACCCAGACACCTGCTCGGACTCTCTCCACCCACCATACTTGTCCGGAATGAGCACAGGACCAAGCTGCTTCATCAACACCATGAATTTGTTCTGATTAAGGTTTCCAACAGACACGATCTTAGCAAACGATCCATAAAATTTTCAACTGTTTACTAATCAGACTTGTTCTACTGCAGCAACTCAGATAGTTTCATACCATAAGACTTCTCTAATAGGGCTAGCCCCAGAATCTAGTGATTAAGAGAGTCAGATCCCACATGGCCAGCCATGGTTCAAATTCTGGCACTGGGGGCTTGAAACGTGATAGATGCCTGTGTGTGCATGCCCTAAATCCCAACAGGATAGACAAAAAGGAGGAAAAAGAATTGCACTCTGACCACACCCCTGTGGGGGATTTTCTCTCTCTCCCTCCCTCCCTCTCTCTTTCTCTCTCCCACTCACACCCCCCCCCCCCCATCAGCACATGCACTCTCTGGCAATTAAAATAAAGTAAAACTAAAGAGACCAGCAGATGGCATAATGGTTATGTTGCTGGACTCCCATGTAGTTGACACAGTTCAAGACCCAGACCCAGTGGCTTAAAACCCAGTGTGTGTGTGTGTGTGTGTGTGTGTGCGCGCACGGATCCCCAATCCCGAGAGAATGGAAGAGAAGGGATTGCAGTATATTGCAGTATGGTCATTCCCCCAGGGGGGTGATTTCTCGCATTCTGTTTCTCTGTCTCTTTGGTGAGCACACACACTCTATAGCAAAAAATCTCTCTTAAAAAAAAAGTAAATAAATAAAAATAAAAGGAAAGCCCAAAAAGAAAAGACTTCTCAAGTACTCACGCTCACCATTGAAGTTCAGTTCTTCCTGCTGTACTCCAGTTGACTCATGACCAACAGGCCACTGTCTGGCATATGCTGGTCTCTTCACCACCAGCTGCAATCCATGTCTAGCCAAGAACTCATCTCCCCGTTAAGAGTTCTCCTTTTCAGAGGCCTTAGGTCATCACTGTGACTGTATATCTCAACTGCTTACTTTTGGATTTCTTAAGTCACACAGGCCTCCCAACTCCACTAACATTTTCTGTGTGTGATTCTCAACCTCCCCGACACTTTCTGCACTACTGACGAGAACAACGTTTCTATGTGTCCCTCTCACAGTGAGCAATGGGGTGCACTTACCTCTTTCTTTATGCATTCATAATATAATAAAATCCAAAGTTATAAAGGGACAAGTACATTTGAAAAGCTAAAGCACAGCACAGCCCCATGGTCTGGTGGTTAAGGGAGCTAGGTCCCACATGGCTGACTGTGGGTCAAGTCCCAGCCCTAGTAGCTTGGGGACACACTAGGCATGTGCGCATGCCCCAAATCCAGACAGGATAGTGAAATGGAGAAAGGGCTGCAGAGTGACCACACCCTGTCAGAAGGTACTTTCTCCCTCTCCCTTTCTCTCTCTGTCTCTCTCTACCTAGTGAACATGCCTTCTCGCAAAAATAAAAATAAACAGAAACTAAAAATGGGCCAGCCAGTGGCATGGTAGTTAAGGTGGCTGGATCCCACATGGCTGTGTGTTTTGAGTCCTGGACCTCGTGGCTTGAAAAACACTCAGGACTGCACATGCCAACAATCCCAAGAGGAGAATGAGGTAGAAGGGATTGCAGTGTGGCTATGCCCTCTGGGGGCGAGGCAGTACTTTCTTACTTTCTTTCTGTATCCCTCTGGTGAGCCCATGTACCCTATAGCAAATTGAAAAGAAGAAAGGGTCAGCAGGTGGCTTCATAGTTAAGGCACTGGGCTCCCAGATGGTTGACCACGATTTGCACCCTGGACCCAGCAGCTTGAAAATCAAGCCAAGAGTGTGTGTCCAAAATTCTGAGAGGAGAATGGAGGAGAAAGGATTGTGGTGTGGCCATCTCCCCTGGGGGGAGATTTCTCGCTCCACCCCCTCCAATAAGCACACACGCCCTATGTCAAAAAACCTTTCAAACAAACAAACAAAAGGAAAAAAAAAAAAAAAAAAAAAAAAAAAACCTAAAGCACACACAATGTTGGTAACCACCAGAGAGCCCTGTTGGATCAGCCTTTGTAGCAAATTGAATTTTGCCACCAAATTTACTGAAAAATCACATTCCATTTTCAGAATTGCAGTTAAGGGACTGTGGCCCCATTCTACCAGGGACTCAGAACGAAAAGATAGCAGCAGATTCCTTAGCCACCCACAGTGCAATAGGAGATGTCAGCATACAGCCAGAGTGCTGTGCAATGATGAGGCAGTTCCTATTTCTTAAGTACCTACTATGCGCCAAGGTTTGTCCACTCTTCAGAACAGGTGGGCTTCTCCCATGAGCAAATTAAAACCTGGAGTTGAGATGAGTTCATAACCAAGGTCATGGCTGGAAGTGGCAAAGCAGGTGTCCAGGTCTGCGTGACCCTCAAAGGTGAGGAGGGGAAGGTGTGAAGCCCCAAGTAGGCTAACCTCCTGGCAGGGAGGACTGCCTGAGGGAGATGACCCCCAGGTCTCAATGGCCAAATGGGAGTGTGACAAAGTGGGGAGGGTGGTGTGGACAGGGAAGCATGAGGGGCCCAGCAAGGCCAGGCACACTCAGAGCCTACCAGTAGGAAGTGGCATGATTTAATCTATATTTCCCACAGAGCCCTCTGGCAGGACAAATTGTCACCTAGAAAAGGGGGACATCATCTGGACACTGCCGTGATAATCAAGGTGCACTAAGAAATGGCCAAGAGGACAAGGAGGAGTAGGGATGGTTGAGAGAAGCCCAGGAAATGGAAAACCGAAAGCAGCACAGCTGGGCTATGGTAGGGATGACGTATTTACCAAATGACTGGAAGTCTGGAGGTGGAAGAGGGAGGAGAAAATGAAGTCAGCTGGACAGAGGCTGAGTTTGAGGTGCTGGCAGACTTTTGAGTGCAGTTCTGTTTCCCCAGTTTGTGTCCGTGCACCTGCCATAGCATGTGACCTACTGACATGCCCCCACCCCCAAAATCAGATAATGGGTGTAAAGATGAGTGGGGTGATGGACGGATAGATGTAGGAAAGATGGACAAATGGGTAGATGAATTGGTGGTTGGCACTGTGACCCTGGCCTGGTCATCTACCCTGGTTCTAATAAGCAGGTCAGTCTCCATGGTAGAGCCTTGCATTCACTCTGGTCCTCACATAGAGGAGACCCTTGCCTTTACCACTTCTCCCAGGGGCTCTACTGCTGAGACCCCACAGCCAGCTTCCAGCTCTCCAGCAGCCCTCCCTCCTTACAGGATGCCACCTACTGATCTAGTACCCTGCTGGCCTGGCATCTGTCTTGTCACTTTTCTGCCTCACCTCAAGTGCCTGCTCTTCCTTGCAGGGGTTTCTGATTTGGAGTGGGGTGG
This sequence comes from Tupaia tana, assembly GCA_026018925.1. Classification (NCBI taxonomy): domain Eukaryota; kingdom Metazoa; phylum Chordata; class Mammalia; order Scandentia; family Tupaiidae; genus Tupaia; species Tupaia tana. The sequence continues at coordinate 136,267,055 of JAKSZU010000001.1, forward strand.
GGGGTGTTCTGTTGCCAGAAGACATGCTATGAGTTCATCTAAATGCTGAGGGAAGGCACTCAGGTCCTACCCATGGCCTGGGACTCCCCTTGTGGAGAATAGGAAAAGGCTTGGTACCTAGTCTTGCTAACCATAGACAGTTAGATTGGAAATTACGTAACTTGAAGTTGCTTGAGGAGTGTGATGGAATGCATGACTACACCATGGGGCTGCAATACAGGGTTGAGTCAAATCCCTCCAACTGAATGGTTCCACCCTTGGAAACTGAGAGTACTGAGAGGGTGCCCCAGAGCATATCACCCCCAGGCATACCACAGCCTACCAGCTACACCGAGTGGCGAGGTCCCATGAGGCAAAGGGGGAGAGAGGTTTTGTTCCACACCACAAGAGTGCAGAGAGAGAAGGCATGGGGGACCCCAAGCAGCAAAGGAGGGCAGGAGGGAGAGGTCGAGAGTCCCACATGAAGAGTTTCAGTGCGGGTACGAGGGGGAAGGTCCCACGCGGGAACTTCCCGGTACTCAGCGGGCGGCAAGCTGAGCACAGTTCCGAGCCCGAGGCGACTGTGAGAAGCAGTCCCTTCGTTCCACTTTTGTACCTGCACAGCCCGCGCCTCTCCCGCCCCTGCCAGATCCCGCGTCCGCCGCGTGGTGCACGAGACCCAGCCAGGCGGGCAAACGCGGTTTCCGACCAGGAAGGAGAGCGCCAGCAGGGGGCGCGCGGGCTCCGGAGGAGGGGGCGGAGCTTGCCGCACGCACTACGTCCCGCCCACGCGCAGCCAGCGCCTCGCCTGATTGGGAAGCGCCGCCACGTCGGGCGGGGAGTGCGTCGTCGCGTCCGGGTGACGTCTCCCGCGGGCGTCGGCAGGTCGGCGGCTGCGTCGGCAGAGGTGTCGGCGGTGGCGGGTGGGAAATGGCGGAGTACTTGGCCTCCATCTTCGGCACCGAGAAAGACAAGTGAGTGGGAGCCGCCCGCCGGGGCTGCGCGCTGGGCCGGCGGCCGAGCGGGAGCGACAGCTGCGGGGCTGGGCGGCAGGCGCGCGGGGGAGGGGTGCGGCGCGGGAAGCAGCGGCCTTTCCGGCCTCTAGCGCCCTTCCGAGCCGCGCGCTGCCGCCTCGTGGGCCGCGGGCAGGCAGGCAGCGGACTGGCGGCCTCGGCCAGACGGCGCCCGGCAGTTGGCGCCCCGGCCTCAGCGCCCAGGCTGCCAGGCTCCTAGCAGCGTCTCGAGAGAGCTGAAGTTGTCTGACGGCCCCGGCCTCTTCCACGTTAACACGTTTGCTCCAACTTTAGGCTTTTAACGTGTCCAGCAAGTTGTAGCATCAGCCTCGCTAGATAACTTAGGGTATAATCGTTGGGGTTTTAGCCGCTCAACAGGCTTCTCGCCTGTTCAAGCTACGAGCGGGCCGGCCATAAGGACATTTGACGTGAGAAAGTGTCATGGAGACGACCGGATTAGCTAACTGTAAAAGATAAAATTTACTCCTAAAAACGCTTGAAGGTCTAATTTCAGTACGAGGAGAAATGTGTTTCGGCGTTCCGTTTTCTTTTTTTCCAAAGATTGCATCCCTTCGCTAGTCAATTGTTAGGTTAAATTTTGAGATTTATTTTCACTTCTGTTTAATTGCCACCTGGGACGCATTAATTTCCAGCGAGTTGGCTAAAGTTTAGACTAAAGGAAATGTTTGTAGACACTTCGAAGGATAATTCTTACCTTGAAAAACCTAAAGATTAAGCATCTGGCTTAATCTACTCTTAAAGTAGCTATCATCTTTAGCATATTTCGATACCATACATAGCTTAAACGAATACCAAGGGTCTTCAAAATATTCATGGAAATTGTTTAGCGTGGAAAAAAATATCCATGGACTTCAAATTTTTTCTATACAAAAATAAACTCGTGCTTTAATTCTATTTCCCACAAGCTTTTTTTTTTTTTTTTTTTGGAGAGGTTTTTGCTATAGGGCGCATGGCTCGCCAGACAGACAGAGACAGAGAGATAGAAAGCGAGAAATCACCCCCCAGGGGGGATGGCCACGCCGCAATCCCTTCTCCTCCATTCTCCTCTCGGGATCTTGGGCACGCACGCACACGTGCCCGGCGTGATCCTCCATTCTCCTCTCGGGATCTTGGGCACGCACGCACACGTGCCCGGCGTGAGTTTAAGCCACCGGGTCCGAGACTCGAACTGCGGTCGACTGCATGGGAGTCCAGCGACATAGCCATTACGCTAACTGCTGGTCCCCCCACAAGCTTTTTGAAGTCTCCTCATTCATGTTCTTAAATTTACCATAGGTAATGTTTCTAATGTTACTTTTCAAACACTTCTTAAAATGTTTTTGTTTTGCAGGATGAAGTCTATCTTGTAAATGTCTTTACAAGCGATAGAATGAGCTGTGTTGCTTGGAAGCAGGGGCTATATTTCTTTCTAGCAAAATCACATGCCAAAATGACCAGTTATAATCTAGAAGTATTTATTAGATGTCATCCATGAGCCAATCTCTGGGCACCTAAAGATAGACAACATTTGGGTCTTGTCCTCAGGGAATTCAGCTAGGGAGGAGGTGGATATTGTGTTGAGGATAATTAAATGAAATGTGTTAAATGTGAGGGCACAGAGAAGTTAGCTTTGGCAGCTGGCTTTTAAATACAAGTCTGGTGAATGAATAGGCCACTGTGCCTGAAAAAAGGCTTTGCTGAGTTTAGCTAAAGGACTTACACCTTCAAATTGGGACATTGTTAATTTTGCCCTTCATTTGTATTTGTCTGTGTCATGACTTTGATCCTATAAAAATCTTGTATCGGTTGTCATCTTCATCGTGATGACTCTACAGTACTCTTAACTTTAGAGGTTTATTCTAAAGACATTCTTTATATTTTTGTTATAAATAACCAAAACCAGTTCCAATCTTTCAGGACTAAGAAAAATCATGACCTTAACTCTGAAGAGTTGACTAATCTAGGTTGGGCATGCTCTCATTTCAGGAAGACTGGGGTTTTAGCATCCAGGAAGCAATATCAATTCCTAAGAAATGAGGATTCTTTCTTTTATTTTTTACATTTAGGCTAAAAGTAATATATAGGTCTGTAACAAAAGAATTAACTCATACATTTAAAGGTATGGATATTTTCTAGGTTCAAGCCTCTTGCTATGTTGTAATCCTTTTGCTTCAGACTCCTGGAATAGCTGGAACTACAAGCACAGACCACCACACCAGGGTTTTTAGAGTAGGCTGGGGATCGAAGCCAGGCCTCCTGCATGGCCTCATCCTGCGGGAGAGTGTCAGGTAGCAGTGTCAATCAGCAGGTTTACTGCTGCTGGGTCCCATTAGCCTCCTAGCTTGTATGTTATAGTAAATCATGCCTTTCTCTTTTTCTTTTTTTTTTTTTAATTTAGTAGTGTAATGAGATCACTAACGTTAATAAACTTTAGGAATGATTGATTCGTTTACTGAACTCTTAAATTAGCCAGTCGTCAAAGTGAAAACCAATGCTGGAAGTACAGGAACAAGGATTGTTGATTGTTGTGATTATATGGAACAGTTGGGTATTAATTGTTCAGGCGGGGTTTTTGCCCATTCTGGGGTTTTGTTTCGATATACTCTTTCTTAATTACAGGTAACTTACTAAAGATATCTTACTGTCCAAGTTAGGCAGTCTAAATTAAGACTTGTGTAAGTTTATACATATCATAGTGATCGTTTTCCTCCTTCACTAAAGTTAGTTTTTCATTTTTATTGCCTCCTGATAATAATCAGTGAGTAGGTAGTCTTCATGGTCCATCTTGATTGCGATTGAAACCCTAAATCTCAACACTGGTTTAACTGTATCAACATGTGACACTTGCTGAAATGTTGAATCTCCGAGGTAGCCCCCCCTCCTATACAGGTTGAGAATGAGATTGGTTTAGTAGGATTTCATGATTCTGCTGAGCCACCTGCCATTGCTGTCTCCCAGGCATACCTGCTATTCTGACCTGATCTGAATCACCAAAATATTTGAACAGTATTAAGGGGGACTTGGCAATAGCAGTATTAAGGGGGACTTGACAATAGAGGCAGAAGGAGACTTCAGGTAGTTTTCTAAGACCTGTTGGGTTCCCCATAGCCCATTTTCAGCATTTGAAACCAGGAGAATTGTTAACTTCAGACTTACTTTTGGAAGTTTTCTACTGGTCTGATGTCATGGGTTTCCAGAGAGCCTGCACTGTTTCCTATTTTTCTTAGATAATGGTGTTGCTCAGTGAGTGCAGTGCAGTGTATGAAGCACGCACATGGCATCTCCAACTCTCAGAAGAGTGCCAGGTTGGCTTTTTCCTTGTTTTACAGATGGCTTCTGAGACTCCAAGACAGTTGGTAGCAGAATCAGGATCTGGGCACTCCCTCCACTGTGGTGGTGCCCTGGAAAGAGTCTCATCGAGTAATACTAGAGAACAGATACAGCTTAGGTTTATTTCAGCCTAAGATCAGTACCCTATTTGAGAAAACAAAACAAAGTGTAAGTCAGAAGTCCAAAGACTTTGAATGAGGAATCAAGTTAAAATTAGTGGTCTTTGTTGAAAGAGTGGCATAGTTTTAGAAAAGGAAATTGAAGTTAAGTCACCCTAAAACACTGCAAAAAAAGAGGAAGGTGCTTGCCACAAGTGAAAAACAGTGCCTATGTACTTGTGAAGCAAAGAAAAAGTAGTTTGGTAGTGTATATATCATGGTAATGTTATTTCCATTTGTTTGATACCTTCCCAACAAAATAATCAGTTCTTATTTTCCCTTACAGAGTCAACTGTTCATTTTATTTCAAAATTGGAGCATGTCGCCATGGAGACAGATGCTCTCGATTGCACAATAAACCAACCTTTAGCCAGGTTTGTTTGTTTTTTCTTTACTTTAAGTCTGTTTTTATGTAAATTATCAAAACTTCATATACTTTTCAGAGGCAATTAATACTTTCCACATATTAAATAAGTCAGTTTTTGCTCTGTTTGCCCCCCCCCCCCATTGTGTTTATGAGTATCTTCTGATAAAGGAGGTGTGTGAACCATTCCTAGAGGAAGTCTGAGTACCACTTCTGATGTTTATCATCAGGGAAACTTAACAAATGAGTATTTAATGTGGTCTGTTGGCTGTAACTGGTATTCACTACCCTGCCATCATCTTCTCTGTCCTCTAATAAACGTGGCTCCACAGGGGGTGGCCAGGTGCTTCTGGTGTGTTCCCACTTTTACACTACAGGTTGAGGAAACAGCAAGTAGCATAGTGTCAGGGAAACTTTAAAATTGAAACTTAATAGGAGAAAATTATCATAAATTGTTTAGAGCAGGCCTATTAGTTGAAAGATGTCTAGTAACTTGGGCTTAGGTCTGCTCTGAGTTTGGTCGTTCAATTCTTTTTATCTTTTATAGTTTTATTTTTGGTTAAACGAAGAAACGGTGAGGGCTCACCACCCTACAAGGAATCACTGATGAGTTAAAGGGGAAAAGCATCTCTAATGGGCGTGAAAAACTGCTCAGTTTACAAGAACATTTGAAATTGGAAATCTGTAATTAAGTCTTTTTAGGATGAGGGCCATTTGAGCTCCTCAAGACCTGCCTTTGAAGTCTGAATGTGCAGCCTCTGAGCCAGTGGGTAACTGTACATAGCTCTGGGAGCTGCCACATCTGCCTTGGAGCTCACAACATTCCAGTAGAATAGACTTGGATCTGTAAAAGTTTAAGAAAATCAGCCAGTTGGTAGAAGTGAGCTAGAAGAAAGATCCATTGGTATTTCCAACTGGAGCCCATGGAAAGTCCACAATGTGTTGTGATATTAGAAGGGAGAGGATGATGACTTTTCTCTCCATCAATCCTGGTTGCCAAGTATTCAGTATGACAAGAATCTGTCTTTTTATAACTCTGCACACGTCTCTGTTTTTTGGAAACTTAAGAGTATTGGAGAGCTTGCCTTAATTTCCTCTTTATTTTTTGAAAATGCATTGATTTAGGAGCTAAATCTCCCAACTGAACCAGTGTCCATAGATGCAATAATCAAGTACCTTACGGGTCCCCTTCTTTGATTCTAGAGTTACTTAGAGGTGTACCAAATTGCAGGCTGAGAAGGAGACAGGCTGTTCTCTGTTAGAAAACTTTGCTGTAAGCCGCCTAGAGGCACTTTGTTTATTTTCCTTCTGAATCATAGATTACTTCAGAATGTTAAATATGAAGTTAATTTGAACACTGTGGATCAAAACAGGGTGATGATTCTATTGAAGTTTGACGGGGTTAACAGTGTATATTAACTTAAGCATCTTGTTGTGATTGCTTCTTTGGCTCAGTTGGTTGGGTTTCGGTAATCCTAGCCACCCCTAAACATTGCCCTTTATGTGACGTTTCCTTCATTAAACAGCCTGTCAGATTACTTGAGTGAGACGGGCAGTGAACTTCACTGTTGAGTAATTGAGCTCAGTGTAGGTTTCCATCAGAGTTGTCATGGTCCCATGGTTCCAGTTTAAGGTTGAATGGGGAAAATGCCAGAGATGCCTATCGAGTCCCCAGGGTGGCTTTTGTATGGTCTGGCTGATGGATGGTCCTCCCACATGGGTTTCCCCACACCAAACCTGTGTTCTCATACAGCCAGCCACTCCCCTTGAAATGTAGCTAGAAGTGTACTGGCTGGTTTTGTAAAACCATGCACAAAAATGCTTTACATGCATGTCAAGACTGAACATTTACTTTTCTAAATAATACAGTTTATTAATTTGACTTTGAAATCCCTAGCATAATTCAGGGTGGGTTTCTTTGTAAGGTTCTTACAGTGATATGGACATTAAGATTCGTGTAATATATTAGCCTACTAACTTAAACATGGTTTGTTTTTTCAGACAACTTGATTTTCAGAAGAACGGTACAGTGTAAGGTTTCAAGTCTGCCTGATCCAGTTTAAAGCACAAGGGCTAAAAGGATTTTGTCCTTAAAAGAAGGATCGGAAAAGAGCAAATGTTTTAAGCTATTGTATTATGTAAACAGAGATCCCACCAAGAAAGTGTAAATAAGAGTCAGGTATCCATGACAGTTCAGAAATCTGTTTGGTGTGCCTGTTTTCCTAAGAGGCCAGAGAATTTGATGTACTGCATACAGATGAATTATGCATTTGGTTTAGAAAAGTAATTATGTGTGGGCAATATGATTATAATGTGAATTTTTCAATATTTTAGTGTCTGCTAGCTTGAAGCACAAGAAAATTTTAGTGTTCTATTGTTTATCTTGTATTAAAACACTTTAGTATTAATAACGTGGGACTGCTGAAAACAGCATTTATGATTCCTTCTTGGTTGCTGGCTGACTTGACCCAGTCACTGCTCAAACTCTGTTTTCATAATATGATGGTTTTGGTGGACTCTTCAGAAGACAAGTGTCTGACTTGGGGAAAAACACAAACGTTTAGCCATTTGCAAACAAATTGTCTCTTTGCAATTGTCTAATATATGCACAGCAGCCAGTAGAATTCCCCTTTTTATTTTTTTTTCCCCGCAGACCATCTTGATTCAAAACATCTATCGTAATCCCCAAAACAGTGCACAGACGGCTGACGGCTCACACTGTAAGTCCCACAGTTGGAGAAATTTTTTTAAAACAATGGTGTTAAAGAGCCCACTCTTAATTGAGACAAATAATGTTGGCTTCTGAGCTGCTGACATAGAGCTGTTGCAAACAGGACAAGGTGCTGGAACTCCTTGGCGCACACAGCAAGAGCTTGGTACTTGGCCTCCAGTCCAGACGGCTTTCCTCAGGAAGGTCACTGGCCGGGCCTCTTCCACTGACTGAATGAATGTCATGAGAGAGGGCCGTCCGTGTGAGTGGGTTTTAACATAACTAGCCGATCATTGGTCTTTGCAATGACTGGACCCTTGGCCTTTATTAAGTTCTTTCTGTAAAATTAAAAATCTTAGAAATATTAAGGAATCAATAAGGTAAGTTGCCCAGTAAGTGTGGGTTTTATTTCACCATTATGATTTTTCTCTAGGAAGTGGATATTTCATGATATGTAATTATTGTATTTCTCAAGTAATCCTTTTCATCGGTTTATATAGGCACTTTTCTTTCTTGGTTCATTAAAAGTTCTCAGTACTAAGAACATTTTGGTTGTAACCTGGCAAGCTATTATACTCTTACCTGGGTTGGAGTTTTGCAATGGAGAGTCTTTACCTTCTATAAACAGAAATACAATACTGGCATATCATGAGATCTCTGTCATGTGCAGTGCTAGGGCATTTCAAGGCAGCCACCAACTAAGAAAACATCTGCTTTTGAAGAAAATAACTTGCTCTTTTTCAGCACTGAATCTTGACTGAAGCGATCGCCAGAGGCAACCGGTTAAGTGTTTACATTTAATTTTCCGTAATATAAAGTTGTTGCGTTTTGTATTTCAGACCATTGCCCTCTTGAACATTTACCGTAACCCTCAAAACTCTTCCCAGTCTGCTGACGGTTTGCGCTGTAAGTTCATACAAGTTCCTTCCCTGGTTCCCTGGGCTTGCGTGTCAGAGCTCAGCGTCCACTCCATCTGGTCTGCCGTGGTGGTGTCAAGGACCGCGTTCACTAGAGGTGGCCAAGAGCTTTTGTCCATCCCACTGGCCCCGTGGAAACCCACCTCTGTCTGAGAAGTGAGCTCCTGCCCACTTACGCAGAGAGGGAAACAGGCCTGAAGAGGGCTCCCTAAGCCTGCGGAGCTGCTGCTGCTCCTCTGCTTAACCACACTGGAATTAGGTGTCAAGTTGTGTCTTCCCTCTTCAAGCACCAGTATTTGAACATTTCTCTCACTTTCAGGAGCTTTAAAAACAAGTTGTTTTGAAGTTACTTTTCAGATTTTATTTCTTACTAGCTTTTGTCTTTAAACTCCCTTTGGAGGTCATGCTGTATTGTGAGAGCATTGTCCTGAAAGCGAATCAGGACACCATGAGGGTCTGCAACTTGCATTGACCCCTGAGCGTTCCTCACCACCAGCCCTGTGCCAGCTGTCACTCCTGGGTGGGTGTGCGCCATTCCAGTAGGTCCTTGGCAGAAAAGAGTCTCCATGTTATCAACACACTGTTACAGATGCACTTTCCAGCTTCAGATGTTAGTTTGCTTCGTTTGGAAGATGAAGGATACTTGGTTGGGAGAGCGATCTAATAAACTGGGCATTCAGTAGGGATTACTGATTTCTTGGTTTGGTGGGAAATTTTTAGATTGTGCATATTGAGTGGTAATAGAGAACAAGAGATAGATTAGTCTCATTGGAAATTTTAGAAAACTAAATTTTAATTTTTTTATCTGTCTTGGCTATAGAATCACTAAAATTTAGTCATCCATGGATGAATTGAAATGAACACTTGGACTTTTGTTAAAGTCCAGGAATCCATATCAAATGGTAGATACTTCAGTCTAGCCACCAATTTGTTTTAAAGCAGTAAAAATTAATAGAGTGTACCTTGGATAGCCACAAACATAAATTGGGCACATCCTTGAACCAGGGACCCTCTGTTCATAGGGTGACCTATCCTGGGTATATGGTCTCAGGGGTCACTGCCCACACAAACTGGTCCCAGATTGGGAGTCCACAGAGTTATGCACCCTCTCTACAAGGGTGCACATTTCTATGGGGGAGTGGTGGAAATTTCTTGTAAATTTTCCCTACCAAGACACCACATGTTTTTTTATGTTAACACTGATCTAATACTAGAAATTTCTTTTCCTGAATCTGATGGTAGCAGGATTTACTTGGTAATCCTTGGTTTAAAATACCTGGTGTTCTGTTTTGTTTTGCTTTGTTTTGTCTTAAAGAAATAAGATCACTAGAAGGAGGGGAATGTTTATATATGGACTTATTAATATTTGTTAACAACCCTGCCCTGGGATAAAAATGAATGAAAAGTAGATGAATGAGTAACAATAATTAATAATTCTTTGCCCTGATTGTCATTTGGGGACTGTGTATGCCTTATAATAGAATGTTGTGTTAGTTTTGTGTCTTTATTTGCAATTCACAGTACTCTTGCTTTGCATATGCTACAAACTAGAAGTTTAGCTATTACTAAATATTCCAATTATGAGGTCCAGATTGTACAAATTAAATGAGATCCTAATTCTGCATTCTAGGAAGAAAATTGATTACCTAAAAATTACTGACTCTTTTTAACATAACCCATTATTATGTTTAAAAGACAAGCTTCATGTGCATGAATTAAATATGAACCCCAGTTTAAGAATGATATTTCTGTAAGAAAGCTGTTTTAAAGTTGTACTATTTAAAATGTTGAGTTGTTCAGATACCTTTTTAATTGATCAGTATTTTAATGCACTGGTCTCTGCCTTCAAGACATTTTGGGTGATTCAAAAATTTTAAACTGAATGAATGTAGCCAGTAGTTTAAAATAACCCCCACAGAAACTTGTCTCAAAGTTGCTGAACTTTGAGCTTGAAAATAATTACTTTTTTTTTCCTCATAGCATTGTTTCTGATGTGGAAAAGGAAATAAATTTTAAATGTTAAAACCTCCCTTTGGGAATGGGCTTCTTGGTTAGCCTTCTTGTTTGTAACTGGATTTCTATTCAGGGGGTACCTTCCTGGTAGCTTTTAAATTGGGAAATCTTGTGATGCCATTGGTAGGGGATCAGAAGTGGTAGTTATACCTCATTCGTGATAAGTTTTGGGCTTCAAAACAAACTGCATTCCTGGAAATTTAAAAATAACTAAAAGCCTCAGGTAGATTAGAAAGTATACTTATATCATTCTCAGAATCAGAAAATAGGTTGGTTCTTATCCTTAAAGATAAAAAGGGTTTCATAGCCCAGTCTGCTGCCAGGCAAGTGCCCTTGTTGGGGGCCCAGGTAAAATGGACAGGCTTGTCTCCTAGTCTGTACTCAAGAGTGTGGCCTGTATCAGGTGACAGTGGAAGAGTGGGCCACCCAGTCTGAAACCAGTCAGAGATTGTTGCTGGTGCCCTTGCCATCCTAAACATCCGTTTATTAACATGCCAGTTTCGTAATTTCTTGGATTTAGGTGAAGAGAACTCTAGAATTTGAACAGTAAAATTTGGTAGACTAATGATGGGAATAGAATGTAAATTTCTAAAGTTTTTGTACTACATGATTTCATGTAGTGCTTGTGAATTTTGAAGAATTAATTTGATGAAAATAGCCTTGGAATATAAAATAGAGACGCTTTCTTCAACAAAGCATTATAATTTCCCTCTATTTAGGACATCCAAGATGGGATTACCTAGTTCTTGCTCTGCTGAGTCTTCCTGGTCACTTGGGTGGTAGTCCCACCTACAGGAAGTGGTCAGTGTTCTGCTGACCATCACTGAGCAGAGCTGGCTGGGAGCGTGGCTCTGAATCACATGCCCTGATGGCAGTTTCATTCAGCCTAATAAAGGGAAAGTCAGTGTGCTTACTTGGCCTCTGTTCTAAATCTTAGAAGGAAGGACATTTCATTTTTTAAAATTACTCATTTGAGAGTCAACTTTATCCTCACTTGTGAATTTGTGGCCCTTTTGATGATGATTAAAACTGGTTACGATTTTAATAACTTTTTAACAGCCAGAATTGAGACTGGCACAGGGGTGTTACAGCCTCACCCCTCCTCACACTGCTGCCATGTGGCTGTGTGCCCAGGCTCCTCAGAGCTTCGTGAGTGCAGCTCCGTCCTGTGTGTTCTCTAGACGATCTCGTGTGTGGTTGTAGCAGTTTGAGCTTAAGCACAAACATCTCAGTTACTGTGCTCTAACCAGCAAGATTTCTCTTGCTTCCAGGTGCTGTGAGCGATGTTGAAATGCAGGAACACTATGATGAGTTTTTCGAGGTAAGATCATTGAGTCTGGAACTGATAGACCTGTTCACTTTCCTTGCCTTTGGAAGGAGGCACGAATAAACTTACAGAGTCATATTTAATGACCCTGTCTTCTTCAATGTGTAGTGACCTTCCACCACTGTTCACGTGTTCTCATTTCAGGAAGTTTTTACAGAAATGGAGGAGAAGTATGGGGAAGTGGAAGAGATGAATGTCTGCGACAACCTGGGAGACCACCTGGTGGGGAACGTCTATGTCAAGGTAGGAGCGAGGAGGCAGTGGGGGGAATTTGTGCTCGGCTTACTGGGACTGGCATGCCAGGCGAGGTTGCTTGAGTGGCTGTTGGCTTTGAAGTCCTCGATGTTCAGTTCCCCGGGCTCGGGTGCACTTGAGCAATTGCATCTCCCGTGTCGGTAGCCAGCTGGCCTGTGCACCCTGTCAGCAACATTGGAAAGTAGGATGGCATGCCAGGGTCACTATTACTGTAGTGAAGGGTATCTAATGGCTGTGGACTAGAGGCTATTTGCATTAAGCAGAAGTTAGTTATTTGCTGCTTTTTTCATTTCTTAATAAAACTTCCATTGCCTACACAATTTGTAAACAAAGGCAACATTTGGCATGATCTTGAACTATCACGAAATTCATCTTAACTGTAAATAAAGGATTGGCTGGCTTTTAAATTGTTCTCCATATTCCACTTTAATTATTTTACCTAAGTGAGTACACACCATATGTCAGATGGATAATCAAAGATGTGTTATCTGGGTGTGGGCGGCAAGCATTTTTTTATATTTTTGTTTTGTCCTCTCAGTTTCGCCGTGAAGAAGATGCAGAAAAGGCTGTGATTGATTTGAATAACCGCTGGTTTAACGGGCAGCCGATCCATGCTGAGCTCTCCCCTGTGACCGATTTCAGAGAAGCCTGCTGCCGCCAATATGAAATGGGGTGAGTGCAGGGTCTGGCCTGGGACACAGCCACCTGTGCATCAGCAAAGTGCACACAGTGTGGAGTGCAGCTTGTAACAAGAGTCTGCTTCCGGCCCACAGAGAGTGCACACGAGGAGGCTTCTGCAACTTCATGCACCTGAAGCCCATTTCCAGAGAGCTGCGGCGGGAGCTGTACGGGCGCCGGCGCAAGAAGTGAGTATCCAGGGCCTTCTATAGAAGGCTTCTTTACTTTTCTTCCTAAAAAAAAAAAAAAAAAAAAAAAAGCCTTGCCTTGGTGATATTTTCATTCTTTAAAAGGCACTGGTTAGAACATGGTGCATATTTTAAAATACCAGGATGCCTATTTGAAGAAAACTTCACTGCACACAGATAACAGCTTCATTGTCCAGCCTTGCACGTAAAGCTCTAACTTAGCATAATGAAGTGGGCAACCACTGAAGTGAAGTTCGAGTAATCGGCTGCGCATAGTTTATCCTCCCAGTGAGGTGTTGCAGCTTCCTTCACATACTTGATATGCCCATTCAGGTTAGTGTGGTTTGATTTGTTGGTTTGGGGGTACTGTTTCATCTTATCTTGGCAAGAGGGTGATGAATAGCATTCTCTCTCTGAGCTACTGGTGAAATCAGTATAATGTTCCTATCTGTCTGGTCCTGCCTATGTATATGTGGCAGTGACGTCACCGAATACAGAAAACTAGGGAGTCAGGGAGCGAAAGGAGTCACACTTCGTCAGTAGACTGAGTTCCAATCCTTGAGGGGTTCTCAGCCCTCTCATTTTAAGCATATTTCAAGAAATACAGACATTCTTGGTTTACTGTCAGCAAAAAGCAGCATATGAAAAAAATAGCCCAGCTCTTCCTACCCCAAAATTGGGTTGGTGGACATAGTAGCTATGTACCAGAGGAGAGGCATGGTCGAAGGGCAGGTGAGAGCTGAGGGTCGGAGATGTGGTTTTGTAAATATGATTTCCTATGATCAACTTGGTTCTAGAAAAAGACTTAGAAGACAAGAGTACTGTACTGATACAATTCAGAAATTCACTTTCCCTCTGACTTGTAACATCTGAAATAATCAGAGTGCACCTCATGGTTACTGCTTGCAATTTAATTGGCAGGGATTTTTTTGTTTGATTTTTAAGTGTCATCAGTTCAGTCAGATACAGTATCTAAAAGTGTCTGATTGTGGATTTGTTGTATGTCCTGGAGCAGTGCCACAGTTGTTTCTTTTCTGTGTTGCAGGCATAGATCAAGGTCCCGATCCCGGGAGCGGCGTTCTCGGTCTAGAGACCGTGGTCGTGGCGGCGGTGGTGGCGGAGGCGGCGGTGGACGGGAGCGTGACAGGAGGCGGTCGAGAGACCGTGAAAGATCTGGGCGATTCTGAGCCATGCCATTTTTACCGTATGTCTGCTAGAAAGTGTTGTAGTTGATGACCAAACCAGTTCATAATGGGAATTTTTTTTAAAAAACAAAAAACAAAAAAGATGGGTTTCTGAATAAAATTTGTAGTGATACAGTATTCTTGGCGAAGCGTATTTCTTGTGGAGAGTATTTGTTCTAGGTTTCTCTTCCCTTAAGCTTGCCACCATCAGTCCTTGGGGTAAAGTTAGTATTTGTCTATCATTTTGGATATAAATGAAACTATTATTTATTTTAGGTTTTTGCCATATGGCATGTATGTTGCCAGAGAGAGACAGGGAAAGTGAGAAATCAACCCTCAGGGGAATGGCCACATTGAAATCCCTTCTCCAGTTTACTCTTGGAATTTTGGGCACACATACACACATGTCTGGAATGATTTTTAAGCCACCAGGTTCAGGACCATTGTTGATCACATGGGAATCCAGTTCCTTAAACACCACGCTACCTGCTGGCCCCATAGAACTATATCTTTAAACTTAGGGTACAAAATAACATACCAGATAAGCAAAAATAACACATACCATTGAGCAAAAATTCATATAGGAGCAATCTGCGTCCCGGAAGGAGTGAGTCCGCAGTGCAGGAGCCATGACTCCTCCTCCAGTGAAGCATAGAGCCAAGATGGACAACATCGTGGTTGTAGCTCGGCTCCCAGGCCTCAAGGAATGTCAGCAATGATCCTGATGTCATTAAGTTGCAAGAGATTCCAACCTTCCAGCTGCTTTTGAAAGGGCTATTAAGTGGCCAGATGTCCCCAGCCAATCCAAAACTGGAGAAACTGGATTCCCAGCAGGTGTTGCAGCTGCCTGCTCTATCAGGCAGTGTGTGGAGGCCGTGGCTTTCGATCATGCTTTGGTTAAACGAATCAAAAAGATGGACCTGTCCATGGAGACCCTGTTCAGCTTCATGCAGAAGCACCAGAAGAGGTACGCCAAGTACACCAAGCAGATCCAGGAGGTCAACGAGATGTCTACCATCCTGCACCGCGTGCAGATGGGCATAGACCAGACCGTGCTGCTCATGGAGAGACTCAACAGCGTCCTGCCCGAGGCCGAGAGGCTGGAGCCCTTCAGCATGAGGCCGGACCGCGGGCCCGAGCTCTAGGTCCACCTGCAGCCATCCTGGAGGCAGAGACGCCATCCTGGAGGGGGCCGAGCTGCGCCTGCAGAGGAGGGTTCTGCGGTGGCTGCATGGATGCAAACCCCTACACAGCCCGCCTGCCCTTCCCGGAGTCCTTATCCCAGCCAAACACACCAAACCAGTGCTTGGCGAGAACTGCAGTTGGACCATTTGAATTACTAGGGGTTCTTTAAAGAAGTCTGTGTTGAACATTGTTTTATTTCGATTTTAAAAAAGTAGTTGTGTATATAGGCCAGTTCAGCTACCTGAGTAAAAATGTGGAGACAAGGGAGAAGTATGTTAAGCAGTTCCTGTCCTCCACGGCTCCTGAAATGGTACTCGGGAGGCTCGCGGGTTGAGTTGTAAAAATAAAAACTAACCAAAAAAAAAAAAAAAAATTCATGAGAAAGATCTGTTTCTCCTTTCTATCTATATATGAACAAGTAATTCACTCTTCAAGGGTGACATAGGAAGCCCATTGGGATCTCTTTCCTCATTCGTTAGCAGATGCTTAGGGCTCCTCTAAATATACACCTTTTCTAAACTATTTCTGGTGTTCACAGGAAAGTTCATCTGGTGATCGGATGCAGTCAGTGGACCATTGTCAGTGTTTTCTTTTTTGGTTTTAATTGTCAGAGAGTGTGTGCACTCACCAGAGAGCAGGAGAAAGCACCTTCCCAACAGGGCATACAGTCCCTTCTCCATTTCTCCCTCTGGGATATTGAGCACACATACATCTGGTGTGTTTTCAAGCCATGGGTGCAGAATTCATACTATGGTCGGCCATATGGGATCTGGTTTCCTTAACCACTAGACTGGGACCTGCTCAATGTTATCCTTTTCTTTCCTAAGTATGACTTTTCTGGTTTTGCTTAGAGTTGCAATATATCCTTGAAACATGCTTGGTGCGGAAAATACGAATATGCTCCTCTGGAGCAGTTGAAGAACCTATGCGTGTGTGTTCCTGCTTCATCTTAGTGAATTGCTACATCATTGAACTACCAAGAGAGAAGCCCTGTTAGCAGACCCGCCTTCTTAAAAACAGGCAAGGGAGCATGGTGGTTAAGGCTCTGGAAGTGTATTTTCTCCCGCATGGCCAGCCACGGTTTGAGTCCCAGTTCTGGCAGCTTGGTTTCTTGTTTTTCCTCTTTCTCTCCCCAACTCTACATCTCTTTCCAATGAGTTCACCTGCCCTATAGCAAATTGTAAGATAATAAAATTCTAAAAAGCAACAATCAAAAAAACCTGTTGGACGTGACTTCCCCAAACTTCTTGTGTCATAATGACTCAAGGCATCTGTGTGCTGGGAGGGTAACTGTCCTCTTGCAGGTTCACACCACACCTCTGCAAGGGTTAGGGCTTCAGACTTAAAACTAAGCCACAAGGCAAACCCCAGCACAGGTCCATGTCACCATCTGAAACTACATTCGGCATTTGTATATTTCATCTTTAAGGTGGAACACCTGTGGATTTCTCAATGTCCAGCTCTAGAATACATCCACTTCCATCTACCCATCATAATGGGAATTGAGGGAGAGTTAATTAAAACTCTGTGTAAGGGAAAATAGCTTTCTTGTAACTAAGTGCTTAATGTTTGGAAGAAAATACTGCTTGACTAATATATATTTCATGGAAGTCAATTGCTGTATGGTGAAATTCTAAAATTGACTCTGTTGCTGGAACACTGGTTTTGTTTAGGTTTGATCTATGTTGTTTCATGTGATTTTTTACAATAGGTAATTTTGGATGAATTCATGGCAATTCTTAGTGATGCAGGTAGTTTTGTTTTAATCCTTGTACACCATGTCCCCAGAAAAATCAATACAAATCATTTCTTTTTATTCCCCCTTAAGTTTCATCACAGTTGTGGAGATTGAGACATTCCACTGAATCTGAAGAGAGAGGGTGGCAGAAATTGTGCTTTGTGTATCTTAACTTGGTTAAAATCAGCTTTGGGGCTCAAAGTCTATTTAAACGAAAATGCCATTGAAGAGGGTCTTCAAACATTGCTGTTGAAGTAAAATAAGCCTGCAGAATAAGAACAAATGGTTCCAGATCCTGATGGCAAGCTTGTCTCGAGAACGTCCCATGTCTTGTTGCTGATATTTTTAGTGTGATTGGGTCACACTTGATACAGAGGAGCCCAGTAAAAGCAGCCTGTGCAGTCTGCTGGTGGCGGATCAATGACTTCAGGTAGGTCCTGGGGCCAAGCAGAGTTCTATAAACAAAGAATAGAAAAGCCACTTGAAATCATTTTGGGGAACCAGCAGTTAGCGTAATGGCTATGTTGCTGAACTCCCATGTAGCTCACCACGGTTCGAGTACTGGACCCGGTGACTTAAACTCACGCTGGGCCCGTGTGCATGCGTGCCCAAAATCCCGAGAGGAGAATGGAGGAGAAGGGATTGTGGTGTGGCCATTCCCCCTGGGGGGTGATTTCTCACTTTCTATCTTTCAGTTTCTGTCTTTCTGGCGAGCGCATGCACCTTATAGTAAAACATCCCCCCCCCCCCCCCGCCCAAAAAAAAAAAAAAAAAAAGAAAAAAACATTTTGATTTGCAATCAATTCAGGTCCAGAAGTCACTGTTGCTGTTTCTCATCCTGGGTATTATGTGGGGGGCGTGAGACAAACCGAATGGAGAGGAGCTGCTGGAAGGAACCTATGTCAGCACATCTGATTGCAGTGGTGGTGACTGCTCTCCTTTCCGTTTGCTACTTGAAAGCATTTCTTGCTTTTTGAGTCAGATGTGGAAAGTTTACTGTGTGTGTATATAGGCACTGGGAATCATTTGCAAATGTTTCTTAAAGACAATAGTGGGGTCACCACTGCCCTGTTCATCGGAAAAAATTCACTTCTTTGAATGAACATTTGGAGAAGAGATCGGTGATGTGGTCATTGCAGTATCTAAACTGAGTGGTGGATTATGTCCTTGATTCACAATGCAGGATTGCTTGTGTACCAGAAGCAGATAAAACAAATCCAAAGCTAGAAAACAAAGATGAGTACTACAAATCCCCATCTTCATGATAGCAGTAAGACAGTCCTGGCACTCCTGAGCATCACATGGGCCAGTTTTCCTGTTTAGTGGTTCTCAGAATGGATTTCACAGTCCATATTAATTTTCCCAAAGAGATGTGATCAAGATCTCCAACTTTCAATTAGTCAAATGGGACTTTTTTAGGAAGATTTTTGCTATAGGGCATGTGCATTTGCTGGAGAGACAGAGACAAAGTGGGAAATCATCCCCCCCAGGGGTTGGCCATGCTACAATCCCTTCTCCATTCTCTTCTTGGGATTTTGGGTGTGCCCGTACACGTGCCCAGCATGAGTTTAAGCCACCAGGTCTGGGACTGGAACCAGGGTTGACTATGTGGGAGTCCAGCAACGTAACCATTATGCCATCTGCTGGTCCCACCAACTGCTATTTAAACATGCAGATGTAGAAAGTATTGTGAAGAAACCCCAGACACTCTGACCTTGCATACTAAACTTGTGTCTCTCCCCTATAAGGCCTTTTTCCTGCTACTCCAAGGAAGGGCAGCCCCTGAGAAATGGCTCCCTACAGCACTTTGTTTTACATAATCCCTGACTCAGCCACATCATTGGTTCTGTGACCTGCTGTGCACCTGCCAGGAGTAGTGCGCCAAATGTAGCACATGCCTCAGCGAATAATCCAGCTGGCACTGCAGGATGAAAGGGGCAAAGGTCTTTTCCCCGTGGAGTGGGTGCTCAAGCAGAAGAGGCATCTCCTAATACCTGCTGCTCCTGGCACCCTTAGGCCTGGAGAAGTCCCTTCAGGGCCAGGGAATACAAATCTCAAAGGCTTTGGAAATAGCAAATGACCAGGTTGGGGATGGCATGGAAATTGAATTACCTTCCTTGAAAATCCAAGCATGGCGTGGGGAGCTGGGGTTGACATGGGACAAAGGAAGAAAACGACCTCTTTGGGTCAGGTTCTTTATCCCAGTTAACCCACATACCTTTTTGAGAATAGGAGAGCCTCACTTTATAGCAGAGGAAACCACTTTGGAAATATCCCAGTGTGCTATTAGCTGCAGGTAGCAATCTAATGAACTGTTTCCAACAACCGTCAGATGTACTGGTTCTGACTGGAAGAGCCCAGAGGTCTCGTGACGCCTTTGACCCAAATCAGAACAGTTGCCAGCTCAGCAGGTGACAGAATGTAGGCATTAGATCCCATGTGGCTGACTGATTCAAGTTCTATACCTGGTGGGTTGAAAAATCACACTGGGTGTGTGTGTGTGTGTGCACGCGTGTGCAGGCGCATGCCGAAAATCCCAAGGGGATACTTGTGGAGAAGTGACTGCAACATGGCCATTCCCCCAGGGAAGTGATTTCTCACTTTCCCTAGCTGCCCGCAGTGAGCGTGTGCATTCTACAGCAAAACTAAAAAGAAGAAGCTGCCATTCTCTGCCTACCTCTGGTGCCTTGGTCCGTGTGGGGTTTTGCCTTACCCGGATGAATGGCAAGATGGCTGAGAAAAGCCAGTTACAGAGAAGAGCAGACACGATATCCAGCATGTCACATCTCATTTACCCGAATGGAGTTACTTATTCTCAGAACAAGCAGAAAACAGGACAGCTTCCAAATTCTTCCTATAAAATGAGAACACCACCAATAAATCTGGCAAAAATGGCACACAGAATTAAAGAGAAATCTCAGTATTTACTGAATGCAAAAACCCTACGGACAATACTAGCAGACATGGGCCAGCCCCTTAGCGCAGTGCTTAAGCCCTGTGCATAAGGAACCAGATACCATGGCCAACCACAGTTCAAGTCCCTGTCCCAGCTGCTTGATTAAACACACTGTCTGCGTGTGCCCATGTGCACAAAATCCTGATAGGAAGGGGGAATGGAGAAAAAAGGTTGGTGGCGTGACAGTGCCTTGTTGAGGGGTACTCTGTCTCTGTCTCACTCTGGCAAAAAGAAATAAGGTAAAATTCTTAGTATATACATATATATGTGTGTATTAGTGAACAGAGTCTAGCAGCATATTTTAATGAAACCACAATTTCATAGGATTTATGGATGTTCAAGGATGAATTACATCAAATAATTAACTTATTCTGTTTAGATCGTCTTAGAAATCTCCCAATTATGCGTATGTGGTATTTCTTAGTTGGCCTTCATGATATATATTTATATGTGTGTGTGTGTGTGTGTGTGTGTGTGTGTATTCACCAGAAAAAAATAGATAGGGAGAAAGCACCCCCTAATGAGGCATAGTCATACTGCATTTCCTTCATTTTTCTACTCCATTGAGATTTGGGGTGTACACACACCCACCCGGCACATTTGGTATTTTGTTTTTGTTTTGTTTTGTTTTGTTTTTGAGAGGTTTTTTGCTATAGGGCGCATGCGCTCGCCAGACAGAGACAGAGAGACAGAAAACGAGAAATCACCCCCTGGGGGATGGCCACGCCGCAATCCCTTCTCCTCCATTCTCCTCTCGGGATCTTGGGCACACACGCACACACACCCGGCATGAGTTTTAAACCACTGAGTCCGGGACGCGAACCGCAGTCGACTACGTGGGAGTCCAGCAACATAGCCATTATGCTAACTGCTGGTCCCACCTGGCACATTTTTCCAAGCTGCTGGGGCCAGGACTTCAACTGCGCAGTTGGCCATGTGGGATCCAGTTCCTTTAAACACCAGCCCACATAGACCAGCCCTGTCATATTCTTAATTAGATGTGTGATGCATACAGCAAATACTTAAGACCTGAGTCTGGTTTAAAGAAGAATTCAAGGGCCAGCAGACTGCATGGAGATTAAAGTGGCAGGATCCCATATGGCCAAATGAGGTTTGAGTCCTAGACCCGGTGGCTTGAAAAACATGCCAGGCACGAGTGCATGTGTGTCCAGAATCCCAAGAGGAGATGGGGGATGTTTTCTCACTTTCCTTCTCTCTGTCTCTGGTAAGTATACATGCCCTGCAGCAAAATAATAATAAAGAACAAGGTGACCATCCTAGTAAGTACTGTACTGGTCACAATGTAACACATTGCCAGCACCCTGGGGCAGCCCTCCCTGGCCAAAAACTCCTTTCTTCTAAAGGAAATCCCTGTTGATATTTGGGATAATCTACGTGTTTTGCTTTTATTACTTTGCAACCTACATATGCTTCACTAAAGAGAACAGTTTTGCCTGGTTTTGAATATTGTCTCAACAGAGCCGTGTTTCACTTTCCTGTTTCACTTTGGCTGGCTCAGCTTGGCTGCAACATTCACCTGTGCTGGACAGAACTGGCTTGGAACTGGCAGCGTGAGGCGTGCATATATGGTCAGAAAGGAATCAACGGTCAGTCAATGGCGCTGTAGGCTGACTCGCTGGGAAGAAAGAAGACAGAGGAGGAGAGGAAGAGTGAGGGCAGGTCCACCACCAGGACGGCCTAACACCAGGTCATGCTGCGGAAACAGCCCTGAAACCTCAGTGGCTCCTTTCCCACCTACCCTCCGCATCCATGGAGAGCCCACTGCAGCTCAGAACTGTCTCTCCAAGGGCCAGAGGGGCAGCCATCCTGGAACCTGCCGGCAGAGGGAGAGACAGGAAGCTCTCGCTGACTGATTGAGTCTCTGATTAGAATGATGCGTGAGTCACTTCACTGGACAAAGCAAGCCACTGTGACCACTTAGGACTCACTTCAGGGGGTGTCAGAGGGAAGGGCCCTGGACCCCTGGAAAGCAACAGCCTCTTCCACAGCACGTAGAAAACACAGAATGCCGGGAAGAGTCAGAGGGTGGAAAGGAAGTCAGGTAGATCTCCCAGGGCTTCGTGGGCCACACACAGCACCTGGACTCAGTCCAAGCCCCGGGCAGGGTGGCCAGGAGAGCGATGAGTTCTCATCTGTGTGGGTAAAGCAGCATCTCACCGCAGTGTGGGAATAGACTCCAGAGGAGTGGTAGGTGTGGAGGAAGGGGCCAAGGTGGAGCCCATTACTGCAAGCCAGGCTAAAAATGAAGGCAGCTGGGGCCATGATGGGGGATGGGCAGGGCGGCGGGTCTGGGGTAGATTGTCTTGGCTTTATCTTTTAAAACTATTCTGGTGGGGATGCAATTATGGATTACGCTGGTTTCAATTTGCATACTTCTTTTTGTTGTTGTTTTTTGTTTTTTGGGTTTTTTTGAGAGTTTTTTTGCTATAGGGCACATGCGCCAGAAAGACAGAGACAGAGAGACAGAAAGCGAGAAATCACCCCCCGGGGGGATGGCCATGCTGCAATCCCTTCTCCTCCATTCTCCTCTCGGGATCTTGGGCACACACGCCCACGTGCCCAGTGTGAGTTTAAACCAACAGGTCCAGTACTCGAACCGCAGTCAACTACATGGGAGTCCAGTGACATAGCCATTACACTAGTTGCTGGTCCCTCAATTTGCATACTTCTGATGACTAATAAAGTTGCCACTTTTTGTGTTCTTGACTCTGCATATCTCTGTGAAGCACCTGAGTAAGTCTCTTGCCCTTTTTTTCTTTCTTTTTTTTCCTTATAAGACAGGTTTTCACTGGGTGGTGATCTCCTGTCTCAGCCTCCCTGCTGGGGCTAGAGTGCATGCACCCAACTCAGGCTCATTTTTTAGACAGGGTCTTGCTAGGTTACCCGGGACACTTTTGACTTCACAATTCTCCTGCCTCAGCCTCTTGAGAAGGTGGAACCACTGATTCCCACTACCGTATACAGCCTTTTGGTTGACTAGGAATTGAACCCAGGCCTCCCACGTGGTCCCAGCCCCAGAGCACAGTGTTTTAGCACTACACACCACCACTGCTGACCTTGTCCATTTTGTAAAATTGAGTAGTTTAGGGAGCAGATAGCATAGCAGTTACTTTGTTGGACTTCCACATGGTTGACCATGGTTTGAGTCCTGGACCTGGTGGCTTCAAAATCACACCGGGTGCATGTGTGCGTGTGCCCAAGATCCCAGGAGGAGAATGGAGGAGAAGGGATTGTGGCATGGCCATCCTCCCTGGGGTGTGATTTCTCTTTTCCCCTTTCACTGTCTTTGTCTCTCTTTCTCTCCAGTGAGTGCACAGGCTCTAAGGCAAAAACGTCTTTTAAAAATTGAGTACTTTATCTTTTTCTTATGTATTTCCAGTTCTTTATACAATCTGGAAATAAATCCTGCTGTATTTTCTTCCAGGCTGTGGGTATGCCTGTCCCCACTCTCGCTGATGTCTTTTGATGACCACGTTCTTAGATGTAATCTGGTCCAATGTATCGCTCTTTTGTGGATCGTATTTTCTGCACCCCATGTAAGATATTTTTGGCCTCCCCACGTTCCTGAGAATGTTCTCTGTCTTTGCCATAAGCTTTATTCTTTTACCATGCACGTATCTATGATTTACCTCAGTACTGTGTGGGGCAAGACTGTCTTTTCCGCATTGACAATCAATTGCTCCAGCAGCATCCACTGTGAAGACAATAGTCACCTTTACCCACTGACTCAGAGCTAGTTTTGTGGTAAATCAGGAGGCCGTATGGTACTTGATGGGTCCATTTCTGAATTTGCTGTGATTCTCTTTGGTCTTTTGTAAATCCTGTGCCTGAATATATTGCGAATGAATGACAGCCAGTGATATCTGTTGGTAGGTCAGATGTGGGATTTGAGAGAAAGGGTTCAGGCATCTGAAAGTTTAACCTCGGTAGACTTTGTTTTGATTTTATCACCTTTATTACTGATAAATCTGATTGAGTTGGGATTTTTTAATTATTTATTTAATTTCATTCATTACTATTATTATTATTTAGTTTGACCAGACAGAGACAGAGAGAAAGAGAGTGTATAAGGGAAAATGAGAAAGCAAGCTGTCAGGTCTGGGAATTGAACCAGTCAGCCATGTGGGAATCCAGCGCTTTTAACCACTATACCACATGCTAGTCCCAAAAGCTGATTGAGTTTTAAGGCCTGAATAACTTAACTTTTTTAATTGCCAGAGGAGATATATGTTCTCAACAGAGCGACAGAGTGATAGAAAGAGGGAGAAAGCACATTCCTTCCCCCAGGGACATGGTCATGCTGCAATCCCTTCTCCTCCATTTCTTCACCCTGTTGGGATTTGGGGCACACACACATGAGTCCTGCATGCTTTTCAGGCTGCCGAGCACAGGATTAGAACTGTGATCAGCCATGTGGAATCTGGCTCCCTTAACCACTAGGCTATGGGGCCAGTCCCCCAAAGAACTTGTAATGCCACCCCCATGCATGTCATCCAGTGAAGCTTTCTCCCCGGTGGCTTTGCAAGAGATCAAATGAGAATAATGCCATTGATCTGAAACTACCTGAATTTTTAAAATATGGCTGTTCTCCCTTTGTCAAGTTCTATGAAAAAACATAGTCCAAAGCTGAAATCCCTTTTTTTTTTTTCTTTTTTTTCATTTTTTATTTTTGCCATAGAGTGCATGGGCTTGCCAGAAAAAGAGAGAGAAATAGAGAGAAGTCATCCCACAGGGGGGATGGCCATCCCACAATCCTTTGTCCTCCATTCTCGGAAGTTTGGGCACACGTGCACACATGCCCAGCATGATTTTCAAACCACTGGGTCTGAGACTCAAACCGTGGTCGGTCAATCATGTGGAAGTCCAATGCATTAACCACCATGCCACTGGCTGGGCCCCCTTTCTCTCTCTCTTTTTTATTAAGAATTATTTTATTTTATTTTATTTATTTTATTTAAATTTGACCAGAGAGGGACAGAGAAAGATAGAGAGAAAGAGAGAAAGTGAGAGAGCAAGCCGCCAGGTCAGAGACTCAAACCACAGTTGGCCATGTGGGAGTCCAACGCCCTTAACCACCATGCCACCTGCCAGTCCCCCCCTCCCCTCTTCTCTTTAATGTTCAGAGAAATTGAAGTTCAAGGTCTTTCTACCACATTTTATGTAACGGAACATTCTCAATCAAACGATACAGAGGCCAACCAGGTGGCCATATTCCCTTGCCCTTGTTCCAGGACAAAAGGTGAAGTCTGCAGATACAGAGCCCAGAGAGTAGTGCTGCCCAGGCTGTCAGCCTGTCCCCGGGGGCTCCAACTGGGTGAATGGCTCAGGGTGAGAGACCTATTCCTGCCTCCCCCTTGGGACTCACCCCTCAAAAGGGTCTTTCATCTCTGGATGGACTACAGTCTTTGCTCAGAAGATGGCAGTATGTGCAGGTATCCTTGGCTTACTTACAGCCATAGCGTTCTCAGAGGCCACTCAGTACATCCCAACGTTGTGCAGAGAAACCTGACTCAGAAAATGCCCCCCTCCAGCTACCCGGTCGACATGTATTCACACTCCTTCAAATCTGAATGCTCTCTCTGTTCTTTGTAAATAAGTTGACTTATGAAATTGCCATTTTTTTTTGTAGGTGAAATAGCAATTTTACGTGACCCAGACTAATACATGCCAAGGCTACGTTGGTTGTCGGTGCAGGAGAGGCACAAAGCTCAGTGAATAAAAGCATATCCAGGAGTTGGATGGTGTAGGTCTGAACCCCAGGTCTGCTCCCTGCCAGCTGCCAGCCTGGACAAGGTACGCAACCTCATCATCCTCACTTTCCTCTTCGGAAAAGTACTGATGAGATAGTACTCCTCTACAGTTGTGAGAAAGAACCTAGTAGTTCATACAGAGAGAGTTCTGGGCCTGTGGGAGGCTGCACACCAGCAGTCTGCTGAGGTTTCTCAGAGAGCAAACAATTGCCATGATTGGTTCGGCTTCATAAAACCTGACCTTCGAAACCTTGCTCTGATTGGCCACTAGAATCCCTCAGATTTGCATATCTGGCACCTCATGATTGGTCCAAAAGCAACCAATCATAACCCACCATTTACAACCAATCAAGGCCCACCGTTTAAAACCAATCATAACCCACCTTTTACGATCCTTCATTCAACCAATCACGGCCCACCAGCGTGTATATAACCACGATGCCTGGCCCACAATAGCCAGACGACCAGAAAGACAACGAAGACCGACACAGAAGACCAGGAAGACGACGACCCTGGAGAGCCTGAAGAGCTTAAACACCGCACAGTCTCCAGACGACCCTGAGGAGTTGTAACACTACATCATTTCCAGACCATCCTGAAGAGCTGTGACCCCGAGTCGTCTCCATGCTGCTCACAACAGACGACGCGACCCTAAAGAGTTGTAACACTGCGTCATCTCCGTGCTGTACCATGCTGCCCACAATAAACAGACGACACTGTGTCGTCTCCGTGCTATGACACTGTGCTGCTTGTTCCGGCTCTCACTCCTTCTCTCAGGAAACCTGTTCGACTGTTCCCTCGGGTCGGGACTTGGGCCAGCCGTGGCATGGTGGTTAAAGTGGCTCGATCCCACATGGTCAGTTATGCAGTTTGAGTCCCAGACCCAGCAGCTTGATGAAACATACCAAGTGCATGTGTGTGTGCCCAAACTCCTGAAAGAAGGGAGAGATGGAGGAGAAGGGGTTGCAGCATAAGTAGTCCTGGTGGAGAGTGCTTTCTCACTTGCTCACTCTCTCTTTCCGTTTCTCTCCAACGAGCACACATGCCCTCTGGCAAATTACATAAGCAAAACACACAGGGAAAGCTCTTAGAGCAGAGCCTGGCACACACAGCAAGTGCTCAGTGGCTGATCGTTTGATTAGGTGCAACAGTATTAACGAGGCAGAAGAAAGCTAGGAAATGGAAGCGGGTAAGAGGCTGGAGCATCTGTTTAGGGAGCTAGACAGAAAAACCGATCAGGCAGAAAATCCCCTCCCCCCCCAAGAGGTAATGTGGGCGAGAGCTCTCCAGTGTGGGGTTTCTAGCTGATTAAGCCACATTTGGTATAACCAATGGGATGAAAGTAATCAGTGGGCCCAGCCAGTGACCTAACACTACCCAGGTTAAGGAATTAAAAACCTCATGGAAAATGACAACCACGGCCCTTGAGCCTCTTCTCTCTCACACTTGGGCCCACTCTTACTTTTTGGGAGTTTCCTTTTCACTTTTACTTAATAAACTACCCTTTCCTTGCAATATTGGTGTATTTCATTCAATTCTTTGTCTGAAACACCAGAACATTGCTGAAGACATCCCACAACATTAATAACAGGTGGTGGGAGGGACAAGTAGAAGGATAAACAAGAACCCTGAAAGGTTCGTTTTACAAAGTGAAGAGCTGAGAGAGAGGGGAAAAAGTTATTGAGGGCAGAATGTATACCCTGAAAATGACAACGCTACTGGAAGTAGGGCCAGCTCAGCAGCGCAGTCTGATGGGCCCCACATGGCCAACCCCTCCCGCTGCCTCTCCTCTCGGGCTGTAAGGAATAAAATGGCTCTGTCATTTCCTGTGCTTGGTGAGCTGCCTTCTTTGGGTGGCATGTGACCCTCCCCAGCCAGGGGCTGTCTTGGGAGGAGTACACTGGACACAGACAAGAGCCACCAGGGTGTGTGTCATAAAAACAAGCTTCCTGTGGGAGGGACTCCTGGTCACAGTCAGACTCAGAGACGTCAAGCTGTCCTCCAGGGTGTAAAGTACCCTGTGAGGGCCAGCAGGTGGTATAATGGTAAAGACACTGGACTCCCACATGGCTGACCACAGTTCAAGTCCCAGACCAGGCAGCTTGAAACTCTGCCAGGCACATGCCCAAAATCCCAGGAGGAGAATGGAGAAGGGATTGCTGTGTGGCCATCCCCCCAGGTGATGATTTCTCATTTTTTCTCTGTCTCGCTGTCTCTTTGTCTCTCTGGTGAGCATGCACACTATGTGGCAAAAACCTTTAAAAAAAAAAGAAAAAGTACTCTGGAAGCATACCATAAACATCCAGGACCAAATCCTCTAGAGCCTCACCAAGAAAAGGCTAGAGTTTATAGCCACTGTCCAGAGACAGGCCTCAGACCAAATTTGAGGAAAACACAAAACAGGAATAGGAAACACATACACCTCAAGAGTACAGAATGAAGAATCCAGAAGTGAACCCACACATCTATGTTCAATTGAATTTTGACAAGAGTGACAAGACCTTTGAATGATAAAATACTATCTTCCTCAAATGGAGCTGAGACCACTGGATATCCACATGTAAGAGACACAAGTGGACCTTCTCTCACTCTGCATACAAAAATAAAAACGCAAAATGGATCAAAGGGGGCCAGCTCCATGTTCTGGTGCTCAAAGTGGCTGGAACCAATATGACCGACCAGATGGTTTGAATCCCAGACCTGGAAGCTTGAGAAACATCCCAGGCATGTGTGCATGCTTGCCCAAAATCCCAACAGGATAGAGAGGTGCAGGAGAAGGGATTGCAATGTGACTAAAATTTCCCATTAGGGGTACTTTCAAATATGGGGTAAATCTTCATGACCTTGGATTTGGCAATGGTTTTTTTAGATATGATACCAAAAGTACAATCAACAACAAAAATAATTATTAGGTTGTCAGGAAAGTCGTGACATGCTTTTCTATGAAAAAACATCATGACTTTCCTGACAACCCAATATTAATAAATTGGAGTTTATCAAAACCAACCTCCATGATTTATTCTTTTTCTTTTCTCTTTCTTTAGTTTTTCAATTTGACAGAAGGTATGTGCCCTTGCCAGAGACAGGGAGAGGGAGAAAGTACTAACAACGGGGCATGGTTACTCCACAATTCCATTTTCCCATTCCATTTGGTTTTGGGCACACATGCCTGGTGTGTTTTACAAGCTACCAAGTCTGGCATTCAAACCACATTGTCAACCATGTAGGATATGGCTTCCTTAACCACCTGACCCTGGGGTGGTCCCTTTTTCTTTTCTTTTTTCTTTCATTCTTTCTTTTTCTTCCTTTCTTTCTTTCTTTCTTTTTTTTTTTTTTTTTTATTTCCAGAGGGCATGTGCAAGAGAGAGAGAAAGAGGGAGAAAGCTCCCTCCAATGGGGTGTGGTCACACTACAACACTTTTCCCTCTATTTATCCATCTCATCAGGATTTGGGGCACACTGGGCTAACATTTGAACCACAGCCAACCCTGTGAGATCCAGCTTTCTAGGCATAGCACTTAACTGCTGCACCACAGGGCTGACCCAAAAGACACTTTTAAGACGAAACAGACAACCTACTGAATGGAAGAAAATATTTGTAAATCATATCTCTGATGAGTCTAGTATCCAGAACATACAAAGAATTCTTATATCTCTACAACAAAAAGACAATCCTGTTTTAAAATAGGCAATAAATAGATCTTAATAGATATTTCTCCAAAGAATATACATTAGTGTCCAATAAACACATTGAAAATACTCAGCATCACTTGCCTTGGGGAAATGCAAATCAAAACCACAATGAGAACACTTCACAACCACCAGGATAACTATGATCAAAAAAGCAAATGATAACAAGTGTTGACAAACATGAGCAAATTGGAACTCACACACATTCCAGTGGGAATGTAAAATGGTGCCACTGCTATGTGGAAAACAATCTGACAATTCCTCCAAAGGTTAACAAGACATTACATGGCCCAGCAATTCTACTCCTAGATATATATTAGGGAACTTCAAAAACTGTGTGGAAAAAATTGAATTAGAAGGTAAAAATAATGGGACCAGCAGATAGCATAATGGCTACATTGCTGGACTCCCATGTAGTTGACTGCAGTTCAAGCCCCGGACCTGGTGGCTTAAAACTCATGCCAGGCACATGTGTGTGCATGTCCAAGATCCCAAGAGGAGGATGGAGAAGAAGGGATTGTAGCATGGCCATCCCCCCTGGAGGGTGATTTCTCACTTTCTGTCTCTCTCTGTCCCTCTCTATCTTTCTGGCAAGGGCACGTGCTCTATAGCAAAAACCTCTCCAAAAAACTAAGGTAAAAATAGTAAAGAGTGGGTATGAGAAAAATAATTAGGACAGTTATATCTGCTTAGAAGTGTTATGCAGGGGCCTGGAGGTGGTTAAAGTGCTGGACTCCCATGTGGCCAACCACAGATCAAGTGCTAGATTCAGACAGCTTAAAATTCACACCAGGCACTTGTGAGTGTCTGCCTGAAATCCCAAGAGGAGAAAGAAGGAGAAGGGATTGTGGTGTTGCCATCTCCCCTGGGGGGCGATTTCTCACTTTCTCTCTCTCTGTCTCTCCAGCAAGCTCATGTGCCCTATAGCAAAAATCTCTTTTAAAATAGTGTTATGTGTCTGTTACACTAGTCTGCAAATTGTTTCATGAATGCTTTATCAAATTATGAAAGTTTAAGTGCAATAATATTTGAAGATTATACATGATAAACTTACAAGAGAAAAACAAATCTAGGCCTTTTCTCTATATTGTCTGGAAATATTATAGTTCACTCTAGTGTGTATCTGTTTGTCACCAAAAAAGTGCCTTGCCTAAAATAAAGGATTGACAAGTGTGCAAAATGTTCACAATCTTTTGTGAAATTATAGTTTATCATTAGTTTGTCTATAAGTTATTGTTATAAATGTTACTTGTACATTTTTTGTTATATAAAATTTTATAAATAAATAAATGCATAGAGAAAAAAAGGTAAAAAATAAAAAGTGTTACCTCTATTGGTCCAGCAGGTGGTGAGGCTAAAGTGCTGGACCCCACATGGCTGACTCTGCAATTTCAGTCCCAAAACTGGTCATTTGAAAAGCATGTCAGGCGCATGTGCATGCATGCCCAAAATCCCAAGAGGAGAATGGAAGAAGGGATTGTGGCATGGTCATCCCCCTGGGGGGTGATTTCTCACTTTGCCTGTGTCTCTCTCCAGTAAGCACGCGTGCCCTATAGAAAACTAATACATATATATACATACACACATACATATGTAATGTGTGTGTGTGTGTGTGTGTGTGTGTGTGTGTGTATACACAGTCATTTAGTCCATCTCTAAAGAACTGAGGGTCCTGGGTGTCTAACTGTATCAGTGCAGTCTTTTTTTACATTGCTAACTGAAGGAAAGTGGGTGCCCTTTAAAGATGTATTAAGATTAGGAAACAGAAAAAAGTCCAAAAGACCCAAATCATGCACATAGGCTACAAAACTGGGGACCAGCAGTAGGTGTAATGGCTATGTCACTGGACTCTCATATCATCGACCACGGTTTGAGTCCCGGGCCCAGTGGCTTAAACTCGTGCCGGGCGCGTGTGCATGCGTGCCCAAGATCCCGAGAGGAGAAAGGAGGAGAAGGGATTGCGGTGTGGCCATTTCCCCTGGTGGGGTGATCTCTTGCTTTCTGTCTCTCTGTCTCTTTCTGGCAAGCGCACAGGCCCTATAGCAAAAACCTCTCCAAAAAAAAATTTTTTTTAAATGTGCAAAACTGCCCTTGTTTGATGAGAAGAATGAGGAGTGTTGTCATGATAGACAAGTACCCTGGTGAAGCTTTCCGAAGCATTTTCATGCTAAAGCTTTTGCTAACTTTCTCAAAACACTCTCACAATAAGCAAATGTTATTCTTTAGTCTGCCCAAATGTCAACAAGCAAAATGACTTAAGCATCCAAAAAACCTGTGACTATGACCTTTGCTCTCAACCAGTCTGCTTCCACTCTGACTGGACCACTCCCCCTCTTAGTAGTCTTACTTTGATTGTGTTTTGTCTTCAGGATCACACTGGTAAAGCCATGTGTCATTTTCTATTACAATTCTTCAGAGGAATGCTTTAGTATCTTGATTCCACTTGTTAAAAATGTCCTTCAAAAGCTCTGCTCTCATCTGCAACTGATGTGGGTATAATAGTTTTGGCAACCGTCAAGCAGAAAGTTTGCTCAACTTTAATTTTTCAGTAAAAATTGTGTAAGCTGAACCCATTGAGATGTCATCAATGTTGGCTATTTTTTCTGCTGTTAATAATTAGTTCTCACGGTGCTGGCAGGTATAGTGGTGGTTAAGATGCTAGCCTCCCACATGGCCAACTATGATTTGAGTCCTGGACCTGGTGGCTTGGCTTCTCACTTTCCCTCTCTCTCTGGTCAAATTTTAAAATAATAATAATAAATAAAATGAAATAAAGTGATTCTTTTAAAAGTATTAGTCCTCTTCAGTGAGGACAGAAACAATTTTTTCCTTACAAATTGATGTGACTAATATTCCATTTTGGGTGTCATCTTCAACATCATCTCATGCCTTCCTTTTCTTTTTTTCTTTTCAAGGTTTTTGTCATAGAGCCTATATGCTTGCCAGAGATAGAGAGAGACAGAGAGAAGGAGAGTGAGAAATCATCTCATGGCTCAATCCCTTACCCTCTAGTCTCTTCTTAGGATTTTAGGGACACACGCATGCACCCAGCATGATTTTCAAGCTGCTGGGTTCCCAAGTCAAACCACAGTTGGCCATGTGGGAGTCGAGCACTTTAACCACTATACCACCCGCTGGCCCCATCCTGTTCCTTCTTAAAACGAGTTTACCACTTGGAAATTGCCGATTTCTTTAGGGCATTATCCTATGAACTTTTTGTAAAGCAGCAGTGATTTCACCATTCTTCTACCCAAGCGTCACTGTAAATTTGATGTTTGTTGCTGCTTCAATTTTAGCAAAATTCATCTACTCTGATAGGGGCTCTTTTCAAACTAACGACTTATCCTTCTTAATGCCTCAAACTAGATCTTGTTTAGACATGTTATAACGAAGTAGTGTGAGTTTATTTCGGTGCAAACAAAATGTTACAATCCATGCATAGTTTTTTTCATAACACACATTTTCCATAAACTTTTTGAAGATCCTTTGTATATCAAAGAAAAGGGAAAACATATATCCACACCAAAAAATTGCACATGAATATGTTTAGCAATACTCATTATAATAGTCAATAGGTGGGCTGGCAGGTGGCATGGTGGTTAAGGTGCTAGACTCCCACGTGGCTAACCACAATTCAAGTCCTGGACCTGGAGGCTTGCTTTCTCACTCTCCCTCTATCTCGCTCTCTCTCTCCTTCTCTCTCTGGTCAAATTTTAAAATAATAGTAATAATATTAAAATAATAATAATAATAGATTAAATAATTTTTTTAAATAGTCAATAGGTAGAATGAAATGAATGTCCATCAATTGGTAATGGATAAACAAAATGTATTTTATCCAAACAGTGGGATAGTGTTCAGTCATAAAAAGAAATGCAATACTGAGCTAGCCCCATAGCACACTGTGTATTGGGAGTTGGAACCCACATGGCCAGCCCTGGTTTGAATCCCAGCCCCAGTGGCTTGAAAAACACACTGCACATGTACATGTCCTGAATCCTGTTGGCTGCATAGGTCTGCAGGGGGTGGAAGATTGGAGATGGAGATGGTGATGGCTAAGGGTGTGGCTTGTTTCTTGGGATGAGGAAAATGTTCTAAAATTGACTTTGGTGATAGCTGTGCAACTCTGAATAAAAAATACTAAAAGCCATTGAATTATGCACTTTCAGTGGGTGAAGTATATGATATATGAGTTGTATTTCAATAAAAATTATATCAATAAAGGGTTGTTGAAATAAGAAATAGCACTTATTTTATTGTGTAAGATAAACACTGTCCAAAATTCTTAAGAAAAAATGCAGCCTATTGTCTACATTATGGAAATGAAACACCGTAAGAATAAAATAAGAAATGGCCAAAAAGGTGCCCCTGGGATGTGCGGCTGGGGTGGACAGAGTCAAGAGGTTGCTCTGTCCTGTCAAGAGGTTTCCCTACCACTTGCTCTGTCATCCTGTGGTCAAGGGGGCGCTTCCCCCCTCCCCCCACTGTGCTGTAACCAGCAGTGAAGCTCAGCTCACTGTTGAAGCCACAATCCCCAGGGCACCTGCACCCCCCACCTGCAATCACTGTCTCTTCTTGAACCTCAAGCCCTTTGCAAGTCATTAGGAACTTCTGGGTGTGCCCTGACTCACAGATTCTCCACTTCCCCTCATGAGGGCTGTGCTCCTGAGCCCCTCAGAGTCAGATACAGCCAGAAGACTGGTTTTGCTGACGAAGTGTGGGTGGGAGCTTTAGGGGCTGGGTCAGGAAGGCTGGGTCCCCTTGCCCATCATGGTGAGCCAAGTATGGAGGTGGGTCCTCTTCCTAGCTCCCTGAGTGGCCACAATGGGCAGAGCCCAACACCTCAGTCCTCTGATTTCAGCAACATCTTCCTACAGCAGACACGGGATTCCCTCTGCTCCCACTCTTTGGGGCGCAACCCTCCTCCTCCCTCATGGCACACTATTTCCCTCCAGGCCCCCGATGGCCACCTTGGCCCATGGACCTGACCCCTCAGCCATTTCATCTGCTCGTAGCAAGGGACCTTGCCGTCCATCCTCCCCAGTCATCCACTCCCCTTCTCATCTCAAACCCCTTCACTTTGGGTTGCGAGCAGTCCACGCTGGGCCAGCTCAGACTTTCCAGCCCTGTTCTAGAGTCCTGTCGCAATTCTTCACCTCCCTTGACCCTTCTGATCCACAGAGGCTTCTCCTGCCTTTGTCCCTCTCTCCCTAGCGCTGATCAGTCTGGCCTGCTAGCTCCGCTAGCTCCGTCTCCCACACCCTCTGTCCTCCCCTGCCCTCATCCCGCTGGGTGCAGCAAACCACGCGACTCAGCCCGAAGTCACGGGGGGTGGGGGGGGGGGAGGACATCCCCTGCACACCCTGTAGTCAGGACAAGGGCCGGGGTGGGGGACTGTGAGTAGATGCTGTGCGGCCGTCTCAGGTCCGAAACCCCGCTCTCTCCAGCTGTTCCCCACACCTGCACTCAAGCAACTAACTCACTGTGGCCAGAGAAAACATGCTGACCAAAAAAAAAAAAAAAAAAAAACCATGCTGACGCTACCTAGTGACCAAAGGCCCCTGGTGTTGCCAACTACGTTCCTCCACTTTCCTGCCACCCTGCTATCCAGTCTCCACCACCACCCGGGGATTATCTGGCCCTCTGCTGACCGCTCGATGCTCTCACTGGGCAACTCTACCACCTGCACACCGGTGGCATGCACGTCTTTGTCCAGATGCTGCACTGCACGCGAGAGCACACCCCCACCTCTACCAGCTCTTCCGTCCACTTCCTGTGCTTCATCTGCCATTGAAAGCAAACTGCTGGGCCCCTCGTTGCCTCCCAGCCTTGCCCCTTTCTGTGCCTCTCCTGCATGGCGCAGGAAAGCGTGGAGGCTGGCCTAGTAGGTCTTTCCACTCTGACCTTGCTCTCTCGTGGCCCACTAGTGAAGATTTCTACTCCACTCTGCTGCAGAGGCCACTGTGCAGTTGCTGCCTCCCATGCATCAAATCCAACGGCCTGTGCAGGCTTCTCGTACTACCTCGCTCTGGGCAGGGCTGGACTCGGACAAGCACTCCCTGCTCTCTGCACTGTTTTGCTGTGCTGCTCCACTCTTCACGCCCTTTCCTTTCTCCTGTCTCTCTGGTCGTCTATTCCCACCGCCCGTTGCTTGCAGCTCCTCTTTCTGACCTGTCAGTGTCGACTCTCCCCATTAGTCTTCCGAGCTCTTCTCAGTCTGCATTCACCCATGGGCAGATCGGCCCGTCCTGTGACGCAAAGGCCACAGCTAACCCAGCACCTCCAAGTTCATATCTCCAGCCCAGGGCTCTGGCCACAAACTCGTTAGTCCAAGTGGCTACTTGACCTCCCTACGTGGTGTCTAATAAGATTCTCCCTAGCACGTCCAAAACAGAACCTTCAGTTTTGTGCAGTAACCTGGTCTCCCCTGAGTCTGCAAAGGCACCCTCATTCACTCACCCTCGAGGTCCTCCTCTTGCCTGCTTTGTCTCCTGGCTGTGCGCACCTTCCGAGGTCCTTTGGCCTTTCCCTTCAAAGTGCTCCCAGAATTCAGCCTCTTTTCACCACCACCCCCATCCCCGTCACCTGCTACCACTGGCCGTCACCTGCCTGCTCTTTCCTCTGCCCTCCGTTCTCTGCTAAGATATCCCTCCCTTACCTCTGAGGACAGAAGTCTGATCTTTCGTATTCCAGAATTCCTTCCCAAGGGCCTGAAGGAGTCACTACAGACATTCACCGACCACTTGGTCCATCACTAGCGGGGCATTTCCTGCGGTCTGTCCCACAGTGGTTTGTGCTGCAGAGTAAAAGCCTCTTATCTTCATTCAAGCGAAGACGGGCATTCCTTCGCTGCTCCGCTTTTAGAAATAAAGACTTGTGTTTTTGTTTTTGTGTATTTGCCAATTAGTAACCTAAGAACTTCAAACTCACCTATAACCTACAACCCGCCCCTTCCTGGGCCAGGCCAGTGTAAAAGGCTCCTTATGCTGATGGACAGCTCTCCTGCTCTCAACTGCATGAAAGAAACCACTGCACCTCAGCGGCCGAGAAACGTGCTGGTCTCTTCTCTGGGTTTGTCACGTGATCTCATGGTTAGAAGCAACTGCGTGAACTATTATCGCTGCAGAGCGTATTTCCATCGATATCCCGATAGACACAGATCTGTTCACGGAGCAAGCCAGGCACAAAGAGACGGGCCACCTGGGGGCCACAGGGGGGGTGCGATGACAGCTGTGCAGCCTTCATTTTTGGATGTATGTTACTGTTTCATATACTCACAAAGGGAAAGAAAAGAAAATCACCCAGAATGCAGGAACCTAAAACCAAATACAAACATAAACGTGTGGACCAACCTGAAAGGGGAGGGCCTTCTGGTCACAATACGGTGTGGCCAACCCCCTGGGGGATTACTTCTCACTTTCCCTCTCTCTGTTTCTGTCTCTCTCTGGTGAGTGCACGCATCCTATGGCAAAAAAAGAAAAAAAAATCTTTAAAAAAAGTTCATCATCCTTGCATCTAGATGCGAGGGACATTTGATAAAACAAAAGCGAGGGACATTCTATGAAGCATCTGGCCTGTACATTTCAAAATATCAATGTCTCAAAATATAATGAATGACAAAGGCACTGCTCTGAATGAAAGGAAACAAGATATATATGAGTATTAAAAGCAGTGTGTGATCAGGATCTTGCTAAGAAGGACATTGTTAGTGGGACCAGCAGGTGGCGTGGTGGTTAAAGCGCTGGACATTCTCACATGGCCAACCATGGTTTAAGTCCTGGATCTGGTGGCTTGCTTTCTCACTTTCTCTCTTTCTCTGTGTCTCTCTCTGGTTAAAATAAAATAAGCAAATGAATAAATAAAATTGAAAATAAATAATTCTTAAAACAAAAAAAAGGACATTGTTGGGAATACCAGCAAACTCTGAACCAGGACTGTAAATTAGATCACAGTTTTGTTTCAGCGTTAATTTCCTGAATTGGATAATTGCATTGTGGCTATAGAACATAGTTTGTTTTTAGGAAATACAGAGGTATTCAGGGATAAAGGGACATCATGTCTACAACTTGTTCTCAGTGACTCAAAGAAACCAGGCAGATGGATAGGCACACAGATTATTTTTATTTTTATTTTTTATTTATTTTTATTTTTATTTTTTTTGGAGAGGTTTTCGCTATAGGGCACGTGGGCTTGCCAGACAGAGAGAGATAGAGAGACAGAAAGCGAGAAATCACCCCCCAGGGGGGATGGTCACACCGCAATCCCTTCTCCATTCTCCTCTTGGGATCTTGGGCACGCACTCACACGCACCCGGCGTGAGTTCTAAGCCACTGGGTCCAGGACGCGAATTGCGGTCGACTATGTGGGAGTCCAGCGACATAGCCATTATGCTAACTGCTGGTTCCCGGCACACAGATATTTTCATAAACTGTATGAGTGTGTACACAGGTAGAAGATAGAGACAGAAAGAGGAAGCAAATGTAGTAAAAATTTAACACAATTTAACTCGATGAAAGGCACCAAGTAATTCTTTACACTGTTCTTGCCACTTTTCTGAAATTATATCTAAAATTTTAAAAAAGATTTTGGATCCTGTAACAAGATCCCACAAATTTGGATGACTTAAAACCATGCAAATGTATCCTCTCTGTTCTACAGGCTAGAAATCCAAATTTGCAGTGCTGACAGGACCAGGCTGGCTCCCAGGGCTCTCCCCTCTGCCTACTGCGTAGGGGTCATGGCATCCTTGGCGTTCTTGCCTTCTGTAACTCCATTCTGCCTCTATCTGTACGTGGCCCTCTCTCTGCCTTCCTATAAGGGCACCCAGCAGTCCTAGATTTAACTCCTCCCCTCCCATACAACTTCTCTAGCCTGGACTCATCTTAATTGACATCATCTTAACTTCACATCCTGAAAGACCCCGTTTCTAAATACGGTCACCATCACAGCTTCCAGGAGCTAGTAAAAGTCTAAGGTTAGGGAAACTGGGAAAAGGGTGCCCGGGAATTCTTTGTCCTGTTCTTGCCACTGTCATGACTGTTTGAAATGATTGGGTTGTTGGAAAAGTCATGACATGTTTTATATGCAACAACATGTCACGGCTTTTTCAACAACTCCACATACCAAGATAAAAAACAATAATCCAATGCGTATTCAAAAACTACCAGCCAGAATGCCTCCAGTGGTGCCATGTGAGGGCCTTGGTTGCAGACCCCCTTCCCCAACTGCCCAGCCCTCCCGCCCTCTCTCCCCACCCCCTCCTTTGCTCCAGCCATGCTGCCCTTCTCCGGTCTTCTGACTCAGGGCTTGCTCCTGCCCCGGGCGTTTGCAGCGTAGGTTTTTAGCCAGAACATTCCTCCCCAGAACAACGTGTGGCTCCTCAAGTCTCTGCTCAGACACCCCCTGTCCAGAGAGGCTCTTCCTGACACCCAGTCTAACACTAGCTCCCCTTTCTGTCTCTCCCCCATGCTACTGGCTTTATTGTCTTTCATGTAAGTTCTCATTAGTGGGAAATGAATCGCCAATGCCTGCCCCTCATCAGAGATGGAGCCCCTGAATGTGAGCTGGGCCTGATCTCCAGGCCCCGGACAGATGCAGGCCCCTGGTGGAGGCTGGGCCCTCACTGCAGAGGAAGCTGAAGCACACCATGCTTGGGAAAGCACTGCAGGGCATTCACCTCTGTCTAGCCTGGTGTTCACCGCCCTAGACTAGTCACTCACTACACATTCCTGGAGTATCTCAAGGGTCTGGATTCTCCTTCCAGCCATGGGGGTGGGGGACTAGGGGTGCGCATCAGTAGGCAGCCTCTTTAAACACAGAGCACAAATGTTTGGAGACATCCCTGTGGTCCCAGAGGCCTGTTCTGGCACTTTCTGGCCAGAGGTCCAGGAAGACCTGCTCAGAGAAAAAGCCTGAGGTGTATGCTTCTGTGGCCCCCGGCGTTACTGACTTTTGGCCAAGTGTCCTATGAATATAAGTCGGCCCGTGCAGTGCAGAGGTGACAGAGCCCGCAGACCCCAGCCAGGAGAGGAGAGCGCGGTGCATTTTGCAGCCAGAGCTCTTGGACAGCGCCAGGAAACACGGGAGAAACCCAGCCGCGCCGACTTCATTCAAAGCCCGATGGGGGCGCGAGCCGTGAGGACGCTGGGCCTCGAGGACCGAGCCAGCCTCGCCCCCGACCCCGGCAGTCCGTCTCTGCAGTTCATCAGCCAGAAGGAAAATGGCCCTTGATCGCCTCGGGGCGCCTCGGTGGGCCCAAGGTTCAAGGACCCACCTCTTTCTTCTCCGTCAGTTGACACACACTGGATCAGGATCAATCAATCACCAGGAACTTGCAAGTCCTTTCCTCTCCGGACCGCATGATTTTTGAACTCATCCATAAATATTTCTTAGACTTCCGAAGAGCAAGAAGGTAATGAAGTAAAACAGGATCGGAATACCGCTTACTGAGCGTTCGCGGGACCCATAGTGGGCCCGCAGTTCCGGGACGAGGGGGCACTCCCGGTGGGCTCCGAGGAGGCGGGTCAAGGGCGGGGGGAGCCGGCGGGCGGGTTCGGGCCCAACCAGGGGCTGGGGCCGGGGGCGGGCCGGGGGCGGGGCCTAGCGGCGCTGAGGGCGGGGGTGCCTCGCAGCCGGGCATTGGCTGGAGTCGGACCTCGCCCCCGCCTATCGGCCAATCGCCTTCTGCCCACTCTCCGCAGCGGGGTCTCCTCGCGGCCCTCCAGTCCCGAGATCTCCGTCTCTGCCTGAGCTTTCCCCGCCGCAGCTCGTCTGGCCTGGACCAGCCCTTCTTTCCCGCGCTTCGTCCAGGTGAGCGCCGGCCCAGCGCCCTGCGCTGAACGGAAGGTCCCGGCCGGGATCCGGGATTTTCCCTGCCCGACACTCCCCCCAGGCACCGCCCGGAGTTGCATCATCTGCACCTGGACACCGCCGAGCAGGACCAGCCCCGTGCCCCGCACCGGGGCAGGTAGCGCCCCCCTTCCAGCCCCCAGCGCGGTGACCCCCCCTCTGCCTCTCGGGTGCTGCGGCGATCAGATCCCCCCACCTCCTGGGCTCCCCCCTCCCCCTAGTCCAGACCCCTTGAAACCAGGGGCTGCGTTCCACGTGGCCCGCAGTCCCCACCTCAGGCTCCGCGGCTGCAGAGCAGGACCCCGCTGTCCACGATCTCCGGGGCGCTGGGCAGGGACCTGGGTGGAAGTTTTAGGGAGTTGTACTGTTTCGATGCCTGTCATTGATTTTTTGCTGCATTTTGGATGAGAAATGGCTGTTTTGCAATCGCTCTTTCCCGCCGATTGTGTGGGATGGGGGTAAATATTGAGGTGGTTGCGCGGGCCGCACGTGAGCTGGGTGTTTGCTCGGGGTGGGAGTGGGGCCCAGGGTACGCGGGGCTCCGCCCTGAGCGCATTCAGAGACTGGAGGGTGCCCTGACTCTTCCACTTGCGGGAATCCCAGGAGAGGTGGATGGCTCAGCCGGGAATGCGGACGGGAAATGGGGGAGGGGCGGCAGAGCAAAACGCGTAGCTTTCCAAGAGTTTCCTGGGTGTCCTAGTCCGAAACTTTGACCTAAAGTGTCCCTTCCGAAGGCCGAGTGACCGAAATGTTTCCTGACCCCTCCTCCGTCTTCCCCTTCCCTACCTCGCCAAGAGCCTCAGACTCCCATATTCGTTTATTGCCGTCCACACACGCAGCCCTAACCAGCTCCCTCTGGGCCCACCTCTCGCTGGGGTGCAGGGGCGGCCTTGGGGGCGTCGTGACTCCAGGGGGGCCGTGTGGCTTAAGGTGTTCGCGGAGCCGTCCTGGGGTTCCAGGTGAGCTCCCCTCCCCAGGACGCAGGTGCGTCTGCCCACTGTCTCCGCGGGAGATCCTGGCCTGGCAGACCAGAACCCTGGGCTTCGGACGCGGGTAGTCAAACGAGCTTCCGGCCCAACACCCTTGGGTTCAGCGGAGACGAGACCCGCTGGGATCTGTGCACCCAGCAGCCCGTCACCTTGTGGGAGATTGCGCCAGTGCGAGGCGAGTCTCCAGAAACGAGGCTCTGGCGCTTGCGTCTATCGTGGGCGGGTCTACAAGGCTTTCTGGCTAGTGTGGCTCGCGACCAACAGGCCAGGGCCACCGCTGGTCTGCCTCTGACGCGGAGGCATGCTAGGACTGGAGCCACCGGCCTGTTTTATTGAAAAGATGTGAGGAGACCGTGGTACTGCTCCTCTGGGTGCTGTGGTGCCTGCTGGGCGCTAGTCTGCTCTGGCCACCTGTTAGGAGACAGGGAACCCGGTAGGGTCGCCCCTGTCCTGGCCGATGGCAGCAGTGCAGGGTTGGAGCATCCTGGGAGGTGTTGGCCCAAAGAAGTGAACTGGACTAACCGGCCCAAGACTTTTCATTTACAACTCAAGTGAGAAGAAATGGCTGTTTCGAAATCGCTCTTTTCAGCGGTTGTGTGGGGGGTTGTGTGGGGTCGTGGATAAATAGATAAATAGCTTTGTAGTTGCCCAGGCAGCGGGGGTGGGGGTGGGGGGGATGGCACAGGGCATGTGAGAATGAATAAACCATAATTAAATCCAGTTCTCACTTTCTACAGCAAACTGGAAGCTGGGGAGTTGCAGGACTGGTGTCTGGATGGGGCTGTGCCCAGACACCCTGAGCTGTATCTCCTCTCCCAGTTTCTCAAAAGCGCTTTCCAAGTCCAGAGGGCTCCAGCAACTTATTTTTCAATTTTTGTTTTTGCTATATACCAAGTACACTGTCTGGAGAGAGGAAAAGTAAAAAGCCACTCCACAATTCCTTCTCCATTCTCTAGAGATTTGGAGCATGCACACACACATACCCAGTATGATTTTCAAGCCACCAGGATTTGAATTGTGTAGTCAGCCATGTGGGATCCAGCTGCCTTAACCCCGGCACCACCTGCTAGCCCTTTCAATAGGTTTTTGTTTTGTTTTTGAAGGTTTTTGTCATAGGGGGCATGCACTCACCAGAGAGACAGCAAGAGGGAAAGTGAGAAATCACCCCCCAGTGGGTACAGCCAGTCCACAATCCCTTCTCCATTCTCTTCTTGGGATTTTGGGCACATATGCCACCTGCTGGCACTTCAATGCATTTTTCAACAGCAATTTTAAATTTATAGAAAAATGGAGCTGATATGCTACCAGGAGATGGCATAATGGTTAGGTCACTGGACTCCCATGTAGACTCATGCCAGGCACATGTATGTGTGTGCCCAAAATCCTGACAGGAGAATGGAGGAGCAGGGATTGCGTCATGGCCATTCTCCCGGGGGGTGATTTCTCACTTTTTGTTTCTCTGTCTCTCCAGCAAATGCACACGCTCTATAGCAAGAATCTCTCTCTCTAAAAAAAAAAAAAGGAAAAACAGAGACAACAGCATATAGAGTTCCACTCTGCCGTGAATGACTACACCGTCACACAGTGATATATCGTTGTCAGCTCCGTATTTTCATCCAGTTTCTAGTTGTTCCCCAGCTCCCTTGTTCCGTTCCAGATCCCAACTTACATTTCACCATCATGTCTCCTTACAGAGCTCGAGCTGTGT
Source organism: Tupaia tana (assembly GCA_026018925.1). NCBI lineage: Eukaryota > Metazoa > Chordata > Mammalia > Scandentia > Tupaiidae > Tupaia > Tupaia tana. The sequence continues at coordinate 136,310,056 of JAKSZU010000001.1, forward strand.
GAGCTCTCAGGCAGCCTGGTGAGTGAGGGCCATGACACTTGGCTGGGGACTTGATCTTCCTGTTGAATGTGGGAAATGAACGGAGGCCCAAAGGGGCCAAGTTCAGTCCTGGTCTTTGAAGCTGACGTGACGTGGGCGAGTATTCCTTCATGGCTCTCCAGAGTCAGTATAGAAGTCAGTGGTGGTATACAGTCACAATGCCATGCCACTGTCATCACTGTTTATACCCAAAGTGTTTCATTGTACCCGGCAAAACCTGTGCTCTCTGCACCCATGGGACAGTCACTCCCCTTCCCCCGGAACCTCTATCTCAGTGAGTTTGCCTGGGTGCTCGTACGAGCCAGACACAGGACATTGGACTACTCTAGGGGCCTCATGTAAGTGGGATTGGAGTGTTTGTCCTTTTGACTGGCTTATTTCACTGAGCGTAACGCCCTCAGAGTTCATCTGTGTTGTAGCAAGTGTTAGAATTCCACACCTTTTTATGTCTCAGTAATATTCTAGTGTGTGTCTAGACTGCATATTTTCCATCCATGCAGTGAACACTGCAATTCCACCTTTTGGCTATTGTGGAAAAGACTGCTATGTGCATGGGTGTGCAAATATCTGTGTCCTTTTTTGGGGTGTATGCCTAGGAGTCGAATTGCTGGGCCATATGGTAGTTCTATGTTTAACCTTTTGAGAAATGGCCAAACTCTTGTTTGCAGCAGCTGGAGCCTGTATTTTTATGCTTGGACTTATTTGGATACCTGGAGCCCCACATCCGGAGAGGGTGGGTAAGCAAGATTTGCCAGATCGAACAGGATGAAGCCGAACTGACGTCTCTCCCCTCTCTTTGGTAGATCTCAGCATGCCTTCCGAGAGATCCTCAGCAGAAGAGGCTGCAGGATGCCCCCAACTCTCAGGGGCCCACTCAGGGAGAGGGAGCCTGGAAAAGGGGCCCTCAGGGGACAAGGAGATTAAGGAGCACCTGTGGATTCGCCCCGATGCCCCAAGCAGATGCACCTGGACACTGGGCCAGTCTGTCGCCAACTCCCCGCATCACCACACTGCCCCGTAAGTCACAGCTTCGATCACAGAAGGATTATCATTTACCTTGGTGGGCAGGGTACATGTAGGCCATGGACTCAGTTGTGAGTGTCACTGTAGGTGCTCTGTGAGCTGGGGTGGGTGAGCGTAGTCAGCTGAAGCACTAAGAGGCCAAGATACTGCAGCCAGCACCTAGGCCTGTGCCCGGCCGTGCTTGCTGAGTAAATGAATGTGCCCAGGCCACAGGCTTTGAGTGAGTGCTGGAGATTTCTCACCCAGGTCTGTCTGGACCCACAGGTGTTCGACAGGTGAGTACACCTCCTTTCAGTAGTCAGGATTGTGCCTGTGGTCTCCTACTTAGCTCTCGGCCACGAACACTCCCTGGTCACTAAATGTTCTGTAGTGAGCATTGTTTATGATGGGACAGAGACTGTTGGATGAATAAACCATAATTTAAAAAAAAAAATTGCCAGAGGGTGCATGCACTTGTGAGAGACAGAAATAGAGAGAAAGAGGAAGAGAGCACCCCCCCCCCCCATGGGGCATGATCACACCACAGTCCATTTTCCTTTATTTTTCCCTCATTTAGCATTTGAGGCGTACCCAGTGTGTTTTTCAAGCTGCTAGGGCCAGTATTTAAACCACTTGATCAATTATATGGGATCTAGCTCCCCTAATCACTAGGTCATGGAGCCACCCCATAAATACTCATTTTTAAGCCCTCTTATGGGTAAATAGATGGTTGCAATGATCTCTTTTTAAATAACTGCAATGGAAAGCATTATATAAAGATTAATCAACAAATCTTTATTAAGCATCTATTATATTATATTACCCTTTCTTTTTTTTCTTCCTTGATTTTTATTTTTTATTTTTGAAGAGGTTTTTGCCTCAGGGCTCATGTGCTTGTGGAGGGTGGAGGAATAGAAACAATAAGAGGGTAAGTGAGAAATGACTCCTCAGAGGGGATAGCCACACCCCACAATCCCCTCTCCTCCATTCTCCTCCTGGGATCTTGGGCACCCATGCCTGGCATGATTTTCAAGCCACCAGGTCTGGGATTCAAACTGCGAATGACCATGTGGGAATCCAGTGACATAACTGCTATGCCACATGTTGGCCCCAGTGAAATGATTTTTCTTTTTGTTAGAGAGCAGAACACTGGGGTGACTTTGAGGAGGTACTCGTTCTCTTGGAACTCTTTCATACTCATATCGTCCCTCAGGCCACATTTCATCTCTTTTGTAAGCCATTGAGTTCTTTCAGGAATGAAATGTAAAGTATTCAACAATCTCCTAATTGTTCACAGAGATTTTACAAAGTGCCTCACTAGTAGACTGCAGAAATAAGACCGTATTTCTGGGTCACTTCTGATCTAGTTGCAATTTTCTGCTAACTCTGGGCTGCCAGGAGACCCTGTAAACATCATCATCCCTATATTATTCTTTTTAAGTACAGAAAATATATTGGTCAAAAAAAAGAAAAAAGAAAAATCCCTGCCCCATCATGAAACTTAAATCGAACTCACTCAGTTTTAGGATTTTATTTTCTTAGTAGAATCTCCTTGAAGTAGAACAAATGGATGAAAGTGCTTTTAGATGTTTTATTCTTATTCTGTGTCTACTGCTACTGACAGTTGTAGTTATTGATTTAAAAAACAGTGTGTCGGGGGTGCATTCTCAGTGGGGTCAGTAGAAAAAAATGAAAAATCACAAACCCAGAAGCCCTGCATGTTAAATGTATCTCAGTGCTGGAAGCTCAGGCGGGGGCCTTCCTGCCAAGACAGACCAGGGCGGTGGGCAAGAGGCCCCCATAAGACCAAGGTGTGGCCTCGGACATGGGCTGGCAAGAAGACCTGGATTCCTGGGCTTCTGACTCCAGGGCCCGTGCAGGAACACCACTGTCCAAGCTATGAGATAGAATTACACTCGGGCCCCAGACTGGGCTAGTTCATCCCCACAGAGCACCCTCAGGGGCTGGCATCTCATCCTCAATCCAGAGTCTGGGGCCACTGACCCAGGTTGTGTGCACTCTCACTCAGGGATGTCACTGGTGGCACAGGGCTGGGAGGACACCCCAAACACTAGACCGAGGTTCCCTGGAGGGAGATGCAGTCACTGAAGATTCCTGATACTGAAAGCATGTGGGGTGTTGGGATGAGGGTGAGGTGGTGAGGCAGCCTTTTCGTAACCAGAAGGTGCCAGCCATGTGGGATCTGAGGAAGGGGATTACGGAGGGTTATAGGTTAAGAGGGGCCCAGAAGAACCAGTGTGTGGAGCAGATGGCAGAGGGGAATAAGGATTACCCTGATGGTCGGGAGTTCGGGGTTATTCTGAGGTGTTCTGGGGGCTGTCCCCACCCTTCCCCTGTGGCCTCCTGGCCTGTCAGGTGAGATAAGATGACTCCACATTGTCATCTCTGTGACTGATGCCCCGGTCACCTCTGCAAACTTGCCAGCTGATTTTGCAGCTACCCAGGCCCCACTGCTGACAGCAACCTGAGCTGTCACTGGTCCTTTTCTCTGCCCAGGGAAGCATGCCTTTCTCCCTGTCCCTCCCCCATAGGAGATGCAGAGCTCACCGCTGCACCTCCTGATCTTGAACTGAGTGAACCCACCCCTGACGTGGCCCTAGGGCTGGATTCCTGCCTGGTGTCCTCCAGAGCTGAGTCAGGAGCACTCTGCCAACCTGGTTCCATCAACCCCAGGCCTGCTTGGGCCTTGGGTGGCTTCTCCCTACTCCCACATGTTTCTTCCACTGCCCCGCCCCCTCCCCAGGGAGCTTAACCTACCCCAGGTCTGAGGAGCACCAGCACCAGCGGAGGGAGCAGGGCCCACCTAGGGAGTAGGCGCCCATACGCAAGTCTGGGCCAGGGAGTGGTAAAGTCGGATCCAAGGGTGAGGACGCCATCGCAGGTCTTGAGACCACTGTGAGTTGCACATATTTCCAGGCGAATATTCAGTGAGTCCAGCGTTGGCACAGACAGGCAGAAAACGGGGAACTGGCATTTGTCTCTGAGGGAGAGGAGGACAGGAGTATTGCGGAACCACCTAGAAACCTCCTGGACTGTGGTTTGCATGTACATAGGTACAGGAGTGCAGCCTCAGGCCTGTCGCCGCTGGTCGGGGATGAATGCTGGGGGCCCCAGGGGCAAGAGTGATTAGTTTCAGTTCTGTGCGCTCTCATCCCGAGTTCAGCCTTTCAGCCCACCTGTGCCAGGACTCTTCCATGCAATGCCAGGAGTCTGGGTGGCTCGTGGTGTCACTGTCACTGTCCAAGGCCAGCGGTCTGAGGAATCTGTCCTGAGATTAGCTGATAATTTTTTGATCAAAGAAAATGAAAGAAAAGGAGACATCCCAGTAGGCAGGTAATGAGAGATGGAAGAAATTGAAGTTCCCCAGCTGGGCCAGCTGGTGGCGTGGTTAAGGCAGCTGGATTCCACATGTCTGCACAATTTGAGTTCCATTTTTGGTGGCATAATAAACACACCAGGTGGGACCAGCAAATGGTGTAATGGTTACATCTCTGGACTCCCAGGTAGTCGACCATGGTTTGAGTCCCAGATCCGGCAGCTTGAAACTCACTCCGGGTGCATGTGTGTATGCATGTGCCCAAAATCCCGAGAGGAAAATGGAAGAGAAGGGATTGAAGCATGCCCATCCCCCCGGGGGTGATTTCTCACCATGCGCCCTATAGCAAAAATCTCTCTTAAAAAAAAAAAAACAGGCACATGTATGTGCCCAAACTCTCGGGAGCTGAAGGGAGAAGGGATTGTGGGGTGACCATTCTCTCAGGGGGTGCTTTCTCACTTTCCTTCTCCACTGAGCATATGCATCCTATAGCAAAATCAAAAGAAAAAGACTTTATATGGAGAAGATCTGAATCTATTGTTTTGAAGTCAGTGTTTAAATTTTTCATTTGGAAATCATTTAACACTCACTAGAAGTTGCAAAGATAATAGAGAGAGGGCCTTTGAACCCTTCACTCAGCTTCCACAGATCACGTCTTAGATGACCAGAAAGTTGGTGACGGTACGGTGCTGTTGGCTGAACTGTAGACGCTATCTGGGTTTCATAGGTGTATGTGTTTCAGGTGTGTATTTTAGGGGCTTGGGGATCTGTGTCTGGAGTGTGTGTGTATGACGGTCATTTTTATCCCATATAGATCTGTGTAACCACCACCCAGACTCCTTCCAGCCAGTTCTTTGATTCTTGATTTCTTTTAAACAATGCACTTAAACTGCCAAGACTCAGACTGTTTAAAAAAATTTTTTCCCCAGAATAATTGTGGACTCTTCTATTTTAGGACAAAATCTCCAAAAATCTTGCCAGATATTCTAAAGAAAATTGGGGACACCCCCATGGTCAGAATCAACAAGATTGGGAAGAACTTTGGCCTGAAGTGTGAGCTCCGTGAGTGCCGGGCATCAGAGGGGGGCTTTCTGGGCGCAGCAGCGGCTGGATGGGCCTGGGAGGGGGGGGATGAGACGGCCCCTTAGACAAGGCTCTAGGTGGAGGTGCAAGCAGCAGGATCAGGAAATGAGCCAATTATGGGCTAGCCTAGTAGCTAAGGGTGTCAGACTCCACTCATCCAACCCAAATCCCTGCTCTGGCAACTTGTAAAACATGGCAGGTGTGTGTGTGTGTGTGTGTGTGTGTGAGAGAGAGAGAGAGAGAGAGAGAGAGAGAGAGAGAACCCAAAATCTTGACAGGATTAAGAAATAGAAGAGAAGGGATTGTAGTATGACTATATCCCATTGGGGGTGCTTTCTCCTTCTCTCTCTTTCTCTCTCTATCTCTGATGAGTACATGTGCCTTCCGTCATTTAAAAAGAAAAAAAACAGAAAAAACAGGATGCAAGTTAATGAGTGGTCATGGTGATACCAGTGAAGTTACAAAAGAAAATACATCATCAGGTTGATGTTTTAGAGGGCGACCAAGGTGGCCACGCCAGAGCCCGTGGGGTAACCTTGAGCTGAGGCCTGAAGGTGAAGGAGGCAGGTGAGACAATCTGGGCAGAGGTCAAAGGTGAAACTTGAGCAACTGAAGAGATTGAGTGCAGTGGGTTGACCCTGGGCTTTGAAGGGAGGCAAAGACAAGTTCCGGTGGGCCACGTGACTGTAACAGGCTGTCAGTTCCCAGCCTCAGAGGAAGTGCTTGTCTCTGCTGTGCTAGCTTCATGGGGACTGACTGTTAGCAGTCATGAGCGAGGTGAACAATGGGAATTTGGAGGGTCCATGGCCGGACTTGTGCTAAACAAGCACAGGGTCACCTGAGAGTCTTACGGAAGTTGTTGGGAAGGGTGGTTCTTTGCAGGAAGCTGGTCCTAGAACCCAGGAAGTGGAGGGGATCTGTCACCAAGAGCCCAGGTTCTGGGTGGCCTCAGCATCCCACAGAGGAAAGGAAAAGGGCAGATACAGAGGCCCTGGGAGGGGGCAGGTTTGTGTGTCTGAGGAGCTTGGGGGGGGTGGGTGAGTGAGCAAGAGGGGGAGGAGGGGCAGGAGAGGTACTGAGAAGAGGTGGGGAGCCAGTAACTTGGATCGGACATTTACACTCAGATTCCTGTTAAAAAAGAAGAGACGGGGGTCGGCAGGTGCCATGGTGGCTAAGGGTGGCTAAGGGCGTTGGACTGCCACATGGCTCACCCAGTTCGAGTCTGGGACTTGGCATCTTGCTTTCTCACTTTTCCTCTCTCACTCTCTCTTTCTCATACTCTGTCCCTCTCTGGTCAAATTAAAATAAGTAAAGTAAAATAAAATAATTCTTTAAAAAAAAAAAAAAAGAAGGAGGAGGAGAGATGGAGGCCAGCAGGTGGTGTGGTGGCTAAGGTACTGGATCTTCACATGGCCAACCGCAGTTGGAATCCCAGACTTGGTGGCTTGAAAATCACATGAGGTACACATGTGTGTGTGCCCAAAATCCCTAGAGGAGAATGGAGAAGGAGGGACTGAGTCTGTGGCTATCCCCGCTGGGGGATAATTTCTCACTTTCCCTCTCTCTCTCTGTCTCTGGCAAGCACATGCAGAAATCTAAAAATAAAGGAGAAATGGGGCCAGCAGGTGTCGTGGTTAAGGCCCTGGATCCCATGTGCCAACTGCACGGTCAGAGTACATACAGTGCACGTGTCCCATAGCAGAGAGAGAGAGGGCGCTGCGGTGGGCACGGTACAGAAGCGTGCAGGACGGGGCCTTGAATTGGGGCTGAGGTTGTGCCTTGGAGACCGAGGGCTGACTCACAGGAGGGGCTGTGCAGCGGGCTTCTCTAAGTGAGTGAAAGCTAGCTTTGGGAGCAAGGCTGGGGCTCACAGACTGCACCAGAACAGCTGCCTTCCCGGAGACCTCAGGGCCCAGGAGGGCCTGCTCTGAGCTCACTGGTCTGCTGTTAGAGACCATTAACTCGTACCCAGCAGGTTTGGGCCTGCACTGCCACACTCCTTAGCACGCAGCCTCCACACTCAGCAGCGGCCCCTTGAGTGGGTTTTGGCATGCCCATCTCACAGACAAATGGAGGCCCTGACTGGAATGCAACCAGCTAGGCCCTCGGCTGGTCAGCTCTGATCCTGCTCCGGGCTGGCCTTCCCACAGGCTGGTCAGGAGGGTCTGACCGAACACTGCACGGTGCAGAGCATAGCCAGGCCCTGGGGACAGGCCAGCAACACGCACAGCACTTCGACTGTCCTGGGGCTGATGTCTGCCTGGTGGTGGCCTTCAGAAACCAGGACAAGGTGGGCAGGAGGGCACGGCTTTTTGTCAGGTGTGGTAGGCAGGTCCTCAGTCCTTCACATCATATCTAGTGCAGCCTAGCATTTCCCCCTTTCAAAAGCCACGCACTTCAAAGAGATGGGGAGGGAACACCTTCCAATAGGAAGGAAGAGCACAGGCCCACAGGCCTTGGCCCGAGAGGGAAAACATGTCTGCCGTGAGTGACACAGAGCACACTCCATGGGCCAGGAGGAGGATGTAGAGTCGTCCTGGTGGCTTGGCCAGCAGGGGCGTGATCTGGGGGCCGTGACTTCAGGACGTCGATGGGTTTGGCAGAGACCACTGGGTGTGGCTGCGACACCTGCCCCACTGGGAGGGTGGGGGGGCTCAGCTCCAGCTGCCCGCTGAGTGCCCAGCTCTTCGCTGTTGGGGCTGTGCTGGCCCAAGGGGGCTCCTTCTGACCCATCGGCCAGAGGGCTCCTCAGTGCCTTCACTCAGTTGCTGCGTGGTCTGCAGGGGTGGGTGGGGCAGGATGGGGGCGCAGCCCTGACCAGCAAGCTCCTAGCCACTGATGTGGGAGGCTTGGAGAGGTGGGCATTTTCAGACAAATAAACCTGGCCCCCACCCTGGGCAGATCACGCAAAGGGGAGGGGTAAACAGGATCAGCAGGCGGTCAGGGGCTTTTTCTCAGGACTCCTCTCCGGCTCCCAGTGGCCAAGTGTGAGTTTTTCAACGCGGGCGGGAGCGTGAAGGACCGCATCAGCCTGCGCATGATCGAGGATGCCGAGAGAGAAGGGACTCTGAAAGCCGGGGACACCATCATCGAGCCCACATCCGGGAACACAGGTGGGTGCAATGGCTGGCACGGGCTGTCCTCTGCCCGTGCCGAGGCTGTGGACGGGAGGGAAAGGCACAGAGTGGCTGGCAGCTGTGCGTGTGCCTGCCGTCAGCTGTCCTCTTCCCTGGGCTCCCTTGCTGTGCCTGTGTGCAGGAGTGAGCCCCAGACTAGCGTCCCCTGACATCTACCATCGGCCTGTGTGGACGTGCCTGCGCCTGGCGGTGCCCCCAGGCCAGCTCCAGGGCTTGCTCTGCTGCCCCCTCCCACGCACCTGGACATGGCCCAGAGGAGCTGGGTTCACGTGCTCCTCTTCCTGAGCGCGCTCGGAAGCCTCTGGCTCTCTCCTTAACCCCGTCGTTCAAGGGCAAAAGGAGGCTGTGCTGGCATTTTGGTGTCCTGCAGGACCCTTCCCCCAGGCCTTCCAGATGAAACTGCACACGGCATGTCCGTGGCGTCCCAGGCAGGGGTGGGCAGGGTTTGGGGGGCATGGCCCCCTCTCACCCTCTGCATGCTGCCTTCAGGGATTGGGCTGGCCCTGGCTGCCGCAGTGAAGGGCTATCGCTGTATCATCGTGATGCCGGAGAAGATGAGTACGGAGAAGGTGAGTCTGCGGGGTGGGCACAGGAGGGCCAACAGGGCTGAGTTTGCAGGGTGAGGCTGGGAGATAGGGTGGGTCTTGCTCTGCTTGGGGTAGGTGCCTGGTGGGATGATAATCGAGGCGACGGCCTTCCCTCCATGCAGGTGGATGTCCTGCGGGCCCTGGGGGCTGAGATTGTGAGGACTCCTACCAACGCCAGGTTCGACTCTCCCGAGTCACACGTGGGGGTGGCCTGGCGGCTGAAGAATGAAATTCCCAATTCTCACATATTGGACCAGGTGAGGCACCGGGCCTGGGAGGTAAATACGCAGAGATCGGTGCCTCAGTAGGGTGGTTTCCTGGGAGGTCTGCCGGGACCCGAGGGTGCCGCAGCTGCAGTGGGCGTGGGGTGGCCAGCGTTGCTCACGGCTGCTGGTTTCTCCCTGGGCCTGGGTGAGTCCTCAGAGGTGGGTGGAATGGAGGAGGGCTAGCTCTGTTCAGCAAGTTAGGTTGGGGTGCCCTCTCTGGAGAAGTGTGCGAGTTTGCTACGTAAAACCTTCCCAGCGATGCCTCATCTCACTCATTTCACTCCCGTTTAATCCAGAGGTAACCCACTCTAGAGAGCAGGTCTTACTGCTTCTTGTCTGTTGAGATCTTAGTGTCACCTGTGCAATCAGCCCCCTGCCCCGGGACCTCTGGCTTTGCCTGACGCCTGTGGCAGCTGCCGAGCCAGCCTGTTTGAACCGGCTCACAGCCCTGCCTCTCTTCCCTCACAGTACCGCAACGCCAGCAACCCCCTGGCCCACTATGACACCACCGCCGAGGAGATCCTGCAACAGTGTGATGGTGCGTACTTCCAACCCTGTCTTGATTGCATTTATCTCTAGTGGCCTGTGTTAAGTCACCTGCCCTCTCCTTGCTAAACTCCTGTTCACCCCTCAAAACCCAACGCAAAAGTCTCCTCTCGGTAATACTTTCTAGGCTATTTCTCTGCAGCAGTTTCCTCCCTTCTTTGTGCCCTCTTGACCTCTGACTGTGCCTCACCTATGACTTCATACCCTTAATCCAGGCGTGTCTGTGTACCCAGCGATAACTCCTTCAGATTGCAGGAGCTGCTGAGTACAAAGAATAAGTGCATCGGGGGCTGGCAGGTGGTGTGGTGGTTAAGGTGCTGGACTCCCACGTAGCCAGCCTCGGTTCAAGTCTCAGACCTAGCAGCTTGCTTTCTCACTTTCTCTTTCTCCCTCTGTCTCTCTCTTTCTTTCTATGTCCCTCTCTGGTCAAATTAAAATAAATGAATAAATAAATAAAGTTAAATAAAATAATTTTTTTTTAAAAAAAGAATGAGTGCATGCAGGCCTCAGGCTGGTGGTGAACAGCAGCAGGGATCAAGCCCCAATATGGGCATTGAACTCACATCCAGGACATCTTTCTCATGCCAGAGTGAGTGGTGATGTCTGATTAACTTACTCTGTTCAGGCATGAGGCTCCCTGGAACCTGCCACGGCCTGTAGAGGCTGGTAGTGATGTTTTCCTAAGAGATCCCTGAAGGGAGAAGGTGCCAGGAGCTTGGCAGCCCGACTTCCTGCTCAGTCTGGTGTTGGCGTAAGCGTGACCTTGTTCCACGCCTAGGAGGTAGGTAGGAAGGCCCAGGCATTGGCTGGCCTGGGTTTCAGGTGTGAGAGCTCTCTCACCTGGCAGAAGCAGTGCTGTCTCAGTACGGGTGCCTGTGGGCTAGGACTCCTGATTGCTGAGTTTGGGCTTGTCTGCCCGGTGCCTAAGCTGCCCTGGCAGCGGTGAGAGCCCGGATGGTTTCTGAGCCAAAGCTGGAGTGATTTACTTCTTTCCTTCTTAAATTCAGTTCATTACCCACATCGCTCAAGAATCAAACAGCCTGGGAAGTACTTAATTAAGATTCCCATGCCCAGTCCTCGGCCCCTTGTGCCCTCCCAACGGGCATGTGGTCTTTCCAGATTCAGCCAAGTGGGCATTTTCAGGCCTAGTATCTCTGAAAAGACTTGGGTCCCGTTTTCTGTGAACGCTTTTTGCTGATGCAGTACTGCTAGGCTCTGAGAATACGTTTCCTTTTGAACATTCTGACCTGCCTTGACCTGGATCAAGCCTGTTTTCACTGATGTTACTAAGGGTGGTGGGCGGCTGGGTTATGACAGAAGAATGCTGTCCCCTAGGGAAGCTAGACATGCTGGTGGCTTCGGCAGGCACGGGTGGCACCATCACGGGCATCGCCAGGAAGCTGAAGGAGAAGTGTCCCGGCTGCAGAGTGAGTGGGGAAGCAGGCCCTGGGTGGGCAGGCGGGCCAGGGCTTGCTCGCATCTCTCCCCGTGCCCGAGCTGTGGCAGAAGGTGCCATCCCTGGCATGATGCACACATGGCTACTGCTTTAGAGCTGGAAGCTCTCCTTCCTGACGTGCGGCTTGGGCAGCTTCGCTGTCTCCCTAGTGTGTGACTCCGCGCAGCCTGCTTGGCGCATGGAAAGTCAGAGCCCGGGCTAGGAAGGAACTCAGCAACTCAGGACATTGCAATCTGAAGGAGCTGGGGCTGGGTAGTCACTCAATGTCTGATGTCCTAGAGGGACTTCCAGTGCTGACTGGGGGAAAGATACCCACTTGGGAGGTCCAAGGGTCAGCCCAGAAGCCCTGTGCCCTCAGCTTTCAGGTTCTGAGTCTGCTTTGCCTCGGGCAAGGGTGCAGCTGGGGTTTTGGAGACTTGGGGAAGAGCTCTGGATTTGGGATTGAAAGCAGGTCTTCACAGGGGCCGGTAGAAGTACCCGGGGTGGGGGGGCATCAAGTGCATTTCCTCCTGTGATGGCGTTGCCCACCTCCAGGGTGAGCTCAGTGCCCAGTGCTGGCCCTGCCCTGCAGGCTCCAGTGGCCCCACTACTGGGTGGTCTGCCTGAGCTGTCATTGGAACTCTGCACAGAGGAGTCCCCTGGGATGTCACTTCCTCCTGGGCACCTGTGTTCCCTCCAAGCGTCCTGTACTAGGCACGTAGTCCAGTTAAGTTGCATCACTTCCCTCCCCAGGGAAGATGGTGTTTTGCTAGAGGGTGTGTGCACTTGCCAGAGAAAGACAGAAAAAGAGAAAATGAGAAAGCACCCCCCAACCCGTGGGGAATGGCCACACCAAAATCCCTTCTCCATTTCTCCTTTTGGGATTTTAGGCAGGCTTTCCAAGCTGCCCAGTCTGCGACTTGAACTGCAGAGTCGGTCATATAGGTCTAGCTGCCTTAACTAGCAGGTCAACAGCTAGCCTGGTCATGTCGCTCTAAAACCTGGGTCCCTAGGATTGTGTCTTGCCTCCGAGTCTCAGGAACAGGCCCCGCGTCTGGTGGGCAGATCATGGACAGGCACTCGGTGGTGGTGGCCTTGGCCACCTAATAACAGCCAGGTGTGTCCAGAGGAGACTTTTGCCCAACTCAAATGCTAAAGCTGCCTGTCCTATAGATCATCGGGGTGGATCCGGAAGGGTCCATCCTCGCAGAGCCGGAGGAGCTGAACCAGACGGAGCTGACGGCCTACGAGGTGGAAGGGATCGGCTATGACTTCATCCCCACGGTGCTGGACAGGACGGTAGGTTAGGGTCACGGTGCTTCCTGGGAGGCAGAGCTGCAGTGTGGTCCCATTCCATACTGTGCGTTCACACCTGGGCAACCACTACCACAGGTGCCCACCCTGGCTTTCCTCCTGAGTGGGCACAAGAGAACGAGTACTGGCACGTGAAATTAGAAGGTGGTCTCAGAGATCGAGACTCGCCCCAGCCTCACTGAGCAAAGACTGCAGACCACAGACAGCCTGTGGCTGGGTCCTGCCATACTAGGAAATGAGTGGAAACAGCCTGTGACTCATCTGTAGCCACTGAGCACAGACCAGGCACCTGCAGGGAAGGGCAGCCCGGGGTGGTTCAGTGAGCAGGGCAAGTGCGGGAAATGTAAGGACCCCAGAAAGTTCTCTCCTTCAGGGTTGTAGAGTAGGTTCTAGAGTGAGAGCTTCAGGACCTCTGCAGCGATGGGTGGCCACCCCGCAGGCTGGCTGGGAGGTTTGAGTTTCTATGCTCCAAGTGTCTTGAGCAGGAAGGGTAGAGTTCCAGGTTTGCAAATGTGAGCTCTAGACCCCTGGAGGAGGGGCAGGCTGTGCCCACTGGGGTCTTGGCCACCGGGATAGAGGTGGTCTGGGAAGCTGACAGTGCTCTGCTGAGCGCCAACATGGCCCGTGGTCTTGTCCTGCCACAGGTGGTGGACAAGTGGTACAAGAGTAACGATGAGGAGTCTTTCGCCTTTGCCCGCATGCTGATCGCACAGGAAGGACTGCTGTGTGGTGAGTGGCCCGGGAACCTGCAGGTGGAGGGTGCAGGCAGCGCAGGGGCACATGCCCTCTGCAGGCTTCCAGTCCAAACCCATCAGACACAATCGCTCTGAGGCGGGGATGGTTGCGGCCATGATTCTCAGGTGGGGCCATCTGTCTATCCAGGCCCTCCTTAGATCAGCCCGCTTGTCCTTACTATGGCCAGGTGGGGTCACCTGCACAGGTAAGACTAAGCGGCCTCAGTATAGGGGCTTTGAGCTATCCTTCCAGAACATTTCAGAGCATGGCCAAAGCTCTCAGAACACTTGTTTTTCAGTCAGGACCAGGCTTTTATTGGGATGGACTCTCCACCAACCGGGACCCACTTAAGGCCAGGGGAGACTTCAAATGCCCTGGAGAGGCTCGTGCGGGTCTGTCCCTCCAGCCTCCATGACCATCTCTGGCCTCTGTGGACTGAGACCCATCCAGAATCGACTCTCCACCTTCCTCCCACCTCAGCCCTCGGCCCCCTGCTGGGAGTGGGGACACTGCTGGGCCAAGGAGCGCCGTGGCCACACGGGGAAAGAAGGCCCTGTGGATAGCAACTTGTTTAGGGTCTCAGGGACTTCGAGGATGCCACCGAACGTCCATCCACCCTGAAACTCACACAAGGACATGATATGTGGCCATTTAAGTGTGTCTTCCTCCTGCGTCTTGCCATACCAGGGTAGAGGAAGGAATGGAAATAGCCCCCAGTGTGGCCAAGCTCAGTGTGGACAGCTGAGTCCCAAACTAGATTGGAGTAAGCCCCTCTTGATTGAAAAACCTCCCCAAAATGCTGTTTTAAAAAGTGACATGGTCCCACCTGTGGCAGGTGCTCTTGGTACTCTCCCTGCCCCATATTTTCAGTGGAAACCAAGCCTCAGCTCTCGGAGCTCGTGAGCAGGACTGCTGCCCCGCGTTAGCAGGGCCCTCCCTCAGTGCGCTTGGCGGCCAGGTAGAACTCGCTCCCTCAGGCCCTCCTGAGCCTACGTGAACCCAAACTGGAGGGGCCACTGTAGCCATCACTGGATGTGACCTGGGGCTCTGAAGGCTGGGAACAAGTAAAGTCATCGTGTGCCTCAGTGTCTCCTTTATAAAGTGAGGCTCAGTGTCTTCTGCCGTGGGCAGCCAGGTAGCTGCTGGCCTTGTGATGGGGCCATCCATGTGACCATGTGGCTGCCCCCAGCACTCAGCTCTTTTGCCTGGCATCCTAAGCCCTAGCGTTTCTCTGGCACCCATGTCTGCCCTGTCTGAGCAGAGGCCCAGTTCTAGAGGTCTGTGCTCCTGGCAAGGATTCGTCTAGGAAGCCAGGAACACAGTGGAAGGCCCGTGGGGTGTGAGGAGAAAGTTGATGTCCAGTGAGAGGCGGGGTCCACTGGGGCCAGCTCCTCCACCCAGAGGTAGCTGCTGTTGACGGCTCCCCAAAGACCCCCCTGAGCACGCCTGGGTGTGTGGTTGTCACAACACGTGCATGCACACCACATGTCCACACTCAGCAGGTCTGACTGGGGCTGTCTCTGCAGGTGGCAGTGCCGGCAGTGCCATGGCCGTGGCTGTGAAGGCTGCTCGGAGCCTGCAGGAGGGCCAGCGCTGCGTGGTCATCCTACCTGACTCGGTGCGGAACTACATGTAAGTTAGGATGTTCACCCCTGCCCCCTACCTCCTGCCTCCCCCCTGAATGCCCTGCTGTCCACGGGGAGTTGGAGCCTGGCCAGCAGGCACACCCTAACCCCCATCTTCTTGGCCTGCTTTAGCCTCCCCTTGGGTCTTTTAAACAAGTGTGTAAGTCAGTGCAGGTCCCTACAGAGAGGGATGGGGCCTCATAGGGGCACACTGCTCCCCCGGCAGCCCCTCCTGTCCCCGGGTGCTGCCCACTGTGCCCCTAAGGGCCCTGGGCTCGATGGTCCACAAGCTGCCAGGACTGGGATGGCCCTCCTGCTTCCCTGTCTGCCCCACCCACTCATGTGGACACCAAGAGAGCCCTGGCTGGGGTCAGGCAGCCCCTTGGGATTTGCTGTGAGATGTTTGCTCAGTGACGTCCAAGGTCCCTTGAGCGCTAATGTCTGGACTCACTGGACCACAGATCTAGCCCCTTGTGGGGCTCAGAGCCCACAGCTCCCAACCCCTCCCACTGCTGGGCTAATGCATGCCTGGGCTCACCACCTGATGCTGGGGAGCTCACTCCATACCAGGTCTCACTGGGTGCTAGAGGGGGAGAGAAAAGGCCTCAACCCCCTTGTCCCCTCCCCACAGACCCACAAGATTCCTCCATGGCCTGAGCTCAGCTACCCTTGTTGGGTCAGGCATTTCTGGTGGGCACCCCATTTAGATCTGCAAGTGTGGGAGGCTTGTGTGAGTGCCCACCCCCAAGGTGTCCTGAGCAGAACCCCATATACCCTCAGGTATCCGCTGGCCTGCATGTGTGTACAGGTGCATGTGAGTATGTGTGTGTGTGTATGTGTTTGTGTGTGTGTAAGAGAGAGAGAGTGTCTGAGTGGCCACAAATGATTGAGTGTACATGCATGTACACATGTGTGTCAGCTGCTGGGGGTCATCTCTACCCCCCACTTTGTTGGTCCTTGGCTGCCTCTTTAGGCCAAGTTCCTGGCAGCCCCCGAAACCCCTGTGGGATGGGCTCTCTCTCCCAGAGCACATGTGGAAGGCCAGGGAGAGACCTCGTAGGGCCCACAGAGTGGAGAACCTTCTGGGCTCTGACTCATTCCGCTCAGGCATATTTACCCTGGTTGACCAGATGCCCCAGTTCCCACTGGGGGGTCTTTCAAGGTCTGGCCTTTAGGCTTTTCTTTATGGGCCCTAGCCAGCCATTTGGAGTGCTCTGGACCAGCAGGGGCCAGGGAGGGATGCTGGGTTTTCTCAGAACCAGTCCCTGTGCATGCATGTGCCCCTCAGGGCAGAGGCCATAGTAGTCCCAGGTCAGGCCTCAGTGACCTCAGTGACCCCTATCCCTGTAGGTCCAAGTTTCTGAGTGACAAATGGATGCTGCAGAAAGGCTTTATGAAGGAGGAGGACCTCATGGTGAAGAAGCCGTGGTAAGGATGTCTCTGAGAAGCACGTGTTCCTGGGCTAAGGGGGCCTGAGCCCTGTCCATCCCAGTTGATGGCCCATGGTGCCGCCCTTGGCCTGGGTTCCCTGCTTCCAGTCCTTAGCCCCAGCCCTGGCTCTTCCCTCAGGTGGTGGCATCTCCGTGTTCAGGAGCTCACTCTGTCAGCCCCGCTGACGGTACTGCCCACGGTCACCTGCGAGCACACCATTGAGATCCTGCGCGAGAAAGGCTTCGACCAGGCACCTGTGGTTGATGAATCAGGGTCAGTGCAGCCGCCCCTGCCCCTCCCCATCCAGATCTGTACCCTCCGGGACCTGCCATGAGCCATGGGGACCACTCAGCTGACAGGCTGACCTCAGTCACTTTGTACCTGGATGGGAGCCGGCCCAATGATCTCTTTGGGCCTTGATGCCTCTGACCCACCCCCACTTCACTCAGGTGTGCAGGCCCGTCTGGGCCCCACCCCGGGAGGCAGGTGACAGACAGCTGGGGCCGTGTCTAAGTGGAAATCCGGCAGACATGCCTAGGTGGCCAGTTGTCCAGCTTCTAGCTCTGACAGTCCTGTATCTGAGAATCTGATGGCTGGTCAGCCTCATGTTTGTCAACATCCCAAGGGTTCATTGCTTTTTGTCCTTCTCCCCCCTTCTCCCCATTTGGTTTCTGCTCTGTTCCTGCTTCACATGCGTTCAGCATGGGTGCTGGATTCTAAGAGGAATTCCATATTTGACTGGAGACCACCCTCAGCCATCTGGGAAAGGGTGAGGGGTGTGCACTGACCCCCTACCTAGTCTCTGCTTTCCTCAGGGTGATCCTAGGAATGGTGACTCTCGGGAACATGCTGTCATCGTTGCTTGCTGGCAAGGTGCAGCCAGCAGACCAGGTCCGCAAGGTCATCTACAAGCAGTTCAAACAGGTGCGTGCCATGTTTCTCTAGAGCAGTTGGCGCCGAGACCCGCCGATTCTCAAGGTGAGCGGCAGCACAAGGCACTGGGTCCCTGGCCCCCAAGTACCACACTGAAGGTCAGCCATGCTAGCTACACCCTGTCAAAATTATAAACCCAATAATTTGCCCACCTTTAGAGGAGAGAAGCCCAAGGGGGAAATGCTTCTCACCAGCGAGGTCTCACTCGCTGCCATATTCAGCCCTACCTGGGGGTCATTAGCAGCCCAGAGACCATCCTCTTAGCCAGGCTAGGCATCTGCCAGGGCATCTTATAACACCCAGCCCTGATCCCTGCCTGTGGATGCATTCACCTGCCAATTCCTCTTATGCCTAATCGATAAGAGCTAGAACATTCCGAGAGAAGTCCCAGCATGGCCCCTTGCTATGCAGGTCAGACCTGAGGTTGTCCTGCTTCCCTCACCACACCCCGCATGCTGCGTTCCCTGACGGAGGGTGGCGGTGTCAGCGTCACATCTGGAAGGCGACCAGTGCCGCGGGCTACGAAGAGCTCACAGACTCAGAGTGTAAGCAGAGAGAAAAGGTTTATCCGCTTTCCGAGAAAGGAAAGGGGCCAGATGCAGAGAGCTGCATCAACCCTGAAGGGTAGGAGCTATGGGTTTTTACTGGGTTTGCAAGGGCAAGGGGGTTAGGGTTGGGTAACTATTTTTTAAGAGGCTTTTGCCTTAGGTCATGTGTACTAGCTAGAGAGAGAGTGAGAGACAGAAACAGTGAGAGGGAAAGTGAGAAGTCACTCCCCCTTCCCCATTCTCCTCCTAGGATCTTGAGCACATATGCACACACACCTGACATGCACACATGTTTTAAGCCACCAGCCCTGGGACTCAAACCGCGATCGGCCCTGTGGGAAGCCAGTAACAAAACCGTTACACCATCTGCAGGCCCCGATGGCTAGGTAATTAAGGTAGTCCTGGGACAGGACATCTGCTGGCCCTGGGGCTGTTCGGCTGCTGTGGTCTGCCATGTATCTTCGTGGTGCCAGCATTGATGGATATAACAATCTTTATGTCTAAAGGCAAGAACTTACGGGAAAAAAAACAAGGTCAGCTGCCTGCCATGAGAAAAACAAGGAGGGGTTGGTCCACTCAGGAGAAAGGAAGGGGGTAGAAAGGCACGGAGGCACAGAGGCACGGAGGCACCCTTTCGGCCTTCCCCGCCCACCCAGCCTGCAGCCCCTGATTGCGCAGAGCCTACTGAGTGGGAGAGGCTGAGGTTCAGCCCAAATCTAGGAACAGATCGGAATTCTCTCTCGTCTCACACACTAAAAAATCCCCAGAACCCATGCAACCCTCACATTTCTGCCTCCACTGTCTTTCTTAGAACCTGCAGGGCCCCTTGCTGCCTCTGACCCCCATAGGTGAGGCTCTGCGGCCCTGGCTCCATGGCTCCATGGCTCCATGCCCGGCTGTCTTGCTCCACCCTTGCCTGCCTGGAGTGCATTGCCTCCTACCTTTCCTGAGCTCTTCCCTGAGTCTGGCCCTGCTCACCCTGCTGCAGGCCTCAGCCCAGTTGCCCTTCCTTGGCCTCCCTGACTGCTTGGGCCCCCACTGTTCCCCCAGTACTCACCATGATGGGATATTTCTTATGCCTCTATCAAGCCTTTCCTGCCTGGCCCCTCTGCCTCAGCTCCCTACTAACTTCCCTCCTGAGGCCCCAGTGCTCATCAAGCAGGGGGCACGGTGCCCAGCCAGGCTGCAGCTGGGGCCACCTTCCAGCCCAGCCAGTTGCCCATTGGTTCTTCTTGAGGTTTCTTTCCTTCCTTTCCACTCCTTCCTTCCGTTCTTTACTAAGCTATCGTTCACATAAGGAACATATTTAATGTGTACAGCTGGATGATTTTGAAACCATCGCACGTGTCCATTCCCTCAGACCCTTGCTGAGCCCTCCCCTCCTTGTGCCCCCGCCCGCTCCGCAGCAGGGGCTATCTGTTTTCTGTGCCTGTAGACTGCATCCTGCAGAGCCATGACTACACGGAACCACGTGATGGCTGCCTCTTTCACACGGCAGAACCATGTGAGGTCCAGTCTCCTTTCCCTGCTAGGTCCTGTTCCATCGCACCTCTGGCCTTTGGTCTTGATGCCCCACTGTCTGCTCATGCCCCTGACACTGATAGGACCAGCTCTGCCTCACCCTGGCATGTCTGTGGTGAAGCGAGGTCCTCGCTCCTCCTCCTCTTATGCCTCTGCCTCTCTGTGTCTCTGCTTTAGCATTTTTTTTTTAAAGGGTTTTTGTTTTGTTTTGTTTTGGTCTGGTCAAAGGGTGCATGTGCTTGCTGGAGAGAAACAGAGACAGTGACAGTGAGATGGAAAGTGAGAAACTATCTCCCCCCCAGAGGGAATGGCCACACTACAATCCCTTCTCCATTCTCCCCCCAGATTCTTGGGCATGCATGCACACTTGCCTGGCATGGTCAAACCACCAGGTCCGGGACTTGAACCAGTCAACCACTGGGAGTCCAGTGATGTAAGCATTATGTCATCTGCTGGCCCCTGGTCTGGTGGGTTTTTAATCTTTTCCTTTCTTTCTTTCTTTCTTTCTTTCTTTCTTTCTTTCTTTCTTTCTTTCTTTCTTTCCTTCTTTTTTTTTATAAGTTTACTACAGGGTGCACACATTTGTGAGAGAGGAGAGGGAGGGAGGGGGAAAAGTGAGAAAGCACCCCACCTCTGGGAGCATGACCATGCCACATCCCATCTCCTCCATCTCTTCTGTTCTCTTCTTGGGATTTTGGGTATTTCCGGTGTGTTTTTCAAGGCCCTGGGTCTGGGACTCCAACTGCGTAGTCGGCATATGGGAATCCAGCCACCCAACCACCACACCACCTGCTGGCTCGAGCTTGTTTTCTTTTCATGCTGGCAGGATCTGAGCATGTAAGGGCAGAGCTCATGGCTGCCAGCCCAGCGCCCGGATGTGTTTTCCCCCTTGGGCCAAGTCAGACCCAAGGGAAGCCTTAATCCAGAGCTCAGCCGAGCTCCTCAGCCCGCTTACCCCGCTGCCAGCAGGCGTACCACCAAGGTGTGTGTCGTCTCAACACAGCTTTTCCACATCCTGCCACTCAGAGGCTAGGCTGGCCCTGCAGGAGCAAAACATGTTAGGGGCCAGGTGTCTGGCTGAGCTCTGAGCACTGAGAGGCAGGTGTGGACAGAGGCAGGATGTCCTTCAGCAAAAGCACCAGGCCTCCCATTCCAGGAAACATCATAGCTTCCGTCTGCTGGGAACGTGGCCATACCCAGCACTGGCCTTCCAGCCCACCTTGGGGGTCTGGCCACCCACAGTGAGAGGCACAGGGAGGACCCAGCCTTCACAGTTCCCTGGGTGTTCTCACCACTGGCTTCTGGCACAGAGGAGAATCCTGACCCTTCGGACCACGTTCAGTGTCTGACTGCATGACAGCAGATGGGGGAGTTCAGCTCCCATGAACTTGCATCATTGCTTAGGGCTTGCCGTGTGGCGTCGGTCATCAAGCCTGCCCTCAGGTGCGGCCATACTGCCACACTCTGCTCTCAGCTTAGGGCAGTGTCGACGCTTTCCTGCCTGCGCTGTGAACTCAGCCTTCCCCAGGGAGATCATCCTGCACCGCAGGGTCCAAACAGGACATCCGGGGCAGTCCTGGTGTGTGGTCCACTGGAGTTTGGCAAGCATCTTTCAGTTTGCCCAGTTGTCCTCACCACGTCCAGGGTTTTGTCCCATCCTGGTGACATTTCCCCAGGAAATCGATGGCCATGCAGGCTGTGGGTAGGCAGGTCCTGCAGGTGTCAGCGGACCTCAGATGGAAGTCACGATAGTGTTATGTGAGAAGATCCGCACGTGGCCCACCCCCTTTCTCCCTCGCCCAGCCCCTGGCAGGCGCTGACCTTTGAACCAGCGTTGGCATTAGCAATGTCCTGGAGTTAGGGCACACAGCACACACATCCCTTTCAGGTGGCTCTTTCATGTAGCATCTGCACTCAAGCTTCCTGGCATCCTGGCGTCAGCTCACCCAGGTGTCCTTTCAGGTGTCATGGGTCTGATATCTGTTAGGATCCTCTGAGCAACGTGGGTTTTTCCTGTTGTCCCACGTTCCTGTCCATGATGGCCTGCCAGCCAGTGTCCCCAGGACAACAGCCCTCAGGCCCGGCCACGTGGTCATGACTGGCCCTCTCTTCCAGATCCCCCTGACGGACACGCTGGGCAGACTCTCCCACATCCTGGAGATGGACCACTTCGCCCTGGTGGTCCATGAGCAGATCCAGTGTGAGTGGCCGTGCTGTGGGCGCTGGGTTCTCGTTGGGGACAAGACCACCAGGCCAGGACATGGGCCTGCATGCTGCTTCCCTGCCGTGTGCAGTTTTCTGGGGAGCAGGTGGTGCCAGCCTGAGGGCCATGCGAGGCATGCTGAGCTCTAGGCGGGCTCCCATCCAGAGTGCGGGCCCAGGTGTTTGGGGCCCTGGGCTCCCGGGAGGCAGCAGTCTTGGCCACTCTGAGGGACGATCCTAGGGAAATCTGGAACAGCTGTGAATCTTGAGACCTACCACTGCCCCATATCCTTGTAGAGGGTGGTCCTGCTCTGACAGCCTCCTGGACTTTGTGGGGGTGCTCTGAAGGGAAGCCTCCTCATGGAGCTCAGAGAGACACTCTCAGAAGCCATACTCGGCACTCAGCTCCTAGGTGGTTCCAGAGCTGAGTAAATCCTGGTCACTGAGCGTCTTCCTGGGCACCCTGACCACCTCCATAGGCCAAGAAAGTTGGTCTCACCTTCTGGCTAAGAAGTGACAGTCACAGACTTCAATCCTTGCCCAGGGCTCACAGGAAGAATTGGGAGGGCCTTGAAGCCCATCCGTGAGGCCCACCCACCTGCCGATTGTACCGTGGGCATACTAGCTCAGACCTGCTGAGGACTGGTCAGTGAGGGCCTGGGGCACCTCTGTCTAATCCCTCTCCCGTCCTTGGCTCTACAGCACGGGACCAGGCCTGGTCAGGAGTGGTGGGGGGGCCTGCAGGTATGTACACCCTGTCCACCCCCGGGAAATGGCTCCTAGGGTAGGAATCACAGGCTTCCGAGGTCCCCAAGCGTGGGTGGCCAGGCTCCTCCTTTAGTCACACATTCGCAGGTGCTCCTGACTTAGGCAAGGATTAAATCCCAATAAACGCACCGCGAAGTCTAACAACTGCTGTAAACCGAGGACCATCTGTACTTGTATTTGAATATCCCTCCCTTAAAAAAGATATGAATTACAATTTCTGGGTCCATAGTGATTTTCTTAGGACCACCCATGCTTACTACCCCATCTGCTGCTTTCAAGCCCAGTGGGTGTGACGGACTGTGGCCCACAGGATCCGAGACTCACACCTGGCCCTCTACAGCCTGTCACCAACCCAGCCTTAGACTGGCGCGTTAGGGCCAGGCTGTGTGGCTCTCGTAGCCTGCATCTCTTAGTGGCACACAGAGTGACAGAAGCCGAGGCCAGGCTTCTCCAAAGCTGCCCCTTTGTCTCAGTGTCCCCGAAACACCAGCAGCTGATCTCTGGGTTCCTCTGGTTTTTCCTGAGGCTCCAGAAGGTCATCAAGGTACCTGGCCCCTCCACCATGAAGGCAGGCTCTAAGGATCATAGCAGAGGTGGAAAGAGGGCTCGGGGCTTCTCAGTCATGCCTGCTGGCCCCTCGGTGGCCTCTTTTTCTTTTCTCTTTAAATTATTTATTATATTGACTATTATTATTTTTTAATTTGCTATAGTGCCAGGTCTGGGACTCAAACCATGGTCGGCCATGTGGGAGTCCAGCACCCTAACCGCCACGCCACCTGCTGGCTCCTCAGTGGGCTTAGCAACTAAGTGTTCAGGTTCTCAGGAGGAACTGCACCGACAGGATGTGTA
This sequence comes from Tupaia tana, assembly GCA_026018925.1. Lineage (NCBI taxonomy): Eukaryota > Metazoa > Chordata > Mammalia > Scandentia > Tupaiidae > Tupaia > Tupaia tana. The sequence goes on from JAKSZU010000001.1 coordinate 136,333,414, forward strand.
TCTATAGAAAGGGATTTCTTACAAGGAATGGGCTCATGTGACCACGAGGGCTGGCAAGCCCTGAGATGTACAGCAGGCGAGTTGGGGCCCCAGGAGAGCCTACGTGGAATCCTAATCCAAGCCGGGGGGAGGGTGTGTGCGCCCAGGACAGCTGATGGACAAGTGCCAGTCTGAAGCTGTAAGAGCCAAGGTTTCAGTTCAAGTCCCACAGCATGAAAAATCCTCTACCTGAGGGAGGGTCCACCTTCAGCCAACTAGATGAGGCCTACCCATGTGGAGTAGGGCCACCTGCTTCACTCAGGCTACTGACTCAAATGTTAATCTCATCCAGAAACACGCAGAGTGATGTGTGACCAAATGTCTGGGCTGCCCACGGTCCAGTCAATCGGACACATAAAGTGACCCTCACAGCCACCCGCTCTGCCTGTTGGCTGTGGGGCTAGGGCCAGCTCTACTGAGCCTCACCTGGCAAGAGGAAGGAGTGGGGTGAAGGCAGGATCAGGCCAGAGAAGTGAACTGTGTGTTGCTCCTGGGAACAGGGTTTGAGTCCATGCCAAGCCTTGGGCATGGAGGAGGACTGCAGGCTTGTTCTGAGCAGTGAGACCCTGCTGCACTGGCCCACAGGCCGAGGCTCAGAGGAGTGGAGCTTCCCAGCTGGATCTGGGACTGCCCTCTGCAGCCGTGCCAGTGCTCGTGTTGCAAGATGAGCATTGTTGCCGGGCTTCCTTAGGGTATCACTCTGGGCTCATGCACAGGTGCTGTGGGTGGAGGCTTGGGGAAGGGGAGGGAGGTGGGATCCTTTGGAGTGACCGCTTGGAGGTAGGTTCGCTGCCTCAGATCAGCTCCTTCCAGGCGCTTTTAACCCTGCTTCCTTACGTCTTCTCCCCAGACCACAGCAACAGGAAGTCCAGCAAGCGGCAGATGGTATTCGGGGTTGTCACCGCCATCGACTTGCTGAATTTTGTGGCGGCCCGAGAAAGGGACCGGAAGTGAAAACTAGAAGTGTGGGTGATGTGCACTCTGATCCCGCTGTCTTCCTGCCGGCGTCGCTCTCCTCCCCTTTTGTAAACACCTAACACACATGTGACTCTTAGCACCCAGAGCTGGGTGTGGCTTCAGGGCTCACAGGTAGCGAGGAGCAGGATTGGATGGCTAGCCGGGGTTGCACAACCCTTACAATTTCCTCTTCATTATCACTGGCTACTGAAATGAATCTATTTATGGGTTTTTTTTTTTAATTAAATGTGTTTTCCTTTCATCTAACTTCCTCTTTAAACATTTCAGCAAGGGAACAGTAAAAGAGAAGCTGGCCAGGTGGGGTGTTCGAATGCCATGGTTGGGGCAGAGTGGATGGAGGCAGAAGGAAGCACCTTTCCCAGCTCCAACTTCAGCGTGGGGTTCAGCAGGAAAGGGGCTGGAAGGTCCTGGGGGTGCAGTACCCACTCTGTGGGCAGCACTGTCTGCTCGGTGCTGAGCTGGCTAGAGTGGCTTGAAGTGTCTGGGTTTTCTTAATCGAGGTGAAATTTACATACCTAAAATCATTGATTTTAAAATGAGCAACTCGGGACCAGCAGGTGGTGTGGTGGTTAGGGCGCTGGACACTCCCACATGGCTGACCAGGGTTCAAATCCTGAATCTTGGTGGCTTGCTTTCTCGCTTCCTCTCTCTCTCATTCTCAACGTCTGTCTCTCTCTGGTCAAATTTAAAAAATGAATGAATAAATAAAATAATTATTAAAAAAAAAAAAAAAAGACTGTAAAAAAAAAAAAATGAGCAACTCAGTGGCATTTAATACGTTCAGAATGTTAGGCAACTGTCGTTTCTATCAAATTTCAAAACATTTTCATCACCCCTGAAGCAATCTGTCCTCACCCCCAGGCAACCACTAATCTCTGACTATGGATTCACCTGTTCTGAACATTTCATATAAATGCAATTACACAATCTGCAGCCTTATGTGTCTAGTTTATTTCACTTGCATGATTTTTTAAGGCTCGTCTGTGCTGTAGCATGTATCAGTACTTCATTCCCTTTTATGGCTGAATCATATTCCATTTATGGATTTGCTACGATTAGTTTACCTGTTCACAGGGAAACACCTGTCAATAGGCCTTTGGGTTGTTTCCATCTTCTAGCTATTGTAAATATTGTTGCTGAGAACATTTGTGTAGAAGTATTTGTTGAACACCTGTTTTCATTTTTCTTGGGCATGTACCCAGGACTGGGATTTCTGGGTATGTTATACTTCTAGGTTTAATTTTTTTTTTAAAGTGTCAAACTATGTGTCCCAAGTGATTGCACTGTTTCACATTGTCACCAATAATTCATAGTTCCAATTTCTTTTTTTTTTTTAGAAAAATGTTTAGTACAGGGTGCGTACTCTCACTGGAGAGACAGAGAGAAAGCGAGAAATCACCCTCCAGGAGAGACGGCCTCGCCATAATCCCTTCTCTCCCCATTCTCCTCTGATGATTTTGGTCACACATGCACATGTGCCTGGCTCGAGATTTAAGCCGCCGGGTCCAGGACTCCTACAGTCAACTACATAGGAATCCATCGATACAACCACTACGCCATCTGCTAGTCCCGGTTCCAATTTCCTTAACCAACAGTTATTATTTTCCCTTTCTTTTTTTTTAATGTTGCATGCTAATGAGCATGAAGTGGTATTTCATTATAGTTTCAATTTACATTTTTCTAATGACTAATGATTTGGTGCATCTTTTCATGTATTTGTCAGTCATTTGTGTATTTTTGGGGAAAAGTACCTATTTTAAACTGGATTGTCTTTGTTGAGTTGTGGAAGTCCTTTTGTCTCCTTCTATTTCACTTTCTTGATAGTGTTCTTTGATGCACAATAGTTTTTTTTATTTTTTTATTTTTATTTATTTATTTATTTTTTTGAGAGTTTTTTTTCGCTATAGGGCGCGTGCGCTCGCCAGACAGAGAGAGAGAGACATAGAGACAGAAAGCGAGAAATCACCCCCCCGGGGGGATGGTCACGCCGCAATCCCTTCTCCTCCATTCTCCTCTCGGGATCTTGGGCACGCACGCACACGCACCCGGCGTGAGTTGTAAGCCACCGGGTCCGAGACACAAACCGCGGTCGACTACGCGGGAGTCCAGCGACATAGCCATTACGCTAACTGCTGGTTCCCGATGCACAATAGTTTTTAATTTTTTTTTTAATTTTATTTTTCTCAGATTAATTAAATTCATTTTACATAAAGTTCCCATTATGATGTATACAATATACATATATGTATATAGTTTTCAACAGAGAACTCTACTTTTTTTGGTGTTAAATGATTCCTCCTTTTGCCCCCCACGCCCACTCTCTATCACCCTCTCCTGACCACCCACTCCCCTCCCTTACAGCCTCCGGCATCCACATCTATCCTTTCCGCCATCATATCACCGGATCCCTCTCCCTCTGCCAGAGTGCCGATAATGTTATCATTATTTTTTTTTTTCCATTGGACATCTTTACAGTGTACAGCATGGACCCTTCCAGCATGAGTACAGTTCACACTAGCCAAGACAATGATACCCCCACATACATCATCTTCAACAGACCACCCTTCACCCCTGTGTCCATCAAACGTGATGATCGTTCCCTGAGCCGCCCTCCATCACTCACTCCCATTCCCTCCCCCGTGCTGTCTCCAGCATCCGCAGCTGCCATCCCTGTGACCATACCCTCCAGATCTTTCACCCCTTTTTTTTCTTTCCTTTTTCAATTATGAGCTCATAAAGTTTTCCACAATAGGAAACATAGGTTCTATTCAGGGTTGGGTCAAGGGTGGGTCTCGTGCAGCTCCGCAGTTGTAGGTGAGTCTCTATGGAATAGTTTCAGGAACGCAGTTCTGGTAGGCAGAGATGGTTATCAGCCGATGCAGCACAGCATCCATCCTGTGATTACCGAGAATGGTGTTGTGGGGATCTGCAGCGTGAGTCATCCTCGAGTATCTGGTTTCCTTAAGAATGGTAGAATAGTTCTTGTTTTTCCCTGAGGTAATGCAGGGCTGGTACCATCGCCTTCTCACTGCCCATAGGCAGCGAAAATCCTCCTATACAGTACATTTCTCAATTGGTTTAAGACATCCAAGGTTTCCCTCTGCTGCTTATATTTGCAAGATCTTAATCCCTGTTTTCGGCCTAAGTTTGCTGCTCGCAACCGCCGGTCACGCGCAGGCCCGGCGGTCACGGGCAGGCTCGTTGGCCACGCCCGGGCGCAGGCCCGGCAGCCATGCGCGGGCCCGGTGGCCCACGCACAGGGCCGGCGGTCACACGCAGGCCCGGCGGCCACGCACGGGCGCAGGCCCGGCGGCCACACACAGGACCAGCGGCCATGCTCAGGCCTGGCGGACACTCGCCAACCTGGGAGCCATGCACAGGCCTGGCGGCCACGCACAGGCACAGGCCCGCTGGCCACTCGCAGGCCCGGGAGCCACACGCAGGCCCAGCGGCCACACGCCGGCCCAGCGACCACGCTCCGGCCCGGGAGCCATGTGTAGGCGCAGGCCCGGCGGCCACGCATAGGAGCGGGCCCGGCAGCCACACTCAGACCCGGCAGCCACTCGCCAGTCCGGGGGCCACGCGTGTGCCCAGCGGCCACTCGCAGGCCCGGCGGCCATGCGCCGACCCGGCGGTCACGTGCTGGCCCGACGGCCACACGTCAGGCCCGAGCGCGCGCAACCACGCTCAGGCCCAGCGGCAACGCTCGGGCCCGGCAGCCACGCGCGGGCCCAGCGGGCACACGCCAGCCCCCAAGCACGCGAATGCGCGCGGGACCCAGCGCCACCTCCGGTTCGCCTGCCCGGTCAGAGTGCTGCCAGGCGGCGTCGGTGTCGAGCGCGGGACACACCCAGCGCTGGAGAGGCAGCAGGGGCTGGGCGGCCTCGACTGCGGAACGCGAAGCAGAGGCGCCGCGCGTCCAGAGGCGGGCGGCCCCGGTCCCGCGTGGGCCCAGAGGCAGGCGGCCCAGCGCGCTGGCCCCGGTTCCGCGCAGGCCCAGAGGCGGGCGGCCCCGGTCCCGCGCCGGCCCAGAGGCGGGCGGCCCCGGTCCCGCGCCGGCCCAGAGGCGGGCGGCCCCGGTCCCGCGCGGGCCCAGAGGTGGGCGGCCCCACGCGCTGGCCCCGGTCCCGCGCGCCCAGAGGCGGGCGGCCCCGGTCCCCCGCGGGCCCAGAGGCGGGCGGCCCCGGTCCCGCGCGGGCCCAGAGGCGGGCGGCCCCGGTCCCGCGCGGGCTCAGAGGCTGGCGGCCCAGCGCGCTGGCCCCGGTCCCGCGCCGGCCCAGAGGCGGGTGGCCCAGCGCGCTGGCCCCGGTTCCGCTCAGGCCCCGAGGCGGGCGGCCCCAGTCCCGCGCGGGCCCAGAGGTGGGCGGCCCCGGTCCCGCGCGGGCCCAGAGGCCGCACAATAGTTTTTAATTTTGATGAAGTTGACTTATTTTTTCCTTTTGTTTCTCGTGTTTTGGGTGTTGTGACCATCACCAAATCCAAATCTAAGGTCATAAAAATTTGCCACTATGTTTTCTTCTAAGAGTTTATAGACTTGGCTCACTTCCGTTCAGAGCTCATTTTTGTGTGTGGAATAACAGGGGAGTCCATGTCATTCTTTTGCACATGGACACCCATTTGTCAAAGAGGTTGTGTTCTCTTCCCATTGAATGGCCTGGGCACTCTTGTCAGAAGTTAACGGGCAGGCTGGCCTTATAGCACAGCCGTTAAGTGGTGCGCAGGGAAAGCCAGACCCCACATAGCCAACCAAGGTTTCAGTTCTGGCCCTGGTAGCTTAAAACACACACCAGGGGGCCGGCAGGTGGCACGGTGGTTAAGGCGCCAGACTCCTACATGGCCAAGCATGAGTTGAGTCTCAGGCCTGGCAACTTGCTTTCTCACTCTCTTGTCAAATTGAATAATAATAATAAATTGATTAAATTAATAATTCTAAACAAACAAACAAATAAACCAAAAATACCCACACATATCAGGCAAGATCCTGATAGAATGGAGCATTGGAGGAAAAAGGATTGCCACAAAACCAGATCCCACTGAGGAGTGCTTTCTCATAAACAACAAAGAAAACAACTGACCATAGATATGTAAGTTCCTTTCTGGACTCTAAATTCTAGCCCATCATTTATATGTCCAGCTTTATGCTAGTACCACTGTTTTGGCTACTGTAGATTTTTAGTAACTTTTTAAATTGATGAGAGTCCTCAAGCTTTTTTTTTTTTTTTTTCCCCAATAGTTGTGGAAATTAGGATGCATCCTAATGTATTTGTCTTCAGATTTCTTGTGCTTGGAATTCTTCAAGCTTCTTGGATTCCAACATATGACTAATAAAAGTTCCAAAAAAAAAAAAAAAATGACTGATGAAATAGTCTACAAGGCCAGTCTGGTGGTTAGGGGAGCCAGAGCTCACATGGCCAACTGCAATTCATATCCTGGCCCACTACAGCTTGAAAAACAAGCACGTCTGTGTGCCCCAGGTCCTGATGGAGAAATGGAGGAGAAGGGATTGTGGTATGACCACACCTTGTTGGCGGGATGCTTTCTCCCTATCTCTGTCTCTCTGGCAAGTGCATGTGCCCACTGGCAATACTTTTTTTAAAAAAAAGAAAGAATTTATAAAACTGCCATAGGACTGGAAAATATGTCCTCACAGGCTGAAAGGACCACACAGGACCAGCAAAACAAATGAACAAAGATCCATGCAGAGAACATTGTGAAATGTCACCTAGGACGCGAAGACTTCCAGCAGGGTGCGGGAAGAAGGAAGCATGGGAAATTTTATAGTATGTGCTTCTTACCACAGTTTTAAAATATTTTCAGGTTAAGGCAGGCAGGTGGCATAATGGTTAAGGCACTGGACTCCACATGGTTCTGATTCTTTTTCTTTTTTTTTTTTTTTTTTTGGAGAGGTTTTTGCTATAGGGTGCGTGCGCTTGCCAGACAGACAGAGAGAGACAGAGAGACAGAAAGCGAGAAATCACCCCCCAGAGGGGGTGACCACGCCGCAATCCCTTCTCCTCCATTCTCCTCTCGGGATCTTGGGCACGCACACACACGCGCCCGGCGTGAGTTTAAGCCACCGGGTCCAGGACGCGAACCATGGTCGACTACATGGGAGTCCAGCAACATAGCCATTATGCTAAATGCTGGTCCCCACATGGTTCTGATTCTGAGCTTGAGTCCCAGACCTGGTGGCTTGCTCTCTCTCTCTCTCTCTTTCTCTGGTGAGTGCATGAGTCCTGTAGCAAACTGGAAAAAAAAAAAAAGAAGAAGAAAGTTAAAAGATTATTTTAAAATTGTTCAGGTTAATTTCACAATTTATATAAAGTCCACATAATGACGTATATATATTTTTCAACAGAAAACTTGACATGTTTTGTTCTGTTAAATATTTCTTCCCTTTGCCTCTTTTACCCACCCTCTACCACCCGCTCTCTACCACCTACTCTCCTCCCTTACAGTCTCTTGTGTCTCACCTATTCTCTCTATTCTCATAGCTTCTGATCTTTCTATTTCTGCCATAGACTGCAGATATTCAGTACAAATTGAGTGGGGACATACAGTGTGTATCTTTCAAAGTCTGACTCACTTTGCTCAGCGTTAAGTCTATACTCATCCACTTGAATCAAAAGATAAGGTCTCATTGTTTCTTATAGCTGAGTAATATTCCGTAGTATTTATATGCCAGTTTTTCAACCTAGTCATTAAATTTTGGAGACTTAGGTTGGTTCCATGTTTTAGCAATTGTGAATAATGATGTAATAAACACAGATGTGCAAGCGTCTTTAGGAGTAAAGAAGTAAAAAAAAAGGTACCAGGAGGCAGAACAGCTGCATTTTCCAATGGGCAGGTGGGAGCTAAACTCATGTTTGAGCTGGGAGTGGACAGAAATTCAGGGATTCCCCAGTGGACACGTGAAAGAGCACTCCAGGCTGAAGTCCCTGAGTCAAGGTGGGGGTGGGGCAGAGCCGGAGAGCAGATGGGAGGAGCCACAGCTGCTGGTGAGGGTGATGGAGTAGGGCAGCTGCAGTCAGGTTGCAGGAGGAGGTGCTTTTTCTGTAGGGTCTGCAGGCCCTGGCCTCCAGGAGTGCTGGACGCAGAGAGATGCTGAAAATGCACACAGGACACTGCATGTGCCCATCCTGCAGTCTGATGGACGTGCAGGCGTGGGCGTGTGCAGTCCACAACCTCCAGAGCCTCGGTTGCAGGTTACAGAGATGGGAAACTACAATGGACCCTCAGCCGACCTGAAAAATCCTGGCACCTAGAGAGCTATAGAATAAAGGCTGAGGTGGCAAGTGCCTATGCCCTGATGCTTTTCTAAATGCCAGAGCCTACCCTGCCCGTGTTTCTGGCCTCTGGGCATCTTAGCAACTGTTTGAATTGTGCCCTGGCATCGAGCCTGCCTACGGTGGGGGTTGAGTCTCCCTGTGACACTGACAGGGGCCTTTTCCCTGTGGATTGGGATGCCCTTGGTGCTGCGGTGTTGGCCTGGATGCCACCCTGACATGTGGGCCCTCCATCGCAATAGAAAGCAATGGGGCAGCAGACAGCAAGGGAGGAAGGCCAGGACACGGAACAATGAGGAATGCACTTGTTTCCAGGGTCGAGGCCCTCCTCACTGTGAGCCCAAGGCCGGAGCCTCCTACCTTTCCACTACCTAGTTCTCCCCAGGCCCCTGATTTGTTACTGGCATTGAAGCCCTGGAGAGGAGCTTTCTAAGGACTCATGGAAAACCTCCATATCCCATTCTGCAGCCAGTGAGCCAGGGGAGGGCTGGCAAAGGATGGGGGACAGGGCGGCTTTGCCCTGACAGATTCTTAAAGGTCAGTGATGGGATGGAGGATGTGGACTCTTGGCAGAGAAAGACTACGTCCACTCTTCCAGGAAGCTGCACTGCTGTTCTCGGGACGTGGATGGGCTTCGAAGTTGGAGCCATCACAGGCCTCCCTGACCCATGTGCTCTTGGCCTAGTGGATGGCAGGCCTGTGCACAGCATGTCGGTCCATACTAAATGCTGTGTGTGGCTGCGTCGGCGATGAAGTTAGGGGGAAGCAGGTTTAGAAGCAGAAGAGAAAAGCATGGAGAAGACCTAGGCCAGGCACTTGGACTGAGACTACAAGGTGAGGGGCAGACTAGCCCCTCCAGACCTTGGCTGAGCAGGGAAAGCAGAAGAGAGGCGTCTAAGTGAGGGTTCCAGTCAAGCCCAGGGAGGGAAGTGGGCAGGCAGGGATGTCCCGGCATCCTCAGGGGACCCCATGCACCCGGTGCTGGATGGTAGGTGAAATGTCTCAGGTCTGGCTTCTGCAAACCATTTCAGGGTCCTGACCCTGGCTTGACGATTTGACGTACTTTAGGCCCTAAGAAAAATGCAGACTCCAAAATTCTCAAAAACATCTTCCAGTGTGCCATTAATTAGTCACGGTCTCTGCCCAGCAATCCTGGGGCCACACATCTTTCACACCCCCCCCCCCCCCCCCATTTTCCACGGCTTTCTTGCAAGAGTCTGACCACTGCAGTCACAGCAGTGAGCCAGGACAAGGGCCACACAGGAAACACAGGGAAGAGATACAGGCCAGCTGATTCCACACAGTCAAAATGGGAGCCTTACACAGTTTCCTAAGAAAGAGCAAAATCGAAATGACGCGGCAAGGTGAGCTGGTAACACCACCGGGCATGGCGGCCTCCTGGCCCTCACCCCGTGTGGCCACAGTCATTCATATCTGCTGAGCAGAGTGTGATGGGCCTGAGAGCTGCTTGTGAGCTACAGGGACAAGGCCTGCTCTGGAGCAGGCGCTTGTGACAACAGTCCCTCCCAGAGGCCAGGGCTGCTGCACACTCTACAGCCACCTCCTGCAGGAGGCCTCTCATTTGCTCAGGATTCCCTGGCTGGGGCACACCCCCACAGATGCCGGCCCTGGTGGGCTCCAGGCCAGCTCGTGGGTAGTAAGGGGATACTCTTGACCCAGTGAGCGTGGTGAGAGGCCTCTGCCACAGTGCTGTGAGGAGAGAAGCTTGCCAGGCCAGCAGCAGCTATTCGGGGCAATATTGTCAAATTCTTCAAACCAGGAGCAGAAAATCTCAGCAAGAGAGCAGGGGTCCTGAGGACAATGGGGCCAGGGGCCCCAGAGCTGCAGGGCAGAGAGGGAGGCAGGGGACCTGATGCGAAGGCCAGCGTCAGTGCCGGGAAAGCTTGCGGTAGGTAGAGAAGGGCTAGGACCTGCACCACGACTGACTCTGCCGTGCAGACTGGGCCCCAAACTGGAGGCTGTGTCTGACTCTCAGGGTCTCCTGAGGCTCCCTTGGGCAGCGCATGTGCACATTCCTGCGAGCAGATGTGCCTGGGCACCCCCAGCAGGAGCACCCCGTTCACTAATAAAGGCTAACACTGACAGGCAAGATGGGCAGGTAGTGTGTCTGCGGCCCAGTTCCTCGGATTAAGTTCTCTAGGTTGACCTGTTCAGTTATTATGTTAGAATGTCTGTAATGTGTAATAACAAATTGAAAATTGCCTCTAACTGGGCATGTATTCACTTAACCAAGGCTTTACAACTGTAAAACAATGGAAGGTGGACAAGGCAGGTTGTGAGCCCTGGGAAGTGTGCACAGGGCATGTGGATGGGACGGTAAAGGCCCCAGAAGATGCCAAGACTGAACACAGCGATGCAACAGGCAGGGAAGAACTGGAAAATGCAAGGGAAAAATGCAGTAGGACCAGTCGAGCCAACCACCTGGCCTAGGCAAAGAATCCTCAGGCAGAGGGGAAGTCTGCAGGCACAGGCAGGAGAGGACCGCAAGGTGCTCATGATGCCTCTGCTAGGGAAGGTGAGGCCATGCTGGATCCCATGAGACCCAGTCATGCGAGGCTGCGGGGCCTACTTCCACTGCATCCCTATTAACCAAACCCAACTACCTACCTAGGGGTTATCTGGCCCTGAGCACCTACGTGGAGGTGCTGGCACCATTAGCAGACACTGAATACCTGTTCCCACCTTGAAAGGCCCTCGAGGTGGTGAGAGAAGGCCCAGGTCCACAGACGCCCACTGCCTGGGGATGGTTCGAGGTAGTCTTAGCAGTTGAGTTCAGGGCTCTGCCTGGAGTGCTAGGCAGAAGCTCCCCCTCTTACTGGGGACTCTGCTGCTGCCATGATGACACCCCACAGCCATGGGGGAGCCCTCCTGGAGCAAGACCAGCACTTGAGGCTTGGAGTGGACACCCCAGGCAGACTGCAGCCCTAACGATCCTGGGGTAGGGTGTCGGAGAGATCAGTCAGCCCTGCAGCCTGCACACCTGTGCTGTCAGACATAAGCCAGGGAGCTGGAGTCCCGCTGCATGCCGCTGAAAGCCTCTGAGCCAATCACACGTCCTGCAGTAAGGGAGAAGCAACCCTCAGCAAAAGAGAGGACTTAGGGGGGCCAGCAGGCTTGGTGGCTAAGGTGCTGGATTCCAGCATGGCCAACTGTGGTTCAAGTCCCAGAACCGGTTGCTTAGAAATCATGTAGGGCATGCGCATGTGCACGCCCAAAATCTGGAAAGGAGAATAGATTGTGTGCCACCCCCCGGGGGTGCTTCCTCACTTTCCTTTTCTCTGTAACTCTCTGGTGAATGCACACACCCTATACCAAAAACCTAAACAAAGAAAAAAGAAAGAGGAGCACTGGCAGCTGGGCAAGGGGGGCAGAATGGTGGAGGAAGAGGTATCTTCCAAGAGCTTAGGCAGGAGCTGGTTTCCAGAAGGGCTCACTGAAACGTGCCTACCCCAACAAAAGCTACAGAGGGTTGAGAGCGGGACCCAGACTGGGGACACCATCAAGTCACACATATGGGTTCTTAGAGGCCACTGGGCCTGGCAGCACTGGCCTTACTGATGTGAATCCTTGGCCAACCTGAAGCTCACACCCGTGCTGTTAGAAAGAGGTTTGTGGGGGACCAGCAGTTGGCGTGATGGCTATGTCACTGGACTCCCATGTAGTCCATCATGGTTCGAGTCACAGACCCAGTGGCTTAAACTCATGCCAGGCGCGTGTGCGTGCGTGCCCAAGATCCCGAGAGGAGAATGGAGGAGAAGGGATTGCGGCGTGGCCATCCCCCCGGGGGGTGATTTCTTGCTTTCTGTCCCTGTCTCTGTCTTTCTGGCGAGTGCACGTGTCCTATAGCAAAAACCTCTCCAAAAAAAAAAAAAAAAAAGAAAGAAAGAAAGAAAGAGGTTTGTGGGGCAATTGCCTAGGGAAAAAATGGTAGTGCAAGAACTTGTTTAACCTTGACATGTTAAACATGTCGACTTCAACAAACAAACATGTCGACAACAAACGACTTCAAAGACTTAGCAGCACTCAGGGACACAGATGCTGCTACTTACCAGGCCTGTTACATAAATCAGGCCCCTAAAAGCTTTATTCCAGGGTCTCAGGGTTTGTGATTCTCCCCTGTCCTGAGTATCTGAACAGCAGCAGTTTATTAGTGTGTTGTATGCCCACCTCAGCTCATTCTGCCTTCTGTGACTTAGCCAGAGCCCGCAGTGTGGAAGAATCTTTTCCCAGTCAAGGGCACTGGTGCACGGTGGCCTCCTGCAGCCTCCAGCCCAGGCTAGCCCTGGAAGTTCTCATGCCGGCTGGGCTGGAAGCTGGAGTGTAGCACCCCAGCTCGGGTCAGGGCCAGCAGTCTGCCCTCTGCAGCCCATCCTCCTCCTCCCAGCCCCTGCCTCAGTCCTGGCAGGGAGTACGGCCAGGAGATGCGGGCAGGAGGAGCCACCTCAGGAGGAGGAGCGGTGGGCATGGGGAACACGGGAATTCCCAGGTAGATGCCCAAGGCTGCGCCTTTTAACAAGTGAGTGTTTAATTAAAGTAAACCGTGGCACTGAAATGACATTTATAGGATTCTATCAAGACCTAGCTAGCATATTTGCCTTATCCACCACAATCTTGCAAATGCCAACCACAAGCTCTTGCCTGGGCTGTAACCAGCCACGGTGGCCAGGTGTGTGGGCATCTGGAAGCGGCTCTGGCAAAGCTTTGGACCACAGGGTGAAAGCAGAGCCAGGACGGAAACAGCATTTGCCAGTTGCCCTCAGGATGCTGGCAGGAAGGCCCTGGGCCTGGATTCCTTCAGGCTGGGCAGCAGCCCTGCACCACAAGGGCACAAAGAACCTCCCTGGGCCATGGGCCAGCCACTCCCTCACCCTCAGTGAGGGCCAACTCGGACTGGGCTTCAAGGAAGGCTAGGTATGACTGCAACAGGCTTCCACACTCAGCACGGTGGCAGAAAACTGATGCACAGGAGGGCACAGGGACAGTGCTCCTCAGGGCCAGGCAGCTCGGGATGTGTGGTGTGCCCAGGCCTTGCATTCAGAGTGAGGCAGTAGGCTCCGCTGCACCCCACCCTGCCGGGCGAGCCAGGGGTCTCCCTCTGCTCATCGGCAGTGGAGGGTTGCTGTCACTGGGCACCATGTGGCCTGGGCTTCCTGCCAGTATGGTGGCTGGACCAGAGGGTACACATCTCTGACACTGTCACTGGGCAGACATCAGTCCCCCTTCAAGAGGGGAAAAATCCTTGTCCTGCGTCTAGAGAAAGGAAATTGTCCTGTGGGCAAATTCTGGAAGAGCAAATGGGGCTGGAGAGAGGATGATGGCTATCGCTGGAAAATCCAGCCTGCCCTGCACCCTGGCCGACGTGCACAGGACCAAGTTCTGGTGCTGTACACCACGCGCTCGGCAGGAAGGTGCGGTGTGCACACAGCCTTGGTTCGAAAGAAAAGTGGTGGTTGGGGTGCTGGACGCCTATGTGGCCAACTGCAGTTCAAGTGTTGGACCTGGTGGCTTGCTTTCTCACTTTCCCTTTCTTTCTCCCTCACATGAGCACATGTGACCTGCAGCAAATTAAAAATAATGATGTTAAATAATTTTTAAAAACAAAGACTTCCAAAGCTGCCCCCCCTCCCATTTCTGTTCAGCTCGGCCCTCAGGCACAGAGCGCTCAGGCTCAGGACACAGCCTCACCCCCACCTGAGAGTCCTGTCCCCCCCTCCACTCCTAATGCCCCCTCCCTGTGGCCCTGCAGGGCATACGTCTCCCAGAAGTCCAGGCCCTACATGCCTTGTGCCTCTCTATGGGGGCGGGGGGTGCAGGGCAGCTCTGCTGCTTCTTCCTTCATTCAAGCCTCTTGCGAAATCTCATTTTCAGTCACCATTTTGAGTTTCTGCCCCCGTTATAACACCGGAGGCCATGAGAACACTGCTTTCACTCTAACAAGGAGCAAAAGCAGCCGTTTCACAAACTCAGCTATCCCAGAGCTCAAAGGGCTATCGAGGCAAGGCCACTAGGCAGGCTGAATTCCAAAGAGGGACAAGCTCTGCAAGGAGGGAGGGGACACAAACTGGTTCCACTTTGGCAAAACACAAGAGTAAGAGGCAGCTGCCCCAGGGCAGGGAAAGGCTCTATAGCATTAAGGACACATGTGCTTGAGAGGGGGCGTGAGACAGAGAAGAGAAAGCACCCTCCAATAGGGCGTGCTCACACTGCAGTCCCTTCTCTTCCATTTCTCCACTCTGTTGGGACAGTGGGTGTGCACGCACCTACACCCAGCACGTCTCAGGTCTCCAGGGCTGTAATGGGAACCACAGTCCACATGTGGGATCGGCTTCTTTAACTGCTAGATTCCAGGGCTGGCGCCGTTAAGAATTCCTAACAGCAAATATGGCAGTCCCGTTATCAGGGCCCAGTGCCAGTGAGCAGGCCACTCCCTGGGTCACAGGCACATCACGCTGCCATCTACCCCTGGGGAGAAAGCACACCTTTCAGACCCGGGTCCTGCCCTGACTCAGGCACTCTTCTGCCCAAGCTCCTGTCCAGATTGAAGACAGAGTTTGGTGGAAGAGGAGGCAGTGGCCATGAGCCAAGCAGCCCAGGGTACAGGACCCACCTACGACTGAGGCTAAGCCAGGAAGGTGAGAACAGAGGCACATCGAGTAGCCAGCAGCGGCCTTCTTGGGGGGGGGGGGGGGAGTGGGGAGCACCTGCTGTGCACAGGCGTGCAGGGCCTGCTGCTGCGGGAAGCCACCCAGGAACTGGGCAACTTCCTTGGGCACCTCACACCAAACAGGCTGGCCACTGCTGGAGGAACTGGAAGCCCACGTGCCTGCAGGTAACAAGAGCTCCCAAACCTAAGCCCGGCCTGTCCAGGGCCTGTAAGAGGGTGTGCCCGTTTCTAGGCAGGAAAGTTTACTCTGGTCCTTACTGTTCTTCAAACAAAATCCAACATTCAATACAAAATTATGAGACACGCTGGCAAAGACACCCCACTACTGAGAAATAAAGCCATCAACAGAAGCAGACCCAGGGATGGGGCTGCCAGTGGGGTGCTCCCCACTCCCACCCCACCCCCCAGAAGGCTGCTGCTGGTTACTTGACTTGCCTCTGTTCTCACCTTCCTGGTTTGGCCTCAGTTGTAGGTGGGTCCTGTACCCCTGGGGTGTATGACTCATGGCCACCCCCTCTTCTGCCACCAAACTGTCTGTGCTGTCACCCAGTGCACCATGTCCAGATGCTATCATCCCTTACAGCGTGTCCAGAGTGTTCATGTCCCACTGTCCTTGTCACAGATGTCTGTGCTGCCTCTCTGTACGTCTACACACGTAGCTGCCCCTTCCATGGCTGCCCCTCCCCTCGGACTCTCTGGCATAACCCAGTCAAGCATTTCCTTGAACTGCAGTGGCTGGTCTCCAAGTGTGCAATGGTCTCGAGAACTCAGGTCTAACTAGCACACAAGATAGCATAAACTATGAAGGGCTTCACAATTTATTTCTGACACGCTAGGATAACTGGGGCTGTCACTGTGGCACAGAGGTTACACAGGTGCCCTGCGAGGGTGAGGTGCATGGCCCACCACGGGTTCAGATCCCTGGGTAGGTTTGAAAACATACCCAGTGCTAAGGATCCTGAGGAGCTGGAGGATTGGGAAGAAGGGATAGCAGAGTGATGAGATCCTGTGAGGGAATCTCTCTCCCTCCATCCCTTGTGCATGCACATGCCCTATCATTAAAAACAGAAAAAAATGTATATATATATGAATATTAGGTCGTTAGGAAAGTCATGATCGAAGTTTACATGTTATTCTATGCAAAATGTGTCATGACTTTACAGATAATTCTATATAAATTATTTGTATTTAATATAAAGTAAAATAATTTTTTTGGAGAGGTTTTTGCTATAGGGCGTGTGTGCTCGCCAGAAAGACACAGAGAGACAGAGAGACAGAAAGTGAGAAATCACCCCCGGGGGGATGGCCACGCCGCAATCCCTTCTCCTCCATTCTCCTCTCGGGATCTTGGGCACACATGCACACACGCCTGGCATGAGTTTAAGCCACCGTGTCCAGACTCAAACCACAGTCCACCACGTAGAAGTCCAGCAATGTAGCCATTATGCCATCTGCTGA
The DNA here is from genome assembly GCA_026018925.1 of Tupaia tana. Lineage (NCBI taxonomy): Eukaryota > Metazoa > Chordata > Mammalia > Scandentia > Tupaiidae > Tupaia > Tupaia tana. The sequence goes on from JAKSZU010000001.1 coordinate 136,349,860, forward strand.
TCCTGAAAGTAAAATTTTAAAAACAATTTTTAAAATAGAATAATTTATTTAATTTTATTTCTCATTTATTTTAACTTGACCAGAGACACAGAGAGAGAGAGAGAAAGTGAGAAAGCAAGCCACCAGGTCCGGGACCCAAACCGTGGTTGACCATGTGGGAATGTCCAGCATCCCAACCACCACACCATCTGCTGGCCCCTAAAAAACATTTTTCTACTATGTTTTCTACAAATGTCTAAACAACTAAAGTCATCAGTTAAAAATGTTCCTTTTTGGGACCATTTGGTGTTCCAATGTTCCTTTCGGTGGCTTAAACTCACGCCAGGCGCGTGTGCGTGCGTGCCTGCTCAAGATCCCAAAAGGAGAAAAGAGGAGAAGGGATTGCGGCATGGCCATCCCCCCCCCAGGGGGTGATTTCTCGCTTTCTATCTGTCTCTCTTTCTAGCAAGTAGACGTGCCCTATAGCAAAAACCTCTCAAAAAAAAAAGTTCCTTTTCAAGCATACAAAAATAAAAGATTTCCAGATTTATAGTAAACCTATTATTGGTTTATATGGAACTGAAGTCTCTGGTTCATTCAAATAATGAGATAAAGAATGGCAACATCGGGACCAGCAGTTAGCGTAATGGCTATGTCGCTGGACTCCCACGTAGTCGACCGCGGTTCGAGTCCCGGACCCGGTGGCTTAAACTCACGCCGGGCGCGTGTGCGTGCGTGCCCAAGATCCCGAGAGGAGAATGGAGGAGAAGGGATTGTGGCGTGGCCATCCCCCCTAAAGAATGGCAACATCAAGCTAGATAAGGCCTTTTTTTTTCTTTTAGTTTTTGCTGTAGAGCGCATGTACTCGCCAGAGAGAGGAGAGGGAAAGTGAGAAATCACCCCCTTGGAGAGATGGCCACACTGTAGTTCCTTCCCCTCTATTCTCATCTCAGGATTTGGGGCATACACACACATGCACCTGGCATATTTTCCAAGCCACTGGGTCTGGGACTCTTAACTGTGCAGTCAGTCATGTGGGATCCAGCACCTTAACCACCATACCACCTGCTGGCCCTGAAAATGCCCTCTAAATACTGTGTGTATATAAAATAGGTACTAAGTTATTCGTGCCAGCAGCACTAACTAACCCTTTAGAGACTAGAAAGGTTCACGGGGAAGAGTTGCGGTAAAAGGAGCCAGTCCTGAAGAGAGGGCTGTGGGAGGCGCACTGTGGCAGACGCTGCCTCCTAGAGGCACTTTCCTCATAAGCGCTCGCGTATGCCATGGAGCTCCATAGTCCTGCAGATTTTACTTTAATAAGGATAGGGAGATCTCATGTCCTAGTGAATGCAAAACAGATCTAACTGTACAAGGGCAGAAATAATTTAGAGTAAGAATTTCTTCTTTAAGTATATAGAAACAGCATGTGAACTAAACATATTAAACATATTTATGACATCTGTATAATTTAACAAAAGGTGAACCGTTAATTATGTAAGCCAGGAGCGGCAGATGGCAAGGTGGTTAAGGCGCTGGACTCACACATGGCTGACCGTGGTTCAAGTCCTGGACCTGGTGGCTTTCTGTTGGGACCAGCAGTTAGCGTAATGGCTATGTCACTGGACTCCCACGTAGTCGACCGCGGTTTGAGTCCCGGACCCGGCAGCTTAAACTCACGCCGGGCACGTGTGCGTGCGTGCCCAAGATCCCGAGAGGAGAATGGAGGAGAAGGGATTGCGGCGTGGCCATCCCCCCTGGGGGGTGATTTCCTGCTTTCTGTCTCTCTGTCTCTCTCTGTCTGTCTGGCGAGCGCACGCGCCCTATAGCAAAAACCTCTCAAAAAAAAAAAATATGTAAGCCAAATATATTTCTTATTTTCAGGTTTGCGAGACCATTTTTCACGCTAGACCATTTTTCATTCACTCGTTTCTCTCTAAATAAAATATTATTAGTCACAAACATCATTTTAGCGCTAGAATACTTTGTAAACCTAATGAAACACTTGAGACTGAAGAGGCTGGGGCTGGCCTGAGGTCCTACTGAGATACATCCTCCATCCACCTCCTCGCCTCCAGTCTAAAAGAGCTGGAGAAACAAAGGACCCCTATCTTCTGTAACTCCCTCAGAACTCTTCCTGAAACAATGTACTCAACTGTCACTCCTAATTACTAATAAGATTCACAACTTCAGATGCACTTTTTTCTGCAGCTGGGCGTGTGTGTGCACTTGCCAGAGACCAAGAGATAAAGAGGAGGAAAGCACCTCCCAGCAGGGCATGGATGCGCCCTAATCCCTTCTCCATTTCTTCATACTGTTGGGATTTGGGGCGTGCATGCGCACACACCGTGTGTTTTTCAAGCTGCTAGAGTCACGATTTGAACCTTGCAGCTGGCTATGTGAGATCTGGCCCCTTTAACTACTAGGCCATAGAACCGGTTCTAAATGGACTTTTAAAAAACACTCTGACAGAGTGACTTTAGCCTCTAAGCATAAAGTTACTGGACAGCAAAGGGAAAAAACCCTCTGAAATTGTATTAATGTCTCTCTTAAATGTGTACTGGAACTGCCTTGCCATGAACTTTATAATATGAACTATGACAGGTGGTATGTTACCTTACTGATGAATCATTTTCTTCTCATTACTAGCAACACAGATTCATGGAAAGCTACTGGGTCATCGGGAAAGTCATGATGCATTTTTGCACAGGAAAACACATCATGACTTTCCCAATGACCTAATAAAATTAAGAACGGAAACCCAACCCTGTTTCCATTTCTCCCCCCAGAAAACCATGATTAACTAAAGCAAGCAATTCGAGAAAAGAGCCCTAAAAGTGTAACTTGATCTGAATATGCCAGAGCAGTGTGGTCCTATTTTTTCAATGTGCAGGGGTCACCACAAACTCTGAACATCACCGTGAAATACTTGGACAGACTGAGTGCTTCCCTTGCAGTGGAAGAGCACCTTTGGTGATACGCCCTTCATACAATAACACATCCATGAAGCAGGTTTCTATTTTTAATTTTTTTGCTTTGATAAATCAATTGCTTCACAAAAATCCTTTTTAAAGACAACAATCCAAGAAAACATATTGTTACAGTATTCACATTTTAAAGATTGTCAGTTTTAAAGACCGAACGTAACTAGAACAAATGAAGATTGCTGAGTTTGTTCTGTCACTAACCACCAGAGATGGGCCTTCACGACGGGGAAACACTTGCCAGGTGTGCTGGGGCTGGGCTAAAAGAAGGCGGTGCTTCAATGCTCCCTCGCACAGGTGGAAACGAGTCGTTCTGCAAGCTGCCGGAGCGAGCAGGGCCCTGTAGGCGGGCACACGGTGCACACTCCCTTACGTGTGCTCTTCAGACTCAGAGCAGGGCGGCCAAGCTGTGCACAGCTTGAGCTTCCTGGGAACGGCAAAGCCAGGCTTTGCCTGCTCAACAGCTGAACAGCAGGAACAACATGCTCAATTTGGGCTGCAAACACATTCAAAGGAATCCTCAAGGAGAGAACAAGAACAGCGCGGAGATGAAATCTGGCCATGTAAGATGGAAGCTCAAAGGGGATATACTTCACAGACTCTCCACTATCCGAGGGCTGGGAATGGCCGTTGCTGGGCTGCAAGCTGACGCCAGTACGCTGGGCAGCCGTTTCATGAACTGAGACAGCTTGCTGTGGACCAGGCCCCCAACAAGCACCTTAGTTACTTGGGGGAGAGGTTGAAGGAAACACAGGCTGTCTCCACACGTGCCTTCTGTCTAAATAGTCTATTTCTCATTCCTCTGAATTTGGCAAGTAAGCATTTACGGCTTAAGAAAACCGATGTCACCTGGAGAGAATACACTGGGAGGCTCGGCATGGATGCCCAGCTCTCAGAGCACAGCACCTGCAGCCTCCTCACACCCTCCATGGCTCCAGGGAACATGAGGCCCAGGGACAGTGTCACATGGCCTATTCGTGAATCCCTGTTTTGTAAACATCCTCACTAATCTAAGCTGAAGAGCAGGGCAGCTGAAGGAAACAGAGGAGGCAGGGGAGGAAAACAGGAAGAAAAGGGCTGGCTCCCACAGGCCCTGGTTTTAGGAAATCCAACAAAGACGGAATTTACATAAGGTTAAAATGTTCTCATAGACTGCAAACGTGACTTAAAATATTAGAAATTTATTTATAAATATTCCTTTATAAGTAAGGAATGCAACGGCTGGCTTAAAATGTTATTCTCTCCCCAGGAGTTCATAATCAAGTTTTTCTTTTTTGCTAAAGCTCCTGAAATATTTTGAAAGAAATTTCTACGTATTTCTTCTTGACTTCTAAGTTACCTAGAAAACACTCCCCTATGATTAATTCTAATGTGGTTTTGGGGGCAAATCAGTTCCAGAAAAAATCTGCTCCATAGGTGCCTCAACGTAGCCTTGGTCCTTAACCAATCGCCACTGCCGAGTCTCAGGACTGACGCCCTTCCCGGCCCCCAGCTGTCCTCCATAGGCAGAGCTTCGGGCATGCCATGAGGGTGACATAGAGACACTCTGCACGACACAAGGTGGCCTGTTGTCTGAGAAAAAGTCCCGCTCTCCAGTACACAAATGAAAACAAAGAAAACAAAACCCAGACTGTTCTTTCACTTTGTCTTGTCCCAGGAAACAGTCCTAAAATGGCTTCAAATCTCATGTGATCCCAAGAGAGGGAGGGTTCTGGAAGCACTGGGGCCACAACATCCACCAAGAATGACTGACACCAGGAGGCCAATACCAGACATTGCAGGCTGGCTGGTGGGGAGTCGGCATGCCCTCAGCTGACTGCCTGGCTGGCTGTGACTGGGTGATGAAGCCTGAATGTCTGCTGTCACCTTAGCTCTGAGCCAAGGGGGAGAGCACATTTTATATTAGTTTATAATAAGCACTCTATGCATAACATATTTGACTAAAAAACTAAAACGATACACAGCTAACACGGCCAAGCAGCCACGCAGCTGGAGTCGAGCTGGAGTCGAGCCGGAATACACACGATGAGAGCTGTCGCTGGTCACTGGCTGCCGTTTCTCCTCACTTGCCTCGAGTCCTGCTTAGTGAATTCCTTCAGATATGTGTTTACATCAAGTGTAAAATGCAGTCTGAGATTACATAGAAAGAAACATCTGAAGCTATCAAAATTTCATTAAAGAGTTGTTTCCTTTACAGTAGTAAGTATATCACTGCCCTGGGAGGGCAGAGGACTGTGGGATGGTGACTAACTTTGAGCAGGTTCAGTAAATTTGGTCAATTCAGAACATTCCAAATTGAAGTAGCAAGCACGTATTGTTTCTCTTCTAGAAATTTTAACCTCAGTATAGTCATAATCCAATTCATAACGAATTTACAAAAATAGCTTTTTATCCAATAATTCCAGCAAGGTAAAAATAGGAGTTTCTTTTTCTATATAGCAAATGAAACAGGCTCACGGAATATGAGAGAACTTAAACTTGCTTAAATCGCCATCCACTCTCTATGAAATCTCACTCAGTCTATTCTGTGTGGTGGTGTCACCTCACACTGGCAGTTTCAGGTGCAGAAGCTTCTTTCAAATCCGTGGGCTGCCAGCCCACCAAGACCTGCTGTAAACCACAGAACTAAATGAAAACTGCATAATTTTGTAGAAAACGGCAGTACTACTCCTTAATCTAATTAGGGTCTCAAAGGGGGGTTGTCATTCATCACATTTCTATAGCTAAACCTTTAAAGAATTTCTTTAAAAACCCACGCATGCACACACACACACACGCGCGTGCGAGCATGCTCGCACACACACACATACACGCGCACACATTTGAAAGAAGTCACTGCACCGGCAAAGACGCTCTGTAAGCTTACTATGAAATACAAAAGTGCACTCCTCTATATCTACATATAAAACATATTAGAAGTCAAACTGTGTAAAATGTTTGCTGTGCAAACTATAAAAAGTCAGGCGGTGGCCACTGTGTCCCTACTGCAGGGAGCCACTGCTCTCCAGGACAAGCCCGCTGATGTGGGTGGGGGCCAGCGCACCCCCGTCGTCCTCTGTGCTGTCCACAGACTCATCCTCGCTCTGTCCCGCCATCATGACCTGCTGCACCGCCAACGTGGCCCCGTCTGAGGACAGGGATTGGAGGCTGTCCACATTCATGTTCACAGGTGTGGTGATGGTTACAACAGCTCCTGCAGCAGAAGGCGGGTCTGACATTAGTTAAATTTGGACTCACAGAATCCAGATTTACTCCGCTGGGTGCTGCCTGCTTGCTTCCCTAAGGCTAAGATACTATATATGTTCACTGAGTGTTCAACATGGATTCAAAGACTTCTTGACCCTCTCAGCTGATAAGGTCTTGGTCTAATGTCAGATCCAGTGGGGATTAGGACTATAAGGAATAAGGATCTCCCCAGGGCAAAAGGTATTACATGGAAAACAGAAACAAATACATGGTAGACAGACATGCAAGATGAATATAAATGGGGCAGGAAAATGGAGAATAAAGTAAGGGGTAAGGAAGATCAGCTTGAAAGAAAAAAACGAAACCACCTAACATGCTACTTGCCACACAGCTTACAGCAGCAGTGAGGATGGCAGCCACCCAAACACCAGGAGCACGGCCTGGACTAAAGACACCAAACAAGGGACCACTGTGCTGCTATGGAACACAAGCACCAATGGATTGAGAAGCACCAATCCATAAAAATCCCCAAGATGAACGAATATGTGATCAGCGCAAGAGGAGATGGTGCTGTATGTTACACTAACACCTGGGTAACATTTCACAAGAGAACCACTCATTCCTGAGCATGCACGGGCTAGTGTAACCTCTGCGCACTAGAGCATAAGCAGGAAACTGTTTGTAGTGCTTTTATTTTATTTATTTATTTATTTTATTTTTTGAGAAGAGCAGAAGCCAGAAAGAAGGAAGATCTACTTCAGTGAAAAGTGGATATTCTTATTTGAACTTTTCCCCAATAGATAGATATTCCCTTTTCTGAGAAAGATGTGTGGGGAGAGAAGGGGGTGGGAAGAGAAGGGAAAGGACAGACAAAGGGAAGAATAATATCTTTCTAATTAATTATCGTATTAAAAGAGAAAACAAAAGCTGAGAATATAAATTCTGTGAAATGAACGTAAGACCACTGTACATGGAAACTTAAATGAAGCAGCCAAAGCAGTACTTGGGAAATTTGGCTTTACGTGCATATAACACAACTCAAGGGCATTGAATGGACACAAAATAAGAGTGACTGACAACCCAGCCTACCCTGGAGGGACACGCTACCATGAAGCCCCCTTGAGCAGGCAGCAGAGAATCCAGCAGCATGTACATGTGAGGAAATGACCTGAGGCATCTGAGAAAGTGATAGAGAACAACACTCACCACAGCCAGTCCAGAAAACCACTAATGAGACACTGAGTAAGAACCTAGGGAGATCTAGCCCCAGGCCTGGGCATGATTAGCCCTGGACCAATCCCTCTGTGGATATCCAACAAATAGTAGAAGCTAAAACCCAAAGGATCAGACTGTTCTCAAGTAAACTATATTCCAGCCCAAGAACACTCACAGGAGTGTTCAAAAACATCTGGCACCCAATAAGGCAAAACTCACAGGTCAAAGATTATCAGGCTTGGGGCCAGTAGGTGGTGTTATGGTTAGGGCGCTGGACTCCCATACAGCTGATCATAGTTTTAGTCCTGGACCTGGCAGCTTGCTTTCTCACTTTCTTTCTCTCTCTCTGGTGAATAGTAAGTTAAAATAGTAATAATAATAAATAAAATTAAATAAAAATAACTCTTTAAGAAAACAACACAGCAACAAAGATTGCCAGGAATGCACATAGACAGGAAAACCCATAGCACGGAGAAACACCAGTCAGTTAGAACTGAACCAGAATTGACTGAGATGTAAGCTTAGCAGAGAAGAAAAGCAAGGAGCCAGACAGTGGCACAGTGATAACATGACACTCTGCAAGGCTGAACTGCATGGGAAGGTTCCAAGTTCATGTCAAGAGACTTAAAACACCAGGCACACACATGCTCATGATCTGAGCTAGTTTAAGCTGGGAGTGTATTTTGGTATGAGGTCCCTACTGGGGGTATCCATCTTTCTAGTTCCTGGTTCATGGAAGAAATAATAAACTCACAAAAAAATTTATCGCAACATATTCTATGTGTTCAAGACTTAAGTAGACTTATGAAAGATATAAAAGGGTCAAAAAGAACTTCTGGAGATATGAAGATTAAAATAGTTAAGATGAAAAACATACTGTATAGGATTAATGTAAGATTAAACACTGCAGAAGGTAAGATCAGTGAAGTGGAAAAGGAAAAACAGAAACTAACCAAAACAAAACACAGAGAAATACCCCCCCCCCCCCCCGGTGTGGGAGAACAGAAAATGTATTTGAAAAAATGGCCCAAAACTTTCCTGAAAATGGTATATTGCTGAGCAAACAAAAGTAAGAAGCAGGATGAAGCAATGCTACATACATAACATTTCAAAATATGCATACAAAACAACCCAAATTTAGAGCTCACATAAACAGAAAGATGCTCATGAAACACATTATAACAGCCACCTGTTATGGGAAAGAGGTCAATGGGAATAAACAAAAGGAAAAGAAGGGTTCATGGATTGTTTAAAAAAGGGTAAGATGGCATGTGGTGAGAACAGGGTCAATTCTATCCTTTGCATCCAAAGTAGGAGGGAAAAGCAGAGCAAAATTAAGACAAAGGACAAAGTATCTTTTCAATAACTATGTCTTTGAGATACACTTGTACTTTAATTTCATTTTTCCATGAACTTTGTGACATTTCCTTGCATACAGTGTGTTTTTAATTCTTTACCACTATGTTCAACACCTGTCTAGAAAGCACCCAGCATGAAGTTTTCTCATATTTTAGATGCAGAGAAAGAACATGTGTGCTTTGTTTCACAGCACTACTGAGGACTCCCAGCTAGCAGACCAAATATTTAATTCACACCCCAGCCCCACATCTTGCCTCCAGGGCCTGCTCCCATCCCCATACCTTCTGACATGGCGAGCTCACTTGGTGGTGGCTGTGCAACCCCTGATGCAATGGAGTCTGGCCAAAACCTCTGAACCGGTCTGTTCTGAGCAGTTTTTTTCTTTGTTTTCGGGGTCTCTGAACAACTGGAATCCAACATTGGCTGAAGAATCCGTCTTCTGGCATTGATGAACCTGTGTATCAACAAAGGGAAGCTTATGTCAAATTGGCCTTTGAAAGACACTGTGCAAGGTCAACAAGTACCTCCTTTTTTTTTTTTTTTTAAAGGTTTCTGCCTTCGAGTGCATATGCTCACCAGAGAGACTGTGAGAGCGGAAGTGAGAAATCACCCCCCCCACACACACCGTAGGGATATCCGGCCGCACCTCAATTCCTTATCTTCAGATATCCTCCTGGGATTTTGGGCACACACGCACAAGTGGTGGTGTGATTTTCGAGTTGCTGGGTCCTGAACTCAAACTGTGGTTGGCCATGTGGGAGTTTAGCACCTTAACCACCATACCACCTGCTGGCCCCAACAAGACTACTAATAAGCATGCTAAAGATAGTAACTCACATTTTCCATTATAATAGATACTTAAGAAGAATGGCAAGCATATAAATCATCAACATGTCCAGAAAAACAGGGCCTTCTCTTTTAAAAATGATTTATTCAAATAAGGAACAACTCTTCCCTGACACCCTTTAAAAAAATTTTTTTTTTTGGAGAGGTTTGTGCTATAGAGTGTGTGCGCTCACCACACAGAGAGACAGAAATAAGAAATCACCCCCGGTGGCCACGCCACAATTCCCTCTCCTCCATTCTCTTCTCAGGATATTGGGCATGCACGCACACGTGTCCGGCGTGAGTTTTAAGTTTTACGCTAACTGCTGGTCCCTCCTTTTTAAAAATCTTTTACCTCTGGGACCAGCAGTTGGCGTAATGGTTATGTTGCTGGACTCCCATGTAGTTGACCGCGGTTTGAGTCCTGGACCTGGTGGCTTAAACTCACGCCGGGCATGTGTGTGTGCGTGCCCAAGATCCCAAGAGGAGAACGGAGGAGAAGGGATTGCGGCGTGGCCACCCCCACTGGGGGGAGATTTCTCGCTTTCTGTCGCTCTGTCTCTCTCGTGAGCACATGCATCCTATAGCAAAAACCTCTCCAAAAAAGAAAAAGAAAAAATTTTTTACCTCAACTGAAGTATTTAGTGTTTCCAAATTATTCAGTTGTCAGAAAAATCATGACACATTTTTGCATAGAAAAATGTCATAACTTTTCTGACAACCCTATAGATACTCATGATGATACCGACAATACTGTCAAACTGTGAACTGAACATTATTTTCTCCAAGGAAAGAAGATGTTAAGGTAGTGAATCTTTGTGTATCCTGTAGACTCATCACGCCTGAGATTACCAAGTCCCTAGTACCTGTCTGAACATGACCATGTGACATGGCCCAGACATCAGAGAAACTGACTGTCAACTCCAGTTCTCACTTACCACAAAGTGTGAAACTGAGAAAAGAGCTTCATCTCTTCAACGGACTCTTATAAGTGACCGAGTATTTCTTAGCTGGCCAAAGTCCTAAGCCATAAACTGCCCTAGACATGTGGTTAATGCAGTCCCTCTGTCCAAGTGATGAAATCTCTCATGGACGGTCACTGCTTTGTGAGACTAAGAATTCACATCCACAAAGAAAGCAACCAGCAGGAAATCTAGGCTGGCAAGATGGATGGACATGGTTCTATGTTAAACAAAGATGGCGGCAATTAAAAAAATACAATGTATTTACCTCCATCCCTGCAAGTGCCTCAAGCAACTGCCTTTCCATGTGACAGGGGCCAGGAGTAGCACAGTATGTTTTTCAAGCTGTTAGGTCTGAGACTCAAACCACATGGACGGTCATGTGGGATTTAACTGCCTTAACTAACACACCACCTGCTGGCCCAACGTGTAATTTTTGTAAATATGAAAGAATGCTACAAGAAGTAAAAGTAATTACAAATATTACAAGACTTTTGAAGTTTTAGAATTAATAAAAGGAGTAGATTATTAAACCATTATTAATTTCAAAAATTAAAAGTTGATATTAAACCTTCTAGATAAGACAGTTTTGTTAATGCACACAGTAGCCAGTTAGCGAACATGAGTAAGTCACCAATGAAAAGTAGAGAAAGTGCTGAACAGTGACAAAAGCATCAGAATATTCAAGGTGCCTCTGTGTCTGTCAAGCCCTGATCAAGTGATCAATCATTGCCATGATCCAATCAAAATAAATGCTTCATCATAAGATTACATGAAAATAATCAAGAACATATTCACAATATTACAAACATCACTGCAACAATACATTTGAAATCTTTACATATTTTTAGGGTTTGTTTTGTTTTGTTTTGCCATAGGGCATATATGTTCATGGAGAGAGAAGGAAAGTAAGAAATCACCCACTGGGGGGATAGCCATGCTGCAAGTCCTTCTTCCTTCTCTTGGGATCCTGGGCACACATGCACACATACCCAGTGTAATTTTCAAGCTGCCGAGTCTGGGACTCTAACTGCAGTCAACCATGTGAAAGTACAATGCCTTAACTACCAGGACAAAACCTTTACATTTTTTTTTTCAATTTTATTTATTCATTCATTTTTTAACTAGGCCAGAGAGAGAGACAGAGAGAAAAAGGGAAAGTGAGAAAGCAAGCCACCAGGTCCAGGACTCGAACCATGGTCGGTCACGTGGGAGTATCCAGCGCCTTAACCGCCACGCCACCTGCTGGTCCCAACCTTTACATTTTTGTTATCATTCTATTTAAAAGACTTATATCAAGATATAGTTTTGGAGCCAGCAGGTGGCATGATGGTTGAGCCACTGGACTCCCACATGGCCAACCGTGGTTTGAGTCCCAGACCTGGTGGTTTGCTTTCTCACTTTCTCTCTCTCTCTCTCTTTCTTTCACTCTGGTGAGAACATGCACCCTATAGCAAATTTAAAACTTATAGTAATAATATATTAAATTAGATTAAAATAATAATAAATGAAAAGATATAGTTTAAAGACTATGACCTGTTACTGCTACCCAAATAAAAAATAACAATCCAGGAACCAGCAGATGGCGTAATGGTAACATTGCTGGTCTCCCACATGGCCAGCTATGGTTCAAGTCCCAGACCTGGCAGCTTGAAACACATTGGGCACATGTATGTGTGTGCCCAAAATCCCAACAGGAGAATGGAGGAGAAGGGATTATGGCATGGCCATCCCCGCTGGGGAAAGATTTCTCACTCTCTATCTCTCTGTCTCTGTGTGTCTCGTGAGCACATGCACTCTATAGCAAAAAACAAAACAAAAAACTCTCTGAAAAAGTAGATAAATAAAATGACAATCCAAATGCAAAATATTAGAAATATTGAATATGGTACCAAGGCATACCTCTAGCATATGTAACTGCAGCAACAGGGCCAGCTTATCTTTTATATTAACAAGTTTACATTTTAGCATAGATAAATAGACAGTGTTTATAAGCGACAGAACTTACACTTGGTCTTTCATGCCTACCAATCTTATTAAACTGAAATTGCTTCTTACAGTAAATAAATAAAAATGAGATAAATACCCAACAACCAAAATGAAAGTCCACTCCTACACCTCACTGCCACTAGTAATGTGCACAAGCATTTCTTTAAGAGAGAACATGTGGCCAGAGTCCAAGTGTCCAGAACCAGAAGAGGAGGTTTACTAATAAACACAGACATGCCTGTGGGCATTTCTCTCCCAGGAATGGCTCCCAGGCCCTCTGTGGGTGAGACTATTACAGGATGCACATGAGGCATAGGGGCTGCCACTCTAGGTGGAGCTGGAAAAGTGACATGAGATCCAAAAAGGTCTCATCGGACATAACGATCCTGTGTTCCTGGTCAATCACAGTCCAAAGCAGCTCAGCCACCGACACATCACAGTTTTGAGTGAACACAGGAGTTTGAGAGTAGTAATGCCACAGAGAAACATTTTTGTTTTTAATTTGCCAGAGGGTATGTTCACTTTCAAGAGACAGAGACGGGGACCAGCAGTTAGCGTAATGGCTATGTCGCTGGACTCCCACATAGTCGACCACAGTTCGAGTCCCGGACCCGGTGGCTTAAACTCACGCCAGGCGCGTGTGCGTGCGTGCCCAGGATACCAAGAGGAGAATGGAGGAGAAGGGATTGCGGCGTGGCCATCCCCCCTGGGGGGTGATTTCCTGTTTTTTGTCTCTCTGTCTCTATCTGTCTGGCGAGTGCACGTTCCCTATAGCAAAAAAATCTCTCAAAAAAAAAAAAGAGACAGAGAGGGACAAAGCACCCCTGAATGGGATGGGGTCATGCTGCGATCCCTCCTCCTCCATCTTTCCAGCTATTGGAATTTTGAGCACACACACATTGGCCCGCTGTCTTTCAATATACTAGGGCTGGGACTCAAACCACAGTCGGTTGTGTGGGATCCAGCTTCCTCAAACCATCAGGCCACAGAGCCAGCCCTGAGAAACATTTCTAATTAGGACATGAGCAAACATCCTTGGCAAGGTACTGCTCATTAAAATTCAGGTTGAAAATGTACGCTGATTCATCTTTATACATCTTGCCTCAATCCCAGAACTCTAATAACAGGGTATTGCTGGTTAGAAGAACTTGTGTGGCATCACAAGGTGCCATGATGGTTAAGGTGCGGATACTCACATGGCTACTACAGTCTAAATCCTGGATTTGGCGGCTTGAAAATCATGCTGGGTATGTGTGCATGCATGCCAAAAGTACCCAGGGGAGAATGGAGAATTGATTGCAGCATGGCCATCTCCCTGGGGAGTGATTTCTCACTTTCCCTCTGTCTCTCTGTCTCTCTCCTATAAGCACACATGCCATATGGCAAAAAGCTAAAAAAAAAAAAAAAAAAAAAAAAAAAAAAGAACTCATGTATTTTCAACACAACCGGGCCATCTGAGTGACAGGATTTGCAGACAGTGGCCCTGTCAAAGGCATGACTTCAGAAAGTGCTGCCCTTACCAGTTGTTGACTTGGAGTAGTGTCAAGTTTGTCTGAGCAGCAATCTGTTTCTTCTCATCCTCTGTTGGGTAGGGATGCTAAAAATAAAAAGCAGGGTTACTATGGACTTCAGTTTCAAAAGGAAATTAAGATTATCTACAGAAAAATAAGCACACAAAAATTCATTAGTAAAACACTAGTTAAGTATCAATAGTGCTTGTAACCAAAACCTAACTTTAGCCTTACATATCTTATGTCTGGAAATGCCCACAACAGAAGCAAGTATTTCTCCTTGCTGTCCACAAGTGTTCTGGTGCTGTGGCAGCTGATCAGGGCACAGGCAAAGATGAGATCAGCGCATCGTCCAAAGGATTAAAGGTGACACTTGTCCCAGCAATGTCACTGAGAGCGGCGGCTGGCTGCCGCCCACACAGTCTTGGCTTCCTGGCTCTGTTGAGGCTTAACTTACGTACAACAAATAGCACCCACCCGAAGTGGGTAAATGGGCGAGTTCTGACCCATTACACACTACATTCCTATTATCTCTGTGCACTCCATAGTAACTCACTGATTCTTCACAAGTACCCCTGAGATAGACACTGTCCCTCTCTGTATTTTGCAGAAGAAGAAGCTAAGGCGTGAAGCATTTTCAAATAGGTGCAGGCAGGAAATGGCTAGGTGGCTGCTCTAGGGCTCACACGTGGCAGGGGCACATTCCTCTCATTGGTGGCACAAAACACACTGATACTGGGATGTGCTGGTGTCATCTCTGGGTTTCTCAGGATCCCATCTCTGGAGTACCCTGTGCTGTCAGTAAAGAACAAAATCTAGGGCAGGGGATGGGAGCATCTGCTCCGTTATCCTTCTTTTGTGTATGATTGAAACATTTCACTTAAAAATAACAGAATTAAACAAGATCAAATTTCACAGAGCTGTTGAAGGGAAATTATTTCTATTTACAGTAACAGACAATTTTTTCAAAGTTGACTACTGTCTACATGTAGAAATAAAAAAGACAATCATTCTAAAACCTGCTTGCACCAAAGTACCTCAGGGTCATCAGAAAAGTTGTGACGTATCTTTGCATAGGAAGACAGAAAAATACATCATGATTTTTCCAGTTTAATTTTAAATGAACACTCCAGGTGATTTGGAAAAGTCACTGCATGTTATAGGGGATAGAATGGCATTGGCTTTATCTCCACAGTGATCTATCTGTTCCTTCAAACTAATTGAAAGTATATATACGTGAGTGTATGGCTCTGAGTTTGAGGTTATGGAAATGCAAATTTGTTCTTGTCCTTTAAAAAGCTCATAAAATACAAATGGGACAGGAAACACGGGCACACAAATCAGAAAGACAAACAAACACGGGGCCAGCAGGTGGCGTGGTGGTTGAGGTGCTGGACTCCCATACGGTCGGCTGTGATTTGAGTCCCAGACCTGGCAGCTTGCCTTGTCACCCTCCCTCTCTCTTTCTCTCTGTCTCTCTCTGGTCAAATTGAATAATAAATAAATAAAATGGTTTTTTAAAAAAAAAAACAAGAATAAATGCTGCTTTAGTGAGTTATGAGAACCACAAGAGAAGATGGTATTGCAAAGAAAGGAGGGCGAGAAAGGACAGAAAAGGTTTTACAGGAAAGAAAGTGGCATTTTAGTTGAACCTCATAAGCAGGTCTTATTGTTTTAGAAACTATTAAAACACTGAAGAAAACCTAGAAGGTAAAATATTCACTCAAGCTCACCACTTCTTTGTGCTGCAATCATTACATCACAGATGCATTTATTGGTTGTAGTGATCACAACATATGTAAAAATACGTGAGTTCTTCTTTTTCGCTATCATGTCCCTAAAGTTTCCTACTGCTTATGGCTGACCTTGCTTATCTGTTAACTATGTGTGAATTATTCCATCAAACTGAGGCCAGCCAGTGGTGTTGCAGTTAAGGTGCTGGATTCCTACATGGCTGACCGCAGTTTGAGTCCCAGACCTGGTGGTTTCCTTTCTCACTTTCCCTCCTTCTATCTGTCTCTCTCTGGTCAAATTTAAAATAAAATAAAATATCTTAAAAAAAATTATTCCATCAAACTGATGAGTCCTATACCATTTCTTTGTCGATTATTACAATGAATGTCATGGTAACACTTTGATAAGTGAAACTTTTCATCTTGTGTGATGCTCTTTCTAGAAGTGGTTGCACTGCTTGGTGTATGGTTCACTGTCTTACACTGAGGGAACCGACTCAGTGAGGAGAGGCTGGGGAACCTTGCACGCAGGGGTGAGACCTTCCAGCTCCTCCCAGGCCTCCTCCACACGGCCCAGGACTGCTCAGCAATCTCACCTGCCAGTTTCCTGCCCAGAGCCAACCACTGCCTCACAATCCTGCCCTCAACCAGGAGACCAACTACTGTCAGAGGAAGGAGGAAGGGAGTGCTCCATATAGACACAACTAAGACCCTGAGGGTCTTGGGACAAGTGCCATAAGTCCAAGGCTTGAGGTTCACAGGCAGGAGAGGACAGACTGAGTACCACAGGTGGATGTGGGCCTTGGCCCCACAGTGGGCGCTGGGAAATGGGGAAGCCAGGATGTCTGCCAAGCCAAGGCCTTGGGTCTCTGCACACAGCATCAGTACCCTTAGGCAAGAAGAAGGCAGTGGAAATGTGGGAGCCACACCACAGGCCCCAAGAAGACAAGGCATAGATGACAGCAGGGCAACGTGGAGAGCAGGGCAAGCAGGCGTGGGGCTGAGCAACACAACTCTCAGGACTGTGCGGCAGAGGCCATGGCTGCCGGGCCTGCCAAACAAGCAAGTGCCACGTATAATCCGAACGCCGGTGTGGGGACCTGGCCAGAGGGCTGCTTTGTGTTTCACAAGGCAGTGGGACAGCCAGCAAGAGGTCTGAGAGCGGCATCCCACTTGGCCCTGGACCGCCTGTCCCTTCCATCTGCAGCAATGGCTCGTGATCTCTCTCCCTCCTCCTGGGCACCGCTGTGGCTTGGCAGGTGGTGCCACTTTCTGCCTTAGCCTCGCCGTGCATGCCTCCTCTGAGAGCCAAGCCTGGTCATTCCTGACACTGCCTATGAGACCAGAGTGTCACTCAGCACCCCGCCCTGGCTAACAGAGCAGGCTGACAGTGACCACATCAAACACCATGAGCAGCAAGTCTTCCTAATTTACTTGACAAGTGCGCCCCTACACTGTACTTGCTGGGATAGCTTCGGGACAAGAAGACGCCCCCTGCCCACCTGCAGCTGCGGCTCAGAGGGGGGACATGGGGTACACTCAACACTGTGGGGCAGACTCAGGTCCAGTGAAATAGCCTGTGCTTGCCGACTTAGCAAGTCTTCCTTTCAAATCCTCTACCTAGAAGCACCACGGCTTGCCAAAGTTTGCCCCAAGCATCTTTTCTCTGCCCGCATGCCTGGCCTGTGACCCTTTGTGGGCAAGGTGTTTCCCTCATGCACATACAACCAACAGGAGCCTAACCGGCCTCCCACCAGCAGGTCCCTCGTGTTTTCAGTTTCATAAAGCAATGTCCTCCATGTGTTGGTGACCTCCCTCCTGCCCTGCTTGACCCTTTATGGACATTCAATGCAACAGTGCTGGTGCTTCGAATCAGCCTATAGTCCACACAGGTGAAGTTTCCCATGACACATAGCTAGACAGCAAGCCCCTCCGAGGGGCACTCACTGTGTGCTCACTGTGGTTCTTACCCCTATGTGCTGAAAGAGCCAAGATCGCATCACATTGGTAGCATGCTTCGGCAGAACTCCCCTTTTATTCTTAGATGAGCCATCATCTTGATGCAAGATGCTTAGATCTTGGTTTAACTGTAACTGAAGCTTTTAAACAAGTGAAAAATAACGTTAGAAAGCATAGAAAATTACGGTATATCCAAGTAGCTCACGAATTCAGGAGGAGAAAACATCCAAGGGTCTTACAGATAAATGGCTTGTCTGCAGTAAAGGCTTACATACTGGAACCCTGTGCAGACTGAAGGACTTGGCTCTCCCCACACTACAGCTCTTCATGTGGCTCAGCTCTGCAGAGGCCCTTTGTCAGCGAGGCAGAGGGACAGAGGAGAATGGAGGGCCTCTGGGCCCTCTATGGAGCCAGCCACACCACAGGCAGGGGAGGCTCGGATCCCTCAGCTACCATCTGCCCTCACTAACGCTTCCTGAGGTAAGGTAAGTGATAACTCCCAATTTCCAAGCCTAAGGATTTAAGCAGCCAGTGAGAATGAACAGGGGCACAAGGAAAAGAGTGAGCAGGACATGCCAGAACAGAAGAGAACGCACCACACTGCTAGCAGCCATCCACGGGTAGACAAAGGCTACAAGGCAGCAGGGCTGTGGTGGCTGCCCTGTGGTCCGAGGCTCCTCAGCACTGCAGACTGCCTTCCCTCTAGCCACCAGGAAGGGTCAATACCATTCTGTAGATTGTGTTTTAAAAGCTAAGGGTGCACTTCTTTGATAAATGTCTTATCACAGAAACTCAAGAAAAGGTCCGATTACCAGGCTCTGGCCCAGCCTCCCTCCCAGGTGCCCACAGAGAGAATGCTCACTGCTCACTGCACAGATGATGGGAGGAAGGAAGGGAAGAGGGAAGCAAGAAAAATCGCTCGCTGTGGCCCACAGCTTGGACAGTTCAGTCCTATTTGAGAACTTACACATAAGCTTAACTTTATAAATATATAAACATCAAAGTCCATGTTTTGTTTTTGTTTGTTTGTTTGTTTGTTTTTAAATTTTTGTTATAGGGCCTGAGCACTTGCTTGAGATAGACAAGAGATAAAGAGGGAAAGTGAAAAAGCACCCCCCAGGAAGGATGGCCACACAGCAATCCCTTCTCCTCCATTACCCGCCTCAGGATTTTGAGAACGCAAGCACATGCACCCAGTGTGTTTTTCAAGCTATTGGGCTGGGACTCGAACTGTGTAGCCAGGCATGTGGGATCCAGCCACCTTAACCACCATTTCACTGTTGGCCCTCAAATTCTATAGGTCTTTGAATCAAACTGTATAAATGCTTTTAAAAACCCATACTGTTTTTCATAAAGATGTATGAATATATGTAAAGCAAATACTACAATTTAAAAAATTTTATAGGTCAATTTCAGCATAATATACCAATACATAGTGTGAAGGATCAGGAAGTTTATTTTGGAGATATTTTTATGGTATTACTTCATTTGTACTTCCTGTGGACTTACACTATACCTGTTTGGATATAGTCTTCAAAAATTTGAAAATCAACATCTAAATAGATAGCAGACAGAGACTGAATTTTATGACCTTAAAGTAGACATTAAGATCATTAACCATGCCTAAAATTTCTTAAAACTCAAGCCTATTACTAAGAAAATAATTATTCTTATGAACGTATTTGTTTGTTTAAGGGCTGAGAACAAATGGTGTTAACATATGCTTGTATGTTCATGTTTTAGTGTATAGCAGAAAAAACGTTTGAAAAAGAACTTTTAAAATGAGTTTCAGTCTCTGACCTCTCTCCTGCTGGGGAACCTCATGCTCAGGGACAGGGCCTTTTGTCACCTCCCAGCCTTCTGCCCCCCTTTCCCCAGGACTGCTCGGCAACCTCACCCACCAGTTTCAAACCTAGAGCAAGACATGCCAGGCAAACAGAGACCTCAGGCCCTGCCCTCATCCAGGGAGTCAAATGCAGCCAGAGGAAAGAGGGGTGCTCCGCACAGATGCAGCTAAACCCGAGGGTCCTCAGGCTGAAATACGAAGAGAGTTCCCTCCTTGATGCCCAGGACTAGAGGACAGCCCAGAGATGGAGGTGGCAGCAGAGCTCTGGAAGGAGTGTCATCAAACAGGGGGACTGTAGGTAAAGTACCCAGAGGCTACCAGAGAGCATGTGAGAGGGAATCATGATATGGCAGAAACTTAGCACACAGGGAAAGGAACACAGTGACTGACAGGTAGGAACGCGCACTTGAACCAGAGAAGCCATGATCCTGGCCTCACCTGGCACAGTAGTGGCCAGGTCCAAGTGCCCACTGGCCAACTGCAGTGTCAGTGTGGCAGGAAGACAGAGTGGGGGAGAGAGTGAGCACCACCATGACAGAAAGTTGGTACACATGGTAAGAGACAACCAAGAGACAAGATTTTTATTTAGAAACACAGAGAAAAGGGACAGAAGAAATGGCTTGGTGGGGTCTGCAGGAGGGGAAGGAAAGAAATGGAGGCAAGAGGGCCAGCAGGTGGCATGGTGGTTGGGGTGCTGGACTCTGCTGTTTAGGTCTCAGACCTGGCAGTTTGCTTCCTCTCTCTCTCTGACTACTGCAAGTTAAAAAATAAATAAATGGAAGCAAAACCCCAAAGTGCATGGAGTAACAATGTACAGAGGAGACTCTGCTGGGGAAAGGGGAGGGTGTAGGTGAGGGCACCCAAGAGACCGTACCCTTTGGTCATTTCCCATTTTCTCAGAAAGTGCTTTCAATGGGTTTGTGCTGGAAGTGTAACGAAAGACTGTGCAGTTGAGAGCGTCCAGCCCCTGTGTGCTTGGCCTGCATGCACGGGCCAGGATGGCCACATGGACTGCTGACTCCCTCCTGGCAGCAGCAAACTCATCCTCCATTACATCTTTCACACGAGTGGGAGCACATCACCAAGCCTGTGACATGCTGGTGCCAGGCAGGGGTCTCTGAGTGACAAGATGGACCTGGCTGGGAGCCAGGGTCCAGGGACACTCAGCACTGTCACTACACAGCTGCTATGGTGCTGCTAAGCAGAGCAAGCTGGTGGCACCAAGGCAGAGAGCCATCACTGCTTGGCAAAGCCTCAGCTAACCGTTTCTGATACAACCCACAGAAACCCTCACTGGGACAGTGTTCGCCTTAATTATGTGAAACATGGCAAGAACCCAAACTTTGGCCCAAAGAGGAAAAAGCAGCCCAAACAGATGAACAGAACAATACATAAAATGTTTTATTCAAAGATCATCCACTCCCCACGACCCTCAACTGAACCTATTTACTTTAAATCCAGGAAACCCTAAATAGCTTGCTATCAGGCTTCCTGGCTCTAGAGGCTAGAAACAACTGGGAGACATGAGGCAGAGGAGCAAAGCAGAGACAGACCCTGGGCGACAACAGGGAGTTATCCCCACCAGAGTCCAGCTCCTGCATATGCGCATCAGATGGGAGGGGTTTGCTAAAAGAACCAAACAGTGTAGATGGCTACTTACTTACATTTGTTTTGTTTCCTTTTGTTGTCATAGAGCATGTGCACTCACCAGAGAGAGACAGGGAAAGTAAGAAATCACCAGGGGGGCTAGCCACACTGCAATCCCCTCTCCTCCATTCTCCTCTTGGGGTTTTGGACACACACTTCTGGCATACTTTTTTTTTTAAAGAATTATTTTTATTTTAACTTTATTATTATTATTTTCCAATCTGACCAGAGACAGAAAGAGAGGGAAAGTGAGAAAGCAAGCCACCAGGTTCGGGATTTGTACTGTGGTTGGCCATGTGGGAGTCCAGTGCCTGTAGCCACCACACCACCCACTGGTCCCTCGGCATGATTTTTAAGCTGCAGGGTCCAGGATTCAAACTGTGGTTGGCCATGTGGAAGTCCAGTGCCTTAACCACCACACCACCTGCTGGCCCACAGGCTTGCTATTTAAATGAGTCATCTTTGTTTATAAGGAAAACTCTGTTTAGGAGAAAACTTTCTCCAAAACAGGAAGAATGAACCTTTACTAAGTAAGACATCTGACTTGAAAATGTTTTTCTCTAAAGAGTATAAAGGGACCAGCGGATGGTGTAATGATTATGTTGTTAGAGTCCCACATAGTGGACTGTGATTCAAGTCCTAGACCTTGTGGCTTAAAACTCACACACTGGGTGCATGTGTGTGCTAGCCCAAAATCCTGAGAGGAGAATTGGAGAAGGGACTGCGGCATGGCCATCCTCCCAGGGGGTGATTTTTCAGTTTTTGTCTGTCTCTCTGTATCTGGTGAGCACATGTGCCCTCTAGCAAAAATCTCTCTCTCAAAAAAAAAAAAAAAAAAAGAAAGAAAGAAAGAAAGAAAGAAAGAAAGAAAAAGAATATATTGATATAGGGAAACTAATTCTGCACAACAGATGCTGTTTTATTTTACAGGTATTTGAAATGGAAATGAAAGAAAGGCTGGTTGGAGAACTGAGGTGGGGCCAGCTCCCTGCTCTAGCCCAGGGCCCACCCCTACGAGTCTAGACCATCTTTGAGAACCCAAACCCTCAGTGCCCACCTCCTACCCCCAGTCTGTGTTCTTTGACCCCAGTCGACTTTGTCCAACTAACTTGTAAAGCCAAAGGTGTCAACCCCAAACTGCCTGCCCCACCAAGCAGCCCTAGGCCCTCCCTTATTGCGACTCTATTCATGAACATGTCCATGTCCCCAAAGTTAGGATGCAGAAAAGATCTATGCAGGTCGAAGACAAAGAACTGACATGAAGAACAAGTCAATAATTTCAATGTTGTCTTTGTGACTCAAATCTAACTCAAGGTAAAAAACACACGGTTGTGTGTGGTATGTGTATGAGGGCTTCAAAAAGCTTGTGAAAATGAAATTAAAGTACAAGTTTATTTTGGTGCAAAAAATTGACATTTATGCAAAGAATTTTTAATAATATGTGTTCCCACAAACTTTCGAAGACCCTTTGTATGTGTGGTATGTGTATGATCGTATGTGGGTGGCTCAGGGTGTGTGGTGTGAACGTGTGTATATGTGTATGGGAGGGGTTCTGCACACACGTACACGATCCAGCGTTTACACTGGACAACAGTGTCTGTTCCTGGGGGTGGATAATGAGTGACTTTCTACTTCCATAGACTTTCCTCTACTTTGCAACTTGTCCACAGTGAGGAGAACAGTAATGAGAAGACACTGACACTCAGGTAACCTCAGGTGGCTACATTAAGACCAGCGCCCTTCATCCGGAGGGATGAGTTGAACCTTGTCTACCCCACGAGTGGGCAGCACTCTCCCAAAACCCTCCATGAGATGTTACACACACCTGGGAGTTCTGGATCCGGATTGTCCCGGGTGACAGTGCCTGTGTGACCACTTGGCCTTGTGGAGTGACAACTGTGACAGGTTGATACACTGTGCCACCTAAAAGGGAGAGGAAAGAAATTAAACTACTTGTAAGTTTTGATGACTTACAGGAATTGTCAATATACTGTGGAAGGAATAAAATATCTAGTCTAGTGAGCTTTTTAAAGTTCACTTATTTCTTCCATGGGTGAGAGACAGGCACCCCCAACAGGGTCTTCCTGCCATAACCTACCTCAGCCTCAACCAGCCAGGATCACGGGCACACGCACGCCTGTGGTTTACGGGGAGGCCTTGGGACAGGCACCTGGGGCCTTGCACTGACCCAGCACTGCTCTACCAGTAGTATTGCTGAACTCTTTCATCATCTCAAATGACCAACAATACTCTGCCAGTTGATGAGTCACTAACTACAAAACATAGTGCCTGGACTGGTGTGCTCAGGGGCCTAGAGAGGTGGGTGGGTTGGCGCTGTGCCTGACAGACATACAACAGCCCTCCTTTGGCCTGCTTTCTGCTTTGTCCTAGAGTTTGCAGACATTAAGGAACTGGATAATAGGGTTTTTTTAGTCCCAGCTCTTAATAAGGTTTGTTCTACTTCTCAGGTGCCTCTTTACAACTGAGTAGGGCACATCTCTACCAGATAAAAATTCATGCCATGGCAAATTTGCCTCTTAAGACCTTTCCCAACTTCTCTATCCAATGATGAACAGCCACAGTCACTGGCACTGTATCTCTCCTGACTGAAATATCCTTGCTATTCTTTTAAAACCAGATTCAAGGCACTTGTTCCCACGGACGAGGGCTAGCCCCAAGGATAATAATTTTAAGAAATAGTTTCAGGGGCCGGCACATGGCATTGTGGTTAAGGGCACTAGACTCCCACATGGTCAACTATGGTTCGAGTCCCAGACCTGGTGGCTTCCTTTCTCACTTTCTCTCTTTCTCTTTCTCTCCCTCTCTCTCTCTCTCTCTCTCTCACTCTGTCCTTCTCTAGTCACATTAAAATGAATAAAAAAGTTAAAGAAAGTAATTCTTAAAAAAAAAAAAAAGAAATAGTTTCAAACCAACAGTTGTTGGTTTTACTGTTATCTTTATCACATAGCAGTCTTAGAAATCATCTGACTTGGGGGTCAACAGGTGGCATGGTACTGGGCTCCCATGTGGCCAACCACAGATCAAGTCCTGGACCTGACAGGCTGGCTTTCTCATTTTCCCTTTTTCTTTCTCTGGTCAAATTAAAAAATAATAAGAAGAAATAAAACTAAATAAATAATTCTTAAAAAAAACTAAATCATCTAGCTTTTTATTTCTGTAGCTGGCAAACTCTTAGATTTTACTCATCAGTCTACTGAACTATTTTGTTTTCAGACATAGATACCATCCAAGGATTTTTTTATATCCTTATTCTTAACTGTTGTGGCTTACTGAACCAAAACAGCTGAATTTGAAACAAATTCAGTATCACTACCTTCAAGGATCAACTCATCTTTCTGGGCTTGAGATACTAAACAAGTAACACCTGTTTGCATTCGAACCCTCCAGATGTATTTTTCACCCAAGAAATTTCAGATTTCAACAAGAGACCCGCTCTCCTGAATAACGACACTGATGGGGAAATGAGCGTAAGAGACCTCGTCTTGTAACGGAAGCCCAATGTAACACCCTTGATCATGTTCTGTACATGATTATAGGTAGTGTGGCCTGTAGCTAGTTCCCTTCTTTTTCCCCACAGTTTTTCAACCCAGAGCCTCTGTTTGTTTTTGTTTTTTGTTTTTTGGTTTTTTTTTTTCTTTCTAAGGAGACTCAGCTCTACATTGATGTGATTGAAGTTCCTTTGCAGGGTTCCTCTGGGGCCCTTCACAATAACTGAGTGTCCCTTCAGAGTGATGTCAAGAAAATGTCGAGGGAACCAGCAGTTAGCATAATGGCTATATCACTGGACTCCCACGTAGTTGACCGTGGTTCGCGTCCCGGACCCGGTGGCTTAAAATTCAAGATCCTGAGAGGAGAATGGAAGAGAAGGAAAAAAAAAAAAAAAAAAAAAAAAAAGATCCCGAGAGGAGAATGGAGGAGAAGGGATTGCGGCGTGACCATCCCCCTGGGGGGTGATTTCTTGCTTTCTGTCTCTATGTCTCTCTCTGTCTGGTGAGCACACGTGCCCTATAGTGAAAACTTCTCCAAAAAAAAAAAAAAGAAAGAAAGAAAATGTTGACAGTCTGATTGCAGACAATGATATTCATTCTCACAGTAGACAAGTGCTTTTTGATCAATGATGGTTTCTTTCTCCTATATGGTTTTGCTTTATGCTGTTATGTGAAAGTTTTATTGTAAATTCACCTTTCTAATGTGCCCTCTTCTATTTTTTCTTTTCTTTTTTTTTTAAGAGGTTTTGCCTTAGGTTGCATGTGCTCGCAAGAAAGAGAGACAGACTGAGTGAGAAGGAAAGTGAGAAATCACCTCCCAGGAGGGATGGCCATGCCACAATCCTTTCTTCTCCATTCTCCCCTCTGGATCTTGGGCACACACATGTGCCTGGTGTGATTTTCAAGCCACCAGGTCCAGGACTCAAACCACGGTCAGCCATGTGGGAGTCTAGCAATATAACTGCTATGCCATCTGCTGGTCCCACCCTCTTCCATTTTCATGATGCTTTGCATCTACAATCCTCTGCATACACCAAGGAGTCTGGACCCCTCCTGTAGCAGTTTTTTGTTACATGGATAATACGAAAACTGCATTTTTATCTCATTGTCCTTAACTAGTGAGATAACCCAAAATTTTCTGGGTGGTGCTAAAAGCACAATTTAAAAACTATTTGAACCAGCAGATGGTATGGTAGTTAAGGCGCTGGATCCCACAGGGCTGACTCCATGGTTTGAGTCCCAGACTGGTGGCTTGAAAATTATGCCAGGTGTGTGTGTGTGTGTGTGTGTGTGTGTGTGTGTGTGTGTCCGTGCCCAAAATCCCAAGAAGAAAATGAAAAGAAGGGATTGTGGCAAGGCCACCTCCCATGGCAAGGGGGGGATTTCTCACTTTCTCTAGTGAGCATATACACCCTATAGCAAATACTAGGAAAAATAATAAATAAATAAAACAAACTATGTTATTTGGGCCAACAGGTGGCGTGGAGGTTAAGACAGCTGGATCCCACATGGCTGACTGCAGTTTGAGTTCCAGACTTGGTGGTTTAAAAAACACTCTACGCACATGTGCATGCATGCCCCAAATCCTGAGCAGAGACTGGAGAAGAAGGGATTGCAGCATGGCCATTCCCTCTGGGGGATAATTTCTCACCTTTCCCCTGCTCTCCCTGTCTCTCTGGCAAGCACACATGCCCAATAGCCAAAAAAAAAAAAAAAAAAAAATCGCAGTTATTTTTGGCTATGTATTTCAACTTCTACACAAAATCTTTTTTCTTTCCAATATATTTTGGTAGAGAAACATAATTTGCATAAAATATTTGTTACTGGGAATGAACAAGGAACCTCTAGATCACAGTACTACTATATGAGGAGCTGGCATTAATTAAAAATTGTATTTATGTACTCCAACCTAAAGGCTCTTATTCCTGCACATCCAGTTTCCCCTGGTCATACCTGCCACAGTTGCCATGGTTACGTTTCCCTGTTGCAGTGCGGAGGCAGGTACCACAATTCCTTGAGGGCTTAGGGTGCCTGTGATGGCACCCTGAATCTGCTGGAAGTCAGAACACACATGTGGAAGGGACTATGAGAAAACAGAAACTCTGTGTTTAAAATTTCAAAATAAGTGTCACAATGAGATCATCAATAAAAGAAAGATGCTTGAGGCAAGAACATGCTCAGGCTATGAGACTTCAGAAAGCTTGCCTTGCAAGCCTTGGAGGTATGCCTAAGAAGAGCCCCTTTCTAATCACAAGTGCACATTTTGACCCCACACCTTTTCATTGGGGTTGGTTCAGACCACCCTAAGTTCTCCAGGAACCAAATTCTCCTTAACAGGACCAGAACTCTCGGTTCACACCACAGGCTTGGGAGTAGCTGGAAATGATCAGGGCTGAAGGTATCCCACATAATGATGGAGAGTCACCCCAGAGTTTGCCTTGATACAACCCAGACACATGTAACACTCCCCACAGAGAGTTTGTAGAGGGCTTGGGACTGCACCTGGCCTGCAGCAAGTTCCATATAGATACTTGTAAATACCACAGCAGAGACTCTATCCATTAGAAGTTAAGTCCATGTGAGCTAATTTATATAACACGGCATGGTGGCTTGCCAGGGAGAGGGGCATCAACATATGGCAAACTCCCAACGTTTGAGCAGTAAGATCGCATCAGTGGACATCACCCAAAGGCGATTATGCTTGGGATGCCACTGATGGGAATGTGCAGTGCTGGTAGGTATGCTTAGTATGCCTCATTCACCTGGTCACAAAAAGTTAAGCCAAGTCAATGACCCAAGCTCCCAACTTCAGATCCTAGAAATGCAGACACACAATGGGCCTGAAGCAAGCAGAAGAAGGAGTAACAAAGATCAGGGCAGAAATCAGTGAAATTGAAAAGAGAAAAAGAAATGAAACAAAATGCTGGTTTTTTGAAAAGATCAATACATAAACCTCTAGGAAGACTGATGAGAGGGAGTAAGAGCGAGTCGGCAAGAAAGAAGACATAAGTTACCAATATCAGGAATAAAACAGGAGATCACTAGAGACCCTGCAGATATCAATGGGTTAAGAGGAACACTATTAGGACCAGCAGATAGTGTAATGGTTATGCCACTGGACCCCCACGTAGTCGACTGAAGCTCAAGTCTCAGACCTGGTGCCTTAAAATTCATGCTGGGCATGTATGCATACATGCCCAAGATCCTGAGAGATTAGAGGAGAAGGGATTGCAGTGTGGTCGCCCCTGGGGGTTATTTCTCGCTTTCTGTCTCTCTGTCTCTCAGGTAAGTGAGCACATGCCCTGTAGCAAAAAAAAAAAAAAAAAAAAAAAAAAAAGAGGGAACACTATCAACAGTTCCACATTCCTACATTTAATATCTTGGGTGAAAGGGACCAATTCTACGAAAGCCCTAAGTTATCATAACTCATCCAATATGAAACAGATCATCAAAAGAGTCCTATAACTATTAAAAACAAAACAAAAAAACAAGAAAAGTCAAGCCAACTCAATGACCCAAGCTCCCAACTTCACATCCTAGAAATGGAGAAACATAATGGAAGCAACTAGAAGCAAGCAGATTGCTTCAAGTAATTACAATTAAACTTGTCATTTAAAAACTCCTACAAAAGAATCCTTCAGGTTCACATAGTTTCACTGGGGAAACTTATCTTCCTGTCAAATGTTTAAAGATTTAACACCCTTCTTCTGGCCACTCCTGGTGCTGCCTGTGTGCTCATTCAGTGAGGACCTGGTACCTCGTTTGTGAAGCGGCAGCTGAGGAGACCCCAGCGCTCGCCATGGTCGACTAAAAGCCCAAAGGAGTCAAGACTGAGAACAATGATCATCTTAATTTGAAGGTGGCAGTGCAGGATGGTTCTGTGGTGCAGTATAAGATTAAGAGTTATACACCTTGGGACCAGCAGTTAGTGTAATGGCTATGTCGCTGGACTCCCACGTAGTCGACCGCGGTTTGAGCCCCAGACCCGATGGCTTAGACTCACGTCGGGCGCGTGTGCGTGCGTGCCCTAGATCCCGAGAGGAGAATGGAGAAGAAGGGATTGTGGCGTGACCATCCCCCCTGGGGGGTGATTTCTCACTTTCTGTCTGTCTGTCTCTCTCTGTCTGGCGAGCGCACACACCCTATAGCCAAAACGTCTCCAAAAAAAGAAAAAAAAAAACAAGAGTTATACGCCTCTTAGTAAACTAATGAAAGCCTATTGTGAATGACAGAGTTTGTCAGATTCCGATTTGATGGGCAGCTGATCAACGAAACAGACACACACCTGCACAGTTGGAAATGGAGGATGAAGATACCATTGATGTGTTCCAACAGCAGACAGGAGGTGTCTACTAAAAAGGGAACTTGCTACTTTCCTCCAGAACTCTGTTCTATTTTTTTTAAAGAACTGTTTTATTGAACTTTATTTATTTACTTATTTTAATTTGACCACAGAGGGATAGAGTGAGAGAGAGAGAGAGAGAAAGAGAGAGAAAGTAAGAAGGCAAGCCGTCAGGTCTGGGATTCAAACCATGGTCAACCATGTGGGAGTCCAGCACCTTTAACCACCACACCACCTGCTGGCCCCCAGAACTCTGTTCTTACAGACCAAGAATACATTCTCAATTAGAAAACCACAATTTGGTTTTGTCACATCCTGACTACCACAGCATAGTTTTCTCTATTCTTTTCATTTTCCTCTTTCCCATTCCTTTATTATACATAAAGTAACTGGTGTATGTGCTCAAGCATATTGCACTTTTTTAAACTAAATGGCCAATGCTATGTTTTAATTGACATCAAATGGAGATAGGGACCAGCAGCTAGTGTAATGGCTATGTCGCTGGACTCCCATGTAGTCGACTGTGGTTCGAGTCCCAGACCTGGTGACTTAAACTCACGCTGGGCGCGTGTGCATCCGTGTCAAGATCCTGAGAGGAGAATGGAGGAGAAGGGATTGTGGCGTGGCCATCCCCCCTGGGGGGGTGATTTCTCACTTTCTGTCTCTCTGTCTTTCCGGTAAGCACACACACACTATAGCAAAACCTCTCAAAAAAAAAGAAAAAAAGAAAAAAAAAATGGAGAAGGGATAGGGAAAACACTGGTTCTGTGAAAATAGTCCCTTTTTCCATTAGTGACATGTTCATTCACCTCTTATCTTTATATTTCAGTAAGTTATTTTGCTCTCACTGTCTTAACAACAAAAAAAAGAAAAAAAAAACATAAAAATCCTGTATACCTTATTTGATTGGAGAATTTTACTGTTGTTCATTTATCATTGAAAAACTAAGGACAATTTTATAACATTTTTATATGTAGCTATTACATGTAGGGCAATCTGTCTTTAGGTAGGGGTAAATTACTCTTAATAAAAATAAAAGAAATCCTACATAGTTTTCCCTTGAAGTCAAGCACCTCGTTGTTTAAATAAACTTCTTGTTTAAAAAAAATATTTAATACCAATTATACATCATTTCTTCCAGAAAACATTAGAAATCAAATTATATACTTGCACAAACATATTGACACCAAAACTGAAAATATAGTAACATTTATAATCACTCAAAAAAATGAAATACTGAGGTATGATTCTAAAAACACAGGTCTAGAACTTAACTGTCAAAAACTACAAAATGCTGACAAAAGAAATTCTAGGAGATGTAAATAAATGGAAAGACATATCATGCTTATGGACTGAAAGACTCAACTTAGTAAAGATACCACTTCTCTCCCCAAATGGATATTCAGGTTGGATGCAATTTCTATCAACATTCCAGTAAGTTTTATTTTTTATTATTTTTTGTTTTGCAGATCTGGATAAGATTATTTAAAATTTACAGGAAAAGGCAAAGGAATTATAATAGCTAAAACTATTTCGAAAAACTGTTTCGAAAATAAAGTGAGAGGTCTCCGTCTATCCAATTTTGAGACTTACATAGTTATAGTGATCAAGATTATGTGATACAGGCACACAGATCAATGGAACAGAACAGAAAACTTAGCAACAGTTCCCATAAATGTGTCCAACAGATTTCGGACAGAGGGACAAAAGCAGTTCAGTGGGATAAAACATCTTTCTCAACAAATGGCTGAAGCAAAAGAACACTCAGAGGCAAGAATGAACTTTAAACAAACCTCACACTTTATATGAAAGTTGACTCAAAATGGATCACAGATTTAAATGTAAAACATGAAACTATAAAACTTTTAGGAAAAAAAAAATCTTTGAGATCAAGGGCTACGCAAAGAGTTCTTAAACTTTTGACACCAAAAGCAAGATTCATAAAATGAAAAGCTAACAAACTGGACTTTAGCATAATTAAAAATGTTTGCTCTGCAAAAGACCTGTTAAGAGGATGAAAAGAATAGCTAGACTTGGAGAAAATATTTGCAAACCATCTGTCCAACAGAAGTATCTAGAATAGTTGAAGAATTTTCAAAATCCAACAGTTAAAATGATCCAATTAGAAAATTAACAAAAGAGGGCCAGCTCCATGGCCCACAAAGTTTGAGTACCGATGAGGCCAAGTGCATGTGCAGGCATACCCATCACCTACTGCGGGCAGTTTATCCCTCTCCTTCTGTCACTCTCTGTCTCTCTGTGGCAAATGCTCTCCAAAATTTAAAAATATTTTCTTAAAAGAACATAGATGAAATAAATGATCAGATTTGTACCAAATATATAAGCACATAAAAAGACATTTAACATCATGAACTATCAAGGAAATGGAAATCAAAACCACAATGAAATTTCACTATATATCATTGGCTAAAATACAGTAGTACTTCATTGTGGATGAACTTTATTAAGGACATTATGCTAAAAGAACTAAGCCAGACACAAAAGGACAAATACTGTCTGATTCTACTTATAAGAGATACCAAGAGGGGACCAGCAGTTAGTGTAATGGCTATGTCGCTGGACTCCCACGTAGTTGACCGCGGTTCAAGTCCTGGACCTGGTGGCTTAAAACTCACGCCAGGTGCGTGTGCGTGCGTGCCCAGGGTCCTGAGAGGAGAATGGAGGAGAAGGGACTACGGTGTGGCCATCCCCCCTAGAGGGTGATTTCTCGCTTTCTGTCTCTCTGTCTCTGTCTGTCTGTCTGGCGAGTGCACACGCTCTATGGCAAAAACCTCTCCAAAAAAAAAAAAAGAGATACCAAGAGGAGTTTAATTTATAGAGAGAATAGAACAGTAGTTGCCAGGGGCTGGGAAGAGAGATGGGAGTTGAGAACAGAGATTCCATTTAGAAAGATGAAAAAGTTCTAGAGATGGATGGGGTGATGGTTGTACAACAATGTTAATGTTCTAAAAGCTTTAGAACTGCATACTTAAAATAAGTATTAAGATAAGTAATAGTAAGTTTTATATCTAAAAAATAGTAAGTTTTATATCTATTTTACTTATTTACTTACTTATGAAAGAGAGAAACAAGGAAGGAGAGAGCACCCCACCCTTCATAAACACGGCATGCAGACTGAACACTCACTTCATACCCTGCATGAAACCCAGAGAAGCAGAATGTCTCTCTTGCTTGAGGGAGTTCATTCCCACATCAAGCCAGGCTGATAGATCTAGGGGGTCCTTAAAGCCACAAAGATAGCCCAGCAATTCTGAAAGAGCTCATGGCTCGGGAATCCCCAAGCTTTTCCCAGGAGCTGAGAATTAGCACAGGACCCAGGCATACATACCTGGGACTGGACAGGGGAGTATGGGCTTCCAGGCTCTCCACTCAGCAGGGTCTCACTGTTCATTTTCGTTTTCAGACAAGCAATGTATCGACTGCAGAAATCTTTGCAGAGTTCATTAACCTTTTCCAGCTCCAGAAGATGAATACGCAAAACCTGGATTGCTTTTACCATCTGGAAGCAGAGAAAATCAAGACTTTCAGATGAGGAAAAGGTAGCTCTGTTCTAGGTTGTCACTGTCACACATACCACTTTTTGATTATTCGACAGAGCCATCTTTATTGCCAACAACAAAAGTGGAATAGCATCAGGAATCATACAGACTGACAAATCGCTTTGGCACCACTTGCCATGCTTTGGTATTCTGGAGTATGGGCAAGACCAGGAGCCCGTGCCAGCCTCAGTACGTCCTGGTTCTGAAGTGCAGGCTCTGGGCCTGCAGACACCTGGACTGCAGCCTAGCCCACTGCTGATGCGCTCCGTGGAAGGACAAGTTGCTTGCTCTTGCTGTACTATCCCTGCCTCCATAAATAGGGTGAATCTGTACTCACTGCAGAGGGGAGTCTTAATTTCAATACAGTTCAGTTTATCAACTCTGCCTGCATGGGGCAATGCTTTGGGGGCTAAGCCTAAGCACTCTTTCCCTAGTCCTAGATCCTAAAGATTTTCTCTTCTGATTTTTCTAGAAGTTTTATGGTAAATCACTATGGTTTGGAGTAATTTGTTCCACTGCAGTAGCTAGCTTAAACCACAAATGAAACCAGCAGCAGCAGCAGCACTTAACTATGAGTCAAAAACTCCAAGGCTCATCTTCACCTGTAAACTTGGTGCTGGTGACTCACATTATTTGTGCAATGCACGAGTGATTTGATCAATCAACAAGAATTACTGAGCATCAAGCTCTATGAAGTCCTGTGCTAAACACCAGTCAGAAGAACTTTGGTCCCTGGGAGGGCCCACACCTACACCTACACCCCACCTACTGAACCAGGAAGGTGTGGGCTAATGCAAAGATGGATGCCTGACAGAGACTCAGGAGACAGATTTTCTGATCCTCACCCCAAAGTCTTTCTTCAGAGATGAGGAGACAGACTCAAAGTAAGATAACACACCTATAAAATTGATTAGGAGGGCAGCACATGGTACGGGGGTTAAGACAGCTGAATCCCACATGTATGCCCACGTGGTTGGAGTCCCGGATCCAGTGGCCTGAGAAACATATTGAGTTCATGTACATGCAAGCTCAAAACGCTAAAAGGAGAAATGGAGAAGAGACCGTAGTATACCATCCCCCCAGTCCCAGGGCTGTGCTTTCTCATTTTCCCTCTTTCTCTCTCTCATCTCTCCAGTGAGTATATATACCCTTTGGCAAATTAAAAATCAATTAAATTAAATTCAAGTCTAGAGAGTTCCCAGAGTATACGAGGCATGTATGTGACCATGACCCAGAGCTGGCTGAAGACTGTGGGTAGATTATGGTATCAAAATCCTGTTGGGGGTACTGTTTCTCTATCTCATGTGTACATATACACATGGAGGAAATAAATGATATACTTTAAGAAAAAAATTACTTTAGGCCTAGCCACTATAGCACAATTGGTAGTATACTGGACTGCAGAGCTGGAAGCCACATGCCAACCACTGTTGGAGTCCTCAGCCCAGCTGACTTGAAAACGCTCTGGACACATGCACAAAACCCAGGATCCAGAGGAGTGGGGTACTGGTCAAAGAGGATTGCAGCATGACCAAGCTCTGTGGAGGGTGCATCTGTCTCTTTCTCTCATGCATGTGCACATGGTCTATCATGAATTTTAGTAAAAGAAAAGAACAGGGCCAACAGGTGGCATGGTGGTTAAGGCTCTGGGTTCCCACATGGCCGACCACAGTTCAAGTTCCAGATCCATCAGCTTGAAAATCACAATCAATCAATCAATCAATATTTTAAAAAATTTTAAACGGGGAAAAAAACACACGCACACACTTTAAAGCCTACAGCTGCATGAGAATGTGCTGGTGTGCACATACACACTTCTACGGCATCTCTGTTGAGCTAGAATCGCATACCATACAGTTCATCCACCTCAAGGGTGCCGTTCAGTGTCCAGATTAGGAATGAACCAGAAGGGAAGTTAGGCCCAGATAGGCTGAGTGAGCACCACAGCCCTGTGAACCCTTAGATGTAGGAGAGACTTGCACACCAGTCCCTGGGCACCCACTTCCCTTTCCTAAAGAGAAAGGTAACTGAGAGGACAGCAGTCCCGGGGATACCCGAGTTAGACACACCGTAAGACAGGACGTTTCACATT
This sequence comes from Tupaia tana, assembly GCA_026018925.1. NCBI lineage: Eukaryota > Metazoa > Chordata > Mammalia > Scandentia > Tupaiidae > Tupaia > Tupaia tana. The sequence goes on from JAKSZU010000001.1 coordinate 136,384,555, forward strand.
TGTGCGATGCTACCCTCTCCCAGAACTACAAGGAGTCTAAAATTCTCATTAGAAGTTTAAGATTTCTGGAGCCAATTTAAAACTTTGAAAACTAAAAACAAACCTTTCATTACTTACCAAATTGTCAGTTTCTGGATCTTCACAAAAGAAGGGCTTCCCTTCCTTCTCTTGCTTCCTCACAAAATTCTCTATATCCACATCAAAGCTGGCGGATGTTGTGCCCTCAGAGCCCTGGGTAGACTGCTCACATTTTTCAAACAGCAGAGCTAACAACGGAAACAGTGGATGCCTGAGGAAAAAGAAAGAAGATCAAAGAACAAATGTTGTTCTACAGCTGCATGAGAATGTGCTGGTGTGCACATACGCACTTCTACGGCATCTCTGTTGAGTTAAAATCGCATACCATACAGTTCATCCACCTCAAGGGTGCCGTTCAGTGGTTCAGTACATTCGGAGTTGTGCAGCCACCGCTACAGCTGACACGGGCTGTCTGCAGTGGGTTATTTACAAACATCAGACAGTCTTAGCATACCTGTGCAAGGCTTTCTAGAAGAGCTGCAAATGGAACTGCATGTTGCAAAAATTACTAGGGTCACACATTGCAATAGGGATAAACCTTAAGAACATTATGCCAGGGCCAGCAGGTGGGTGGCATGGTGGTTAAGGCGCTGTATTTCCACATGACTATGATTTGAGTCTTGTACCAGGCAACTTGCTTTCTTACCTTCCCTCTTCGTCTTTCTCTGGTCAAATTAAAAAGTAACAATAATAAACTTAAATAAAAAAATTTTTTTTTAAATAAAAGAACTTTATGCTGGGACCAGCAGATGGCACAGCAGTTATGTCCCACATAGTCAACTGCGGTTCGAGTCCTGGACCCGGTGGCTTAAAACTCATGCTGGATGTGTGTGTATGCGCATGTCTAAAATCCCTAGAGGAGAATAGAGGAGATGGGACTGTGGCATGGGGTGATTTCTTGTTTTCTGTCTTTCTCTCTCTGTCAAGTACATGTGCCCTATAGCAAAAATCTCCATCCCCCAAAAAAGAATTATAAAAAGAACATTATGCTAATTGAAGTAATCTGCCACGAAGAGACAAATATTGTGTGATTCAGCTTCTATGAGGTTTCTAAAATAGTCAAATTCACAAAAATGGAAAGTCTCAATAAAATGGTGGTTACCAGGGGCTGGGAAGGAGGAAGGGGAAAAGGATGATTTATTGTTTAATAGGTATAGTATCAGATTTTCAAGATGAGAAAATTTTGGAGCCCTGTTTCACAACATTATGAATATACTCTACACTACAAAACTGTACACTTAAAAATGGTTAAGATGATAAGTATTTTGTTATGTGTTTTCCACTACAATTATTAAAAAAAAAAAGAACACCACCACCACAAAAAACAAATGGTCAGCAGGTGGTGTGGTGGCTAAGGCACTGGATCCCACATGGCTGACGACACAGTTCAAGTCCCTGACCTGGTGGATTAAAAGAAAAAAACAGTCCAGGTGCATGTATGCCCAAAATCCCAAGAGGAGAATGAAGGAGGGATTGTGGCGTGGCCATCACCCTGCAGGGGTGATTTCTCACTTTACTTCTCTCTCTCTCTGTCTTTCTCTAGCAAATGCACATGCCCTACAGCAAAAAAGAAAGACCAAAATACTCTCCGAAGGAATATCCCCAGTTACCTCCTTGTTAACAGTAGCACAGCATCCTTGTCTTCCCCGACCCTGGCCATCACCACTGTTATTGATTTTTACATCAGCCAATCCGATAGACCAAAAAATATATTTCACTGTTGAATGAGTTTGGCTATTTACTGTCCTCTTCAGGGAACTTGTTACTTTTATTTTAGGCTGTTTGTCTTTTTCTTATTGATCACTTTAAACTTTTATGATATATTAATATTTTGTCTTATGTTACACAAATTTCCTTCCTGTCTTTTAACTTGTTTTTTGGTCACAAAGTGGTTTGTTTTTGGGCATCCAAACTTTATCATTTTTTTTTTTTTGAGTTTGTGCCTTATTTAATAGAAGGCCTTGAGCCAGCAGATGGTGTAGCAGTTACTTTGCTAGACTCCCACCTGGCCAACCATGGTTCAAGTCCTGGACCTGGAGGCTTAAAAATCATGCCAGGCAAGAGTGCATACATGCCCAAGATACTGGGAGAAGAATGGCGGAGAAGGGACTGTGGCATGGCCATCCCTCCTGGGGGATTGATTTCTTCACTTTCTCTCTCACTGTCTCTTTCTCCTCCCAGCAAGCACACATGTCCTAAGGCAAAAACCTCTTAAAAATAGGCCTCTTTAACTCAAGGTTACACATATACTTTTTTTCATTTCTTATATTTTTAATATGATATCATTTGGATCATTTTATTATTTTTTAAATTTGTCAGAGGGCATATGTGCTAGCCAGAGAGAAATAGAGAGGGAAAGTAAGAAAGCACACCCTCTGCTTCCATGGAGAACGGTCATGCCACAATCTCTTCTCTTTCATCTGCCTACTTTGGGGGGTTGGGAAATGCATGCACACACGCTAAGCATGCGTCTCAAGCTGCTAGGTCTGGGACTCAAACTGTGTGGTTAAACATGTGGAATCCAGCTACCTTAAACATCAGGCCATAGGCTAGTCCTGCATATACTGTATGTTTACGCACATACACACCTCTTTGCCTAAACTCTGAATTCGATTATACTAATTCACTCCTTAAGTATCCCTGTGTTAAATCATGCTAATAAAATGACTGTAACCATATGTATACACATACACACACACACACACACACACACACACATCTATATATAGAGAGAGAGAAAGAGAGGCATATATAGGGAATTTTATTTTATAAAAACAATATATTTGGGTATTTTATATATAGTATAATTTATCAATCTAGCTAATGTTGACATATATCACTGTTATAAGTTACCCATTACATATGCAAAAGAACCCAAAGGATATTCAGCAGACATTGTACCCCTGAAAGACAAAATGTCTGATTTTTTTCTTGTATTTTTTGAAGAAGATACTCCATTTGTAAATTCAAGTTTGGTTGGCCCTTTTTAGTCTTCTTGCTCAATACACTTCTATTTTCCTTTTTGTAGAGCCTTTGAGCTTTTCTCTTGTTCTCTCAAATTCTTGTTTCTTAGCAGCATGCTTAGCTTGTACCTGTTCATGTTCTTCTTGTGCTTTCTGATTTGAAGTTTTCTTTTTCTTTTTCTTTTTCTTTGGAATTGTAATGGAATTTACAGTTGGCACTGTTCTTCTGGCTGATGCTGGTGAGCACTACACTGATCTTTAGACAAAGCCTGGTCAGTGCCACATTTCGTTTTTCTTCGGGAAAAAGTTGATCTTCTTCTAACAAAGGCTTGACAACTTTTCTTAGTTGCTTCTTGAGTCTTTCCTCTTCAGCTTAACAGAGATGTTTCAGATGATTTGGATATCAATCTGTGAACTGGAGTCCTGTGATGTTTGAGCCTTCTTTTCCTTCCTTAATAATTTCCTGTAATTTTGCTGAATCTTAAGTTTTCTTCTAGATGCAAAGAGCCTTGTTCCTCATGAATGTTCCCCACACAGGCTTGCAGACCATTAGGCCGCCATCCTGTTTCACCTTCTTATCTCTGAATCCTACAGGAGAAGCCCCTTCACCACCTGTCCCTAAACTCCCAGTCCACCACCTTGCCGCTAGCCTACCTGGCGCCATGTTGGACAATTTCACTAATAGACTATATTGAACTTCTTGATGTGACTTAATTCACTCTGTTCTTTTCTCAGGGTTCTTAGCTATTCATATATATTTTTCTCTACCAAAAGAATTTTAGAATCAGCCTATCTTTTGTTTGTTGGCTTGTTTGTTTGTTTAAATCCTATTAGGATTTGATTATATTGCCTTAAATTTATAAATTAATTCAGGAGAAAGTAAAACCTTTATAATGCAAAGTGTTCTCATCCAGGGACATGTAACAGATCTCCACAGCATCATGTTTTGGGTAACATTCCCCACTAAAATGATTTTAGTTTTCTCTGTGCAGTTCTTGCATACTTGTTAGGCTTTTTAGAATTCGTACTATTTTTACCACCAGACGGTGCCTGTGCTCACCAGAGCGGGTGAAAGTGCCTTCCAATGGGGCTTGGTCACACCACAATCCCTTCTCTTTTATTTTTCCATTCCATGGGGATTTGGAGCACACGTGGACAGGCACCACATACTTCCCAGGCCACCAGGGCCAGGACTTGAACCTCAGTCCATCAAGTGGGATCGGACTCCCCCTGCACAGAGCTTAACCACTGCACTATAAGGCAGGCCTTACTTTTTTTTTTAAATTTTTATTTATTCATTCATTTATTTTAATTTGACCAGAGAGAGAGGGAGAGAAAGTGAGAAAGCAAGCCACCAGGTCCAGGACTTGAACCGTGGTCGGCCACGTGGGAGTGTCTAGCGCCTTAACCACCACGCCACCTGCTGGTCCCGTGGCAGGCCTTACTTTTAGATTTATATCTAGTTATTTTATAGTTTTCACAGATACTCTGAGTGGAATTGTTTTATTTTAAAACTACTTTATTTGGAAGCTAATTTATTTTTAAAGTTTATATAAGGCACATGCACTCACTGGAGAGAGACAGAAAGAGAGGTGGAAAAAAGCAAGCACACCCCACAGAGTGATGGCCATGCCACAATCCCTTCTCTTTCATTTTCCTTTAGGGATTGTGGCCATGCATATGCTCCTGGCATGTTTTTTGAACAGCAGATCTGGAATTCAAAGCACATTGTTGGCCATGTGGAATCCAGCACCTTAACTAACATGCCACCAGTTAGTCCTGATAATTTTTTCCTCAATTTTGACCACTGTGGTTTTTAATTAATCTATTTATTTTTAACTTTATTTATTTTAATTTGCCCAGAGAGGACAGAGTATGAGAGCGAGAAGGTCAGAAAGCAAGTTGCTAGGTCTGGGACTCGAACCGTAGTCGGCCATGTGGGAATCCAGCACCCCACCATGCCACCTGCTGGCCCCAACCACTGTGTTTTTTATATTTTACTTCATACATTACCCAGGGCCAGGCCTGTAGTCTAATGACTAAAGGAGGCAGATACTACATGGTCAACCATAGTTTGAATCCCAGCCCCAACAGCTTGAAAAACACTCTGGGTACAAGCATTTCCAAATTCCAACAGGATAGAGAAATGGAGGAGAAAGAATTGTAGCAAGCCATACTTCACTGGGGGTGCCTCCCCACTCTGTTTTTCTATCTGGTGAGCATACACATTTTCTGGCAATTTAAAAGAAAAAGAAAATGGGACCAGCAGTTAGCGTAATGGCTATGTTGCTGGACTCCCACGTAGTCGACCGCGGTTCGAGTCCCGGACCCGGCGGCTTAAACTCACGCCGGGCGCATGTGCGTGCGTGCCCAAGATCCCGAGAGGAGAATGGAGGAGAAGGGATTGCGGTGTGGCCATCCCCCCTGGGGGGTGATTTCCTGCTTTCTATCTCTCTGTCTCTCTCTGTCTGTCTGGCGAGCGCACGCGCCCTATAGCAAAAACCTCTCCAAAAAAAAAAAAAAAAAAAAGAAAAAAGAAAAAGAAAAGAAAAAAAGAATGATTGACGGTGACGTTGTCTGTTCTCACTATACAAGTTAGTAAATTCAACGTGTGCAGATTTGTGAAAGCAACACCAAAATCAGGACCAGAACAGCTCCAACATCCAAAAGGCCCCTCTGCAGACACACACCCCCAGCCTAGAAACCACTGATTGGGTAGTCACCAGTTCTACAGTTTTACCATTTGGAGAACACCATGTAACTAAAACCTTACAATATGTAACCTTTTGAGAGTGGTTTCACTCATTCAGCGTAACACAGCTAAAATTCATTCTAGTTGTGGGGGCCAGCAAGCGTTATGGTGTTAAGGTGCTGGATTCCCACATAACCGACCACGGTCTGAGTCCTGGACCCAGTGGCTTGAAAATCATGCTGGGCATGTAAGTGTGAGTGCCTAAATCCTGAGAGGAGAATGGAAGAGAGGGGACTGCAGCATGGCCATCCCCTCTGGCGGGGGGAGGTGATTTCTTACTCTCCCTCTCTATGTCTTTCTCTGACTAGCACACGTGTCCTATGGCAAAAATCTAAAAAAAAACAAATCCTAGTTATTACAGGTATCCACATTCTTTTCCTTTTTATGGCCAGGTAACATTCCATTCTATGGCTACACCACAATTTGTCTATCCATTCATCAGCTGAGAAACACTTGGGTTATTTCTGGCAATTACAAATAAAATTTCAACAGACTTTAGAGTAGGGCTGTAGATATTTGTACATCTACATTCATAGCAGAATTTTTTTTTTTAGAGGTTTTTGCTATAGGGTGCGTGCACTCGCCAGACAGACAGAGACAGACAGAGAGACAGAAAGCGAGAAATCAGCCCCTGGGGGGATGGCCACGCCGCAATCCCTTCTCCTCCATTCTCCTCTCGGGATCTTGGGCACGCACGCACACGCGCCCGGTGTGAGTTTTAAGCCACCGGGTCCGGGATGTGAACCGCGGTCAACTATGTGGGAGTCCAGTGACATAGCCATTACGCCAACTACTGGTCCCCATAGCAGCATTATTAACAATAGTCAAAAAGTGGAAACAACTCAAGTGTTCACTGACAGATGAATGTACAGAATATAGTATATACATACAAGACACTATTATTCAGTCTTGAAAAGAAATGGAATTCCAACACATGCTGTAACAGAGATGAGCCCTGAGTATGTTACGCTAAGTGAAACAAGCTAGCCACAACAGGACGAACACTGTATGTTTCCATTCAAGTGAGATACCTGGAATAGTCAAATTCATAGAGATAAAACAGTGGTTGCCAGTTGCTGGGAGGACCAGGGAAAGAGAGTGCTTACCAAGTCGAGTTTCAGTTTGGGATGGTGAAAACGTTCTGGAGATGGACGGTAGTGATGGTTGTATAACAACATAAATGGACTTAATACCACTAAAATACACTTAATACACTAAGAAATGGCTAAGACAGTAAATTCTGATATGTCTACTTAACCACAATTTTTAAAAAATTTAAAAAACACGTAAGTTTTCATTTTTCCAAAGTATATACCCGGGAGTGCTGGACTTTGTCGGGCCACATAAAAAGCGTATGTTGAATTTTGTAAGAAATTGAAAGACAAAGCCATTCCCACCAGTGCATATCATGTTCCAGCTGCCCAGCACCGCTAGCCAGCATTTGGTGCCGTCACTGTTTCCTCCTTTTAGCCATTCCAGTAGGTTAGTGGTACCTCACAGTGGCTTTAATCTGTACTTCCCTAGAGATCAGTGATACTGAGCACATCTTTTCATGTGCTTTTTGCCATTTCTTTATCCTCTTCAGTGAAGTATCTGTTTAGGTCATTTGCCTATTTTTTTTTTAACTAGACTTTTACTTTTACTCATGAGTTTTGAAAGTTCCTTATATATTTTAGATACAATTCCTTGTTTAAACATGTAATTTGCAATTAATTTTTTCCTTTTTTTTTTTTTTTTTTTTTTTTTTTTTTTTTACGAATGAGGCAACTTATTAACCCAGCATCATCTGTCCTAATGCTTCTTGTTGGCAGCTGCCACCTGTCCAGCGATTCTGTCCAGATCTCTCTGTCCCTGAGGTGTCAGTTTGCGGCCCCCATCTTGGTCCTTTTCCACCATTTTTAGCCCCTCCAGGGCTTGAAGGACTCGGTGGGGCACACTCTTGGAACCTCGGCTGAAGTGGCTTGGCATGACACCGTTTCTCTGCCGTCCTCCGTAGATCTTGGTCATGGAGCCAACTCCAGCACCACCCCAGAGGTACAGGTGTCGTGCTACAGAAGCAGCTCTTGGGTAGAACCTTCTCATCGTAGGGAGCAAGTTCTTTATGCTTGGCCAGCTTGACAGTGTCCACCCATTCAGGGACTTTAAGCTTTCCGGACTTTTTGAGGAAGGCTGCCGGAGCTCTGACGAACTCCTGCTGGTTCACGTCTTTTACAATAACTCCAGGCATCGTACGGCCTCCGTGCTGCCAGCCAGGGGAAAGGAGTTCTTTTATTTTTTTTAAGAGAGATTTTTGGGGGCCAGCAAGTGGCGTGGTGATTAAGGGCACTGGACTCCCACATGGCTGGCTGCAGTTCGAGTCCCAAACCTGGTGGCATGCTTCCTCTCTCTCCTCTCTAGTCAAATTAAAATAAATAAATTAATTAAACTAAATAGAGAGAGATTTTTGCGATAGGGCACGTGCATGTGCCAGAGAGAGATAGAAAATGAGAAATCGCCTCCTGGGGGGGATGGCCATGCCACAATCCCTTCTCCATTCTCCTCTTAGGATTTTGGGCACGTACGCACATGCTCCCAGCATGTGTTCTAAGCCTCCGAGTATGGGACCCTAACTGTGGCTGATGATGTGGGAGTCCAGAGACGTAACCATTACGTCATCTACTGGTCCCAAGCAAAACATAAGTTCTCAATTTTGACCGGGTCAAATTTACCAACTTTTTATTTTATAAATCATACCTCTGGTATCCTAAGAACTTTTTGCCTAACCAAGGTCTCAAAGATTTTCTATGTTTTCTTCTAAAAGCTTTACGGTTTAAAATTTCATATTTAGATATATAATCCACTTTGGATAAATCTTTATGTAAGATGTAAGATAACACTGAGGATTTTCTTTCTGCACAGGGATGTCCAACTATCCCAGCACCACATATTGAAAAGTCCATCCTTTCTCCATTGAATTGTTTTTGTACTTCTGTCAAAGATCGAATGAATTTTATTTGTGCAGATCTATTTCTGGGCTCTCTTCAGTACCATTACCTATGTGGTTTATCCCTTCAACAATACCACAATGTCTTAATTACAGTAACTTTGTAGTAAATCTTTAAAATGAAATAGACTGATCCCTACAAATTTATTCTTTGAAAAAATCATTTTAGTTGTTATAGTTGCTTTGTCTCCACATAACATTTAGAGTTAGCTTGCCTACACGTACAAACATATACTGGTAAGATTTCTCTCAGGCTTGAGTTAAATCTATAATTTGATTTTAGGAGATCTGGCATCTTTACTATACTGAGTCTTTCAACTCATGAACATAGTATATTCTACCATTTATTTAAGTTTTCTTTGCTTATATTAGTATTTTATAGTTTTCAGCATAAAAGATTCATGCACACTTTGTTAGATTTATATATACACACATACACATTTTTTAATTAATTATTTATTTTTTTGCTATAGGATGTGAGAGCTCACTGGAAAAGAAAGAGACAGAGAGAAGAAAAATGGGAAATCATCCCCCAAAGGGAATGGTTACACCACAATCCCTTCTCTTCCATTCTCCTCTAGGATTTTGGGCATGCACACATATGTGCCTGGAGTGATTTTCAAGCTACCGGGTCTGGAACTTGAACTGCAATTGGCCAAGTGGGAATTCAGCCACCTTACCCATCCCATCACCTGCTGGCCCCACTAAATGTTTCTTTTTGTGTTCTTGTAAGTGGTATCATCTTTTAAAAATGAGTTTCCGGGACCAGCAGTTAGCATAATGGCTATGTTGCTGTGTAGTCCCATGTAGTCGACCAAGGTTCAAGTCCTGGACCCAGTGGCTTAAACTCACGCCAGGCACATGTGCGTGCGTGCCCAAGATCCCAAGAGGAGAATGGAGGAGAAGGGACTGTGGTGTGGCGATCCCCCCTTGGGGGTGATTTCTCACTTTCTGTCTCTCTGTCTCTCTCTGTCTCTCTGGCATGCACACCTTATAGCAAAAACTCCAAAAAAAAAAAAAAAAAAAGAGTTTCCAATTGTACATATCGGTAGAAAAATGGATTGAGTATTGTGTGCTGCCCTTGCATTCTACAACATTACTAAACTATTACTTAGTTCTGGAAATTTCTTGGTAAACTCTCGGGATTTTCCATGTATTTAATCATGTCATTTGCACACACAGCTGGTTTTAGTTCTTCCTCTCTACTCTCAGAGGCTTTGTATTTCTTTATGCTGCCTTCCTGCTGGGATTGCCCTTACAATGTTGAACGGACAGTGGTGAGTGGACATATCTGCCTTAGTCCTAATCCCAAGGGAAGACATCCAGCCACTCGCCATCACCATTAAGTATGATATTAGCTGTAGGTGTTCTTGTGAATGCTGTTCATCAAATTAGATAAGTTCCTCCACTATTACCCTTTGCTGACAGTTTTTTTGTTTGTTTGTAATCATAATTGGATGTTGAATTTTGGTGAATGCTTTCTTATTTAGATTTTTGCCATAGGGTATGTACACACATCAGAGAGAGAGAGAGAGAAAGTGAGAAATCAGTCCCTGGGAGGATGGCAATCCCTTCTCCCCCATTCTCTTCTTGGGATTTTGGGCACATGCACACACACACGTGCACACACACACACACACACACACACACACAGAGTGTCTCAAGTCTCTGGGTCCAGGACTCAAACAAACCACAGGGTCGGCCATGTGGGATCCAATGCCTTATCTACCCAAATTTTCCTGAATACTTTTCTGTATCAACTGACACAATCACCTTGTGGATGTCAATGACTAATTTCTGAATAATGATCAGTCTTAGATTGGTGGGATAATTCCACTGGGTTATATGTATATGTACATGTTGCATGCTAGATTTTATTTGTTAGTATTTTATTGATGATTTTTACATCTAAGTTCAATAGGGATATTGGTCTGTATTTCTGTTTTGTATTACTTTTGTCTGGTTTCAGTATCAGAGTGATGCTAAACTCATAAAATAAGCTAAGAAGCATTCCCTTCACTTCCACTTTCTGGAAGAGATTGTGAGACCTGCTGTTCTTATCTTCTTCCTAGGTTTGGTAGAATCCTCCTGTAAAATTGACTAGGTCTGAAGATTGACTAGGTCTGAAGATTTTTTTCTTACAAGGCTACCCAAAGTGTAAATTGATATTCTAAAGCTTTCCTTTTTTTTCTTTTTTTCTTTCTTTCTTTCTTTTTTAGTTATTAGAAATACCATCTCAATCTCAAAAAAAAAAAAACAAAAAAAACAAAAAACACTTATCCAAGCAGTTATCACATCATAATGGCACCTCACTGCTCTAATAGCTCTAGAATTCCATTTAACAGGTCTTCTATTTTTTTTCCTCCTCTGCAAACCCACATGCTGTGTAGCTCAAGGGCTACCTATAAATGGCCTGCTTGTCTGCGTCCATCGGTGTCTGGGACTCCACAGGAGGAGGGCTCACTCCTTCTGCATCAGGTTCAGAACAGCTCGGGTCTTGCTCAGTTTTTAACTCTGTTACTACTTGCATCTGTGAAACAAGGAGATAAATTCTGTTACCAAACACAAAATAAATGCAACTAAGTATTCCACTCTGAAACTGAAGAACTATGAGAATGACAGACTACCAGACAGCTGTGGACCAGCAATAAGGCATAAAGAGTACTACCAACACAACTCCTTTACATTTAATATGCTTTAACAATGAAGCCAGTGAGTGATGTGGCTTTTATAGCACTGCATTCTCATGTGACTAACAGTGGTTCAAGACCCAGACCCAGTGACTTGAATATCAAAATGGTATGTGTGCATGTATGCCCAAAATTCCAAGAGAAGAATGGAGAAAGAACTGTGGCATGGCCATCACCTCTGCGGGGTAATTTCTCACTTTCCCACTCTCTCTGATGAGCACATAAGGCCTATGGCAAAAATCTAAAAGCAAAACAAACAATAAAACGATAAAATAAGAGTAAATTTCTAATCTGCTTAATAACTAAGATAACTGATATTTATGAAATGTTTGTAAATGAAAACACACACACACACACAATGACTCTACACAACTGAAGGGAACTGTACATATGCACTCTTACTCTTCTATCTTTTCTTACTATGTATCTTCACATTCAATGATATTACAATAAGAGGCCCAGTCACCCTGGCCCAGCAGTAGTGTGCTGCCATGCTGCAATACTGGAGCCATATGGACAATCAGAATTTGGTTCCTGGATTGAGGCCTGTATACACGGAGCACATGCTCATGTCCATGGCTCTGGCTGGCTGAAAGGGCTGGGGGAAGGGATCATGGTGTAAGACTTTGTTGAGGAGACGTCTTTCTCCTCTCTATCTCATAAAATAAATAAACTTAAAAATACATATGTTATAATAAGAAAAGGATAAACAGAGTCTAAGCTCTTCGTACTTTGTCACAAAAATAACTCAAACCGAGTATGCTACATATTTGTGAAAGGGATGAAATTTTCTCATATCTGCCCTCAGACCTTAGGAATACATTGCTATAAAATTTTTAAGAAATGTCACTATATGCAGGAAGTCAAGACCAGTTGTGTTTACTTAAAGCCTTAGTGATATCACCATTTTTTTTATTTTTGCCATAGGGTGTATATGCTTGCTAGAGAAAGAAAGTGAGTAAGTACCCCCCTCCCAGGGGGGTAGCCACACCACAATTCCTTCTCCTCCATTCTCCTCTCAGGATTTGGGGCATGCATGCACATGCACCCAGCATGTTTTTCAAGCTGCCGGGTTCAGGACTCAAAGTGCACAGTTGTCTATGTAGGATCCAGCTGCCTCCAATCACCACACCACGGGCTGGCCTGAAGATATTATCAATGAAGTTGCTTTAAACAAGCTACATGTTCTCACTTAGGTAAGAAGTATTTAAATCCTTAAAGAATTCAGATCGCCAAAAAATAATAATAATAATAAAGTTGCCACAGTAATGATTCATGAGCAGATAAGCTCTCTCAGCCTGGCTTCCTGGCCAGGCTACTCTGCCCCTCCCAGGAAAGACATGAGCAGCCACCCCACAAGGTGTCTCCTAGCTCTCTGCCTTCTACTCCCTTTTCTCCAACAGTTCAGAAACAAGACTTCCACTGCCCACATCCAGTACAGCATATGTGATTTTTTTTCTTAAAAAATAAAAACAGTGGGACCAGCTGACAGCATAATGGTTACATCACTGGACTCCCACGGAGTCGACCACGGTTGGAGTCCCAGACCCAGTGGCTTGAAACATGCTTGGTGCATGCCTAAAATCCCAAAAGAATGGAGGAGAAGGGACTGCAATGTGGCCATTCCCCCCCACCCCACCCCCCGCCGGGGGATGATTTCTCACTTCCTATCTCTCTGTCTCTCTCCATCTCTCTGGGAAGCGCACATGCCCTAAGGCAAAAACCTCTCAAAAATAAATAAATAAAAGCAACTAAAGTCTAATCAAACACAACCTTTATGGGAGTGGCGATCTGATAGTGTGTATAAAAAAGCCTTAATAGATATATTTCAGGGGGGCTAGCTGATGGTGTGGAGATTAAGGTGACTGTGCAACCATCCCAGACCTGGGAAAACAGATTGAAAAATAGGCCAGGCTTATGTGTGCATGCCCAAAACCCTGAGAAGAGAATGGAGGAGAAGGGATTGCAGCACAGCCATCACCCCTGCTGGTGGTGGTGGTGGGTTCCTCACTTTTCCTCTCTCTGTCTCTTGTCTTTCTCTGATGAGTGTACACACCCTACGACAAAAAATTTAAAAAGAAAAAAATATTTCAGTAATTTTTTCTTATTATTATGAAAGAGAGAAACTTAAATGTTCAGCCTCGAGAAAATAGGCAATTAATTATATCCATACTGTAGATTATTAAATGTTTACTTAAAATAATGCTCACTGGGGCTTGCCCCACTGCAGAGAGGAAGCTTAATCCCACAAGGCTGGCCGGGGTTCAAGTCCCAGCCCCAGTGGCCTGAAAAACACACCAGGTGTTCATGCAAACCTAGGATCCTGACAGAATGGAGAGCTAGAGGAAAAAGGATTACAGTGTGACCAGGGCCAGTTGGAGGGTACTTTATCTCTTGCTCCTTCCCTCCCCCCCCCCCCCCCCCCCATGCACATGCACTCTGGCACTAATAATAAGAACAACAACACTCTAACATATCCCAGAACCTGGGGAAGGATGCTGCTATTGAAAGAGCAGCACCACCTGCAGCTGGTAGGATGCTGCCCTGGCCTTGGAGGGGGCGGAAAGCATGGCACAGTTCCAGGCTGTGTCAACAGGAGCCAGCAGGTGGCACTGTAGTTAAGGCACTGGACTCCCACATAGTTCGAGTCCTGGACCTGACAGCTTGCTTTCTCACTTCTCCCTCTTTCTCTCTCTGGTAAGTGCACATGCCCTATAAAAATAAAATAATAAATAAAAGTAAATAAATGATATATTTTAAAAAAAGAGAAGGAGGTCCCTGCCCTCCCACCACACACACACTTTTTTTTTCCTTTTTAATGCCAGGGCACATGTACATGGGAGAAAGGGGGATGGGGGAAACAAGTGTACCCCTCATACCCTCCACCATGAGACTTGACCACAATCCTTTTCCCTCCAATTCTCTGTCCTGTGGGGATTCTAAGCATGCACACACACAATGTATTTTTCAAACCTCTGGAGCCAGACTCAAATCCTGGTTGGCTACATAAGACTCAGCTTCCTCTGCACACTACCTAACTGCAGCATTATGGGACCTCATATGCCATGAGGACATGTCAGAGTTAGGGGATGAGAGGCGAGAGGCAAGGCTGTTTAAGAGTGCAGCAGGGGAGTCTGCTGGCAGGTGGGATCTGAGCAAAGAGCTGAAATATGGGGAGGGGAAGAGAAACAGGGACAGCCATGCCAAGTAGAGGTGAGTACATGGGGGTGGGGAGGATAGGCAGCCAGGTGACACAGAACCAAGGGTGGGCTCAGGTCTGAGTAACATCATTAGATTTGCATTTTCAAGGGAAAAAATCACTTGGAAACACCACAGGTTGAAACTATCACAGAATTTCTCTTACTCAATCCCTATAAAAAAAAAACAAAAACCACCATGAAACAAAAAGCTAACAAAATAAGCAAAATCTCCACAATGGGAGCCCTACAAAAAACAGCATGAAAGTAGCCCCTAAGGAAAGAGCAACAGAGTGCCCCAGCTCCCACCCACTTTACTCACCTCATGGGGGTTGAGGCTCAGTCCTGGCACCTGACCCTCCTCACTAAAATCTAGGAGAGGAGAGATTCAGGCATCTCATTCCCCCTTCCTGATGCAAAGTGAACCCCTGCTAAGCAGGAAAGCTCTTACAGGGATAAGTTTCCTCAAGGGACATGTGTTTCAGGCTCAGAGTCATGGGGGACACAAGCCAGACTCCAGCTGT
The DNA here is from genome assembly GCA_026018925.1 of Tupaia tana. NCBI lineage: Eukaryota > Metazoa > Chordata > Mammalia > Scandentia > Tupaiidae > Tupaia > Tupaia tana. The sequence goes on from JAKSZU010000001.1 coordinate 136,399,742, forward strand.
ATCAGGACATGTGGGGCATTTTGCAAGAGTTCAGGTAACCCGAGGAAGACTCAAGTGCCTCTCTTAATGACTCATTCTCCTCTTCAAGCCCTCACAGAACACACAATACCCACATACATTAACACAAAGTACTGTTGCTTCAAGATGGCCACTGAGCCATGTGCAAGGTAAAAAGCACTGGCACTGAAACTGCCAAATGTATTATTGGAATGGTCCCTTCTCATGCTTAAAACTTGGGAGATGAGGGGCCAGCAGGTGGCTTGGTGGTTGGGGCGCTGGACTCCCACATGGTTGTGATTCGAGTCCTGGACCTGGCAGCTTGCTTTCTCACTTTCCCTCTCTCTCTCCCTGATGAGCATGTGTCCTGGAGCAAATTTTTAAAATAATAATAATAATGATAAATAAAAATTAAAAAGAAAAACTGGGGAGGTGAATCACAGGGTTCACCCTAAAAACACTAATCAAGGGCCAGCCCATGGTGTAGTCGCAAAGGTGGCTGTAGCCACATGGCTGACCATGTGGGTCCAAGTTTAGATCCAGAGACTTGAGAAACACACCAAGCATGTGTGTGCGCACGCATACATGTGCCCAAAATCCCAAAAGGAGGGAGAAATGGAGGAGAGGCAGCTGCGATATGGCCATTCCTCATGGGAGGGGTGTACTTTCTTACTTTCTCTCTCATTCCTCAACAAGCACACAAACAAAATAAAAATTAAAAAAGAAAGAAAAGAAGGCTGATCAAGTAGGACATGAGATTAGCAGCTGCTCATGGCACATCGGAACCTTTGACCAAGGAAATCACCCAGTTTTCTTTTAAAAGCAACAATACTAGGTAATTAGCACTGATGTCAAAAAGGTAACTCTCAAGAACCTTTCCTATGATTTAGGAGGGTCAAGATCATGGCACTCTTTATATCATTTAAAGAAACAATCTCAATCCTGTAGCTCATCTTTCTCAACACCAACATGTAATAAATGCATCATATCCTTATTAGTCAATGTGCAACATCACAGAAATGGAATTACGAATATGCAGTGCTGCCCATGTTTTAGCACCAGGTCAATGTTTTTTGGATGCAGGGTTAAGTGCAAGCCCTCACTTGTTGCCCGTCTTGATAGCTGTCTATACTTAACGTCTGTGTGGCCATCATGTTCGTGGGCTTTATGAGAAGACATCAGATCATCTTGAGTCAAAAGCAAATGGTGTCTAGGAAAACAAAAGCAGAAGAGCATCTGTTAGTTGAAGAGCATTTTGTTGGTCTTTCTGATCCCACAGTTTTCATACAATCCTCTAAAATAAGTTTCTTTTTTAAGATTTATTTATTTATTTAATTCCATTTAGGTGGGTTTTTTTGTTTGTTTGGTTGGGTTTTTTTGTTTGTTTGGTTGGGTTTTTAAAATTTTAAAAGAGAGAGAGAAAGGGAAAGGAAGAAAGCAAGCTGCCAGGTCCAGGACTCAAACTGCAGTCGGCCATGTGGGAACCCAGAACCTTTAACCACCACGCCACCTGCTGGCCCCTCTAAAATACGTATTTTTATGTGGGAAGGAAAAAACAGCCTCAACTGCCTAATGTCTGTCCTAAGCTACATCATACTCCGCAGCACCCTAACCAGCTTAGCGGCCCCTCACTTCACTGTGTGGCCACTTTTACCACATATGTCTACCACCACTTTTACCCACATGAACCACTGTCCTGGCACTGGACACAGCACAGGCAGCACACAAGGCCCCTACACCTCTGGAGTACTGCTGTGGTTCAGGAGCCCCCGAAAGTCCCATGATGGAACTTGGCTGTACTGTGAAGGCAGGAAAGGAAACTTACTCTCATGCAGTGGAAAAGCAGAGTTGGAGGAGTAAGTGACCAGGGCAGGGCCCCATGACTGACTCCTGGTGGGCTTAGAAGAAGGAAGGAGATGCCCACACATGCTCTGCTCAAGCTCCTGCACTCCACTATGCTGTGATACAGCCAGAAGACGCCTACCAGATGTGGCCCTCGGACCCTGGGCTGCCAAACTGAGCTGAATAAACCTCTGTTCTCTTAAGTCACCCAGACTTAGGTGTTTTTTCTGTTATAAGTAATGGAACAAACTAAACAAGCAGACAAAGCAAGGAGGAGAACCATCAGGCAGTGCTATGCCAAGAATGAGCATGCAGTGGGAGAGTGGGTGAGCAACATGCTCAGGCTGTGTGGTCAGGGCAGGCCTCTCTGGGGAGAGGACCTGAATAATACACTGAGATCAGCAGGACTGGTGTTCCAAGGAAGGGGAACGTGGAGACCCCAGACATAGTCTGCAATGAAAAGACTGCTCAAGGAGATCTCAAAGCAGCTTGCCCCACATTTTGTACTTCTAGCCTTGCCAGCTCCAGTGCACACTCCATTTCCAGTGTGTGAATCCAGACATGTGACTCACCTGCTAAAATCACTGAGCTCACCCCCCAGGCAGCAGCCCCTTGCTGTCCCTCCCTACTCAAGCTGCGCAAAGGTCACATGGAAGAATATTACTTCTCAAGCAGGTTCTCTCCAGTTCTGGTCCCCCAGAGGGCAGAGTTAGCCACACACACTCCTGCTTAGTGTACAGTGGCTTATGAACACTCATCAGAGTCCCACTTCCTTTCCAAGAAGTCTCCAGAGCCTTCCACTATGCCCTTCTGACACGTACAGCACCCTAAGCCAAGGGCCCATCTTGTATCCCAACAACTAGCATAGTCTCTGACATATATGGACAGGCATGAAATTGGACATGTTTCTACAAGAACGGATCATGGACTTAACCACACCTGATCAGTGATATACCTTCTAACACTACATCTTCTTGAATGACGTACAACGGACTGGTGCTAGTGTGAGACTCAGAGGCCAGGCTCTGTGTCTGAATCAAGCTACATCACCATAGACAGGGCGGCTAGGGCCTCACAGCACTGACCCAGCAGGGAGAATGACCAAAAACAGTCAGGAGCGGCTTCATGGGTGATCTGCGAGTCCCTAGTTCCCTTAAGAAAAGAGAAAGGGCTAGCCCTATGGCACAATGCATGAGGAGCACTGTGCATGAGGAGCCAGAGCCCATGTGACCAACCACATTTTAAATCCCAGCTCCCTCCAGTGGCTTGAGAAGTACACCAGGTATGTGTGCATGTCTGTGTGTGTGGCATGTGTGTGCACGCCCAATATCCGGACAGGAAAGATAGAAGGAAAAGGATTGTGATGTGACCTTGCCCCATTAGGAGGGGCTGTCTCTCTCCCCCTTCTCTCTCTCTATTTCTCTCTCCCCCCCCTTCTCTGTCTCTCTCTGGCTAGCACACATACCCTCTGGCAATTAAAAAAAGCTGAAAAACTTCAAAAGTATAAAAAAGATGAGAGGGCGAGACCAGCAGTTAGCGTAATGGCTATGTCGCTGGACTCCCATGTAGTCGACCGTGGTTCGCATCCCGGACCCGGTGGCTTAAAACTCACTCTGGGCACGTGTGCATGCGTGCCCAAGATCCCGAGAGGAGAATGGAGGAGAAGGGATTGTGGTGTGGGCATCCCCCCTGGGGGTTGACTTCTCGGTTTCTGTCTCTCTGTCTCTCTCTGTCTGGCTGGCGAGCGCACGTGCCCTACAGCAAAAACCTCTCCAAAAAAAAAGATGAGAGAACAGTTCCAGGTGACAAGAGAATACAAAAAATCAACCACCAAATGAAATGTGTGATCTTGCTTTCAAAAATGAATGCTATAAAAGACAATTTAAAGAAACTGGAGAGGGGCCAGCAGGTGGCATAGTGGTTATGTTGCTGAACTCCCACATGACCAACCACAGTTCAATTTCCAGACCTGGTGACCTGAAAATCACACTGGGCACATGAGCATCCATGCCCAAGATCCCAGGAGGAGAATGGAGAAGGGGTTGCGGCATGGTAATCCCTTGCAAGGGGTGATTTCTTACTTTCCTTCTCACTGTCTCTGTCCTTCTTTCCAGTTAGCACACATGCCCTATGGCAAAAACTTGAAAGAAAAAAAAAAGAAAGAAAAAGAAAAAGAAAAAGAAAAAGAAAAAGAAAAAGAAAAAGAAAAAGAAAAAGAAACAAGAAATTTAATTGGGGAAGTTAATATCAGTTCATATTAAAGATTTTTATTTTGATGATGTAACAGTGCTATACAATCATAGCATAGCTTCATTTTGAGGTGCATGAGCTGAGATGTTTAGGTGTGATCATCATACCCACTTCCTTTCAAACAGATCAACAAAAGTACATATGTAACTCGGGGCAAGCAGGTGGCGTAGTGGTTAAAGACACTGGATTCCCACATGGCTAACCGTGGTTTGAGTCTCGGATCTGACAGCTAGCTTTCTCGCTTTCCCTTTCCTTTTTTTTTTTTTTTTTTTTTTCTCTCTCTCTGTTTCTGTCTGGTCAAATTAAAACAATAATAATAATAAATGGGATTAAATAAATAAATTTATTTTTTTTAAAAAAAAAAAGTACATACACAACTCAACTGATGGGCCATACATCAGCACTGCTGAGTACAAATGGCAGGTGACCATGGCTCTACTCTTCAGTATTTTTGCGTTTCAAACATTCACAGTATTGGGAAAAAATCAGAATTTTATTTTGAAAACTTAGATATTTACAGTCCTTCTACAGGCTCTTCTAACCAATTTTTGTCATATCTGGGGCCATCATATGGTGTTTAAGGTGGCTGGATCCCACATGGCTGACTACATGGTTTGAATTCCAGACCCAGTGACTTGAAAAATAAACTAGACATGAGGCCAGCAAGTGGCATGGTGGTTAAGGCATTGGACTCCCACATGGCCAACCACGGAGTCCCCAGAACCAGCGCTTTGAGAACCATGCCGGGTATGTGTATGCATGTGTCTAAAATCCCAAAATGAGAATGGATGAGGGACTGTGGTATGGTCAACCCACAGGGTGGTGATTTCTCATTTTCCTTCTATCTCTCTCTGTCTTTCTCTAGCAAGTGCACATGACCTATGGCAAAAACCTTAAAAAAAAAAAAATGCAGAGCATGTCGTGTGCATGCCATTCAGTGTAGAAAAAAGAAAGATGGAAAAGAGACTACAGTGTGACCATTCCCAATAGCAGATGCTTTCTCACTTTCCCTCTCTCAAGCTGTCTCTGTCTCTCTCTGCAAATGCATGCACCCTCTGACAAAAATTTTAAAAACAGGGACCAGCAAGTGGTGTGGTGGCTAAGGCGCTGGACACTCCAACATGGCTGACCAGGGTTCAAGTCCTGAATCTGGTGGCTTGCTTTCTCACTTCCTCTCTCTCTCTCACTCTCACCCTCTGTCTCTCTCTGGTCAAACTAAAAAATAAATGAATGAATAAATAAAATAAAATAATTATTTTAAAAAAAAAACAACAAAAATACTGTAATATATATCTGTTATATATTGATAAAACGATCCCAAAGGAAAAAATCAAAAGCCTTGAACATATGTGCTCTACAGTGAAACATCTTGCAAGGAATAAAAAAGGAAAGAGGTACTTCTTTGTCACTAACCCACAAAGTAAAAAATCCATGTGTAACATCTGATCCCTACAGACTTAACTACTAATAGCCTACTGTTGACTGGAAACCTTACTGGTAACAAACGCTCAGTTAACATGTGTTTCATATGTTTTATGTCTTTTATACTATATTACAAAAATAAAGTAAGCTGAAGCAAAGAAAATGTTATGAAGAAAATCACAAGGAAAATACCTTCGCAGTATTGTGCTCTATTTTCCAATATATTTAATGGAAAAGCTCCATATATGTGAGCCTGCACAGTTCAAACCCATGTTGTTCAAGGGTCAGCTGTATATTTTAGTGAAAATAGAGGAGGCTGGCCCAATAGCCTCATGGTCAAAGGAGCCAGATCCCACATTGCTGACCATGGCTCAAGTCTTGGCCCTTACTGCTTGAAAAACACCCGGCATATATGCATGCATGCCCCAAATCCCAGCAAGATGTAGAATGGAGGAGAAGCGATGGTGGTGTAACTATACCCCACTAGAGGTTGCTTTCTTCCTCTCCCCTCTCCCCTTTCCCTCGTGCATATGCCCTCCGGCAAACAAAAAGAAATAGGGGGATAGAGTACCAAGGTGGCCAACACTCCTCCCAGGAACCAAAGAAGCCAGGAGTCACCAGTAGATGGCACCACCTGCTCAAGATGGCTCTATGCACATGGAAGAGCCATTTGCAAATTCGTTCCTAATAACTTGAGCTCTTTTACTGAACTCCACTTTCCAGAAAAATGAGACACTACATTTTGGTAGTAAAGCCAACCAGTTCTTAGAATCAGGCAGGTAAACATTTCCCAGCAGAAACTGGAAGGCTCATCCCAGCACAACTCCTTGGGCTCAAGGATGTGAAGATCTTGCACTTAGGACAAGGTCTCTACCAATACGCTCAGGCAATCCCCAGGACAGAATCTGAGTGCCTAGGTGCAATCTATCATTAACTGGGGAAGAACTAAAAGCATCCAACCCAAGGATGAGCAGATAGCAGCTCATCTTTGTCAATAACTGTTCTTTTAGGTAACATGTAAACACTAAAGACTGACTTAAGGGAACCAGCAGTTAGCGTAATGGCTATGTTGCTGGATTCCCACGTAGTCAACCACGGTTCGCGTCCCGGACCCGGTGGCTTAAAACACGCCGGGCACGTGTGTGTGCGTGCCCAAGATCCCGAGAGGAGAATGGAGGAGAAGGGATTGCGGCGTGGCCATCCCCCCTGGGGGGTGATTTCTCGCTTTCTGTCTCTATGTCTCTCTCTGTCTGTCTGGCGAGCGCACGCACCCTATAGCGAAAAAACCTCTCCAAAAAAAAAAAAAAAAAAAAAGACTGACTTAAAATCCAGAAGCAATTAATTCCTGTATCTTTCCCCCTCTATCACAGAAAAACAAATTTTCCTGGTGTTCAAATTCAGTATTTTAACTTCTTAATGTAACTTGGGGCTCTAAATTCCAACTGATGACTTAACCCAATGTACTTATTGAAGTTTATTGAAGTTCCCTATCACTTTGGGTCCTTTTAAGAGTTCCAGCCAGACTACTAAAAATGAAGAAAACAATTGTCCCCTTTAATGTGTAGAAATATTAAAGCACACCAGCAATTTTTAAAAACTATGAACTTTCAAATAAGTTTTGAAATTTAGCAAATATTAAATTTAAAACAATAGCAACATATTTAGCTAACAAAGATGAACTAAAACCTGGGATTCTGTAGGAGTCAGTCCTGTGAGTCAGACACAGTGAATCTGGTTTGGAGAGTTCGGACATATGTACCCACAACCATAAAAATGGTACACTGATCTCAAAATCAACCTAAAAATACAGCTTAGAGTTGGGTCTTAAACGGAGGAAGAGACACATAAAATATGAATGGAACATAACAGGTTGGCATTTTAATATCTTTAAGCACCTTGCCGGGTCTACTAAAAAAATGGGGAACATTTTTCAGAAAACAACCCAATATAAGAGATGGCAACCAGGTAGTGATGCCTTCCTTTGCTCAGATCTGACAATGGCTCTGATTCTGGGGAAGGTTCAAGCTTGTTGTGGTGAAGTCCAAAAGACCAGAAAGAAGCCCAGTGATACAGGAGAAGGCTGGAAATTAGCAGTGCCTCATCTTCTCATCCCAGGCACAGATCTCTTACTGAGGGGGTTCCCAGATGGGAACCCCTACTTCTTTGGGAAGTTTAATTATTACCTTAGTATTATCTTTAACCCTTATGGAAAGTTTAGATTTTAACATTTTACTGTTTAGTTTCAGAATAATCTATGTATTTGGTTTAAAGGCGTTTGTGGTATTTAAGAAAATCTGGCAAATTAATTTTAGGTTTTAGCCTTGATTATAATTAAAACCTGTAATTGAGTTTCTGACATGATTTATTTTTTAGTTAAACGATATAAAGGAGAAATTTACTAAGACTGTGACATCCCCTCATTTACTTGAGTTTCTGGGTCTCCAGACACTCCTCTTGGCACAAGGAACTCAGCAACAAGCAGAACCAGGTCCTGACCCCGCAGAGCTCACTTTCTGGGAGGTGGTGCTACAAATCCAAGAACTTGCGATTCACTAAATCTGTCATTTAAAATCATTAAATCTACTTGAGAAGATTTTATTTGTTTAGGCAAATATTTAAGGTGCTTAAAAAGAAAATTGCATCTAACTAAACTTAAAACTATGGTGTGAATTGTGTAAGGGAATATAAATTGTAAATCACATTGATAATTAAAAACAGTACATTAAATGAGACCAGAGGTGGTGTGGTTGTCAAGGTGCTAGATTCCCACATGGCCAACTGTGGTTTGAGTCCCAGACCTGGCACCAGGTACATGTGCATGTATGCCCAAAATCCTGAGAGAATTGGGGTGTGGCAATCCCCTGGAAGGTGATTTCTCACCTTCCTTCTCTCTATTTCTGGCAAGCACATGCACTCTATGGCAAAACCTATTTAAAAATAAACAAAAAAACAGTATATTTCTTAGGGGAAAGATGATGATACAGTGATCAAATGTGACACCTGTGAGGCTGACCCATATTGGCAGCTTTCTGTTTGCATCCAAAGACCTCTCTGAGTACACCAGGCGCATGCACACCTATTGGTCTGGCTGAGTCTGGGGTTGGATTGCAGTGTCACAACACTGTTGAGGGTGCTGTCTCTATATCTCCTGATCATGGAAGAGGTAAAAGAATAAATATTTTTTTACAATTATTTTATTTCATTTCATTTATTTTCTTTTTTAAAAATTTGCTATAGGGTATGTGTGCCCACCAGAGAGAGAGAGAAAGCGTGAAAGCAAGCTGCCAGGTCCAGCACTTAAACCATGATCACTCATGTGGGAGTCCAGTGCCTTAATCACTATGCCACCTGCTGGCCCTACCAGATCATCCCAAGAACATGGCACCATCTACATTTATTTAGGTCCTCTACATCCAGTAGGAAGTTCCAGTCTTCACTGTGGAGGTTTCTGTCTTCTTGGTTAGGTTAATTCTTGAACATTTGACGATTTTTCTTGCTATTGTCATAGTATCTCAGTGTAATTACACTTTCTGGTGTTTGCTGGTATAAGAAATGCCATTGGTTTGTGCAGCCTCTCCTTGTATCTGCTGCCCTTGGCTTTGCTGGACCCTTTCATAACTGGAACCATTGGTGATTCCGCTGGTTTTTCTCTGCAGATGTCGCCTGTGTTTGGAAGCATCTCCCATGAGTTCACATGCTGAAAATTTAGTCCCTGATACAATAGTATTAAGAGGTGGGAAATTGAAGAGGTGATTAGGTAATGAGGATTCATGCATGAATTAACCTATTCATGAATAAATGAATTATCTTGGGAATAAATTAATTCCCATGGGAGTGAGGTAGCTTTTGCCAGAGCGGCCTGTTATAAAAGTGAGTTTGGCTCACTATTGAGGTCCCTCTCTCTTCTCCACCATGTCATGATGCAGCTCTTGCTGGATCTCATTTATTAGTTGGAGCTTCTCTATCTTTGACTTCCCATCTTCCAAAACCGTAAGCCAAATGAACTTCTGTTCTTTACAAATGACCCACTCTGTCATATTCTGCTATAACAGAAAATGAAGTAAGACAGAATAATTATCCATAAGTCATAAGGCTGCAATCCCAACAGAAATTCCTATTGTTTTAGAGAGAGAGAAAGAGGGAAAGTGAGGAATTACTTCCCAGGGTGGATGGCCATGCTGCAATTCTTTCTTCTCCATTTTCCTCTTGGGATTTTGGGCATGTATGTACACTTGTCCCAGCATGTTTTGTTTTGTTTTGTTTTTCTTCTGTTCAACTATTTCCTGAACTCAGTCCAGGAATGCAACTTTAATGAACAGCAGGTTCTAACAAAAGGGGTATAAGAGAGCTAAATGCAGGGTGGCATTTTTTTTTCTTTACAGAACAGGTAATGATACAAAGAGAGCAATGGTTTCTCATTTTTTTGTCTCCTACAGAGAAAATAAATATCACTTCTTCTGGAACCTAACATCCTGGCTTCATTTTCAGAATGCATCACTTTACTTTCCTCACAAGGCAGACACACATTATAAACCGTAAGCACGTGACAGTCACATGATTTCTTCAGTAAGTTCCAAGGTTTCACCAAGCTTTCCTGGAGCTGGATTCCAGCTGAAGGAGTCCTGAAGTTTCAAATATTAAAGCTTTCTCCACAGCCACAAGTTCCTTTGATGTCTGGGTTATTGAACACAAACTCACTGGATAATTTGTCTTCAACATAGTCCATTTCTGTTCCTAAAAGTGTTAGCTGTGCTTTCTTTTCGATGAACACTCTGACTCCATCTTGAAGAACTTCTTCATCAGAATCTCCCTTTGTCTTCGTATATGTTAAAGTATAAGAAAGGCCATTACAGCCCCTGGTCCAGACACTAACCTTCACACCTACCAGCGTGAGGGCGGCCCGGGTGGGCTGCAGCTTCCTCTTGCTCACAGCCCGGACACTGGCCAGGACTAATGAGGCCGACATCTCTGGGAACTTCGGGCCAGAGCTCCCACACCTCAGCCTCTCTCCATGGACACGGCCGGCGCCCCCAGGTACGTTTTTCAAGCAACCAGGTCTGGGACTCAAAATGCATAGTCAGTCACATAGGATCCAGTTGACTTAACCACCATGGCACAAACTGTCCTGAGAAAAATTTTAAAACTACTCTCGGGCCAGCAGGTGGCACAGTGGTTGTGGCATTGGACCTCCCACATGGCCAACCACAACTCAAGCCCTGAACCCAGCAGCTTGAAACTCATGACAGGCACAAGTACATGTGAGCCCAAAATCCCAAGAAGAGAATAGAGAAGGGACTGCAGTGTGGCAGTGATTTCTCACTTTCTCTTTCTCTGTGTCTCCGGCAAGCACACGTGCCCTACAACAAAAATCTCTCTCTAAAAAAAAAAAAAGTAAACGGAAGAATAAAGTTCATGAGTAGGTAAGTTACCTCTTAAACAGAGTTAAAAGTGGAGCCAGCTGGTGACATGGTGGTTAAAGGTGCTGGACTCCCACATGGCTGACCATGGTTTGAGTCCCAGACATGGCTTTCTTGCTTTCTCTCTCCCTCTCTTTGGTGGACATATAGGCCCTATAGCAAAATTTTTAAAAGAAAATAATAATAATGTTGGTAAACAATGATTGATTAATTTAATTAAATAAAGAATTGAGAGATATCAAATTTCCAAATACACTATAACACCACAGTAACAAGGAAAACAAACTGGGTAATAGCATAAGAACAGATAAACAGGCTGGCCAATGGAACAGAAGAGGTAAGGCGTCAAGACTTGCCAAAGCTTTTTTTTTTTTTTTTTAAATTATTGAGAGATTTTTGCTATTGGGCATGTGTGCTTGACAGAGAGACTGAAACAAAAAATCACTCCCCAGGAGGATGACCACGCTGCAATCCCTTCTCCTCCATTCTCCTCTTGGCATTTTGGGCACTCGTCAAGTGTCCAACGTGAATTTGAAGCTGCTGGATCTGGGACTTGAACCATGGTCGACCATGTGGGAATCCAGCGACATAACCATTATGTCATCTGTTGGTCCTACCAAGGCTTTTAAAAAACACCAAGACATGCATGAAGTAGTAGATGTTTTTACCAAAATCCCTCTGAACACAACCAGCACCAACACCAGAAGGAAAGCACTATTGCTATGGGCCAGGCATTGCTTCACCCTCACACCAAGGTGGGGCTAGTCCTACCGACTCTTGCTTAACCATGGGCATGTGGTCACTGGGCTGCACATGCCACAAGGGGAAAACTCCATGCCTTAGAAAGAACACAGTCTCTAGGGCATGTGCACTTTAAGGAGACAGACAGACTAGAGACAAAAAAAAAAAAAGAAAAAGAAAGAAAGAAAGAACACAGTCTCAAAGCTTACCATCAATCTTATTTATATAGTCCATGTTGAGATTTCCCCAGAGCGCGAATCATCATTTTGTACAGAGGTGGGTTTACTGAGGACAGGGAAGGGAATGTGAGAGAAGATGTGGTGGCCACTACTACATGCCTGATCAGCATGTCTCCAATTCTCGGCCACTTCTCTTATCAAGACATGGGGTTTGGCCTCCTCTTCTGGTCTGACCTTGGTGACTCACTTGGGAAAATGCAGTGGAAGCAATGGGATGTAACTCCAGGGCTGGGTCAAAGGCGGCAATGCAGCTTCTGCCTTTTTCATAGGGACACACTTGAACACTGAGTACCATGAAAGAAGTTTAATAACCCGAAGCCCTTACTCTAGAAGGAAGTGTCCTATGTTATCAAAAAGTCCTTCTTCTTATGCTGTGAAGATCCCCCCAATCCTGGAAGGAAGCCCCAATATTGTGAGAATGTCCCCAATCCTATGAGGAAGCCTCCCATGGTGTTAGGAAGAGCCCCTTAATCCTATGAAGAACCCTCCCCACCCCAAATGTGGTTAGGAACCCTTCCCCAATGCAATCAGGAAGTCCTACCAAGCTCTGAGGAACCTTTATTTCCCCAATGCTGTGAGAAAGCCCGGGTCATATGGAGAGTCCACCCCTGGTCAACAGGACCTGCTTATTTCCCAGCTGAAAGCCATCAACTACCAGATTTGGCAAAACACATCCAAAAGGCTCCATCCCTCAGCCATCTATCTAGCCACCCTAGCCTCTTGGTCTTCTTGGCTGAAGAAGTGAGAAAGTCAAATATGATGGAGAGATAGGCCATTTCCTCCACACCCTTTTCAAATTACTGGTCCACAGAACCCTTGCACATAATAAAATGGCTGCTTTAATGCCAGTAACGGGTTAATTGTGTTCACACTAGCTAGTAGTAACCAGACACTCTAGAAGGTGGTCTGTATCACAGATAAGATTCATTGTCCTCATTTACTGAGGAGGAAACAGTGATAACAAACAGGTTAAATAACTTTCTAAGCTCAGTCTCTCTGGCATGAAAGTCATTTCTTTCACACAACATGCTCTCTGAGAATAAAATAATTTTGGTTCTAAGATAATGTATTGTGGGGGTCTTTAAGGAGTTCATGGAAAATATGTACTATTAAAAAAACTTTTCAAAAAAGTTTGCACAAAAATAAACTTTAAGCATGTACTTCAATTCAGTGCATAAGTTAGAGTATTACTGAAAATGTGAAAACTGGGGACCCAGTAGCTTAAACTCATGCCAGGTACATGTGTGTGCATGCCCAAGATCCCGAGAGGAGAATGGAGGAGAAGGGATTGCGGCGTGGCCTTCCCCCTGGGGGGTGATTTCTTGCTTTCTGCCTCTCTGTTTCTCTTTCTGGAGAGCCCATGCACCCTGTAGCAAAAACCTCTCCAAAAAAAATAAAAGAAATACAGTGTAGCAAATGTGTACTGATAGTGTGAAGGAATGGCAATACTACCCATGAACGGAGAAGGGTTAAAATGTTGGGCAACTAAAGACTGATCACAATGATAAAGAATCTTTTCTAGATTTTCACTCTGGAGAATCATCATCTAGCTGTGATTTACAGACACACATAGTCCATTCACTGAAGATGGATGAAGCACAGCCATCAGGTCTTCATCTCCTGAAGCCCCAGAATAGCCTTGGATGAGCCCCCTCAGCCACCCCATTCTTCCTCCTCTAACCCCTCAGGCTCATTCTTCCCGCTGCTGTCCCAGTGATTAGTATTTTCACTCTTCTTTTCCTTTGGTCACCAGTTTTCAGAAAATATGCCGCTCCCCAGGGTTTCCCAAACAGTGACTAATGAGGCTGTTTTTATCTCATAAATTTGAACGTTTTAAAAGTAAATTTTATATATACCTTCATTTTTTTCGTAAGAGGGAGGAGTACAGAGACATAGGTATTTTGATAATCTCACCACATCACGATTTTTCTGGCCTCAAACTCCTGTGTCCAGGATTACAGACACACATTGCTACACATTACTACTACAACCATTTAGGTTGGACCAGGAATTGAACTTAGGCCTTCTATGTGGCCTCAGCTATGTGCGATGGCACCGTCTCATCTGTGCCACTACAGCTGGGCTTCTATGTGCACACTTTTTAATGTTTCAAATGGTCTCATCTTTGACTAATTCAAGCAGTTAATTCCTGCAATCTTTAACATTACCCTGATAATTTGTGATAGCTTTTTTTTTTTTTTTTTTTTTTTTTTTTTTTTCTTTTCAAGTAAAACGAGATATCCCAGGCTCATCTTGGGCATGCTCTGCACCTGACCTGCGCTCTGCCATTTACCAAAGAGCTTCTGACTCCTCACAGTGGGGATAACATTTACAGACCACAACATAGGTGCTATGTGTGTTCTTTGCTACTGGTTGGTCACGATTTCCAGCCCTTTTAGTGAGTGGAGATTGTATTAGTCAGGACTCTTCCCAGAAACAGAACCAACAGGATATATATAAAACAAAGCATTTATTGTAGAAATTATCTCACAGAGTCACAAGGCAGAAAAGGCCCACAGTGGGCTGTCTGCAAGCTGGAAAAACAGCTGAAAGACAGTTTCAGGGAAGCCAACTGTAGTTCTCAGGTCAAAGGTCTAAGGGCCCTTGAGTGGCTGCTAGTATGATCCAGAGTTCAAAAGTTAAAGAACTTGGAGTGTGTCTGGCCAGTGGGGCACCATGGCCAAGTGCCAGCAGTAACTGGACTTAGTCCAGGGTTAAGCTGCAAAGCAGGACGAAGCAGGCAGATGTGCAGGCAGCAGGAGTGGAACACACACACGTTCAGGAAGAAAGGAAACAAGAATTCCTCACGTTCTCCATTTATCCCTCCCATTCCCTCCCTCAGCTGACTAGATGGTACCCACAGGTCTTTCTCTCACATGCCAATCTTGTCTGGCAACACTCTCACAGACACACCCAAGAGGCAACAGTATGATGGACACACTCTGGAGTAATGCTTCACCAGCCACCTAGGCATCCCTCAATACAGCTGACACCCAAAATTAACCATCATAGATATGGACATTATTTTCTCATACATTTTTAAAAAATGTTAAGACTGCTATCTCCATTTCAAATTTAGGATTACAGGGTATTTACTTAACTGCTTTGAATTCATACTTGTAAGTCTTGTCTCTTATCCTGAAAATGTTATTTCTCAATGACAGTAACATCATGACTTATTTATCACATAAATTATTACACATATAATGGTTTCAAAATAACAGTAATACAATATTATCACTAACAATGTAAGTACAAAAAACTGCCTACGATTTCTCTGTATTTCCATTATCTTTAGAAATTTATCTCCCTAGGATGTGCAATTCAATTTGCCTTGAAATCACTTGATATAATTCCTCTTTGTATAGTTAAGCTACCAACTTAATTCTTGGTTCTTTCCATTCATTTTGCTTTTAATTTTTAGGGATTCCTTTTCATCCTATTTTATTTTAAAATTATAAATGGGCTGGGCCCAGCAGATGGCATGACGGTTAAGGCACTGTACTCTCACATGGCTGGCTGTGGTTCAAGTCCCAAACCTGGCAGCTTGCTTTCTCACTTTCCCTCTTTCTCTCTGGTAAATTAAAAATAATAATTATATATAAAATTAAATATCTTTTAAAAAAACTATACATGGACTGGTCTTTTAGCCTAGTGGTTAAGGGAGCTGATACCCACATGGGTGATCTTGGTTGAAATTCTGGCACCAGTGATTTAAAAAATACACTGTGCATGTGTACATTCATGGTCAAAATCCTGATAGGATGGAGAAATGGAGAGACTGGAGCATGACCATTCTCTACTGGGGTGGGGGTGTGCTTTCTCCTTCTACTCTGTTGGGTGTACACACCCTCTGGCAATTCAAACAAATTTTAAAAAGGAAACAACAGATGGCATAATGGTTATGTCGTTGGACTCCCACATAGCCATGGTTCGAGTCCTGGACCTGGTGGCTTAAAATTCACACTGGGTCAGGACCAGCAGTTGGTGTAATGGCTATGTCACTGGACTCCCATGTAGTCAATCCCGGTTCGAGTCCTGGACCTGGTGGCTTAAACTCACGCCGGGTGCATGTGCGAGTGTGCCTAAGATCCCGAGAGGAGAATGGAGGAGAAGGGACTGCAGCGTGGCCATCACCCCGAGGGGTGATTTCTCACTTTCTGTTTCTCTGTCTCTCTCTGTCTTTCTGGCGAGCACACGCACCCTAATAGCAAAAACCTCTCCAAAAAAACCCAAATATTCA
This sequence comes from Tupaia tana, assembly GCA_026018925.1. Taxonomy (NCBI): domain Eukaryota; kingdom Metazoa; phylum Chordata; class Mammalia; order Scandentia; family Tupaiidae; genus Tupaia; species Tupaia tana. Next base: position 136,415,893 of record JAKSZU010000001.1, read on the forward strand.
CACTGGGTCAGGACCAGCAGATGGCGTAATGGTTACGTTGCTGGACTCTCACGTAGTTGACTTGTACCCAAAATACCAAGAGGAGAATGGAGAAGGAACTGTGGTGTGGCCATCACCCCGGGGCGTGATTTCTTGCTTTTTGTCTCTCTGTCTCTCCAGTGAGCGCACACGCCCTATAGCTAAAGATCTCTCCTTTGCCTTTCTCCCTGAAACTGGTCATAAAACCCTCACGTGAGAGGTGCCTTCCTCATACCTAAAGAAAGGAGACATCCTTATCTCTAAAGAAGGGACACAGAGGGACCAGCAGATGGTATAATTGGTACATAGCTGGACTCCCACATAATTGACCACAGTTTGTGTCCCAGACCTGGCAGCTTAAAATTTACACTAGGCACAGGTGCATGTATGCCCAAAATCCCAAGAGGAGAATTTAGGAAAAGGGATTGTGATGTGGCAATACCCCCTTGGGTGGGGGGTGATTTCTCGCTTTCTGTCTCTCTGTCTCTGTCTTTCCAGTGACACACACACCCTATAGAAAAATCTCTTAAAAAAAAAAAAAAAGGAAGGGACACAGAGAAATCTGAATAAATAGGCTTTGTTAAATTTCTACCTATTTACTACATTTAGTTTATATTCCCTTTATCTTGTCATACTTCTCCACGACTTTCCACTCTTCATCAAACCTACTTTCCACTCCTCATCAAACCTAACACAAACTCTCAGATTTAACCATTTCCTTGGATCTTCATTTCCTTATGAAAGCTCCCATATCACCCAAAATTTCCATTATCAAAACTATAGATAGGGCCAGCAGGTGGCATGGTGGTTGGGGCGCTGGACTCCCACATGGTGAACCACAGCTGAAGTCCCAGACCTCGTGGCTTACTTTTTCACTTTCCTTCTCTCTCTGTCTCTCTGGCACACATACATGCCCTGTAGCAAATTTTAACTACTACTACTAATAATAATAATAATAGTGTTAAATACATTAAATAAATAATTCTTTAAAAAAATCACGATAGACAGTATGTACAAAAATCCAAATTATAACCCTGTCCCCTCCCCCTTCCATAAGGAATAGCATTTTTACTATTCTGCAGGGGTTGCCTTCCTTTTCATCATAAACAAATATTCATATGCCTCTTATATAATAAGCCATACTCTACACACAGTTCTAAGCCTTACTTTTTCACTTACTGTATGTTAGAGATCTCTTCCTGCAAGCAGAGATCATCTTCATTCCTCTTTAAAGCTATATAGCACACTCCATTGTTTATATCTATCACAGGTTACTTAGTCCGCTGCTGTGGACATGGCATTTCCAAGTCTTAAAAGAGAACATCTGGAAACCTCAGTCTGGCTGAGATGCACCCTTAAAACCGTTTCAAGGGATTCCTATTGGCACCAACTAAAGATCATAATTATTAACACAGCTAATGACTCTGGGCATGAATGGGCCCTCACCTCTCTTGTACCCCTTTGCCTGGCAGTCAGTCACACTAACCCTTCCATGTTCCTCTGCAGTCCCCAGCTCTTTCCCTCTGAACACAGAATCCCCACTTTTACCTGGAATGGCTTTAACGCACCTACTCCTCTCATAGGTTCACATCATCACTCCCTCTTTTTTTTTTTTTTTTAATTTTGTCAAGTTTTTACTTCCTCAATCAACCAGTGCTAGGAAACTACTGGTAAGGCCATCACTATGGGTTTAGAGAGGAACAGTAACACCAGGAGACTTCAAAAGTTCTTGGAAAAACAAATTACATATGTTTTGATGTAAAAAGTTTCTGAAGTCCATGCTTAGTTTTATTTATTTATGTATATATAGATAAATAGAAATTAAAAAATATGAATTTCCATGAATATTTTGAAGACCCCTCATATAGCAGGAGTGGAAAGCATGAGAATTTGGACTATTTCATTGTTTAACCTACTTATGTCTTCAGGACCCACTTAAGCCTGCGCTCCCATTTTTGGCCTGGCCTCTAACTCAGCTCAGAACAAAATGTGCCTCCCTTCTAAAGTTCTTACCACAGTTGTGATTGTGCATTCTGATGGGCCCCAAATTAACTTGTTTGCTCTACTACTTCGTGGCAGGCAGGACCTTGTTTCTGTTCACTGTATTTTCAACCACTATCACGATACCTAACAGGTGCTCAATTATTTGTTCAGTACCACAATGTACACAAAAATGGAACAGGTGATCCATTTATGATCTACTGAGACCAGCAGTTAGCGTAATAGCCATGTTGCTGGATTCCCATGTAGCCGACCACGGTTCGAGTCCCGGACCTGGTGGCTTAAACTCACACTGGGCGCATGTGCTTGAGTGCTCAAGATCCCAAGAGGAGAATGGAGAAGGGATTGCGGCATGGCCATTCCCCTTGGGGGGGGGGGGGGTGGGGGTGATTTCTCGCTTTCTGTCTCTGTCTCTGTCTGTCTGTCTGGCAAGCGCACGTACCCTATAGCAAAAACCTCCAAAAAAAAAAAAAAAGAAAAGAAAATGGGATCTAGCTCATCCATCTGTGCCTAGTGCCTTGTAAGAGATAAATCTTTGACTACTTTCTCAAGTTGTCTGGTTTTTACTGGTTTTCTTCCTCAAAGATCAATTCTGATAATTTATATCTTCTTCATAAACTACCCGTAGCTCCTTAAATTAACTGTCATCAAGTCATACATGGTATGTTCTTACCAGTAAAATTGTATCTGTAGTTATTTGCCTTTTAAAAAATACTGTGTTCTCATTTCTTCTTAATTAGATTTGCCAAATATACAAAGATTTGCCTCTATTTTCTTTGGGTCAATCTTCTAGCTTCTTGAATTGAAAGCTATTCATTTTTCTTGTGCTCTAATAAATGTACTTAGAAGTCTACACTTTCTTCTTCCTTAGAACTGTTTTGCCTCATCCTCTATGTTAGGATATGTAGTCCTCTAACTGCCATTAATATACAGTCTGAAAATAGTTTGGGATCACCTCTTTAATCCAAGAGAGATATACAAAGGAGTCCCACAACATCCAGGCTTGTTTTCGGTTGTTGTTTTGCCAGAGGATTCATTCATTCACTAGCAAGAAAAGGAGAAAGCACTTCCCTAAGGGGCACGGCCATGCCACAATCCCCTCTCCTCTAGTTCTCCCTCTTTCAGTATTTTGGGCATGCACACACATGTGCCCAGTGTGCCTTTCAAGCCCCTGAGTCTGGGACTCAAATCACATTCTCAACCATGTGGGATCTACCTCCCTTAAGGACTAGGCCATGGGCTGGTTCCAGGTAGGTATTTTTAGCTGTTCCCTTACTCTTAAGTTCTAATTAGGTAGCCTGCATCACTATGATCTGACCTATTACTTAAGTTCTCTTTATGAGCGGTTCTCCACTGGAAATGACGTTGGTCCCAAAGGCTCATTTGGCAATGTTCAGAAGCATTTCTGGCTATGACAATGAGGAAGAGGGGTAGCTATTGGCATCTAGTGAAGACAGGAGAGGGATACTGCTAAACACCTCATAGTACACAATATGGGCGCCTGACACAGACCTGGCCCCAAATGTCATAGTGCTAGGTTGATTACAGCCATAGTTGTCTTCTGACCCACTCGGTTTATGATTGGCGAGAATCACATTAAAGTCTCTCCCTCAGTGTGCAGAACTGTCCTCCTAATCTATTCCTCCAATTTCTAACAATCTTTCTTCTAGAAGTTTTACTGTTAGGTATATAACTAACAATACTAGCTAGCTATACCTCTGAGTAATATGCTAGTACCCTCTGTATGCTTTTCTCCCACTTAGCTTTCACCTTGAGCCAAGCTCACCTGACCCTGACATTGATACTGTGAAACCTGCCTTCTGTGAGGACTGATGTCATTCTCTATCCTTTTGTTTTCTACCTGCCTTCTTTTTTAAGTTCCATGTGTACTGGCTATGTAGCATTTTTTGCTAGTTGCTTTTCTACTAAATCTAGAGTTTTATCACCTAGGAGATTTAACTCTTTTATGTTAATCATGGTTCATGATATATTTGGGCTTATTCATGCCACCTTAGTTTTTAGGGTTTTGTTTCCTAAAAATATACCAAGCAAGCCTCTTTGTTTTTTTTTTTTTTTTTTTTTTTTTCTTTCCCTGTAATTCCCTATCTTGCCATGAAGTTCTTCTATGTTCCTTTTCCTTTCTTGGTGCTTTGGAACTATCTATACTATCTTTAGTCATCTAGCAGTTAGATGCACGCTACCTAAAACCAACACTAAACACCTGTGCCCCAAACAGTTGCTATAGCAATCCTTTGTTACCAACTACATATCCAAGTGTGTTCATGATTCTTCTAGGCTTAAATCTGTACTCTTCAGCAGTAAAGACTACGACTATTCATCTTTGTATGCTCAGTGCTGATGGTAAGTACACAAAAACCAGAGAAAGCAAACAGAACTGGGATCCATTTCGGAAACATCTTTTAAATCCTTGAAATGAATGTGAGGACATTTAAAGGTTAAACTTTATTATCTGTGGGTTTCCTTAGTGGTAAGGCTTCATTTCCATATGAATAGAGCCTGCAAAATGCCACATATACATATGCACTCATTTAAAACTGTGCATACAAGCAACACAGTATTATGCTTCCTTTTAATGGAGACTCATATTAAAGTTAGCAAAGCATCTTATACACAGTAAATACTAGTGAGCATCTGATTACTTTGATAAGAATTCAGATCATTTTAATAACACCCCTATAGTAATATAACTAAAAAAAGAAAAAATTTTAAATGTTTGGTTTGTACTATAATCATCATTTTCAACAGTATTTAATACTATTTGAGAAAATTATATTAAAATTTCTTTTTTTGCTTTGAAGGCAAAGATGCTAGGAAGATGTCAAATATGTGTGTGTGTGTGTGTGTGTGTGTGTGTGTGTGTATATATGTATATATATATATATATATATTCAATGGAAACTCCTGCAACCACTCAGAACAAAATTCACATAAAATAATTATTTTAAGTTTTAAAAATAAAGACAATTTTGGGGTTGGCAGGTGGCAGATGGTTAAGGGCACTAGACTTCCACATGTCCAACCGCAGTTCAAGTCCCAGACAGCGGCTTGCTTTCTCACTTTCTCTCTCTCTCTCTCTCTCTCTCTCTCCCCCCCCCTCTCTGGTCAAATTAAAATACATACATACATACCTAAAGTAAAAAAAAAATAATTATTTTAAAAAAAGAATTTCAGGAAAGAGATTTTTTAAAGAATTATTTTATTTAACTTTATGTATCTATTTTTTATTTGACCAGAGACGGACAGAGGAACAGAAGGAGAGAGAGGAGGGAGGGAAAGTGAGAAAGCAAGCCACCAGGTCCGGGACTTCAACCGTGGTCAGTCATGTGCGAGTCCAACACCCTTAACCACCCTGCCACCTGCCGCCCTGAAAGAAGAGACTTTTAAAGTTCAAGATAGTTAGATTATATTCTCAGCATATATTGGTCTGACAAAACTGAAACAGAAACAAACATTTAAACAAACAAAAAGTATCCCCTCAGGCAAGTTAGCTAAACAACCCTGACCACACAAAAGGAAAGCAGGGTCACAAAAGCACTAAGAGTTAGGGATTATTCAGTCTTTTTCTATCCCCTCCCCAGGTCACATGCACTAGCAGGAGCAAGAGACAGAAACAATGAAAGTGAGAGATCATCCACCAGGGGACGATGGCCTCGCCACAATCCACAATCCTTCTCTTCCATTCTCCTCCCCAGATCTTGGGCACACACGCACATGCTCCTAGCGTGATTTTCAAGTCACTGGGTCTGGCACTCACAACACCACCGTCAGCTGAGTGGGATCCCAGTGATATAAACATTACACCATTCACTGGTCCCCAGTCTCCTTTTTTTTTTTTTTTTTTTTTTTTTTGAGAGGTTTTTGCTACAGGGCACGGCACTCACCAGAAAGAGAGAGACAGAAAGTGAGGAATCACCCCCCAGGGGAGATGGCCACGCCGCAATTCCTTCTCCTCCATTCTCCTCTTGGGATCTTGGGCACACATGCACACATGCCCGGCGTGAGTTTAAGCCACCGGGTCCGGGACTCGAACCATGGTCAGCTACATGGGAGCTCAGTGACATAGCCATTATGCTAAGTTCTGGTTCCCCCAGTCTCCTTTTTAAAATTCCTTTTATAGAAGAAATGCTTAAAGAGACACTGGGACCAAAAAAAAAAAAAAAAGGAGGTGGTAGAATTCTAGAAAAAAGCCTTGAGAAGTCGGCCCTCACCCACCCTTGGCCAGACCCCCTCCACGTGCCCAACCCCAGTTACTCTATCCACCCCAATCCCAGCTGCCCTGGACAGGGAGCACCCAGCACAGATTTGTCCTCCAGGCAGACTTCACCAGCAAGGCAGGGTTAATCCCCAGCAGAGGTTCTGGGCTCAAGCTTTTAGCCCGTACTGCCAGACATTCCTTTAGGATTCTCATAGACTTAAAGATTTATTTCTTTAGGTGTTTTTGTTTGTTTCTGACTTCTTCCTTTCATAAGACAGAGAAAGACATGCATCTTACAGGGTCTCACTCTGTGGCCATAGAAAACTAGGTGCTGGAGGGATGTGACCAAACTCTGAAGCTTGCCAGCCTCTGGTCTAAAGATTGGCAGGGCCCACAGACATGGTACGCTTTTTTCAAGAATTTAACTATACTTCTTTGTCCCTCTACAATGAGCTCACTCACTGGAGTGGGGACTGGACGTGGGCATGTAATGGAGTACACTGAAGCTGTCCCACATGGTGAGGCCTACCACCCACTACCACCCCCAGCCAAGGTCCACCTCCCTCCCAGCCCTACCAACTGGCGTGTTCCTAACCAGCACCTACCATTCTGCTAACATTCTAGTGCAATTTCAGTTCTAGTATCTGCAGAAAGAAAAACAAAAGACTAACAGGCACAGTTATGAGGCCAGAAATGCCCAGAGACAACAGCAAGACCAGAGAAGGTATAGCTACATTTGTCTGTTCATTACTAAATCTTTCACCAAAATATTTTAAATGATGATCTTTTTCTAAACTAAACATGTTTATTAACTAACCTATGCAATTGGAAGGATATCCAAAAGAACTGTCAAAAATCTAACATCTGGGGACCAGCAGATGGCATGATGGTTATGTTGCTGGACTCCCACATAGTCGACCCCAGTTTGAGTCCCAGACCTGGCAGCTTAAACTCACGCCAGGCTCATGTGCCTGCATCCCCACGATCCCGAGAGAATGGAGGAGAAAGAACTGTAGCATGGCCATCCCCCCTGGGGGGTGATTGTCTTTCCAGTGAGTGCATGCATCTATAGCAAAAACCTCTCAAAACAAAACAAAACAAACATAAACTATTATCTGACAAAGATTCTTCCTCCAAGATACCTTTTAGAACATGAACTATTAATTTTTTTTTTTTTTTGAGAGGTTTTTGCTGTAGGGTGCGTGTGGTCCGCAGAAAGATAGAGCAAGACAGAGAGACAGAAAGTGAGAGATCACCCCCCAGGGGGGATGACCATGCCGCAATCCCTTCTCCTCCATTCTCTTCTGGGGATCTTGGGCACACAAGCACACGTGCCTGGTGTGAGTTTAAGCCACCGGGTCCGGGACTCAAACTGCGGTCAACTACATGGGAGTCCAGCGACATAGCCATCACACCAACTGCAGGTCCCAGAACATGAACTACTACTATAACTCATCACTACAGCTTGATGAGTTTTCATTCTACACAAGCCAGCTGTCCAGGGCTCTTCTCCCTGCCCTTCACATCCCATGCCAGAGGTGTCCAGTCAAAAAATGACTCATTCTAAAGAAAATATTTGTCAATTATTCTTTTTATTTTTCAAACAGGGTTTTGGGAAGTGCCACTTGAAGTTTAATATTCAAATATAACCACAGATACCAAATCCTGTTAAAACAAACCTATACAAAGAAAGTAATTTCAAGGGGCTGCAGATAGCGTGGTGGTAAAGGTGCTCTACTCTTACATGGCTGACCAAGTTGCTTTCTCACTTTCTCTCTCTCTGGTCAAATTAAAATAAATAAATATCTTTTATAAATAAAAAATTATTGGGAACCAGCAGTTAGCGTAATGGCTATGTCGCTGGACTCCCACGTAGTCGACCACGGTTCGCGACCTGGACCCGGTGACTTAAAACTCACACCAGGCGCGTGTGCGTGCATGCCCAAGATCCCGAGAGGAGAATGGAGAAGGGATTGCAGCGTGACCATCCGCCCGGGGGGTGATTTTCTCGCTTTCTGTCTCTATGTCTCTCTCTGTCTGTCTGGCGAGCGCACGCGCCCTATAGCGAAAACCTCTCCAATAAAAAAAGAAAAAATTATTTCCAACGAAAGGCCATTCTTACACAACCACTAGAGACAACATAAAATTCTAATAATGCAGACATTTTAATGGTTTTACAATTTCTACAATTTCAGACTCTACGTTGGATGGTCTACCACCAAATATAAATGTAATTTCACACTAAAGCTTTAAGACTGTGACTATCGGGACCAGCAGTTAGCGTAATGGCTATGTCGCTGGACTCCCACGTAGTTGACTGCAGTTCGCGTCCCGGACCTGGTGGCTTAAAACTCATGCCGGGCGCCTGTGCATGAGTGCCCAAGATCCTGAGAGGAGAATGGAGAAGAAGGGATTGCGGCGTGGCCATCCCCCCTGGGGGGTGATTTCTCGCTTTCTGTCTCTCTGCCTCTCTCTGTCTGTTGAGCGCACGTATCCTGTAGCAAAAAACTCTAAAAAAAAAAAAATTTAAGACTATGACTATCACTGGCATCACTCAAAACTCTCATAAACTACTTTGTATTATGGGTCAACAGTAAGTTTTATAAGGCAAGGGATCCTCTCATGCTGAGGCAGAGCACTGGAGACTGTCTGCCCTCCTCTTACCCTCTTCGCACATTCCCCGTCCACCTGGCAAGCACTAAGCTGGGGGAAAAGAGGTGAGGCACAGAGAGGAAGCCCAGCTTGCAGAGGGACTATCAAAATCTAAATGCTCGGGACCAGCAGTTAGCCTAACGGCTATGTCGCTGGACTCCCGTGTAGTCAACCGCAGTTTGCGTCCTGGACCCAGTGGCTTAAAACTCACGCCAGGCGCGTGTGCGTGTGTGCCCAAGATCCCGAGAGGAGACTGGAGGAGAAGGGATTGCGGTGTGGCCATCCCCCTGGGGGGTGATTTCTTGCTTTCTGTCTCTCTGTCTCTGTCTTTCTGGCGAGCGCACACGCCCTATAGCAAAAACCTCTTCAAAAAAAAAAATCTAAATACTCAAACAGCTCTGCAACATTAGGCGTGATTATAAAATAACACCAAACAGATCAGCAAGTGATGTGGTGGTTGGGTACTGGACTCTCACACAGCCAAATGCAGTTTGAGTCCCGGACCTGATGGCTTACTTTCTCGCTTTCCTTCTCTTTCTCTTTCTCTGATGAATGCATGTGTCCTATAGCAAATTAAAAACAAATTAATTAATTAAATAATTATGTTTTTTTTTAAATAATTATTTATTTTATTTTATTTATTCATTCATTTATTATTATTATTTTTTTTTTAATTTTGACCAGAGAGAGACAGAGGGTGAGAGTGAGAGAGAGAGGAAGTGAGAAAGCAAGCCACCAGATTCAGGACTCGAACCCTTGTCGGCCATGTGGGAGTGTCCAGCGCCTTAACCACCACGCCACCTGCTGGTCCCAATAATTATGTTTTTAAAACACCAAAAAATATATAAAATTGAAATCTTAAATTAAGTGAGAAATGTATAGATTATAAAATGCATGGGGACCAGCAGTTGGTATAATGGCTATGTTGCTGGACTCCCATTTAGTTGACCGTGGTTCGAGTATCGGACCCGGTGGCTTAAACTCATGCCAAGCACATGTGCGTGCGTGCCCAAGATCCTGAGGGGAAAATGGAGAAGCAGGGATTGTGGTGTGGCCATCCCTCCAGGGGGTTATTTCTTGCTTTCTGTCTCTCTGCCTCTGTCTTTCTGGAGAGCTCACACACCCTATAGCAAAAACCTCTCAAACAAACAAAATACATGAAGACATACAGTAATACCAACTAAAAATACAACACAAAATAGCTTAACTGATTAACATGTAAAGATACATGCATATAAAGAGCCCAAATCAAAAATGGACAAAGGACTTAGACATTCTTCCAAAGATATAGAAATAGCCAATGAACATGTAAAAGATGGTCACCATCACGAATCAGTAAGAAAATGCACATCAAAGTGTAAGACACTACATCTCAAGCTCATTAGGATGGCTACTGCCACAAATAATATTAATAAATAACGTGCTGGTGAGGATGTGGAAAAATCAGAACTTTTGTGTATTGTTGGTGGGACTGTAAAATGGTGTAGCCACTGTAGTAGTTGCTCAAAAAATTAAACACAGAATTACCATATGACCCAACAATTCCACTTCTGGCTCTATACAACAAAGAGTTAAAAACTGGGTCTCAGGGCCAGCAGGTGACGTGGTGGTTAAAGGTGCTGGATTCTCACATGGCTGACTGTGGTTCAAGTCCCAGACCTGATGGTTTGCTGTCTCCTTTTCCCTTTCTCTCTCTCTGGTCAAATTAAAAATAATAATAAAAGGAATTAAATAAACAATTAATTATTTAAAAATAAAACTGGGTCTCTTGGGACCAGAAGATAGCCTAACAGCTATGTCGCTGGACTCCCACATAGTCGACCACAGTTCGAGTCCTGGACCGGGCGTGCGTGTGTGCGTGCCCAAGATCCTGAGAGGAGAATGGAGGAGAAGGGATTGCGGCATTGGCCATCTCTCCGAGAGGTGATTTCTTGCTGTCTCTTTGTCTCTCTCTGTCTTTCTGGGGAGCACACGTGCCCTATAGCAAAAATCTCTCCAAATAAATAAATAAATAAATAAAAAATTGGGTCTCAAAGTGGTATTTGTACACCCATCTTCATGGCCACATTATTCACAACAATCAAAGGGTAGCAGGAACTCAAGTGTGTCCATCCAAGAATGGATGTGGTATATTCATACAATGTAATATTAGCCTCAAAGAGGAAATACTGGCACACACTATAACATGGATGAAATTTGCTAAATGAAATGACGACATTATGCTAAGTAAGTCAATCACAAAAAGATACCATATGATTCCAGTTCTGTAAGATACCTACAGTAGTCAAATTCAGAGCAAAGGAGAGTATAATGGCCATTGCCAGGGATTGGAGAAATGATGAACAGAGTTACTATTTAATGGAAACAGAGTTTCAGTTTTACAAGAGGAAAAGAATCTGGAGATGTATGGTGGCTGATTGTTACAAAAATATATGAATGAGCTTAATACCACTGAACCCTACAAGTACAAATGGTTAAGATGATAAATGTTGTGTGTTTTACCACAATACAGAAGTTGGGGAAAAGTAGGCATAAACATATAACTAAATATACAAGAATGTAAAAAGTTCAACAACAGCTAAATTCCTAAATTATTTTATTTTTTAGTTTTTGCTATAGGGCACACATGATTGCCATATAGACACAGAGACAGAAAGTAAGAAATCACTATCCAGGGGGATGGTCATGATGCAACCCCTCCTCCTTCACTCTCTTCTCAAGATTTTGGGCACACAGGCGCGTGTACACACACGTGCCTAGTGTGTTTCTCAAGTTGCCAGGTCCAGGACTCAAACCACGTAGCCACCTCTTGGCCCAAATTCTTAATTTTTTTAATGCCCCCCACCAAAAAAATGCAAACTTTCATAAAGTGTCTCAAATGACATATACAAAATATATAGGAAGCTTACCAAGCTCTAAGTCCTTATTTTGAAAGACTATTCTGGAATTTGAAATCACAGTGCTTCCCAATCCACAGCCCCTTCTGAATGACCCAGCCCCAACGGCAGGCCTTGTAGAGAGAGGGCACTATGCAAATGGCAGATGCCTGTCCCTGCCACCCCCATCTGACTCTGTGCCCTGGACCAGGCAGCACAACAGTCTCCAGAGGCCAGGCTAGCCCATAACCTGGGTCAGTGCCTGTGAAGTGGTACACAGGGAAAGAGCTCTCTGAGGTGCACACTGGGACAGGCAGACACAGCTGGAAACTGAAAGGTTGCCAGGCAGAGCTGGGTGAACCCACACTGGGAGAGATGGTGCGGTGGAGACAAGTGTACAACATAGACAGTGGGGAGCAGTGGTCAACTTAACAGAGAAGGCAAGACTCTGGCGTGCAGCTGGACTTTGCAGGGGCCCACACTACTATTCTAAGTGCCCAGAGGCCCACTGAGCTGGTGGTCCCAGGGATCCCATGAGATTCCTGTTTTCCTTCTTGCTGCTTGGCCCTAAGCCCCACATACCTGAAGTCAACTGTCCCCTGCCTTCCTGAGAACCTGATGGGAATAGCCCATCATCCCAGAGTCAGTCACAGCCACATGCGGGGGAATCAGCACTTCCAGCAGACCCCCAGCTGCTGCACCTGTAGACAGCATGTGTCTTGATGAAATGTGGACCAAGCAGGTGATGACACTGCCCTGAGCAGAACACTCTCCCTCCCCAACAGGGAACACCAACAAGCAGCTCATCCAGACAAGGGAAGGCTGGTGCTTGACCCAGCAGGCTGACCAGACCGTATCACTCTAGAGACACACGGCCAAAAACAAATCCTGGCCAGCTAGGTGCTGTGGTAGCTAAGGTGGCTGGATCCCACATAGTTGACAGCATGGTTCAAGGACCCAGGTCTGGGGCTTGAAAAACACACCCTATTTGCTATAGGGTGCAGTCCCCAAATCCTGAGAGAATGGAGAAGAGACTGCAGTGTGGTCATCCCCCTTGAGGAGTACTTTTTTTTCACTTTATCTCTGTGTGTGTGCATGTCCGTGTGCACTTAGTTCCTAGCGATTACATGAACCCTACAGCAAGTTTTTTGTTTTGGAGATTTTTTTTTTTTGCTATAGGGCGCGTGCGCTCGCCAGACAGAGACATAGAGACAGAAAGCGAGAAATCACCCCCCAGGGGGGATGGCCACGCCGCAATCCCTTCTCCTCCATTCTCCTCTCGGGATCTTGGGCACGCACGCACACGCGCCCAGTGTGAGTTTTAAGCCACCGGGTCCGGGATGCGAACCGCGGTCGACTACATGGGAGTCCAGCAACATAGTCATTATGCTAACTGCTGGTTCCCCCTACAGCAAGTTTTTAAGGAGAAAGAAAACAAATCCAAAATATTTACTACTAACTCCCAGGCCCTCAGTCTCTCAATCTGGTAGGTTAGTGGTTTTTCCCAAAGAAATCTTAAATGGCATTAAGAAGCTACTGTGTCTCCCTTCCAAGTCCCTGAGGTATATCCTCAGAACCACAGACTTAAGAGAACTGGGACTTTTAAACCACATGTCAGACAACACATTTACTATAACACCATGCTGCCTTCTGTGTGAACTTCCCAGAAACAACAAAACCAGCAGGAGCTGACAAATCCACACTAGGGGTTAGCTACCCTGTGCTCAGAGCAGCGGCAGGCAGGTTGCTCTGAGCACCCTCAGTGGCAGGGGAGGCAAGAGCCTGAGGCAGTCTGCAGCCCAGTCTGGGGACTCTCTCCACCTGTGACCCTGCTTCTCAGCCCCTACATGGTTACTTGAACAACTTCTGCACTGAACATTTCCTGCGCCTTCACTTTACACGGGATATCACTTATCCACCTGATGCAGCCCAGCTGGAGGGAGACCTCACACCTCAACTGGCTGTGGCTACTTTCCTCGCAAGTTGCCCTAGCTTGTTTTCCTGTCACCTTGGTTATCTATATAATCATAAGAGGGAAAAAGGACACCAATATATTCGTACTGAAGGATAGGCTGAGTGTGAAGAAGTTCTGAACTTGGAGCCTGTAAACCTGAATGAGAAGAAATCATCAGATCTTAATTTTCAGTAACTTCAATGGAAATGAATGAAAGCAGACAGAAGCCCAGGAGTGTGAGCAGGGGACCAGTGACAAGTATTTTTGCCAAGCATTAAAGTTGTCACAGAAATCTCTCACCACCACTCCCAGAGCGAATTACCAGAGGCCCCGCTTAATCTGGTTATTTAGTAAGCTACTAAAGGAGCTGTATGAGACTCTAGCACCACTGGGTTCAATATATTATAACTGTATTTCAATATAATGGGTTCTCTTCTTGACTCCATTTTAAGATGAAGCCAGGAGGGTACTAGAAAGTTAAGATTCCCTCTATATTTTGCATCACTTTGGCAGTTTATTTAAGTACAGTTGCAGATAGTTTTAACAATCTGCAACACAAATCAAAGAATACAGTGTTACCACTCATACTACATGCCTTTCAACAGTACTTCTACCCTTCACAAGGAGTACTTCTTTACAGCCACGATGGAATGCCAGAGAAATGGACACGTAAACCAGCACTGACTTACATCAGCTATGCAAAGACTGACAATCATAAGCATGGAGTGTTCAAGCATCTGTGAAACAAGTCCTGCCTCTCCCACCGCTCCACCAACTCTGCTGCACACTCTTAAACCTCTCAGTGGGAAACGTAAGAAAGCATTGTGTGGATAGGCACCACGAGCATCCTTCCGTGGTACATAACATAGCAACAGTGTGTGACAGGTTCTGCGAACTATTGCAACCTGGCAATCCACACACCCCTGCACACTAAGAAATTTAAGGAAAAAATGCTGAATTGTACATTTAGGTCAGCCTGCCATCTCCCCCAGCGCTGTAACTACAACTGGAATCGAGTGCATCACCAATAGCTGTGTTGGCAGGCATGGTCACACTTTGCCTCAATTATTCCCTGAAGTACTTAGAGAAAGTCCCTTTCCAATGCGCCAGGGAAAATCCTGACGTTATACTTAACGAAAGTGGTTGCTTCCACTCCGGCTTCCCAACGAATACAGTGACACGTATAGAAAGTGCTAAGTGATTGAATACAGTGACACGTATAGAAAGTGCTAAGTGACTGAGTCACTGCAGACTTGTGGATGTCGGCCCCAATCCCACCACACACCTAAGACCCACTTCAAGAGTCGGAGTGGCATCGCAGATCCTGAGGGCTCCGGTCCCAGAGCCACGACCATGAAATACAGCAGCCTGTTTCTCTTCGTTCTTCTTTGTTGACGTGATTTTCTCACGGAAAACGTGGAAATCCATCGAGCAGCCAGACCAGGCCCAACATTCAGATCTCACTACCTAAATTAGCCGTCTAGTTTAAGAGGCACGTTTGGCAGCCAATATTGGCACCCTCGCTCCCCGGCTACCAGTGAGAACCCGAAACACACGCAGGCTCCTCTCTGGTCCGCGCTTCAACACTCTGGATTTCTGAGCGCACAGTGCCCTGGACCCCGAAGCCGGCAAGACTCGCGTCCCTCTCCCCACTGTGGCCAGGTCAGCAGGGCAGGGAGAGGGACAGGGACAGGGGCAGAGGCCGGGGCCTGGGTCGAGGTAAGGGGTCGAGGTGGGGCTGCGGTCGGGATCTAGGTGGGCAGCCGCCATCTTCCCGCTCGCGCCCCCGCAGCTACGGCCGCGCGCCCCGCCCCCGCCCGTCCGGCGCGCCCACGCGACCCCCGCCCGCCGTGGCGCGCCCCCGCAACCCGCCCCCGCCAAGCGCGCTCCCGCGACCCCCGCCCCGCCCCCGCAGGGGCACGCGCCGCGTCCGAAGGGGACGGTTGGGAGCGCGCGCCTAAAGCGGGCCCAGCACCGCGGCCGCGGAGCCTTCCAGAAATTTCCGCGTCCCTAAGCCCACTCTGAGGAAACACGCCGGGCGCGCCCCCGCGCCGGCCGGGAGGGAGGCGCCCCCTCCCCGCGGCCGCGCGCTCCCCTCCCCCACCGCGCCCCCTCCCCGCCCCCTGCCCCGGGCGGCGGTCCAGCGCGGGCCCTCCAGGCCGGGCCCTCCCGACCGGCGGCGGCGGCAGCCGGCGGCGGCGCGGGCCGGTGTGATTGATAGGGACGGCGGCGGCGAGAGCGGCGGCGGCGGCGGCGGAGCGGTTGAGTGACAGCTTACCTGGGTGCCAATCTTCATCACACTGACAAGCGGCTGCAGCAATCGGGACCCGCAGTGCCGCGCCCGCGTCCAACCGTCACGCCGACGCCGGGCCACGCGACACAGCCTCGCTCAATGGGAGGAGGGCGACGCCGACGCGCGCGGCATCAATATTCACAGAGTGGGCGGGGCCTGATGAGCCAGGGCCCCGCCCTCCGGGCTAGGCGCGGGCGCGGGGTGGGGCCTGCGCGCAGTGGGGTGGAGCACGAGCGGGAGGCCGGGCGGTGACTGACCCCGCCCCCGCCCGCGCCCGAGTCAGGCCCCGCCCCGCCGGTCACGCCGGGCGCGAGGAACGGCTTACCCCGCCCCGGGGGCAGAGCTTCCTGCCTCATGACTATGCATCTTGGGTGTGGCCTCGGGAGCGCACCCCTCCCACTCCGCGCGCTCCCCAGCGGCCCTCGAGAGCTCTGCGGAGCTGGGCGAAACCATCTGCGGCAGTCAGGCGGGGGAGCGGGCTATACCATCCGAGGCCTCCGCCACGCCGAACCTCTTGCGCTGTTAGGCTGGCCTTTTGCGTTCAGGCTTGCGCCGCCTCCTTCCTCCTGCGGATCGGAGGCCGGAGCCGGTCGGCAACTGTCGGGCACTTTAAGGTCTCTGCCGTCAGACCCGGCCTGGCCCCTGTGTGAGTGCTCCAGGGCCACACTCCTGATGTCCTTTTTGGAGGACGCGCGTACAGCTGGCTGACCTCTGGGGAGCACCTCGCCTGAGTGACCCTATCTGGCCCAGTTCCAGGTCCAAGCAGCCTACCCCAGGGGCCGCGGACAGTGTGGTCGGGTTTGAGCGGGTCGTCAGTATCGATGTGCCGGGTTGTGGCTGAACTCCACAAGCTATAAGGAAGGGCACACGGTTTGTGGTTTGTTCTGAAACACGCGTTCATGCAATGTCCCCCTCCCCCCCAGTGCCAGCCATGCTGCAGTTCCAGGCACAGCTGGTGAGCCCATACCCACTCTCCTCCCCCAGGAAGGACGCCAAGCCGGGTCCAACAACAATCCAGCCTGGACAGTTCTGGAGGACATCCCTCCTGTGTCTTCATACCATGAAGCCATAGGCGAGGAGCTCAGTGGAGCTGCAGGGCCTGCGGGGGTGGGGGGAGGGCTCTTCAAGTAGAGAATTCAGGAGACCCCAAAAAACTCAGTAACCAAAATCCCTGCAAAATTTGCAAGGTCCCTTGTTCAAAAAGTATTAAGAATTTCAAGGCAGCAACAGCAGAAGCACGGGCCTCCAAGGGAGGGCTGCATGTGGCGGTGCTGGTCTGCCCATGAGGCCTCCTAGTAGTGCCCCTCACAACCTGGAGGTGCTCAGAAGCTCTGTAGTCTGATCTCCATCTAGCCTGCCAGATGGCATGTTGGACACAAATACCTAGGAGTTTGGGGCACCCGGAATCCTGATGCAAGTCCGGAGGCAGACTTAGTGGCTGTGCCCACTCACCACTTGGTCTCAGAGTACCTCGGGACTCTAGCAAGGATCCTCCTCCTGATGCGCTGTGCTTTCATACGTTGACCTGCCTGCCACCACTTCTTTTTCTTCTTTACATAGAGCTATTTCAAAAAAAAGAAGGGACCAGGTGCACCATCACTATCACCTCCTCCAGGGTTTGTGGGCCTGAGTCTTACACATTTGGTGTGAGGAGTGGGGGGGTAACCTCCCTAAGAAAAATTGTTCAAAATTATGTAGGGGCTTTGGTGGGGTGACTCCATTGTGGCCCACACCCACACCTGGGAGGCCACACCTGGCCTCTTCCACAGTGTTGAGCAGCTAGGTGGCTTTCAGAGAGAAAAAGAGCATTTGCATGAAGGACTTCAAAGGGTTCATGGAAAAATGGAATTAAAGCATGAATTTATTTTAGTAACAAAAAAGTTGAAATCCATGCTTTTTTTTTGGTAGTACTCATTTTACATGACCTTTTTGAATACCCCTTGTACATTTTTTTAAAGAATTATTTAATTTATTTATTATTATTATTCAGTTTGACCAGAGAGAGAGAAGACAAGCCACGAGGTCCAGGACTCAAACCAGGGTTGGCCATGTGGGAGTCTAGCATCTCAACTACCACGCCACCTGCTGGGCCCCCCCTTATACATTTTAATTCAAATAATCAGCCATTCTGTTTATTCTCTGTTCAACACGTTTTCTTTTTTATTAATTTAATTAATTTTTTTTTTTTAAATTTGACCAGAGAGACCAAGAGAGGAAAAGTGAGAAAGTAAGCTGCTAGGTCCGGGACCCGAACTGTGGTTGGCCATCTAAGAGCCTAGCACCTTAACCACCATACTACATGCCAGTCCCCCGCCATGTGTTTTCTAAAGATTTGTTACTATTTTCCACAGGACCATGTTTAGGTGTATAAAATAAGCCACATATAACTGTTTATAGAAATAGATGACTATAATTCCTACTTGTTAGTTACACTGGGTGCAACTTATGGTGTTTAAAGAATGACTTGGGGACTTCAATTTGTAAAATGCTGTTATTACTTACAAAGCATGTTTACATCATCTCATCTAGAGATGAGCACTCTTACCGTTGCTCTCCCTAAAATTTATCTTGTCTTGGTTTTTTTCATTTAACCCACTCATCTTCCTCTTTAACCGAGATGTGGGCATCTGAACCTTCAGGGTGTTAACATCAGAGTACATGAGCCCTGTAGATGAAACAGAGGAGGCCCATGAATACATGACTTCAGATACTGAGCGTTGTCTTGAAACGATGCGGAAGGTGGAGAAGGTAGAGGGTGGGCAAGCTGGTGGAGGAGCATTCTGAGTGAAGTCACTGGAAAGGCAAGATGGGCCAAGTACCAGCCATCCTGACAGAGCACAAGCACTGTCCTTGGCCCAATCTCAGCCTAGCAGGGGATGTGAAGAACGGTGGGTGCAGCCCCTGCCGGGCAGAGCTCATGAGCTAGCAGCACCTCAGAAGGACACTATTGTGGTTTGGATCATGGTTTGTCCCTTGTAGTTTCATGCTTTGAAATTTAGTCCTGGTGGGCAGTGATTGGATGTTCCCCAAGAGTTCATGTGTTGAGACTTGGTTGTATTGCCAAGGTATTAAGTGAAAACTTACTTCCTTCATGGTGTGCCATGTAAGGGCCTTTGGATGAGATGTCATTTGGGAAGGATCCCTGTGATGGAATCTGGTGGTTACATACACAGAGGGAATAAGACCAGAAAGAGAGGGTCCAGCAGGTGGCTTTGTGGTAAAGCACTGGACTCCCACATGAACGACCATGATTTGAGTACCAGACCCCACAGTTTGAAAATCACTCTGAGTGTGTGTGCCTGCATGCCCAAAATCTCAAGAGGAGAATGGAGGAAAAGGAATTGCAACAGAGACCGCCAGATGGTGTCATCATTAAAGTGCTGGACTCCCACATGGTCCACCATGGTTTGAGTCTTGGACCTGGCAGCTTGCTTTCTCAGTTTCTCTCTCTCTCTTTCTCTCTCTCTCTCCCCCCTTGTCTTGTCAAATTAAAAAATAATAATAATAACAAATTAAATAAATAAATAAAATAATTGCAACATAGTCATCCCCTCATGGGTGGTTTCTCACTCTTGCTCTCTGTCTCTCTCTGGCAAGTGCACACACCCTATGGCAAAAACCTAAAAAAAAAAAAAAAAAAAAAAAAGGAGACATAGGAATTTAGCCATTCTGCTCAAAATCTTCCCCTCCACTATGCTATAAGACAGCCTTATGCCTGGAACTTTCCTGCCCCCAGAATCATAAGTCAAAATAAATCTATTTCAGACCAGCTTCATGATGCAGCAGCATGTATACTAGTCATATTGGATTAGAACACACCCCGATATCCTAATTTTAACTTGGTAAAGACTCCATCTCTGGGACCAGCAGTTAGCGTAATGGTTATGTCACTGAACTCCCATGTAACCGACCACGGTTTGAGTCCCGGACCCGGTGGCTTAAACTCACGCTGGGTGCGTGTGCGTGCATGCCCAAGATCCCGAGAGGAGAATGGAGGAGAAGGGATTGTGGCATGGCCATCCCCCCTGGGGGATGATTTCTAGCTTTCTATCTCTCTGTCTCTCTCTGTTTTTGTGGCTAGCACACACACCCTATAGCAAAAACCTCTCCAAAAACAAACAAAAAGACTCCATCTCCAAATAATATCACATTGTGGAGTATTTGGGGTTAGAATTTCAACATACAAAAAAGGGGGCACAATTTGTGATACTGTGATTTATAAGAAATATATATTTGGGTTTTCACCCAGTCCCTAGCACAGAGCTCCTTAAAATCCTTGTAATTTCCTGAACAATAGATGTAGCTAGGGGTATCTTTTTGTTCTAATATTTGGTCCATGAGCCAGGAAATCCCTTGGATTTTTTTTTTTGGGGGGGGGGCGGAGGAGGTAAGTTCCACTATTTATTTGTGACAAATTTCCACCCCCATCTGTAGTTCTCTCCAGTCAGAAGTTCTTTGAAACAATGCTATCTGCCTTGGCCTGTCGGAGAATGTAGGCATCTGACATCCATCCTGTGAATGACCCTGCAGATTGGCATAGGTCTTGAACTGGCCATTAAACCTGCCTTGGCAACCTTGGTCCCATTCATCTGGGTGGACTCATAGTCCCTGGCACTGATGATGCAGTTGCTGTGGAACACTTCTGTGCCATATGCAGGTCTAGCAACTCATGGAGCCGTTCTGCATGTTGAGGCTCTGCCTCTTGTCACCACCATGTGCATGAGCAGAGAAAGCTCCTGGAATCATTTTTTCATTATTGCCAGAGGGTGTATGCACTTGCCAGAGAGAGAGAGAGAAAGCACCCCCCAACTTGCCATGGTCATGTCACAATCCTTTTTCTTCTATTTCTTCATTCTATTGGGATTTGGGGCAAGTATGCACACTTGCTCGGCATGTTTCTCAACTACCAGGGCTGAAATTCAAACCACAGTCAAACACATGGGATTCAGCTCCCTTCATGACTAGGCCATGGGGACAACCCTGCCTTGAAATTCCCTGGGTGACAGAAGCATCTTTTATTCTTGGTGGCTCCTGGATGGGGACTGATCACTAGAAAGATCAAGCCATGATGAGACGCTTGTAACTTTCATCTACACCCCCCCCCCCCCCCATCATTTGGGAAAGCTTAGAGGGAGACTGGAGATTACATTTATAATTGATCATGCCCATGCGATAAAGCCTCTGTAAAAATCTCTGAACTAGAGAGTTCTAAGAGCATCCAGGTTGCTGGACCTGTGGAACATGGTGTACCCCAGGGCAGTGTGGAAGTCGCACACCCCTCCTTATTCCAGACCTAGCTTATGCTGGGCTTCTCTGAACAGTAACTTTAAATATGTCCATCAGGGGGCTGGCAGGTGGTGTGGTGGTTGGGGCGTTGGACTCCCACATGGCTGACCGCAGTTTGAGTCCCGGAATTGGCAGCTTGCTTTTTCACTCCATGCCCCCCTCTGTCTCCCTCTCAGGTCAAGTTAAAATAAATAAAATAAATAAATAAAGTTAAATAAAATAAATAAATAAATATCTCCATCAGTCAAGGTTTCTGGAGAGGGCAGTGGACTCTGGTTTCCAGTGCTTATTTGCAGGCCAGGCATGCATTTCTGAATTATAACCAACAGTACAGAGCGGTGGGGCTCTGGGTCACGTACTTCTTGGCTTTGCCCTGACTGCACATAGCTTTGGACAGCTTTCTAGGTGAAAGAGCCTTTGTCTTCTCTGCATCTCCATATCTTCCTGGTCTCAGCCATGAAGCCACAACTGTGATGGCTGTGCAAGCCTCAGTTAAACACCAGGCCCGTGAAGCAGCTTCAGAGGAAAGCAGAGTGGGGGTGGCTGAGTATCCTCTGGACCAGACACGAGCAGGCCTCTCCCAGACCCAGTGGCCACAAGCAGCAGAGTGAAGGCACTGCATCCTTACGAGCAGCTGCCTTCTCATCTGCGCTGCCACTTTAATGTCTTTGAAGATTGGGCCAGTGACACTTGAAAGTCCTTGGTGATTAGTTGTAATCTGTTCACTGGGTTGAAAGACAGACCCTGCAGAGCTAAGCTTTTACTATCTGTTTGCTTCAAGGGTGATCTATTTAGAGCATTCCTCGAAGACACTTGTCTTTCACGGAGCATCATGTCCTCAAGGGTCATCTGTTGGAGCATGTGACAGGATTTTCCTCCCATTGAACAACATTCCATTGTATGAATAGGCCACATTTTGTTCACCCATCTGCCATCATGGACACTTGGGTGGGTTGCTTCCCCATTTTAGCTATTGGGAATAATGCTACTGTGAACATGGGTGCGCAAGTATCACTTTGAGGGGTCGAGAAGTGGCGCAGCGGTAAAACATGCTCCTCTGAAAGCCATTCACTTGGGAAAGTTGCTAGTTAATGGCCTGAGACTTCTCTGAGTATGCCAGGCACTCACGTGCCCATGATCCAGGCTGGCTGAAGCTAGGGGCGGATCTTAGCAGAGACACTGTATTTCTGTATCCCTTCTTTCTGTCTCTTTCACTCATGGAATTAAAAAACAACAACAATAAATAAATAAAACTTTAAATTTCTCTTTGAGATCCTGTTTTCAGCTGAAGGTTTATATATTCAAAAGTGAAATTGTTGGATCATATGGTAATTCTATGTTTGTTTGTTTGTTTATTCTTTTTTTTTGGAGAGGTTTTTGCTATAGGGCATGTACGCTCACCAGAAAGACAGAGAGAGACAGAGAGACAGAAAGCGAGACATCACCCTTCAGGGGGGATGGCCATGCTGTAATCCTTTCTCCTCCATTCTCTTCTCAGGATCTTGGGCACACACGCACAATCGCCCGGCATGAGTTTAAGCCACCGGGTCCAGGACTCGAACCGTGATCAATGACATGGGAGTCCAACAACATAGCCATTACACCAACTGCTGGTCCCTGTTTATTTACTTTTAATTGCCAGAGGGTACATAAGCTGTACATAAGCTACTCAGAGGGAAACAGAGAGACAGAGGGAGAGAAAGCATCCTCCAATGAATGGTCACAACACAATCCCTTCTCCTTCATTTCTCCATCCTGTCGGGATTTGGGACTGTACACACACTCACCCAGCCTGTTTTTCAAGCTGCTGGGGCAGGGATTTGAATAGCAGTCAGCCACGTTGTATCTGACTCCCTTAACCACTAGGCTACAGGGTAGACCCTCTATGTTTAATTTTTTGAGGAACTACCATACTGCTTTCCACAACAGCTGTTTCATTTTACATTTCCACCAAAAATGTATAAGGATACTGATTTCTCCACATCCTTGTCAATTTTACTCTCTCTCTCTCTCTCTCTCTCTCTCTCTCTTTCTCTCTCTCTCTCTTTTTTTTCCCCGGTAATAGGCATCTTTATGGATGTGAGGTAGTAATGGTGTTTAAGATCTTTTTGATCCCACATTTCTTTAGCTCACTCTCTCTCCTTTCTCACTTCCTGCAATACTCTTGAGGTTAAATTTACAGTAAGGAATTGAGGAAGTTAGGCTTAAATTTTCCAGAGGTGTTGGGATGAGTCTATGTACACACCATCAACTCTCATGGCCAGAGACTACACCACCACCCATCACAACTGACTTCAGGCTCATGAAAATGTATGACATTAGAAATAAAAACTGAGAGAGCCAGACAGTGGTGTGGTGGCTAAGGTGGCTGGATCCCACATGGCTGACTGTGAACTTTGAGTCCTGGACACGGCGCCTTGAAAAATACACCAAGCATGTGTATGTGCATGCTAAAAGTCCCAAGAGGAGAATGGAGAAAAAGGGATTCCAGCAGGGTCATCCCCCCCAGGAGGTGATTTCTCACTTTTCTTCGCTATCTCTGTCTCTCAAGCACATATGCCCTGTAGTAAAACTAAATATATATATACACACACACATACATATATGCTCTTATCTGTTTCTGTATTTAGTCCATTATTGTTTGGTTGATATATGTGAAGTTTTCTTCACATATTTCTGCAGCTGGAAAATGGAATAATATTTATATAGCCTTTTCAGATAACTTCATGCTCTGCCAAAACTCAACATGGAGATGTTTCTCTCAGGTCTGTTGCAACGTGGACTCCAACACCACATCAATGAACTTTTTCTGCTCTGTTAGGATACAAGTCATTGGTATTTCTAGCAGTTCAAGGGGATCTATAACCTATATGCTATTTTTCTAACATGAGCACTTGGTTATCTGGCAGATATTAATTCACGAGCTATGCAAACCTTTCTTGACCAATTGACCCAATTGTACTAGACAACACTAAAAATAGCACTTCTTTTTTTAGAAAAAAAAAAAGATTTTCTATTTATTTATTTATTTATTTATTTATTTATTTTAATTTGACCAGAGAGGGACACGCAGAGAGAGAGAGAGAGAGGAAGTGAGAAAGCAAGCCGCCATGTTAGGACTTGAACTGCAGTTGGTCATCTGGGAATCCAGTGCCCTTAACCACCACACTAACTGCTGACCCCACCAAAAATAACACTTCTTAATATCACCACCTGTCTTGTCAGAAAAGTCAGTAAGTATTGGGAACTGGTCAAGTTTATAAGTTTTCTAGAATTCTAATTTCTTTTTTTAAACTTTTTAAAAAGAATTATTTTATTTAACTCTATTTATTTAGTTTTTTTATAATTATTTTACTTTATTTATTTATTTATTTATTTATTTATATTTTCATTTAACCAGAGAGGGACAAAGCGAGAGAGAGGGAGGGAAAGTGAGAAAGCAAGCCGCCTGGTCCAGGACTTGAACTGCGATCAGCCATGTGGAAGTCCAGTGCCCTTAACTACCATGGCACTTGCTGGCCCTCTTATTTGTTTTTTGTTTTTGTTTTTTGTTTTTTGTTTTTAATTTGACCAGAGAGGGACAGAGAGAGAGAGAGAGAGAGAGAGAGAAAGCTGCCAGGTCCAGGACTCAAACTGCAGTCAGCTATGTGGAAGTCTAGCGCCCCCAACCACCACACCACCTGCCAGCTCCTACAAAATTCTAATTTTTACTTACAAGCTTAAATTTTACCACTCCCAGCAAATCCTGCCTATTGATTTCCTTGAAGTGACAAGCTTACTTTGCCCATTTTCAAGAAAACATCTACCAAATATGAAAGTCTCAAGTAACCAAAAGTTTGTTAGTTGTTCTTTCAAATTAAAGCAGTGTTCCATGAAAAAACCAGCAGCCAGTTGAGTTACAGTGAGGGCAAGATGGTGCAGTGATAATGCAGCTGGACCCACATGGGAAGGTTCTGGGTTCGTGTCTTACGACTTGTGGTGCCCACACTTGCCCCTAATGCAGGATGGGGCTGGATTATGGCATAGGGACCCTTGCAGGTCTCCCACCTCAGGAGAAATAAATGGATAAACTTAAAAATAATTAATTTTGGGGACCAGCAGGTGACATAATGATTATGTCGCTGGACCCCCACATGGTTTACTGTGGTTCTGGTTCTGGATCTGGTAGCTTCAAACTCACACCAGGTGTGTGTTCATACATGCCCAAAATCCTGAGAGGAGAATGAATTGTAGCATGGCCATCCCCCCGGGGGAGTGATTTCTTGCTTTCTGTCTCTGTCTCTCTCTGTCTCTCCAGTGAGTGCATGTGTTCTATAGCAAAAATATCCCTTAAAAAATAATAATTCATTCATTTTGACATTGCAGCCTCTCTGAGCATGTCCTGGGTATTCTTTTTTTTTTTTTTTTTTTTTTTTTTTTCTTGAAGAGGTTTTAGCTAGAGGGCGTGTACATTTGCCAGAAAGACAGAGAGAGACAGAGAGACAGAAAGCCAGAAATCACCCCCTAAGGGGGATGGCCACTCCGCAATCCCTTCTCCTCCATTCTCCCCTCATGGTCTTGGACACGGACGCACACGCGCCTGGTGTGAGTTTAAGCTGCCAGGTCTGGGACTCAAACCGTGGGAGTCCAGCAACATAGCCATTATGCCAACTGCTGGTCTCCCTGGATATTCTTGAGACATCCTCCCCCCCCCCACTACTCTCTGAGAGTGGTTAGTCTTTAATGATACAGAGGAAATTAGAGTTCTTTGAATTGATTTCTAATTAGTTATTCATCAGGAGCTCTTTGTAGAGTTTTCTTTTCCTCTTAGATTGTTCACTTGCTTATGAATTTATAATTGAGAGTTGATGAGGTGCAGGATCCCTGACAGAGTGTTAAATGTTAAGTGCAACCTTACCTGCTTTTGATTTTAACAGAGTTCAGTTCTTATACAGTCTCCAAGGCCTCACACACCCTAGCCTGGAACTATTCAAATACTGTAGTGTATGCTCCAAATTACTCCGTTCTACGACCAGATGAAAGCCAATTCTTCAAAAATGTAATCTCTCTCTCTCTTTTTTTTTTTTTTTTTTTTTTTTTTTTTTTTTTTTTTGAGAGGCTTTTTGCTATAGTGCGCTCACCAGAAAGAGACGGAGAGACAGAAAGCGAGAAATCATCCCCCAGAGGGGATGGCCACGACGCAATCCCTTCTCCATTCTCCTTTCGGGATCTTGGGCACGCACGCACACGTGCCCGGCATGAGTTTAAGCTGCCGGGTCCGGGACCTGAACCGTGGTCAACTACATGGGAGTCCAGCGACATAGCCATTACGCTAACTGCTGGTCCCAAAAATGTAATCTCTTGATGAGGACAAGGAATGGTAGCAGGGTGATAACCAATGGTCCAGGAGAGCAGGACATCAGTGCAGGAGACCAAAACCAAAGGACAGCAGATGGGCAAAGCAAGACGAAGCTTAGAGCCCCAACAGACAGCCAGGTGTGCATTCCATTTCAAGGACGGATGATAATGTGAAGTTCAGAGAGGCTGAATGAAGTTCAAGAAGCAAGAATCGGGGATACTATGAATGTAACTGGCTGTCTGTAGTGAGATGGGACGATCCTCCATGCACTCTGGCACCTTGTGATGGTAAATCCTGCTTCAATGTAGCAAGGCTACCATGCCCAGTTGGGTGGCCGAAGAAGAGTCTAAATGTCTCTGTCAAGGTATGTTTTTAAATGACATTAACATCTTTTTTGTTTCTTTTTTTCCTCCTTAAATGTTTTTTGTAATTTATAATTTACATGTAACCATTACTTATCTTTGTAGGGCACAGAATGGTCCTTAAAAGCATATATACACCATGTAATAAACAAACTGAGGATATAAACAGTCAACGTTATATTATGTTGTGAAAGTTCGACACCCATTCCAACGGTTCTTCTCAATGTATGTACTGAATTGTCTATAATGTTCTTTACTGTGAGATACAATTCTTTTTTTTTTATTTCTTTTTATTTATCCACTCATTTATTTTTTAATTTGACCAGAGAGAGACACAGAGAGAGAGAGAGGGAAAGTAAGAAAGCAAGCCACCAGGTCCGGGACTCGAGCCGTGGTCGGCCATGTGGGAGTGTCGAGCACCTTAACCACCACACCACCTGCTGGCCCCCCGTGAGATACAATTCTAAAGAAAAACACATTGATTAAAAATCAGGCAATAGGGCCAGCAGGTGGCATGGTGGTTAAAGGTGCTGGACTCCCACATGGCTGACCTCGGTTCGAGTCCCAGACCTGGCAGCTTGCTTTCTCACTTTCTCTCTCACTCTCTCTCACTCTCTCTCTCACTCTATAACTCTATGGTCAAATAAAAATATATAAATAAATGGATAAAGATAAATAAAATAATTAAAGAAAAAAATTTAAAATCAGGCAACAACTGATTTCATAAATTAACAAAGATAATCTTAACATGGGCAATGAAAGAAGAGTTTGCAATTTCCATGGTGAGGACTGTGGGAGATGAGAGCTTATAATCTGAAAATCTGTGGTATCAATCATTGATCCAGTTAGAGACAGGTAAAATTGTACATAACAGTAGCTCATTAGGAAGTGATAGAAAAAGAACACTTTTACTCTCACACTGTGAGTTCTAATAAGACCACAGTACTGGGACTGGCCAGTGGCATGGTGGTTGGGGGCATTGTATTCCCACATGACTGACCATGGCTCAAGTCCCAGCACTGGCAGCTTTCTCTCTCTCTCTCTCTCTCTCTGTCTCTCTCTTTGTCTCTGTCTCTCTCTGGTCAAATTAAAATTAAAGTTAAATATAAAATTCTTTAAAAAATAAAAAAAGACCACAGTACTGTACTGTGAATAAAGATATAAGTCCTTGTAAAAGCAAAAGCAAAACGAAATTGGAAAGAGATGTTTAAAAGTCAAGACATGGTAAAAACAGTGATTTGTAGGTTTTACAAAGTTTGTGATTTTAGCTTTTTAAAATTTCATTCCAAAGAAGACTCAGCTACTTGTAATATTTTGGACTTTTCCTATGTTATCTAGTTTTATGCAATAAGTAATGGTTATAATAAACATATAAATTGAAACCCATGGAGACAATTATCTATCGAATAATTAATTAATTTGTATTTATACTTGTTTGTGTGTAAAATAGCTGAATCTGCATTTTTTGCCTTTTGATTGGGAAATTTAGTCCCGACATTCAATGTTGTTATCAATATTATTCTTTTTTTCTAGTTGTTTTGTATTCTCTTACTTCTATTTGTCTTCCTTAGCTTATTTATCTGGAAATTATTTTATTTCTCCTTCCCATTTGAAGGATAATCTTGCTGGGTATAGTACTCTTGGCTGGAATTGCTTTCTTTTCAGAGTTTTAAATATGTCTTTCCCCCTCCTCCCAACAAAGTCTTCCCATTCTTTCCTTGCCGGCATTGTTTCAGCTGAGAGACCCCATGTTAGTCTAATAGAGTAAGCTTTCTAAGTAACTTGATATTTGTCTCTTGCCGTTTTTAGAATTTTGTCTTTGTCCTTGATTATTACCAATTTGGTTCTGATATGT
Organism: Tupaia tana; assembly: GCA_026018925.1. Lineage (NCBI taxonomy): Eukaryota > Metazoa > Chordata > Mammalia > Scandentia > Tupaiidae > Tupaia > Tupaia tana. Next base: position 136,444,744 of record JAKSZU010000001.1, read on the forward strand.
CTTGGAGAGGATCTTCTTATGTTATATCTATTTGGTGTCCTTTGTATCTCCTGGATTGGGATGTCCACATACACCTCTACATTTGGAAAGTTTTCAGCTAATATATTATGAAAGATGATTCCTATGCCTTTACCTGTCTCTTCACTTTCCGGAACACCTATTATGCAGATATTCAGTCATTTAATGGTGTCTAGGATTTTCCATATACTGTCCTCATTTTTAATGGTTATTCTTCTTTTTTGGTTGCTTGAACTAAATTAGGGATTTTATCTTCAAGGTCAGAGATTCTTTCTTCTGCATGGTCTAATTGCTGTTGATACTTCTGAGGGAAGTTTTGATTTCCTGCATTGTATTCTTCTCTTTTTTTTTAAGAGCGAGAGAGATTTTTGCTATAGGGTGTATGCACTTGCCAGAGAGATAGACAGAAAGTGAGAAATCACCCCCCAAGTGGGGTGGCCATGCCACAGTCCCTTCTCCTCCATTCTCCTCTCAGGATATAGGGCACTCATGCACATGCGCTTGGTGTGAGTTTAAAGCTGCCGGGTCTGGCTCTCAAACCTTGGTTGACTACATGGGAGTCCAGTGATGTAGCCATTATGCCATCTGCTTGTCCCCTGCAATTGTATTCTTACCTCCAGAAATTCTGTTTGATTCTTTTTCAGTGTGTGTATCTCCTTATGGAGTTCGTCCTTTGAGTCATAGAAGTATTTTCTCACCTCCTGGAGTTGGTTGTCTGTTTTCTCTTGCATCTCATTGAGTTTTGTTACAGTGAATATTCTGCATTTTTTCTGACATTTCTTGCATTTTATTCATTGTTGGTGAGGAGCTATGATTCTTTGAGGGGTATTTCCTGATTTTCTCCTATTTCTCAAGACTCCGCTTGATTTTTTAGTCATCTGATGGTAAACTCACTTCTTCCTACTTCTTTGGAGTATGTTTCTGTAGCTGTGTGCTCCTTGATATGATATGAATAAGCTCTGTGCCAATTCCCCTCCTCTATTGTGGGTGGAGTATGGAATCCACAGTAGGAGTTTTGGGTTCAGGTTTCCAGAGGGGGGTTTCTCTCCTTTTACTGCTAAGGGAATTATAGGAAAAGAATTTGTCCAGAGTCCCTTATTTTCAGATGTTCTGTTCTTGTATACCCAGACCTAACTTCTCCCAGCATAGATGCAGATTGAGCTAACAGGGGAATGTAAAGTGGTATGTCACTTTGCACAGGACGCTTGCATGCTGCGCGGGCCGAAGAACTCTCCTCCCTCACAGCAGGCTGGTCGGGAGTCCCTGTTGATGAGCTCAAGCCGTGGCTTGGGCCTGCCTGTTGGTTCTGGATGGGTGAGGGTCAGAATGGTGTCAGCACATGTGGGGCGCAGCTCCTACCTTCTATCTCTGGGATTGCCATTATTAACATCTTATAAACACTTTTGAGTAGAGCAGATGACCCTCCATAACATGGGTGGTCCTCATTCAGTCTGTTTAAGGTCCTGATAGAAAAGACTGGAGCCCCTAGAGAGAAGAAATTCAGCCTCCCGAGAGGGACTCTGGACTTGGACTTGAGCCACAACATCAACTCTGACTGAATGTCCAGCCATCCGGCTTGTCCTATACATGTCGGACTTGCCAGGCCTTGATTCCTTAAAATCGATCTCTCTGTATATATGAGGGGATTTCAAAAAATTTCATGGACAAACATGGAGTTAAAGTGCACGTTTATTTGGGTGCAAAAGAAGGTTAAATCCATGAATAGTTTTTTTTTTTCATAATATGTATTTTCTGTGAACTCTTTGAAATCCCCTCATGCATACATATCCATCTTATCGATTCTGTTTTTCTGAGAACCCCGGGGCAGAACCTCTTTTCAACCCTATCTGGGCCTTTACGATGGGATATGCCTCACTTATATCATACCAGTTCTTCTTCCCTCCTGTGGATGGTCAAGACCCTTGTAGGATAACCCGGAAGGCCCTGGGCCCTAGTTAGCCACTCACCCTTGGCTTCTTAGAAGGACTGTACTGACACCAGCAGATGGCATAATGGCTATGTCGCTGGACTCTCAAATAGTCGACTGCAGTTTGAGTCCTGGACCTGGTGGCTGAAACTCACACTGTGCACGTGTGCGTGCATGCCCAAGAAGGGATTGCGGAGTGGCCATCCCCCTGGGGGTGATTTCTCCCTTTCTGTCTCTCTCTCTCTGTCATTCTGGCGAGTGCACGAGCCCTATAGCAAAAACAAACAAACAAACAAAAAAAAAAAAAACCAAAAAAACTCTCCATAAAAAAGGACTGTGCAGTTGAGAATCGGCCACAGAGAAGGGTTTTGTTTTTGTTTTTGTTTTTTTGAGAGGTTTTTCGCTATAGGGCGCGTGCGCTCGCCAGACAGACAGAGAGAGACATAGAGACAGAAAGCGAGAAATCACCCCCCAGGGGAGATGGTCACACCGCAATCCTTTCTCCTCCATTCTCCTCCTGGGATCTTGGGCACGTACGCACACGCGCCCGGCGTGAGTTTTAAGCCACCGGGTCCAGGACGCAAACCGCGGTCAACTACGTGGGAGTCCAGCGACATAGCCATTACGCTAATTGCTGGTTCCTGGCCACAGAGAAGGTGTTTTCAGATTTCTGTTGTTCTGCCTCCTGCCTGAACTCAGCAGTGTCCCTGGGCAGATTGCCCTCCTGCCCACACAGGTCCATGGGGCCTGGACATTCTCGCTCAGAGAGGCTCAGCCTGGCTGAGAGAAGTGGGGAGGACAGGGAAGATGAAAGGGAGAGAGAAGGGCTGGAGGTCTGATGGCCCTGGACTTTCCAGGGACTCAGGTCTTCCACGGCACATCTGGGGAGGGTACTGATGATGCCCGGAGGGAAGGGAGAGGCAGGGCTGGCATGCTGCCCTTCTGTGCAGGGAGAGCACAGAATTCGCACAAAAGGAGCATCCAGCCCAAAAAAACATCTTTTTCTTCTTGCCTCCTTGCTCTGAGCTGTTTTCCTAATCATGCTGTAGTGAACGCTTACCATCTCCTGAGGCGCTGGAGACAGTTTCCATGTCTGCAACCCATTTTATTTTTTGTTCTTTTTCTCTTTTTTCCTTTTTTGCCATAGAGCACATGTGTTCCCTGGAGAGAGACAAAAAGACAGAGAGAGGGACATACAAAATCACACCACAAGGTGATTTCACCACGCCACAATTCCTTCTCCTCCATTCTCCTCTTGGAATTTTTGGCCACACACATACACGGTGTGATTTTATGTTGGGCCCAAGAATCAAACCATGGTCGGTCATGCGGGAGTCTAGTGCCTTAACCACTAAGCCACCTGCTGGCCTCCTGCAACACATTTTCAATGAGAGTTCAAAGAAAGAAGCAGGCGGAGGACAGGCAGGCAGGTGTGGTCGGGCAGTACCCACTCTCCTGCTGGGGTGCTGGTGGAACGCCTGTGCCGCTGCCCCCACACGGACCGCATGTCTACAAGCAAACACTCCTCTGTGCATTTGCAATAGTGGTCAGGACCAGGGCAAAGACTAAAGCCTAGGGCTGCTAATGGGAAACAGATCTGTCCCGACCCGGGGAATAGTCAAACAGGTTTCCTGAGGGAAGGAGTGAGAGACAGGACGAACGACAGCAGTGTTACAACACGGAGACGACGCAGTGTTACAACTCTTCAGGGTCCTCGTTTATTGTGGGCAGCACAGAGACGACACAGTCGTCTCTTCAGGGTGGTCTGGAGACAACACGGTGTTACAACTCTTCAGGCTCTTCAGGGTCGTCTGGAGACGACGCAGTGTTATAACTCTTCAGGGTCTTCAGGGTCGTCTGGCGACTGTGGGCCAGGGATCGTGGTTATATACATGTTGGTGGGCCGTGATTGGTTGTAAAATGTGGGTTATGATTGGTTGTAAACGGTGGGTTATTAGTTGCTTTGTGGACCAATCATGAGGTGCCAGATATGCAAATCTGAGGGATTCTGGTGGCCAATCAGAGTATGGTTTTGAAGGTGAAGTTCTGAAGGGAAGCCAATCATGGCTTTTATGGGAAGTGGCCAATCAGAGTATGGTTTTGAAGGTGAGGTTTTGAAGGGGAACCAATCATGGCCTTTGGCATTGTGTAATTGTTTGCTTTCTGAGAAACCAGCGATATTCGCTGGTGTGCAGCCTCCCACACAGATCGTGCCCATGGAACTTTTAGGCTGGAAGGAACCCCCTCCAGGTCCTTACACCCAGGAAAGAACAGTCCAGGAAAGTTCAAGCCTGGCTCGAGTCTCCTCACCTGGCAAGTACTCTTTATGCTTAAATGCTTAGGGCAGGAAAAATTCTTTTCCTTCTACTTTTCTATGTTCTCAGCTGAGGCTTCTTTTTAAGAAAAAAAAAGAAAAGGGAACTAGCAGTTAACATAATGGCTATGTCGCTGGACTCCCACGTAGTCGACCGTGGTTCGCGTCCTGGACCCGGTGGCTTACAACTCATGCCGGGCACGTATGCGTACGTGCCCAAGATCCCGAGAGGAGAATGGAGGAGAAGGGATTGCGGCGTGACCATTCCCCCTGGGGGGTGATTTCTCGCTTTCTGTCTCTATGTCTCTCTCTGTCTGGCAAGCGCACGTGCCCCATAGCGAAAACCTCTCCAAAAAAAAGAAAAGAAAAGAAAAAGAAAAAAAGAAACGGATGAATAAGAGAAAAACTAAAAGGTTTATGAGCATATATCTCTCTTATACAAAGTCCCCTATAGACAGCCAGGGATGAGTAAACTCAAAGAGATGGCTTAGAATTGGAGCTTAAATACTACCTTCAGCACTGGTGGCATGGTGGTTAAAGCAGCCGGCTTCCATATGGCTAACTAGGCATGCTCCCTGTAGCAAATGATTGATAAATACACATACACACATATCATTTTCAGCTAAGACAAAGAAGGGCATGGGACGTGGTGAGTTATGAGAAGGTGATCCATCTGGGGAAAGTACAGTAAACAAGAATAAGGTTTGCTATGCAAGGTTAGTCTCTTGTGATTTAGAGTCATCCTTCTATTTCTGGGAGAGAAAAAGAGAGACCCTTATAAATGAAGGTTCTCTGTAAATGTACATTTCCTTTATAAAAAAAGTTTCCTTTATGCTGTTTTCAGAGTCTCTTTGAATCAGCTCTTTCTCAAAATAAGCAGCTTAAAATAACCCTTATGTCAAGTAGGCATATTTGGGGTGGCCTATTCTGTTCTCCTGCAACTGGCTGTCCTCTTTCATGACTTTCAGTACAAACAAGGACCACAAATTGTTGCCTAGTAAAGATCTGTAGAAGGATTGTTCAATGGCTAGATGGAAATAATTTGTAATTAACTTACCTTTTGCAGTTGTACATAAAAGTTTTCAAAGTCCTTTAAAAGCAGTTCTTTTTTATTCTTTTAATGCACCCCCAAAACGCATTTCTTACTGGGCCAGTCCTGTGGCTTTGTGGTTAAGGGAGAAGGGAGGCAGATGCTAAATGCCTGATTGTACAGTTTGAATTGTTAACGGATAGGGAGAGTGTTGAGCTGCGTTGTGAAGTCCTTGGTTCTTTGGGTCCAGATCACTAAAATTAGAAATTTGTCCCTAGGCGCAAAATGAAACCGCAACCATGAATAAAGTAGGTAGAAAAGAAGGTTTAATAGAAAGAAAGGAAAGAAAGAAAGTACACCCAAAAAGGTTGTTGGGCGGGCGGATTGCCAAGTGGCAACTGCGCTTGGTACTAGTTAACCGTTATTTTTATTACTAGAGGTCATAAATATTCATTAGTGGGAGGCCCCTTATGCTGCCTGTGTTCTTCCTTTAAATTTGAATCCACAAGTTCTTTCCCTGCACCTGTGCACCTTCCTCACAGGTAAAAAATGAGGAACTTGATCACCTAATTGCACATGGTGCCCAATGCAAGCCAGGTTGCCCCAATTAGACTGTCCAGTTAGTCTATTGCCCTAATAGGAATTGGGGCATTGACCAAAAACGCTTGCTTAGGTCTTTTTGATAAAAGAAAAATCTATGAATCATCCTGTGTACTTCCCTCAGGCCTCAAGGAAGGAAGATGGCAAATTGCCTCACCCTCCTGGCACCCGGAGCTAGGTGAGCCTTTCACTTTTCTCTTAGGGCTGCCCGCTACTACTAACTGCCTACCACAGAATCCGGGACTAGACAGCTTGAAAATGTGCCAGGCATGTGTATGTGCATGATCAAAATCCAGATAGATGGAGAAATGAAGGAGAAAGGATTGTGACATAATGCACTGCTTGGGGGATGCTTTCTCCCTGTCCCTCTCTCTGTCTCTATCTGGAAAAAAAAAAAAAAAAAAAAAAAAAAAAGAAACAAAACAACAACAGCAACAACAAACTTAGTTATTCTAAGATTCTCCTTTAAGGCTTTTTTTTCCCCCTTGGTTTTTGCCATAGGATGCATCAGGAGAGAGACAGAGAAACAGTGAGAGAGAAAGTGAGAAATCATCCTCCCAGGGAAGATGGCTACACCATAATCCTTTCTCATCCATTCTACCTCCTGGGATTTTGGGCACACAACTGATGTAATTTTATTTTTTGGAGAGGTTTTTGCTATAGGGCGTGTGCGTTCGCCAGAAAGACAGAGAGAGACAGAGAGATAGAAAGCGAGAAATCACCCCCCCCCCCCCAGGGGGAATGGCCACGCCGCAATCCCTTCTCCTCCATTCTCCCCTCGGGATCTTGGGCATGCATGCACACGCACCCGGCGTGAGTTTAAGCCACTGGGTCCGGGACTCGAAGCCCGGTCAACTCCATGGGAGTCCAGCGACATAGCCATTATGCCAACTGCTGGTCCTACACCCGATGTAATTTTTAAGCTGCCAGGTCCAGGACTCAGGCCGTGGATGACCATGTGTCCAGTGCTTTTAACCGCCATGCCATCTGCTGCACCCCCTTTAGGCTTATTCGCACTATCTTATTATCCTACTACCAAAGGGTTTGCTAAACAAAGGTAAGCTCCAAGGCCTATCTTGCTTCAATCATCAGCAATCCTGAATTGACAGACTTCTATGTACTCAATTTCTTTTTACATTAATGAAAATAAATTAAGGAGGCCTCGAGCAACAGAATAATTTAGGGTACATTTTCCCCCATTTCAGCCACACACATACTGCCTTTTCCATGATTATCATTTTCCAGAAACAGTTATGGATTCCCCTCTGAGGCTGGAGGGCTGGCATTCATCCTTCTCTCTTAGCTGGTTCACAGGGTACGCAGAGGGACAGACGTTCAGATCTTTCCGGGAATGTTAGTGGCTAAATAATGAGGCATTCTCTTCCTTCCTGAATGTTTTACAATAGATTTATTTCTACCCTTTATACTGTTGTAGAAAGTTCAGGGGGTTCAAAGAAGCCAACGATAATTTATTCTCAAATGCACTTCCCAGGTAGGACCAAGGTTGTCACCCTGGTTTTCAATAACCTGCATGCCATTACGAAACAGAGTTAAAGGCTCTGTCCTGCTCTGTAACTCGTACCACACTTTCCACTGCCTGGAGTTCATGTTGTGATGGGTCTTGTGTCCTAAATTTATTGGATTCTCTCGTTGGCTCCCTAATTCCCTAAACTCAGCAAACTACAATATGTTCACTTGAATCAGGTTGGTGGAAATGCACCATTTTCTGCAAGAGCTTATTTGTATTCAGTGGGCTCATCTGCCTCTGGGACTCAGTGATTTATAAATAAAAATTTATTATTTATCATTTATGAGAATGGGAATGTTACACATATGGAACCACAGAAATAAATTGTCAACATATATTTGATATATTGTGAGTCTATTTCCTACAACAGCCATCTGCCCAGATGGGCGTCCCGTTTTTCATATTTAGATCACATCCTCTGAGTAGCAGCCCATGCTTTGAAAGTTTGATCTTTGTTTCTCATAATCTTCTTTCCCATGGGCTCTCATCTATTTTCTGTCTCCTTGTCAACAATACCTCAAGGTGTGATGCAATCATTTTAGGGCCACAGAGTAACAATTTAATCCCCTATTATGTAGCTTTCTTCTCCAAGGAGCAAGAGGTGCTCTAAGGACAGCGCTTAAATTGTGATGTGCTTGTGTGTTAGGTAGAACCAGGTATTGATATATTTTTAACTTTCTATTTTGGAAATTTTCACATACACATAGTTAGGGAGAAGAATATAATGAATCACTTTGTGCCTAGAATTAAGCTGTAAAATTACTAACATTGTGCCAATCTTTTTTAAAAAATTGTTATTTTTAGTTTGCTAGAGGGCATGTGCACTCACTGGAGAGAGACGGAGGAAGAGAGAGAGAGAGAGAGAGAGAGAGAGAGAGAGAGAGAGAAATTACCCCCTGGGGGGATGGCCACCTGCAATTCCATCTCCTCTATTCTCCTCTAAGGATTGTGGGCATTCATACTCATGTACCTGACTATTTTTTTTTTTTTTTTGCATCACAAATTTTATTCCCGATGTGGAACAGATTCCTTCCATCTTCAAAATGAATTACATACTGCCCTGGAAAGACCTAACAAACTCTACTATCTCCAAGGAAGGTGCTTTGAGAAAGATAGGTGCTGGGGACTGGGAAGGCACTACAGTTACCCATCCTACTTATTCCGTTCTCAATAGAAGATAGTGCTGCATACAATTATTCCTCTCTTCCCTAAAAACAAACAAACAAACAAACAAAGAACACTATTAAAAACAAACAAACAAATCAAGTATGAGTATGAGGGGGATGTCCTGGGCTGGGACACAAGGTTGTAAGTCACCAATGGAGGAGGGAGAAGAAGGGGAGAGGAGCCATCACTGTTTCTGCTGCAGGGCTTCCTTCCTCTTGCATCCTGTAGCAATCATGTGTCCACCTCGTCTGCTGGCAACTGCACGTCGCTGACCACTGAGCCCCGGATGAAGCGGTTCCCCACTGATCGCATGTGAGGATATTTCTCAGGGTCTGTAACACTGATGTCAGTTAGTTTGATGCTGAGATACTGACCCAAAGAATGAAGGGTTCCTCAGCTGCTCAGGTCATTCTTGAGTTCCACCACCACATCCTTGCCCACAAGGGTCTTGAAAAAGGAATAGAAAAGCATGGTGCTGTCGCTGAAGTCGGCTGGCCAGGCTGGGAAGGAGATGGCCGGGTGCCACAGGTTGAAGGCCGAAGGGAAACTTGAACCATCCTGGCTTCTTTTTCAAGCCGCTGGGTTCAGGACTCAAACTACTCAACTGGCCATGTGAGATCCAGCCACCTTAACCTCCACACCACTTGCTGGCCCCAATCTTATTTCATGTTTTCCATTCCTTTTTCCTGCAAGTATTTTAAAATGATTTTCAGATATTATGGTATTTCTCTGAAGTAAGGGCGAGTATTGTTTACTTTTGGGAAAATAGAGGCACTAAAAAGTGAAGAATCTCACCCAAAATGATACAGAGAGTCTCTGGAGATGTTAGATTTCAAAAGTGGATTGCCTTCCACCTGATACTATACTCCTGCAAGTGGAAGCAAACTACTTCACAAAATATTTCACTTAGTTATGTGTATAAGCCTGTCACTTACTGTAAAAGTTCAATTGTGCTGGGACCGGCAGTTGGTGTAATGGCTATGTCGCTGGACTCCCGTGTGGTCGACTGCAGTTCGAGTCCTGGACCCGAGCTTAAACTCACGCTGGGTGCATGTGCTTGCGTGCCCAAGATCCCGAGAGAATGGAGGAAAAGGGGTTGCGGAGTGGCCATCCTCCCGGGGGGTGATTTCTCTCTTTCTGTCTCTCTGTCTCTGTCTTTCCGGTGAGCACCTGCGCCCTATAGCAAAAACCTCTCCAAAAAAAAAAAAAAAAGTTCAATTGTGACAATGATATTGCAAAAGATTAATCATACACATTTGTTTCAGTACATAAGTATTTAAATAAATGAAGAATTTTCTTTTGAAACTTAAATATCAGAGCTCCTTGGGGACCAGCAGGTGGCATGGTGGTTAAGATGCTGGACACTCACACATGGCTGACCACGGTTCAAACCTGTGGCCTAGCAGCTTGCTTTCTCACTTTCCCTCTCTCTCTGGTCAAATTAAAATAAAATGAATGACTAAATAAAATTAAAATAATTCTTTTTAAAAAATCAGAGCGCCTTTAAAGAATAAATAGGAAGCCAAATCCCCAAAGTTACATTTATTCATGTTATTTAAAATCCAAACACAGGAGTCACAAGGAATAAATATGTGATCTTTTGGTCAAGCGCAATTCTAAAAACACTTTTTGGGACCAGATGGTGTACAGCAGTAATGCAGCACTCTGTAAGACCCACAAGAAAAGGCTCCAGGTTTGCATCCGGAGACATCCCTGGCATACCAGGCATGCACGTGACTGTAATCAGGGGCTGGCTGCAGTTGAAAGTGGATCAAGACCCTGTTGGGGGTGCTGTATGTCTGTCTTCCACTCTCTCTCTCTTGCTGATGGAAGAAATAAATGAACTTGAAAATAAAAACACTTTTTGTTGTTACTGTTGCAATGGCAGCACCGACAGTCCTGTAAGGGAACTGACTGTTGAGTTTGCTCAGTTCCCTAAGCAGTCCTTGAACAATGGGAACCTCAGGAGATCAGGAAGGTTGACAGGCAGAGCTTGGTTTCCCACAGGGGTGGCTTTTAGGGTAGTCTCCTGGGGTAGGATGCTTTGGGGGTAGTCTTTAGTCCCTTTAGCCTCCTAAGAAATGGATGTATAACAAAGAGTTTGGCTAGCTTTGTCCCTGGTTCCTGGGACAAAGAACCTCTAAAGCCTTGAAATTCCTCCAGTGACAGCAGTATCTTTGTCACTTGTGACTTGTGACTCTGAAATCCCTAGTTTCAGACTGGGACCAGCCATGCTGAAAAGACTGACCGTGTCATGTCAGAGGGTGCCAGGGACACTGCAACATCTTTCCGTCACAGTTGAAGACAGTGCCTTGTTAGCGCATCTCCATGTGCCATGCACACATGGTCTAACTTGCTGATTCTTGAGTGATGCACAGGAAGGGAAAGTGGCAGTAGAAATCAGCCTGTGCCAGGGCAGAGGCAGCTCCAGGCCCTTGGGTAGCAGCCATCACCTGCCCAACATTAGTGGTTGTCATGGAGATGTCCAAGATGGGTCTGGTCAGACCAACTCCAGTCAAAAGGGGGCAGGGCCAGCAAAGGTCCCTGAAGAGAGAAGGCAAAGGTCAAGTTCCCTGGACAGGTCAGCCCACCCACTGCGCTGCAGACCTCTGTGTGACATCATGAAGATCTTTGTCCATCACGGGAACACATTGGGCCAAGGCCCCCAGAGTTTGAAAATGAACAGTGTCGACCGAAAAGGTAAACTGAGGCAAAGTATGTAAAGCAAAAGTGTATTTGGGGGACCAGCAGATGGCGTAATGGTTATGTCACTGGACTCTCCCGTGTAAGCGAATGTGGTTCAGTCCCAGACCTGGTGGCTTAAAACTCATGCCAGATGCGCGTGCCCAAAATCCTGAGAGGAGAATAGAGAAGGGATTGTGGTGTGGCCATCTCCCCTGGTGGTTAATTTCTCGCTTTCTGTCTCTCTGTCTCTCTGGCAAGTGCATGCACCCTACAATAAACATTTCTCTTTAAAAAATAAAATGGGGCCAGAAGGTGGCATGTGAAGAGCACTGGACTCCCACGTGGCCGACCATGGTTCGAGTCCTGGATCCTGGCAGCTCGCTTTCTCATTTTCCTTCTCTCTCTCGCTCTGTCCCTCTCTGGTTAAATAAAATTAATTAATTAACTAATTAGCTAAAGTTCAATAAGGTAATTCTTTAAAACAAAATGTATTTGGGTCAGGGTTGAGGACAACACCTACCACAATATCCATGTTGCCCTTAATGTGTATATTTGGGTCTTACATTTCAGAGTGATTCTGAAAGCAAAAATCAAACAGGGTTACATCATTGTTTGAGGAACAGTAATGAGGGTGAACTGAGGCCGCCTGCAGTTATTGGTGTTCTTGTTGGCAGCCATGGTCAACAGCGGGCCAGGCAGTTCCTGGGCAGATGTCTGGCAGTGGTAGCCCTCGTGTCACAGTGCAGTGGTCTTTGTGCAACACTGTGGTTCTGGCAGAATCCTTGTTATCAGGAATATTTGCATAGGCATTGTCCCTCTCTGTGGTCTTCCCTGACTCTGGTTTAATACAAGTTGACACAAATGACTCCCGAATCCAGTGATTCTGACACACTTTCCAACATCACGAGTAGAAATAACAGTAAGGGGGCCAGCCAGGTGCCATGGTAGTTAAGGTGGCTGGATCCCCATGGCTTACTGCACTGAGACCTGTGACCTAGTAGACAAGTGAGCAGGATCCCACATGGCTGGCTGACCCAGCGATTTGAAAAACAGGCAGGGCATGTGTGAGTGTATGCTCAACATTCCAACAACATGAAGAAATGGAGAAGGGACTGAGGCGTGACCATGCCCCATTGAGGGGTGCTTTCTCCCTATCCCTATCTCTCTGGTGAGTACACACACTCTCTGGCAATTAAAAAATAAATTTAGAAGAAACAGACAAAGATGGGGCCAGCAGATGGTGTGGAGAGTCACTTTCTCTCTCTCTCTCTCCCCGCCCCCCACCCTAGTGAGCACATGTGCTGTATAGCAAATTACAAAATAATAATAATAAATTAAAATAATTCCAAATTTTTTTTTACATCTCCTTCCTTGTTTTTGTTTTGAGAGGTTTTTTTTTTTGCTATTAGGGCATGCGCATTCGCCAGACAGAGAGAGACAGAGACAGAAAGCGAGAAATCACCCCCCAGGGGGGATGGCCACGCTGCAATCCCTTCTCCTCCATTCTCCTCTCGGGATCTTGGACACACATGCACACGCGCTTGGCGTGAGTTTAAGCCACAGGGTCCGGGACGCGAACTGTGGCTGACTACGTGGGAGTCCAGCGACGTAGCCATTATGCTAACTGCTGGTCCCCTTGTTTTTATTTTTTTTAATTTAAATTAATTTAATTTATTCATTCATTTTAATTTGACCAGAGAGAGAGACAGAGAGAAAGGGAAAGTGAGAAACCAAGTCACCAGGTCCAGGACATGAACTGTGGTCAGCCATGTGGGAGTGTCCAGTGCCTTAACCACCACGCCACTTGCTGGTCCCACGTTTGGTTTGGTTTTTGAAGGCTCCCACTTCAGGCCTTCAAAATCAGGAGTTAGCCTTTAGTAGCACCCTCACTGGCCTGAGGCTGGCCGAGTCCCAGCAGCCTTCCCTGGACACATGGCCATCATGGAAGGTCAGCATAGCTGTGCTGCTGGACCTGCCTTAGAGGTGGGGGGCACTGTGGGACCCTGGCTGGAGAAGCAGCTCTCCATGCTGCATTCTGTTCTCCACCTCGTGTTCACAGGCCACTCGGATTTGCCCTGAAAAAGAAACTGACTTTGTAAATAGAAACAAACTAGTAAGTTAATGGCAAAAATTTTGAGGTTCATACATTTGTTTTTGAAAGCAGCTCTGAAAACAGCCTCTTAACACTCCTGGGACCCTGTCTTCTCTCTCCACGAGCCTCCTCCCCATTCGGCCTTTTATTGGTTTGTCATCATCACTCCTGCTGACAATAAATGATTTCCTCACTGGGACTATCACAAGAACTGTAGACGCCGCCAGAATTCTTTGGCACAAAACTCCTCTCTGAGTCAGAGCCCAATGCCATTAGAGAGGGAGGAACAGCTGCAAGGGCACACATCTGTGAGTCATTTGAAAATTTTATGATGAATAAAAACTATCCATTACACAGACTTATACATTATATATTAACCTAATACCTCTACAATTACACTGCCAATAGGCTCCTTTTGTTGTATGTATTTTTTTTAATGACACTCTAACTCCAACAATAAACTCAAAAATCTAAAACTTTGACTATCCGGTAACACTACATAAAATTTCCTACTTTATCTATTGTCAAATCTTTACTACTAATAACGACAATAATAAATATCACATTCACTCTAAGATGGAAAGAGAAGGAAATCCCCAGGACATGAAACACGTGGAAAGGGAATCATGAGTTTTAAATTAAACAGAAAGGTTTGGAAAAAATACAGAGACTGTTACAAGATGCTGAAAAATAAACCTTAGAAATATTTCAAGCACCGTGAGCTCTGTTAAGATGTCTCCTACACAGAGAGGACCTTAGTTTGCAACTCCACACATGGTAACACAATCAGGATCTTTTACAGGACCTGGTGGCACAATGAAAAGAGAGGAAGGGTGGCAGCCGGAAGCCACCGAGAGACAGGGAACAGCTGTAAGTACCATGCGGGCTGAGGAAGGCTCTTCCGGGCAGATGAATATCAGATGAGTCTCGCCGGGGAGCAGCATGGAAATTCACAGCTTCACGTGTCCTCGGTCTCCTGCCCTTTACTTCCTGTGTAGGTACCGCAGACAGGATTGTTCAGATTCCCAGTGCTTAGGCCAGGTAGCAGGAAGGCTTTTTTCTCTTTCTTTCCTTTTCTTTCTTTCTTCCCACAAGCTCCATTGCTGAAAAAGTCTCTCCTGGAAAATAGCTTTTGGGGCATGGAGCTTTGCCTATTGCACTAGAACATCCTTTCTCAAAATAGTCTCGCTTTTTCTAGCAGCCGTGACTCTCCATATGTTCTGGAGAAGACAGTGGTTTTTTTTTGGCCTCCTCTGGTTGGCTGAGAGCTGAGGACATTATATTTTGAGGGCTGCATTTAAAAATAAAAACCCTGGCGAGGGTTCAGATGGACTAAAATCATCAAAATATCTTTGTTAACCTGGGCTCCCTTTCATTTGGGTTTCAGATGTAAAAGCCAGCGCTTGAAAGGGGAAAAAACACCTAGTGGGTGAACATGGGGAAGTTGCACCTTCCCCCTTCATGTCGGTCCCAATACCCAGACAGGTTACATAGGGACAGAGAGCTAGCTGCCCCAGCAGGCCTCCAGAAGGGCCTTGGCTTGGTAATCCAAGTGGCCAGACCTTGACTAACTGGGAAAGTGCAAAGTTGCTTCCCTCTTTTTGGCTGCTTTCCCTCCAGATTCACTTCCTTTCATACATTTTGCAAGATGCTGGTTCCCTGTGTTGGTCATCTGACTAAGAACAGCTGTCCCTGACAATGCTTGGTCCTCTGGCTTGTCCCTCCTGCTGTATTTCTGGTGAGACCCAGGATTCAACAAGCAGGGACAACAGATAGGATCTATCCAAGCCCTTTTGGTAAAAAGACTTGCTTACCCACTGGAGCCAAGACCTTCCATGACCTCCATTTTCATGCCTACTACCTGGCCCGTGGTCCACCCGCAGCGGCCAAGCTTTCCCATTTCATTCCCAACATCACTTAGGTCGATCCTGCCTTGTATGAAGTAAAGCCTTGTGGAAATGAAAAGTAGTTTTAGGGTGCGATAGAGCAATGGTATCCACAGGTACACCAAGACTCCACAGGACACCATCATAGGTGGTATAAAGGAAACGAATTGATAGACCCTCATCGTCCCCGTGTGTTCTTTCTAGATGCTGACGTTCTGGAGAAGCCTATGCCCGAGGGCTTGTGCTAGCCCATTTCCTCTGTCACCAGCCTCCTATCCCCCTCTACAGAAGAAAACTTGAGCCTCACCCACCTAGTTTACTTGGGTGTATCATCCAGGGATATACAAATTTTGAGACCACTGTCTTAGTCTGGTTTCTTTTTTTTTTTTTTTCTATAACAGAATACCATGGACTGGGTAATTTATAAACAATAGCTCATGGTACTGGAGGCTGAGAAGTCCAACAGCATGGCACTGGCATTTGGCAAAGGTTTTTGTGCTGTGTCATCCTGGAGGAAGGTAGCAAGTCAAGCAAGTGAGTGAGACAGAGAGCAAAGGCATTGGACTTCACTCTTTTATCAGACTCAGACTCTCACAAAAACTAAGCCACTCTTGTGATAATAACATTAATCTGTGTATGAGGGCAGAGCCCCCATGACCTGATCACCTCCTAAAGGTCCCATCTCTTTTTTTTTAAATTATTTTAATTAACTCTATTTATTTATTTATTTTAAATTGACCAGAAAGCACTTTCACCAACTAAGTCTCAGCTGCATATTTTGCATGATTTCAAGGAGACACAGACAGGATCTAACAGATCAATGTGATTACCTTCAAATAAAAGAAACAGATATCAGTGATAATAAATATTTTATGTTTTCTACAGGATCATGGGAAAACCACATGCACTGATTTTTGCCAAAGGTAATTAAATACTATAAATCCATACCCATCTTTTCAGTTGGGTCCATCTTTCTTGCTGTCACTTATCAACCATGTCAATCATTCATCCCTATGAAACTACACAGGTTAGGTTTGGATGGACTCTATGGGCAGCTCTGTGGATCATAACATAAACAATGTGAGGTCTGGCTGCTTGGTTAGGATGGAGCAGCCTCAGGAAATGTGGTCTATTTAAAGCTCAAGTGTGCCTTTGTCCCCAGGTGCTGGGAGAGACTAGCCCTACCAACACTGTGGATCTGGAAGGACATGAAGGTCCCTTAATGACACTAGAAGGTGGGGTGGGTGTTGGTGGGAGAGCTCTAAATTCAGGTCAAAGGCCAGCAAGGTGTGGCCTGGGGCCCCTGAGCTGTGTGCTGGGAGAAGTTGCCACCAGCGTGGCCCTGTCACCTCACACTATGCAGTCACAGAGAAGAGGCCAACAAAGCTCAGCCTGCCCTGGCCTGGCCTTAATGCACCTGTCAAACTTTCAGGTTTACATGCATTTTTGGACCTGGGGTCTGATCGGGTGGGATGGAACTTTCTGGAGAGGGTGTTCATCCAAAGTTTTTGTCACAACTAGACACAGGACTCAAGTAGCAAACCGTGCATGCTTGGTCCATCTCAAAGCCACATGCCACTGTTTCATAGATGGCTCCTGCTTGCTGTGGCCTCACACAGTACAAAGAGCAAGGCGGATTTCTCTCCTTCTCTCTCATTCTCGCTCTTTTTTTTCACATTTATTTATTTATTTATTTATTTATTTATTTATTTATTTTTACCCCTATGTCTGACCCTCTGCCCTTTCCCACCCTCTTCTCACCCTATCTCTGGTGTCTACAGTTGTCTTCCATTCCTTTTCCCTCCACATTTTATTGACCACACAATTTTTTAAATAATCTAATAGCAAGTTCAGCTGCTAATTTCAAGAAAAGCAGTTTTGAGACCAGCAGTTAGCGTAATGGCTATGTCGCTGAACTCCCATGTAGCTGACCATGGTTCAAGTCCTGGACCCGGTGGCTTAAACTCACGCCAGGTGCGTGTGCATGCGTGCCCAAGATTCCAAGAGGAAAATGGAGGAGACGGGATTGTGGCATGGCCATCCCCCCTGGGGGGTAATTTCTTGCTTTTTGTCTCTCTGTCTCTGTCTTTCTGGCAAGCGCACATGCCCTTTAGCAGAAACCTCTCCGAAAAGAAAGAGAAAGAAAGAAAGAAAGAAAGAAAGAAAGAAAGAAAGAAAGAAAGAAAGAAAGAGCAGTTTTGAACTGGTAAGGAAATGTGCTTAAAAATTAAAAGCCTGGAAACAGGTTAAGATTCTGTTCAAATAGTAGGTACATGAGCCTATTGACAGCTCAAGACAGGACAAAAATGCTTAAAACAGGACAACAAAGCCTAGAAGAAAAGCAGCAATATTTTAGTCAAAAGTCACAGAATGCTATTTTACCCGTTCAGTCTCATATACTTTATCTTCTGTTGTGGTTCGATCTTCCCAATTGAACTCTGGGATATAGTATTCAACTCCAGACTTGTCTCTAGGATTAAGTTGGCCATTTTCTTAGTTTTTGAACTCTTATTTCTGTGTGACTACATTTAATTTTCCTAACATAGCACTCCCTTGAGAACTTTTGGAGATCTGGTCTGGTGCTGGTAAATTTTTTCAGGTTTTGTTTATCTGAGAATGTTCTTGTCTTTTCTTTCCACATGAAGGATAATCTTGCCTAGTACAGTATTCTCAGTTGAAATTGCTTTTCCCTTAACACTTTGAATATATTTTCCTATTCTTTCCTTGCTCACATTGTTTCCAATGAGAGGTCTGCTGTTAGTCTGATGGGATATCCTTTGTAGGTAACTTGCTGTTTCTCTCTTGCCAATCTTAGTATCTTGTCTTTGTCTGTGGTTTTGGTCAGTCTGACTATAATGTATCTTGGAGAAGATCTTCTTGGGTTGATTCTATTTGGGGTTCTTTGTATTTCTTGGGACTGGATCTTTGAGTGCCTTTCCAGGTTTGGAAAGTTTTCTTGCAGGATTTCATGGAATAGATTATCAATGCCCTTATGAGTCTCTTCACCTTCTGGGATGCCAATTATCCGGATGTTTGGATGTTTGATGGTACCTAGTAGTTCTTGTATACTATTCTCACATTTTTGAGCAATTTTCTCCATCTTTGTGGTGAATTTTCTAGGCCAGCAATTTTCTCTTCTATATTTGAGATTCTATTTTCTGTATGATCTAGTCTGCTTTTAATACTGTCAAGAGAGATTTCGACTCCCTGTATTATAGTCTTCATCTCTAACAGGTCCATTTGATTCTTTTGTAAAGTGTGCAATTCCTCTTTTAGATCTTGCAAGAATTTCCTCACCTCCTGGAACTCATCATCTCCTTTCTCCTTTCTCTTCTGCAGTTCATTGTCTCTCTTCTCTTCATCTCTGTTAGCTTTGCCATTATGAATGTTCTGAATTCTTTATCAGACATTTCCATGATTTCCATCGAACTGTCTGTGGATGAAGAGGAGTTATTCTTTTCCCCTGGAGAAGAGGTATTTTATTGCTTTCCCATATCTCTTGTGGTCCTGCGGTGATTTCTAGTCATCTGATTGAAAGTGTGTTTCTTCCCAAACTTGAAGTTCAATCTGAGCGTGTAGGAGTGTGCAGAAAAGGAAACAGAGAGAGAGAGAGAGAGAGAGACAACAGCAACAAAAACAGTCAAGAAACAGAGAAAAAGAGAAGGAAAAAACTAAAAAAATAACTAAAAATATTTTTTAAAAAAGAGCAAAAATGAGAAAACCTAGTTCTCAGGAGCCATGAAGGTGTCTTCTGAGGCCTGCTCCCTTGCCTCTCCTGGGTTAGGAGGGGGAGAGGGAATTATTAACAAGATAAAGGGAGAGGAGGGGCTGAAAGCCAAGAAAATGCTTTACCTTAAAAAATTTTAAAAAGAAAAAATTACACACACAAAAAAAAAAAACCCAGAAGACAGAGACAGAGGTAGAGAGAGACAGAGACAGAGGCAGGGGCAGAGAGAAGGCTTGAGGGAGCTCCTACCACTGGAGTTTGTGGGCTGGAGGCTGAATTATCAGTAGAAAATCTTCATTTCTTTTTCCCTGAAATCACTAGTTCTCAGGAGCCATGAAGGTGTCTTCTGAGGCCTGATCCCTTGCCTCTCCTGGGTTGGGAGGAGGAGAGGGGATTATTAACAAGATAAAGGGAGAGGAGGGGCTGAAAGCCGAGAAAATGCTTTACCTTAAAAAATTTTTAAAAGGAAAAATTACAAAAAAAAAATATGAGAAGACAGAGACAGAGGTAGAGAGAGGCAGAGGCAGATGCAGAGGCAGAGGCAGAGAGAAGGCTTGAGGGAGCTCCTACCACTGGAATTTGTGGGCTAGAGGCTGAATTATAAGTAGAACATCTTCATTTCTTTTTTCCCTGAAATCACTAGTTCTCAAGAGCCATGAAGGTGTCTTCTGAGGCCTGATCCCTTGCCTCTCCACTGGAGTTTGTGGGCGGGAGTTTGAATTATCAGTAGAAAATCTTCATTTCTTTTTTCCCTGAAATCACTAGTTCTCAGGAGCCATGAAGGTGTCTTCTGAGGCCTACTCCCTTGCCTCTCCTCCTCACTCTCTCTTATAAGGATCCTGGTGACCTCATCACCTCCCAAACACCCCTTCTTTTTCTAAAAGAGTAATTTATTTAATTTTTATTTATTAATATTATTATTATTATTTTTTATATTTACTATAGGGCACATGTGCTCATGAGAGCAAGAGAAAGTGAGAAAGCAAGCTGCCAGGTCCAGGACTTGAACTGCTGATGATCATATGGGAGTCTGGTGCCTCAACCATTACTGCACCTGCTGGCCCCACTCCGTCTTCTAATACTGCCACTTTGGGAATTAGAGTGTCAACATGTGAATTTAGGGGACACAAACCTTCAGACCATAGCAGAGGTGAACTTAGTTTGGGGTTAGTGGTATGTATTTATGGGTTTGCACTGACTTCCCTGGCTGGCTCAGCCCTGAGAGCTGAACAGGTGGGGATGACATTCAGGGAAACTTCCATTTCCCATTGAGCTGACCGCCCAGCACCCTGATGTGAAGGTGATAAGCAGAGGTTCCACTGTGACATGAACATAAACATGATGTGACCATGTCCTGCAGTGCTTGGTAATAGAAGGAGGTGAGGGAGGGGAAGGAGAAAACAAAAGCTTTGAAATACATGGAACCTGAAGCTAATTGGTGAAATATTCAATCACGAAAAGTTGTTGGTTCCCATTCCGTGCCTAGACAAATGGATTCCTCTCCTGTCAGGAATGTGCCCCATAATGCAGCATATACATTAAGTATGTGCCTTAATTTTTCTATTTTGAAGGAAATCACCTGAAATAAAGTTTATCAGAATTCCTGTGCTTGAAAGTGTAGTCCATAGCAATGGCACCTGTGTGAAGTCACACATTTCTTTTTCTTTTTTTTTTTTTTTTTGAGAGGTTTTTGCCATAGGGCACGTGTGCTTGCCAGAGAGACAGAGAGACAGAAAGTGAGAAATCACCTCCTAGGGGGGATGGCCATGACACAATCCCTTCTCCTCCATTCTCTTCCCGGGATCTTGGGCATGCACTCATACATGCCCGGCGTGAGTTTAAGCCACCAGGTCCAAGACTTGAACCTCAGTCGACTACATGGGAGTCCAGCAACATAGCCATTATGCCAACTGCTAGTCCCAAACACAACATTTTCCTGTAGGTGGAAAGGCTTAATCTTTATATTCTAGGGGCCAGCAGGTGGCATGGTGGTTAAGGGTGCTGGACTCGTACATGGCTGACAGCGGTTTGAGCCCCGGACCTGGTGGCTTGCTTTCTCACTTTCTCATTCTATCGCTCTCTGGTCAAAGTTAAATAAATAGATAGATAGATAGATAGATAAAGATTAAAGTAAATTTCTTTAAAAAAAAAACTTTATGGGACCAGCAGTTAGCGTAATGGCTATGTCGCTGGACTCCCACGTAGTCGACCGTGGTTTGCGTCCCGGACCTGGTGGCTTAAACTCACGCCGGGCGCGTGTGCCCGAGATCCCGAGAGGAGAATGGAGGAGAAGGGATTGCGGTGTGGTCATTCCCCCTGGGGGGGTCTTTTCTCGCTTTCTGTCTCTCCATCTCTCTCTGTCTGTCTGGTGAGCGCACGTGCCCTATAGCAAAAACCTCTCCAAAAAAAAAAAAAAAAAAGAACTTTATATTCGGGCCGGCAAGTGGCATGGTGGTTAGAGGCGCTGGACTCTCACGTGGCCGACCATGGTTCAAGTCTCAGATCTGGTGGCTTGCTTTCTCACTTCCTCTCTCTCTGTCTCTCTCTGATCAAACTGGAAAATAATAATGATAATAATAATAAATAAAGTTAAATAAAATAATTCTTTAAAAAAAAAACCTTTATATTCTAGCAAGATAATATCAAGAGGGGGCCAGCAGATGGCATAGTGGTTACATCTCTGGACCCCAACATAGCCAATCATGGTTTGAGTCCTGGACCTGGTGGCTTGAAGCTCACGCGAGGTGTGTATGGCTGCGTGCCTAAGATCTCGGGAGGAGATGGTGGGGAAGGGATTGCGGTGTGGCCATCCCCGCAAGGGGTGATTTCTCACTTTCCGTCATGCTGTCTCTCTCTCTCTGGTGAGTGCACATGCCCTAAGGTGAAAACCTCTATAAAAAGAGAAAAATAGTATCATGAAATTGTCATATGAAGATGCACTCAAGAAGTATACAACCAGAATTTTTTTTTTAGAGAGAGATTTTTGCTAAAGGGTACATGCATTTGCTGGGAGAGAAAGAGAGACAGGAGGCGAGAAATCACCCAAGTGGGATGGCTACACTTCAATCCCTTCTCCATTCTCCTCTTAGGATCTTGGGCATGTACACGCACACACACACACACACACACACACACACATGCCCAGTGTGTTTTAAGCCACCAGGTCCGGGAATCAAACCATGGTTGACTACATGGGAATCTAGCAATGTAACCATTACGCCATCTGCTGGTGCTTATTTTTTTTTTAAGAATTATTTAATTTGGGACCAAATAAAATATTTAAAAAATTAAATTTAGGGAACCAGCAGTTAGCGTAATGGCTATGTCGCTGGACTCCCACGTAGTCGACCGTGGTTTGCGTCCCGGACCCGGTGGCTTAAAACTCACGCCGGGCGCGTGTGCGTGCGTGCCCAGGATCCCGAGAGGAGAATGGAGGGGAAGGGATTGCGGCGTGACCATCCCCCCTGGGGGGTGATTTCTCGCTTTCTGTCTCTATGTCTCTCTCTGTCTTGCCAGCGCACGCGCCCTATAGCGAAAAACCTCTCCAAAAAAAAAAAAAAAATTAAATTAAATTATTTAAGAATTATTTAATTTTTAAGAATTATTTAATTTGGGAATTATTTAATTTTTTTTTAAAGTATTATTTAATTTAATTTTTTAAAGAATTATTTAATTAAAGAATTATTTAATTCTGTCTCTCTGATGAGTGCATGTGCCCTATAGCAAAAATCTCTCGTTAAAGGAAAAAAAAAAAAAAGAATTGTATGTCTGGGCCAGCAGGGGGTGTGATGGTTAAGGCGTTGGCCTCCTGCATGGCTGACCACAGTTCAAGTCTGAAAATCACATTGGGTGCATGTGCATGGATGCCCAAAATCCTGAGGGGAGGAGGAAGGAAAAGGGATTACAGTGTGGCTATCTCCCTGGGGGACAATTTCTCATTTTCCCTCTCTCTGTCTCTCTTTGTCTTTTGAGTGAGTGCATACACCCTATGGTAGAAACCTAAACAAACAAACAAATTTTACTTCTTTTCTTTTTAATTGCCACAGGGCAAGCCCACTAGCCAGAGGGAGAGAACCCCTCAATGGAGCACAGTCATTCCATAATCCTTTGTGCTCCATTTCTCCACTCTGTCAAGATTTGGGACACATGTGTGCATGCACACACACACACACACACACACACACATATATACCTGGCAAGTAACCAGGGCTGGAATTTGAACCACATAGTCGGCCATATAGCTCTCTTAGCCAGCAGGTCAAAGGGCCAGCCCAAATTTTATTTCTTAAGTTCAAGGTATTTATTACAATTTGAATATATTTAGAAATAGATTAATAAGATTGTTAAACTTAAAGCTTTAAGAAAAATTAGGCCTGTATATGATTATGTATTGGGACTAGCAGTTGGCGTAATGGTTATGTCACTGAATTCCCATGTAGTCGCCTGTGGTTCAAGTCCTGGGCCTGGTGACTTAAACTCATGCCAGGCGTGTGTGCATGTGTGCCCAAGATCCCAAGAGGAGAATGGAGGAAAAGGGATTGCAGCGTGGCCATCCCCTGGGGAGTGATTTCTCACTTTCTGTCTCTCTGTCTCTCTGTCTTTCTGGTGAGCATATGCACCCTGTAGCAAAAACCTCTCCAAAAAAAATAAAAAAATATATGTATGATTGCATATTAATTTTTTTAAAGCCCCAGATAGTAATTTTATACAAGAATTCACTCTCAGACATAAAAAAACTCATTCAGCCCAGCCTGGTGGCACAGTTAGTAGTAAACTAGACTGCAGTGCTGGAAGCCACATGACTGACCATGGGTTTGGATACCTGGGTTGGCCTGAAAACATTCTGGGCATATGCTGAAGAGCCTGATGAGCTGGAGGGCTCTGGGAAAGGGATCACGGCATGATGAGATCTTGTCAAGGCTGCTTCTCTCTTACTCTCTAGTTCATCAGCATGTGGTTGCAATCATGAATGAAAATAAACTTTAAACAAATTAAAATAAAGTAACTCATTCAACACTTTTAAAAATAAAAAGCATGGGCCAGCAGGTGGTTAAGGTGCTGGAATCCCACATGGCCAACTGCAGTTCGTGTCCCAGACCTGGTGGTTTGAAAACCACACCAGGCGCATGTGTGTGCATTCCAAAAATCCCACGAGAATGGAAGAGAAGAGATTGCTGAGTGGCCATTCCTTCTAAAGGGTGATTTCTCACTTTCCCTCCCTTTGTCTCTCTCTGGCGACTGCATGCGTCCTATGGCAAAAACCTTAAATAAGTAAATAACATTATTTCTGGGATCTCTGTTCTGTTCTATTGAACTGTGTCATTTTATGCCAGTTCCATGCTGGCTTAATCACCATAACTTAGTAGTATATTTTGAATATACTACCAAAGAAAGTCCAGACATTTATGGTCAATTGATTTCCAATGAAGTTGCCAAGAACACAAATGTGGGGACCAGCAGTCAGCATAATGGCTATGTTGCTGGACTCACATGTAGTCCATCCTGGTTCGCATCCCAGACCCGGTGGCTTAAAACTCACGCCGGGCGCGTGTGCGTGCGTGCGTGCCCAAGATCCTGAGAGGAGAATGGAGAAGTGATTGCAGCGTGGTCATCCCCCCTGGGGGGTGATTTCTTGCTTTCTGTCTCTCTGTCTCTCTCTGTCTATCTGGCGAGTGCACTTGCCCTATAGCAAAAACCTCTTCAAAACAAAACAAAACAAAACAAAACAACAAAACAAAACAAAACAAAAACAAATGTGACCAGGCCTGATGGGAGTGTGTTTTGTCATTTTCCCAGTCTCTCTTTCACTGTCTCTCTCTGGTGAGCACACGTGCCCTCTGGCATTTGACCTCTAAACTGCTCACTTAAAGGAAAGATCAGGTTTTCATTTCAATGTGTAAGATGTTTTATAGAATGGAAACTGCTGGCTGTGAGCTCAAAGACCCCAGGCTGAATGGCTCCAGAACCTGAACAGAAATTTGATTATCTAAGATAATCAAGATACCCATGAGATGACCATGTTCTCTTGAACCAATCACTGAACTGATCATGCATCTGGGACCTCTGCCCCTAATTTTGCCCTTAGAAATGCTTGTGGGGAACATCTCAGAGACTGGGTCTTTTCAGCATGAGCTGCCCTCTCTCCTTGCTTTGTGCTTTGTAATAAAGCTGTACTTTCCTTCATCACACCATGTGCCTATGGTTTCGTTTTATAGCACTTGGGCGAGCGAACCTGATTTGAGTTCGGTAAGAGCGTGGCCAATCCCCTGTGGGTGGCGATTTCTCACTTTTCCTCTCACTGTCTCTCTCTGTCTGGTGAGTGCTCATGCCCTATGGCAAAAACCTTTAAACAAAAGAAAAAGAAAAAAGAAGCAGATCGTGGGAACCAGTACAAGCTCGGTGTTCTTGTGTTTTGGACTCCAAGTTTCAGTCTTAGCCTGTATTGACTCACTTGCTCTGAAGGATGAGCCAAGTAGCTCTCAGCTGTCTCCAGAACGCCCCCCCCCCCCATATTCTTTTTTTTTTTTTTTTCAATTTATTTATTTGCATTCATTCACTGTACATCATTACAGAGATTTTCCATCCAGGGTACACTGTATATTGTCTCAATTAAGCACATCAGCAAACATGTTATTGTCAGCAAATAATTTTCCATTTCTTGTTTTCTGTATGTTTTGCCCCATATTCTTTTTTTACGTTTACATTATTTTCACCTTATTAGGGTTTATACAGTTTCATTCTATCTTGGAACCATAACTTCTCTAGTTGTTTAGTCTTAATTCTACATGAAAATGGATTCCGGGGGCCCAATCTTTTCACTCTTTAATTACTGAGTTGCTTATGTTGTCTTTTGGGTGGCTGGGTTTCATTGTCTAGTTTTTCTCCCACTAAGGAGAGACATTCTCTTAACAAAAACAGAAGATGGCATATTTGGAGGATAGACAAAAAGGTATCACTCAAGGCTAAATGTCAAACATATAGAAAAGAAACAAAGAAGGAAATGTCTTTAGGGACACATTTTATGGGAAGAGGTGAAGATGGGTACTTTTCAAGAATTGTGTCAAATAATCAGAAGACCATGTAGAACAACAAATAGGGTAACGTGGTGATTTCAGAGCAACTTGCCGTTTGTGCCTCTGAGGCTGAAGAAAATACCCCATCGTACTAACTGTAGAGTAACAGTTCTGTATCAGATCAGCAAATGTGAGAAGCCAGCTCCACCTATTATTGGCAGGGGTGTGTCCATAAACTGTTGGAAAGGCTACAGACTGGTTTGGAGGGAACTTTGACTCCACCTATCAAAATCTAAGAGTTATCTGGCTGAAGCCATGTCTAAGTATGGCGCCTCATCCCCCCTTGTCTGGGGGACTGCAGTATCCTGTTCCTCTCTGTGCCACCAGCTTCCTCCTTTCCTATTCCATGTTCATATAGCTAGT
This sequence comes from Tupaia tana, assembly GCA_026018925.1. Classification (NCBI taxonomy): domain Eukaryota; kingdom Metazoa; phylum Chordata; class Mammalia; order Scandentia; family Tupaiidae; genus Tupaia; species Tupaia tana. Next base: position 136,471,154 of record JAKSZU010000001.1, read on the forward strand.
GGGATATTTTTAAAATAATTATTTATTATTATTATTCTTTAATTTGAGCAGATGAAGTGAGAAAGCAAGCTGCCAGATCTAAGATTTGAACCACAGTCCAGCGCCCCAATCACCACACCACCTGCCAGCCCCTGCTAGTGGGATTTTTAAAAAATTATTTATTTTTATTTTATTTATTCATTCTTTTGTTTTAATTTGACCAGAGAGAGATACAGAGAGAGAGAGAGAGAGAAAGTGAGAAAGCAAGTCTCCAGGTCTGGGACTTGAACTGTGGTTGGCCATATGGGAGTGTCCAGCACCCCAACCACCGCAACACCTACTGGCCCTGCTAGTGGATTTTAAAAATCCCAATTATTATTCTTTTTTTTAAGAATTATTTTATTTATTCATTCACTTTTTTAAAAAATTTGATCAGACACACACACACACACACACACACACACACATACACACACAGAGAAAGTGAGAAAGCAAGCCACTAGGTCTGGGATTTGAACCGTGATCGGCCATGAGGGAGTGTCCAGCACCTTAACCATCACGCCACCTACTGGTCCCTAAAGTTTTAATTATTGTGACATTTTAAAAACAAAGATTAGAGAGGCAGGTGGCATGGTAGTTAAGGGCACTGGACTCCCAAATGGATGACTGCAGTTTGAGTCCTGGACCTGGCAGCTTGCTTTCTCCCTTCCCCTCTCTCTTGCTTGCTCTCTCTCACTCTAGCTCTTTCACTCTGTCCCTTCTGGTCAAAATTTAAAAACAAACAAACAAATAAATAAAGTTAAATAAAATAAGTCTTAAATAAAAAAGATTAGAGAGGCCATACTTATGAGCGCCACGTGCCTACGAGAAGCTGTAATGATTTCCCATTGTTTCACCTCCGCTGCTGGGCTCCTCCCTACTTTTCTTCTTTGCCTGAGAATTTTGAACAAATCTGTTTGTCTATAAAATATGGTGATGGAGTTCTTCTCCTAAAGGATAGAGCCCAACCCTGGGAGTTTAGCTCCGTCCAATTCCCCTTTCTTTTTTTTTTTTTTTTTTTTTTGGAGAGGTGTTTGCTATAGGGCGCGTGCGCTCGCCAGACAGAGAGAGACAGAGAGACAGAAAGCAGGAAATCACCCCCCAGGGGGGATGGCCACGCCGCAATCCCTTCTCCTCCATCCTCCTCTCGGGATCTTGGGCACACACGCACACGCACCCGGCGTGAGTTTAAGCCACCGGGTCCGGGACTCGAACCGCGGTCGACTACGTGGGAGTCCAGCGACATAGCCATTACGCTAACTGCTGGTCCCCCAATTCCCCTTTCAAACCTCGGTCTTCAGGATTGCCCAGGGACCACCGCTTCTTGAAACCCGAGTGCTGTCCCAGCGCCCAGGCTTCTGCACACACCTGCCTGAGGCTTTGAGGACCTCCTCCAGGGACTGCTCCACCAGGAGCCCTGTGCTTCTGGTGAATTCCAGGTCACCTTGCAACACTGACATCCCACAAAAGCCTTCTCTGATAAATACCCATCTTCGCCTCTCCCCATACAGTTCACCACTCTAGTCTCTACTTCTTTTTATTTGTTTTAGTTGCTGGGGACCAGGCTATAGATGGTGGTTAAGGTAGCTAAGGTTAAGGCCAATTGTGCGGTTTGAGAGCGTGTCTAGGTGCCCCAAATCCTGAAGGGAGAAATGGAGGACAGGATTGCAGCATGACCATGACATGAGGGAGTGTTTTCTCACTTTCCTTCTCTCTCTCCAACAAGTACAGGCATCCTCTACAAATTAAAATAATAATAATAATAAATCGCTGGAGGTTGTGTATGCTTGCCAGAGAGAGACAGGGAGAAAGCACTCCCTACCGGACATGGTCCTGTCTCAATCCCTGCTCTGTCTTGTCAGGATTTGGGGTACACAAGCACCCAGAATGTTTTTCAAGCCACTCTGGGGCCAGGATCCACACCATTGTTGGCCCTGGGGAATCGTGCTTCCCTTAACCACTAGAGCCGCTGGGCTGGCCCTCTCATCTCCACTTCTCTTATCCTACATCACCTTGCAATTGCTTTTCACTGCACTCTTTCCTAGGCTGCAAACCCAGACTGTCTTTATCATCTGTGAACCTGTGACCCAGGTGTGGAAACTAGCATATGGTAGGTTGTAAGATTTTCAATCTGTGGATGGAACACAGCTCTAGCTGTTGATTTTTATATGGGGACCAGCAGGTGGCGTAATGGTTATGTCTCTAGATTCCCACGTAGTCTTCCATGGTTCAAGTCCTGGACCCGGCAGCTTAAAACTCATGCCAGGTGTGTGTGCGTGGAAGCCCAAGATGCCCAGAGGAGAATGGAGGAAAAGGAATTGCGGCATGGCCGTCCCCTTTGGAGGGTGATTTCTTGCTTTCTGTCTCTCTTTCTCTCTCTCTGGTAAGCACACATGCACTATAGAAAAAAACCTCTTGCTAAAAATAAATAAATAAATTTTATATGATAGTGTTAATTTTTTATACCTAGTGTCAGATCTCTTCTAAAATATAAGCAAAAAGGAGGTGGGGAGGGTCAAGAAGAAAAAGTGGTAGAACCTAAAACACACAACTTATTTTAATCTTATCTCTAGCCTTCTATTAGGATGTTGAAAAAGTCATGATGCGTTTTTGCATGGAAAAATATGACTTTTCTGACAACGCAAAATTAAAATTAAAATTATCTATGGTTGGGGACCAGCAGATGGCATAATGGTTACGACTCTGGACTCTCACATGGCCAACCATGGTTTGAGTCACAGACCTGGTGGCTTCAAATTAAGGCTGAGAGTGCATGCGTGCATGCCCACAATCCTGAGAGGTAAATGGAGAAGGGATTGCGGTGTGGCCATCCACCCCAGGGGGTGGGGGAAGCGTGTGATTTCTTGCTTTCTGTCTCTCTGTCTCTATTTCCCCTCAGTGAACACATGCCCCCTATTGCAAAAACCTCTCAATAAATAAATAAATAAAATAATCTACGGGGAACATGGGGTTTGGTGAACTATGGCCCTACAGACAAAACCTGCTCCTTGCCCATTTTGTAATCTAAGAATGGTTTTCATATAAAAAAAAAAAAAATCGCCAGAAAGTGCATGCATTCATTGGCCAGAGGGAGAGGGGTGGTGAGAAAGCACTACCCATGGGGGATGGTCACTCCACAATTCCTTCTCCTCCATCTACTTCTTTTTAGGATTTTAGACATGTATGTTTGCACACATGCCCGGCATGTTTCTCAAGCCACCAGGTCCAGGAATAAAACCATGGGGTCAGCCATATGGGATCCAGCCACACCAATACCCAGACACAGGCTGGCCAAACTTTTTTTTTTTTTTTTTTTGAGAGAGAGATTTTTGCTATAGGGCATGTGTGCTTGTTGGAGAGACAGAGAGACAGTGAGAAATCATCCCCAGGGGAGATGGCCACGCAGCAATCCCTTTTCCTCCATTCACCTCTGGGGATCTCGGGCACACAAGCACATACACCTGGCATGAGGTTTTAAGTTTTTTTTTTTTTTTTTTTTTTTTGAGAGTTTTTTGCTATAGGGCACGTACACTCGCCAGACAGAGACAGAAAGCGAGAAATCACCCCCCAGGGGGGATGGCCACGCCGCAATCCCTTCTCCTCTATTCTCCTCTTGGGATCTTGGGCATGCACACACAAGCGCCCATCGTGAGTTTCAAGCCACTGGGTCCGGGACTCAAACCGCAGTCGACTACATTGGAGTCCAGCGACATAGCCATTACGCTAACTGCTGGTCCCAGTTTTTGCGTTTTTTTAAATTATTTTAAACTAACTTTATTTATTTATTTATTTAAATTTGACCAGTGAGGGACAGAGTGAGACAGAGAGAAAGTGAGAAAGCAAGCTGCCAGGTCCAGGATTCGAACTGTAGTCAGCCATGTGGAAGTCCTGCGACGTAACCATTACACCATCTGCTGTTTCCATCTTTCACATTTATAAAGGGTTATTAAAATAAAAACAGATTGTGCAATAGAAATTGTACACAACAGATCTTGTATCATTTATATCACATACATCTTCCCTGTTGGGTGTTGCCTGTTCAGTGGCAAGGAATTCATTTTACAAACCGCTGATTGCTACCCATGTGCTTGGAAGGGATGGGGCTAGCATCAGATACTGTTGGGTAGTGAGCTGTAATCCAGGGAACACGTCCCTGGGTTTTGAATGCTGGCTGGGAGTCTGGCAGGAGAACATAAAGGATTGAAGCCCAGAGCATGCTCCTAGAAGCAGTCAGAAAGCCACCTGCTAGTCAGAGATGAGCCAGTTGTCGGTAAACATTAGGGTAGGAGTTCAGTGAGCAGGACGGGTCTCATTTACATACCATCTCCTCCAGCCCGAGGCACCTATACCAGGTGTAGGAGAGCAAATGCCAAGAAAGATGCTAAGCTTTAGGCAACAGCTAAATAATTATTTTATTTAAGTCACACATATTAAACAGGTTTAAGGCCCAGCTGATTGGGACAGACAGTGGGACGCTGCTGCACGATGCTGGAGCCCTACAGGAAGTCCCTGGATTCGGATCCTGGAGTCAACCTGATCATACCCACAGGTGCACCAGTGATTCTGGCTGGTGGAAGCCCGAGACAGGAATTGTCGCATGGTGAGGCCCTGTCGGGTCTCTGTCTCTTTCTCATGATAGAAATATATTAAAAACAAACAAAACCAAAAAAAAGGGGTATAAAAATCTACCAAAAATGAAAGCGATATAGAGTTCATAGCATGTAATTAATAGGATCAGTTTCTGAAACTTCATCTCAAGGAAGTAAGATACAGAATGAATTACATTCAAACAGATGTTTCCAGTAGTATTCTTTTAAAAAGAAAATGGGAGGGGCTGGCACCTGGAGTGGAGTTGGACTCCCACATGGCTGACTGTGGTTCAAATCCCATACCTCACAGCATGCTTTTTCTTTATTTTTTCTGGAAAGGTTTTTGCTATAGGGCCCGCACACTCGCCAGAGAGACAGAGGAAGACAGAGAGACAGAAAGCAAGAAATCACCCCCCAAGGGGGATGGCCACACCACAATCCCTTCTCCTCTTGGGATCTTGGGCATGCACACACATGCGCCTGGTGTGAGTTTAAGCCACCAGGTCTGGGAGTCGAACCGCGGTCAACTATGTGGGAGTCCAGCAACATAGCCATTACGCTAACTGCTGGTCCCACACTGATTTAATTTTCCATAAGGTGTGTGTGTACTTGCCAGAGACAGACACAGAGAGGTAGAAAGCCAGAGAGAGGGAGAGGTAGAAAGCACCCCTCATTAGGGTGTGGGCACTCCACCATCCTTTATGCATTTCTCCATCCTGTCAGGAGTTTGGGCACACACAGGTGCCCAGCCTGTTTTTCAGGTGCCTGGGTCTGGGACTCGAACCTCATGGCTGGCCACGTACAGCTCCCTTAACCACTAGTTCATAGGGTTAGTCCAATCACACTAACTTTAATATAAAAGAACCCCGAAGCATTACCAGCCCAGCATATGTGGCATCCTGTCCCCTGCATCACCTCACATCCAGGGTTCCTCAGGCCCTGGCTTGAGAAGCTAACCAGCCTACCCAGGACAGGAAACCAGACATCCATTAAATGGTTACATCGACCTAAAACCACAGACTGCTCCTAGTCAAATGTGTCAGCAGGCAAGGTCAGGGCAATGGGTTCTAGGTACTCCTACTCTTTTCCACTTTCTTGCTTCTTGGTTACGTGGTTTTACCACCTTTATAACAAGAAACGTGGTAGAAGAATCCTGCAGACTTGCTAAGGCTCTTGGGGGTAACAATCGGAGGCAGATGATCACTAATTTTCAATTTTGGTATTCTTTCCTAGACTAATTTTTTTTAAACAGAATTACTTATTTATTTAATTCCATTTGTTATTATTTATTTGAGCAGAGAGAGAGAGAGGAAGGGAAAGGGAGAAAGCAAGTCGCCAAGTCCAGGACTCAAACCACAGTCGGCCAGGTGGAAATACAGTGCCTTTATCCACCACACCACCTGCTGGCCCCTCTTTGACTAATTTTAAGAGTAGGTTTACAGAAAATGTGAATCGTAACAGCAAATCCACTACATCAACTTAGTTATAACTCAAATTCAACTGAAAGAGAACCTGTAAGTCTGGACCCATGAACAAGGCCCTGAAAGCGAAGTGGGAGGACAAGGTGAAATACAGAAAACCATCAGGTGTGCAGACGCATTTACACCGCAGGCCCCACCACACTGCATCCAGTGAGCAGGTGGGTGTCTCATCTCAGGCTGAGTCCCAACCATCTCACCTCCAGTTGTTACTTTTCCTGTCTGACTGTTGGCTCATCCCCCCAGGGATACCATGTAATACACAGGAGCATGCACTTGCTGTTCCCTGCCAAAGGTAGGACTGATGTTATCTCAAGTGCTGGAAGGTTCCCAGTCAACCTGGAAATGCCAAAGCACTAAGTTAGCAAAATGCTGGCCCATGGCCTTCTAGGGGCAAAGCTGTCACTGAGCTGTACAGAAACGCTCCCTAATTTTGAGTTTACATCAAATGCCTAATAGAAGTGAACAAAATGATTTTGCTTTGGACCTCAAGTGGCATGGTGGTTAAGGCGCTGGACTCCCACATGGCCAATCACAGTTTGAGTCCTGGACCCACCCAGTGGCTTGAAAATCACACGAGGTACATGTGCATGTGTGGAGGGCACTGCATTGAGTGACATGGGAGCCATCTTAAGAGCTATCTGCCATCTTAAGAAACCTTTGGGTTTCACTTCCCTGTTGAGCAAACAATAACAGTGAGGGTTCTAACCGTCCAGGAAAGCCATATCAGACTCCTGATTGGCTCCCTCTGAATCCTCATGCTGATTGGTCATCATGTGGGACACTCGCCGATTGGTTGAGCCAGAATCCCTCATTTGCATTTAGGGCAATTTCCGGGGCACCAATGATTGGTCTATCTGCGATACCTCATTTGCATTTCGGGCAACCAATCAATGCCCACCAGCCTGTAGACAAGCTTGCCATTCTTCCTCTAGAGACTTGATCAGCACCTTGTCTTGTCTCCACTCTGTGTCCCTTCTCTCACTCCCTCCCTCAGGTAACTGTTTGTCCTGCGGGTCAGGACATGCATGCATGCAAGCAAATCCCAGAGAATGAAGAAAGGACTTTGGTATGACCATCTTCCTGGGGGCGGGGGGTGATTTCTCACTTTCCCTCTTTCTCTTTGGCGAGTATACACATTCTATGGCAAAAACCTAAAAAAAAAAAAAAAAAAAAAGATTATGTTCCTTCTTTGATAATAAAATGCTATATTACTATAATTTCTTTGCAACACAGTAGTTAAAATTAGTTAAAAATTATTTCCAGGGGCCAGTAAGTAGTGTGGTATTTAAGGTACTAGACTCCCACATGGCCAACCACGGTTCACTTCCCGGATCTGACAGCTTGCTTTCTCATTTTCCCTCTCTCTCTGGTAAGGACACATGTCCTATAGCAAATTAAAAAACAGTAATAAGGGCCAGCAGGTGGCATGGTGGCTAAAGGCACTGGACTCCCGCATGGCTGACTGCGGTTTAAGTCTCGGACCTAGCGTTTAACTTTCTCTCCCTCTGTCTGTCTCTGATCTCTGATCAGACTGGAAAATAATAATAATGAAGTTAAATAAAATAACTCTAAAAAACAAAACAAGAAAACAGTAATAATAAAAAGTAAAATTAAGTAATTCTTTAAAAAAGAAAGATTTTCAAATTATCAAAAGCTAGGCCTGTAAAATTAGAAATGATGACATTTTTGGGACCAGCAGTTGGCGTAATGGCTATGTTGCTAGACTCCCATGGAGTCGACTGCGGTTCAATTCCCGGACTGGTGGCTTAAACTCACGTCAGGCACATGTGCATGCATGCCCAAGATACTGAGAGGAAAATGGAGGAGAAGGGATTGCGGAGTGGCCATCACCCCCAGGGGGGAGGAGTGACTTCTTGCTTTCTGTCTCTGTCTCTGTCTTTCTGGCAAGTGTACATGCCCTATAGCAAAAATCTCTCCAAAAAAAAAAAAGAAAGAAATTATGACATTTTTGACACCCATTAATCAGTTAAATGCTCAAATGACTTCAGCATAGCAGAATCACACTGTTCTAACACACTTAAAATTATAATTTTATGGATTTATCTAGCTATAATCTTGTAAGAAAAACTCTTTGCACATAATAGCTATCCCTAAATGTTGAGTAAGTAGCAATAGTGTTACTAATTCACCATTCACTGTAACTAGTGTAAAAGGGGAAGCCAATTATACAGCCAGGGTTTGAAACTCTTGAGATTTTATTTTGCAAGCAGGAATGCAACAAAGTGGATGTCAGGTCAATCTTTCAACTGAGAGCTCTTAGTGTCGAGGGGACTCCCGTCCAGAAGAGGGCTGAGGCATCCTGAATCTCAAGAGGTCTAGATTGAGGTCTAAAAAGGTGTACGTGGTATAGTCATGGTGTTGGAGGTTCTTGTAGGTGGTGTTGTCAAATGGCTCAGCAGGGGCCAGGACTTGTTCGGGCTCTGTGGAGGGAACACAATGCTTGTGAGAACAGAGAAAGCTCTTTTTGAACTTCACTCACACAAAGACACTGATGTATAAGCATTCTTCCTAAACCCCATCTGTAATCAATCATCTAATCAGAAAAGAAAAGCCTGTGAAAGCCATAGTATCAAGAGCAAAACAAAGGTATTAGTGAAAATATATTCTAAAACATATATAGCCTACCTTACAAATTAAGAAATGGAAGTTACTATAATGTGTCTTAACACCTTACTCTGTGTACTTCTAGGTCCTAGGTTCTCCAGAAGTTTGAAAAATAGAACAAGTATGGAGGTTCAGGTCACTGAAAGATGCATGAAAAAAAAAAAAAAAATCACTTCTATTAGAAATCTATCTGTTCTAAAAATAAGCCATTTCTATTCTAAAAGAAAATTTTCACAAGCAGAAGTTATTGGGTTGTCAAGAACTCACGATGCATTTTTGCATAGAAATACACATTATGACTTTTCCGACAACCTAATAAATTATTTGCAAAAGAAAATGTCCCAAAGCAGCAACAAAGGGAACCTTCCAAGCATCTAATACAAGAAAATCAGATAAACTTACATGATTAACATGAGATGTGTAGTTTTTGTTATTTTAACTTCTTTTGGGGAAAAAAAATTGTTGGTATACCTTAGATTCACAGACTAAAAACACTCATTTAGATTTATTTCTTTAAATGAAACAAACAAAAAACACCTTAAAAGCCACCCTCTTAAACATTTGCCCATCCGAAACCTGAGAGTGTGGGGTCGCAACCCCCACATGTGGCTCTTCTGCCACATGGCAACAGAACCCATACCCCAACCCCAGGCCAGGCCTGTGTGATGATTCTGACAGACCATGTTTTTGGAAACCAGGTCACTGGGGCTGTCTCAGCTTCTCAAGCTGCACAAAAATAACTTAAATACACTTTTTTCACTATTTTAATGAGTCCCTAAAGTGTTTTTCATTTATCAGTTGTGTTAAATAAAAACCAAGAGCTGACACCTTTCCAGTCTGAACAGGCAGAGTATCTTCCATAAGCAGGTCCGCCTCCAGAGTGGAATGCATGGTCACAGTTAAAATGGGAAGGCTGTCACAGAAGGGAGAAGAGGATTATGGAGCTCTCACCAAACCCAATCCACCTGCAAAGCAGGAGCCCAGTGGGTCCTCGTGCAGGGCTCAAGGGAGACACAGGTTGCCCTGCAGACACAGCCCCTCCCCTCAGCAAAGGGAGTATTTGCACAATAACACATCCATGAAATATCAGAAGCAAGCTTTTGTTTCCAAAAAGGTTTGTAATCTGAAAACCCAATCTCTGTTTTTTTATCCTGATGGCTTTGGGACTCCTCTCCTTTGTGTGCAGAATGACTGAAAACAGTAGCATCAGGAAATGCAGTTCTGAGGTCTTCAGAAGTCTAGCAAAAGCTGGCACTTAGCATATTAATGAAGGGGGAGCAAATGGAAAGGAAAGAAAACACACAAATCCTGCGAACATAATGCAACCAATAACAGCATTGTACCAGGTAATGGAAATGAGAGAGGGGAGGCTTCGGAAATAAAGGGCAGACACAGGAAGGAGCTACATTTGTTAGTACTGGATGCCTCTGAAAGAAGTCTTGAAGAGCAGATTCCAACTGAAGACTCCTCCCCCTGCAATGTTTTGCCATGACCCTCCCAAAGCATGTCCTTTATAAAGTTTAATGCTCAAGAAGAGTGTAACAAAACAAGAATAAACACGGTTTCCCTCAAAAAGCTCTCTGTAAAAGACTGTTACAGAAAAATAAAGCAACCCATTGTGTTTTTCAGGTAAATAAAGAAATGTCCAGCGAAATAATAATTATGCAGCCCCAGGCTGTCTCTGCATGGCACTCCCTGTTGTATCTGGGAAGCATGAGTTTCCTCTGTGTGTAGGAGGCTACCAGCCACCATCTAGTGAAGCTCCCTGGAGACGGTGACGGCAAGCAGAACCACTGCTCTTCCCCCCTTTTCAGTCAGAGAGGTGCGCCACCAGCTTGTGAGAACCCTTGACATGCTCCAAAGTTAGGGGTGATGATGTTAAATCGCCAGTTTTTAAAATTTATACTTGTTAAGAGACAGTCAAGAGTGTCAAGGGCATACTCCCATTTTAAAATAAATTCAAAATATTTTAGGGGTTTTACATATACAGATGTGTATTACCATAATCAGGATGCACCTCCCAGCTTAGCTGACAGTGCTCTAGGCCATATTTCTGTCACAGAATTGGGTTTTACTGTATCCCTTCTTTATAACCAGATAGAATCGGAAATAATTCCTTGGAGTTTGAGCACCCAGCTAGAGCACTTGGCACAGATCAAGGTATACCCTGTGAGGTGTCCTGCTCCTGCTCCTGCTCCTGCACCCCCATGCCCTTTGTCTCCAGCTCTGCAGCGGCCGCCATCTGACTCTCACGGGAAACCTCTTTACTCAGAACAGGAACTGTCTTCAAACCTCCTCCTGGAACTGGATCTTCCACAATCTCTTCTTTGGCCTTCAAGCGTCCTTCTACTACCAGTTTCCCCAAGTGTTCTTCATTAGACAGGGGCGCAGTCACCTTGCCATTAGGTTCTGGCACCTGGCTTTCCAGATGTCTTTCTCTGGTCCCAGGAGGAGTGGCCTGCAGCTGCCCTCCTGCTCTGGCCTCTTCAGTCCACAGAGTGCGTGCTACGTTGCCACTCAGCTGTGCAGACAACCCTGACTTTGCAGGATCCGGTAAGGTTTTCATAACTTCAAATGGCTTTTGGCTTTCTTTATCTATTTCATTTGACCTAAATATTTTCTGCAATTGTTTTTCCTCCATGTTTTGCTTCAAAACCTCTTCATCTACTTGTGATTTGGGTACTGCAGATTTCGATTTGGCATCTCTTCTGTCTTCAGAGGGCTTCATGGTGGTCCCTTTCTTTTTTGGCTGATGGGGCTTCTCTGGATACATGATGTCTGTGTGTGGCTTCTGCGACACTGTTCTCTCTTTTGCTGACGTCATAATTTTGGGGGCTCTGTTTTCAAAGGACCGGGAGGCCTCTGGCTTTGGAAACCCTCCTTTGCCTTTGCTTGTCACCCGAGGATCAACTTCTGAGACACCAGCCTCCTCATCAGACTCTGAATCAGAGGAGCTGGATGAAGATGAAGATGAATCATCCCTCACTTTCCGGCCCTCCTGACGAGCTTCTGAGTCAGAGCCCTGTTTTCTGAATGGAGGCAGAACTTTCTGTGGAAATTCCACCAAAGTCTTTCCTGACAAAAACTTTGGAACCCTTCCATCTGTGAACAGCATGCTGTCTTCAGAGTTAGGGCTAGCTATCATCCTGCCTTTATTCACAACTGATGGGTAAGACCCTGGCGGAGGTAAGTTTTTAGACCATTCAGCTGCAGTCTGGGTGGCTGGTAGCGTGCCCCTCTCCTTTGGCTTCACTACATCTAGGAAATGGCATAAAGAGGAGCATTATTTTTAATACTGAAGAAAACAACTTCAATGCTTTAGTCAAAGTCATAGACATTTCATAACATATCAACTCGTTATTTATAATATCACCAATGCAGCTGTCCTGAGATACGCTCCTCAGAAACCCATTCTTGAATGAAGGCCAAGTCACGTGAGCAAGGCAACAATAAGAAATGGAGATGCTTTACTTTGCAGCTGAAAATTTTTAAAATAAGGGTCTTACCAGCAGGAGTAACAAACTTGTCTCCAGTTTTCACAATGACAGCTTCTTTGACATAATTATTTTGAGAGCTATTTCACCCAAATTAAAGATAGGTACGCTGTAACAAAGATATTTTCAGATGACTTTTGAAATTATATATACATAATTTCTTGAATCCCTGAAACATTGGTGCTTGTAAATATTTTAAAAGTTTGCAAATTGAACTTTCTGAGCAGAACAGCAAGACAAAAGACAAGAGCCTGATTTGGGTTTGGGATATGCATGTGCTTGTGTTTAAGAGTGGGGGCAATGGGAGGGGACAATGGAATTTAAGTAAAAGAAGAAAGATCCTTCAAAATCACAGTCACCTGGGTAGTTCTCTTTCGGGTGGGGGGCAATTTCTTCTATAAGGCACGTGCGCTCACCGGAGAGACAGAGACAGACAGATAGAAAGAAGAGAAACCACCCTCCAGGGGCTATGACCACACTTCAATCCCTTCTCCATTCTCCTCTCAGGATTTTTGGGCATGCACATACACACACCCAGGGTGAATTTTAAGTCACTAAGTCTGGGACTCAAACCGCAGTTGACTACATGGGAGTCCAGTGACGTAACCATTAGGCTATCTGCTGGTCCTGTCATTTATTTTTTTCAGCCAAGAAAACGAAAGCATTTCATACTAAAAAAGTCTAAAATAATATGCATATTACTGAAAACAGCATATTTTAAGCAAAAACCTCTCCAAAAAAAAAAAAAAGAAAACAGCAGATTCTAAATATTAAAACATAGAAAAGTGCTAATATAGAAGTATCATATTTCATAGAGGTAACTGTGAAAAAAATTTTTTTTGGAGTTTTGCTACAGGGTGTGTATGCTTGGCTGGGAGGAGGGGAGGAGTGAGAAATCACCTCCTATGGGGATGACCATACTCCCATCCCTTCTTCATGTTCCTGTTGGGATTTGGGGCATGCATGCACATACATCTGGTATGTTTTTCAAGCTTCTGGGTCTGGACTCAAATTGAGCAGTTGGCCTTGTGGGACCCAGCTGCCTTAATCACCACACCACTTGCTAGCCCTCAAATAATATACTGATTAGAGACAATTTCATTTCATTTTCTCAGGTGGTAATAAACTTTTCCTAATCATACAGATTAGAAGAAAATTATAAGAAGAAGTTTTAAAAAAACAACTTAAAAATTTTATTTAACTTTACTTATTATTATTATTATTTTCCAGTTTGATCAGACAGAGAGAGTGAGAAAGCAAGACACCAGATCCAGGACCTGAACCCTAGTGGGCCATGTGGGAGTCTAGTGCCTTTACCTCCACGCTACCTGCCTACCTGCTGGTCCCAGTAAACAACTTTTAAAATATAAAGCAAAATGTTTTAAACATGTTACAGATGAGTAGATATTAAATCCAGAGTCTTTAAGACAAGGAGTCTATTGTATCCTAAACATATCTTAATGCTTCTTCTCTAACATGGAAACAATGTATAACCAACCATCCTATCTTAATTGTATCCAAACAGGTTATTAATAGTTTTCTGGGGACCAGCAGTTGACATAATGGCTATGTCACTGGACTCCCATGTAGTGGACCACAGTTTGAGTCCTGGACCCGGTGGCTTAAACTCACGCCGGGGGCATGTGCATGCGTACCCAAGATCCTGAGAGGAGAATGAAGCAGAAGGAATTGCGGTGTGGCCATCCCCCCAAGGGGGGGGGGGGGGGTGGTGATTTCTTGTTTTCTGTCTCTCTGTCTCTCTATCTTTGTGGTGAGCACATGTGCCCTATACCAAAAATCTCTCCAAAAAAAAGTTTTCTGAGTTCAGGAACCTGCTAACAGACTAATAGGAAATGAAGAAAGAAAGCTAAGGAATAACAGCTAATCAGAGATGAGCCAGAGAGAGGCTGACAGGCACTGTCCCAGTGTCCATACCAAGTCTGAATTTGACAATACAGAAACTATGCCGATGCAGTCACATAAAGGAAAAAGGGCGGGACTCTGGATGTAAGTGTAGCTTTACCTAACCCTTTGTTTTCATTCAATGTCTTACATATGTCTCAGGCAGGATGTCAATATCCTCCGACAATGTCTTAGTTTGATAGTGGCATTCCCTGATAAACAAATGTAATGAAACACAAAGCTACCTAAATGAGCCTAGCTGTGAAGGCCACTTCACTGTGTAAGACAGGACTTGCAGCACCAGCTTCTCGCCCCTTAGAGGCCGTAACAGCCTATGTAAAAGAAAGGCCTGCAAACACGAGGATACAGTGCACAGACGGGAGCCTCCTTCTTGCAGCCCTACCTCCTCTCAAAATACAAGTCAAATGTCCTAAATCTCTTTTCTGCCTGAGTGAAAAGTGAAGTCACATGACCTCCAAGTCTTCAGTGGTCCCCCTCTCGAACGTAAAATGACTATGGTGTTTGAAATAAATGAGCAACCATAAAATACCTCTATATCTTGTCAGTGGGTCACAAAACTGGGCTGACCTTGCAGCACAGCGGTTAAGCGCTGTGCAGAGAAGCAGGACAAAACATGGCCAAATGGGATACAAATTCCTCTTCGCAGAATGACCTGTTGGGCACATGCCCAGGATTCTGACAGGATGGAGAACTGGAGCAAAGGGGCCACCAGGTGGCGTGGAAGTTAAGGCAGCTGGATCCCCAACACTGACTACACAGTCTGAGTCCTGGACCAGCAGCTTAGAAAACAGGTTGGACACGTGTTTGTGCATGCCCCAGATCTTGAGAATGGAAGAGAAGGGACTGAGGTATGGTCATCCTCCTGGGGTGGAGGGGTGGTTTCTCACTTTCCCTCTCTCTTTCTCTATTTCTCCAGTGAGCACATGTGCCCTATAGCAACAACTAAATAATAATAATAATAATAATAAAATAGTAATAATAAAAGAAAAGGGACTTGGTGTGACCAGGACCAGTTGGGGATTGCATATGAGCAAGCTGGCATTATCTCTCTCCTCCTTACCACACCTTGTGCACATGGCCCCTAGCATTGAAATAAAAAAAAAAGTCACAAAACTAATCTCAGAAAACAAGCATATTCAAAGATGTATTTGACATGACATGAAAGAACAAAGATATTAAAGTTTTAATTTTATGGGGTCGGCAGATGGCGTGGTGGTTAAGGGCGCTGGACTCCCATATGGCTGACCACAGTTTGAGTCCCAGGCCTGGTAGCTGGCTTTCTCACTTTCCCTCTTTCTCTCTGATCAAATTAAAATAAATAAAGTCAAATATTTCTTTAAAAATAGTTTTAATTTTATATAGTAATTAACTTTTTAAAAAAAACCAAATGTTTGACTATAAAATTTGTTTGTTTTTAATAAATGCATTAGAAATGGGACTCTTCAGATGCAGATGAGCATACCAATTAAACACAGGCTGTGGAGTCAGAATGCCTGGGTTCAAATCCAGACCTCCCACTGGCTCCTGTGTGACCGTGAGCAGTTGGTGAAGTTCACCACATCTCGACCTCCTGATCTGTAACACAGGGTTAAAAGAGCATCTCCTCATAGGACTGTTTGAGGGCTGGACCAGATAATGTAGAGGAAGTACTTAAGAAGTGCTCAGCCCTGTTCATAATGGTGAAATACACATCTTAGGGACCAGCGGTGTGGTGGTTAAGGTGCTGGACACTCCCACATGACCCACCACGGTTCAAGTCCCCTACCTGGTGGCTTGCTTTCACACTTTCTCTCTCTCTCTCTTTCTCTCTCTCTCTCTCTCACTCTGTGTGTGTGTGTGTGTGTGTTTCTCTTTCTCTCTCTGGTCAAATTAAAAATAAATAAATGAATAAATAAAATTAAATAATTCTTTAAAGAAAAAAAAGAAATACACCACATCTCTATTTCCAGGGAGTCCTCACTTTTAAAGATGAAATAAAGACTTAGGAGGGATAATGAACTTTGGCTTCTTGACATACTCTTTAAAAAGCTACATGGAACAGGGCCGGCAGGTGGCATGGTGGTTAAGGGTGCTGGACTCCCACATAGCTGGCCAAGGATCGAGTCCTGGACCTGGCAGCTTGCTTTCTCACTTTCCCTTTCTCTCCCTCTAACTGCCTCTCTCACTGTGTCCTTCTCTGGTCAAATTAAAATAAGTAAATAAATAAAAGTTAAATAAAATAATTTATATATAAATAAATAAATAAATAAATAAATAAAGCTACATGGAACTACTCAGTTAACAATGTTTTTCTAACTGTTGCAAAACTCAGCCGGGTGACTAGGCTCAGTGAAACTGGAGAGAGCACCCAAAAGAAGACCCTTGGCTCTGCCATCTACAGCGTTCCTCAGGAAGAAGGACCTGTGTGCTATGAATTGCTAGAGACTTTCCACAGAGTAAGGCAGAACCTGTCCCACAGCCTTGGGGGTCCTACGACTGATGGTAAGGGTGAGTGCTTAGACTCCCCCACCGGAATGCAGGAAACTTATGTCAGAGCTGACAAAATGACCTCTGGTTGGGAGGCATTTAATTTGGCCATGTGCCAAGGTGGGTGGAAAGTGTTTCTGCATCTTACACTGATGCTATAGGGGAAAACAGGACTACACAGGTCAACTCAGGAGCACTATTTTTTTACTCTTAACAGAGATTATCTTTTTATTTTAAATTGCCAGAGGCTGTATGCGCTTGCTAGAGAGAGAGCAAGAGAGAGTGAGCGAGTGCACTCCCCAATGGGGCATCATCATGCTGCAATCTCCTTTCCACTTCTCCATCCTGTTGGGGTTTTGGGCACATCCACATATGCACCCACCTGTTTGGAACTGACTCAGACTACAGTCAACCATGTGGGATGCTGCTCCCCCCCAAAAAAAATACCTTAACCACCAGACTATGAGGCAGGCCCAGGAATTATGTTTTTAGATTATGAGATGCAAATATAACATGCATGGAAGACAGTTTAGTTCTGACAACTGTCTTCTCACCTGAAGGCACTTTTTTTTCCTTTTAGGTTTTTGTCACAGAGCATGTGTGCTCACTGGAGAAAGACAGTTAAAGAGAAAGTGAGAAATACTCCCCCCAGGAGGGATGGCCACACCTCAATCCTTCATTCTCCTCCTGGGACTTTGGGCACGCATGCATGTGTGCCTGATGTGATTTTTCAAGCTGCCAGGTCTGGAGCTCGAATTGTAGTTGCCCATGTGGGAGTCCAGTGCCTTAACCACCATGCCTCTGCTGGCCCCCCGACCTGAAGGCACCTTACAGTTTACGTGGTACATACACATACTGCATCCTAAAGAATTGCGCAACTCAGTCAGGACATATGACAATCCTGCTTGAACGTGGGATTGGCCAAGCTGTAAGCAGCTCATAAGAGCACAAGGCTGACTGCAAACCCAGTGTCCCCTGCCGTAACTGTACCCCAAATGGCCACAAGATGGAACACCTCATTTCTACTCACAGATAAAAATATTCTTCCAAAATGGGGACTCTGCAGCTCTGCCATAATATTTAAGAAACCATTTAAAGCAGATTTATAAACATATGAAGTAGGATCACAGACATAAGACAAAAATTCATAAAAAGATAGGATAATGTTAGTAATGAAATCAGACTGATTGTTTATCAGTAAACATTTAAAGAATGTCAAAAAAACATGCCGGGTATAATACAAAATAAAAGTGTGTTCGTTGCAAACATTTTTTAGGTGTGTTAATACTATTGTGATTTTTTTTTTTTTTTTTTAAAAGAATCCTATCTTTAAGATTCATAGAGGGTCATCTAATCATGTGCTGGTTACAGCAGCTGGAGCCCACACGGCCAACTGAATGATTCAAGTGCCGGACATGGGAGCTTGAACATGCCAGGTGTGTGTACACCCAGATCCCAAGAGAATGGAGAAGGGACTACAGTGTAACCTTTCTCTCCCCAGTGAGTGATTTCTCTTTCTCTTTCTGTCTCTCTCTGGCAAGCGTATGTGCACCATAGCAAACAAACAAACAAACAAAAAAACGCGTTAAAAAAAGACACAGGAGTAGGATTAGTGTTAAGGTTAAGGTTTAGGCTTAGGGGTTAGGGTTAGGAGGTTAAGGATTAGGGTTAGGGGCATTAAAAATAAAAAAAAAGAAAAAGACACATAGGGGCCAGCAGATGGTGTACTGGTCATGTTGCTGGACTTCCACATGGCTGACCACAGTTCAAGCCCTGGACCTGGTGGCTTGAAACTCACACTAGGTATGTGTGTGTGCATACCCAAGATCCCAGGAAGAGACTGAAGAAGGAATTACTGCATGGTCATTCCCCCTGAGAGGTGATTTCTCATTTTCCCTCTCACTGTCTCAGTCTCTCTCTTTCTCCCTGGCAAGTCCATGCGCCCTAAGGCAAAAAAACAAAAAAGAAAAAAAAAAACTCTCAAAAAAAGGACACATATTGGGGTCAGCAGGTGGCATGATGGTTAAGGTGGCTGACCATAGTTAAAGTCCAGGACATGACAGCTTGGAAAATCATGCCGGGTGCATGTATATGTGTGCCCAATATCCCAAGAGGAGAATGGAGGACAAGGGACTGTGGTGTGGTCATTGCCCCTGGGGGGGGGGGGGGGAGGGTGATTTCTCACTTTCCCTCTGTCTCCCTCTGTCTCTCCAATGAGTGCATGCACTCTATAGCAGAAATCTTAAAGAAAACGAAAGATGTATCAAAAACAATTATGAAGACAGCCAATAGCATGGTGGTTATGCTGGGTGGATCCCACATGGCCAACTGTGAGGTCTGAGTCCTGGACCCAGCAACTTGAAAAACATGTGTATGTACCCAAAATCCCAAAATGAGAAATAGAGAAGGGCCTGCAGTGTGGCCATACTCCACAGGAGGATGCTTTAGGATGCTTTCTCACTTCCCCTCCCTCTTTGTTTCTCTCTCTAGTGAGTGTACGCCACGCTCTAGCAAAGTTAAAAAAAAAATTATACCAAAAAAAACGAACACTAGATTTAAGACCAGGGCAGGTATAGAAAAGAATTAAGTAATGTTCTCAGGTCTCAAGTTGACGGGGCACACACACCATCAGTGTGAAAGGTAGGCTGGGAGCTGGCACTCTCTTCAAAGTGTCAATATTTTAATATCTTAACAATGTCCTGTATGCAGATCAAGAAGAAGCAAAAGAAAAAAAACTCTTAATACTTTAAACATTCAAACTGAGCAAATGGTATTTTGATGAAAACAAAGTCAAACTCAATTATCATTCTGCAACCCAACATGAAGACTGAAGACTTGCTAAGAGATGGTATATATTGTATATTACTTCAAAAGTAAACCAAGGTGGAACGGGTGTCGAGAAAAAATAATCAACAGGCACAAGAATGCATGTAAACAAGTGGAACAGACAATGGAACAATATTACCATGGCAGAGTAAAATAATTGTTGATAACTCAATATATACTGCCAAAAAAACCTAGTACAACTATCATCAAATGTGCACAACATAATGTTCAATGTTGAAAATGAAAATGTCTGTATCTCTGATTTGATTATTACACAGTATGCTCTGAAAAACCATACTGTACCCTATAAGGATGTACAACGATTATATGTAAACCAGAAATCATAACTAAAAACAAGAAAGTAAACTAGAGTTTTGTAAATTTAGACTAAATGCAGTGGGCCCCAATTATAACTGAATATCAATAATGAATAAGGAGTAGAAAGTAACTGCTGCATTTCCTATTTTCCCTTCAATAAGGATATACTACACTGATTCAGGGAGAAAAACAAAAAAGTTAAAAACTGGTGATAGGGGCCAGCAGGTGGCATGGTGGTGAAGGCACTGGATTCCCACATGGCCGACCATGGTTCAAGTCCTGGACCTGGTGGCTTGCTTTCTCGCTTTCCCTTTCTCTGTCTCTCTCTCTCTGGTCAAATTTAAAAAATAGTAATAATAAGTGGAATTAAATAGATAAATCTTTTTTTTTTTTTTTTGGAGAGGTTTTCGCTATAGGGCATGTTCGCTCACCAGACAGACAGAGACAGACAGAGACAGAAAGCTAGAAATCACCCCCAGGGGGCATGGTCACGCTGCAATCCCTTCTCCATTCTCCTCTCGGGATCTTGGGCACGCACACACACATGCCCGGCGTGAGTTTTAAGCCACCGGGTCCAGGACGCGAACTGCAGTTGACTACATGGGAGTCCAGCGACATAGCCATTACGCTAACTGCTGGTTCCCTAAATAGATAAATCTTAAAACGAAAACAAAAACAAAAACTGGTGACAAAGTTAAAATGACTATGTAAAGACCTGGAAACGGATCAGGCCTCATGCACCAGCACTGAGTCATGGTGGAGAAATGCCTTCTCTGAAGCCCCCTCCCAGCCCAGTCACAAAACGATGCCTGACTAACTGAGCAAGATCTGGG
This sequence comes from Tupaia tana, assembly GCA_026018925.1. NCBI lineage: Eukaryota > Metazoa > Chordata > Mammalia > Scandentia > Tupaiidae > Tupaia > Tupaia tana. The sequence goes on from JAKSZU010000001.1 coordinate 136,491,727, forward strand.
AAGTCACAGACCTGGGTCCCAGAGAGACTGAAAAAGGTCAGAGACTGGGGAAAGCAAGCCAGGTGGGAATCAGGTGGGGATCCTGCTACCTCACACTGTATGGGGTACATTTAGGGTCACTTCAGAGCCGTCTAAATGCCACAGAGCCTTAACACTGCATGGTTCACACTGTGGTGAAGTCTGGCATTTGGCAAACACACAAAGAACCACTTCAGAGCTAAAATGTAAATCAAGTCTATTACATTACTAAAGTGTTAGGTCTAAAATCTGCTACAGATCTTATTATCACCTGGACATGGCTGAAAATGAAGAATCATAAATCAGACAGCAAGGAAAACTCATTTCCATGCTTGATCTGTTTTACATTGTCTTTGCCTTACTTTTCGGTGGACTTTGTTTCTTGGGATTTGGTGGCAGTCCCTTTTCACTCTTCCCTGATTCTGCAGAGAGAGAAGCCGTGGAGGCAAGTCCTCGAAACACTGGTGCTTCTAAGAGCATAGTCTGAGAAAAAAAATTAACAAATAGGGATATTTAGAGTAACATTACTTATAACACCTATTACTATATATGACTACTGTGTAGCAGTACCACATAAGATGGCATATTTATTTTCTTGAATTTGCTAGAGGGCGTGTGCACTTGTTGGTGACAGATCATATCAGCAACCCCCACGGGGATAGTCATGCCGCAATCCCTTCTCCTTAGTTTCTCCTTTCAGGATTCTGGGTCCCTAGGTCTGGGACTTTAACTGCACAGTTTTCCAATGTGTGCTTAAGCTGCTTTAACTACTATGCTACAGGCTGGCCCACGACGGCATATTTCCAATAGTTATTACAAGTTTCGTAATATGTATTACGGAAATTTTGGAAAATACAAAAAAGGCTACAAGAAGAAAACAACAGAGTTCAAGGACAATCACTATTACACTTTGTTAAAAGTCAAACCAAACGTTCTTTTGCATACTTTCTTGTAGTTTCCAAAGATCCTATTAACTTACAAAATACTGTTTCTTTTTGTAAGCTGTTTCCCTGTAATTACAAAGTAAAGTGGAAGAAATATGATCTAGCCATTAGAACAGATACAGATAAATAACTCGTAAGCAACGTATTGTATTAAAAATGCAATATATAAAATAAAACTATGACACCAAAAAAACTGCTTCAGAAGCATGTAAAATATAAATAAAAAATATGCTGTATATTGTGTTAATTCACTCAAATATTACCTAAGGCCTAATGTTCTAGCTGCTAGAGGTTCCTACTACGAACACATATTAAAGTTAAGACGTGTGTTTATGACTGTAAGCATGTCTATGTATGCATATATGCACATAAAAAAGCTGAAAATTTTGGGTCAAAACTAGATACAAGAAAGACTAAATGTCATGACAATATTTCCTCTCTCATTTGTACCTTTTATTATTTTGCAGTGAATAGTTACTGCTTTGCTAACAAGAGTCACTTTCCATTTTTTAAACAGTGAAGTGGCCTTAGCTTCTTATACTATTACAGAACAGAGGCAGGGCTCTTTTGGCGGGTCAGGTAAGGTATGTAAGCTAGCTTCCTACATACTTAACTGTGGCCAGGCCCGCCAGGCCCCTAGAAGTCCCCTCATTTCCTCCCTCTGCTAAACAGAAAACAGGCACTGTCCGTATGACGCCGTGCGGTTCTCCCACACCTGCCCAGGTGCTCCGGGCCCAGCCAGAGGGCAAGGGGCCATTCTGCGGGGTCGGCGGGCAGCCGAGTGAGTAACTGGAGCCTGGCCCCTCGTCCTCCGCCCAGGGAGCGGAGTCAGCGTCCGACTAGAACATCGGGAGGTCACCGAAGGGGCCCACGTCGCGCCTCCTCACTCCGGCCCTCAGGCTCCTCCTTTATTTACCTTCAGCGCCCCAGCTTGTCCTTGCCGCAGCAGAAGCGAGGCCGCCATGGCTGGGGCAGCGGAGGAGCCGCAGCGGTGGCGAAGGTCGCACCCGGCTGGAAAGCGCCACGGCGCGCGCACGCCAGCCTTAAGACCCGCCCCTCAAGCCTACTTCGCCAATCACAGAGACAGGGGTGGGGCTGCGATGCGGCCGCTGCGCGCGCACGCCTGCTTGAGGCCCCGCCCCTGGGGCGAGTTCGCCTTCACAGTCTTGGCGCAGGGCGCTGAGGCCGTGGAACCGCTCGCGCCTGGCCAGACATCTCACTGCTCTCTGCGCAGGAACTCGAAGCCACCAATCACCGGCGGGAGGAGTCAGGGCCCACCCGCGGCAGGTGCAGACTTGGGAGGCGCTAGGTGCGCGGTTCTGCGATGCAGAGGCAACCCTGTGCTCAGTGGAAATCCAAGGTGGTGATTAGGTGTTGTACCGCTCCTCGCAGTGGCTGCAGAAGGCAGTGTCCACGTCACCCTTTGCCTTTGTCTCCTCAGCCTAAATCTGAAGTGTACTCCAGGTGCACAGTCTTACATTTCATGCCCTTACCATTTCTGGTCCTACTTAATAGTCCTCCATGATTTGTGGGTTGTGCTCCTCAGCACTGTACCTCTGGATCCAAACCGCCCACCCAGTCTGCTTCCGTGGCTACAGCCTTAGATCAGACTTTCACCTTGTGTCACTGATGTGGCCGCCACTGTTCACTGCCCATCTCCGTGCTTTTGGCCTATGGCGACACTAAAACTGAAGTTCGGCAAATTGAAAATGGAAGCCCGGGAACCAGCAGTTAGCGTAATGGCTATGTCGCTGGACTCCCACGTAGTCGACCGCGGTTCGCGTCTCGGACCCGGTGGCTTACAACTCACGCCGGGCGCGTGTGCGTGCGTGCCCAAGATCCCGAGAGGAGAATGGAGGAGAAGGGATTGCGGCGTGACCATCCCCCCTGGGGGGTGATTTCTCGCTTTCTGTCTCTATGTCTCTCTCTGTCTGTCTGGCGAGCGCACGCGCCCTATAGTGAAAAACCTCTCCAAAAAAAAAAAAAAAAAAAAAAAAAAATGGAAGCCCTTGGGACCCAGTTGGTGTAATGGTTGTGTTGCTGGACTCCCATGTAGCTGACTGCGGTTTGAGTTCCGGACCCGGTGGCTTAAACTCATGCCAGGCGCGTGTGCCTACGTACCCAAGATCCCCAGAGGAGAATGGAGGAGAAGGGACTGCAGTGTAGCCATCCTCCCTGGGGGTGATTTTTCACTTTTTATCTCTCTGTCTGTTTCTCTGGCGAGCGTTCGTGCCCTGTAGCAAAAACCTCTAAAAAAAAAAAAAAAATGGAAGCCTTATTTTACCTGAATGTTTAGAACTTTCAGTACAAAGGTGTAGCTATCAACTTCCTTTTCTTCCTATTGATTGAAGCTCCCCTGCCCCTCACCTTGCTCTGGCGCCCAGTGCCTCAAAGTATTTCACGGAAGATGAACGTGACTACAGCTCCATCTTCTACTGTCGAAGGGGACATTCCAGAATTTAAATTGATCGAGAAGGGATCTCTGACTGACAGCTGGAAATTCATTCATATGGCAAGATAAACTGACAGAAGCAGGTGTTCTCCATCCTCTTATTAAAGAAGAATCAAGAATCAAGTGAGTTGGGGCCGGCAGGTGGCATGGTGCTTAAGGTTGTTGGACTCCCACATGGCCGATTGTGGTTCCAGTTCTGGGCCTGGCGGCTTGCTCTCTTACTCTCATTCTCTCTCTCTCGCTCTCTCCCTCTTTGGTCAAATTTTTAAAAATAAATAAATAGGGACCAGCAGTTAGTGTAATGGCTATGTCGCTGGACTCCCACGTAGTTGACCGCGGTTCGAGACCCGGACCTGGTGGCTTAAACTCACGCCGGGCGTGTGTGCGTGCGTGCCCAAGATCCCGAGAGGAGAATGGAGGAGAAGGGATTGCGGCATGGCCATCCCTCCTGGGGGGTGATTTCTGGCTTTCTGTCTCTCTGTCTCTCTCTGTCTGTCTGGCGAGCGCACGCGCCCTATAGCAAAAACCTCTCCAAAAAAATAAATAAATAAATAAAGTTAAATAAAATAATTCTTAAAAAGAAAAAAAGAATCAAGCAAGTGCAATGGTACTTGCCACCATCCACTCTAGAAGGTAAGGAAAACAACTTTAGGTCTTAGAGTAATGATGTGGTTTGGGTCATGGTTTGTTTCCCAAAGGTTCATATGTCAGAATTTGTTGCTAGGAAGTGGTGAGTCGTAATTGTATCATGATGATTGCATCATGGAAGCAATAAATCTCTTGGATAGAATAATGATGTCTCGAGAGACCCAGGGTCTTCTAGCTTTCATGAGGAGGTAGGTGTCTGGAGAGCTGGTTGTTACAAGAAAGAGCTGTCAGACACTCTTTCTTTCCTTGTGCGAGCCTGCCATCCTCTGTGCTTCTGTGGGCTGTGCTATAGGCCAAGATCTTGGACTTTTTAGCCATCAGAATTGTGCATTTGTAAATAAACCTTGTTCTTCTTTATAAAATCACCCAAGCTCAAGTACTTCTGTACACAACACACAAATGGGCAAGGTATCAGATAGAAGAAAACAACAATAAAAAAACATGAGAACAGAAGATTTATCCTTTTCTCAACACCAGACTAATTCTGTCTCCAGCAGAAAGTTTACATTTGTTTTTGTCAGATGTGCTTACTTTACAAGACAACCAAAAAAATCAAAGATGAGGGACCAGCAGATGGCATAATGGTTATGTGGCTGGACTCCCATGGAGTTTACCATGGTTTGATTCCCAGAATGGCAGCTTAAACTCACGCCAGGCATGTGTGCATGCATGCCCAAAATCCCAAGAAGCAAATGGAGGAGAAGAGATTGTATGATGGCCATCCCCCTGGAGGGTGATTTCTCACTTTCTGTCTCTCTGTCTCTCTGCCTCTCCGGTGAGTGCATGTACCCCATAGTAAAAAAAATCTCAAGAAAAAAAAAAGAAAGAAAGAAAGAAAGAAAGAAAGAAAGAAAGAAAGAAAGAAAGAAAAAGAATTGTGTCTTAGGACCAGCAGATGGCATGCTGGTAATATTGTTAGACTCCCATGTAGTCAACCGTGGTTCAAGTTCCAGACTTAGCAGCTTGAAACTCACGCTGGGCCTGTTTGTGTGCTTGCCCAAAATCTCGAGACAGAGAATGGAGGAGAGGGGACTGCGGCATGGCCATTCCCTGGGGGGTGATTTCTCACTTTCTGTTTCTCTGTCTCTCTGGTGAGCGCATATGCCCTATAGCAAAAATCTCTTTAAAAAAAAAAAAGAAAAGAAAAGAAAAGAAAAGAAAAAAAAAAAAAAAGAAAAGAAAAGAATGAGAAAAATCCAAGATGATAAGCCATGCTGTCATTTGGAGAACCAGATCTGGATTTGGAAGATTATATCACCTTCTTTAGTGGGACCTGGAGCCCCACACTTCCCACATCGGCACCTGTAGGGCACATCCAGCCAAAGTCAGAGGTCTCCTAAGGTTCCAAGAACAGACAAGCAGAAAAGACCTGGGGTGGGGTGGGACTAGTCAACAGCCAGATTGACTTGAGGAGGGGTATATATATATATATATATATATATATATATATGTATATATGTATATATATATATGTATATATATATATTTTTAATTTCAAACTGAAGTTTCATTCCAGCCTGTGCATTATGTAGTTTATTCACTCTGCTACAAAGAACTACGATGGAGGTAAACTTTGGCAGTATATATCTCGTGTCAAATAGTAATGAACTTCATATGCACGGCTTGGCATCTGTAGAGGAAGATACAATTTCTTCAGCATGTGTGCCAGTTTCTGAGTCTCCCACTTCAGATTTCTTCTTCAGAATCAAATTCTTGACTATCCGGGGAGTCAAAGTTATTCAGAGGTTCACCAGTCAGTCTCTCGATGACCTCCGCCACGTACTGCGCGTGCTCTGCTACTTCTGCCAGTTCCTCGTTCTCCCTCTTTAGGCGGGCGATTTCACTGTCCTTCTGCTCAATTTCTTTATGAAGTTTCTCGTTCTCCTGAAGCGCTTCATAGAGAGCCTCCCTCCGCTTTTCCGCCACTTCTTTCCAATACTGAGAAGATGGATTCTCTTTTATCATAAGATCAAAAGCTTCTTGCGTGACTCCTTGGAGATTTTTATTTTCACCGTATTCTGAACCGGTAACAACCCTAGAGCTGGAAGTCTTAGCTGGTAACTGGTCATTCTGATGTTTCCTTTTGGATAAGCCTTTGGACAACTCGTCTTCTCTTTCGACAAGAGAGCTTGCTACAGAAGGCTGAATCATCTTCAGAGTTCTTCTCGGGATGGAGCTGTCCTTTACCTTTTCTTTCACTTCTTCTTGTTCCTGCTTCATACTGAGGTTCATCGTGCTGCTGCAGCTGGTGGGGCACAGACAACGGCAGAGACCAGGAGGGTGTTTATTGTTGAGAGGAGCCCTGGAGAGGAAGAGACAGGGTGAGCATGGGGAGCCATCCTGATGGTGGTTTTCTTTTTTTTTTTTTGGGGGGGGGGGGTTGCCAATGGTTTTTTGCTCTTGCCACAGAGAAACAGAGAGGGAGAGAGAAAGTACCTTCTAGTAGGGCGTGGTCACACTGCAATTCCTTTTTCCTCTAGTACTCCATCTTGTCAGGATTTGGGGGATGCACATAGATCTGGTGTGTTTTTCAGGTTGGCTACATGGAACCTAATTTTTCTCTATGGTTTTGAAGAAGGAGCCTGATTAGGAGCATGAAGGTAACTGTGGCCACAATGTGTAAGATCAGTGCCCAAGACTGGGCCAAGCAGGATGTACTAGGAAGGTAGCCCAGCCTACTGGGGAGGTTAATGTGCACCTGTGCTGCATCTGGCCACAGAGAACAGAAAGACAGGGCTGAATGGAAGAGGAAAATTTAAGACAATGCAGAAAAACCAAGCAGGGATCAGAGAAAGGATGGGCAGTTTCATGAGTATTTGTGGAGGGGATTATATCCTTTTCTCATAATCTGGAAAAGAATAAGCTCGATTCGCTGACAGGAAAGGTTGTTTCTTCTACTGTTAATTTTCTTCCCAGAGCCTTCCTGCAGGCTCCATCACCTCTACCCAGAGCTCTAGCAAGCAGAAATCCAGCACGTTCAGAGAAGACCTCAAAAATGTTATATTTGTCAAAAAGGAAGTATGTTTGTCTGTATTCCTTTCTGTACATACACAGTCTATCTAAGCTATGAGAAATCCTCTTCCCCCATGCCTTCTAAGGGTGAATTAAACTTCTTTATATGATAACTGGAAAACAGGAGGATCAGTTGGATCCATTTCCTTAACATTTAACATCAGATTGTTTGAACCAAAGAGGAAAATAAAAATACTATGATATCACACGATGCACATGCATGGATTTTAGTAATACTGCAGTTTTAAAATAGTTTTGGATGATCATATCCATTATGGCTTACCCAGTACAGCAGTAAGATTTTTTTTTTTTTTTTTGAGAGGTTTTTGCTATAGGGAGCATGCACTCACCAGAACTACAGAGAGAGACAGAGAGCTAGAAAGCGAGAAATCACCCCCCCCCTCAAGGGGGATGGTCATGCCTCAATCTCTTCTCCTCCATTCTCTTCTCAGGATGTTGGGCACACACGCACATGCACCTGGTGTGAGTTCAAGCCACCGGGTCTGGGACTCGAACCGCAGTCAATTACATGGGATGGGAGTCCAGCAACATAGCCATTAAACCAACTGCTGGTCCCATAGTAAAATAATTTTTTTAAAGAATTATTTTATTTAACTTTATCTATTTGTTTATTTATTTGTTTACTTTAATTTGACTAGAGAGGGACAGAGAACAAGAGAGAGAGAGAGAGAGAGAGAGAGAGAGAGAGAGTGAGAAAGCTAGACACCAGGTCTGGGACTTGAACCATGGTTGGCCATGTGGGAGTCTGGTGCCCTTAACCACCATGCCACCTGCCGGACCCAGTAAGATAACTTTTTATAATAAAAGAATAAAAACTGGAGAGTGAGTAGGTGGCATGGTGGTTAAGGTGCTGGACTCTCACATGGCTGACTGCCATTTAAGTCCCAGACCTGACAGCTTGCTTTCTCATTGTCTTTCCCTCTCTCTCTCTCTCTCTCTCTCTCTCTCTCTCTCTCTCTCTCTGTCATGAATATGTGTACCCTGTAGCAAATTTTAAAAAAGGAAAGAATAGGGAAAGCAGTTAGCGTAATGGGTCGCTGGACTCCCACGTAGTCGACCGCGGTTCGCGTCTCGGACCCGGTGGCTTACAACTCACGGGAAGATCCCGAGAGGAGAATGGAGGAGAAGGGATTGCGGCGTGACCATCCCCCCTGGGGGGTGATTTCTCGCTTTCTGTCTCTATGTCTTCTCTGTCTGTCTGGCGAGCGCACGCGCCCTATAGCGAAAAACCTCTCCAAAAAAAAAAAAAAAAAAAAAAAAAGGAAAGAATAAAAACTGGGAAGCAAACAGGGAAAGTAAATTTAAGAACCTTTTTTGGTCAAGATAAAATAAAGATATATTTAATTCCAATGTACCTTGGTTAATTTTTTATTTTTAGAATTATTTATTTAAATTTCTTTATTATTTAAATTTTGCTATAGGGCACATGCATTCACTAGAGAGAGACAGAGAGAGAGAGAAAGAACGGGAAAGTGAGAAAGCAAGCCACCAAGTCTAGGACTCGAACTATGGTCAGCCACATGGGAGTCCAGCACCTTAATCACCATGCCACTTGCTGGTCCTAAAATTGGATTTTAAAGCACATATAGCACCAGCAGATGGCGTACTGTTTATGTCACTTGACTCCGACATCGCAAACCACGGTTTGAGTCCGGACCTGGTGGCTTGAAACTTAGCTTGGCGCATGTGTATGCATGCCCAAGATCCTGGGAAGAGAATGGAAGAGAAGGGATTATGGCATGGCCAACCCTCCCGGGGGATGATTTCTCATTCTCCTCATTTGAGTCTGTCTCTCTCTTTCTACAATGAGCGCATGTGCCCTAGTGCAAAAACCTCTACAAAAAAAAAAAAAAAAAAAGCCAAAAAAACCCCACATAGAACAACTTCTCTTTCTGGCAATATTTGGTCACTACTTATTTTGAAAAACTATTACAAAACTTATTATGTAATAGTTCTGGGTAAAATATTATAGGCATAATTTAAAATAATGTTACAAGAATGCCAAGAATATTCCCAGGGATTCAACCAACAGAGAAACATAAGAAATCACAAAAATCCACAGCTGAGTGAACAAAGCTTTGACTTCACAGACCTCAAGCACAGGAGACAGTCCCTGGACCTGGGAGCACTTGACTGGGCTGGCAAGCACTACTGGTAGCGCAAGCCCTTGCAGAGCTGCACTTCAGTAATGAGTCACTCTGGGCAAACCACCTGCTGACAGAGAAATGTGTGTCTCAGGCTAGCTCAAAGCTTACTCTCACTTGAGTTTGGGGTTAAGAAAACATACATACTTCCTGTGGCCCAAGACATCCTAAACTAGTTTTTTAAAAAATCATATTGGTCCAAGATAAGCAGCATTCAGAAGGGCCTGGCAGACAAAGTAAATTTACTCAGAAGAAATGTACCTTTATCCCATGTTGGGTGTTTACAACAGAGAGAATTCAGTACAGGAAATGTTATTCAGTACAGGTTATGTGGTGATGGAATAGCTGAGAGACTAAAAGAAGACAGAGATTGGCAAAGGCAGAAAGCTATTGTTACCCTCCGGATGGAGACATGCAGGAAGGAGGAGGTGCTACACAGCCCATGGTGGGTCACTTGTTGGAGCTGGGACCCCAGCTGACTTGACCAGCAGGAGCAGAAACCATTGGGGAAACACGTGCTTTAGGGAGAAGGTTCTTGTTTATGTTTCTCTTTTGCTCATCAAGCTCCTGCCAGGCTGGGCCCTCCTACTAGCCAAACTCAGCTAGCAGGCTGCTAAACTGAAGACTGAGAAATGCAGCCTGCAAGGGCTGCCTTCTCCCTCTGCAGGGTTGGAACTTACCTGCGGGCTGCAGGCCTAGTACCACACAGTAAGAAAACTGGCAGAGTCTGCTTGAAAAGCCACGAGATGTCCAGGAACGCTGTTAGAATCCATGAAAGAATATAGCAAAGCTGTTGGGTGTGTAAACTATTTGCAGAAGTAGATTGCATTTCCAAACAGCAACAAACAGAAAGCATAATTTAAAAAGGATCCCATTCACACTAGCAACTCTCCCCACCTCATTTTTTGTTAAAATGTTCTGCATGTCCTTTAGTGATAAAACAATACAATTTTATTGTGAGACATAAAAGGGAAAAACATTAATAAATGAAGAGGGAATTTGCTCCCAAATATGGTAAGCATGTTAATTTTCTTCATAATAATCTAATACATCCTTTAGACTAATCAATGTCCCAGCAGGGTTTTTTGGAAACCTGACAATCTAATTATCCCATTTCTATGCAAAGGGAAGAAAAGCCCACGCAAAGCCAAGGCCATTTGGGAAGGGGAGGAGGAGGAGGAGTATGTGAGGGGAAGTGTGAAGACTTGTCCTGGTAGACGCTACTACTTAATATCCTGACAGGGTGATTAGGACTGTGTGGTTTTTCATTTAGGGATGGATGATTTGACAATAAGACACATGAGAGTCCAGGGAGAAACACACATCTATGTGGAAACTTAATATGCTACAAATTTTACTGTGGCCCATTTAGCAAAGAATGACCATTCTATCAACTGTATTGGTCCAGCTGATTATCCACCCATATGGGGGAAAAGTTGGGTTCCTTTTTTTTTTTTTTCTTAATTTTTTGAAGAGGTTTTTGCTATAGGGCGCATGTGCTCGCCAGAAAGACAGAGAGAGACAGAGAGACAGGAAGCGAGAAATCACCCCCCAGGGGGGATGGCCACGCCACAATCCCTTCTCCTCCATGCTCCTCTCGGGATCTTGGGCACGCATACACGCGCGCCCAGCATGAGTTTAAGCCACTGGGTCCGGGACTCGAACCGCGGTTGACTACATGGGAATCTAGCGACATAGCCATTATGCCAACTGCTGGCCCTGGTTTCTTTCTTTTTTTAAAAAATGTCAGAGGGTACTTGTACTTGCCAGAGAGAGAGAGACAAAGGGGAGACAGAGAGATTGAGAAAGGAGAAAGCAATTCCTGTGGGATGTGGTCATGCTGCAATTCCTTCTTCATTTCTCCATCTTGTTGAGAGACATGCACACATGCCCAGTGCGTTTTTCTTTTTTTAAATATTATTTATCATGGTAGTTATTATTTTTTAAAGAGTTATTTATTTTTAGTTTTATTTATTCATTTACTTATTTTATTTTGACCAGAGAGAGACACAAAGAGAGAGAGAAAGTGAGAAAGCAAGTCACCAGGTCCAGGACTTGAACCATGGTCAGCCATGTCGGAATGTCCAGTGCCTTAACCACCACACCACCTGCTGGTCCCCAAGTAGTTATTATTTTTTACGAGTTTTTTTTTGCCATAGGACATGTGTACTTGCCAGAGAGAGAGAGACAGAGACAGTGAGTAGGAAAGTGAGAAATTACTTCCTAGGGGGATAACCACACTGCAATCTTTTCTCCTCCCGGGGTCTTGGGCATGCACACACATATGCCCGGTGTGAGTTTCAAGCCATGAGTTCTAGGACTTTAACCACAATTGGCCATGTGGGAGTCCAGTGCCTTAACTGTTAAGCCACCTGCTGGCCCTCCATAATGGTAATTAAAGAAAACAAAGATTTCTTTTTTCACACATGTAGTATTTTATTCAGGTTGATTTTATGAGAAAAAATGTTTAAATGTAGGTAAACATATAGTGCATGTTCTTAGGATGCGAGGAAACCTATTTAGGTGCAAAGTTAATTAATATGTTCATGACTAACAAAAGACTTTAAGAGAATTTTATCCTTACTGTGTGTAGACAGTAGCATGGACCTGTATTTTACATGCTGAATACCTGCAAAACTATACAGATTCAACAATATTTACCTGACCTACATCATGCCAAGTCACCATGGACAGCATAAGATTAAGAAGGAGATTTTGAGGGACCAGCAGATAGCATAATGGCTATGTCGCTGAACTCCCATGCAGTCGACAGCAGCTCGAGGCCTGGACCTGGTGGCTTAAGCCCACACCGGGCATGTGTGTGTGTGTGTGTGCCCAAGATTCCAAGAGGAGAATGGAGGAGAAGGGATTGCAGTGTGATCATCCCCGCTGGGGGATGATTTCTTGCTTTCTGTCTCTCTGTCTCTCTCTGTCTATCTGGCAAGCGCACACTCCCTATAGCAAAAATCTCTCCAAAAAAAGAAGGAGATTTTGTAAAAAAATAAACTAGATTTGTATTTATTTCTAAAATTAAGTTCCAAACTTGCTCTGAGCTTTCACGAGCATTAAATCATCAGCCAGAATGATAACAACAACAAAACAATGGAATTCTTCTCAATGAATACTGATAAACTCACAAGATGTCCTGCTAAATGGCATTTTTGTTAGATTATTATGAATTATTGACATTTTTGCTGTTTTCTACACGTAGGTCTGTGAGGCCTAATTAGATGCCACACTACTTTCTGGCCTAGAGGGTCATATTCACTTTAAGGTGGATGTCATTTAAACCTTGATTCAAGGAGCCAGACCAGCTTTTCCTCAGAAAAGAGACCTGCCAACAGTGCAGGGGGGCTTCAAAAAGTCCATGGGAAATATGTGAAAAAATATGCATAGATTTCAAAATAGTTCTGCACCAAAATAAACTTGTACTTTAATTTCACTTTTCCACAAACTTTTTTTTTTTTTTTTTTTTTTTGGAGAGGTTTTTTTTTGCTATAGGGCGCGTGCGCTCGCCAGACAGGCAGAGAGAGACAGAGAGATAGAAAGCAGGAAATCACCCCCCAGGGGGGATGGCCACGCCGCAATCCCTTCTCCTCCATTTTCCTCTCGGGATCTTGGGCACGCACGCACACGCGCCCGGCGTGAGTTTAAGCCGCCGGGTCCGGGACTCGAACCGCGGTCGACTACGTGGGAGTCCAGCGACATAGCCATTACGCTAACTGCTGGTCCTCCACAAACTTTTTGAAGTTCTCATGGATAATAAATGGAGGTCCTTCAATTATGCCCTCTCCACCCTACAAGAAAGTATCTGCTTCAGATGGAGCTTGATAATATTTTGTTGGGGGCCAGCATATGACACAATGGTTATGTTGCTGGACTCCAACATGGTCAACCATGATTTGAGTCCTGGACCCGGTGGCTCGAAACTCATGCTGAGCGCATGTGCATGCATGCCCAGAATCCCAAGAGGAGAATGAAAAGGAAAGAATTGTGGTATGGTCATACCCCTGGGGGAGTGACTTCTTGCCTCCTGTCTGTCTGTCTTTCTGGTGAGCACACACGCCCTATACTAAAAACGTCTCTAAAAAAAAAAATTGTCAGTTCATCTCCCACCCCTTAGAAGCAGCTTCCCAGCTCCTTCTAGAATCTGTCTGGTTTGGCCCGCCTGCCTCCACTCCAGCTCCATCATGTCCAGCAGGGTGACCAGAAGTCCTACGAGGTGTCCACCTCCAGCCCCCGGCCTGCCTTTAGCAACTGTTTGTACATGAGCGTACCTGGAGCCCATATCAGCTCCTCAAGATTCTCCCAGGTAGGCAGCAGCAGCTTCTAGGGTGGCCTGGGGACTGTCATGGATCTGGGTCTGGGCTACAGTAGTGCCAGTGGTGCTGGAGGCATCATGGCTGTCATAAACCAGAGCCTGCTGAACCCCATTAAACTTGAGGTGCACCTCAACATCCAGGCTGTGAACACTCCAAAAAAGGAGCAGAACAAGGCCCTCAACAAGTATGCCTCCATCAACACGGTGCAGTTCCTGGAGCAGCAGAACAAGTTGCTGGAGACCAAGCAGAGCCTCCTGCAGTAGCAGAAGACTGGTCGGAGCAAACATGGACAACACGTTCGAGAGCTACAATACATCAATAACCTGGGCTGGCCGTGAACACTCTGGGCCAGGAGAAGCTGAAGCTGGAGGTGGAGCCTGGCAACATGCAGGGGCAAGAATGATTACAAGGATGAGATCAACAAGCATACAAAGATGGAGAATTAATTCATTCTCATCAAGAAGGATGTGGGGGACAGCAGGTGGCATGGTGCTTGAGGTGGACTCCCACGTGGCCAACTGTGGTTTGAGTCCCAGACCCAGCAGCTTGAAACTCATACCGGATACATGTTCACACATGCCCAAAACCCTGAGAGGAGAATGGATTGCAGCATGGCCTTCCCTCCTGGGGGGATGATTTCTCACTTTCTGTCTCTGTCTCTTCAGTGAGCACATGTTCCCTACAGCAAAAATTTCTCTCTCTCTCAAAAAAAGGAGGATGTAGATGAAGCTTACATGAACAATGTAGGGCTGGAGTCTCACTTGGAAGGGCTGACTGATGAGATAAACTTCCTCAGCTGTATGAAGAGGAGTTCTGTGAGCTTCCATCCCAGGTCTTGGGCATGTCCATGGTCCTTTCCACGGACAACAGCTGGCCCTTGTATAGAGGAACCAAGGTCTGCAACCAGTATGAGGCGGTCACCAACTGCAGCCACGCTGAGGCTGAGAGCATGTACCAGACTTAAGTATGAGGAGCTGCAGCACTAGCTGGGAAGCATGTGATGACCTGTGTCGTACAAAGACCGAGATCTCTGATATGAACCGGAATATTAGCTGGCTCCAGGCTGAGAATGAGAGCCTCGAGGATCATGAAAATTGGGAAGGAGCTGTTAGCTTTGTCTGGTCTCCTTGGGTACTGGCTGCTGTCCTACCACGTTAAATTTCCCATTTTTTCTCCCTTGGTTTTGTTCCTAAAGAACTTTGGGAAGCACGAAAGTAGAAAGTGGGACCAGCAATTAGCGTAATGGCTATGTCACTGAACTCCCATGTAGTGGACCACGGTTCGGGTCCTGGACCCAGTGGCTTAAACTCACACTGGGTGCGTGTACGTGCATGCCCAAGATCCTGAGGAGAATGGAGGAGAAGGGATTGTGGCATGGCCATCCTCCTTGGGGGGTGATTTCTTGCTTTCTATCTGTCTCTCTCTGTCTTTCTGGTGAGCACACGCACCCTATAGCAGGAACCTCTCCAAAAAAAAAAAAAAAAAAAAAAAAGAACTCAATTGTCTTTTCCAATAATACAGTCAGTTCTAGCACGATATCATGTTGTCTTAGTCTGTAGAGAAATACAACCAGCAGGATATATAGACATTATGAGGAGATGTGGGAATTGTCTCATGGGATTATGGAGCTGAGAATTTCCACACTCTGCCATCTGCAAGCTGGGGAACCAGGAAGCTGATGGAGTGATTCAGTCTGAACCTGAAAGCCCCAAACCCAGGAGCACAGGAGGGCAGGAGATGGGTGTCCCAGCTCAGGCCGAGAACAAGTCAACCTTCCCTGCCTTTCTATTTTATTTGGCCCTGGATGGGAATGCCAGCCCACATTTATGAGGTTGGGTCTTCTTCATTCTCTCTGCTGATTCAAATGCTAATTTATTATTTTTTTAAGAGTTATTTATTATTTAGCTCCATTTGTTATGATTATTTTTTGTTATGATTATTTTTAATTTGACCAGAGACAGACAGGTTAAGTGAGAAAGCAAGCCACCAGGTCCAGGACTTAAACTGCGGTTGGCCACGTGGGAATCCAGTGCCTTTACTCACCATGCTACGTGCTGGGCATCAAATGCTAATTTCTTCCAGGCACATCCTCACAGATAGAATTGGGAAAATGTTCCACCAGCTATGTGGCTATTGCTTAGCCCAGTCAAGGGCTAAACAATTATCTATCTATCTATCTATCTATCTATCATTATCTACCTCCTGACATATATTAGGTTGTCAGGAAAGTCATGACATATTTTACTATGCAGAAATGAGTCATGATTTTTCTGACAACCAGTGATTAACCATCATACATGTCCTCTGTTGAGGGACAGCTGATGCTTGATCTTGTGGGTAGGGTGTGGCTCTAGTCCCTTCATGAGCAAAGTAAAGACATGACAATTTTATTTTATTCTTAAAAAATAATTATCAGGGCTGGCAGGTGGCATGGTGGTTAAGGGCGCTGGACTCCCACATAGCCAACTGTGGTTCGAGTCCCAGACCTGGCAGCTTGCTTTCTCACTTTCCCTCTATCTCTCCTGTTCCACTCTGGTCAAATTAAAACAAACAAATAAATAAAACAATCATTTTAAAAATAATAATTATTGGGACTAGTAGATGGTGTAGCGGTTATGTTTTCTTTCTTTCTGTTTTTTTTTTTTTTTTTTAAGAGTTCCACAAATAACACTTATTGTCTGTGGTCGTGAAGACCTCACCCACATTCGCACCAGCTCTACTAGGACAGAGTCACCTGGTGACCATAACTGGGATTGAATCTTGGATGTGGGTTAAACCATTTAAGGAAACAGTGGCTATCCCAGATTCCTCCAACCTGAGGACTCGGGAGTACCTCGAATGTGACCAGTAGTTTCGCTGACATTCTTGACAGCAGCTGGAGTCCAACGTAAGACCCAAAACAACTGGCTGGGACGCCTTTAAGGCTCCGCAGCCTTTTTACCACCTTCTTTTGAGACCTCAGGACCTGCGGCACCCAGCAGGGCATCTCTGCCTGATTCCTGGACATCGGGAGGTAGCCCCCAAAGCAGTGGCATGGGCAGGGGCACCTGCCCATCTTGGTGGTTCTGGGGATACAAAACCGGACTTGGATCTGCTTTAGGGGTCTCAGAGATGTAGGGATCCAGTAGGGCAGTGCTGCCTCAGCCCTGGGCACAGGCGGGTGGCCCCCTTATTTGATCTGGCAATCACAGCAGATGGGCTCTTGGAGAACAGTGCAGGGCCCACGGTGCATCGACTGATCTGCGGGGCACACTTCTTTCCTGAAGGTTTGAAATGTACTCTTCCTGGCATAGTGCGCCCTGGGTGTGAGTGCATGCTACAGCACCCGCTAAGGCGTGGGGGCCCGTTAATGCCTGCGGCTGTTCCCAAGGCATCCTGGCGAGGAGGACATGATGTCAAAGCGACTCCTGCAGGCTCAGGGCGCTCTCGCTCATCCTCTCTGTAGTTATGTTTTCTAGACTCCCACATGACTGACCATGGCTCGAATCCCAGACCCAGTGGCTTGAAACTCATGCTGGGTGTGTGTGGGTGCGTGCCCAAGATCCTGGGAGGAGAATGGACAAGGGATTGAGACATGGTCATCCCCCTGGGGTGATTTCTCACTTTCCCTCTGTCTCTGTCTCTCTCTGGTGAGCACATGTACCCTAAGGCAAAAACAAACAAACAAACAAAAAAACAACCTCTAAAAATTATGTTTGTTTGTTTGTTTATTTATTTATTTATTTGGAGAGGTTTTTGCTATAGGGCGCATGTGCTTGCCAGACAGACAGAGAGAGACAGAGACAGAAAGCGAGAAATCACTCCCCAGGGGGGGATGGCCATGCCGCAATCCCTTCTCCTCCATTCTCCTCTCGGGATCTTGGGCACGCACGCACACGCGCCCGGCGTGAGTTTTAACCCACCGGGTCCGGGATTCCAACTGTGGTCGACTATGTGGGAGTCCAGCGACATAGCCATTATGCTAACTTCTGGTCCCAAAAATTATGTTTATTTAGCCTTATTTGTTATTATTATTCAACTTTTTATAGGGTGTATGCTTTCACCAGACAGAGAGAGAGAAAGCAAGAAAGCAGAGGCCAGGTCTGGGCTCGAACTGCAGTTGGCCATGTGGAAGTCCAGTGCCTTAACCACCATGCTATCTGTTGGTCCCAGAAATTACAATTTTAAATAACAGCTTTATTACGCTAATAGATTATCCTTCCTCAGGAGAAAAGACCCACCAGAGAACAACCACTGAGTCTTCCTGATGCTTGCTAGTTACTGCTACTAGGATAAAGAAAATCTGGCTCTGTAGAACACACAGCATTTTTGTTTCAGAGTGGAGGAGATTGGCAAACAATGGCTGTGCCCTATGCTATGTAGTGGTGAAGCATTGGTCCAACAAGTGCCCTCAGCAACATGAAATAGAGAGAAAAGTACCTATTGAATTCTTGTCCTACTGGATAAGAACATCTCTCAGCATAATGTTCAAAGTACCTGTGTTTCTTTTCCCTGAATATGTTAAGATATGAGATGAGCTAAAGGAAAAAGATGGCCAGTATTCGAGGGGAGTTTAGAGGATATGCTGGGTTGTGAATGGGGAGAACCTCATCATTAGATGCTCTAGTTGGCAAAACTTCTGAAAGTAAGTAAAAACCTGCACCCTGAATCAGATTCATGAAAAGTCCACAAAGTTTTTAGGGAATTGTATTGAAGCATTATGAGCTGGTGTAACATGGACTGGGCAGTGTAAAACGTAAAAAGACCCCTGAGCTTCCAATTTGCTAAGGCAGAAAGTAGGTTGAGAAAGTTGCTCAAAGGATGCATTCTTCAAAGTGAAGAAGGTGCTGGCAAAGGCGGGACACCTAGTGGACAGAGTCAAATATGCTATTGAAATATGACTTAGGGAAACATCACTCCCCGAGTGCAAAACTCGGACCTAGCCAAGGAATACTTCCAGCTTCTGCAGGACCTGAAAACGTCTTCCCAATGGATTTCAGAACTTTGTGTCACAGTGGTCATTCTGTTGCTCCTGCCCTGCCCTTTTCTACATGGAAGTATGTATTATGGTTGTCTTTCCCTGTTCCATC
This sequence comes from Tupaia tana, assembly GCA_026018925.1. Taxonomy (NCBI): domain Eukaryota; kingdom Metazoa; phylum Chordata; class Mammalia; order Scandentia; family Tupaiidae; genus Tupaia; species Tupaia tana. The sequence goes on from JAKSZU010000001.1 coordinate 136,510,357, forward strand.
ATCCTATGCTGGGTGTGTGGAGTGGACAATTCATCTTTTCACTTTGCAGATTCTAGATGAAGAGTCGCTGCATTGGAGAAGCCATATCCCACCTAGTACAGATCACAAGTCCCTGGAATTTGAGCCTGTTGCTGGGATCAGATAAGACATTTGGGTATCTTGGAAGAAACACTGGTAAACCACTACAATTTGGGTTGAAAATATCAATATCACTTCCAGGGCTGCCCATGGTTAAGGGAGCTTGATCATGCATGTCCAACTGAGGTTCAAATCTTGCCCTCACAGCTTGAAGAACACATTGGGAGTGTGTGCAAGGTGTGCCCCGAATCCCAACAGAATGGAGAGATGGGTAAGGAACTGCGTATGATCACATTGGGAGTGCTTTCTCTGTCTCTTTCTGGTCTTCTCTGGCGAATAAAAAAGAAAGAAAGAAAAGGCCACTTCTAGCTTACAGATTTTTAAAGAATAATTATTTATTTAATTTTATTTGTTTTTTTAAGGAGAATTATTTAATTTTATTTATTCATTAATTAGGCCAGAGAGAGACACAGAGACAGAAAAAATGAGAAAGCAAGCCACCAGGTCCGGATCTGAAACGCGGTTGGCCACGTGGGAGTGTTCAGCACCTTAACTACCATGCCAACCTGCGGACCCCTTTATTTGTTATTTTTTAATTTGACCAGAGAGAGACAGAGAGCGAGCAAGAAGGGTAAGAAGGGTAAAGTGAGAAACCAAACTAAACTGTAGGTCTGGCCATGGTTGGCCATGTGGGAGTCCAGCGCCCTCACCACACCACCTGCCAGTCCCTGCTTACAGATTTTGAGTTAGGTGAGCTCCTACACTTTAAGTACAGGATAAGTGGGCTCACTTCCGGCGACCCTAGCCATGAGCGCATTCTGGACCTTGAAGTTAATTCAAACATACTCCTTTCTTTCTTTCTTTCTTTTTTTTTTTTTTTCTTTCTTTCTTCTTTTTTTTTTAGAGGTTTTTGCTGTAGGGCGCGTGCGCTCGCCAGACAGGGACATAGAGACAGAAAGCGAGAAATCACCCCCCAGGGGGGATGGCCACGCCGCAATCCCTTCTCCTTCATTCTCCTCTCGGGATCTTGGACACGAACGCACACGTGCCCGGCGTGAGTTTTAAGCCACCGGATCCGGGACGCGAACCGCGGTCAGCTACGTGGGAGTCCAGCGACATAGCCATTACGCCAACTGCTGGTTCCCGAACATACTCATTTCTTGAAGTAGTATTTACTAGGCACCAAGTATATAGCAGTTTCTGCCAGAACAGATCCAGAATCAGGCCTACGCAGTCTGGGAGAACAGACGAAGCTCAGGCACCATTCGAGTCTTACAAGCAGCACACGCCGCGGGATACCCTCATCAACAGGACCGGCGCCACAAAAAAAAAAGTACCAAGTCGAGGTAACTAGCGAGCGTCGCCTTCTGCGCATGCAAACGGCCGCCTTTGTCGGGCGATCAGGACTTACATCACCTTGTGGCGTCTACGCGTGACGTCGCTTTCCGGCGCCGACCGGAAAAGGCGCTGGTCGGGCGCACGTGGGTGGTGGCGCGGCCGGTAATCCCATGGCGAGTTCCGCTGGGCTGGCGTTGTGTGGGCAGGCGTTGGTGGTGCGGGGGGGCAGCCGATTCCTGGCCACCTCCACTGAGAGCAGGTGAGGGGGCCTTAGAGAGGGGAGCCCGGGTGCGCGACGGTTCCCAGCGATCCTTTAATCCCTGCCACTCTGGGCTTGCCCCGGCCTGGATTGCCCCCCGGAGCCCGACCTCCCCAGCCGTCTCACCAGGTCGTGCGTCCCGGCGTGTTACGTCTGCTTCCAGCAGCTCTCTCTCAGACCCCGTGCCTGGTGCCCCCGAAGCACTTGGCGCGGGGCTCCGTGCCCTGCTGACCTGCGGTGCTCCAGCCGGTAGACGGGTACGCGGGGAGCGGTGGGCCTGGTCGCCTGGGGCGAAGCTGGCCAGGCTGTTGGGCCCAGAGGCACTGGCTAAACCCGTTTTGGGCTTACTCTTGGCCAATTTGTGTGGACTCAGAGCCTTAAGCTGCTTCTAGACTTATGCTCCCTGCGAGGGATCCTGTTTCGTCCTCTTGGCATGCTTCCGCTGACTCGACTCTAAGTGCTCCTCTGGGATGCGGGTGCGCCTAGAACCTGCAGCGAGCCTCTCCCCAGCGGCCCTTCCCATGGCTCTGCCTTTTGCTTTCTGTAGTGTCCATAGTATTTTCAGTGCTACGACCACGTCCAGAAGTTTTTAGTAAATGTATTGATCCAGTAGTCTTGACCTAGGAGTCTAAATTAGTGGTGGTCAGATTTGTTCTTAGTTTCCTTTCCTACATATTATAGTTTTGATTCTTAATATTATAGTTTTGATTTTTGAAACAGATGACTTGATTATCACGTGCACTTTTTTCTTTTTAAGATTTTATTTAACTTTATTTATTTATGTAAATTTGACCAGAGAGGAACAGAGTGAGAGAGAAAGTGTGAAAGCAAGATGTCAGGTCTGGGCCTTGAACCACAGTTGGCCATGTGGGAGTCCAGTGTCCTCAATCACCATGCCACCTGCTGGCCCCCATACTCTGATATACATTTGGTTTCAGACACTCAGTTTGTCCTTAAATTCAGATCTCTCAAGAGATTTACTCAAAAACCAGTCATTATTCTAGATTAGTTTGTTTTAGAGACTGATGCATGCCAAAGTGAGCCATAGGTGTGTTAGCCAGGATCTGCTTGTTTCAGTCTGTGACTTTCCAGAATATCTAGTGGCTGGCAGTTTCTGACTTGGAAAACAACTTTGCTTTCTGCGGTTGATTCCTGTGTGGAAAGTGACTAGGTGCAGTCAATTTAAGGGCTGTACATACGCACAAGGTACCTTCCATTTGCCAGGGGTGGGATAAACACAGGAGAGCTTGGTCTGATGGGGGAAGTGTATAATTCCTGTATTGGTAAGTGTTTGGTAATGTCTTGGGAGGTTTTTTTTGAATAGGTAAGATACTTTTCTAAACAAGAGATGGCGGTTTTAGATTTAGGAGCAAAATGCCACTGATAACTCACTATAGAACATTGTTTTCTTAAAATTCTGCCACGAGGTGTATGTGCTTGGTGGATAGAGTGTAGGAGGTGTGGAAGAAAGTGAGAAATCACCTCCCCCACAGGGGCACAGTCATGCTGCAATCCCTATGGGATTTTAGGCATTCATGCACATGTGCCTTGTATTTCTCAGGCTGCTGGGTCTAGGACTTGAACCAAGCAGTCAGCAGTGTAACATTCAGCCACCTTGACCACCATGCCACTGTCTGATCCCATAATTACTATTTAAAACCATGTTGTATTGATTTTTTTGGTCCCTGAATAGTGTATTGGCCCTTGTTGAGTTTTCTTTCTGGACCAATTTATTAATAACTGAACTAATTTTGTTTGGAATGCTTGTTGTGAATGGCATATCCACAATTTAAAGGAATTAAGCAAATAAAGCTCCTTAACTACTTCCTGAAATAGTGTATCTAGTTTTCTTGTCATGAATAGAACCTGTAATTTACTGAGTATGTAGATATTTGTTGGGGGGGAGGTCAGCATTTTTGTTAATGAAGTGCCTCTTTTAAAACCATTCTTTTTTTTCCTTAGTGATGACGACAGTGTCTTCATTTATGACTGCAGTACTGCAGAGAAGAAAGCAGAGGAAAATAATGGGTGAGATGATTGGGAAACTTTTCAAGGCCTCATCTGTGGTCTGAACAAGGGGACTGGGGAGCCTAAGAAGTAGTTGCTATCTTGCTGAATTCCTGATCTCTGTCACCCAGCTGTGGGAGAGCAATGTGGAAGTAACTTTCAAATTAGGCATACATAATGTTATGCTTTTAAGATAGATTTAATTAATTTTGGTCAGTAATTAGCTTATTGACTTCTTGAAATAATGGTGAATGTTTAAAATATATTGAAGTGGGCCAACAGGTAGTGTGGTGGTTAAAGTGGCTAGATCCCATATGGCTCACTGTGTTGTTCTAGTTCCTGATCTGGTGGCTAGAGAAACACGCTGGGTGCATATGCACGCGTGTCCACAATCCTGAAAGAAGAGATAGAGGAGAAGGGATTGTGGTGTGACCATTTTCTGAGGGAGGTGCTTTTTCGCTTCCCCTCTATTTCTCTCTTTTTCTTTTTCTTTCTTGGAGAGGTTTTTGCTATAGATCTTGTGTACTCACCAGAAAGATAGAGACAGAGAGATAGAAAATGAGAAATCACCTCCCTGGGGGGATGGCCATGCTGCCATTCCTTCTCCATTCTCCTCTCAGGATCTTGGGCACACATGCACATGCGCCCAGCCTGAGTTTAAGCCACTGAGTCCGGGACTCAAACCGCGGTTGACTACATGGTAGTCCAGTGACATAGCCATTATGCCAACTGCTGGTCCCTCTGTTTTTTTTTTTTTTTTTTTTTTTTTCCAGCGAGCACACATGTCCTCTAGCAGAAAAAAATATGTATAAATAAATAAATAAATAATAAAGTAAGACCTGAATCCAGGTCCTATTTCCTGGGTCTTTTGAATATCACCTTATAATAGGTTATCAGAAAAGTCATGACATATTTTTCTTTTTTTAAAAAAATTATTTAATTTTATTTATTCATTAATGTTTTACAGTTTTTTTAGTATTATTTTATTGAGCTTTATTTATTTGATTTATTTATTTATTTTAATTTGACCAAGGAAGGATAGAGAGAGAAAGAGAGAGAGAGAGAAAGTGAGAAAGCAAGCCACCAGTTCCAGGATTCAAACCATGGTCAGCCATGTTCAGTGTCCCTAACCATCATGCCACATGCTGGCCCCATTCATTTATTTTTTTTTCAATTTGACCAGAAGGAGATATGGGGCTAAGGGAGCAAGAAAACAAGTCACCAGGTCCAGGACTTGAACCCTAATTGGCCATGTGGTAGTGTCCAGTACCTTAACCACCATCCCACTTGGTGGCCCCTCATATGATGTATTTTTCTGTTTTTCATTGCAAAATATGTCAGATTTTCCAACAACCTGATATAATGAAGGGGACTTAGCAAATATGGTTAAATGTAATCACAAGAATCCTAGTGAGGGGAGGCTAGACTATAGGAGAGGAGAATGCTGTGTTGGTGCTGATTGGACTGATGCACTTTGAACACGGAGGAAAAGGCCATAAACCAAGGAATACCGAAAAAAGTAAAAAAGGCAAAAAAAAACTCTTGGAATCTTGGGCATGCATGCACACATGCCCGGTGTGAGTTTAAGCCACTGGGTCCAGGACTTGAACCGTGGTCAACTACATGGGAGTCTAGCGACATAGCCATTACACCAAATGCTGGTCCCAGATTTTACTTTTATAAGGTTAGAACTTCTGTTATTTTAAAGAATTATTTTATTATTTAATTACTTATTTTAATTTGACCAGAGAGGGACAGAGTGAGTGAGTGAGTGAGTGAGTGAGTGAGTGAGAGAGAGAGAAAGTGAGAAAGCAAGCCACCAGGTCTAGGACTCAAACCACAGTCGGCCATGTGGGAGTCCAATGCCTTTAACCACCATACCACCTGTTGGCCCCAGAACTTCTGTTTTGAACTTGCCTGTGTTTCCTTATTATACCTTTATGTTTTGGCTATGTGAAGCTCTGCCCATGTTATGAATTAAGACTGGCCTCTGGGGCCAGCAGGTGGTGTGTGGTTAAGGCACTGGACTCCCACATGGCTGACCATAGTTCAAGTCTTGGACCTGGCAATTTGAAAATCTTGCCGGGTACATGTGTGTGCATGCCCAGAATCCTGAGAGGAGAATGCGGAGAAGGGATGCAATTTCTTCATGTAAGGTCTAACCACTTTCCTCTTTTTCAGGGAGGACAGACAATCCTTGGATAAGGGGAGTGACATGATTCTGGCATCCACCTTCTCCAAGTCTGGCAGCTATTTTGCGTTAACTGATGACAGTAAGCGTCTGATTCTTTTCCGTACAAAACCATGGCAATGTCTGAGTGTCAGGTATGAAATGCTCACGTTGAATAACTAAGATGTTGTATGCACACCTTGTACTTGCATGCCGATAGCAATAGTGGCGGTGATAATAGTGATTAGCAGCTAACATGGGCCACTGGTCATGGGCCAGCCATTTTCAGTGCTGTGTGTGTGTTTACTGTATAATCCTCCAGTCAGTGGTGTGAGGGGGCAGGGCCATTGCTGTCTCCTGCATCTGGTGGCATGGAGTTAGGGAACCGGTCTCAGCTCAGGCAGCCTGTCAAGGCAGAGCTGGGCCCTGTGTGTGCCTGGTTACTCTGGCTCCAGTGTCAGGGCCTGGCCTCAGCTGTCCTGCTTTGCAGTCAGTGTTCCTCTGGCCTTCAGGTTAACAGAATCGGAGGATGTTAGCTTGTATTGTCAGAATGTTAAGGGTTTGGGGTAAGTTACGGCATCTGCACCACAGTTTTAAGCTGTGTGGGTTTTTAATTTAAGTACCTGCAGAGTGGAAAGGAGCTCAGTGTTGATCGGGAGGTCAGTAACTCAGGCAGTCGCAGAGACCACTGGGCTCTACTTTCCCCTTACCCAACAGAAGTCCTTCAAGTGTTCTTCTGCCTTACTTCCCTCTTCTGAAGCTTTCACCATCTCTTCATGAAAGGGAGGGAGCCCTGTAGGTTTGTGAATTTGTTTCCCAAGCTGTTGCCTTTTGTCATGGCCACCATGAACTTGTGAGAGGAGGTGGGCAACACTGTGGTACGGTGCCAGGCATATTGATGATTTTCTCTCCTAGTAATCTCTTAGTACATGTACTCAATTTCCTTAATAGGGTGAGGGCTAGCATTTTGATTGATAAAAAACATACATGGAGCAGAATTAACCCATCATTTTCACCCCCCTGAAGCTGCAGGGTTTAACTGTCCTTAATACTCAGACAGAAATGGAAGGTTCTGATGTTTGAATTCCTACATTCCAGGACTTTCTTTTTGTAGCTAGCTCATACCTGTATGGAGTTCAGCAGAGCATTTTGGATTTCGTTTTTTTTTTTTTTTTTCATTTTTTTAAAAATAATTATTTTATTTAACTTTATTTACCTATTTATTTCTTTTAATTTGAATATAGAAGGACAGAGAGAGAGAGAGAGCAAGCCACCAGGTCCTGGGGACTCAAACCACAGTCGGCCATGTGGGAGTCCAGTGCCCCTAACCACCAAGTGGCATCTTGGGCACATGCATGCACATGTTTGGTATGAGTTTTAAGCTGCTGGGTCCAGGACTCGAACTGCAGTTGACTACATGGGCGTCCAGCGATATAACTCTTATGCCATCTGCTGGTATGTTTTTCAAGCCACTGGGTCTAGTACTCAAATCTCAGTCGGCCTTGGGATCCAGCTGCCTTCACCACCAGGCCTCCAGTGGCCCTTTTTTTTTTCGTCAAGGGTGGTTTCTTCCATACTGATTTGTAGTAACTTTTTACATTGGCAACTTTAGGGTGGTTTTTTTTTTTTTTTTGCCACTTTTAGAGAGATTTTTACTGTAGGGTGTGTACACTCACTGGACAGAGAGATAGAAAGTGATAAATCACCCCCCTCCCCAGGGGAATGACTTAGTTGTAATCCCTTCTCTTTTATTCTCTTTTCAGGATTTTGGGCACATATGCACATGCACCCAGCGTGAGCTTCAAGCCACCAGATCCAGGACTTGAACTGCCATTGACCATGTGGGAATCCAGTGGTGTAAGCATTATACCATCTGCTGGTCCCACTGTTTTAAATGAGTCCATGTATAAGTTTCATACAGCCTTTTGGTAGTATAGGTGTGTGCAGGGAGTGACATTTGTAACTGCTGGGACTTAAGTACTTTTCCTATATGCTTGGCTCAGCTGGCAAACTTCAGAGGCCTGGGGTTGAGAATTGGTGTGGATTTATGATTCATGTGTTGACATAACAGAGCCCTTTGTAGGATCTTATCCAGGTTCTTTTTCAACTGTGAGACATTAGATCATGGAAATTGGGAAGGAGCTGTTAGCTTTGTCTGGTCTCCTTGGGTACCAACTGCCGTCCTACCACGTTAAATTTCCCATTTTTCTCCCTTGGTTTCGTTCCTAAAGAACTTTGGGAAGCATGAAGAAGTAGAAAGTGGACCAGCAGTTAGCGTAATGGCTTTGTCGCTGAACTCCCATGTAGTTGACCGTGGTTCGAGTCCTGGACCCGGTGACTGAAACTCATGCTGGGTGCGTGTGCGTGCGTGTCCAAGATCCCTTGAAGAGAATGGAGGGGAAGGGATTGCGGCTTGGCCATCCCCCCTGGGGGGTGATTTCTTGCTTTCTGTCTTTCTGGTGAGCAAACCTCTCCAAAAAAAAAAAGTAGAAAGTCAGAGCCAGAAAATCACCCTTAATCTCTCCATCCAAAGATGTCTTTGTGTAGGAACACCACCTGCTCCTGCTGGTTCCTTGTAGATGTCTCCTCTGCATATGGTACACTGTAGCAGTGAACATGTACTAGTTTGTATCCAATTTTCCCCAGGGAACAATCTGTTGTAGACACTGTATCATTCTCTTTAAGTTGGACACTTTGGTATTTCCAATATCACTCTTAAAATGATACTGTTTCCTGGGCTGGCAGGGAGCATGGTGGTTAAAGGTGCTGGATTCCCACGTGCCAACCACAGATTGAGTCCTGGACCTGGTGGCTTGCTTTCTCTCTTTCCCTTTCTCTCTTTCCCTTTCTGGTCAAATTAAAAATAATAAGAAGAAATGGAATTAAATAAATAAATCTTTTAAAAAAATAATACTGTTTCCTTCTTTCCTGTCTTTCTACTTGAGTAAGAGCCAATAATATTCCCTTCCCTTCTGACCCATCTGCCAGTTTGGGGGCCCTCAAGGCCACCCTCAGGTTTGTTAATTTATGGGCAGGACCCACAGACTCATTGAAATCTGTCCTGCTCAGGGCTGCTGTTTTCTGCAATGAAAGAGACTGACCCATCAGTCACAGTGATACACTGGGCAGTGTTCAGTGGAGTTCAGGTGTGGAGTGTCCAGGTGGTCTCTCTCCCAGGAGGCATAGACAGTGTCCTGGTTCTCATGTGTGGAAGCATACCCAAGTGAGCTCTTGTGAGCAAGCCTTAGTTCCTTGAGTTCTCGCTGAGGGTTGATCTCGTACTGCCTCGGTGGCTGACCTCTAGTCTCTAGCCCTTGCAGAGTGACGCAGGTACATCGCAATCACATCACTAGTTTGTGTGTGAGCATTGCTAACCCAGGGGCCCCACTCTCCCTGGAGATGAGGCCCAGTGCAAGGCCTGTTCTCCAGCATGCAGTGTGCCCGGCACCAAGGCTCCCGGGCCCAGTCACAGCAGCATGGACGGAGGCCTAGCAGTGTGATGGAGGTTGGACTGCCGGCATTAGCTCTGCCTCCCTGGGCACTGTTGTGATCACAGTTGTTCTGATGCTGCCAGTAAGAGGGCAGTGGAGTGAAGCGCCACCTTGCCTCAGTCGGGGCTTTTCACTTTGAATTTGGGAAAGCTCCAACAGCAGAGCTTCTGCACCTTGATTCAAGAGCATGAGGGGTTCTTTTGCTCTAGGAGGGACCCAGTCTGTGTTCACGGCATCATTGGGCTTGGGCTGGTGACCGGAAAGCTGGGATTCTCTCTACTCAGGTGGCTCTGTGGCCCTCAGGCTTATCAGATAAGACAGTGGGGGGCTGCTGAGTATGAGTCCCACCTGGAGTGTAGACATCGAGTGAGGGGAGGCTGCCTTGTGATAGTGTCTCGGGGTAGTGTGCCATAGCACTCCTGAGTGAAGACCCAACAAAACCCCAGGATGAGCAGCAGTAGTTTTGCAAAGAGCAGCGGTTGGTACCTGCAGCTTTTCCCTTGAATCGTGTTTGCTTTTGATTTTTAAGTTTATACCCATGAAATAACTTTGTATAGGAAATGCTTGCATCAGGTGGTGTGGAAAGTAAATAATGTGATTTGGTGCATTCAGGATTCTGGATTATGTCACCCAGGGCTTCCATAGAGGGTGATGGGTGGCTCAGGCCACCTTCCTGAGAGCTGCACCTCTGCCACCTTCGAGCTGTGAAAGGCAGTCGGGGTTGCCTTTCCCCCAGGAATAAGGATGTTGTCTTCTCCTGTCTCGTTCTTTTGATGAAACCTGTCAGTGGGCCTTTCTGGTTCCTGTAGGAGGTACTGGTGGTGTGGTTCTGGTCACTTTTTCCCTCAAAACCTCTGGGCAGATTTCTCAATATTCTTTTCATTCCTTTGAAATTTTGGAGTGGTGAATAGTTCAGTGTTGGGTGAAGTGAAATGCTATGCTCTCTAATGAGGTGTTGGAGAAGATTTTTTTTTTTTGTAAGAATAGATTTTTGGGTCAAGGGGGCCAGCAGGTGGCATAGTGGTTAAGGGTGCTAGACTTCTACATGGCTGATTGTGACTCGAGTCCTGGATCTGGCAACTTGCTTTCTTGCTTTGGGGTTGGCAGGTGGAATGATGGTTAAGGGTGCTGGACTTCCACATGGCCGACCGTGGTTCGAGTCCTGAACCTGGAGGCTTGCTTTCTCACTTTCTCTCTCTCTCTCTCTTTTCTCTCTCTGTGTCTTTCTCTGGAAATATTAAAGTAATAATAATAGGGAACCAGCAATTAGCGTAATGGCTATGTCGCTGGACTCCGGTTCAAGTCCCGGACCCGGTGGCTTAAACTCATGCCGGGCGCATGTGTGTGCGTGCCCAAGATCCTGAGAGGAGAATGGAGGAGAAGGGACTGCGGTGTGACCATCCCCCCTGGGGGGTGATTTCTTGCTTTCTGTCTCTCTGTCTCTCTGTGTCTGTCTGGCGAGCGCACGCGCCCTATAACAAAAACCTCTCCAAAAAAAGAAAAAGATATATAAAGTAATAATAATAAAGTTAAATCAAATTATAAAAAAAGAATGTGTTAGCCTTTAAATAAAAAAAATAAGTTTTTGGGTCAAGGAGAAGGACATGAAGGTGAAGTTTGTTTCCTGGGGATAGTGGGAACTGTTTGTGCAGAAAGGACAGGAGATAGTATAGAATCATATAGGGACTAGTAGATGGTGCAGTGGTTACATTGCTGGACTCCCATGTAGTCGACTGTGGTTCAGGTCCCATACCCAGTGTCTTAAAACTCACACTGGGTGCATGTGCATGTGTGCCCAAAATCCCAAGAGGAGAATGGAGGAGAAGGGATGTGGTGTGGCCATCCTCCCAGGGGCTGGTTTCTTTCTTTCTGTCTCTCCAGTATACATGACTCTCGAGTGTACATGCCCTATCACAAAAATCTCTAAAAAAATATAAAGAAAAGAATCATGTAATAAAACCACGTGGAGTAAGACGTAGTTGGTGCCCTGAGGACTATCCAGTTATGCTGGAGCAGGGCACCACCCTCTAGCCTGGTGCTTTTTACTTTTTGGGGCATAGACCTACTTGGATCTGCCCTCTCTCCCTAGAAGAATGGACATCCATAACACATTGTCAGGTAGATCTGTTTTGGGGTCCCATACACTCCGTCTGTCTGCACGTGGCCATGACCCTGCTGGGACTAGCCCTGTGCTGTGTCCAATGGTCACTGTGTTACTGTGATGCTGCACCCAGACTTACTGTAGGAGGGTTTGAGGCACAGCCACAGTGGAAGCTGGGTGCGATTCTTCCCGGGTAGCAGTTGTACTTAGGAAGACACAGGGCCAGAGGCGCTTTGTGATCTGGCCGTCAGCAGACCCCTGGCTCGTGGAAATGAGGCCAGGTTTTCCCAAGCAAAGATGAGGACAGAGAGTGACAGATGATACTTCCGGTTTTGACACAGGCATTTGTGAACGAACAGTCTGAGATGGCTGTTACCCCCCACTTCGGGGTGCCTGTGTGACAGTGACGGGAGCATGTGGCATAGGCAGGTCCTGGGAGCCAGCCTGGGTTTGCTCTGTCTGTGGATGGTTGCTGGGTGGGTGGCGAGATGGAGAGGAAGTGTCTGGTGTCTGGAGCCAGAGCAGGAACTTGGTGTCCTCAGTGTCCTGCCAGGGCTAAGTTGGGTATCATAGTGGGGTGGCTTTCAGAGGTAAGGGGTCCCAGGGCTCACTGGGGAGGGGGCAAGTCGAGGCCAGCCCTGGGACACTTTCAGGACACAATTTTCTCTTCTGGGGGGGTTCTGGGCTGGGAATCCAGTGACTCCAGGAGGGGTGCTGAGAACAGAGACCCTGCAGAGTCCGAGGGTTGGTGGGGCCACGTCTTGGCCCCTTGGGGCATCGTCAGTGACTGCCTTTGGTCCTGTCCCTTGCTGTGACCTAACTTGCTGGGGCTCCCATACCTGCCCAGCTGACTATTCTGGAATGGCAGCCAGGACAGGTAGTGCCTGAGAGACTGACAGCCCCCTCTGGTATGGGACAGAGGGCTGGTTCGGGGGTGGTATTTATGTGCTCAGCTGGTGGTGGTGTGGGGCTCCCGTGCCAGCACTTCATCTTGCAGTGGCCAGGATCCAGAGAATACAGCCTGTCACTCTCCGTGGGCTGTCTTAGGCTGCTCCCTCAGAATGTTGTACTGGTGTCTGCCGAGCTGCTTAATTAGCCCATTAGCATGCAGGCCGAGCTGAGCGCAGAGCCCTTTAAATTACAGCGCACTCCCCAGAGCCTCCCCAGAGCCTCCTTACCTTTCCTTTGTCTTTCCTTCATAGTCAAGCCTCCCTTCCACAGCGCCACTGGCACTGCAGGCAGGGAGGAGTTGCCTTGGCTGCTGCTAGGTTGTGACAGATGACCCAGAACCCAGCCAAGGCCTCCCCTGTTCTCTTTGTGTCCTGAGCAGTGTGGGGGGTTGGTGTTGGGACAGAGCTCCTCAAGCTTCGGTCTGTTTAAAGTGGACTTCTGCCATTCCCACTACAGTGAGCCGGCGCCCTGGTTCGACTCCTGGGAGATCACCCTGTAGGAAGTGGGCAGTGCCAGAGGAGGAAAGGGCAGGGCGATGAGGTGATCTGTGCCGTTCTGTGCCTGCATAAGACAGGAGCAAAGGTCCCTTGCCTTTTGTAGGGAACATACACGGCCCTGCTACGTTGAAGAGATCTCTGTCGAGGTGGTGTAGAAAGTGATCACATGAGGAAACGGCATATGCCTGGCCCAGGTTAAGGAGGTGGGGGAACCATCACTGGGTTTCTTACTGATGAACCTCTGACTGCGTCGAGGATTGAGTTCACGAACGTCTCACCAGTGTGGCCCGAGTGGAGCCAGAGCGCTCTGGTGGTCCGAGCTCTGCAGAGGCGGTCATCTTCCCCGGCGTCGCCTGTGCTGCCTTTGTGGTTCTCATGGCAGGTCCGGCCCAGAGCAGTGGGAGGGTTAGTGCCGCCCATCTGCAGGACCGGTAGCACAAGCAGTATGGCGGCTCCAGCCCAGTGGGCAGAATGAGCAGTGGGGTTATTGGGGGGTGGCAGGGCAGGTGGGTCTGGGTGGTGTGTGCCTCTGTCCTTGGCAAGGACCTGAGCACAGGCAGCAAGAGAAGCCGCTGCTGTCTCTCTCACCTGCATGGCATTCAGGAACATTTCCCCACTGTTTCATCACATCATTTTATCTGTTTGACAAGCAGACAGCAAAGTAGAGGGTTTTACCCTGAACACCCACCTGTCCACCTCTTAGATCCTACCACTGGGATCAGTTTAATAAGAAATTATACAAGTGAAGTTGTATATTTGTCATTTCAGTTCTGTGCGGTGCTTTATTTTAGGCCACCCTAGGGAGCTGGGAAGGGCCCATGGCCAGGCACTGGCACGTGCTGAAGGAATGCTGGGCTGGAGGGTCTTCCAGGGTCCTGCTCCTCGTGGAAACTGACTGGGCATGTCTCTGGCCTTCTAGGACTGTGGTGAGGAGGTGCACAGCCCTGACCTTCACCGCCTCCGAGGAGAAGGTCTTGGTCGCTGACAAATCTGGAGACGTCTACTCCTTTCCTGTGCTGGAGCCACACGAATGTGGCCGACTTGAACTGGGGCACCTGTCTATGCTGTTAGATGTGGTATGTGGGGGACACAGAGTGCCTGTCCACTGCAGTCGAGGGCCTAGCAAGGTGGAAGTGGGAGGGTCTGATGGAGTGGGAGGATGGGTCCTTGTGCCCTGAGGAGAGAGGGGCTGTGCTGGGGCAGACCGCCTCTGAGGGTGGGAAGTCAGGCAGCAATAGAAACAGTTGACAGAGTCTAAGTGGACAGCAGGGTGGAAGAAGATGAGCAAGTTATGTGGTTGGGTGGTTCCAGACAGAAGGTGCCCAGTCAGGTGACCCCAGGTCTGAGTGATGTGGAAGGAGGAAGGAGGAGCAGGTGCAGCCGTGAACTCTGAGCTTGACCTCCCTGGCCTGGGGCTGTGCTGTGTGCTTAGGGGTGTCACCCTGTTACTCCTCCTGACAGCCCTTCCTCTCCCCCTGGGGACCCCTTGGGGCAAGAAATGTAGCCTGTGGGAGATGAAGCTGGGATGGGACTCATGCAAGGCTAAGCAGGGGCAGTGAGGGAGGAGTGTGGGACTTGGTGTCTGCTAGACATGGGGACACATGAAGGAGGCGAAGGTGACCTGGATGAGTGCAGTAGGGGTGGGGCGGGGGACACAGAGCTGGGCGTGGGTGTGTAAATGCTGGAGATGGGACATTGAGGTTCTGGCTCTGTCCGTCTCTAGACTTACTGTGGGGCTGAGAGAGCCAGGACCCAAGAGGAAGGAGGAGGGCCCAGCAGTGGGACTGGGGTGGGGCAAGGAATCCACGCATTGGCTGGTCCCTGGGGTCCTGCTGGGCTGCAGCTCTCCTGCCCAGAGCCCACAAAGGGGGTCTCCATGAGGAGGCCTCTACTGCAGAAAGTTATGGTGTCTTTGGTGTGTGCTGGAGCAGGCAGGTGAGCAGCTCCTCTTACCCTCGGAATGCAGGCCGTGAGTCCTGATGACCGCTTTATTCTCACCGCTGACCGGGATGAGAAGATCCGGGTGAGCTGGGCCATGGCGCCACACAACATCGAGTCCTTCTGCCTCGGGCACACAGAGTGAGTGCATCTCCTGCCCCTCCCCATGGAGCAGCTTGTACCTTCCCAGCCCTCCCCACCTGGAGCAGCTCAAGTGAGAACAGGTAGAGGCAGAGCCAGAGCTGGGATCTGGGCAGGCACACAGTGTAGGTACCCTCCCACCCACCCCCACTTGCAGAAGCTCAGTTGAGAATAGGTAGAGGTGGTGCCAGGTGTATAGTGGGTGATGAAAGGTGTTTCTTCGACACCATAGCCACTTGCACTCTCCTGCCAAGGACCCATCCATTCCATGGCCTTTGCCTGCTGACGTCCAGGCAGTGCCTGTGTGGCCCCTGGGTGAGGCTAGACCTGAGTACTGGGCCCACAGACTGACCTGGTTTGCCTCCTGGAGTCCCAGTGTAGTGGGACACGTGAGATGGGATGTCACTCTGAGCCTGCACTGTGGCCTGGTCTCCCTCCCTTCTGGGGTTTCCTTGTTGGCTGCACTGGCAGGGCTTTCAAGGAAGCTCCTTTCTCAGCACAGAGATCTCTGGTCAGTGCCTGGCAGTTAGCAGTCAGTAGGTGGTTGGGGGAATGGAATGTGTGATTCTGACTGAGCGTTAGGTAGCTTCTGAAGCTAGATGGTCACGTTTACCTGTGAACTCTCTTCTCCTGACCTGTGAGTTCTCTGACCTGTGAACTCTCCTTCAGTGATACAGTATTAGTGGATACAGAGGCATTTTTTTTTGGGGGGGGGGGGTAGGTGTTTGCCATAGAGCACATGTGCTAACTGGAGAGGAGAGCAATAGAGACAGAGAGTAGGAGAGTGAGAAATCAACCCCTCCAGGGGGGATGGCCATACCACAGTCCTCCATTCTCCTCTCAGGATTTTGGGCACGCATGCACATATACCCAACCTGATTTTCAAGCATCAGGTCTGGGACTCAAACTGTGGCCAGCCATGTGCCTTAATGACCACCCCACCTGCTTGTGCCACAAGCATTTCTTAGGAACATCCCTCTTCTCAGGTGAAAAGCTAATCACAATTTATATAAAGGAAAAATACTCATTTAATTGGCTGAGATGTTTGAAAATTCATTGTCTAAGGAGGCTGAAGAAATTGGAGGAATTTAGTTCATTTCTAAGATTGCTTCTGTCTTGGTTTTTGGAAACAATGCAAAAATTTGACTTAAGGGCCAGCCTGTGGTGTAGTGGTTAAGGGATAGGATCCCCTGTGGATGACTGCATGGTTTGAATCCTGGACCTAGCAGGATGAGACACACACCAGGTATGTGTGCGTGCCCCAAATCCCAAAAGATGGGAGAGATGAGAAGGAATTGTGGCATGACCATTCCACTGGGGAGTGCTTTCTCCTCTTCCTCTCTCTCGTCTTCCTGGTGAGTGCATCCACCTTCTCTGGCAAATTTTTTAAAAATTTGATCTTTAAGAAGGTTGGTAGTGGTACCAGCAGATGGTGTAATGGGTATGTCACTGGACTCCTGCATAGTCGACTGTTGTTCAAGTCTTGGACCCTGCTGCTCAAAGCTCACGCCAGGCGCATGTGCGTCCATGCCCAAAATCCCAAGAGGAGAATGAAGGAGAGGGGATTGTGACATGGCCATCCCCTCGGAGAGGGGGTCATTTCTCACTTTCTGTCTCTGTCACTCTGATGAGCGCACAAACCCTAAAGCAAAAACCTCTCTTAAAAAGAAGAAGGTTGGTGGTCTGGCCAGCAGGTGGTGTAGTGGTTAAGACACTGGACTTCCATGGTCATCTGCAGTTTGAGTCCTAAACCTGGTGGCTTGAAACTCACACTGGGTGTGTGTGCATGGGTGCCTAAAATCCCAAGAGGAGAATGGAGGAAAAGGGATTGTAGTGTGACCATTCTCCTGGGGGGTGATTTCTTGCTTTCTGTTTCTCTAAGGTGACCACACATGCCCTATGGCAAAAAAAAAAAAAGGTTGATGGTCACTCATTTGTACCTCGTGGTAGCTTATTTGGATCACTAAGCTCTTTAGTAGTCCAGCTCTAGAATTCTTACGGTCTGCAGGCCATGGGCCCTCTTCCTCCATGCTGTGTCTC
Source organism: Tupaia tana (assembly GCA_026018925.1). Classification (NCBI taxonomy): domain Eukaryota; kingdom Metazoa; phylum Chordata; class Mammalia; order Scandentia; family Tupaiidae; genus Tupaia; species Tupaia tana. The sequence continues at coordinate 136,527,368 of JAKSZU010000001.1, forward strand.
ACTGAGATCTTTACAGCTCCTGGCCCCGCCAGGCACACGCTCCCAGCTCAGGGCTTTTGCACATTTTGCTTCTGCTGCCTGGACACTTTTGCCCAGCCAGCTCCTTCTTTACTTCCTCAGCTTTCTGATTGGTGCCACCTGCTGCTCAGAGGATTTCCCCACCTCCCGGTTAATTCATGCCCTTGCCATGTGGATATGAGTTAAGTCAGAACATGGCAGGAAAACCTTTCGGACCTGTTTCTGTTGCCTTTTTAGCAACCTTAAAATGGCATCATGGCTCATGTGGCATTTCTGTCGGACAGTGCTGTGCCTAGCCCCTGGCTGGCTCTTTACTGCCTGCTACTGTCCCTTTTCTGCCACACCTTGGTGTTCATGTGGTGGTTTTCTTTATTGCCATCTTCAGCCCTCAGCACAGAGCTCACGGTAGATATCCAGGACTCGATAGATGAATGATAATTGATTTCTAACAATTTTGATTCAAATTTGGAATCAGTATCTGTCTTTTTCTGTGGAGAACTTTGAGGCTACATATATCCTGACAGACATGCTCTTCTGTGTGTCCTGGGTTTATTTTTCTTATTGCCAGAGGGTGACAGTGTGCCAGTGGATCATGGTCACGCCACAGTCCATTCTTTTTCATTTCTTCTCTCTGTCAGTATTTGGGGCATGAATGCACATGTGCCTGGTGTGTTGGATTTAAACAACAGTTGGCCATGTGGGGGTCTGGCTCCCCACATACGGCACTTAACTCCTGTGCTATGGGGCCAGGCCTGGAATGTGCGCTTTTGCTTTCTCCTTTGGAGGACCTGAAATTAGAATCTGGAGCACCTTTGGGAAGGCAGCCTGGTCGGGGCAGGGAAGGTTGCCTTGGGGTGCCCAGGTATGACTGGTGCTGACAGGTTGTGACAGAGACAAGGAAGCGACTTGGGCCGCCCTATCTCAGGAGTCCCAGGAGGCTGTGTACTAGGGATCACAGGGACCTTACAACTCGTGTAAAGAGGGGGACCTATTGCCTTCACTGGAGCTTGTGGGGGACCTGACATGGACTCCTGGGGAGCCTGGTTGCTTGGGTTCACTCTTCAGCACTTTCTGAAGAAACACAACTTTTTCTTTTGTTCAGGAGAGGGTATCTGCATGTGCCCCACAGGTGGGAGGGGCATATCCAGAGTCTAGTCATGCTGCAGTCGTCTGCTCTAGTCCTCCTGTCTGTTGGGCCTTGGGCACTTGTGTGCGTGTCTAGTGTGCTTCAGGTTGGCTGGCCAAGGCTCAAGGATTTGGACCTTGATGCCTATTTCTCTCCCCAGTTATGGCTGGTTGTGTTGGAGGTTGGGGGTTTAGGGCACCTCCTGAATTGGGCAGGAGCTGTGCGGGGGCCCCAGCAGGCCGTTGCAGTGTGACCCATTGCCGCTCGCCCTCTGCGCAGGTTTGTGAGCCGCATCTTCGTGGTGCCTAGCCATCCTGATCTGCTGCTGTCCTCTTCCGGGGTAAGTGCTTTGCTCACTGCTGCTCTCTTCTGGGTTCTTTCCATTAGGGCCCAACCGGCTTGGAGAGGTGGGAGGAGAACCCTGTTGGAGGTGGGGTCACCCCTGTGAAGCCAGCACCTTTTGTCTCCAGCTGTGGTTCTGCAGTTCCTGAGTTCCTGTTCATCCGTGGCTGTCCACTAGGTGGTGCTCATTTCCAAACCTTCGGACTACTGGTGCTGCTCCTTGCTCACAGCCATTCGTACAGGCTGTGTGTGGTGTGTGTGTGTGTGTGTGCACGGGAGGATATAGGGTGTGTGTACACACAGGTGTGCATGTGCATAGGCATTGATCTGAAAGTGAACAGCATCTGCTCAAAGGCCTGCCGTTGGTCTGCAGTAGCAACAGGACCTTGATGGCAGCAGCTGGCAGGACGGCCCTTTCTGACTCTGGGGGAATCCTATCTCTCACCTCAGCTGCTGAGCTCAGCACTATGGCCTGTGTGAAGGGTGGGTTCCTTCTGGCAGTCCCCCTCATGGCCAGCCTCTGTAGAGCAGCTAGAAGGCACTGGCCAGGTGCGTTTTTTTATTCCTAAGGACAGCTTCTGTGTCCCAGCAATTGAAACCTGGAAGCCCCAGCAGCTTACTGGTTAGAAATGTGTTTTCTGTAGAAGAATCTTTAGCAGTGATTTTGCCAGAGTGCGGGTTTGGGTTCCTGGTAGGGTCTGATTCTCCTTCACAGCAGCTCTGCCCACACACCACCTTTGTGTTTGCTGCCCTTCTGCATTTTCTGTGACTCTGGCCTGGAGTGGTTTGGGGCAGGCAGATTTTCTCCCCTTCTAGTGGCGTCCTGCAGATACCTGCCCACCATGCCTATTCCTGAGTCTCAGAGAAGCAGAGGGAAAAGGAAATTCCATGCAAATTCATGAGTTTATTTGTGAATGAGCAGGGGATTTGCAGATCTAGTGCACCGGCTGTGCCAGGTCAGGGATTCCTCTGCAGAGGTGAAGGGAGGCAAAGGGAATTTGAAGAGATAGTGAGGAGGGTTTTTGGAAACCTGAGTTTTTTGGAACAATGAGTCTTGGCTTATAGGATCGATAACAAGGTGTCATTGGCCCAAGGTTGGCTAGGCAGCTGGTGGGCAGGTGTCTTTGCAGAAGTGTTTTTTGTGCAGAGTGGTGGGTACAGAGTCTTCGTGGTAGTTCCTGCTATCAGGCAGTTGTGTGAAGGTCCCTCTCAGGGCTTCCCCCAGGTCCATTTCATCATTTTGATCCTGACATTTTTCACAATCACATTAGTTCTCATTGGTTTTTATTCTTTGTCTCTTCTTCTGCTTTTGAAAGCAGTACATGGTCCTGAGAAAGTTGAGAGGAGGAAGTGAGTGTGACTCGGTTCCCAGAGATAGTTCCTGTCAGTGTTGTACACCTTCCCGTCTTTTGTGTAATAGCAAAGGATATATTCATGTATACTAAAGTGTCTCCTGGGCCAACCAGGTGGCATGGTGGCTAAGCCAGCTGGATCCCACATGACTGACTTTGTAGTTCAAGCACCAGACTTGGCAGCTTGAAAAACATACCAGGTGCATGTGCTTGCATGTCCAAAATCCTGAGAGGAAAATGGAGAAGGGATTGTAGTGAGGCCATCTCCCCAGGGGGTGATTTCTCACTTTCCCAAATGTGCACTCCATATAGCAAATTTTTTTTAAAAAAAAGTATCCTGAAGCCCACCTTCTCCTTCCCCTTGACTTTTTTTATTTTCGAGAGTTTTTTTTTTTTTTGCTATAGGGCGTGTGTGTTTGCCAGAGAGACAGACAGAAAGCGAGAAATCACCCCCCAGGGAGGACGGCCATGCCACAATCCCTTCTCCATTTCCCTCTCAGGATCTCGGGCACACATGGACATGCGCCCGGTGTGAGTTTAAGCCACCGGGTCCGAGACTTGAACCATGGTCGACTACATGGGAGTCTAGCGACATAGACATTATGCCAACTGCTGGGCTCAACATTTTTTTTGTTTTAAAGAATTATTTTTATTTATTTATTTTTTTGGAGAGGTTTTTGCTATAGGGCACGTGCACTCGCCAGACGGATGGAGAGAGACAGAGAGACAGAAAGCGAGAAATCACCCCCCAGGGGGGATGGCCACGCCGCAATCCCTTCTCCTCCATTTTCCTCTCAGGATCTTGGGCACGCACGCACACGCGCCCGGCGTGAGTTTAAGCCACCGGGTCCGGGACGCGAACCGTGGTCGACTACGTGGGAATCCAGCGACATAGTCATTACGCTAACTGCTGGTCCCAAGAATTATTTTTATTTAACTTTGTTTGTTTGTTTGTTTATTTATTTATTTATTTATTTATTTTTAGTTTGACCAGAGAGGGACAGAGTGAGAGTAAGAGAGAGAGAAAGTGAGAAAGCAAACTACCAGGTCTGGGACTCAAACCACGGTCAGCCACATGGGAATCCAGCGCCCTTAACCATGCTACCTGCTAGCCCCGCCCCTTGACTTTTAACTTAGTATTTTGTCTTACTGGAGTGAGCACAACATCTAGTAACTTTCTGGATGCAAGGACAGTTAGTGGTTTGAGACTTTGCCATTCTAGCAGTGCCCTTAATCTGGATTGGTTTGGTGTTGAATTCTTGTTACATAGTTCCCTTGGCTTCTTGGAGGTTTTGCTGCCTTGGCTGTTAATGTGCTTGATTTCCTCACTGTGTTAAGGCAGAAACATTCTGCATCTATGTCTTCGGCATGAGATCTGGGATGTTGCCCACTGCTGGGCATTTGGAGGGCATCCTCTGCCGGGCTCTATGTCAGAGCTCTGCACACTTCCACAGCTGCAGAGCCCTCTGTCTTGGGGAATTTTCTTATGATAACTTTCTTCTGCACCCTCACCCCCATCTTTTGCCTTCTGCCCACGTCTTCTGGCCTTGGCATTAGTTGGCTGTTGAACCGCTTTGCTTTGGTTTTCATCTCTCCCAGTCCGTCTCATATTTTTTTCCCTTGTTCTGCTTTTTGGGAGATTGCTTCAACTTTATTTTTCAACATGTGTGAAAATTTTAATTTTGCTACTAATAAGTACTATTTTTAGTAAATTACTGCTTGTGATGTTACTTTTAATTTTCAAGAGCTCATTCTTGTCCTTGGAACGTTATTATGGCTGCCCAGTCTTGGATCGAACACCTCATCTTATGTCTCATGAGGCTGAGCATTGCTTCTGCCTCAGAGTCTTGCTCACCTTGTGTGTCTCCTTCACGGGGTGCGCCGTCCTCCTCGTGCAGAAGAGGTTTTCCTTGGCTATCTTGTGATCCCATCTGCCTGTTCGTGACCAGGCATGTGTGGACACTTTGTCGTTTGATTTAGTAGTGCCGTGTCTTCAGGTGGGTGTGGGCCTGAGTGCATCTCATTTCAGTAGTGACTGCCCTCTGCATTACGGCTTGTGTGGGGATGGACTCCGCAGTGGACTTGTCTTCGTATCACGTACATGCCCCTCCCTTTATAGTGTGTAGGCTCGCATTTCCCTCTCTTTGATCAGTGCTGGGTTGAGCACTGAGGCTCTGTGTGCATCTGTTGTTTCCTGAAGGTTGTACTGGTTGGTGCTCCCATAAGGGCATGCCCTTACTTTGCTTAAATTATTTATTTATCCTATTTATTACTATTATTATTATTACTAAGTTGGCTGTACGGTATGTGTGCTCAGGAGAGAGACACCACACACACACACACACACACACACACACAGAAAGTGAAAGAGAGGAAGTGAGAAAGCAAGCCACCAGGTTTGGGACCTGTCTGCCATGTGAGTGTCCAGTACCTTGACCACCACACCAGCTGCTGGCCCTGTGGGCATGTCCTTTCATCTTTTCCTAAACTGAGGTGGGATGGATGTCATGCTTCTTAGCCCTGTGCTCCTTCTTGTGCAAATACACGTAGTGCGTGTGTGTCTGCACGTGTGTACCTGGCCCAAGACAACAGATGTGGTCTTTGACCTCCTTGTATGTGACAGTCTGGGTGTCCTGTGTCCTTGGCCTGTTTTGCTGTAGGGTCTCCCACTTTCCTTGCTGCTTGCACGAGCCCTGTACATGGTAATTAAGGTCAGAGAGTCTTATTTTCATTTATTTAAAAAAATTTTTTTCTCTTGCCAGAAGGTACATATGCTCACCAGAGAGAGACAGACGGGGGTGACTGGGCTGTGTGGGGGAGTGAGGAGTGAGAAAGCAAGCCCCGTGTGATAGTCCCTTCTCCTTCCTTTCTCCCTCCTTTCAGGAGTTTGGGCATGTATTTATGCATACCCTGCGTGTTTCTCAAGCTGCTGGGTCCAGGGCTCAAACTGTGTAGTTGGCCATGTGGAATCTAGTTGCCTTAACTACTAAACCACAAACTGGCCCCTAGAGAGCCTTTCATTTGTGAGGGTGGCACTTGCTGTGTCCAAGTGAACTTACCCTCTCCTCTGTGTGACCCCCCCGCAGTGGTGAGAGCTTTCTTGCTCTGGAGATATGTCACTTCCCAAGACCCTGTGTGCTGACTGTCCCTTTGCTGTGCACAGGACTGCACGCTGAGGCTCTGGGAGTACAGAAGCGGCCGTCAGCTGCACTGCTGTCACCTGGCCAGCCTGCCTGAACCTGCGGAGCCTCGAGGCCACAAGGTAGCCACTCATTTATCCCAGGCATGGGTTTGCAGGGTGCTTCTCAGGCCCTGGGGTTGTGGGAAACAGTTGGAACCATTTTTTTGCTGTCAATGCCAGACTTAGGCTTTGGAGAAATTGTGTATTTCCAGTTCTGAAGAGGCCTGGTTGCATGTAAGCGGGAAATCGTTTATGTTTTACCTCATTTGAACTTAAACGACTGGTTTGCTGGAAGTCCTCTAGTTACACTCGGAAATGGAACGGACTGTGGTGCTCGAGCAGGAGCCTCACCCAGGATTTTTCAGCTGGGCAGGGTGGGGAGGAGCGGAGCCATCCAGCATTCTCTAGCCCTCACGGAGTGAACTTGTGATACCCTAGGACAGCATGCTGGCTGGGGCTTTGGTTAGGCTTCCTGGTGGGCCAGTTACAGGTCTCACTGGCTTTGCATGGTGGTTCTGCCCTGCACCAGGCTAGCTGGCGAGGACTGGGCCTTCTCTGTGCCTTGCATGGCTCTGGCTTCCATACATTTCCTTCATTTTGAGCATTCCTTCTGCCAAGCTGTCGAGTTTGTAGTTAAACTCTCCCTGCCCCTTTGTCCTCTTTTCCTCCGCTACATGTTTTTTGGCCAATTCTCCTGACTTTGGAGGCATTTTGCAGGCTCTAAAGGGCAGGCTGGGGCCACAGAGAGGCTTTGTTATCTGTTCAGCAAGTCAGTCATGGGAGTACTAGGAGTTGCTGCACCCTCCGGCCCCCTGCTGATTTGCAGAACACCCTAGTGCTGCCTTCTCTTTGCCTCTTTCACATGTGGGAACTGGGAGCTCCATCTTTGCCCTTGGCGTGGCCAGATGATGGGTACCAGGTCCCTGCAGATGACATATGGCTAGGCGGGAGTTTTTCCTTTCAGAGGTTCGCTGCATCCAGGATTGCATTCTGGTGCCGGGAGGACTGCGTGGCGCTCCTGTGTGACTGGTGAGCCTCTGCAGGCCGTGGGGAGGGAGGAGGTATGGGCCACTGGGTCCTGGGCAGAGGGCATGGATGGTGCTACTGCAGCAGCACATGCTCTCGAGCCCTGTTGGGTGGCAGCTGGGAGGGGGCGAATTGCTTCTGAGCTGGTACCTTTTACTTGCCATGAAAACCCACCAGCTTAAAGGCAGCAGCAGCCCCCTACCCATAGTTTCACTATGGGGTGACGGTGGTGGACTCAGCTTCAGTCAGTGCCACCTCAGTAGATGGTGAGAGACCTTACTGAGAGCAGAGGGCTGACGCTGTGGAGTTAGGGAGCAAAACACAATTCAGCTGCTGCTTTCTGGGTATCTTCTGGGCCCAGTGCTTTGTGCACTGCCCACTTTGTCCTAAGAACCAGCCAGAGGGACCAGCAGTTAGCGTAATGGCTATGTCGCTGGACTCCCACGTAGTCGACCGCGGTTCGAGTCCCGGACCCGGCGGCTTAAACTCAGGCCGGGCGCGTGTGCGTGCGTGCCCAAGATCCCGAGAGGAGAATGGAGGAGAAGGGATTGCGGCGTGGCCATCCCCCCTGGGGGTGATTTCCTGCTTTCTATCTCTCTGTCTCTCTCTGTCTGTCTGGCGAGCGCACGCGCCCTATAGCAAAAAAACCTCTCCAAAAAAAAAAAAAAAAAAAAAAAGAACCAGCCAGAGAGGTTGGCTTTGCTGGTTTTTAGGAATAAGGATATGGGCCCAGAGTGGCAGGGCTGCAGGCCAGGCAGTGCTGAGCCCAGGGTGGCTGGGCTGCCTGCTGCCCTGCAGGCGGCACAGCCAGCTCTTCGACTGCCTCCTTTGTCTCATATAGGGTACCTCTTGCTCTGTAACAAGCTGCCCAGAACTTAGTGACTTAACAAACGTGTACCGTCTCTCAGTTTCTCCGGGATGGGATATGGCCCAGCTGGGTGCCTGTGTTGCAGGTGCCTCTGATGTCACTACTGGCCGGGGGCTGCTGCTCAGCCTTCGCGCTTATTGCCAAGATGCTGCCTGTGTCTAACGCTGCCCGCCTGGGCCTGCTGCCCCTGTAGTAACAGTTCTCTCTCTTCCTGGGAAGCATCCCAGTGGTCTTCATCTTCCAGCTCGATGTCCACCAGCAGCAGTTGGTGTACAGGCAGCAGCTGTCTTTCCAGCACCGAGTCTGGGACTTGGCTTTCGAGGAGTCCCAGGGGCTGTGGGTCCTGCAGGACTGCCAGGAAGCCCCCCTTGTGCTTTGCAGGCCAGAGGGTGGCCAGTGGCAGGTGAGAGGTCCTGTAACTGTGGGAGAGGAGGGTCAGGACCCGTGGGTTCCTTTCAGCCTGAGTACTTCTGGGGCTCAGAGGCCTTGCTCTGAGGGGGCAGCAGCCAGAGAGCCTTCTAATCCTTCCCTGTGTCTGACATGTGACCAGTGGCCCCCATGACTCCCAGCGGTGCCTAATAGGCCCACTGCAGGAACAAGCTGCATACAGGTATCTCTTAGCACAGGATGTGGGCCCTGCTTCCAGTGTTCGTGGGAGGGTGCACTGGGTTCACCAGGCCTTTCCCCCCCTCTTGTGCCCTGGGGAGCCACACTAAGCGTGTTTGCAGTGCCATTTTAGGCCAACCTCTTTCTGATGGAGGCTTTCTGTGTCATTTCCAGTCGGTTCCTGAAAGTGCCGTGTTGAAGCAGGTCTCCAATCGTCTTCGTGGGGACTGGGCCATGTTGGAAGGTGAGAACAGACCGCAGACTGCCTGCTCTCAGGGGGTGCCCACGCCTCTGTAGGAAAGAGCAGATTCCAGAGTGCTACGTGATAGGAAAGACTGAGGCACTTCCAATCTGTGAGGAAAGCTAGAGGGTGTGTGGGGTGTGTGGATATGTGGGTGTCCTGTCCAGGAGGCGGGGCAGGGGCAGGAGGAAGGGCAACCCTGGAGGGTAGCACAGGTCGGAGAAGGCACATTGTGCTGGAATCGGGGTCGTTAGAGCTGCGTGTGGCCCAGAGGGTGCTGTGCTGGGAAGGCAGGTGGGGGTCAGTCTTTGGGGCTCCTGGAGGGTCTTTGTGGCTCAGAGCAGATGAGGGGCAGTTATTCTCCCAACAGAAGCACCTTGCTGGGGGAAGGAGGCATGTCACCAGACACCTTGCCATCAGCAAGGGGGAGGACAGGGCTGTCTAAGGAGTGGTGCTGGTCTCTGGTGTGCACAGGCCCAGGGTACTGAGATGACACCCCCCGCCACATACACATGACACACACATACCTGCTAGACGACAGCAGATCCCAGCTCTGGGTGTTCGTCCTACTTTTGTGAGCTGATATTGGGCTGACAGTGTCTGCTGAGCCAGTTTTGGCCAGTATTGGAGCTGACTTTCAAGTAAACTTGTAGTTAGTCAAGAGAAAGTGTGCAAAGCCCATTTCCCTGCAGCTAGCAGCCAGAGCTCCCTGGAGCTCTAAAAGGCTTGAGCCCACACTTAGTCTCAGAGTGCTTGCATGGTGCGGTCTGAACGTCTCCTGCATGGCCTTCCTTTTGAGACCTGCTGGCTCTGATCCCAGTGGGTTTGCGTCTGTCAGTCTTTTCCCTTAGGGTAGAAGGATTGAGATGGCATCAGGACTACAGCCTTGGGGTGATTTAGATCCCCTCAGCAGCACCCTCAGAAGGCTCTGAGGGGTCGTGTCAGGGGACCCTGTGTGGAAGCTCTCGTGGCCTATGTCCTAGGTGTGGCCAGCACGGTCCTGTCCTGCTCAGGGCCTCCTTGCTTGTGCAGGCACAGGCCAAAGCCTGCCTTGCTTTTGCTTCTCTGAGATGCTCAGCAGGTGAAACGACTGCTCACAGTCAGATGTGGGCACAGCTGGGGAGGAAGGCCGACTGCTGTGAGCACATCTCTGAAGTGGTGGGTGAGCATGTGTGGCGGCTGGGTCCCAGATGACTGGTGGTCCTGTGGAGTCTCCTGACCAGAGGGAGGCCGTCCCAGTGGCTTGCAGCCCCTCGCTGCCTCTCGAGCCTCCACGTGTACGTCAGTCTGTGTCCGTTGCCTGTTCCTGCCTCACTGTTTCTGTGGCTCAGGGGTCTGGGTGCAGCTTGGTCGGGTCCTGCAGTGCAGTCCGTCTCTGCCCACTGAGTCATCTCTAGATCACATGGACAGGGCCTGTATCAGCCCACACTGGTTGTCAGCAGGATCCAGCCCCTCATTTCCTTGCTGCCATGTGTGCCTCACCATAGGGCAGCTTGTCACAGCATGGCCCTGAATTCCTCAGATCAGGGGAGCACATAAGTGCCAACTTGGGTCACCCCCAAGCTCAGGCCCTTTGGCAGGAAGGCCTTGCAGCAACTCAGTCCCAGGTCTGGCAGGCTCTCACTGTTTGAGGCTGTGTGTCTGAGTCCTTGTCTCACCTGACTTCTGTTCTTGTTCCCCACAAAAGGCTCTGCCGGTATGGACGACAGCTTTGGCAGCCTGTACAAGGCCACCTTTGACAACATGACCTCTTACCTGAAGAAGAAGGAGGAGAGGTTACGGCAACAACGGGAGAAACGGAGGCGGCGGAAGAGCCCCTCGCCCGGTGGGCAGGCCAAAAGGACGAGGCCAGAGGAGGCATCCTGGAGCAGCTGACCAGCTGTGGGGCTGGGTCCCATGACTTCCAACTGCAAATGCAGTCCTCCCTCCTGCCCTGTCTGCCCTGGGCATCTCCCTTTCAGATGATAAAGGAGCTGACCAACTAACCTTAGGGTCTCCTGGGTTCTGGAAGGATCTGTATAGTTGAGCACTGGCTCCTTGACCTGCTGTCTGCCCCCTTCTGGTTGAAGGGAAGCTGTGCAGGTCAGTGGCTGCTTAAAAGCCACCATGGGACATGGTGCAGTGAAGTGCCTTTGGTGCTTTCTCTTCATGTTGGAGGAAGTGTTGGCCTGCAGCGGGACAGCTGTCACCTTTTCTGCTGTGCCCAAAATGTCTTCCCTGCTGGGACATCCTCCTCCAGGTACATCCAGGGTACACGGTGCATACCCTCACATGGCTGCTGTCATCTCACCTTCCAGGTGGTGCCCTGTGCACCCAACATGCTGCCAGTCGCCACATGGGGCTGGTAAATCACAAAGTACTCGCTTCCTCCCTTGCTCAGTGCATTTCACATGTGCACGGCTGCACAGAGTGTCTGGTGGCCCCCGTGTGGGAAGCGCAGGAGCGGCACGTTTTCATCATTGCAAGGCACACTGTCCTCATTCAGGATGTATGAGGACATGGCCCTGGGAAGAGCCCTGATTTCACGGGGAGATGATAAATGATGTTATGTGTATTTATTGCTTTGATTTGAATTTTGTGCACATGCTGCAAAGCAGCAGGGATGTCCCTGAATCCTAATCATCCATCAATAAAGAAGCTTTTCACAGCTTTCTGGAAGTGTTCAGCAGCAACATGTGGAACTAGTCTTTAATACCTTGAGCACACCATCCTGTGAGTGTCCTGGTTATGACTGACATGTGCCTTGCCTGATTTGATGTTAGGTTTAAGTAGTTTTAGGTCAACTAGTTGATCCTGTCGCTCCGTTGTGATCGTCTCAGACGGGAGCCATCTGCATGCTGTGATGACTGTGCTATGGGGGTTGCGTGTAAGCCTCCGTAGCAGGATCCTTTTGTGTGTAGCAGACTGGACTGCTTCACCCCTTCTGGAAGTGGTGCTGTTGTGAATATGGAGGCCCACTAACTGCGGGTGGGTGGCAGGACTCTGAGAGTGGAGGGACCCGGTGCAGGTCTTGGTCCTCATTTTTTACACCACAGGGGCTTCTCTAGTAGTCTGCTTTGAAATTCCTGGTTTTAGGAGGACTTCAGTTTTGGTCTCATTGTCAGCTTAAGATGGGTCTGACGTACTCTGTGGCCCACAGGCCAGACCCCGCCTCTGCCTGAGTGTGCTGCCTGGAAGCTAAGAATAGCCTTGGAAAGCTGGGGGCTGGTTGGTGGGGCAGTGGTAAAACAGGACGCTCTGTGAGGCTGACCGCCTGGGAGGAGGTTGGGTCTGTGTCGAGACCTCCCTGAGCACGTTAGGCATGCCCTTGTCTGTAACATAGGCCTGGAGGGCTTGCGGAGTCTGAGCCCTGTTGGGGTTGGGGGTGCACATGTGCTTGGGCTCTCTCAGAAGTAAACACTTTTTAAAAGAAAAAAAAAAAAACTTAAAAGCAAGTAAAAAGAAAATATTTTTCATAGTATGTGAAATCATATTACTCAAATTATGTCCATGAGTAAACCATTATTGGGATGTAGCCCTGCCCGTTTACTGACGTGTCCATGTCTGCTCTGCACCACAGCAGCAGAGGAGCTGCACCGGAACAAGTGGGCTGCAAAGCCCAAGGTGCTGACCTTGTGCCCTTTACGGAGAAGATTGCCAGCCCTGCGTACCTTAAGGGCCCTTTTAAATCTGTGAATTTAGAGTCGATTAATTCTTCTCTCCCTCCCTTTCTTCCTTCTGCCTGGCTCATTATCCTGTGTTGTGATGTTATCACACCTTTCCCTGACTGGCAGAATAGTTTCTTGATTTGTCAGTTTGATCTGTTGAGCTGCGATAGGAGATTTTGACTTTTGTACACACACCTTCTTCTAGTTTGTCTTATTACAAATAACTGAAACTGGGTAATTATAAAAATAGAGGCTTATTTAGCTTATGGTTTGGAGGTACAAAGTTCAGAGCCACTTCTGGCTAGGGTTGTTTTTTTTTTTTTTTAAAGAATTACTTTATTTAACTTTATTAATTTGACCAGAGAGGGACAGAGAAAGTGAGAGCAAGGGAAAGTGAGAAAGCAAGCTGCCAGGTCTGGTACTCAAACCACAGTCAGTCATGTAGGAGTCCAGCGCCCTTACCCACCATGCCACCTGCCGACCCCTGGTTAGGGTCTTGCTGAGTCCTGATCACTTGACGAGGGGCAGACCAGAAGTTTGTTTGCATCAGTCTTTCTCCTCTCCTTATAAACCCATCTATAGTCGATGGATGAGTGTGGGCCCTGATTGCTTAAACTACTCTCAAAGACCCCATCCCCCATACCAGGTGGTAAGTTTCCTCTTCATACTTTACATCCAAATCTCAACGCATACATTTTGGGGTGACACAAACTGTAGCACCCCTTCAGTTGTATTATTTTTATTCTAGTTACAATAAAAAAGTTTGTTTTTGGATCATTTTGGGGACTTGCTCTGCCTTTTTATCTGTTTTTAAAAATCTGGTTATATTTGCTAGTTCCAAGCACCTTTTCTTTTTGGTATATATATATATAATATATATTTTTTGGTTATATATATATATATATATATATATATATATATATTATTATAGTTGAGAAGTGCATTTGAACTGGCTTTTCATCAGTTAAAAACACCTGGGTAGCAGTACTCACAAGACACAGGGGGTTTGCTAACTACTGAGACACCCCCATGTTTTCTTAGTCATTCCCACCCCAACTTTCTGACATGCCCAGGAGTGATGGCCAGCCTCATGTCAGTTTACCTTTTCTATTTTTAGAGAGATTTTTGCTATAGGGCGCATGTGTGTGATGAAGAGACAAAAAAATCACCCTCCAGAGGGGATGGCCACAACGCAATCCCTTCTCCATTCTCTCAATTTTGGATACACATTTACATCGTGCGTGTGCATGCGTGTGTGTGTGTGTGTGTGTGTGTGTGAACAGAGTTCCACCATGTTGGGAATCTGCCTCTCAGGCTTGCAAGTACCATGCCCAGCTCTTTCAGAGAAACAAACCCATGTTCCCTCTGCCTAAGTCTTCTGAGCAGTTGGGTCTACAGGTGCATGCCACTGCACCTGACTTTTAGGATGGGCTGGAATCAAATTTGGGCCATGAGGCTTCAGCCTGCTGAGCAGCAACTGGCTAGGCCACTTTAGATTTCTTTTGTTCAACCCTCTGTGAGATTTACTCTCATTGCTGGGTATAGTTGTGAATGGTTCATTTTCATTGCTACACTGTTCCGTTGTGTGTGAATACCACAGCGTGTCCATTCTACTGCTGGTGGGCACTTGGAGAGTTGCTAAATTTTCGCTATTAGGAATTGTGCTGTGATCAACATTCTGGGCCCTGCCTTCTGGAACACGTATAAGCATTTCTATTGGGTGTGTGCTTAGTGGAATTGCTGGCTTGTTTACCTTAGAAGATATTGTCAATCCTTGCTAATTCAAACCCTGACCACAGATTGTAGAGTTAGGTACATTGCATGTTTAGTGTTTCAGGTTGGGATGATTCATGAACGACTGCGAAGTCCTCGGCACATAGTAACGTGTAACTTTGCAGAAGTGCGAACTTGGACCTCTGGGCTGGTTGTGGTAGCCAGGGAATCTGCTTGCCTAACTTCAAGATCTAGCCTTGGTCTTATTCTTTGTGAGGTGGCTTGAAGAAAATTTGGATCACTCAGTTTTGGATCACTAACTCTAGGGGAAGCCAGCCACAGCTTACAAAGAGGTCAGTGTGACCAGAACTGAGGCCCCCTGCGGACTGCCAGCACTAACCACTAGCCAGTAGGCTCCTCGTGCTGGAAGGAGAACTTTGTTTTTTTTTTTTTTTTTTTTCTGTAATCCCGTATGCGTTGACATGTATTTTTCTTTCTGTTTTCCCTTGTGACTTCTTTAATCCATGAATTATTTGGAAGTGGGGTTTAATTTCCAAACATTTGGAGTTTGTTTCCCAGGCTTCTGTTGCTGCTGCTGTTGCTGCTGATTTTTGGTCCTAATTCTGTTGTGCTCTGAGAACACCCTTTGCTGCCTTTCTCCCTTTTTGGTGATCGAGCCTTACTTTATGCCCCGCAGTGTGCGGTGGTTAAGTGTGGATTCGAGCAGCACGTGTGTCATTCATTTGTTAGCTGTACAGACATGAATTCAGTCAAGTTGGTAATAGTTGAACATTGTTAGCTGCTTAATTTTTGCTTCTAACAATTATTGAAAGCAGTACTTAAAGGGCCAGCAGGCCACGTGTTGGTTAGGGTGCTGGACTCCCATATGGCCAACTGCAGTTCGAGTCCCAGACCTGGCAGTTTTCTTTCTCACTTTCACTTTCTCACTCCTTTTTCTCCCTTTGTCTCTCTGTTTCTCTCTGATCAAATAAAAAAATACTAATAATGATAAAATAAAATCAAATAAGTAATTAAAAAAGAAAACTACTTAAATAACTATAATTATGGATTTGTATAACTTTAAAAAAATTTGCTGTAGGGTGCTGTGCTCACTGGAGGGAGACAGAGAGAGACAGAGAAAGTGAGAAAGCACCCCCCAGGAGGTTGACCACACTGTAGTCCCTTCTCCATTCTCCCCTTAGAATTTTGGGTATTCATGCACACGTACCTAGTATGTTTTTCAAGTTGCTGGGTGGTCTGTGGCTTGAACCATGCTGTTGGTCATGTAAGATCCAGCTGCCTTAACCACCACTTCACTCGCCTGATTTGTATAACCTATTGTCTTAGTTGTTTTTGCTTAAGATATTTTAGAACTCTGATACTCTGATATTAGGTGGACATAGGTCTTCTTGATTAGTGACTACTTTTTATTATGAAATATCCCTCTTTATTTTTTATATATTTTTAAAAGGTTTTTATCTTAGGGTATGTACACTTGCGAGAGAGAGAGCGAGCGAGCGAGAGAGAGAGAGAAATCACTTCCGGGGAGATGGCTATACCATAATCTCTTCTCTTTTCTCCTCTTAGGATTTTGGGCATGCATGTATGTGTGCCCAAGATGATTTTTCAAGGCACCAGGTCCAGAATTTGAATTGTTGTAAGCCATGTGGGAGTCCAACACCTTAACTACCATGCCACCTGCTGGCCACTCCCTTTTTATCTTCTTTCATTGCCAGAGGGCGTGTGTGCTTGCCAGAGACAGAAAGAGTAAGAGGGAGAAAGCAGTCCCCATTGGGCAAGATCATGCTGCAGTCCCTTTTCTTCCATATATCTGTCTGTTGGAACTTTGAGCATGCAAGTGTACCTGGCATGTTTTTTAAGCTACCAGGGCTGGGAATCGAACCATGGTCAGCTGTGTGGGATCCATCTCCTGTAATCACTAGGCCATGGGACTGACTCTCCCTTTTTTCTTAGTTCTGTTCATTGTTCTGAAGTATGTGCATGGGTTTTTTTTAAAAGAATTACTTTATTTAACTTCCTTCCTCCCTTAAAAGAATTACTTTATTTAACTTCCTTCCTCCCTCCCTCCCTTTCTTACTGTCTTCTTTCCTTCCTTCCCAGAGAGGGACAGAGTGGGGAGAGAGAGGGAAAGTGAGAAAGCAAGCCACCAGTTCCAGATTTGAACTGCAGTCGGCCATGTGGGAGTCCAGCGCCCTTAACCATCTTGCCACCTGCCGGCCCCTGAAGTGTATGTTATCTGATATTGCTTAATATAACCATTCTAAATTGCCTTTGATTAGTTAGCATGGAACTTCATTCTTAATTTTTAAAAAGTTAATTTTCATGGGAATCAAAGTGACACAAGCATCTTCAACAGAGTCTCCTGCTGTGGTGTAACCTCACCTCCCTCCCAGCTTCCCAGACAGTGGGGATCATGGGCATGCATTCCTGGTGTGTCCAGCTTGGCTGGGGAACTAGTGCTTATGGAGACATCACCGCAGTAGCATGTTACCACTTCCCCACTGAGCCGGCCCTCCTCTCTTAATGTGTGTATGTACTGAAAAAAATTTTTTAAAGACATGTCTTTTATTCCCTGAATACTGGATTACAATGGAAATACAGTCTGAACCATATGTAATTTAAAATACTTTAGGAGTTACTTGTAAAAGTTTTAAGAAAGCAGATAAAATTAATTATATTAGTTATTGGGAAAGTCATAACTTTTTTTTCTTCCATTTTTATTCATTTACTTTTCATTATCTTAAATCCTTGAGGGGTACAGCATCCCATGGATTCTGTGTCCAGTGGCCTTAGCAGGAAGGTCACTTCAGAATTTGGCTTGAACCATGCCACTGTTTCCATGGGCACGAGTAACCTTTCCCCAGATTGCTCTGGTTTTATTTGGTTTGCCACCAGGGGTCACTGCGTTGATTTTTTGTTTTGTACACTTAAGTACGCCTCTTGCCTAAATAGAATTCCATTTCATCTTGTGCACAAACACCTTCAATTTTCAGAAGAGCTCTGTGCTCCCTTTGGGTCCTGAGATCCCACTTATAGCCAGCAAAAATGGCTTAGGACCACAGCCTTCCAGACATTTAGAAGCCCTTTTAGGAGCCGTGCTCTCAGCAGGCCTCCATGGGCTCCACGATGGCAGAAAGATAAAAGCGAGGTCCGGCCCATGACGCATGGTGTGAGCTTTGGCCCCACCGTGCTCGTGCTCTGTTACCTCATCTCAGTTGCGGAGATGAGCCCACACCCCGCAGCCCGGAGCTGCTCTCTTATAACCTTGGGCTTGCTGCCAGCCCCGGGCTGGTGTGTGATCTGCACTTGATCATGCAAGTCTGCTGACTGATCAGAGTCTCACTGTGCCGAAATGCACAGCACAGCTTCTGCTGGACACCTTTTGCTCTGGAAGTCTGGGTGTTTGGCACACCCCTGGCAGAAGTCTGTTGAGAGCCCTGGGCGCTGATCTCTCACAAGCTCCCTGGCAGGTGACATCTTAATGTGTCGTCAGTTTCTTGATGGGAGATTGGGTATGCCCTGTATGACTCCTCAGGGAGAGGACCCTGGCAGCCTGTGCTTGCTGCCTCTGGGGTTCCCTTCATGTGTCTTTTCCCTTTGCTGACTTTGCTTGGTGTCCTTTCCTTGCAATGGTCACAGTTTGAGTACAACTGTGCGGACTACTGGCTGATTGCTGCTCTGGAGAGGGTTCCTGGGTCCCTTGATGTTAGTCGTATATTTGGCGTTTGTTTATAGTATGTCGTTACTGTTTTTGCTTTATACCTGTCCTTTCCCATAGAGCACGCAGTATCACTCACTGCTACATATAATACATTAAAATATTGGGTTGTCGGAAAAGTTATGACGCATTTTTGCACAGAAAAACAGAAAAAATACAACATGTCTTTTCTGACAACCCAGTAATTAAAATTAGTTCCAGATGGACAGTTGTAAAAAGTTTCCCATCTTCAGCAGTCTTGCTGCTCCGTCTCTGGTCTGCGTGGTGCCTGTGTTGTGCTCTTCATTCCAGGCCTGCTGTCAGTACTTGGCCCCTGTAGTGCATCCTTTGCCCTGCTCTGTGATCCTGGAGCTGGGCCCTCCGTGCACCTCTCCTTTGCCCATTGGCTGGCAGTGTTAAGCTCTGTTACTGAAGGGAGCTGAAGGGACAGCACAGGAAGAAGAGGGTCTTTTCCTGTTTCCTAAGGTGTGTCTGCCAGCATCACAGGGACCTCATGACCCCGCCTAGGTCTTCCCCAGACCCTAGTGAGTCTTACTGGTACCTCAGCAGGAGCTTCCTGCTTGCCAGGCCTGTGGCACCTTCGTGCACTTCACCATCCCACATGTCACAGCCACACTCCTTCAAACGAGGTCTGAACCTCAGCCACAGTGGGGTCTAGAACCTCACCAAGATCCCCAAGTGCACCGCTTCTCTAGGTTTGCGGCCTTGGTCCTGGTGGCGGCTGCTCCCTGCACTTCCCATGCTGCTCTGCTCAGAAATCTCTTACTTTAGCAGTTAAGCCTCTGCTATGATTTAGTCATTCTTTATGTTAAATTGAACCTCTTCAAATCATTCCTCTTCCATGGCTTCAGTCTCTTGATGAATATACATGCTTGCTTTCTACCGTATGTAATGTTTCTCTGGCTGCTTGTACGATTGTTATCCTCATTGGTTTTTGCAGTTTGATTAGTGGCTTTAGAGTATGCACTTTTGTGTGTGTTTATTTTTTTTAAAAAAGAATTATTTATTCAATTTTATTTATTCATTCATTCATTTTAACTTGACCAGAGAGAGACACAGAGAGAGGATAAGTGAGAAAGCAAGCCACCAGATCTGGGACTCAATCATGGTTGGCCATGTGGGAGTGT
The DNA here is from genome assembly GCA_026018925.1 of Tupaia tana. NCBI lineage: Eukaryota > Metazoa > Chordata > Mammalia > Scandentia > Tupaiidae > Tupaia > Tupaia tana. The sequence continues at coordinate 136,546,354 of JAKSZU010000001.1, forward strand.
CCAGCGACTTAACCATCACACCACCTTTGGCTCCTTGTGTGTGTTTATTTAGGGTTGTTTAGCTATTTACATATTCCCCCTCCTCTTGCCTGATCTTCTGCAGTTCCGGTTACTTGTAGAGGGAGACTGGTGACCTGGCTCTCAGGCCATTGAACCTGCTTATCTTCCTTGGGCTTTTTATCTGTGCTGTTTGGATAGATTCTTCTATACTCTCAAATTCCCTGAATGATCTCCCTTCCTCCCTCCCCTCCTCTCCCCTCCTCTCCCCTCCCCTCCCCTCCCCTTCCCTTCCCTTCCTTTCTTTCTTTTTCTACCAGAACATTTATTGCCTAATTGTTGAAATTCTTAAGATGAACTGGATACTGCCTTCTCGGGTTTGAGTGGTGTTCCTTCACAGAATCCATGCCTGAATCTGTGGTAAAAAATTTTTAGGGGGACCAGCAGTTAGCATAATGGCTATGTCGCTGGACTCCCACGTAGTCGACCGCGGTTTGCGTCCCGGACCCGGTGGCTTAAACTCTCGCCGGGCGCGTGTGCATGCGTGCCCAAGATCCCGAGAGGAGAATGGAGGAGAAGGGATTGCGGCGTGGCCATCCTCCCTGGGGGGTGATTTCTCGCTTTCTATCTCTCTGTCTCTCTCTGTCTGGCGAGCGCACGCGCCCTATAGCAAAAACCTCTCCAAAAAAAAAAAATTTTAGGTGCCTCATTTGATCAGTCCTAGTGGTATTTCGTTTTTTAGCCTTGGCACTCCAGTTTCACTTTCTCTTGTGCGAGGCAGGGTAGCCACATTTGCCACAGGTCGACTTCTGAAGGTGGTAGGCCTTAGAACAGATGATGGCACAACGCGTTTGTCTTACCGTGATGCCTCCCAGATGATGACGTTCCCTTCGTCATCTCGCTTCGGTGACTGGGACCAAAGAGCTGCTGATCTTTTTTCTGAGGTGTGTAAGCTGCTGTTCCTCCAAGGCTGTTTTCCACATGAGATGCTGTGTTTTTCATCTCTAAGTGTTTGATTTGGTCTTTGTTTGTCTCCCTTTTCTAATCATAATCATGTTTTTATTTTTAAAATATTTATTTGAGAGGTTTTTGCTATAGGGTGTGTGTGTTTGTCAGAAAGACAGAGAGAGAGACAGAGAGACAGAAAGTGAGAAATCACCCCCCGGGAGGATGGCCACACTGCAATCCCTTCTCCTCCATTCTCCTCTTGGGATCTTGGGCACACATGCACACGCGCCCGGCATGAGTTTAAGCCACTGGGTCCAGGACTCAAACTGCAGTCGACTACGTGGGAGTCCAGCGACATAGCCATTACGCCTACTGCTTGTCCCGAATTATTTAATTTTTTATTATTATTTTAAAATTTGCTAAAGGGAGTGTGTGCTCACCAGAGACATAGAAAGAGAGGGAAAGCGAGAAAGCAAGCTACCAGGTCTGGGTTTCCAACTGTAGTTGGCCATGTGGGAGTCCAGCACCTTAACCACCACATTACCTGCTGGTCCCTAATCATGCTTTTAAAAAATTATCCTTGAGTATGTAGAACATGTTTAAAATTTTGTTTCATCTCTCGATCTGTTCCTGTTGACTTAATTTATTTTTGGCTATGGGACACATTTCTCTGATGAGTGTTTCTAGTAAAATTTTGATTGGGTTCCTGACATTGAGTTTTTGTTGTTGAGTGTTGAGTCTCATTATAGTCCTTTAAAGAACATTTTTTCTGACCATCAGTAAGCCTCTTGTGGATTAACTGATGGTTTGCAGATTATTTTGTTTGTTTTTTGAGAGAGTTTTGCTATAGGGTGCATGCCCTAGGAGGAGGAGGAGAGAGAGAGAAAGGGAGAAATCACCGCCTGAGGGGATGGCCACACCACAATCCCTTCTCCATTCTCCTCTCAGGGTTTTGGCCATGCACGCATACATGCCCAGTGTGAGTTTGAAGCCACTAGGTTCGGGACTCAAACCGTGCTTGGACATGTGGGAGTCCAGCAACGTAACCATTATGCTATCTGCTGGTCCCTGAAGGTTTGTTTTTAAGCTCATGAGGGTGGGTCTGGATTAGTCTTTCCCTAAGGCTCTTCAAGCATGCCCCTGGTATCCCTGTTGAATGTCCTGAGTTTTCAACAGAACCTGTATGTTCCTCCTGGCTAGAGGGAACAAGAATGACTTCTTGGCCTGTACAAGATCTGGGAATTATTTGTCTTAACCTCCCCAAAAGTTATTTGTTTTTGTTTCATGGGGTGTCACACATGCTGTGGTTTGGGTAATGGGCTCATGTGTTGGAATTTGTCCCCAAGGTAATGGTGCTGGGAGGTGGTGTGACCTTTAAAAAGAATACTCTCCTTCAGTGTGGATGGGCTTCAATCCTGTAGGCTGGGAATGTGGAAAGGCAAATGGAGGAAGTGGGAAAGTCTGTTTCCTCTTCCTCTCTCTCCGTCTCTGCACATGCCTGTTGACCTATCTGCTTTCCTCTGCATGTTTTATTATTTATTTATTTTTAGAGAGGTCTTTTTTTTGGGAGGGGACGGCTATAGGATGTGTGTGCTTGCCAGAGAGACAGACAGAAAGCGAGAAATCCCCCTCCCCAGGGGGGAGTGATGGCCACACCACAATCCCTTCTCTCTCCATTCTCTGGGATTTTGGGGGCATACACACCCGGCATGAGTTTTAAGCCGCCAGGTCCGGGACTATATGGGAGCCCAGTGATGAACCATTACACCATCTGCTATTCCTCTGCGCATTTTCATGTAGCCCGATGCCAGCCATGTGCCACTGGACTTTACAGCTACTAGAATCATAAGCAGAAGGAACCTGTATTCATTATAAATCACCCAGCCTCAGGTATTTCTCAGTAACGTAGTAACTGACCAGCATGGCATGCGTTGGTTGGTATTCAGGCAAAGTCCCAAGAGGGCCCCCTGCATATTGTCCCTTTCTGTGCAGCTCCCTCTTTTCAGGTGCTCTGCCCCAGATCCTGCTGCCCTGGCCTCCACACCGTGATGAGTTTAAATGTACATACATCTGCACCACCTTTCATCCAGCTGCTGTCCTGTCTTACATCAGGATCAAACTTTATAACGACTTCAGCTATTCCTTGTCAGGTCTCTATTGAACGAATGTACAGATCAAAAGAGGGAGGCTGTCTCTTCTGATGAGTCCCTATAAACATCTGGCCAGATCTGTCCTTTCTAGGGCCAAAAGAACATAGTTGGTTTTTGACTAGTTGGTGATATTGTCAGAGTTTAAGCTATGACACTGTCATGTGATGGGGAGGATATGTGGTTAGAGGGATCCCAGATGGCCCTGTCTTCACCTCCTAACTCTCAGAAAACTTAGGGTTCATGACCATCGTAGCAGTGCTGTTGAAAAAGGGGGTTATCCTCGTGAGAAATGCAAACACAGGCCTGTTAGTGTGGGAGGTTTTCAGGAACTAACTCTCCCCAAGGCTACCAGGTCAATATGGAAGCTCACTTTGCAGTGGCCCCAAGGAGGTGGCCTTCCAGTGTCTGGCCATGGTGCTGAGGCTGGCCCACAGCAGTGGACACTAGAGGACCAGCTGCAGGTGAGGGCCAGATGCATAGCCATGTGTGAATGACCAGGGCCTCCCATAGCCAGAGGTTACAGGGATCGAAAGAGCGCCCGACTCTTCACGCTACTCTCAGGGACAAACACTTAGTGATTACATTGGGACTTGAGCTTCTTGAGAGTGCTAGGACTTCCGAAGGCAGGTCAGGACCATCCAGATGAACAGCATGAAGACTCCAAACATTGTGCCCCCCCCCCCCCCCCCCCGCAGGATGCTCCCTGTGATGATGGCGGCGTCATTGGGGTTGGGGTCCTTCTCACATTCTAAGGAGGAAGCACATGCCTTGGGCATCAGTCCCTGCCTGTCTTGCCCGGCCCCTGCATGTGCCCCCAGTGCTGCAGTCCTGGCCTAGCACCTAGCTGGACAAGGTTCCCACTGTTCTAGCCCTCCCACTGGAAACACGGTCGGTCCCTGTGGTTCCAAAGGCAATTGAAGGGCCGCCTGGCACAGCCTTTGTTCAGAGCAGAAGGCAGAACCTGGAGGGCTCTTGGACACTGCCTGCTGGGACAGCTGATCACCTGGTCCCAGAACCTACAGAAATTCTGTCAGTATCAGGGTAGGAGATGGTGCCTCGGGATTCGCCCATTTCATAGCAGTGTACGGGAAGGAGACGCACAGAGTCTATGCTCACGTTTGCTCACCCCTGGGGAAGTGTCTGCAGTGGCCAATGGCAGGAGAGAGACCTGTGCTCAGGTAGGTAGGGCGATGGCCATGCCCACAGCCCGACCATGGACAGAGGCTGATACTCAGTGGCAGCCCTACTTCTGTTGGCCCTGGCACCAGCGTTGGTGCTCTCTGCTGCCTACCTGGCTTTGTCCTCACAGAGGTCACGTGACTAGGCTAAGCTTACACAGACCCAGGTGTGAGCCCAATCTGTCCTTCAAAGGACCCAAAAGGGTCTGTAGCCGAGTCTGCAGCCACAGGCACATGAATGGCTGTGTGCCCCAGACATGTGACATGGGTGGGGGCTTGACTCTTACCCCACCTTCCTCAGGTTTCCATCTCCGGGGAGGGAGCTGTGTGTGTGTGAAAGTTGGAAGAGGGTACCCCCAAGTCTCGGTCTTGCAGGAGTCCTGGTGGGTGGCTGCCCAGGCCTGGCATGGTCACAGTGGCCCCAGGCACTGTCCTCAGCTTCTGCGTGTGAATGTGGGAATTCCCAGGGGCTTATGTCCAAATCCCTTAAAGTCCATCCCACCATGTGTCTGGGTAGTCCAAGCCTCAGTGCCCAGATACCTTGTCACTGTCACCCAGTGGCTTCCTGACTGACCCAGCCCCCACCTTCCCACTCCATGTGCTGGGCCCCTGGTCTCTCAACCCATCCTCTTCTCCTGGGCCCACCCAAGAGCTGGCCCTGTCTATGCCACCCCCACCCTGAATCAGCCCTCCCCTGTCTGCACTGTCAGTTCCTGGACCTAGCAGCAGCCTCTGACAGGTCTGTGTCCACCTGGCTGCCAGGAGAGCCTCTAAGAACAACTTTTCCTTCTGAAAACCTGCTAATGGCTTCCTGGTAGTTCAGGAACAGACCTGACCCCTCCTAGGGCTGATGGATACCGTAGGACCACACACCTTTCCAGTTCCCTGTGGAGGCTCTTTACCTGCCCCCCCCCCCCCATCCCCCTTTGGTCTTTGTGTCCTAGTGACCCGGCTGCAGTCCCAGGCCTTGTTGGCACTGGTGTTCCCATCCTCTTGGAACATAAACCCCAGGAAGACCGGGTTGGCATCTCCCAAGTTCACAGCCCTTACGGGGCCTGAGAGTGACAGAGGTCGAATGAACCGACTGGGGGACAGCAGACTTGGGCTGAGATCAGCTCCTGGATTTTCAGAATTCCATAGGCTCCCGACACAGCTGTTAGGTCTTGCCTGCTGTCAGTGGGAGAAAGCCTGGTCAGGCAGTGGGTCCCACAGGTTATTTAGGGTGGAGTGGAGCTGCCCCGTGCTGTGAGTGGCCTGTAAGGAAGGCACAAAAGGGAGAGTGGAGCAGTGGGTAAGAAGATGGCATACTGGGCCACCCAGGCCAGTGGAAGAGACCCTGTGTGCAGTCTTGGTGGCTGGAACTTCTGTCCCCACATCCCACCTGCCCCGAATCCGCACTGTCGGCCTCACCTCGGTTCTCATCTACGTGGACTTCGTATCTGTCCTTCCCATCCAGCTGCCGCAGTGTGTAGGTCATCCAGCAGCCCTCCGAGTCCCGCTCCTTGCATGTCTTGCCCCTTATGGGGCTGTCCAGCAGGTGCAGGTTCTGACACTGGGCACTGCAGTTCTTTCCAAAGGGGCCCTTGTCGAATTTCAGGCACTCGGCACAGGAGCTGCAGAGGAGGTGCTAGGACTTGGGTGAGGGCGTGGAGGGGGTGGAGGGCCTGGGTGGTCAGCAGTGAGCAACGCTAGGGCATGAGTGGGGTCAGGGGGAAGCATGGAGGGTACTGGGAACTGATCAGGTGCCCAAGAGGACTTACAGGCCTGACCCCTGCAGTAAAGCCCCTCTCTGCAGGTACACGAGGGGAGGGCAGTGGGTGCAGTGGGTGTTGGTGGGGCTCCCAGGGGAGCCTGGCAGGAAGGCCACGGCCACTGCACTCCACACGCCTCTGGTTCAGGCAGCCCTCGGTGGACTTCTGGCACTGGCAGGCCGAGCCATCGTAGCCCTCCGCACAGTAGCACTTGCCGCAGGAACAGCGCCCCCTCTCTGAAGACAGCAGATGGCACCCTGCCCTGAAGCCCCACCCACACGTCTGCTCCCTCCTCTGTCATCCCCTGGCTGCCGCCATCCCAGCACCTCCTGGGCCCTGACTGTCCTGCCTCCGCAGCTTCCTCCTGCAACCCCCCTCCCCCACCTGGCCTTGGTGGGCTGCTCTTCTGAAGGCGTGTGCCTGAGCAAAGGGCACTGGGGGCCATGCCCAGGCCCTGCTGTCCCCCACCAGCGGCATGTCCACACTGGCCAGGGTGGGCCTCGGCATGCCCACCTGCGAATGGGACCTAACAGGCTAACGAGCTGTGACAGTTGCCCTGGTGTTGCCCCCGACCCTCTCCAGGATGCTTCACCTCCTGGAGGCAGAAACTGAGAAGGGCCTGCCACCACTGAGTGGCCGAGTGAGCCTGCGCCTGGCTGTCTGTTCCCAACTCCCACTCTGTCCCCACTTGCTGCTCTCCGGGGCCGGGGGAGGGGAGCCAACAGACAATAAAGCCCCAGCAATAGTAGGGTCTGTGCCCTGACGTCAGGCTGTGACAAGGTGGGAACCTGGCCACTCACTCTCGCCACCGCAGACTTGGCCGTCGTAGCGCTCACAGTTGACGTCGCACTCGCAGTACTGCTCGAAGATCTGCTTGTTGGGGACGTCGCTGGCATGGCACACACACTGCCCGCAGATGCAGTCCCCCAGCCCTGAGCAGATGATGGAGTTGTTGTCCTTCCGGCAGCTCCCTTCCAGCTCCTGGCTGCTGCGGCCCTGCGTCTGGCACTCACAGTTTTTCCCGATGTAGCCGGCGTCGCACCTGGGGCGGGAGGGCCTTCCAGTCAGGCCTGACCTGCGGCTCAGGACAGCCCTTTCCTGCGGGCCCCTTGTCCTTGGTGGAAAGCACCTGCATCGCATCTGGCCTTCGCTCCCTCCAGGGCCTGCTGAGCACTTCTGTGCTAAGCGGGTGGCAGGCCCTGGGCATCCAGACGGGAGAGGTCCGCCTGTCCAGAGGGTGACCCTGAGAGCGAAGGCAGACTCGTGGCCTCAGCCTGGGTGCAGAGCCCTGCTGGCTCATCGCAGAGCTGCGTCGTGCACACTGTGGATGGCCTGTGCTGGGAAAGCCAGCCTGTCGCTGATGGCTGGTGTCTGCTCTCACATGCCCCAGGCGCTCGGCTGGCTGGGGGGGACCTGGCACTGCCACCCGCCTGCACTCCCCACCCTCACTCCTCTGCTGCAGCCACTGCGTGCTGACCAGGCAGGCTGGGAGGATGCGGGGATAGCAGTGGGCTGGCCGCAGGCTCCTAGGTGCCAAGGTGAGGTACCTCGGAGATGACTCCCAGAGCCTGAGTGCCCTGCTGCGGGGCCCACGCTGACCAATGGCCCAGTGCGCCCTCAGAGTCTTCTCTGTGCTGGCCCCAGGGCAGCTCACCCAGGGCAGCACAGCCACAGAGCGCATCACAGTCACAGAGCTGCAGTGAGGAGGGGAGCAGCAGGGAGGCCGAGGGCTGGGGACAGCACGGTGACCAGGGATGGACTGGCGAAGCAGTCAGGAGGGGAGACAGTGGTGGCAGCACGCAGGGCAGATCCTGGGGTGGCCCAGCAGCCCTGGCCAAGAGGCTGTGGCTCTGGGCTCTGGGAGATGGGGCGAGGGGACAGAGGGATAGGATGGGCAGCCTGGCAGGGCATGGTGGGGGCTGAGGGCATGTGGAGTCACTAACCGAACTCTGGTGTCCTGGGACAGGGCAAGCCAGTGGCCTCAGGAGATGTGAAGGCCATCGGGGAGCCTCTCCCCCAAATCCTGCATCTCTGGGCCTCGGTTCCCCATCTCCCAGAAGGGAGCGGCTACTGGAGCCAGCCATTTAAGGGGGTGTGGTTCTGCGTGGCTGCCCCTCAGGGGCTGTGCTGAGAGCTGAGTGTGGCAGGTGGGCACCCAGCCCCGTAGGAGGGAGCGCATGTTTTGGAACAGCAGGGATCAGAGGAGGTCGTGGGAACGGGAGTGCTCCACGGACTCTGGTGAACAGCCTCACCTCTGACGTCTGAGGGGCTGAGGCCCAGATAGGACCTTACAGTGGAGTGGTGCCAGGAGCTGGAGGGGCAGTGATGGGAGGAGGACGTCCCTGAAAGGGGACAGTTCCTCTGTGGGTCAAAGCTGGAGCACCCTAACCCAGGCATGGGGCCTCCCTGTGGGGCACAGTGTTCCCTCCCTTCTGCTGGAGGCGGGGCGTGGGCCACAGGGGCCATGGCATGTGTGTATGTGTGCACACGCACGCGCATACGCATATCCAGGAAGTGGCTTAAAGGGCCCAGGCTCTAGTGGCCACCTGTCCTGGGAGGCACTCTGGCTATGTGATGCCCTGGACATCCTGGCCTGATGGCCCTGGGTCCCGAGGTCAGAGAGGCAGGCCCATAGGAAACAAGTGAGGCAGAGTGGCCTGCCCCAGGCCTCAGGCACCTCCCGTGCAGCTCCTCGCACCCCTGGGTCTCCATCCCCTGCGTGCCAGGCCCCCTGCCTTGGGCATTCCATGGCCAGACAATAGGGAGCACAGGTTGGTGTTGTTGAAGATACCCTGGGTCAGAGCCAGGGAAAGGACAAGGGCTTGGGGAGGGGCTCTGGGTTCAAATTTCTCTCCACTTTCCTCTGCATGATGGTGCCTGGGGCAGGTGCCATGGGCCTGCACCTGACTCACCTGCAGACCCCTGCCTCACCTGCAGACACCTGCCCTGAGGGTCAGAGGTGGATGCCATGGGCCTGCACCAGCCTCACCTGTAGACACCTGCCCAATGGAGTGGGGTGGGGTGGGTGCCGTGGGCCTGCACCTGCCTCACCTGCAGATGCCACACTCCAGGGAGCCCTTGCCACAGCAGAGGCTGCGGTCCTGGCTCTGGTCCCGACACTGGCACTCGCACTGGGGAAGTGCGTCACTGTGTCCGTGAAGCCCAGCAGCCGGATGGTGAAGGACTGCTCCTGGATGCACTCTGTGGCTGTGACCTTCACCTGGAAAGTGATCTGTGGGGGAGAGAAGTCTCAGGTGGGGATGCTCTGGTCAAGACCCCGCTCCTGTTCCCTTGCCTGGCCTGCATGGTCATGGGAGCTTTCTGGGATGGAGGGCGCTGGGCTCTGCAGAGCCCTGGGAGGGAGCAGATGAAAGAGCAGGAGGGGCTATCCTGGAGTACTCCCGGGATAAGGAGGGGCGAGAGCTGAGCTCAGGAGATGCAGGCTGATGTAGAAGGCCGCAGCGGGACCAGTGGGCTCCTGGAGGCTTCAAATACTTCTGGCCACTCATGCAGTAACAGGAAGTCTAAAGTGACTTTGTAGGGGATGATTTGCCACTTATTTTAAGAGAGGGGGAGAGAGACAGGGAGAGAGAAAAAGCATCCCATAGTAGGGCATAGTCATGCCACAATCCCTTCTCTTCCATTTCTTCATCCCGTTGGGATTTGGGGCACACTCACATGTGCCTGGCATGCTTTATCATCCATGTGGCTGGGATTTGAACTGAGGTCAGCCATGTGGGATCCAGCTCTCTTAACCACTAGGCTAAGGAACCAGCCCTGAATAATTCAATCTGAATTACTAGGGATATAATTCAGTGCCCATTTCTGGGCACCTTATGGCTCATGCCTTAATGGTTAACAAAAAATCAGGAAAACAGGGGACCAGCAGTTAGCGTAATGGCTATGTCGCTGGACTCCCACGTAGTCGACCGCGGTTCGAGTCCCGGACCCGGTGGCTTAAACTCACGCCGGGCGCGTGTGCGTGCGTGCCCAAGATCCCAAGAGGAGAATGGAGGAGAAGGGATTGCGGCGTGGCCATCCCCCCTGGGGGGTGATTTCCTGCTTTCTATCTCTCTGTCTCTCTCTGTCTCTCTGGCGAGCGCACGCGCCCTATGGCAAAAAAACCTCTCCAAAAAAAGAAAAAAAAAAAAAAAAAAAAAAAAAAAAAAAAAAAAATCAGGAAAACAGACTAAGCCAGACTTACCTTGCCCTGCTGGGCATGTCCAGCGCTGGCCCAGGGGGCACTGTCATTGCTGGTCCGTGTCCTCACTGGGCCCACTTCGGGACTTGGGTGCTCCTCTCTTGCATTGTGAAATAAGACACCAAGGGCCAAGGAGGGCGTGTGTCCTTGCTGATCCTCTCCCTGACACTGAGGACATGAACCTACATGAACTGGCCTGGGTGGGGGATGCTGGCCACTCCCTGTCCTGCTTGTCCCCCAGAGGCCTCAGCTTGCCTGTGTGCACCTTCCATCTGGCTGGCCCTTCCCAAGCTGGGGTGGACACCCTCGGTCACTTACCGGGACGTTGATCTGCACCCCATTGCAGTTCCCTCTGGGCTGGTTCACGTGGGACACCCCGTTGCTGCAGAAGGAGTCGTAGGTCACCTTCAGGTTGTCGGGGAGGGTGTTGTGGTCCAGAAAGACCCTGGAGGAGAGTTTCTGTGGGCAGAGAGCAGCCAGGCTTGGGGATGTGTCATCTGCTGCCCTTGTGGTTTGGACCCGTCTGCATTTCTCATTTCCTCCCCTCCCCAGTATGAAGGGAGGACAACCAAGTCCTCTAGGGGCTCAGAAGGGTGTGACAGGGACAGCAGACTGCCAGCCAGTCCTGCCCCCAGGACAGGCCAACTGTCATGGGTCAGCCCCATGAGAAAGGCTTGAACTGCTCCCCTCCCCACTGAGTGCACAGTGTCTGGGGGTGAGAGCTGGGCTGCATGTAGAAGTGGTGAGAGACAGAGATGGAGAAGAGAGACAGAGAGAGCGACACCAGCTGAGCAAGCCCACAGTGGGGGCTCCTCACAGGTCTTCCAGGTAAAGACAGAATCTCGGACCCGCAGCGATGAGTGCAGGGAGCCCTGCTTTGGGGACTTGGGGCTCACAAGAGGCTAAAAGGGACGATTGGAACCTTGTCACAGGGCTCTGACTGACCTCAGTGACAGTGTTTATTAGCTATCCCAACACGCTGTCAAGGCACCAGGACAGCCGGCCTGGAGGAGTCGCAGGCCTGACTCTCAGGAGGTCTCACTTGGGGTGGATTTTCAGAGCACTGGGACCTGCTCATCGTTGTGCCTATGCACACAGAACCCCTGGGCCCCAGAGGAGCCACCTTGGGTTTGCCTGCCCGGAAGGCAGAGGGTGGCAGGGTCTCTGCAAGAAGTGTTTCTGACAAGGCTGGAAGGTGGTTTCCAAGCCAGTGTACCCTGAGCGTTTCCATAGGGTCCCGTTTCTGGGGCCTCCTCCCCACCCCAGGTGCATTATCTGCCCCCAGCTGCCCAGCCTCCACTTCTCCATGGGGCCAGCAGGGAAGAGCCTGATGGAGAGCCTGGGGCTCATGTTGTAGGTGTGCCCAGGGGGAGTCTGGGTTGCACATGCCAATGTCATCAGCGAGAGAGGACTCGGGGCTGCCCTGTGTAAGGTGGCCAGGCCAGTGTGTCCCAAGGGGCTGAGAGAGTCCCACAGGGGCTGCAGGAGGTTGCGGGGCTCCTACAAGGCAGGGGCTCTCCTCTGTTGGCCACCCTTCTATAACCTGTAGTGGGAGGGCAGTCTTGTCAGCCAGCATGGCGGATTCTAGCCCACCCACATCTGGCGGCCCTAGATTGGCTGCCGTGGGACACTCACATTGTAGGCATTCTTGATGAGCTGGACCACGTTGCTGGAATCCTCAGACAGCTCCCCGACAGCCGACTTGGGGATGATCTCGGTGAGTTTCTGTGGCAAGACCAGGCACACACAGCTATTAACAGACCTAGTGCCAGGAGCCTCCCATGTGCCATGTCCCTAGCCTCAGAGAGCACCTGCTCAGGAAGGCTCAGACAACCCCCAACACACGTTCTCCTGTGACTTAGTTTGGTTTTGGTTCCAACTCCTGCTAATCAAGGCATGTATTGCAGACTGCTCCACCCACGGGATGGAGGATGGAAATGTCCTCTGTGAGCACCAGCAGGGTCTCCCTGGAGGATGTGACCCGGGTCGTCAGGGGTGTCTCCTCAATGCAGAGGCTGGCTATTGACTATTCCTCAGTGAAGTTCACTAGGCTCTACATTTAAGCCTTCCAAACTTTCTCATATATAGCTTCATAAAAAAATGTTTACATCACATGTGTGTGAGTCTAAAACAAAGATTTTTCCTAAAATAAATAAAGTATCAGATTGGCAGATCCTAGAGTCTTACGTTCCAACAAAAATGGAAATACTGCCACCAGGATCTAGACCCACACTGTTGGTATCAGCGAATTTCAAGGACAGGGACAATTGTTTTGTGCCCCCACATAGATGTGCCAATACCCAAAGGAAGCCACAGGCTCCCTCACTACTGTGCTCCTGCCTTGAAGCCGTGGCCTGGCCAGCCTGCCCACATGCCCGGCCTGCAGAGCAGAACCTGAGCCTGGGGCGGTGCTGGTCTTGTCCTCACTCAGCTGAAACAGTGAGGACCACCCGTGCTGCCCAGCCCCGACTCCGCCCACCTCATAGGTCTTCACCATCCTCTTGGTCACCGCAAAGATGGGCTGAATGTTGCTTTTGGCCAGCTTGTGTGCCAGCTGGCCCACCGATGGGTAGTCCTGGGGAGAGGAGACGCCGTTAGCCGGGGGCAGGGATAAGCCTTCCAGGCCTCCCATCTGCTCTGCCTGGTGGAAGTGGCTGCCCAGACCCAGAGTCACCAGCCTCTGCTCAGGCTCAGCCTCCACGTGCCACCCAGCGGGCTTCTCCGAATGAGGTTGCAAACGCCATGAAGTCACAGGATCATGAGGGACGACGACACTGAGGCAGTTAAGGGAATACTGAGAGTCGAGATGGGCTTTTGGGTGGGTCGGCGACAGGGATTCTCATGGTGAGTAGCTGCCCCAGAGTGTCAAGGTCAACCAAGTGGGAGTTCTATTTTGAGGGGTGCACATCATGGAGTGCTGGATTTCTTCTGGGGAGAGAATCTGAGACACCACCCCACCTTGGTGGCACCTGCTCTCAAAACTGACAGGTGCTCAGTTTCAGGTAGAGACTCACGAACACAAGATGCCACCTTTCCCTGTCCAGTTCTCACACCCTGAATTCTACCTAATGCACCCCAGAGTCTGTGTCCTCTTTCCCCAGCTCCATTTTCCTCAGTGGTCCCTGAGGCCCTGTCCCAGCTTGGGCGCTTGCTGGTGGCAGAGAGGGTCTCAGAGAGGAAGGAGGGAACGAGGGGCAGCTGCCTGCACAGTCGAGGCGGCTCACAGCCTGGAGAGCACATGGGTCCTAGGAGGTGGGGTACAGACCCCGAGGCTGCAGCTGAGCAGGTCAGAGTCTGCAGGGCCCTCCCCTGGCCTGGGACTGAGTCCCAAGAGACCTGACACTGCCTTCGGACTTCTAGAAGTTTCTTCATGAGTTTGTTTTTAGGTCAGAAGAAGCCAGGCTGTGGCCAGATGGTCCAAAAAGGACCTCGCCCTGTCCCCTTCTGCCCTCCCTACAGGGTCATGAATGTCCCTTCCCGACCTGCCAGGCACACTCAGAGAATGCTGGGGCATTCACAAACTTGTCGCTGTGTCAGTACATGTTGTTCTCCAGGTGGCAGCACCCATCACTGGGAGCCAGATTCCCGTCACCCGCCAAGTGGAAGTCGATGTCCGTGGCGAACACCAGCAGCTGCGAGATGTTGCGCCAGCCAATCTCCTCCTGAGAAGAGGGCGGGGCCACCTGCCTTGCTTTCCCCAGCTTCCCATGGTGTCTCTATGTCCAGCCCACTGTCCTGTGACATCCCAAAAACATTAAGATGACAACTTCTGGGACCAGCAGGTGGCATGGTGATTAAGGTGCTGGATTCCCACATGGCCAATTGTGGCTTGATTCCTGGACCCAGCAACTTGAAAATCATTCTGGGCACGTGTGTGTACACCTGAAATCCTAGGGTAAAAGGGAGGAGAAGGGACTGTGGCATGGCCATCCCCACTAGGGGGTGGTTTCTCACTTCCCTCTTACTGTCTCTCTCCCGTAAGTGCATGTACCCTATGGCAAAAACTTTTAAAAAAAAAACGACAACTTCCAACACTCCTTAAGTATAAGGAGCGAGGGGATGCGAAAGCATGCTTGGATTTAAGAAGAGACACCCTCTGCAGCCCCATCATTCCAGACCTGGGGTAAACCCTAAGGGGAGAATCCCGAGGAGGAAAAGGCACTCCAGAAGCATTCCCTGCGATGTGGAAATGTCGCCGTGCAGGAGAGAAAGGAGCTGAAGGAGAACCACAGTGAGGCCAAGGACTGGAGGGTGTTCTGAGCAGGTGTGTGCGGGCCTCACACACGCTGGGCTGTGACCTCATGCCAACCCCAGTCAAGGTGTCCACACCATGGCCACAGCATGCCAAGCGCAGAAGCTGGGGTGAGAGTGGCTTGCCGGGGTGCAGCGTGTGCAGACCTAGGGCCCTGGTCCTTGTGGTGTGAATACGGCCCACGGCATGGAGGCAGGTAGGGACCCTGGGAGGGCACACACACCCTCTGGCCTGGAAGGGAGGAGGGGCTGTCGTGCTGCAGGAACCCGGAGCAGGCTGCCCGAGTCCAGCTGTACCCGCCGTCACTCGCATGATGTTTAGGCTTCACAGGCGAGCCGGGTCACAAGTCAGCAATGACGTCTGTGGGTGATTTCCAGGGTGTCACCCTCTCTCTGCCTGTCCTCATTGACTGGCTGTCCTGCCTGGGGGCAGAGAGATGCTTGGGGGTGAGTGGTTCCCTCCAGACCCAGGGTGGCAGGCAGGGGGCTAGGTGGGGCAACTTGCCAACCAGGGTGGTGGCCCTGCAGCTCTGGGGGGAGGCTCTGAGTGGCAGAAAATTTGGGCCCCAGCAGGGGCAGTGCCTCACCAGACAGGCGGCGACCTGCATCATGGTGTCCAGCCCACCCTTGGGGGTGTTCAGGTTGCTGGAGATCAGCTGCTTCCCCACCTCTGTCTGGAACTGGTAGGAGTTGTCTGTCAGCTTCAGCACATGCCTGAAGGTATTGTTCACGAAGGACCCGAGGCCTGGGGCACACAGTGTGAGCCGGGGGAGGTAAGGATGGCACGGGGCAGCAAGTGGGTCCAGAATAGTGGAGGGAGACAAGCAGGGTAGAGGGCAGAGCCTCGATTTCCTTATCTCATAGTGTTAGGTACCAGTTGACATGAGCAGGGTGTGAGGCCTGCTCCCCTAGACAGAAAAGTCCTGACCAGTGAGGTCTGGCCTGTAGTCAACAATTTCTCATACAAAGGGTAGTAGTCACCCATTTTCCCTCATCCCCACTCCTCACAGTTCCTATGCACCTGAAGACAGAACTCCTGCTCACCTTGCCTCAAAGCCAAGCCTCCCCTCTTCCCTGCTTGCCTTGAAGTTGGGCATATGCACTAGGCTGGGGCATGTCCAAAACTGCATGGCGGTTTTGGCCAACCTACCCACCAGCGGCTTTGGTGATGCATTCTGGGAAAATGCATGCACGGAAATATGTGGGTTAGGTAAGCCCCTGTCAATCAAAGACAACCCCATGGCATGACCAAAGGAGAGAGTCACCCAGGAAAGGGACTAAGAGTGGGAACCAGGGCCATTGTAAAAGAAACTCGTCCAGGTAACCTAGGGCTGGTCTGACTTCAGCCAGCTTGCCCTCCATTCTCGAGTGTGCTTTGCTTAGTCGAATGAAGTTTAGAGGCCATCTGCTGTCTGTGGACATCCACCTTCAGTTCTTTGTTGACTCATGCCAAGAATCAAAGACCACAGTCTACCTACTACCCAACTGTAGTAGGGCAAGGGAGGAGGCGAGATGGCATACGTGGCAGTATATCCAAGCATGAGTATACATACACACGGCCATGTACACATCTGAGTGTGTGCAATTACTCATATTCGTGAGCATGAGTATGTGCATGTGTGTTCCTACATGTATGTGAGCCTACCCGAGTGTGGATATATACACCTGGTCCACATATGTGACCAGGTATGGATGTGCATGTGGACGTGGGCACGCACAAGCAAGCGTGTGAGCATGCAGTCATATGTCCCAGTGTGCATGTGCACATCCCTATGTGTACAGGAGGAGGCAGTGTGCTGTCTGGGGGCAGTGCTGGGTGGCTGAGGAGTCCCCTTGTCCCTTACACACGTGCATTTCTGAAACTTGCCCTTTGCGAGTCAGGGCCTGTCAAGCACTGAGACCCCTCAGCCTGCAGAGTTTGCTGTGACTGTTTCTTTAATGCGAGAACTACAGTGTAGTCTGTCTATTTTGTGGTCTTTAAGTTTTAGTAGTTAGCACTATAAGTCTTTTTTACGGATATAAGATACATTTAGCACCACAAGACTTTCCTCTTTAAAGATACTGACAAATAAATAAAAGAAGGAGGAGGCGGAAGTGCAGAACTGAGTGATGTCCACAGTCTGGGGAACCAGGCACTGGGCGTGGCCCCTGGCAGGGACAAAGGCCATACTCAGCCCTGTGGACACCCTGGGGGTTTGCTCTGTCTGGAGCCCCCGTGCCCTGCCTGGGACCTGTGACTGTGGAGGGGGTGGGGGCTGGGGCTCCTGGGATCAGGAAAAGGATCGAGCTCCCAGCCTGCAGGGACCACAGGCCTCACCAACGCGGCCGGACTCAGTGATGTCGTTAAGGGCCCGGAGCAGGTCGCCGCCCAGCTTCTTGACGTTGATGAGGTCGTCGAGCATGGAGTAGGAGAGGTCCATCAGGTAGTACAGGTCGATGGGGTAGCCCTTGGCCCGACGGAAGGTCACGTTGAACGCCGCCGCCTGGCCTGCCACAGGGATGAGAGTGAGTGGCTCTGAGGACCCGGGCAGGCTCTGCACTGATGTTCCCCGCCCCCCACCAGTGCCCTTCACCAAGGCCTGGCAGGGGGCTGTGGGTAAGACTCAGGACACCAACGATATGAGTTCCAGGGAAAGAACACACACCCCCAAATACGGGAGTGTCCATGTGTGTGGACTGAATATGTGTCCCCGCATTCATATGGAGACCGTAGCTGGACCAGTCCCCTCTGCCCACCTGCCCGCCCTCCAGCCTTCAGCTCCTTACTGGGCAGCCGGCCACAGAGAGGGAATAATGTGTGGACCTGTCCTTGTCCTGCCTGACTGTGGCACCCTGGGAGAAAGTGTGTGTACACACATGCACACTCACACAGACACACATCACACAGGCGCCTATGTGCACTGCTATGGTTTGAATGCCTTCTCTGAAGGTTCACGTGTTGGAACGTTAACTGCCATTGAATAGGATTAAGAGGTAGAAAATGAGTCTGACTATGATGTTGAGAAGTGGGGCCTTTGGGAAGAGATGAGGGTCAGGGTGGGGCTCCCATGACTGGGTACTTGTGAGTGTACAGCAGACACAGACACATGCTTGTCCTTGCTCTATCTCGCTATGTGACAGCCTGCACCACCCTGGGACTCTGCATGGGTCCCCATAGCAGGAAGACCCTTACCACATGTGGCTCCCTGACCTTGAAAATCTTGAGCTAGATAAATATCTATTTCATGTATCGCCGTTTCAGATCTTTAGTTATTGGGCAATAGAAGGGACTAGAACATGTGCTCATAACACTCATACCATAGCTCAGATACTCACACACTCACCACCCCGCACACACCAAAACACATGCCACACCCCAGGCACATGTGAACATACATGCACACATACCCACACTCATATCACACAACACCACACACCGTACATGCACACACACGGAGCGTACACACACACTCATTGTGTGCCCTAGGGCCTTGCAGCTGGTGCTCCTGGCTCACCCCTGCTAGGTCTCTCAGCTCTCTATGGTTCCCTTTACCCTATGGGCCAAGGTTTAGCAAACATATTCCAGGAAGGGCCCATGATTTTGACTTTGCGGCCATGTGGTGTCTGCAGTCGCCATTGGCAATCCAGGCATGGTGTGCCTGAGCTCCAGGAACACGTCCCAAACACCGGCCTTTGCAGGCTGATTGGGAGCCCTGTTTCTTCCCTTCCTGAGTACAAGGTTCAGTGAAGGGCAAGTAGGCTGGGTGGGCTGGGCCCGGACATCTCACATGACATTCCTTACCTAGATCCTGTAGCCCTGCTCCAGGAACCTGTGGCCCCAGGGCGCTGTGGTGCTTCCCCTGGTGCTCAGCAACCTCACCTGCCCTCACCCACCCACACCTGTGCTCACCTGCACACCTGCCCTCACCCCCCCCCTCACCTGTGCTCGCCTGCCCTCCCCCATTCATACTTGTGCTAACCTGCTCTCACCTGCTCTTATCCATGCCCCTCCCTGGCAGCACTTTGCCCCGGCACCTCAGAGACACTTTGGGGGATGTAGTAGGTCACTCACTCCTCCAGTACAGGGACCACCTCCTAAGACAATCCTCCCTGACACCTTCCTCACCACTGAGGCCTAAGCACAAGCTTAGGCCTCCAGTGACACCCTTGCTAGTCTGTTTCCTCACTATGAACTGGGCACAAGGATAACATGTCAGAACTGCCCTCTAGGGGTCAGCTGGGCCAGGCCCTGGAGTTCACGGTCAGCGTGGAGGTCCCAGAGCAGATGGGCTTATGCAGTGTATAGGGAGGGCTCTGTCCTCTGCGGCCCTCGTGGACACCTGGCCCCACACACAGCACCCCCACGACCTCTTCTCTGAACCCCCTACCTCTTTGTGGCCTCCCATTATGCCATCTGGTGGGCCCTGCCCTCTGGTAACTAACAAAAAACAAAAACAAAAATGATGCAGAACACAGAGTTAAGGAGAGCCCTGAGGCCCAGAGCCCTGGCTGCAGACAGTGGGGCTGGGGAAATCCACCTGGGCAGAGGGAGGAAGGGCTGAGTGCAGCTCAGACTCACTCATGGGGTCTCAGCAGTCCTTGATCCTCATCGGGTGCCCAACCTGGACACAGGCCCCATGTGGTCAGCTGTGGCGCCCAGAGCAGGGCTGAGCTCAGGCTGGAGCTGGGACAACCAGCATGTGGGGGTGCCCAGCTCACCCCAGTGCAGGCCAAGCCTACCTGGCCTCAGGTAAAGCGTCACTTTTTGTCGGGACAGCTGCTTCTGGCTCCCGGCCTGGTCCTCCTGAGTCTCAGCAAAGCTCCTGGGGTCCATGATGTCATCAGCTGCACAGCCCTTTGTCAGCAGCTGCTCCACGGTGTCACAGCGAATGGAGTCCGGCTCCCCTTTCCCAGTGAAATTCTGCGGGAGGGGGAGTCAGGTGGGGAGGAAGTCTGCTGCCTGGCTGCATGACCCTCAGGGACTGAGGCCTGCTTCTCTCCTCGTCTGCGCCCAGAACTCAGGACAGGAGTCCCTGTGGGGTTAGGGGAGCTGGATAGCCATCCAGGGAAGACCCCAACCTCTAGACAACCTCGCTCTTCAACTCCCAGAGCACACCCAGAACCCTAGGGGCCAGGGTATACATCCCCAGCCGACAGCAGAAGAAAAGGCTCCAGCATCTCTAGCCCAGAGGCCCATCAAGGAAGGAAGCTTCATAAGTCCAGCCAGGGAGTGCTTGGAGGAGGGTATGGCCAAGATCTGGGGAGATCCTTGGGGAAGAGTGAAGTCAGTGCCTGGGGATCCCTGGGGAGAGGGTGGTCCATGGGTATAGGCAGCAGTGCAGGAAGTCACTTATGTGCCCTGGCGCCTCGGCCTTCACCCTTCTCTCTAGAGGGAGTCCCAGTGGAACACACAGCAAAAACAGAGAGGAGGTAAGATCCAAGGTGGGGCCTCTCTGCATGTACTCTGTGACCGGAAGCTGGACTGCACCTCTTCTTTCTCTATCCTCTGGGTGCTACTCAGAACTCTGGAGCTGGCAACTGCCCTCCTTCCAGAAGCATCTCCCCGGGGCCTGCTGCCCATCTTGGGGCACAGGCTTCCCCTTGGGGCTGGAGTTGGCTTAGAGGCAGCCGTGTCTGTCTGTCTCTGTCTCTTTCAGACAATCCTAGTGGTCTCTAGGCTCCTGCCCCATGAGAAAATGGAACTAGTGGCCCTCCCAGGGCTGTTGTAAGCAAAGACAGACTAGCCCAGGGTTGAGGAGGCGGCAGGTGCCGGCCCTACCGCGGTTCTTACCAGCTTCTGGCACAGGCTCAGCCAGGCCCTGACTCCACGCAGTCCCGGCAGGTGCTGACCTTGTACTTGGTGCATTCCTGGGGGAGGGCTGGGGGAAGGAGACAGGCTCAGTGAGGGGGCCATGCCCACGTTGGCCATGCCTGCTGTGTGGGAGGGGGCCCCAGGGAGCGTGGAGGGCCAGGTAGAGTCTGCAGCTCAAAGGGGACTTCAGGAGGGGTCTTGCATCAGCCACCCATCCCCAGAGGTGCAGAAGTTGCCTTGGAGAAAGTTGGAACCACCAACTCTGACAGTGGGGAGACTGAGGCTGTGCCTGGAACTGCCCCACACAGCCTGGCTCTCCTAAGCACCCTGGTGCTCTGTCTGGGAGACTCTAGCACAGGCCTGTTCTGCCCATTGGGAGTGTAGCGCATGGGGTGGAGGAACTCACCAGGTCCTAGGGACAGCAGCCCCGCCAGGGCAAGCAGCAGCGGATGCCAGCCTGGCATGTCCTGTGGAGGGAGGGTGGGATGTGCTTGCCAGGCTGGGCTGGTCATGAGCCCTCCTGGTGGTCTGGAGTGCACCGCTGGTATGCCTGGCCTCCCGCCACCGAGGGGTGTGAGGGTCAGGGCAGGGCCAGCACATTCGGTTACCCTGAGTCCTAAGCTGGGGCCTGGCCACCACCATGCAGGGAGGGAGAGGAAGAGGAAGGCTTGAGTGAGCTGGTGGTGTGGCAGCAACACCTGGCCAAGAGACCACGGAGAGTGGGCAGCAGCCTTTGCAGGGACACATGTGCATACACATGGACGTGCCATGCGCCACACACACATGTATGCTTGCACACCATACATGTGCAGATATACAAAAACACAGTTCACACATAGATCATACATGTGTAAACACATGTACACACCACATGACACACAACACACATCACTTATAAAACACATACACACATGCCTGCATATACACATACACTACACACACCACATGTGTACACCCCACGCACACACTACACACAGCATATACACACACACCCGATATACACACCACATAACACACACCATACATGCACATCACACACACCACACACAAACCATAAACCTACCACATAACACACAGAGAGTACGCAATACATACACACACATCTGCTTCCACAGCGTGGTGCCTCACACTGTGCCGAGGGAGGGCCATCGCCTTTGCGTGCCAAGTCCTCAGGGCAGTGAGCCTGTGTGTGAGCAGAAACTCGGTTGGCCCAGTTCTCAGTGGCAGCAGAACCAGGGCGAGACGGACACAAACTCGAGGCCCTGTGAGCTCTGGGACCCTGAGAGAAGCCTGCCACTGTGTGCCCACTGACTTCCAGATGACCTGGGGCCCCTGCATGTCCCTGGGGTCTGCATACTGGTGCTGCCCCAGGGGGAAGGTCCACTTGGCCTCAGGATGACTTCTTTAAGGCTGTAGTGGCTCCAAGTGGAGGGTGGGGAGCAGCCCCCCTTACTCCCCAAGCTGTTCTGACCAGTGCAGTTAGGGGGTCGCAGACTTTACCAGGCCTGAGGGACAGTCCTGGGTGAGGACCCAGCAAGGCAGCTCCCTATCCCTCTTGTGACCACAGACTGGACTTCCCAAAACACATACAGCCCTGCATGAAATCTCCTCAGATCCTCCAGAGGAAACTGAGGGCCGGGCAGCAGCAGGATGTGGACCCGGTGCTGATTGCACCTGTGTACACCCCCCACTGCCAGAGAGAGGAGAGCACACTGCATACCTCAGTTACAGCAGGACGACCCACAGACCACAGTGGCCTGGCTTTAACCACAGGAAGCTGGGTGGAAGAGGCCAGCCCTGGGGAGGCTCAGAGCTGGGCTACGGAGAGGAGTAAGGCCCCACCCCTGCCCCATAGCTGAGCCCAGATGCTCAGAGGACAAATGGACAAAGGCCAGTCTCCAGGAGGTGGGGCAGATCTCAGAGCCTGGGCAGCCAGCCCTCCTCTATGAGGGAAAGCCAGGTAGGGCAGCCCTTCCTCTTGCCAGCAGCCAGAACTAGTGGCCCAGGCCTTCCTGAAACCAGCGTCCCCAAGACCTGAGAGAGCAAGATCCCTCCAGGCTGCCCTGCTTCGGTTTCCCTTATGTAACTGGCGGTGATCACAGGACCTGCCCCAGCTCTGCAACACGTTCATGGAGATCCACACTCGGTGCCTGGCACACATGGGCCTCAGCTCAGCAGGACAACAGTGAATGGGGAGACACCTGGCCACTGCTGTCCTGGGGCCCCAGGGCTGAGCCAACAGGAGCTCAGGCTCCTCTCAGGCCACCTGGGCCCAGTCTGGCAGTGAGACACCAACAGGCCATGGAGGTGTGGGCACCTCTTCCTCCAGTCGCTGGGCTCTGGCAGAGCCTGCCCAGATCTCAAGGTGCACAGGCCACTAAGGAAACCGCAGTTTGCACCACAGGCCCTGGGCCTCTGCCCTGCCCACCAGGGAGACACCAGAGCAACCTGGGAATAACTGCAGGAGGTGGTGCTTGTCACTAGGTCCCCTGCACCACGGGTCTGGGTTACCTTCCTCAAGCCCCCTGGAGGTTGGCTCTTCACTGGCCTGCACCCAGTGGATCCTACTCTGTGATGGACAAAGCCCTGACCCCCCCTCCCTCGTACCCCAGGCTCTGAGCAGGGAAAGTGGCTTCGGAGGAGAAGCAGAACAGGACCCTGCTAAATGTCCCCACATTCATGCAAAAGTAGAATTATGTGGCCAAAGATGAGAAGAAACACAAGAAAGGGAAACGTGAGCAGGACAGCAGAGGGAGGGTGTGTTGTGAGCTTAGACTGAGAGCCCAGCTGGACCGTCCTTCTGAGGACGGAGGTGTGGCACTGGGGAGCCCTGGGCCGGGCTGTTTGAGAAACTAGAGGCCTCTCAGGCTCATCCACCCATCAGAACATTGCAGCGGGGCCTGCCCCAGCCGTCTGGGGTTGGAGAGTTAAACTCACCTCTGTGAGCACCTCTGTGCTGACTCAGAGGCACCCCAACTCAAGTGACACAGAGAGGTGAGCAGTAAACAGTGGGCAGGCCCCACACGTGGGGAAGGTCAGAGAGGAGAGAAGGCAGGAGCTGGGACTCATTCCGGGAGCTATAGGACTCAGGGTCGCTTCTCAGTGAGAGAGAAAACGCGGCCAATGGCGCTAACACAGCTCCAACCTTTATCTCGAACGGGAGCGTTGGGACCTGTTTCTGCTTTATATAAATGCGAGCAGGAGCTGGGCAGAAGCTGGGTTCCAGCAAGAGTCAGCCCCTGACCTTAGCTCCTCAGCCAGCCAGGGAATCCCTTGGACCACTTCCAGCTGCAGCCTGGGTACAACCCCCAGGATGACCTCCAGTGGAGAATTGTGCCTGGGAGGCAGGGGTGGGAGCAGCACCGAAAAAGAGCATGTTCAGGGAATGCAGCCATCATGGCTGAAGACTCCAGGAGGGGCCACAGCTGGAAGACGCCTGCATAAAATTCTCAGCAGTAAATTCAACAGGACCAGAAAAGGGCTGTCATTCATATCTGTATTGTGGTCACCTCAACCAGGCTTTAGAAGAACCATTGGCCTGATGGACAAGCAGCACCCTGGGGGGGTGACAGATCAGCATGCAACAAGTGACTTTAGGGAGCCAGAGGCGGGGGCGGGGGGTTGAGATTGTTTCCACACAAATAGGTTCTGCAGAGCCACGCACTTCGAGTAGCAGCTGCATCGCTGACTTGGTCTCACAGTGGGAGAAGTGACATTACCTGGGGACAGTGCACTGGACAACGAAGATCACAGCAGCCTGTGTTTGGACACTCCGAATCTTCACATGTGCTGTTTGGTCAGTAAACCTCATCCCGATCCACTGTTCTATTACAGATCTCCATCAGTGAGCCTCTGCACCTTATCCCTGCCTGTGAATTTTGTGATGTATCTTTTAATCAAGTTGTTTATACAGTCAGGGGACCTGGAAAGAAAGATTGCCTGGGGCCCTGGGCACCCAGAGGCAATCTGATTGCTCTCCCTGCAGCTTTGTCCGCCTCCTCTGGAACTGCGTGTAAGTGGAATCAGACATCGTGGAGCTTTTCATGTCTGCCTTCTTTGGCTCAGCACGGTGTTGGTGAGACTCTCATGCTGTCGTGTGTTAGCACTCTTCCTTTGAACGGCTGTATATTTTCGTTGTTTGAACATGCTGCAGTTTGTTTTTCCATAAACATTTGGTTCATTTTTAGTTCTGCGCTATTATAAATTAAACTTCTATGAATATTTCTGTGCTTCTGCGCAAACCTTTTCAAGGACATAAGCTTTCATTAATTTTAGGTAATGACCCAGGGCTGCTGGGTCATTGGTGTGTTTGTAACTTTAACCCAACTGCCAGTTCTCTAAAGAGATGGTACCATTTGACCGTCCCATATCCCTGTTCATGTGACTGTTCTGTTTGTAATTTTTTTGGGGGGGAGAAGTTTTTGCTATAGGGCACATGCACTCTCTAGAAAAAAAGAGAGAGACAGAAAGTGAGAAATCACCCCCCAGGGGGATGGCCACGCCGCAATCCCTTCTCCTCCATTCTCCTCTTGGGATCTTGGGCATGCATGCATACGTGCCTGGTGTGAGTTTAAGCCACTGGGTCCGGAACACAAACTGCGGTTGACCTACATGGGAGTCCAGTGACATGGCCATTATGCCAACTGCTGGTCCCATGTTTGCAATTTTTCAAGCCACCATTTTGAGGCAAGGTTTGGTTAGAAATGTATATTCATTGTTTTTTTTTGAGAGGTTTTTGCTATAGGGCGCGTGTGTTCGCCAGACAGACAGAGAGAGACAGAGAGATAGAAAGCGAGAAATCACCCTCGGGGGGGGGGGGGGATGGCCACGCCGCAATCCCTTCTCCTCCATTCTCTTCTTGGGATCTTGGGCACGCATGCACACGCGCCGGCGTGAGTTTAAGCCACCGGGTCCGGGACGCGAACCGCGGTCGACTACGTGGGAGTCCAGCGACATAGCCATTACGCTAACTGCTGGCGCCCGTGAAATGTATATTCATTGTTGTGGCCGGCAGGTGGCCTGGTGGCTAAGGGTGCTGGACTCCCACGTGGCCAGCCACAGCTCAAGTCCTGGACCTGGTGGCTTGCTTTCTCACTTTTCATCTCTCTCAATCTGTACCTCTCTGGTCAAATTAAAATAAATGAATAAAATTAAATTAATTTAAAAAAAATGTATATTCATTGTGAGGAAATGATAGGATGTAGTGATGTTGGAAGTCTTCGTGAGGTAACTTTCCTGAACTGTGGTCTCATCTGTGCAGTGAGGCTAACAGGAACATGTGCCTTCCTGTGATTGTGAAAATTACGTGAAAAGAACCTTGTGTGTTTCTCTATGCCTTGCCTGGAGCACAGAATAAGCCCTAAGAAATCGTTGTTAGATACAGAATAGGAATCATGCGTACCGTGTGTATTGCTCTGTATAGAGCTGCAAATGGTAGGACACGATCTAAACCATTCAAGAAGTAGCTACTGAGCTTCCACTATTTATCAGGCTCTCGGGATTACAAAGCCGATTACTCTCAGGATACAAAGCTAATACAAACTTTGGTTATTATTAAGCAATGCTCCTAAGCCAGCTCTTCTTCATCTACTTGCATTGAGAGTCAGAGTGTATAGATTAC
Organism: Tupaia tana; assembly: GCA_026018925.1. NCBI lineage: Eukaryota > Metazoa > Chordata > Mammalia > Scandentia > Tupaiidae > Tupaia > Tupaia tana. Next base: position 136,572,241 of record JAKSZU010000001.1, read on the forward strand.
AGTAAACAGTGGAGGGGCACCATGGAAACACAGCCAGGGAACGCTCTGAGCCGGCCCCCTCCTCATCCTGCCTTTCCTCTCGCCTGCCTTTGTGCGTGTGCAGGCTGGGGAGGATCCAGTCTTCAGCACGTCACTAGGTTATTTCAATGGTGCAGCAGTCTGGAATAGAAGCAAGGGTTCATTACTGCTCTGGTTTGCTGTCTCTGCGATTGATCAAGTCTCTGCGATCAGCCACCTGAGCCCTCGGTGTTCCCCATATCCACGCGTACCATCTGCCTGTCCTGCTCTGGCTGCAGGAGCAGCTGCATCTGCGGGACATCTCTCCTGAACCCCAGCAGGCTGTGGGCAGAGACACCTTGGCAGGCGTGTACTGGGAACCACCAGGATAAGACTCAGGCACAGCACTTGGGGAGAATGCCCTTGGTTTTGAATCTGGGACAAGCGGCCTGTGCCAATCAAACCCTGCTGACTAACTCTTTCTGTTTTTATTTTTTAACCCAAAAATATAAGTTTACCAACCTACTGGGGAGACTTTCAGCCAGCTGGTGTGCCCAACTATAAGTGCAAAGCACATTCCACTGTGTGGGGTTTTCGTTGTCCTGAGAACAACATCAGCAGCGCCTTCAAGCCCCTCTCCCCAGAGCGGCCTTGTGCTCTCTGTTCCCCACCACCAACTCTCCAGTAACCATAATCCTGGTTTATTTACTTATTTTTTAAAAGAATTATTTACTTATTTAATTCCATTTGTTATTATTATTTTTTAAATTTGGCCGGACAGAGACAGAGAGAGAGAGAAAGAGAAAGTGAGAGAGCAAGCTGCCAGGTCCAGGACTCAAACCACGGTCAGCCATGTGGGAATCTAGCGCCTTTAACCACCACACCACCTGTTGGCCCCAGCCTGTATTTTAACTTGACTACAGAGTCACTCAGCATGTTCTTTTATGTCTGCTTCTTCATTTTCTATCACCTGTGCGATTCGGCTGTGCTGTGGAGGGTTCTCGTTGCCTTATCGGTGGTGCTGATTCCTGCTCTGGGAGATGAAGAGGAACAGAGCTGTGGAGCATCCGTGTGTGTGCATCACATTTGAGGGCGCTCAGTGTGCATTTCCAAGTAGGGGGGTTCAGTCACAGAAATGAATACTTGAATGAATGAATGACCTGGAATTAGAATGTCAAACTGAAGATGTTTGGGAAACTTCTCCAGTTTCTAAGTTTCACTTCACGTTGGGCACACTTGGCTTGTCTCTGCCAGGCACACACTTACCACTACCATTCATTCCTTTACACTCTTTCCCCATCAGCCTCCTGGTTCTCGTCAGAGGGGGCCGCAGAAAGGTGCGATGATTGGTTGGGATCGCTTATTCTGAAATCGTTTTCCCTTCTAAGATCACCAGGTTTGGGAAAAGGGGTTCTGGAGACTTTGAAGGCTGTTCCCATGGAGATGGGAAGAAATGTGATGTTTCCCGAGGACTGACACTGGCCACTGACTAGCCCTTCCACATCTGTGTTTTAACTGGTGCGTTCTCCCTCTCCTCTTTATCAGGATTGATTGAGCTTTTATTTTTCTTTCTTTCATTAATCTTTATTTTTATTCATGAAAGAACGTGTGTGTATGAACAAGAGAGATAGAGCAGCACCCTCATCACAATCTTCTCAGGCCGTGATGCCCTTCCCACAGTCCTCCATCAGGATCTGGGCCTGTGCTCACATGCTTGCTATACTTTCAGGCTGATCCGGGGGTCCACACTCATGGTCAACATGTGGCCTCCAGCACTGTAGTTCAGGACTGCTCTTAGGCCTGACTTTTCGACCCATCTCTATTGTTTTGCAAGATATTTATCCCACTTCTCTTCTTCTCATGAATGTTCTGATGAAACAAAGGACACTGACTACAGAAGAAGAACCAGAGTGGAGTAACTACCACTGCATGACGATGAGTAGTCCATTCAGTGTCAGGAAACTGAGAAAGGGAGTCCCTTAGACAAGGAGGGGATTGCAGTCACCTTGTTTGTTGTGAGGGTGAGATAGCCAGTGTAGCCAGACTCAGCACTGAGGGGCCCCTGCCAGCCACATCCACTGATGCTGTGAGGTCTGTGGAAGTTTTTCCTGCTTCCTTTAAAGTCAACCGTGGACATTGAGCTGTGATTGACCCCATGACCTGTGGGAAAATCTGTGGGAGCACGTGGAGACAATAGTCAAAAAACTTGATGATTGTTACTCTGCACAGTTTCCCCGAGGGGAAAGAGAACAAATAGCTCAGGTGGCAAGATCCTGATAAAATCATGACGGGAATTTATTGTTGACGAAGAATAGTTTAATTTGCTGAGATGAATGCATAGCAGCAGTAGTGAGATGAATGCTTCTTCTGGATGACCTATTCCCAATTTTGGTTGGGTATGTTGCTGCCCAGCTAGAAGACTGTGTTTTCTAGATGTAAGGGGAACTTTTGTGCCCTGTCCTCTTTCTCGTCATTGTACAAAATGGCTGATGCTCCAGCAGCCTTCTTGGTCTGGAAGGCACTGCACCAAGGATGGCAGAGCAGGAAGATGCTTTACTAATAAGCACACATGAAAACTTATTGTGTACTAGGCCTTGCTTAAGTGTTTTAGAAGTATTAAATAATTAAGTTCTCACAGCAGCCACATAAGTAACATGGTATGTTGTTCAAGGCTACCTCCTGAGCCCCAAGGTTCATCAAGCCACAGAGAATAGGAACATGGTGCTGGATTCCACATGGCCAAGTCCATGGTTCAAGTCCCAGGCCCGGCAGCTTAAAAAGTGTGCCAGGTGCATGTGCATGCATGCCCAGAATCCCCAGAGGAGAATGAAGAAGAGATTGCAGTGTGACCCTCCTCCCTGGGGTATAATTTCTCACTACCCAAGTCCTCTCTTTCTCTCTGGCCAGCACACATACTCTCTTGCAACAACTAAAACTAAAAATAAAACAAAAATAAAATCTTCATAGTGAAAATAAGCCACAAAATTCTCCTATTTATTTTATTAGTTTGTCATCTTGCCAAGCATACAGGAGCAGTCCCTCTAATTCCTCCTGATCTGATCCTGCAAGTGAAGCTGGAGTCTTTTAGAGGTCTCGAGATGGACCAATAAGGTATGATCCTGATCTGGGGGCCCTAGTGTGTGGGCAGGATGGAAGACTAAGGAGTCCATCACCTCCTTGACTTGAGGGACTTTTCCTTCTTCATGAGTCTGCCTGGTGAATATCCACACTTCTTGAAAAAAAAATCTCAAACCAAAACACACCAGCATATTACTTCTTCTGTGAATCCTTTGCACTCCCCACTTCATGGACCAGTACCATCTCACCTTCATTCAAGTGTTAGTAATTTTTCCTATAGTGCTTGCTCTTATAACTTATCTCACTCCACTATTTCTATCTTCTCAGCTCCGTGAAACTCTAGGTCTTAAAGGACTTTCATTTATGCATTCTGAGAACATAGCTCAGAGTCAAGGACACAGGAAAAGTTTGACATTTTTGATAGATGGACGGATAAATGGATGAATGAATGAATGAATAGATGGAAGATGGAAGAAGAATGGATAAATGGATGACAGATAGAATGATGATGAATAAATGACAGGTGGATGATGAGTGGATGGATAGATGAATAGATAGTTGATGTTGGGTGAATAATGAATGGATGGGTAGATGGACTGGCAGATAATGGATAGATAGACGAATGGATGGTAGATGATGAATAGATGGGTGGGAAGGTGATAGACGTGAATAGATGGACAATAGGTGGATGAATAAATGGGAGGATAGATGGATGATGGCTAATGGAAGGATGAATGGATGATGGATGAATAGATGAATGGGTGGGTGAATGGATGGATGCAAGGATAAAGAATTTTGCTCAGGGACAAGCCAATTATCAGCCATATACATTTGACTTCTGAGTGTCCCATTTCAGGGCCTAAGACATCTAAAGGTTTTCTGCCCAGACTTCACCCTCCTGTCCTCCAGATCTAGCCAGGTATAGCACACTGTTTATTCTCTCTGTCACTCTCCAACTCTCTCTCTTTTCTTTTCTTTACTTTTTTTTTTTTTTTATTTATTAAACTTCTTAGCTCTTTGTCGCTCTTTTATCTTGCTAATTCCTACCTTTCCTTCCTTCCCACATAGGACAAGACAATCACCAGCCATATACATTTGACTTCTGAATGGCCTGTCTTACCATATGGTTTTTACTTTTTGCTTTCATCAATTTATTTTTACTTTTTTAATATATTTTTTTCTATTTTTAATTTATTTTCTTTTCCTTTTTTCATTATCTTTTTCACTTTTCTGCTCAGCCTCCACACACTGAGTTTCTAGATAGGTCTAGGTGCACAGTAGTCAAATACTTGAATACTTTTAGGGTCAGAGTAATACTCATATTCCATTGAATCTGCTGCACAAAAGGAGAAAAACAGTACTGCTTAGAGTTTGCAGATCACCTCCTCCCACATGCCTCTGAACACTCAGATTTTACTCCAAAAATTAGGAAAAAAATGTATAATCTATCAGATGACCAGAAACCACAGCAGAGGCACAAGAAACATGAGAAGCCAAGAAAATATCTCTCCCCTAAGGGAAAAGAATAACTCCTCATCCTCCACAGACAATACAAGGGAACTTGTGAAAATGTAGGATAAAGAATTTAAAATATTCACAGTGACAAAGCTAGCAGAGATGCAAGAGCAGAGAGACAACGAACTCCAGAAGATGCAGGAGAAAAGAGACAATGAGTTCCAGGAGGGGAGGAAGTTCTTGCACCATCTGAAAGAGGAAATACACACCATAAAAAAGAATCAAACAATTGTTAGAGATGAAGGCTGTAATACAGGAAATCAAAACCTTCCTTGAAAGTATTTAAAGCAGATTATATCATGCAGAAGATCTAATCTCAGATGTAGAGATAGAACCTCTGACCTAGAAAAATTCACCAAAAAAGACTGAGAAAATAACACACAAAAATGAGAATAACACAAGATACCTTTAAACGAGTAATACTAGATGCCTTTAAATGCCCAAACATCCTGATAATTGGTATCCCAGAAAGTTAAGAAACTAACAAGGGCATTGATAATCTATTCCATGAAATCCTGGAAGAAAACTTTCCAAACCTAGAGAGACATTCACATATTCAAACCCAAGAAATACAAAGGACCCCACGTGGAATCAACCCAAGAAGATCTTCTCCAAAGCACATCATAACTAGATTGACCAAAACCACAGACAGAGACAAGATACTAAAATTGGCGAGAGAGAAACATCAAGTTACTTTCAAAGGATATATCATCAGGCTAGCATGGGACCTCTCATTGGAAACTGCAAGCAAGGAAAGAATGAGAAAATAGATTCAAAGTGTTAAGTGAAAAACAATTTCAATCCAAAATACTATACCCATAAAGATTATTTTCCATATGGGAAAAAAAAGACAAAAACATTCTCAGATAAACAAAACCTGAAAGAATTTACCAACATCAGACTAGCTCTTCAAGAAATTCTAAAGGCTGGGACCAGCAGTTAGCGTAATGGCTATGTCGCTGGACTCCCACGTAGTCGACCGCGGTTCGAGTCCCGGACCCGGTGGCTTAAACTCACTCCGGGCGCGTGTGCGTGCCCAAGATCCCGAGAGGAGAATGGAGGAGAAGGGATTGCGGCGTGGCCATCCCCCCTGGGGGGTGATTTCTCGCTTTCTATCTCTCTGTCTCTCTCTGTCTGTCTGGTGAGCGCATGCACCCTATAGCAAAAACCTATAAAAAAAAAAAAAAAAAAAGAAAGAAAAAAGAAATTCTAAAGGAGTGCTAGGAAAGCTTAAGTTGGACACACAGAAATAAGAGTACAAAAAACGGGACCAGCAATTGGCGTAATGGCTATGTCGCTGGACTCCATGTAGTCAACTACAGTTCGAGACCTGGACTCAGTGGCTTAAACTCATGCCAGGCGCGTGTGCGTGCATGCCCAAGATCCCGAGAGGAGAATGGAGGAGAAGGGATTGTGGTATGGCCATCCTCCCTTGGGGGGGTGATTTCTCACATTCTGTTTCTCTGTCTTTCTGGCGAGCGCACATGCCCTGTAGCAAAATCCTCTCCAAAAAATAAAAGAAAAGTCCAGTGAGCATGACTGTGTCTTGATCTATTTTAGGGGTCTTATCTTGAAATCCAGCACCAAAGGGAATGCGCTCAGCGTTCACCCCAGCTGGTCACCAGCAGTGTTCTGGGGCCAGTTTTGTGAACTACTTTCTGGCCCCACTGTAGAATCAATGGGCTCTCTACATTTTTTATTTCATACTGTATTCAGAGTTGAATCCAATCTCCCCCTCTGCAAAATCTCATTGCCTTGGTCTGCATACATACCACGATGGTCCTGAATAAAGTCAATAAAGTCCTTACTGTGCTTAACAAGGAGCATCGGATAACCTTTTCTCTTGTCGCTCCTGCCAAAGATTAAACAGTCTATGCGCTCCCTCTGTGTCCTTGAGTGGGCCCATTTCCTTTTGGAATTTAGTTTACTTCGTTCCTGTGACTCATCTGATGGTTTTGAGGATTATCCAGCTTTCTTCGTTGTCAGTGTGGGAGCAATGTTCTTTGCAGTTTTCTACATTCTCAGAGGAAATGGAAGTCTATGTTACGCATTTTATTGCAGCCAGAACCCAACCAATTTGCTCTGTGAGCTCATTTTTAATGGAAATTTCCTCTGCAGGAGTCCTGGGCTATATATCATATGATAAGGTCACAGCGGAAACATGACACAGAAAAGTGGGTCATTGACAAAAGTTTAAAAATAAGACTATTTACAAAGTTGTGGGCCGAGATTCGATAGCCCGGTATCCCAGGGCTCAGGAGGGCAGGCTGCTCTTGCTTCTCTTAGATCTGTAAGGACTTAGGAGGAAACTTACTGGAGTCCAGAGCTGGTGGCTGTGTGGAGAAGACTGTCAGGAGCTTGGCCCTTGGTGGGATTGCAGCCGACTTGTGGCTAGACATAAAATAAGTCAGGGTATAGGGGAACTAACAACACTGTCAACCCACATGATCTACTCAGCATGCACAGGATTCCCCCAACTACAGCACAATGTGCATTATTTTCAACTCTCCATGGAACATATACCAAGATACTTCATACTATAAACCATAACATAAGCTTCAACAAATCTAAAAGAACGAAAATAATCACACAGAGTGTGTTCTCTGACTATAGTGGGATTGAACTAGACAGTAATAATAGAATAACAGAAAAATTGGGACCTGGACAACTTTTAATGATTCATGGGTAAAGAGGAAGTCTCAACGGAAATTTAAAAAGACATTAAACTAAACAAAAATAAAAATACATATGCGGGAACCAGCAGTTAGCGTAATGGCTATGTCGCTGGACTCCCACGTAGTCGACCGCGGTTCGCGTCTCGGACCCGGTGGCTTACAACTCACGCCGGGCGCGTGTGCGTGCGTGCCCAAGATCCCGAGAGGATAATGGAGGAGAAGGGATTGCGGCGTGACCATCCCCCCTGGGGGGTGATTTCTCGCTTTCTGTCTCTATGTCTCTCTCTGTCTGTCTGGCGAGCGCACGCGCCCTATAGTGAAAAACCTCTCCAAAAAAAAAAAAAAAAAAAATACATATGCGATTTAGTTCTGGGGCACAATTAAAACAGGGTTAAGAGGGAAATTTATAGTTCTAAAATGCTTTCATTAGAAGAGGGAGGAAAAAAACTCAAATCAATAATCTAGGTTCTAACTTCAACAACAACAAAAAAATCAAAATAAACCTAAAAAGGGTCCAGCAGGTGATGTAGTGGTTAAGGTGCTAGACTCTCACATGGCTGACCCTGGTTCAAGTTCCAGACCTAGCAGCTTGCTCTCTCATTTTCTCCTGCTCTCTCTGATGAGTACTTATGTCCTATAGCAAATTAAAATAAATGATAAAAATAAATAAAAATTAAATAAATAATTTAAAAACATGTTAAAAAAAAACCCAAATGAAGGAGAAGGAAAGAAACAATAAAAGATAAGAGAAGAAATGATAAAATTGAAGACAGAAAAACACAATGGAACAGGGAGGTAGTTCTTTGAGAAAAATCAATAAAGCCTTAGCAACGCTGACAAAGAAACAGAGAAGACACAAGTGACCAATATCAGGAATGAAAGGGGAGCTATTATTTGGTTGTTGGGGAAGTCATGACACATTTTTCTGTTCTTCTATACAAACATGCATCATGACTTTCCAGACAGCCCAATACTGTAGACCCTGCAGATACCACAAGGGTAAGGGAACACCACAGACAACTTTACATACGTAGAACTGGCATCTTAGATAAAATGGACCAGGGCTTTGGAAAGCACAAACTAGCATACTCACCCATTGCAAAATGAGTAATTCGAATAGCTCTATAATGATTAAGAAAATTAGCAATTAAATATGCCCTCCCAAAAAGAAATTTCTAGACTCAGAGGACTTTATTGGAGAATTCTTCTGGGCATGTAAAGAAGAATTATCACCAATTCTATATAATCTCTTGCAGAAAATAGAAGAGAAGGGAGCACTTCTCAAGTAATTTTATGAATCTAGTAGTACCCACATACTAAAACCAGACAAGGACAGTATAGGATGGAAAACTATAGATTAATATCCCTTATTAACATAGTTCCAAAAAAAATTCCTTTTTTTTTTTTTTTTGGAGAGGTTTTCACTATAGGGCGCGTGCGCTCACCAGACAGACAGAGAGAGACAGAGAGACAGAAAGCGAGAAATCACCCCCCAGGGGGGATGGTCACGCTGCAATCCCTTCTCCGCCATTCTCCTCTCAAGATCCTGGGCACACACGCACACGCACCTGGCGTGAGTTTTAAGCCACCGGGTCCGGGACCCGGTTCGCGGTCAACTACGTGGGAGTCCAACGACATAGCCATTATGCTAACTGCTGGTTCCTGCTGATAGCTTTTTTTCAACAAAAGGTGCTGGAGCAATTAGACATCCAGAGGCAAAAAGCTGAATTTCAACTTAAACCTCATGCTTTATACCAAAGTTAACTCTAAGTGTATCATAGGTTAAAATGTAAAACTATGGGGGCCAGCAGATGGTGTGGTGGCTAAAGGTGCCGGATTCCTATGACTGACCATGGTTTGAATCCTGGACCTGGTGGCTTGCTTTCTCACTTTCCCTTTCTTTCTCTGTCTCTTTCTGATCAAACTGGGGGAAAAAAGTTACATAAAATAATCCTTTAAAAAAAGTGAAACTATGGGGCAGCAGGTGATGTGGTGGTTAAGGTGCTGGACTCCAACATGGTTGAACACGATTTGAGTCCCAGACCTGGCAGCTTGCTTTCTCACTTTCCCTCTCTCTCCCTGTCTCTTTGTCTTTCTCTGGTGAGCACGTGTGTCCTATAGCAAATTCAAATAGTAATAATAACAACAAATAAAAATAAATAATTCTTTTAAAAAATGTAAAACTATAAAACTTTTAGGAAGAAATATAGAAAATCTTTTGGCTTTTGAGTTAAACAGTGTTTTATTTATTTTTTTCATCAAAAGCAAAAAGTGGATAAAATTGGATTTCACTGAAAATAAAAATGTTTGCTCTCTGAAAGATGTTTGGAAGATGAAAAGACAAGCTACAGACTGAGAGAAACCTCATGTCTGATAGAGGACTAGAACATAGAATATACAAAGAACTTTCAAAACTCAACAGGAAAAATACAAACAACTCTCTCCACAAGCAATCATATTATTATAGAAAGTAGACAGGTGACATAAACATGTATTTTACCAAAGAGGATATATAGAACAAATCCTCTCAGTTGTTCAACATCTTAGCCATCATGGAAATGAAAATATCAGCCACAATGCGCTGTCACCGCACACCTTCGGGGATAGCTACAATACGGTGGTGACAGCACAAAATACTAATGAAGGTGAAACCAGAGTGGTGCATTGCTGCTGGGAACAGAAATGGTGTAGTCACTCTGGAAAACAGACTACATTACCACGCACCCTAGTAATTGCTTTCCTGAGCATTTATCTCAGAGAAATGATGAATCATGTTTTCCAAAAACCTGTTGATGGGGCTGGCCCTGTAAGCCTAGTGGTCGCTCTCTGAAAGATGTTTTCCCTCAACGGGAAGCTGGATTTCACAAATGGCTGACTATGGTTTGCATCGTAGCCCTTGAGGCTTGAAAAACACACCAGTAGCATGTGTATGCATGCCCAAATCCTGACAGGATGGAGAGATGGAGGAAAAGCGATTGCAGCATGAGCGTGTCCCATTGGGAGGTTCTCTCTCTCTCTCTTTTCTTTCTCTGGGGACTACATGTACCATATACAAATTTAAACAAAAAAGCATGTTGATAAATGTTTGTAGCAGGTTTAATCATAACAGCCCAAACCTGGAATCGGCCCAGATGTTCTTCAACTGGTAAATGGTTAAACTGTGGCACATACACACCACGGACATCTCTGCAATAAAAAGGAACATGTTCTTAATACACACAAGAGTCTGAATGAATCTCTAGATAATAATATTGAGGGGAAAAGCCAACCCCAAAGTGTCACAAAGAGTATGATTCCATTTATACAACATTCTTGAAGTGACAAAATTATGGAGATGGAGAGCAGATCAGGATTGCCAGGGGTCAAGGAAGGGGTGGGGAGGAGTGAAGTAGATGTGGTTATTAAAGGGCAATGCAGGGGCTGACAGATGGTGTGGTGGTTAAGGGCACTGGACTCCCACATGGCCAACTGCGAATCGAGTCCCGGACCTGGTGGCTTGCTTTCTCTCTCTCTGTCCCTCGCTGGTCAAATTAAAATAAATAAATAGATAAATAAAGTTAAATAAAATAATTCTTTTTTTAAAAAAGGGCAATGCAAGGAATCCTTGTGGGTGAAACATCCTGTCTGTTGTCTGTGTCAGTGTCAATCCTGTGACATTGGGTTACGAGTGTGAGAGATGTTACCATTGGGGGCAATTGGTGAAAGACACATGGGACCTCCCAGGACAGTGTAAGGTCTTAGAACTGCCTGGGAATCTGTAACTATTGATATAGGTGTATATATACATATTTATTATGATCATATATATAATATATAATATATATTATATGTGATAATATAGTATATATAATGACGTATATAATGATTACGAAATAAGTTTATTTTAAAAAGATCACTTTCTTGGTTACAACATGAGACACACCAAAGACAGGTGAATTTCTGGCTGGCTTTTCTGAGGTCTGGCTTCCCTGGGCTGTGAGGTCTGACAGCCAGGCAAGCCTTCTCTGCCTTCTGCACCAGCTCATCCATCTAGATCTGGGCTCTCAGGTAAGATCAGACCTGAGCCTGGAAATGTAATCTGACAGACCCCCGGCAGAGAAAACAGCACTGCCTGCTGTCTTTGGATTGTGTTTCCCAAGACTCAGGAATGGTGGAAACATCTATGAGCTGGAGGTGTCCTGGGAGTGTGGACCCTCAGCTCTGATAATTAGGCCTTCCTCTACTCCGGAGTCAGCACAGACTTTCTTGGGAATTTAAAAAGAATCTGGGAAGATTCTCACCGGAGGAGGTCCTTGAAGCCTGGCCTACTCCTGATGGAGAATTGGAGAGGCCTTCGTGATGTTTCCAGGGTCAACACAGATGACCAAGGAGGGCTAGACTCAGGCTTCACACTTGAGTCCCCATTTCAAGAAGCCAGTGCTGGTTTGTCGTGGTAGTACAGGCAGAGTGAGGCTCTCTTCTCACCCTCCCGCGGGTACACAGCCCATACATGACGGTGGCACAGACCAGGCTGTGGTCCGTGAATCCCAGCACTGATTCATAATGGTGCAGCTCCTCAGGGCTACACACCTCTCCAGCAGCTGTGTGACCAACCGCCATGGATCTGCAGGAGCAGGCAAGACCTAGAGCTGCTGTGACAGCTGTGCAAGGCTGGCCGGGGGAAGGCCTGTGGGGCAGGGAGGTCGGGCTCCTAGGGCTGCAGTAGGGAGCCGAGGCATGCCTCTGAGCCCCTCCACTTCCCCTCTGCTGTTCCCACCGCGTCCTCGCCACCTTGGCTTGAACCACCTGCAGCTATAAGAGCTGCTGCGGCTACTGACTGGTCCTGTTGTCAACGAGGAAACGGTCCTTCCCCTCTCTGTAACAGCGCCAGCATCCTCCTGCATTGCCTTCTCTGTGGCCTTTCTTTCTGAACCGAAGCAGATGTGTTTTTCCTAATGACAAATATTCTGAGAACCCATTTAGTTGAAGCGGTGGACAGCAGCCTGTCACAGCAGACTAGCACGTGCATCCCCCAGGGCTTCTGTGAAATCTACTCAGAAATGAACAGTCTAAAATGTGCCGGGAGCTGCTCACATGCTTGATCTGTTTCCCTCTCCCGAGTTTCCTTTTAGTCCATTTTGATGCAGTACTGGCAAGCTTTCTGCTGAAGACATGAGCAGCAAATCCAGTAGTTTTATCCGGTTAGCTAATAAGTAATGTTCTAAGTACTGGCTGTTTAATGGCTCACTCACTTTTTCCATTTGTTTGTTTAATTGCCAGAGGGCCTGTGCATGCACATATACATGTGTGAGAGACAGAAAAAGAGAGAACGCACCTCCCAATGGGGCGTGGTCATGCTGAAATTCCTTCTCCTCCATATCTCCATCCTGTTTGTGTTTGGGGCATGCACCCTCAGGTACCTGGTGTTCAAGTTGCCAGGGCTGGGATCTGAACTGTCAGCCATTTGGAATCCAGCTCCCTTAACTTCTAGGCTATGAGGCTGCCCCACACTCACTCCCTTATGCTTATCAAAACTCCTGGCCCCTGTCAGCAGCAGACGGCACCACCAGAGAGCAGACACTGTATCTTCCTCCTCATTTACTAGTGACTAATCCTCACCCACCCAGCTTACTCAGTCTTTTCCTGAGATACTAAGGGAGGTGGGTTCACTTGTCAAAGATTTTTTTTTTTTTTTTTTTTTTGTAAAGAATTATTAACTTAATTTATTTATTGTAATTATTATTATTTTTCTTAGTTTGCTATAGGCATTCACCAGAGACAGACAGAAAGTGAGGCAGGCCACAGGGTCTGGGACTTGAACCATGGTTGGCCCTGTGGGAGTTCAGTGCCTTAACCACTATGCCACCTGCTGGTTCCCAAAGATTAGTTTAAAATGAGGGTAAGAGAATATTTATTTATTTATTTATTTATTTGCTATAGGGTGTGTGTGTTCACTGTGGAGAGACAGACAGCTAGAGGGAAAGTGAGGAATTATTCCCTAGAGGGGATGGCTGTGCTGCAATCCTTTTACAATCTCCTCCTGGGATTTTGGGCACACACACACACACATGCCCTGTGTGATTTTCAAGCTCCCGGGTCTGGGACTCAAACTGCACGGTTGGTCATGTGGGATCCAGCTGCCTTAATCTCCATGCCATCTGCTGGCCTGAGAATAACTTTTTTTTTTTTTTTTTTGCCATGTAACTAATGTGCGATATGACCCAATATAAAGGCCTCTTGTAGGATGGCTGGCTCAACATATTTGCTCGGATCAGATAGGCATGGCAGAAGCTCCCAAGTCTATGTGCAAGGTTAGATTTTAAAGGGATCCAACAGAATTGAAAAGATAAGGCAGTTATTTACTAAATAAGTTCAATCTCCTTAGTTATTCCTCGAGCTCCACACTGGTCTCACTCTGTTCAAGTTGCATGATCAGTTCCGGGTAGCTGAGCTCCTAAGCAGGCCCCACCAAGTGCAGATCTAATTAAGGTACAAATACCTTACTCCCTGGCAGTGGGCTCATTCAGGTAGGACCCGAGGGAGAGTTAGGAAGCTCTGCTATGGGGACTCCCAGTGCCCTGAGGTTTTCAGGGTGAAACTGGGTAGAGAGCCCCCAAAGGGTGGCTGCTTTTTCCTTTAGGGCAGTGGGTTTCTCTGACAATAGACATAAAGAAAGATAAAATAAGGCCCAGAAGCTCGTCCTGGTCAGCTGGCTCAGGCACCCAGGCAGCTGCTGAGGTGGAACACTCCCACCTCTTGTCTGTGGCCTGGTCTAACCTGGGGACCATGCACCACTGACATTGCTTTTTTCTACCAAGTTATGCTGGTGACATGTAGTATTGCTCATAACTACCTTCTGATTAAAAAGCACCAAACTGGGCCAGCAGATGGCCTGTTGGTTAAGGCGCTAGATCCCATATGGCCAACTCAGCAGTTCGAGTCTTGGACCCAGTGGCTTGAAAAACACGCCGGACATGTGTGAGTGCATGCCCATAATCCCGAGAGAAGAACGGAGGAGAAGGGATTATGGCGTGATCACCACGCTGGGTGTGCTTTTTCACTTTCTCTCTCTCTCCAGTCAGAACATGTGTCTTATAGCAAAGGGGGGAGAAAGAAAGAAAAGAAGGAAGGAAGGAAGGAAGGAAGGAAGGAAGGAAGGAAGGAAGGAAGGAAGGAAGGAAGGAGAAAGAAAGAAGGAAGGAAGAAAGAAAGGAAGAAGGAAAGAAAGAAAGAAAAAGAAAAGCCAAGTTTTCTTTGTAGAAGATGAGAAAAATATGGTGGAACAAAATGACTTGTAATTTCACCCAGAAATAACCCACTGTGAAATCCTATTGTTAACATTCTCTCCAATAAAATTAGAACCAGGCTGTGCAAACCGTTTTGTATCCACTTTGCCTGGTCTAACATTATTTAAGGAACATTTTTCTCAATAAAATGAAATGTCTGAAACCTGTGACTGTTCTGGCTGCGGTTTGTCACCTCTCCTTTATTTGAAATTTCTCCCACTCCTACGTTGCTGCTGTCTACCTTCCTTAGTGTGGCCCGGGAGCGCCACATCTCCTCAAAATGTCTCAGAAATGGAGTGATGCCACTCTCCCCGCATGAGGAAGGCCAGCTATGACTCTCCAGTTAGCACTGAGGGATACTCAAAATAAAACCTTGCATTCGGTTTAATGAACCCCTTAATTACACGCTTTTGCTGCAAAGTTAATGTTTAAAAATCTTTACATTTTCACTAGGTACTTGTGATGGTTTGCTACTGTAAGTAACTATATACAGAAACTGGTGAGGCAAAAATTATACCAGATGTAAGAAACTCAGCTTTTGCCTGCTGAGGCTTGACAAATGAAATGCTAGCACTTACCCTGCCCCGACCCAATAGGATGGCACCCCCAGGCCCTGACCTGGAGCCAGCAGCAATGTCTCAAAGGGCCACGTGGAAGGTTTCAAGATTATTTTATTATTTTTTAAAAAGAGTTATTTATTTATTTTAGTCCACTTGTCATTATTATTTTTTTAATTTGACCAGACACACACACAGAGAGAGAGAGCGAGAGAGAGAGAGAGAGAGAAAGGGAAAGCAAGAAGGCAAGTCACCAGGTCCGGGATTCAAACCACAGTCGGTCATGTGGGAATCTAGCACCTTTATCCACCATGCCACCTGCTGGTCCCAGGTTTCAAGATTCTTAGTAGTAGAGATCTTTCTTTCTTTAATTGCCAGAGGGCACCGGTACTCACCACACACATGCACACACATGCACACACACACACACACACACACACACACACAGAAAGAGTGAGAGAGAGGGAGAAAGCTCCCCCTAACAGGCTGAGTCATGCTGCTCTCTCTTCCCCTCCATTTCTACATCTGCCAGGACTTTGGGTATGCATGCACATGGACCTGGTGTGCTTTTCAAGGTGCTGGGGCCAGGATTCAACCCACGGATGTCCACGTGGAATCTGGATCCCTTAACCCCTCCAGGCCATAGGGCTGATGTAAAGTGAAAGCTTTCAATGGGAGTTCTAGGATAACAGCATCGGAATGTCTGCTGCCTTCCACAGATCCTGCTTGCCTGGGGAAGCCTGACAGAGGGTGAACCTCCCAAGCTGACAGAGCTGCCTCCTGCCCAGTGTGGGAACCATGTTGGTGATGGCCTTGGGGAATCATACCCTAACCCACAGGAGAGCCTGGGCAGGGTCCTGAGGGTGCTGAGAGCTGAGGCCAGTCGTCATGCTGAGCACTGAAACTTTTTTTAAAGAGAGATTTTTGCTATAAGGGCCCGTGTGCTTGTCAGAGAGACAGAGAAGGAGAGACAGAAAGTGAGAAATCACCACCCCCATGGGGGAGGGATGGCCACATCATAATATCTTTTCCTCCATTCTCCTCTTGGGATTTTGGGTGCCCAAGCACACGTGCCCTGCATAAGTTTTAAGCCACTGGATTTGGGACTTGAATTGTGGTCAGCCATATGGGTGTCCAGCGACATAGCCACTACGCCATCTGTTGGTCCCTGTACTGAAACTTTACTACAACTCGAAGAGGTGGAAATGGATAGGTGGGGAAGCTAGGGCAGTGTGGGGTTAGTGGGTCACATGGTGTCCTTCCAAAATAGCATGTTCAGGTCCTAACCACCAGGACAAGCAAAGATGACCTCATTTGGAAATGGGGACTTTGCAGAGGAGGGCATACTAGAGTAGGGATGGCCCTGACCCAGTGACCCATGTCCTTATTAGAAGAGAAAAAGGGCCAGCAGGTGGCATAGTGGTTAAGGCACTGGACTCCCATATATCTGACCACAGTTCAAGTCCTGGACCCGCAGGTGCATGTGTGTGTGTATGCCCCAAATCCCAAGACTAGAATGGAGAAGGGATTTCAATTTGACTATCCCCTCAATGGGTGATTTCTTGCTTTCTGTCTCTCTGTCTCTTCAGCAAGTACATATGACCTATAGTAAAAATCTCTCTTAAATAAAAAATAAGATGAGACAGAGGCACACAGGGAGAAGGCCCTGGAGAACAGAGGCAGAGACTGGTGTGACACTGCCACAGTCAGGGAACCGCAGAGATCGCTTGGCAGCTGGAAGGGGCAGGAAGAAGCCACCCCTGGAGCCCCCAGAGCACAGGCCTGCTGACGCTTTCATCTGACTTCTGCCTGGGGGGTTTTATTGTTTTATACCACCAAACTTGTGGTACTTGGTCACAGCAGCCCCTGGAACTAATTCCAAGTAAGTATCCCCACAATTCAAGATGAGGGAAAATCAGGAGGGTCCACACCCATCCCACCAGGCTCTTTGCAGAGTAGGCAGCTTATGGTGGCCCTCACCCTGGCTGCAGAAGCTGGACCAGCATGCAGAGTCAGGAGAGGCCATGGGTGGAGGCTGCGTGAGCCTCTGCATGCCCAGTGTTTCTGCCTAGGACAGATTGGATGGGCCTGTCCCGGGGCAGCAGGTAACATACCAACAGAATGGACACTCGGCATGGTTCCTTACCAGCGGCAAACCGTGCTCAGTACACTGCATCTAGCACGCCAGCAGACAGCCTCACCCTGTGGCGATCCGGAAACTGAGGGAGCCTGTGGCCGGCATCCGGTCAGCGGGGAGCTGTGCGTGCTGACAGCCACCTCCTCTGGGGCCCATTACTGCTGGTTGGGACATGTGTACCCCATTCACGGTGTCTCTGGGCCTCCACCAGCGGCACAGTGGGAACAGGCAAACTGCTCTGTCATCTGCACTTGAGGACATTTCCTTCTGTTCCCTTTGAACTGGCGCTCTGATGCATTTTGGAGTTTTGAAAAAATTACTTTGAATAAAAACAACAGAAAGTTAGCCCAAAATTCTCACTGCCACAAGTCATGGTTGGATGCTACATGAGGCCTCCCAGCACGCTGCCTAGCTGCTCGGGCGGGCGCAGAGACTGGCTGTCTGCCACTGCCGCCCCCTCCCCACCTGTCCCTTTGTTCCTTAATGAGGCCCACGTGCTCCTCGGTTTCACTCTGCTGGCTGCCAGGTCTGCAAAAGCTGCCAAGGCTGAACGCGCTCCATCTTTTCCTTTCCTTAGCTTCCTTTCTGGCAGCAGTTAGCAAGGCTAGGTGAGAAATACGTGCATATGAATGTACATACACACATGCATTTGCACAAATATACAGATCTGTGAGAGAGCCTCTCCTCTCCCCTAACACAATTTACACAATGATTCTTTTCTTTTACATGATTTTTAAAAAGTTATTTGTTCTATGAGTGAGAGACAGAGAGACAGAGAGACAGCACCCTCAGCAGGGTCTCCACCACCAGCTCAGCCAGCCCTGGATCATGGCACGTGCATGCCTGGTGTATTCAGGGAGGTCTCCAGACATGAACGTGGAACCTTTCCACAAGGGTCAGCCTTGCAGAGTGTCATGTTTTACTGCTGCACCACCATCCAGTCGCACTCTTACATGATTCTTTAGGTTAGCAGTCACAAACTTATACTTATTCCTTCATTCAGCAAAGATTTTTGAGCTCCGAATATGTCCCTGCACCATGGGCCACCCCTCAGGTGTTCAGGTCTAGGAAATCACTTTCCGCAGGGTGCCTATTGTGTAAACAGCCTGAATCCCTGACTCAGCAGTCATTACTATTCAGGAGGCCTGGCAACCAGAAGGAGAGCTGAGGGTGACCTCTGCAGCCAGCCCTAGGGGGCCTGTCCAGGAGCCCTCAGTATAGGGGTGGAGGTCAGGTGGAAGGTTCAGAGCCTTTACACAGGAGGAAGCCTGGAGGAACCATGCAGCTCTGGCCCAGACAGCATGGCCAATCTGGCCAGTCTCTGACTGAGAGTGGGAGCTAGTGGTTTGGGGAGAGACACCCAACTGCTGGGCACAGGCTAAGGGCAGAACCCCCAGCGTGCTCAGTTCCAGGGCTGGGAAAGCAGTGGGTACATGCAGAGGAGTGGAGAGGGATCAGACAAAACAGATGGGTGGGACTGGGGCTGGGAGAGCTTGGGATGGCCGACTTGCTCCAGCCAGTTTGGCGGGACTTCGGTCTTCTCGTCCTAAATGAGCCATCCTTATTTTGGGCTCTATGTTATTCACAGCAAGACCCAGTTTCACTTCTAAATTATTTAAAACAGGGTGTCCCCTCTGCGCTCAGCAAAGGGGCTGATTGGCCAGCTCAAGTATGAGGAGAGAGAGTAAAGCTGAGAAGAGGAGAGGGGCCAGGGACGGGGGTGGGGTGCTGTTTTTTCCAACCGGAAGGGCCCCCTGGCGTCATGGTGTCTGAGCGTGGGGGGACAGAATAAGCACCCCCAAACAGATGTCCCATCTGAAAATCCCTGGAACCTGTGAATGTGTTAGTTTATACAGCTAGAAGGACTTTGTACACGTGACTAAGCTCAGGACGTTAGGACCAGGAGGGGAACCTGGGTCATCCCTGTGTGTCCATTGTCAGCACAAGGTCCTTCTACAAGGGCAGGGGGCTGGAGAAGTCAATGAGGGACAAGGGGTAGGGAAGGTGAGGAGGAGGCTAGGGAGGGAAGGCGGTGCTGGAGAAGCACACTCTCTTCCCAGCCCAGAGTGCCTGCCACCACACTGCCGCCTGCACCTGCACACACCCACCGCCATGCAGGGCTTCCTGGAGCTAGTTGCGTGCCCTGAAGACACCCCTGCCTTTCCCAGGTGCAGCGCAATGTGGTGCTCAGGCAGTGGCCTCGGGTCAGGAAGGACCGTTCCTATCCAGGGTAAGACCATAATGGGATTGATTGTTAATGACGATGTTTTCCATGTTTGCATTCTGAAAAGGGAAAAGAATCTGGCTGTCTCTAGATTCTAGGACTCTCCCGCAGGTGAGTAGAATCACTGGGACCGGTTGGCTGGAGAAGCAGACAGCTGCTCCAGACCTGGTGACCTGGGGTTGATCTCGTCCAGAGGAAAGAAAGCAGCTGAAGCCAGAGGAGACGTGTAACTATGTACGACTGTTTGTGTGCGTGGTGATCAGATTCCTTTAGGGCTGAGCAGTATCAGCCCGACTCTGAAACCGTCCAGGTAACACTGACTGTGTCTCCCGTAGTAGAAAGTCTGTGGATACGCTCTCATTATGTAGGCCTAGAGGATGCCCTGTCCCGTGTGCAGTAGGAATGCTCCCCAAATGAAGAACAATCGTCTGCCCTGTCATAAAACGCAGAGGGCAGCAGCTTGCCTTGTTTTCGAATTTCTTAGAAACGCTGAGAAGCAACTAACTTCTTTATGGGGCTTATGAAAAATTTCCTAGCCTCGCTATCCCTGAATTCTCCTCTAACCCAACCTTTGGATTTAAAATATCTGTTAGGAAAATACATTAGAAAATGTTTAGTCAGGAAAAGAAAGGCATAGTATATATTTTCACCTTTTATTATTCTTGTCAATTCTTAATTTTAGATATTTGGTTTCTTGTTAAAAATTCAAATTATAGGGGCCGGCAGGTGGCCGGGTGGTTAAGGGTGCTGGACTCCCACATGGCCGACCATGGTGCCAGTCCTGGACCTGGCGCTGGACTACCACATAGTCGACTGAAGTTCAAGTCCTGGACCCAGCAGCTTAAAACTCACATTGGGGGGACCAGCAGTTAGCGTAACAGCTATGTTGCTGGACTCCCATGTAGTCGACCACGGTTCGCGTCCTGAACCCGGTGGCTTAAAACTCACGCCGGGCGCCTGTGTGTGTGTGCCCAAGATCCCGAGAGGAGAATGGAGGAGAAGGGATTGCGGCGTGGCCATCCCCACTGGGGGGTGATTTCTCGCTTTCTGTCTCTATGTCTCTCTCTGTCTGTCTGGCGAGCACATGCGCCCTATAGCAAAAACCGCTCAAAAAAAAAAAAAAAAAAAAAACCAAAACCAAAAAAAAAACTCACATTGGGTACATGCATGTGTGTGCTCAAAATCCTGAGAGGAGAATGGAGAAGGGATTGCAGCATGGCCATACCCCCTGGGGGGGTGATATTTCGCTTTCTGTCTCTCTCGCTCTCTGGTGAGTGCACACGCCCTATAGCAAAAATCTCTCTCTGAAAAAAAAAAAAAAAAAATCAGGGCCAGCAGGTAGTATGATGGTTGGGGGGGGCTGGACTCCCACATGGGTGACTACAGTTTTAGGCTGGACCTAGAGGCTCATTTTCTCACTTTATCTCTTTCTCTGGTCAAATTAAAAAAAAAATAATTAATAAAATTTAAAAAGTTCAAAGTATATAAATAAAATAATCTCTATCATAAAATAATTGAAAATCTCATGTAAAGGCCTACTTATTTCCTTTGCAATTTGATTAGAGCCAAATTTCAAAATAATAATGGAATTTTGCATTACTTTAAAGTATATGAAGAGACATCAGGCAAGCATTTACAGCTATTTTTTTGTGCAAAATACGGTTTAAATAATTTAGAAGTGAAACTGGGTCTTGCTGTGAACAACATAGACCACAAAATATAATGATGGCTCATTTAGGTCTTGTTTGAGTCTGGAGTTAGTCTGGGATTGCCTTGGGATGCTCCTCACAGCCTCGGGACTACGACCCCTTCCATAATGTGGCAGGGCCTTCATTGCCCCTTTTATGAAGGCACTTCATAGTCCAAAATGGATGCCTCAGGTCCAGCCATCTCCTCCATATTCCAGCCATTAGCAGAGAGGAAGGGGCAGAGGTGAAAGGGGCCACACCTGTATCCTGCCATCTCTCGAGAAGGATTCCCAAATACTGCTGTACAGTGTTTTCCGTAGCTGCCAAGTACCTGCCTGGGCCACCCCACGAAGGTATACTTCAACAGTGCAAAGTGCTTTCACCAACAGGAACTGATTCTCTTAGATCTGGAGGCTGGTTCCTCCAGAGGCGACCCCTTAGCTTGCAGAGGGCCTGTTCCCCCTGTGTCCTCACACAGTCCTTCCTCTGTGTGTGTCTGGATTTCCCCTTCTTACTATTTGTTTATGAAGTTTCTTTATTTCTTCCATGAGAGAAAGCGAGAGAGCATACACTCTCAGAAGGGTCTTGATGCCACTATCCCTCCTCACACTCAGCCGGTCTGGATCACGGGCACACGCGTGTCTGGTGTGCTCAAGGAAGTCTCTGGATGTGGGCTCAGAGCCACCTCATGTGGGTCAGCCTATGGAGCGTGGCATTTTATTGCACACTCCCCCCAACCCCCACTGTGGGAGATGGTCAGGCTGTAATCTATCCTTTTCTCCTTTTTGGGATTGTGGGCATGCATACACATACACACACCTGGTGTATTTTTCAAGTGATGGGATCTGGGACTCGAATCACACAGCTGGCCAGATGCCTTAACAACCACACCACTGGCTGACTCAGCTCCTCTTCTAAGGACACCAGTCACGTTGGATTAGGTCCGCCCCAATGGCCTCATTGTAACTTAGCTGCATCTTCAGAGCCCCATCTCTACATCCAATACTGGGGATTCTGGGAGTTAGGACTTGGACGTGTACATTCAGGAGGGATCCAGTTCAGCCTGTCGCAAGGGGACTCATCTCCTCAAAGGACAGTTGAGATGTGCTGCCACAGGCAAAGGAGAGCCTGCGTACCCCACCGAGTCCCGAGGACCTGTGGGACCACAGGAAAGGAGAGCCCACCCACCCCACTGGGTCCCGAGGACCTCTGGGACCTGCTGTCGCTTGTTTTTCAGTCCTGTGGCAGGGCTGGCAGTCCAACAGTGGGAACTGGGAAAATGTGCCAGGACATGGGGAGAATTGACTTCCAGAAGCTTCCTTCAGCCCCTGTTGGCTACTGAGAGGGAACAAGCCCCTCCAGAACCCAGAGGGATGATTTCCCATGTGTCATAAACAGGTTACAACTACAATCTTTTGAGAATTTCAATGCCTCTCATTTCAACATTGGGATCTGCCAGACACAGTGTGTCCTGGGGCCACAGGGACATCCAGTTCAGCTACCACCGTTGGAGGGGGGATGGAATACAGCATGTCCCGTGGTGCTGCCATGTGGGGCAGCAGCTGCTCTGGGCCAGAGGCGACCTGGGAGCCCAGTTTCCACTGATGAACATTTGGCCTGCGTGCTTAGCGCTCGCCCCGCCCTCATGCTACATCAGTTCAACTTCACACATTTCCTGTGTGATTCGTTAAAGATACCAGCAAGAGTTGACCATCACTTTGACTTCAGATACTACAAAGGAAGTCACAGAGGTGACCGTGGTCTGCGATATGATATCAGACAGGGTGTGGTGAGAGGGTGGCCTCAGGGGGCATCCAGGATGTGAGTGACAGACACGTCTCCTTGCTTCTCTTACTGCAAGGCCAAAGCTGAAGTCCAGAGAGGCTGAGCTGCCCTTCTGACGGGAGAGGAGGAACTGCACTTGCAGGGCTGTGCTTGGCCAGTGCCGGCCCCACGGCGGGCATTTAGGAGGCTGATATCAGATGCAGTTTTGGTGCATGCATCCGTCCTTGCATTCCTAGAAGTCTTCGAGGAGAAACCCTCCGGAAAACAGCATTTTCTTGTCCCTTTATAGGAACACGCACTGACGAAGGTGTGGCTCTGTAGATGGAGCACAGCCAACACGGTCCTTGTACACTCTATGTTCCTGCCGGCAGAGGTCTTGTTGCAACACCCGGAGCTGGACAGCAGCACCCACACGGTAGTCACCTCCAGTCTCCTCTGGAAAGCCTCGGGCTTTCTCCCCATGTGGGTTCTGCTCTAGACTTTTCTATCCCTTGTGTTGGCTTAACCCTGATCATCGGGCAGAATGTTCACGTGGAGATGCCCCATCGGGGCGGGGATGGCGCTGGCTCCCATCAGAGGGCGTGCTGTGCCACGGGCAGTGCTGGGGGGTGGGGCCTCTTTTGATCATCTCTGAGACTGTAAGTTCCACCTTCTCAGAGCCTCTGCCTGCACGCTCACTCCTCTTGAGGGCTCTGTCCCCAGGGCTGGGTGCCACATTTATGCTCTGCTGCCCCTGCTGTGCCAGGAGTTCCTCTGAGCTATGGGCACAGCTGCCTCGTCCTCCTGGGCCTTCTCTGCCCGTGCAGCCACTCATGGAGCCAGTGTGTGTAGATGTCTCCAGGGCCAGACTGACCAGGAGAGACAAGGCCTCTGAGCACTGGGCTCTGGGGGCTGCTCGATGTGTAAGGAGGGCTGGCTGGTGGCTTTCTCCATAGCCTGAAGGGTGGGGACCTGTCTCAGTGAGTGGTGACTCGGGGGGGCCTCCTCAGCCCAAGGGCTCAGCTGATCGGTAGGATCCACCAGGCAACATATCTGAAGCAGAGGCTCTGACAACCATCACGTGGGGAGCCCGATGCTCCTGGAGCAGTTGCCAAGGCCCTCTGTGAGTGGAACCAGGGTGGCTGTACAAGAGCCAGAACCTGTCGTAAGTGTGCCGAGACGTGCTCTCCTTACAGACTCATGTCATTTGTTCCAGAATGTGGTAGGGCCAGAAACCAGAGAAAGTGTAGGAGTGTGTGTGCGTATGTGGATCTGTGTGTATATGTATGATGCTATGTTTATGTTCATGTAAGTACGTGCATGCATGTGCATACGTGTTTGTGTGTGTAGACATGTGCATATATATGACTATGCATGCATCTAAGTGTATGTGTGCATGGGTGTAAAATTCAAAGAAGCCTCTTATGCGGATTTGTAAAGGGGTTGAAGTTTGGCAAGGCAGGCATTCAAAGTAATGTGACTGACAGAAGATACTGTTCAAAGGCTCCCTGACCAGGAGGGCAGATGCTAAACCTTCACACGGAACAATGCAGACTGAGTGCATCAGTATCTGCACACCTCCTCTGTTTTGGTTGCATTTTTGCCGGAGTTGCCATGCGTATTGGCTTTAGCAGGATTCAAATGAAAAACAAGAGTGAAAGCAAGAAGAGGCATTGAGGCCATGGTTCCTTCCATATCATGCTGGAGCCAAGAAATGATGGAAAATAGTATAGGTCAAAATGAATTATTCAAAGATGGGAAGTCATATTTTAGAATTCACCAAGAAGGAACAAATATTCCAAGGAAACTGAGCCGACAACACACATATGATGCCCATGAAGCTGAGCATGCAAATGGTGTTTAAAGATCAGTTCTTCAGAGTGGAGGTTCTTTTTTTTTTTTTTTTTTGGAAAAAGACAGACAGAGAGAGACAGAGAGATAAAAAAAAAAAATGGCCACGCCGCAATTGCTCTAGGGCACGTGCGCTCTCTGAAGAGAGACAGAGAGGGAGAAAGGAAGTGAGAAATAACCTCTCAAGGGGTGTGGTTGTACTGCAATTCCTTCTACTCCGCTCTCAAAATTTTGGGCATACATGCATGTGCAGTTGGCATATTTTACAAGTCATGAAATCTGTGACTTGAGCAGCAGTGGGCCATGTGGGATCCAGCTGCCTTAACCACCAGGCCACTGACTGGCTCCAGAATGGAGGTTCTTGGGTGGGTTATTTTATTTATTTCTTTATTTTTATTTTTATTTTTTGGGTGGGTTATTTTGTGCTTCCAGAAAAGGGAAGAGGGAGCCCACAGCTCTGAGAAGACATTTCGTGGCCTTTCTAGAAGCCTAAGAGCACAGAGTCTGAGTGAGCACTTCAGTGGCTGTGACCGTCTCGGGCAAGAGCAAACACTTGAACCGTGGACAAGTCAGAGTTCGGGCCTCGCTGTCTGGACACCATGCCACCCAGAAGTCCCCAGTGCTCATACCCCAAACAAGGGCACCTCTTCTCCCCCAGGAGAGAGACCCTCAAATGTGTAAACGTGCCTCTTTTGCTCACCAGAGGATTTAAGTGTTAAATCCCCATTTCCCTGTATATAAGTGCCTGGCCTTGGGCTGCCACCACCCATGGTCACGCCTGCCTTTGCCTTCCCCGTGTACTGTGTGACACACACGGCCCTCGAGGTCTGACAGCCTGCCTTAGTCTGCACACATGTCCCCATCACGCGGCACCGCCTCCCTCGGCTCATAAACACAGGACACGTGCACGTCCTTGCGTTCCAGCACCATTCTGACATTTAATGCTGAATTTACACGGACGCACGCGTCAGCGCACTGGCCAGTCACTTTAAGATACATCTGTGGGAAAAGCGGTGTCCTTCAGTGCCATGTGAGAACTTGCCCAAGGCAGCCTGGAATACACAATTCTAGCAAAGAAAAAGTACAGTACTCATTTCTGTATAAGAATATATTATTTAAAAGACAGTTTAAAAATAAAAATTCTGTACAGCATCTTGAGTTCCTTTTTTTGTATCAGTGAAGAAAACAGTTCTTAGAAAACGCGGTGTTGTGGTGTCAGGAGCCCAGAGCGACTGTTCCCTGCGCCGAGGATCCCACGCAGCTCAGCCGGCCAGCCAGGAGCGGCAGCCCCACACGCCCGCTTTCTTCAGGCACAGTCTGCTTGGAAAAGGAATGTGAATCCGGGTTTGTTTGTGCTGGGATTGCAAACAAGCAGGCATTTCACAAATGGACCATTCTCAAAGACTGAGGCTATTGGCATATTGCTGAACAAATTTAGGCAAAATAAAGCAATATTGAGTCCTTGTTTGAGCTATTCAAAAATATGATCTACCTTAAAAACCAAATGTTGGGGCAAGTAGGCGGAGTGGTAGTTAAGGCCCTGGATTCCCACATAGTTAACCGCAGTTCAAGTCCCAGACCCAGTGCGCTGAAAATCACGCTGGGCATATGTGTATGCATGCCCAGAATCCCAATGGAGAATGGAGAAGAATGGAGGAGAAGGAAATGTGGTGTGACCATCCCCCATTGGGAGTGATTTCTCTCATTTCCTCTCTCTTTCTCTCTTAGGTGAGCACATGCACCCTATGGCAAAAAACAAAAACAAAAACAAAAACAAAAACAAAAACAAAACAAAATCAGATGCCAATATTTATTGAGCACTTTGTATGGACCAGCACTTTTGCTCATGTAATTGCTAAAACTTCAGTAATAATGGTATTATTCCTCCAGTTTGCAGATTAGGGCTCCAAGGTTCAGAGAGGTGAAACACTTGCACACATCACTCAGCTTGCTATCACCAAAGCTTGGGCTCAGAACGAGGTGTGCTGGACGCTGAAGCTACCCCTGCTCCTCTCACAAAACCACATCCAGTTCCCCATGCCCTGTGCCTTGAATACTTTACAAACCGAGGAGCTCTCAACGTACCTATTAGACATGTGCACAGTGTGATCTTATGATGTGTCAATAAGTGCAGGGGAAAATGGTTAAAGTAATGTAAGAAATATTTAATTTATTTTTTTAAAGAGGTTTTTGCCTTGGGACCAGCAGTTAGCATAATGGCTATGTTGCTGGACTCCCATGTAGTCTAGTTGATTGCAGTTTGAGTCCCAAGACCTGGTGGCTTAAACTCATGCCGGGCGTGTGTGTGTGCGTGCCCAAGATCCCAAGAGGGGGATGGAGGAGAAGGGATTGTGGCGTGGCCATCCCTTCTGGGAGGTGATTTCTTGCTTTCTGTCTCTCTGTCTCTCTCTGTCTTTCTGGCGAGCACACGCACCCTATAGCAAAAAAAAAAAAAAAAAAAAGGTTTTTGCCTTAGGGCATGTGCGTTCACCAGAGAGACAGACAGACACAGTGAGAAGGAAAGTGTGAAATTACCCCCAGGGGAGATGGTCACACTGCATTCCCTTCTTCCTTCTACTCCTGGGATCTTGGGCATGCATACATATGTGCTCAGTGTGATTTTCAAGCCACTGGGTCCAGGACTCAAACTGTGGCTGGCCATGTGGGAGTCCAGCAATGTAATTGCTACGCCATCTGCTGGTCCCTCAATTGTGCTTTAATAAAAAACTTGTTAGAGAGCATGTGTGCTTGCGTGCACGAGTGTGCACGCGCGTGAGATTGAGAGAGAAAGAGAGAGAGAAAGAGCGAGAGAGCAAGAGAGCAAGAGTGCACTGTCCAACAGAACCTGGTCATGCCACAATCCCCTCTCCTTCATCTCTCCCACCTGTTGGGATTTTGAGCACACACATACACACATGTACTCAGTATGTTTCTCAAGCAGTTGGAGCTGAGATTTGAACTGTGATAGATCATGTGGGATCTGGCTCCCTTAACCACCAGGCCACAGAGCCAGTCCCAATTGCACTTTTTAAAATGTTTATTTATTTCTCCCATGAGTGGGAGAAATAGGGAGAAAAAGAGACAGAGACAGAGAAACGGTACCCACAACAGGGTCCTGAAGCTCTGATCTACCCCTAGCCAGTCCTTAATCATGGGCGCATGCGAGCCTGGCTTACTCAGGTCTTCTGTGGGGACCCAGGAAGGTCTCCGGATGCGAACCTGGAACCCTCTCGTGTCCCTTGCTGCACTACTGTCCAGTCCCCAGTTGCACTTTTATTTATTTATTTAAGAGAGATTATTTTTATAGGGCATGTGTACTCTCCAGAGAGACAGAAACAGCGAGAAATCACCCCCAGGGGGCATGGCCATCACACAATCCCTTCTCTTACATGTACCTCGTGTGAGTTTCAAGCCTCTGGGTCCAGGACTTGAACCGTGGTTGGCCATATAGAAGTCCAGCGATGTAACCAGTACGCCTTATGCTGGTCCCCCCAGTCGCACTTTAAAAAAGTACTGTGTTGGGAACCAGCAGTTAGCGTTATGGCTATGTCGCTGGATTCCCACGTAGTCGACCGCGGTTCGCGTCCTGGACCCGGTGGCTTAAAACTCACGCACGCACACGCGCCCAAGATCCCGAGAGGAGAATGGAGGAGAAGGGATTGTGGCATGACCATCCCCCCTGGGGGGTGATTTCTCGCTTTCTGTCTCTATGTCTCTCTCTGTCTGTCTGGTGAGCGCACGTGCCCTATAGCAAAAACCTCTCCAAAAAAAAAAAAAAAAAAAAGTACTGTGTTAGGGCCAGGTGGTGGTATAGTGGTAGGCCCCTGGCCACATGGCAGAGGTCCTAGTGTTGCATCCTGGTACCCCTCTGAGCATGCCCAGTGGGTACATGTGTGCCCATGATCTACGCAGCTGAGGCTGGGGTGGACTGGGGCATGAGGGCTGTGTTGAGGGTCTCTCTCTAAGACATGAGTAAATTTAAAGTATTTGCTCTTACAAGTCTTGCATTTGCTAATTACTGATGTTTTTCTGTGAATTAAAGCATGTCTGCCTTTCAGAGCCTAATTCTGAGTATTATAAGCAAGGTACAAAGTTTCACTTATTAGAGGATATTCCCTAATGCATACTGTCTCCCTCCCCTCCCCCTCCTGCCCCTCCTCCCTCAGGTCTCTGCTGCCCTCCCCACACCGTCTCCATTGCTGGAAGCACACATGTCCTTTCAGAAGAGCTTTACCTTCACGCTTCCCCACGTCTCTGCTCTTCTCCTTGGATTTGTCGCTGTTGCCACACGTCAAGGTCTCGGTCTCCTTCTGTAGCTAGGACAGAGAGCAAGGAAGGCAAAGGTCAAGTCCCAGGATGACAGCAGGCGAGGCCTCTGTGGCCTGAGATGCCAAAATATGAAAAGCTGCCGTGCATCACCTCCATCCATGTGCCACACACGCACGACGCAGCCTTGCACATACACCGCCCTCCCCGTTACCCTAGGCCATGCCTCAGCAGCCTTGTCCCGGTCCTGGACAGTGAAGCTCCTGCTGGCTGCAGTTAGCACAGCCTCAGCGGGCTGGTGGGAGCTGTTCAGTCAGGATCAGGCTCCGCCGTGCACCCCTTCTGTATGTCTGTCCATTTGAGGGCAGGAAGGTGCCTTGGACAGTAGTCCTGGATCTCCCCTGGGCAGTAGGACATGGAGACCCAGGTCCTTCAGAGCGGTGATTCCTGGGATGGCCAGGAGCGGCAGAGGCCCTTCCCACTCTGTCGTGGGGTCTGGACCCTGGGAGCCTCTTGTCTATGTCCATCCCTCTGTATACTCCACTCAGCCTTTTTGAAAAAGAGCTTTAAAGATTTCTCTGTGACCTTCTGGTAAGAGTCCAGCTGGACACATCGGGGCTGCTGGCTGGGATTTTCAGTTGACGGTAAGCATTTATTAAGCACCTACAGTATGCCTAGCATTGTACACCAGGTCGGTGTGTGCACAGTATACCAGGTATAGTTGAGGGAGAGGTGACCCATATCAGGACATGCCTGGATGACAGCTCAGTACCCTGTAGGGTATTGGGGGTGACAAAGACTTCTGTGTTCCCAGGAGGGAGGGGATCGGGATTTGAGCCCTGGGTAAGCCCTGGCAGAAGAGGGTGACTCGTGAGACAGAGGGGCTGTGTAAAGGGTAGGCTGGCAGAGGTCACACTGAGTTTGCAATCCTCCTGCCTCAGCCTCCGTGAGTCCCTGGGATTACAGGTGCACGCCATCATGCCCATATTTGGGTTGGACCAAGAATCGAACCTGGGCCTCCCAGGCATCCTAGCCTGCAGCATGTGTACCACGTGGGCCAAGGGGGTCATTCCCTGACCATGACATTTTACCTCTTTCACAGCATCGTCAATTTGCTTCAGTTCCTCGTAACGATCTCTGGATTCCCACAGGGGCTGCAGCATGGCATCCTCAACCACGGGAAAGAGCTGGGAGAGACAGACAGCCCACCATTCTTAAGGCGACAGAGGACGTTGGAGAAAAACAGGTGTCAGGTCCTCTGTGTCGTAGTGGGCCCCGTGGGGACTTACTCCCTCCCGAGTGCACTTTCAGAGGTCTTGGAAGGGCCTTCAAAGGCACTAGGTTGGAAGTTGCTGGTTGGTTCCACCCCGTGAGGCCCTGGCACTTCCTCCTTCCACCATCCCAGACCCCCTCAGCCTCTGCTCTCATCATTCCCCTTGGGGCCCAGCAAAGCCGTGCCCTTCTCTCTGGCTCCTATGTGAGGCAAGGATGGGGCAGGCCAGCAGGTTCTCATGAAGACGCAGGTGAGGGGTGATGAGGACAGGAAGCTGTGGGCAGGGCGGGGAAGGCCAGAGGATGAGTATATTTTAGACATGCTGACTGGGGCCCTTGAGGTCTGGGCCCTGAAGGGAGCTGGGTGAGGACATATGTGGGCAGGGAGCAAGGCTGGCAGGCGGACTGGGCCTGGACGCTGGGCTTCACAGCCGAGGCACTGATGCCAGCTGTTTCTCTGGTGGTGAGGGAGATGACAGAGGGAGGCATGGCAGAATCAACAGAAGCAGCTGCTGCAGCCTGCTGGTCCTGAAGGCCTGCAGTGAGGGGCGAGGGCAGGGAGGTGGCACCAAGGGCCAGCAAGGCAGTAGGGGCTGAGCACACAGAGTGGAAGGCACTGCCAGGGGCAGGCTCTCAATGAAGCAGGGAGGATGGGGTCCAGGGAGCAGTGGTCACAGTGAAGACGGGATGATGAGGATGTGCACATATGTGAACCTGTATGAATACACACACATATGTGCCATGTGCACATGGGCTGACACACACGTCTATACATGCATGCATAAATGTGAATATGCATGTGTACATGCAAGTGAGTGGACATGCATGTGGACACACATACATACATGTACGATGCACATGCCTTCATGTGTATGTGCATCTATGTGCATGTGTGTGTACTTCTCACCGTTTCATCATCAGCATGTGGTGACCATTACTCACCTTGGTCACTGTTTCAAACATTGGGATCAGGACAAACTTGATGAACCCAATTTGGGCTGTGGCTTTGGTCACTTTGTCTCGGTCCATGAATGGGGCCACAGGCAGGCCTTCCGCCTTCTCGCGGTCGCTCTGCGGGGAATGCAGTGGACAGGAGCATTAGAGTGAGAAGGGCCCATGGGATCTGCAGAACCTGGAGGAGAATTACATCCAGAATGGAACAAGCTACTTAACCAACCACCACCTGAAACACGCTATAAATGTGTGTTAGCAAGCACGAGGGGCAACGGCAGTGTTCCTTTGCTATGTGTGCCGCTGGGGCTGTGAGGATCTCCGAGTTTAGGGGGAAGGCAGTGGTCAGAGGCATCACAGGGCTGCTCAGCAGTGGAGGGGCCGAGAGAACAGCCCCGCTCCATGCTCTCCTAGGGCTCATCAAGCTGATGTGTCTCATGGCTTACTGCCCTCTGCAGTAACACTTTCCATTTCAGCTGGGTGGGTTTTCTGTGTCTCCATCTTCCCCAGGGGCACCCCTGTAAGAGGACCTGCTGGGTCCCTGCACCCCTGGGGCTCCCTTCTGCTCTCTGGTTCTTGCTTCTTGAGTTTCAGGCAGTTTGCTTGGCACGTGTGCCCCTAAAAGCAGCTCAGCTGGTGGTAACAGGTGGTAGTTTCACAACATTCGCCCTTCTGGGCTATCACTGTTCTTCATGTCTCAAATGCCCAACTACTTAATTTCTGAAGTGCACCTGTGGTGAGGGCCTTCTTGTGGCAGTTGCTGGTGTCACACACACCAGTCTACCCTGACAGGCTTTTACAAACACCCTCATCAAGAACCCTCATCTTGGGAACCAGCAGTTAGCGTAATGGCTATGTCGCTGGACTCCCACGTAGTCGACCGCGGTTCGCGTCCCGGACCCAGTGGCTTGAAACTCACGCCGGCCGCGTGTGCGTGCATGCCCAAGATCCCGAGAGGAGAACGGAGGAGAATGGATTGCGGCGTGATCATCCCCCCGGGGGGTGATTTCTTGCTTTCTGTCTCTCTGTCTCTCGCTGTCTGTCTGGCGAGCGCACGTGCCCTATAGTGAAAACCTATAAAAAAAAAAAAGAAAAAGAAAGAACCCTCATCTTAACAGAACTATTAATAGTAAGAGTGACTGGAGGTTTGATGGTTTTGCAAGACTCTTACCTGCATAAAATATTCTTCTAATAAACAGTCTACCCAAGGTTCTGCAACTTCCATGGGACGGACCTCATTGGAGATATCACAACACTTTATCAAGATCATCTTCAGCTGAAAGAAGACATTTGGGGATTTAGGCCCTGGAAGATATAGCACAACCTGCTGCTGGTGTCTGCTGGCCTTCCATTGCAGGCAGGAAGGGACAGAGGTGGTGACGTGGGCCAAGGGGGTCACGGAGCTCTACTTCTTTGTGGAGGGACACACTCCCTCCCCCCAGTGGCCTGGCCACTTTGCACAGTGGTAGGTGTCCTTGCAGTCTGTATTTAGATCTCTCAGCCTCACCAGGGGGATGGGGAGCATCACTACACCCCCAAAACATTGGAATTTTTTCTTAGATATAGACATTTTGTAACAGAAGCTATAAATGGCAAAGTTAAAAAAATAACTTCTTAGTAGTTGGGGATATAGGAAGAATGTAGAAAGCATTGTGTGGAAGCACTGGTTAGAAAGGGCAATAAAGGGGACCAGAAGGTGGTATGGTGGGTAAGGCACTGATTCCCACATGTTCAACTATGGTTCGGATCCTGAATCCAGTGGCTTGAAAATCACACTGGGCCCATGTACATGTATGTCCCAAATCCCAGGAGGACAGTGGAGGAGAAGGGATTGAGGCATGGCCATCACCCCTGGGGGATGATTTCTCACTTCCCCTCTCTCTGTCTCTCTCTAGTGAATGCACAAATCCTATGGCAAAAATCTTAAAAAAAAAAAAAAAAAAAAAGCAATAAAGGAAACCCACCACGATGGATGTGCCAGGACCCCTGAGCAATGCAGTGACATGTGTGGTCATGTGAGAGGGGAAAGTGGAGACCTTCCCTTAAAAGCACAGAGGGTACCTGTCTTGGCATCCTCTTGCCCTGGAGCACTGGCAGGGGCACTCGGCCCTTCCTGGCCGGCCCATGGGCATCCATTAGCAGATCCCAATTCTGGAGTTAGAAAAATTCTACAAATGTCAAAGGTGGCCTCAGTTCTGTCCTCTGTCCCCAGCCTGTCACCTTTCCTGGGTCAAGTGGAGTCTCTCCATGTCCAGGACCCCGAGTGCATTTCTGCCGGTACACCTAAAGAAATTGCCTCCCCCTGCTATGGAGCCTGTGTGTGCACCTCAGGTCCTGCTATGGTCCCCTCCCTCCAGGCTTCCTGGCCACCCAGACCAGATGTTGTCACTCAGCACTTTGCTCAGCCACATGGTCTGGGACTGTTCCCCAGGTGGGTGTGTTTCTGTCTTCCCAGGAGACTGGTGGTTCCTCCAAGCCTGGCAAGGGCTGAGCACACAACATTTGTTTTGGAAGGACATGGGTCAGGGTGAAGTCTTTAGCTGAAGTGTCCCCACCAGAACTAGCCAGGAAATGGCCTTTGGACTGGCTATGGGGACTGGTTTCTTACAGACTTGCAAGGGGCATGCACAAAGGACAGTCACCTGGGTCCCAGCCCTCAGGGTCCCAGCACTGGTTGTCTTCTGGGGTCTGAGGTTGATTAGATGAGAACATGCACCAGGGGTATGGATCGAGCTGTCTGCCTTGTTTGCCCCTCCCGGATCTTGCACAGGACAGAAGGGCTAGGGGCGGGACTTGGCTAAGCACAGCTCGGTTCAGCTCCACATGGGCTGGCAGATTTACGCCCCCAAACCTGGCTGGACTTCATAGTGACTCAGCCCTCATCACCTCCTTGTTGGCTCCTGGGAAGTGGGCCCGGCCGTCTCCCTCTGTGAAGAGTCCGGCTCCAGACCAGAGGCAACTAATTATAATGCAGCAGGTGGGAGATGCCCCCACAGCAGGCCTGGTACACAGCTCAGGCATCTCGTCCTCTGGAGGGAGCTGGGGATCTGCCCCTCAGCTCCTGCACCCCCATGCACATTTGCCCAGGCGCCTCCCCTGATCTGGGGCCTGTCTCCCCACCCTGACTCAGAACCACTCTTCTCTGTCCTTCCCTGGACCCTGTGTCCATGAAGAGGCAGGAGATTTTGCATGGGGCTTCATGGCAGAGGGCTGAGCCCTGCTGGGGCCATAAGTCATCTGTCCTGGTTTGGTGCCAGACTTGGGGATAAGAAGAAGCACAGGGGGCCTCTTTCTGCCTCTTGCTTGCACAGGGCAGGGAGTGAATAAAGGTCTGCTGTTGTTTGAGTGTGGCTCGTGACCACCTCACAGCGGATGGCAAACACTCTACCCTGCTCTACCCTGTCCCTCCTCGTCTCAGAGGAAAAAGGGAGGCAGAGACAGGGCTCAGCCTAGTCCCCTCCCCACCTCAGATGCATCCCCATCTTCATTCTTCTTGCCCTCCCACATCCTAGGGGACAACACAGCCCCGCCTCCCCATTGGTTTTTCATAAGCAGGGGGCTAGCTTGTTGCAAATCCAACAGGACTGTATCTCTCTCTTTCTGCTTAGTGAAGGGATGTTTCAGGGGCCTTGATCGGGGGGAGACAGGGCCTCTTGATGCTCAGTTCTGCAATACAAGAGGCCCTCTGCCCCTGGGGATACTCTGTATGAACTATAGTTCAGTGGTACAGAACGACAGTCCTCAGAGCCTGGATCTACCTGGGGCCGCATGGTTAACGTTCAGTCTGACCTAAACTTCAGCTTCTCTGGTGATGAAAAGTAATGATATTGATATTTTTAGAATACTTGTCAGGGGTGCATGCACTCGCCAGAGGGAGAGAGAGACAGAAAGAGAAGGAAATGAGAAGGCAGCCCCACAGGGGATGGCCACACCACAGTACCCTGCTGGGATTTTGGGCATGTGTGTGCATGTGCCCGGGGTGTTGCTCAAGCCACTGGGGCTGGGATTCAAACCGCATGGTTGGCCATGTGGGATCTGGCTCCCTTAACTACCAGGCCACAGGGCTGGCCTGATGATTCTGATTTTATACAATCAATTTCAAGAATGAGAATGTCAAAAATTATGTTTAACACTCAGACCAGACTCAACACAGCCGACTTTCCTTTTGTGGCTGGGTGGAGGAGTTTTGCCAGGCTCTGTTTATAAGTGGCAGATACCAACAGCTTCAGGGCCCCCCTTCTTGCTGGTGAGGTCCCCTCCCTGCTCTGGTGGCCTGTCCCAGCTGCAGAGGGGTGCCTTGGCCTGGTACTGGTGCCGAATCCGAGGCTGGTTCTAGCATGCGTTCAGGGGGCAGTGCCTCGGTGGGAGACCACCTTTACTCTCAGGAAACTGAAGCAAGACACGTGGCCTTCACCCATTCATCCTCAAGTCAAACCTCAGTGGGAGAATGGCAAAGGTCACCTTTTAACCATGAAGGGGCTCTTTCTAGAGAGTGGCTTTCCCAGTAAGAGATGAGACCTTGAACTCCAAGTGTGCAGACGCTTGGTTCCAAGGCAGGACTAAGAACGAGTGTGTGTGGGGGTCTTGGTTTCCAGCCTGAGCTGGACAGCCTGACTCTCACCCAGCAGCCTGGAAATGGCCAAACGAGCCTACTCACCAGGGTCAGGTGCTCCTCGTTGCTATAGTCGAAGTTCTCCATTTTCTCTTTGAAAGAATCCATAATTTCAGCATGCCTTGCCATGTCAGTGGCCAAGATCAGTGTGATCATTCCCTGAAGGATGAGAGCAGGATGATTACAGACAGAGCCTCTGGATACACTGTACCCCTTAGCCCTCCTGCAGCGCTCAACTTGAGAGTCACTGTCTGACTTTTGCAGGAAAAAATAGAGCAGTGAAGAGGCCAACTTGCTCAGGGCGCAGATGGGGAGTCCATGTTGGGGTGCAAGCCAGGCTGTGTGACTGTCACCCCACTGGTGTGACCGTGCTGCACGGCATCCCCTTGCAGCCTGCCAGGATGAACTCGCAGATCGCCGTGTGTGTGAAGTCTAGCAGCCTGCACCTGCAGCCAAAAGCTTCCCCCACATTTAGTCATCTAGTAAACTGCGTGCTCCTTCCACATCTTACTGTTGGAAGTCAGACATGAATTTTCTAAGAGTATTTTTCTCTGTTATCAAGTCTAGATGTGGTTACACGTATATATATATATATATATATATATATATATATATAGTCTTAGGAATAATTGAAGTCAGAATATGTTGAATAACATTCATATAATACATTTGTAAATGAGGGTGCAATGACCTTTTTAATATAAATATTTCATTATCTCACTGGCCAAATACTGATTTAGGAAAAGTAGCATAATCTGAAACCATGATCCTCCACCTGTGCATCTGTCCCTCCACCTACCTACCCCTCCACCATCCACCTGTTTGCTCCACTGACAATTCTGAGTCACATCTTTGTGCCAGGTCTGGTGTTCTACTTTTCCAAGAAACTAGAGCCACAGGGAGCAAATACAAAACCCAGATCAACACAGGTCATTTCAAATGTATCACATGCAATTTGAATATATGATATTCTGTAGAGACTTGTTTTAGTAGCAAAGGATTTATTCAGTTAGCCTTCAAAATATCCAAGGACTAAACATTTAAAAAATTGTTGGGATGGGGCTGGCAGGTGACATGGTGGTTAAGGGCGCTGGACTCTCACATGGCTGACCATGGTTTGAGTCCTGGATCTGGTGGCTTGCTTTCTCACTTTTTCACTTTCTCTCTTTCTCTCTGTCCCTCTCTGGTCAAATTTAAATAAAGTTCAATAAAAAAATTCCTTAAAAAATTTTTTGGGACAACTGAGGCCAGCAGTAATTCAACTGAACCTACATGAGAAACGTTCTGGGTTCAAGTCCCAGAATCTCCCTGAGCACAGTGAGTGTGCCTGTGTGCCGGTGATCCAGGCAGGTTGAGACCGGAGTGGTGTGGACTTAGGACCTTGTTGGGGGTTCTCTCTCACTCTCATAAAAGAAGTGAATAAATGGGCCTAAGTAACAGTTGGGACGACTGATTTTGCCCCCAGCAGGCTCATGTTAAACACTTCGAAGTAAGGAAGCTGGTGGCCCTGTGCATCTCTGGTGGCATATGAAGAAGGCCCATCTGCAGGGGGCTTCCTCCAATCAGGTCAACCTCTTTTCTTTCAAGGTGCTGCCCTGACTTACTCCTGGGGCAAGTTGCATGCACAGGGTGGAGAAGGCCCCACGTGGTGGCGTCAGGGCAGCTGCGGCACACCCCCGGGCCTCTCTTCCTCATGTGCCCCTTCACTACTTCAGGGAAGGCTAGCTGCAGCCATGGCAACCCCACACAGCACCGGCTTACAGGGTGGGCTCACGGACACCAGAAGGCCAGAATGGCTGGAGCATCAACAGTGACAGCCCTTACATTCCACGTTTAGCTTGGGACTTCCTGGAAGCACAGACAGATTGGGAAATGGTTTATGAAGTGGCTGCTCTTTGATTAAGTACAGCTTATCAGTGCTCTGGGAGGCAGGCTGTTTTCCCAGCAAAGGGCTCCAGAGAGTCTTTATCAGCTGCACGGCAAAGGAGGTCTCTATCAGCTGCGTTTGCAAGGAAGTCCATTGGAGACCTAGAACGAGCGAGGTCTGCGTGGAACTGCACGGCAGACGGTTCCTCAGAGAGATGGAGGTGGCTCTCCTGTGAGATTCCTGGCTGCCGTGCACAGTGTAACAGACTCGGGGCGCTTAAAACAAGAGATCCATCCTCTCACAGTTCTGGGGCTGGGAATAAAAACCAAGCCATTGGCAGAGCTGTGCTGCCTTCAAAGCCTTCAGGGAAGGCTCCTTCCTGCCTCTTCCAGCTTCTGGTGGCCCTAGACATCACTCTGGCCTCTGTCTACACTGTCACATGGCCATTTCCTGTGTGTCTGTGTCTTCTCTTCTGTTTTCTATAAAGACAATTGCCATTGGGTCCACCTGTGTGACCCACAGTGCTCTAATCTGGGGACCCTGACTTAAACACATCTAAAGAAACCTTTTCCAAATAAGGTCACATCCACAGGTTCTGAGGGTCCAGAGGTAGACACACCTTTCTGGGGTTACTTTTCACCCACTAAACTTCTCCCCAAGGTCACTCTGAGATCGTCCCTCTTCTACAAACGTCACAGGCTGGAGCTCTGAGACACGGCTCAAGGAGGACGTCGGTGTGGAAGGGTGAGCTGGCAGTGCTGCGGGGCAGGGTGACTCTCCTCTCCTGCAGGGGCCCTTTCATCCTCCTCCCCGTGTGCCCTGAGAAGTGGAAGGTCCCTGTTCTAGTCTGTTCTCTTGCTGAGGAATACCCGAGTCTGGATAATTTATAAAAATAGAGGTCTATTCAGCTAATGTTTGGAGGTCCGAGGTCAAGGGTCTGCATCTGGTGAGGGTCTTCTCACTGCATGGCAGAGGCAGGGCGCGCTCAGAGCAGAGCAGAGTGAGTCTGTGTCCGTGTCTGTGTCCATGTCCATGTCCGGTCTGGCCTCTCTCCCTCTCCTTATGGACTCACCAGTGTTCAGGTGGGGCCGCCGGGTCACCTATCCAACCTACTCACCTGTCACAGGCTGCACCTCTTTGTCCCACAGTTGTATTACCTTCCTGTTCTCTTAATACCTGAGGATGGTTTGGCCAAACTACTGGGGGGTCACATTCTAACCATGGCAATCCCCTATCTGCAGTGGCAGTGGGGTGACTGGACCATGGGTAGCAGGTGACAGCAGCTGGGAGCAGCAGTCAGCTCTTGTGGTCAATCAAGGGCTGTGGCTGTGGCTCCCCATCACCTACCTTCTCTAGGCCTCAGTGTCCTGGGCTGCAACGGGCAAAGGACTTTCCTCAAAGGGAACCAGACTACTAGTCTTTGAACTGAGGGCCTGTGCAGTTGCACATGTGCATGGCGAGGGGATGCTCCTGCGGGTCCATCTGGGCCCTGAAGGAGGTGGGAGAGAGGGCAGGGGCTCCCAGGATGCACTGCTGTGACCAGGAGCATCAGCCTCTGGACAGTGGGGTTCTGCTTGGTCCCCTAGTCACCTGCCCTCAGCCTCGCCACCCTGCACACCTGTCTGATCTGCTTGAAGCCATCGGATGGCACATTAGAGAAGATGTTGCACTCGGGCCGGGCGAGGATCTGGAAGGCCACAGCACAGTGGTGGTTCTCCAGCGGGGAGATGTCATTGTACCGGACGGCCAGCTCTGTCCGGGCATTGATCTGGTACCTGAAGAGCAAGGCGAGAGTGAGGGGTGATAAAGAAACCCTGCATGGGTCATCTATTCACCCTGGTGTAGAAGGGGGACCTGGAGAGGTAGAAGAGAGCACGGTGGGTCTGCCTTGCCAGGAGCTCACTTCTGTTGGCTGTGCTATCCCCCTACTGTCCCTGACTAGACATCCTCAGTTTTTTTTTTTTTTTTTTTTTTTTTTTTTTTTAAGAATTATTTTAATTTTGGGATCAGCAGTTAGCGTAATGGCTATGTTGCTGGACTCCCATGTAGTCGACCGCGGTTCGCGTCCCGGACCTGGTGGCTTAAAACTCAGACCGGGCACGTGTGCGTGTGTGCCCAAGATCCTGAGAGGAGAATGGAGGAGAAGGGATTGCAGCATGACCATTCCCCCTGGGGGGGTGATTTCTCGCTTTCTGTCCCTCTGTCTCTCTCTGTCTGTCTGGCGAGTGCACACACCCTATAGCAAAAATCTCTCCAAAAAAAAAGAATTATTTTAATTTTATTCATTGTCATTATTTTATTTTATTCTTTTGATGTTGGCCAGAAAGAGAGAGAGAGGGAGAGAAGGAAAGTGAGAAAGCAAGCTTCCAGGTCTGGGCCTCGAACCATGGTCAGCCATGTGGGAGTCCATCTGCCTTAACCACCACGCCACCTGCCAGCCCCCGACATCCTCAGTTTTATAATACTCTGAAAAACACCCTGGACCCCAGACTGCTCCCTGGGACGGCACCCTGCGGCACTGCCTTCTACCCCTGCCTCTTGCACATTGCCACGGTTTTTACTACCCGCCAAAGGCTGCCTGGAAGGGGTAGGAGATGCTCTCAGGTCAGAGGCTGAGGTGAAGGCTCTCTGCTGGCCTGCGTCCTGTGCATCATTGGGAATGTAGGTGCGCAGGAAAGGAAAGACTGACAGAGCACCGGAGACGGCCTCCCTGAAGGAGTGCCCATTGCCACACTTGGGGATCAGGTCTCGACCACGACAGAGGGACTCCGAGGCACACGTGATGTCATCGCACACACACAAACCCCACAGAGAACTGATGCGTCTCTGTGAATGGGGACCAGAGCCACAAGCCTGGGCTTTGTCAGTCACATGGGGCTGAACTCTGTGCCCTAAGGGGACCAGAGTGGGTCCGTGCCTTGACCCCCAACATGGACCCCTCCTCACCTCCCACCCTTCTCTGGCTCACGTCTAGCCCTTGCCCTCCGCTTGCTCCCTCTGGAGGCAGGCTGGGGGCAGCCACGGAGTAGCGAGCTGTGCAGGGCTGCCTGCTGCCTGTTGCAGGGGGTGGGGTGGGGCCCTGCCATGCATGTGCTAAGCCTGGAGCCAAGATTGCAGAGGGGAGTAGCAACCCCTCAGGGTTTGACCACCCAGAACGTTCCTGCTGAAGGGAGGCCAAAAGCTGGGAACTGCATCCTCCGGGGAGAGCTGGGGGCTGGGGAGGCCTTTGAGGACAGCGCCAGCTGGGATGGCTCTAGGGTTGGGTGGACAGGCTTCCCCCAGCCAGGGCGCCTTTACAAACTGGCATAGAGGGAAGAGCAGGCACGTACGTGTTGTTGTATCCTGGATGATCCAGATCGTGGCAGATGGCCGCTGTCATGAGGATCAAGATGTCCATTTGGGAAAACTTCTCCTGGGTTGGAAAGCAGATTCAAGGTTTTTGCCCTGTTCATTCTGTGGTTGGTACTTGGTGAGGGGAGTGGATCGAAATTGGGCAGGATGAGTGATATGGGTAGAATGAAGCCCCGTCTAGCCATCATGGCCTGCTGGCCTGGTGGGAGAGGACCTGCCGCCTGGGAGAGGTGAGGAGGTGGGCACCCTTGCTCATTTAGCTGTAGGAGTTGCTTCACCCACTGGGGTGCCGACGATGGGGGTATTTCCTTGGAAGGGGAGAAGCTGGAGGGGATAGATCTGCCATCCCTAGGAGGACCTCCTCCCAGAAGTGAGGCCTGGGTGGCCAGCGGGGTGGGACCCACCTGGAGACCGCAGAGCCACACCATGCTGTACATCATCTGGGTCACGCAGAAGCAGTGCCGGAAGTTGTGGAAAGGGTTGTTCCTGTAGTTGTCATGCACACAGAGCTGCAGAGAGGTCCAGGGTCTCAGTCGCCTGCACCCGGGCTGCCTGCCTCTCCTCCCAGTGCCCAGAAGGCTGCTGTCTCAGATGCTCTCGTCCCAGCCAGAGCCCAATAGTAGCCCTGCATTTACCGCAGGTGTGCTCCAGAGCACGAGAATATCCAGGGTCCAACACAGCCCCCGGGGCAGTCTGGGGAGAGGTTCCACCATGGCTTTCACCCTGGAATCACAAACTAGGGTGTCCCAGAGGTGTCTGAGAGTCACACTGGAGCATGGGGTTGGGTGCAGGGGAGAAGAAGGGAGCTCTGGGTCTTTCTTAAATGACCATGAAATCTTTGGTAGGCTTTAATATTTGGTTCTGAGCAATAGCTTAACTTTTTAAGAAAAGATTTGCTGGGAACCAGCAGATGGCATAGTGGTTACATTGCTGGACTCCCACATGGGTAACTGTGGTTGAGTCCTGGACCCGGTGGCTTCTAACTCACACCAGGTGCGTGTGCGTGCGTGCCCAAGATCCCAGGAGAATGGAGAAGGGATTGCAGCGTGGCCATCCCCCGGGGGGACGGGGGTGGCGATTTCTTGCTTTCTGTCTCTCTCTGTCTCTCCCATGAGTGCATGTGCCCTATAGCAAAAAATCTCTCCCAAAAAAGGAAAGAAAAGGTCTGCTGAATGCACACTCAGGCACCCTGTGTACTCAGCCTCTTTGCCACGTGCCGCTGCTGTAGAACACAGGGCCGCACTGGCCCTTCCTGATTCCTATCGTTTTCTCTCACTAGAGCAAATGTCTAGGGGAAAAGAATGTTCTGGTGGAAGGACAGAGATGGGTCAAATGTCCTTGAACTTCCATGGAAATGCCGCCCCCCTCTGCAGGAAGCCCAGAGCCATCAGAAGTGCCCAGACAATCCCTCCAGGCACAACTCAGAGACTACGTGCTCAGAAGGACCAGCGCGGGCCCGACACTTACCAGCCACCTCTTGAGCGTGATGGGGTTGATGCTGAAGTCCCTGACCAGGCCGAGGTCATGGTACATGTGCTCCAGGCAGCTCAGCATCTGTGGGCACAGGAGCAGGTCAGCAGCAGGTGAGCGGCTGCCTCCCCCAGGCTTCCCTCCACTGTCCGGAAACAACCCCAGGCAAGCCTCGACGAGCACCAGCTGGGAGAGAGGCCTGCCGCTGGCCCTTCAAGGTCACCCGGACAGGTGTGGGAGGTTGAGAGGCCAGGCGGGACTTACTGGGACTGGAGGAGCAGGTTCAGAATGGACAAGAATTGAGTATGAGAAGGAACAGGCACCGCGTAAGGGGGTGCCCCTTCTCCCACATGACCACACTGAAATGACCATTTCTACACGTGAAAAGCCATCTCAGCGGCTCACTACACAGGTTAAGGTTCTAGGGCACCTGAGCATCACACAGAGAAGGCCCTTTTCCTGCCCAAGGCTAGGGGACTGAGGAAGCTTTGATGACTTCATCCAAAACACACAGAACTGCACTATGCTCCTCTGGGGCCCTGCTGGGACCAGACACTTTAAAAGTCTAATTGTAGCTTCTGGAAGGGGAGCCTCTGCCTGGTGTGGGCTGCTCCTCCTCTACTGGTGTCACTGAACTCTGTCTTCTATGAGATCCTGTTCAAGTTGAAATAGATTTCGTTTCACATCCCAGAGGATTTATTGTCATTGTTGAGATCTATTTAAATACAGCCCAGAGCCCTGGAGCTCACTCAGCTATGAAGGAAAAGATGAAATGACTTGAAACAAGGAGAGTTTGGCAAAAGGGAGCTTTGCTTTGAGGGACAGGCAGGCCATGGGTGGAGAACAGACATTTGCACAATGGGCACACGTAGACACCCCTGGGGCACGTGGGCAACACCCAACCAGGGCACCTCTGCCCAGGGCCACACACCTGCCTGT
Source organism: Tupaia tana (assembly GCA_026018925.1). Lineage (NCBI taxonomy): Eukaryota > Metazoa > Chordata > Mammalia > Scandentia > Tupaiidae > Tupaia > Tupaia tana. The sequence goes on from JAKSZU010000001.1 coordinate 136,615,720, forward strand.
CCCTGTCCTATCTACAGCTACCTTGACACCTGCACAGGGCAGTGGGCTAGCCCTCTGGGAGCCTGCATGCTTCTGCCGGTCTCCGCTCACGGTGTAACCTTCTCTTCCCAAAGGGGCACGCTATGGCTGGGATGTGTGCCCCAACATCCTATGCTGAAACCCGAATGCCACTGGATTTGGAGAGAGAGCCTTTAGAGATGTGATGAGGGTAAAATGAGGTCACACGGGCCCAATCCAGCATGACTGACGAGACTATGAGAAGAGGAGATGAGGACACAGATGCGTACAGAGGGACGGCAATGACAACGTGGGCACACGGGGAGGAGACACCGTCGGCAGGCCTGGGAGAGGCTCAGGAGGAATCAGCCCTGCTGCACCTTGACCCTGGACTCGCAGCCTCTGACTGTGAGAGAACTGTTGTCACAGACCTTGGGCCTAACAACAGTGACACTCCGTGGCAGCACTAGCAGACTAAGACAGAGGCGGCCATCGAAATCTACTTTTACTTATGTAATTTGTGAGAACTGGAAATCCTGCAAGGAAGGCGAGTTTCTGTAAATCCAATCCTATAATGGAAGCATCCATGAGATGGCTGTGAAGGGAACAAAGACTTGGGGACTTGTAAACCGTGTATTTGGAAAACTAGGAACTGCCCACACACAGGCCACACAGGGGAGCCTGGGCTGTCACATACGGTTATGCCTCTAGCACGCCGACCACATGCTCGCCTTTTGAGGGGACAGTGCGGTCACAGACCAGGCAGTGTGCAGGGCGCAGGGTTTTGGAGACGGTGGCCCTCGAAGGTGCCCCTTACAGAGTGGCAGGCATCTGGGGCCTCAGTGTGAGAACAGGAGGGTCAGCTCCCAGGCCACTGGCCAGCTGTTGCCCAGTCACCGGCCAGAATCTCACCATCTAGAACTGCTGATCCCCTCACCGCCCCGGATGCTGGCCCTCAGGACCAGAGGAGCCCCTTGCCCCTGCCCCATTAGCCCAGACACTGCTCCAGGCAAGCTCCAAAGAGCTGAAATGTTTGCTGTGAAATCTGTCAAGAGGCAAAGACGACCGGCAGAGGAACCATCTGGTGGCACGTGTGTGATGTCTGTGGGCGCCTTGAAGCAAAAGCCACGAATCTGCTCCTGTAGCCCCAGCCTGAGCCCCGGGAGGGGAGCGAGGACGCTGCTCCTGGGTGCTGCTGCAGGTCTTGGTCAGAGTGGGCTGGATGGTGTGACAATGGAGGACTAAGGAGGTGATGAGGGCGGCTCCTGCAGCTTAACGAGGCAGGCCATGCTGGCTGCTGGGCAGCCCCGGGAAGAGGCCCTCACAGCCAGAGGAACAAAAGCAGCGTGGGCTCATGTCCTCTGGTTTGGGATGGGCCGGGCACTGTGCTGGGCTGCCAGGTAACCTGAAACACCACCCCCCTGGGAAGGAGGAGGTGTCCCCCACTGCAGGACCCCAGGGCCCAGCTCGCCGTGGGAGGCCAGATGCAGGCGTGGGCTGGCTGGGCTGTTCAAGTTCTCAGGCATGTCCCTTTGGTTGTTCGTCTCTGCCACTCATATGTCAAAATTCCTGGCATCCTCAGATTTGGCATAAGCCAGGCTCCTGTCTTTGGGAATCTCTGGTTTAGCACCAGAAATAAGACATACTTCTTGGAGGCAGCAGGAACCCCTCACCAGCCTCCTTGGGGTGCCCTTGAGTTCTGCTAGGCAGAAGTCACAGGCGTGGGAGATGCCGCATGGAAGCTGAGCCCAGCTGCAGGAAGCCGCTGCCTCTCCCACCACCCAGCCCTGACAACTGCCCTACATACACTCCGCAATCAGGACCCAGGGGCGGCCTTTCCCTTAGGGATGCCCCGTGGGGCACCCTCCTGTCAGCGGCAGGTGGCGCAGTGCTTGAAGGACTCTACGGCAGGAGGTGGGTGCTTTGCCAGCGGTGGCCAGCTTTGCTCCCATTCCAGCAAGCCGAAGCTGCAGTGGCTTTGGGACTGTGGTTCTTGGATGCTGCTCTGGGAGTAGGGCTGGCCTATCTGCCGAAGTGGGAGCCTGCAGGTTCTAAACCAACCCATACTTGACCTGGAGTGGCTTCGCCCAACCCCAGCATCTGCAGAGGGAGCAGCTCTAATACTTCTCAGAGCTCCCCTCTGCTTGGCACCCAGGCTCAGCGCTCTTTCTGATTCATGTGCCTAGCCAGCCACAGCTACAGGTTTAAATGTCTCCTGCTCCTCCTGTCTCAGCCCACCTGCACCTCAGAGCGGGGGAGTGGATCGCTTGTGTGGTGCTGGATGTTTTGAGCATGTTTGCTGAGGTGCAGCCCCTCTGACAGTCTCTTCTCGGGTGAACTGGGTGGGGAGTGGAGGGCAGATCTTTGCATTTCTGCCGGTACCACCAAGGCTTCTCCCATACCAGGAGAACCCAGGTATGAAATGTGTGCATAGGAGATACCAGTGCCCGGGCTCAGCAGCCTGGCTCTGTGAACGCCCAGGGCACAAGGCCCTATCCTACCCATCTGGCTAGTGAGCGCAGGCGACCTCGCTCATGTGAACCGCCCGCATTCTGAGTTACGGAGAAGCTGCAGTGAGCCCTTCGATTGAGGAGGGCCAGAACTATCTATCTAGCCTGGCGTTCACACCGAGGGGACGTTTCCTTTCTTGGTGTGTGGCAATAGAGGGGTTTAACCGATACTAGATTAAACTAAACCAAAGCAGCTCTATTTTTGTGTTTCTCAGCAAATAGGAAATTTCAAAGAAATATCTTGCTGTAAAAAGCGACTCCCGGTGCCCTGAACCCCACATTTCCACCTATCTGGCTTCGGCATAGCTGCCTGTGCCGTGCCCAGGCCCAGCACTTGCTCCAGCTGACGCCCCTGACTCCACGCGATTTCTGCCCCAAGGCAGGGGAGCTCTGCCTCCATGTGCTGTTCCCTGTTGGCACAGCACCTGTGTCCACAGGTCCAGCAGGCGGCCTGGGGGACCAGCACCCTGAGGAATCTGAGGGTCTGGAGGCGCTCCTCTCCTAGGGTAACCCCCACCGTGATGTCTGGAGCACTCCTGAGCCTATGAAGTGTGTGTCTGAACTGAGACCTGGAGGGCAGGGCCGGCGGCGGCACCGCGGTAACACACTGAACACAGGGCAGGACCCACACGCGGGACTGCAGGTTCGGCTCTCTGGTCGACCTGTCCATGCTGGAGCACCGTCATGATCCCGGTTGACTGGGAGCGCTGTGGGGGCACCATGTGTGAGACATGGTTGACGATGCCTTTCTCTCCCTGTCTCTCTTGCTCATGGAAGAAATAAATAAACTTAAAAGAAACTCTTGGAGAATCAAGGTTTTTTCCTTTATGCGGAACAGGAAGGGGAAAGCACAGATTAGGAAGCACAAAGGGATGGTCCCCAGGAGGGTCCCGCAATCCTGAGGCGTCCCCTCGGGAGGCTGGCATCCTGGATGCCCCTCACTTACCTCGTTGGGCTCCCAGAGCCAGACGTCGAAGGTCGGCTTCCGCAGGGCTTCTATGGTCTCTGGAGAGAGCAGGTACTGGAAAGGACAGGAGGTCGGCGTTACCGGGGCACTGCGGGCTTTCGCACGAGACAAAGGCTGTGACCTCAGATGTGCACGGTGGGCACTTTCTCCCGACTGCCCTTTCAAAGACACCTGTGGACAGACTCAGACTACATTTCTCTGGAAGTCAGAGGAGGAAAGCCCACCAGTGGCTGCGGAGGCGGGGCAAGAAGGGCGTGGGGAATGTTCTGGGGGTGAGTGGAGAGGGTCACAGGACACTGGACGTTGGTCAAAATTCACAATGCCCCACACCTAAAGGTGAACTATACTGCATGTGAATTAAATATCAGTAAGCCTGACAATAAAAAATACAATAAAGTGAAGCCAGGGGGAAAAACTCACTTGGCATAAACTCAAACACAGACTAAGAGGCTATTCTGAGTGTCTCCTGCTGGGAACCGGCCCTGACTCCCCAACGGTGCGCTGGCTGACAGGGCCTGAGGCCGAGGCTGGTGCTATAGACAGCGTTAGGCTAGACTGTCATAAAGGATGAGGGCAGAAAACAATGACAGTGCTGGGCCCGAGATACTCTTTCCCTAGGTCTTTCTAATTGTCTGTTTGTTAAAAAAGGAAGTGTTGGGCCTGCCCTATAGCCTCGTACTTAAGGGAGTTGGATCCCACATGGCTGACCTTGGCTTGAATCCTGGACCCTGTCGCTTGGACAATCACATTTGGGGATTTGGTGCCCCAAATTCCGACAGGATGGAGAAATGGAGAAGTGATTGCAGTATGACTGCACCCCACTGGGGGGGGGGGTATTTTCTCTCCCCCTTTCTGGCAATGAAAAAAGAGGAACTGTTACGGAGGACTGACACCTGGAGCAGGATTATGAGAGCTTGGGTCCTGTTTTCTGATGGAGAAAGGGGCTGGTCCCCACGCTTGGACAATATCCAGTGTGCATTCACATTGAGTGGGGAAACCACTTTGGCCCTACTGGTTGAAGGAGGGCTCTTTGCCCCCGCCCAGACCGAGGGCAGTGGGAAGACCTGCCTCAGTGGGGCTCAGTTCTCCTGTGGCCAGGATTTTTCTTCCTCCTTCCCTCATGAGGTAAAGCCTTCATAGGTGGTCAACATCCCGGAGAGCCTTCCTTTTTTCCCTTTTATTTAGGTTTTGCTCTAGGGTGCATGTGCTCACCAGGGACAGAGACAGGAAAAGTGAGAAAGCACCCCTAGTGGGGGATGACCACACCAAAATCCCTTCTATATTCTCCTCTTGGGACTTTGGGCATGTACACATGTGCACCTGCTATGTTTTTCAAACTGCTGGGTCCAGGACTTGAACTGTGAAGTCAGCCACGTGGAATCTAGCCAAGCCCCAACTCAATTCCCAGGGCACTGTTTCCCTCCCAAGGCCCTGGCTTCTCTCATAACTGAGAAGCTTCTATGACAAAGCAGCAGGACTTGCCCATGCAAGTACGTATTGTTCAGGGACTGGAGATCCAATGAAACAGGTTTTTAAAAACCTACTGAGTTTCTTCTCACCTTGGGGTAAGTGGGGACATCGCGTGGAGGCGTCAACTTCTTGTTGTTATCCAAAAAACTATACTTGCAGGGACAGTTGGTCCTAAAGAGAAAAAACAAAGATGAGTTGTGGCTTTGGTCTTGGGGCTCACCTGTACAGTAGACTATGGGGACCTCATTAAGGAGAAGACAAACAGAGAAATCCAAACCCAAGACAAATCCCCACATCCACACACCCGCTGGTCTTATTTTCTGTGGGACAGAAGTCCTGAAGGCAGTGGCCTCTCACTGCCACATCCAAGGAGCCTGTCTGGACCTCTTACATCACATCAGCCTCTTGGAAAACTCTGAAGTCCAGACGATGTGGCTAGCCTCTCTTCTATGGAAACATCAAGAAATCTTTTTAAAATGATACAAGCAGGGCTAGCGGGTGGTGTAGTGGTTAAGGTGCGAGACTCCCATACAGCTCACTGTGGTTTGACTCCTGGACCCAGCAGCTTGAAAATCACGTCGGGTATGTGTATGTGGGTACCCAAAATCCCAGGAGGGGAATGGAGGAGATGGGATTGTGGCATGGCCATCCTCCCTGGGGCATGATTTCTCACTTTCCTTCTCACTCTCTCTGTCTCTTTTTGGTTAGCATGCGTGCTCTATGGCAAATACCTTAAAAAAAACAAAAAGACAAAGGCAAACACTCTTATCTTAAGACATCTGAATGACGCAAGAGTAGATAAAGTAACAAAACAAGAAATAAAACTAAGCCCTTGTTTAACCCACTTTTTTCCCCCTAAACCTCACACCCTGGAAATAACTTCTGCTAGCATTGGTGTGTCCTTCCAGAATATTCCCAGGCCTGAACACACAAAAACAACCACCTGTACTTCCAGATGAAAGTGGAACTGGACCAAATTTACTTTGAGGCAATTAGCTTTTTTCCCCGAAACTTAACAGACTCGTTCTGCGTTGCTTCAGTTTTACTGCAGTGAGCATGTAACCCGGTCCCCGGTGATGAGTTTTTAGGCTCTCTGCTATTTCCCAACTGCACGCCATGCTGATAAACGAATGTCCTACCCACTGTGGTTTTCTCCACTAGTCAGTATTGGCGGTATCGGCGTTTGCCACGTGTGAACACCTCGCTGGTTTGGGACTCAGCGGGCTGGGGCAGGGGTAAGCACATCGGCGAGCCAAGTGAATGGACGCTCAGGTGATGTGCAAACCAAGTTCCGTCTTTACCGAGAGCACTTTGAGTCTGTATAGTCAAGTGATAAGGAAATTCCTGTGTCTTCACTCTGGAAATTGATCTTTTTTAAAAAAATGATTTACCTATTTCTTCTTCAGAGAGAGAGAGAGAGCCCCCAACAGGGTCTTCAGCCATGACCCACCCCCAATCCCAGCTGGCCTGGGTCACAGGCTCGTACATGGCCAGTATGCTCAGGGCAGTCCCAAGGCTTGAACCCAGGACTCTTCCTGTGTGGGTTCAGTTATAGGTCCCGCTGTGTTACCCACTTGGCCTGGGGATATTTATTCTAAGAAAAGAATCAGATGCAAACAAACAGTTCTAGGTACAAAGACGTCCATCACAGCGGCTTTTGTTGTTACTAAAACACCAAACCAATCTGGAAGCTACCTGAATGTCCCCGAGTGGGAAATAATTTAAATCACTGTGGTTCGTCAACATGATGGATGATTACGTCATCCTGAAGGTCATTATGACTATAACGTGAACAGGGAAAGTGAAAAGGAGTGACTATAATGTGAAAAGGAATGTTCCATTCCGTACGTACTCAATGGTAAAGCAAAAAAATGACCAAGCTATGAGGAGAAAGAACACGTGTGATGGTTAAAAAGAATGCTGGATCGTGGCCTTCTGGGGAAAAAAAATCTTTGCGCTATATGTTGGCTAAAATGTAATTCATTGATTATTAACAATGTCATAAGTGAAAAACATTACAAAACACTAATTTTTAGTTGTTTTCTCAAGTTAGATCTCTATACATAAAACAAATTTGAGAAGCTTTGCATCTTGACTTTTTTTTCTTTATTCTTGGTAGAGAATGTGTGCACACAAATTAAGGGGGGGCAGCCTCCACAGGGTCCTGATCCCCCTCCTCCAGTCCTCCAGCCTATCAGGTCCTGGCACTCCCATGCATGCCCTATATGTCTCAGGTGGACCGTCCTAGGGATTTGAACTGTGGTCACCACGTGGTATCCAGTTGCTCATAAGCAGCACATTACTGCAGTTACAGCACAGAGCTGGTCCTGTGTCTATATTTAAATTGGGGGGCATTGGTGGCTGCTGTCGTTATTGGTAACCACCCCCGCTAATCCCTATTATACGGTTTGGAAGTTTTACAATGAGCCTAAGCTATTTTCAAACTCAGAATAATCATTCTATTTCCTTTTCAAAAAGAGTCTCGAGTATTATTTTCTTGGCATGCTGCTATCCCTTCCTTCAACTCCAAGTTTGCAAAGATCATCAGAACAGCTCTGACAGTTTGATGTGTAGAGGGATTCCGACCCAGATCTAGCAAAACAGCAACAAAAGGAACCAATAAAACGTACAAATCAAATGATTTCCATGTCATCCTGTAAACAAGAAATCCCACTTACATGGCTCTGAGCAGTGACAAACTTGGTCTGTGCAGTTAAAGAGGCAGGGTGGCATTATTATTATGTCTTCTCTGCTTTTAAGCTCTTTGTGTACGTCTGCACACATGGGCTGCCTCTGAATGGTCTGCAACCCCAGGAGGGTACGGACACCTTCAGCAAGCAGGATGGTCTGACTGCTGGGATACAGCTGGTTTCTTGCAAAGCCCACTGCTGGGCGCAGATAAGGGTCTGCTGGGTATCAGTGCCAACCCCACCTCAACCAAGCAGCTCCCTGAACCCCACACCCGTTGCCACGGGAACAAGCATCCTCCAGAGCAGAGTAGCTAGCACACGTCTTTTCTTTTCGTTTTGTTCAGAGCTTATTTTCGCTTTCATTTCCTGAGCTCCCTCCTCCCCTCCCCTGGGGCTCTGTCCAGTGGTCAAGGCTATTTGTGTAAGATGAAAGTGGAGACTGCAGACCCCAGAGCCCTCCGTTGTCACCCTATGTTCCTGCAGCCCTTCCTGCCCCTCAAGTGACCGGTGCCATCCACATCTCACTCTGCCTGGCACAGTGCTGGGGCCAGAGTGACAAAGCCACCCGGTGAGACCTACACCCAAATAGGAGCTGGCAGCCTGCTCTTTCCTCTTGGGAAAAACCACGTGAGACCTACATCATTACATTGTGAGTCTCAAACAGGGAGCTGGCAGCCTGCTGGGAGGACTGAGGGCCCCAGCACAAGCCTGATGCTGTCTTCAGAGGTGGGCTCTGCCGTTGGCATTCCTGCCCCAAGGCCCTACTGGGTGTGCCTGTGAGAGGGTGACTAGGTCAGCACCGTGTGGGCTCAACCCACCTGGAGCCTTTGTTCTCTCTGCTCCCTGGGGTGAGGGCGCCCTCGCTGGGCTGCCATGCTGGGAGGGGCAGCAGTCCCGGGAAGCCGTGTTGACGAGCTTTACCCAGGACTCTGATCACCGCGCAGCGCTCGCAGAGTAAACGGAGCCCTCCAGCCGACCAACACGACAGTGACGCCAAGGGCTACGCTGTCTATTCTGAGCTTCCACAGAAAGAAAGGGGTTGTTTGTGGGGAGACACAAGGGACCACGGGGCTCCTGGACTAGGGCCTGGGTGGAGGATGTGGCTGTGGGCTGGACCAGAGCCCAGGACACCCAATTTTCTTTCTTCCCTTTTTTTTTTTTTTTTTTTTGAGGGATTTCTGCTATAGGGCTTGTGTGTTTGCTGGAGAGACAGAGAGATAAAAAGTGAGAAATCACCCCCCAGGGGAGATGGCCATGGCGCAATCCCTTCTCCTCCATTCTCCCCTCAGGATTTGGGCACATATGCACATAAGCCCAGTGTGAATTTTAAGCCACTGGATCTGGGACATGAACTGTAGTTGGCCATGTGGGAGTTCAGATCCTTAACCATTATGCCACCTGGCCCCCACGTTCGGGTTATAAACGTGTAAGCAATGCTCGAGATTTTTACCCTGTTCTCTTGGATTGAAGAGTTCTATTTACTGTCTCTCACCTCCAAGGGACGCTGTGGAACATCTGCGGGACTGTCACCTGAGAAGCCTGATGACTCACTGAGGTCTCCTTCTTTTTGCTTATGGCACTGTGAGCTCTAAAGACGCACTTTTTGGGGGAGTGGGGAGGAGCACTCGTAGCTCAGAGCCCTTAGAATCCAGCTTTGCCCCAACCAGTGCCTGAAGCCTCGTCTCTCCGCTCTGGGTTCTGAAATTGGTGTCACGTGGAGGTCTGACCCGGATGCCGTGGAGGGAGTGCAGCTGCGATGTAGTCGGGATGTCTGAGCAGGGTGGGCTCTGATCTAACACAAGTGTCCTTATAGTAAGAGGACTCTGGACACAGCGCGTGCGGAGGACGCCACGTGAACGTGACAGAGCCAGCAAGCTGAAGGAGGCTGAAGGCTGCCCAGGGCAACCACCAGAAGCCAAGAGGCAGACCCAGAAGGAGCCGCCTGGAGCCTTCGGAGGAAGCACAGCCTGCCAACAGCAGTGATTTTGAACTTGGGCTCCAGAGAACTATGAGACAATACATTTCTGTTGTTTTAAGCATCCAGTTGGTGGTAATTTGTATTGTAACCCTAGAAAAGATTACAACTGTAACAAAACTTCTTTGCTTCTTCCCTTGCAACCTGACCTGCAGGACCAGCAGGGCACTAGAAACCATGAAAGGAGGGGTAGTGGTTCCTGCTCTCACCTGGTTTTCTACAGAAGTTGGGGTGGGGGGAGGTGGAAGAGCCCTTGGGTGCAGGGGCAGGGGTCTTAGCAAGGGTCCCTTAGCCATGGCAGGGGCAAGACCAGTGAGGTCGGAGGCTGTCCCACGGCTATTCCATGACTGCTGTGGCTGGCAGGGGGGTCGTTTGAGGGCAGTGAGGCTGCAATCTGGAAACATTTCTTGCAAGTGTTGGTGGCACACACTGGCGGGTGAGGTGGTGCTCAGTAGTGTCCTCTCCCCTAAGGCGACATACAGAGGACTCTCTGGTCCCTTAAAGAGCCTCCCCAGGGGATGCAGGAGGCTAAAGGTGAACATCACTGATTCTCCAGAAGTGTGAATTCCTTTTCCCTGACTTTCCCCAACTCCAAATTACCCGACAAGTATGTGTGTCATGAACAGGACATGGTCCCTGTGGCTCCACAAGGGCTACACCTGCTCTGCCTTCCTCTCTGTGTTCCCCCCCACCCCCCCGAGGTACCAGGACCACTGGCTGCAATGGACCAGACCCTGTCACATTGCCATACTCCCCCTCTCAGCAGGTTACTCTCAGCTTTTTAAATAAGGGACTGGTCTTTAATATGCTAGGTGGCCCCAGGACAACTCAGTGTATTTGCACAGGGCTGTCCTTACGTCGCGATCAAATCTCCTTGAGACCCATCGGTAGCTTCAGTGGTTATTCAGTAGCAAGGAGTTAAGAGGGGGTGATGAGCCACGTAATTACATGTGGTCTTCTGGGTGGGTGACTGGGATGTGTGAGTGGGTGCTGGGAGTGGTCACTGAGGACCGCAGCCGCTCACAGTAAGTACTCAGAGCCGTCTTGATCGTGCCCATGTTTGTCACCTGTATTAGTGCAGAGTTCCCCCTACCCATGGGGAGACTTCCCAGCATGCCTGTGGATGCCTGAAGCCAGGGATAGTACCGGATCCCATACACACTGTATTTCTTATACCCCTGTATAAAGTGAGATGCAGTATTAAAACTAGAATAAATTTCTTTTTCCCTTTTTACAATTGTGCAGGTGGAAGATTTGTTCTTACTAGAGCTCTTAGAAACCTCAGCATATGATTCTCTTCTTCTCTTATCAAATCAAGGACTTTCTTTCGCCTTTCACTTAAAGGGAGCACTTTATGGCTTCTCATTGGCATATCAAATCGCCAGCATCACTTCTCTCGTGCTCTGGGGCCATACTAAGTAAAATAAGTTTCCTTAAACACAGCTCTGTGGCGTCATACCATCTGACATCCTGGACAGCTCGAAGTTCCTAACGGGTGGGTAGCGTACACAGCGTGGGTAGGGTAAGAGGGACGACTCACGTCTAGGCAGCAGGGCGTAGGGCAGCATGAGATCTCACCACGCCACTCCGAATGGCGTGGACTTTGAGACTCATGTATTGTTTATTTCTGCGATTTTCCATTTAATATTTTTGGACCTCGGTTACCATGGGTAACGAACCAGGGAAAGTGAGACTGCGGTTGGGGGGACGACTGCACCGTGCCTCTCCTTCGCTTGAACGCAGTTGACTCACACTGGCTGTGACCCTGGTTTTGGCAGAGGGTCCTGCTGTACTTTTGAAGGGGGCTAATCCAGTCTGGGGCCTGTGTGCAGCAATTACGGACGGCTGCCCACCTCCCCGAGGAGCACCAGCAGGTGACCCTTGTCCTGAAGAGCGTGTAATGCCTGTATCCACGATGGCCAGAGAGCTCCTGCATCGTGCTGTGGATGTCACGGAGGCAGCGGGGCTGCTGGGGCACTGGAGGCAGCGGGGCTGCTGGGGCACCGGGACGCTCATCCCCTGTAAGCCAAAAGCCTTTTCCTCTTATTGTTTTCTTTCTTTAAAATGGATGTCGACTTCTTTCAAGCTGGATAAGTCACTACTAAGACTTGGAGCACGGGAGGATTAGTCGCTATTGTACGAAGCTGCCTTCCTAGCTGCCCTCTGCCACGTGACTCTCGGATTGTACGAAAGACATGCCATCGAAATGCAGATCCTAGCAGAGAGGATCCTGCAAACGTGCTGGCTCAAGCCGGAGTGTGCTCCAGTCACACCAGCCTTTCTTTGGGCGAAACAAAGCACACAGCCCCTCCACCCCATTTCGACACAAAGCCCTCCCTTCCTCCCTCCCTAGGCCAGGCTGCTGGCAGGCTCTCCCACCGCAGACCTTACCTGTTGCTTCTGGCTGCCAGTTCCTCCCTCATCTTTTTAATGTCACTCTTGCATTTCTCGATCTCCACCACTTTCAGTCCTTCCACTGGGGACAAAGAGTAAGAGCGAGGAGTTACCATGGATAAGTTCAGGAGATCTGCGGGGCTGGTAACTAGGGGCTCTCGGGGAGATGGCTCAATGCAGAGAGGTTCCCACTCTGGTCCAGGCTGCGGGTGTTCAGGCTTCTCCCCCCAACTTCCCACTCAGCTCCGTCACAACGACTCCAAGCGGCTGGCATGTCCCACGCTGGGCCTAAACCATGGCATCCACCTGCTCCCTGAACGTCCACTCTCCCTGCATCTACCGCCTGCTTTCTTTCTATACCCCTAAGGCAAGCAGAGGACATGGGGACAAAGAAGTCCTTAAAAAAAAAAAAAAAAAAAAAAAGGAAAGGGAAAATGTGGCCTTGGTGCATTACAATGCAGCTAAAGTTACAGCCAGCAAAGCTACAAGCTTTCTCAGCAAGGATTAAAATCTCATTAAGATAAAAGCTTTTCATTTTAAGGTCCCCCAGAGTAGTTAACCTGGAGAAACTGTTGACTAAAAATAGAGGAGAAATAAAGAGCAAAGTTAAAGATCAGCAGAACCTGGGCTTGGTCTTGCTCCTGGAGTCCCACTGTGGAAGTGCACGCCTCAGTGGGCGGGAAGCTGTTTTCATTAACAAACAAAACGATGGGTGCTTCTGTCTCTGAGCAAGGGTTAAACTTGAAGACGTTTGCTCCTGGCAGCTGATGTTTCGCCAGAAAGGCTGCCTTGAAGCAAGCAGTTTGGCAAAGGCTTTTAGATCAGTCAGTTCATAAGAAATAAAAAAGATTAGCTTTGTTACTTTGTAATCACATCTCGATTTTTATGCAAAAGGACACTACCCACGATGTCACTGCAGTACCCTTTCCGTCAGGCTTGGCTCTGAAGAACTGCTAAAAATAAAATGTGAATGATTTCTAAAGGAAAAATACAGCAATGCATAGAGACTTCCGCTGGTTTCTAAAACCCCCTCCCACCCCAAAGAAGTACTACAGCTCTTCTAGGGTAGAACCCCAGGGCAACCTGGCTGGCATCAGGCCCAGGTGGGTACCCCACACATTTGGGCGGGGGGAGAAGGGAGGGAGGTGGGCAAGCGGGGCATAGCTTCTGCAAGACATGGCTTTTTTCTGCCCAGAAGGACGAGGAATCCAGAGGGTCAGATATTCATGTTTTGTCCTGGTGACTTGTTTCTGTACATGGAATGTTCTCCACCATTTACTAATCTGACAGCAGGAAGACAGTAGGACTGGAAGTGGGGCCCGAAGTGCTTATGGTTGGGAGGTAGGAGAAAGCTAGCAAACGGACGCGTCTGCCCATGTGCCAGGGAAAACCTGATCAGGGCAAGGTCACGTAGGCCAGAAGTCAGCGAAGAAGTCTGGCTGAGTAAGCACATGTGATACAGCCAATGAGACGAATCAGTGGGCCCAGCCACATTTGACATAGCCAGTGAGAGGAGAACAATCAGCGGGCCCAGGCAGTGATCAACCCACATGACCTAGATTAAAAAATTATAAATCTCTCAGAATGCAACTGCCAGGGCCTTTTGAGCCACTCTTTCTGTCTGCTTCGGCCGCTCCTACCTCTTGGGAGTGTACTTTCACTTTCACTTAATAAATTACCCTTTCCTTTCATGATTGGCTTGGTTTGTTCAATCCTTTGTCTGAAACACCAAGAACCTGGATTGCATCACAGAAGCCATCCACAGCAGCTGGAATCAGTGCAGTGCACTTTGGGTGGCCCAGTCCGGATGTCTGGCTGCTGGGGAGATGCCGGGCACCTGAGGTTTCATTTTGTTCACCCAGTAGGAGCCCACATCCTGCTCTGGAGCAGGGTGGCATTTTCTTGCACTACGAGCCCCTCATAAGAGTTGCTTGGCTTATCTTTCCGTAACAGACGCCTAAGCCTTTAGGTTTATACAGGGACCAGGAAACACTATTAGTCCTCTTCAAACTGCAGGGTCCCAGCCCCTGTGATTGTGGCTCGGCCACTAGGACGCTGATAAGAGCAGATGATAGCTTCAACATCAGTGGGAAGCAGGAGCTCAAGCGTGTTGACATCTGAAAGTCAATGGATCTGGAAATTCTAGAAAGTGAACAGGTCTGGGAAGAGGTGGGCATGCTGTGTAGTCCCAACAGGGCGGCCATGTCCTCCACTCAAGGGCCATGGTTACATTTATTAGGCTTTAAATACCACTCATCTGAATACAAAAGAACATGGGAGCATTGTAGCAAATGTAGGAAATACAGAACATGTCAAAGAAGAATATTTAAAAATTTATCTATGACCCTGTAGGCCCAGAAAACAACCCATTTAAGATGAGGGTTGGCCCTTGTGTTCACGAGTTTTTCCTCTGAGCAGTCAATGCACATGACAAAAAAAAGTTTGCTTCTCTACTGAACACGTCCATGTCTCTTTTTTGCTTGTTAGTAATCTCTGAATAATACTGTATGACAATTTACATAGTATTTATATTGAATTAGGTACTGAAAGTAATCTAGTGATAATTTATAGTATCTTGGAGGATGTGCATAGGTTATATGCAAATCATATGCCATTTTATAGAAGGGACTTGATCGTCGTGGATCTTGGTATCCTTGGGATGTCCTGGAACCAATCTCCCGTGATACCCAGGGATGACTGCACATATACTGGTGTGTGTCTTCCTGGGCATTCCACATACCACACCCCCCTCCTGTGTCAGTCTATCCATCTACCTTTAATTTTAAAAGACAAAATTGGAAACGTGTTATTTTGTCTTCCAACTTGCTATTCTCACTCCTCAGTAAGTCATAAGCCTTCCCCGTGTGAGTAGCAGGGCTCCTAGCTTATAGTACTTTCTTCCTCCTGGTAGCAAATGTTTACTCAGATCATGTTTTGCTGCTGAACGACTTTGCAACAAATCTATCATTTCTTTAACTTTCCAATGCAAAGGGCCATTTTCAGCTAGCACCTGGTTTGGTGGGTGTGTCCTGGAGTTCACAGAGATCAGCTTCCTAGCCATTTATTGGGGTGATGTTAAAATTAAGCTTTCTGGATGACAAAGCAAAACATTGCTAATTTGTATTCCTGAGATTCAGAATTCATGGCAATTAAGTTTATGAAGACAGTTTGCCAAGAAAATTGATAGTACCAAGATGGCAAAAGCGATGCATTAATCAATAGAAGAGAAAACATGTCATGGAGTTAAAGAGCTGGAAGAGGATGTTGGGGGAGGAGGAGGCCCGGAGATCAAAGGAGCAGGGGGTGGATTTGGCGCCACCCCCCTGGGCTCCTGCCACCCGGCTCCTCCAGGACACCAGGCTGCCTTGCAGAAGATTCCACAGCTCAATGCACTGACCCATTTCAGCCCACCTTCACCCTGGCCCAGAGGAGGAAGCAGTACCAGGAGCCGAGACCTGGGGCCTGTGCCTGACCCTGAGACCTGTGCAAACTCTGGCAGGAGGACTCCGGAGAAGAGACTGCATGCTAATTCCATCCGTTTTTGTGGCCCATTCATCTGCCCTCAGACTTTCAACACAAGTGGGCATATATCAAGCACTAAAGTAGAGGCTCCGGGCCCACCAGGAACACTAGGGCCCTTGGAGGACACGACTGCCGTTTTCCTCTGAGCAGGCACAGACCCTCAGAGATACTGGGTTGCAGGGTTAGCATCATCTGAACGCCCTGGCTGTCCAGAACCTTCCTCTTGGACTTCAGGTCTCTAAAGGAAAGGCTTCCAGAGTGATTTACTAAAAGAGAAATGCTGGTGTTGGGGGCAGGGGCCTTGGCAGCAGGAGGAGCTGAGCGGGTTGCTAAGGGTTCTGCTCCTGGCTCGGAGCTGCCTTGCTGTGCTCTGTCAAGGCTGCCATGACTCTGGCCAGCCAGCCCGTTAGCTTTAGAGCCAAAGGAAGTTGTTAAAAGACACATATAAATAGAGCTGTGTTTGGACACTTCCTCCATGGACTTCACTGGGGACTCTGCATCAAGCACACTTCCTGAGTGACAGAGGGAAAGTGCACTTTGATTCCAGCATCCCCTCTGGGTCATCTGCATGACCTGTGCTACATGTTGCCCTGTGGGGGGGGGGGGGTCACCTCTAGCTGGGGTGCACTGTGTTTGGGTTTTGGTCTAAGCCCTGGGCATGGGACAAAGGATGCACCAAGCAGAGCTGCCCTGTACCCACAGAGTGGCTGGACCAGCAGCCATCAAACCAGTGTCAGGAAGGAAGTGAATACAGAGGCCTGTGACATTTAATCTCCAAACAGGACAGGGGGTGAGGGTCTGATATTCTGTGCTCATCAACCAGTCTCTACCCTAGGAGAAATCCCAGCCTCTTTGAAGAAGGCTAAATATTTCATATAAAAAGAAAAAAAAGCCTTTGAAAGTCAATGAAGAGGAATGGAGAAATCTATATTCAATTCAGAATTACATATTTAAGAAGGCCAAAGAATAAGCAGGAAATTCCATTTGAAACAGTCCCGCACAAAGTCATGTGGCCCAGAGACAGTCAATTTTAGCTGCTGCCTTTAAGCAGAGAAAAGTAAATAACAGCTCACTTGCACTAGGTGAAGCTGTGCATGTGCACACATTGAATGTTCACATGTGCCCTTGCAGATGGGTATGAGTGTTTGCACACTCTGCTTACACACATGAGCGTGTGTGTGTGTGTATGAAAGCACCTACATGTGTCTTTCTGAGAAGTCGGGCCCTCAGTTCCCCAGCAGCCTGCACAAGAGGCCCAGGAGCTGTCCCTGCAGTGTTGGCCACTCACGTCCTCAGCTAAGGCACTGCTATCCTGGGTGTTCTCTGGGACTGGTACTCACTGCGGCCAACATGGGTGCAGCAACCCCAGCCACATTGGTACTAACGTGGGTGCCTTCAGAGACTGGGGAGCGGTTAGTCAGAAGGACCAGGAAAGGACAAGCCCAAAGCTAGTAACATGGCTGCCTCCTGGGGGAGTGAGCCTGGCAGGCAGCCAGGAGGCCGTGGAGAAGCCCCTACCTGATCACTGCAAATCCCTCTCTTACCCCTTGCAGCTCCGACCGTTCTCTCCTCCATCCCACTCCTCCCACAGTACCTTGGGCTCTGAGGTCAGAAGCTAGTACAAGGAGTAACAGCCAGGAAGTTTTACTAGTAGAAACACTGGCGATTGATCTGTGCAGTGGGCCTGAGTGGGTGAAGGGCGGCAACATCTTCTAGGTAGCCTATGTGCATTTACATGAGGGCTCTAGGGAAAGCCGCCTTCCCTCTGGGGGAGAGCTGATTCTGGAGGATTCTGGGGCTAGCGCAGGCTGAAGGGCCATGTCCCGCAGTGGCCTTCAGTCCCTATGCCACTTGAAGGGAAAATAAAAGCACTTTTAATTAGGGTTGGTGGTTATTCTCCATGGGCAGATATTTGAAGCCACACAGGATTATTATTATTCATGTTGACATTGCCAAATTTCTCAGTAAGAGTTTTAAAAATTAGTAAATGGGGGCTGGCAAGTAGTGTGGTGGTTAAGGCGCTGGACTCCCACATGAGTGACAGCGGTTCAAGTCCCAGACCTGGCAGCTT
This sequence comes from Tupaia tana, assembly GCA_026018925.1. Classification (NCBI taxonomy): domain Eukaryota; kingdom Metazoa; phylum Chordata; class Mammalia; order Scandentia; family Tupaiidae; genus Tupaia; species Tupaia tana. The sequence goes on from JAKSZU010000001.1 coordinate 136,633,316, forward strand.
GCTTTCTCACCTTCCCCTCATCTCTTTCTGGTCAAATTAAATAATAATAATAATGATAATAATAAAATTAAATTAATCATTCTTTAAAAAAAAAGAAAAGTAGTAAATGGCTTCTCCAACTTGCCTGTTTGTACTTTCCAGGAAGTGTATCAACCTGTCACTTAGTGGGAGACAGCCGGTGGAGAGGCTCTGAGAAGAGACACCGCACGGCTGGAGGGGCAGGCAGAGGTGGAGACGCCGGCTGCCCCAGGGCCTTTACGCAGAGCCCTGATGTGTGGCTTTCGCATCTGTAAATGTGGATTGTGACTTGGCAGCAAACCACTTTCGTGCTCTTTGGTTGAAAGCCTGTCTCAAGTTTGGAGAAATCGCTATTTGGTGGCCTTGGTAGGAAGCCCCAGCCTCAGAAGATGGGAATACCCAGCACTCATCTAGTGGGCTGAACTGTCCCTCAGAAGGGCCAGCAGATGGTGAGGAGGTTAAGGTGCTGGATCCCACATGACCGACTGTATGGTTCAAGCCCCAGACCCGGCAGCTAGAGAAACATGCCAGGTATGTGTGTACTTGTGTGCCCCAAATCACAAGAGGATAATGGAGGAGAAGGGATTGCAGTTGTACCACCTTCCCTGGGGGGTGATTTCTCGTTTTCTGTCTCTCTGGAGAGTGCACACACCCTACAGTAAAAATCTCTCTCTAAAAAATAAATAAATAACATAAATAAAAAAGAGAGATAGGCAGAGGGAGATTGGAGGTGCAAGTGAGGGTGGGATACGAAGCTGGAGGTAGGCTGGAGTGATGTGGCATTCCTAGCTGAGAACACCAAGGGTTGCTGTGGCCCCCAAAAGGTAGGGGGGAGGCCCAGCACAGTCTCCATTATGGTTTCCAGAACGAACCAGCCCTGCTGACACCTTGATTTATGGACCTCTGGCCTCCTGAACTGTGAGAGCACAAGTTCCTGCAGAAGCCCCTAGTTTGGGGTACTCTGTTCTGGTAGCCCCAGGATGGTATGCACTCTTTCTCTGGCCTCCCTTGCAGCTAGGGTGTGGGTGCAGAGTTTGCTGGGTCCAGACTTCAAATCTGGAGACAGCGATGTGGAGAAGCAGCTTGCTGCCTGCAGTAGTGGTTATGGGGCTACAGGGAGCCCAGGGCCCAGAGCGAGGGGTGCTGGGGAGCCATAGCAGCATCTGGGTCTCAGAGATAGTGGCACTGGCATTCTCACACCATCAACTCTGCCTGGGATTCGGGCATTGCTCCTGGGCTGGGCCAGCAGCCCTGTTCCCAGGTCCTCGGGGTGGCCCAGGGAGCTGCACGAATTCCTTTAGGAAAACATCCTTTTCTGCTAAAGCAGCCCCAATCAGCTTCTGCCACAGCCTCTTGTCCGGCCTGTCATCAAGCACTCCTCGTGGAGTTGCTAGTCCTCGTCGATCAGCTGTGAGGAAGGCCACTCATTCATCCCAGAGGGCAGGCAGCAGTGGGGGCAGCCCAGTGAAGACCCCAGGGTGGGTCCCAGTTAGTTTTCTGACTCGTGGAATGACCTTGGGCAGGTCACTTAACCTCTTGGTGGCTTCTTCTGTATCAGTAGAGAATATAAAACCGTCTTGAAGATCCAGTGATTGACAATTTTTAAAATGTCAACACATGTGTGGAAGTATAAACGTGACTGGAAAATCGTGTTTCGACTTTTTGTGCATGATACTGAATTTTCTTTCTTGAAAAAATGACAAGCACTTCAAACAGGATATGAAAAATGACATTCAATCAGTCTTAGGAATACAAATCAGAGATGTTTTGGCAATTCCAAGACTCCTATTAATGGCCTCAGGTTTGGGCTGTTTACGCGATCCCTAAATTGATAGATATGGTGCCCTTAATTGTTGCCTTGACGGTGGCAAGGTGCCCTCGGCCTGGCCAATGGTGAGTGGAATGGAGAACCATGAGAGGCCCATGGAGTCAGGCATCAATCCTTGTATGATGATGAATGGCTTCAAGCCACTCATTGTCTCCTAGATTGGGAGTTCTCGGTCACTGGATCAGGACCTGAATCGACCCTCCTTTGCTTACAGGTTGTTTCTCTTTCTCTCTCTCTCTCTCTCTTTCTTTCTCTCTCTCTCTCCCTATCTCTCTCTCTCCCCTTCCTTCCTTCCTTTCCTTCCTTCCTTCTCTCCCTTCCCTTCCCTTCCCTCCCTCCCTCCCTCCCTCCCTCCCTTCCCTTCCCTCCCTCCCTCCCTTCCCTCCCTTCCCTCCCTCCCTCCCTTCTTCCCTTCTTTCCCTCCCTCTTTCCCTCCCTCCCTCTTTCCCTCTTTCTTTCTTTCTTTCTTTCTTTCTTTCTTTCTTTCTTTCTTTCTTTCTTTCTTTCTTTCCTTTTCCTTCCTTCCTTCCTTCCTTCCTTCTTCCTTCCTTCTTTCTTTCTTTCTTTCTTTCTTTCTTTCTTCTTCTTTCTTTCTTTCTGTTTAAAGAGAGATTTGTGCTATAGGGTGCATGTGCTCACCAGAGAGACAGAGAGAGAGAGAGACAGAAAGTGAGAAATCATCCCCTAGGGGGTATGGCCACACCACAATCTCTTCTCCATTTTCCTCTTGGGATTTTGGGCATGCACGCACATGTGCCTGACTCACAGGTAGCTTTTCTGCTTCCTTCACAGTGGTTGAAACCAAAAGAAGGACTTAGTAGACATTTTCCAAAAAGCTGTGGCAACACCAAGCTGGGTCAATGGGCTGAGAATGTCTTCACTTCACAAAAGAACCTGGAAAGGATGAGTGGCCAGGCACTGGGAGGGCATAGATAGGGGCTCGATTTCATTTTGTACCTGTCTGCAGGAAAGAATGCTTTATTCTATGTGCTATGTTACTTCTATTTTTAGAGATTTTTGCCGTAGGGCATGTGCACTTGCCAGAAAGACAGAAAGCGAGAAATCACCCCCCCCACCACCACCACCCCCCGAGGGGATGACCTTGTTGCACTCCCTTCTCCTCCATTCTCCTCTCGGGATTTTGGGCACACACGCCTGGCATGAGTTTTAAGTCGCTGGGTTCGGGACTCCAACTGTGGTGGACTGGGAATCTAGTAACCATTACACCATCTGCTGACCCCCTGTGTTACTTTCGAAACAGAAACAAATGCTTAGATTAGCTACTGTTCTGGCCACCCCCCCCTTAGGGTGTGTGCACTTACCAGAGAGAGACAGAGAGGGAAAGTGAGAAATCCTCCCTGCCCCCGTGGGGATGGCCATGCTGTAGTTTTCTCCTCCGTTCTCCTCTCTGGATTTTGGGCAGCATGCACATGTGCCTGGTGTGATTTTCAAGCCACCAGGTCTGGGACTCAAACTGCATTTAGCCAGCACCTTAACTACTACACCATCTGCTGGTCCCTGCTCTGGCTTTTAAATTTTTTTCTTTTAACGTTAAAGGTAATTTCATTTTTTTTTTTCTTTTTAGAAGTTTTTGCTATAGGGCGCGTGCTCTCGCCAGAGAGAGAGAGACAGAGAGACAGAAAGCGAGAAATCAGTCCCCAGGGGGGATGGACACGCCGCAATCCCTTCTCCTCCGTTCTCCTCTCGGGATCTTGGGCACACACGCACACGTGCCCAGTGTGAGTTTAGCCACCGGGTCCGGGACGCGAACCGCAGTCGACTACATGGGAGTCCAGCAACATAGCCATTACGCTAACTGCTGGTCCCTGTTAAAGGTAATTTCAAACATTTCACAAAGAAAAGACATTTGCATCTACCTGCAACACTAGCCTGTCAGTGTTTCCAGTGGCTAATCTGAACAGCGTTTAAAAGTCAGGTAAGTAAGAAGGAAAGAAAAACCCTACTCACATTCTACTCGTTTCTCTAGCACTGCCAAGTGATTCGCAACTTCGGCTTTCAGTTCGTTGATTTTAAACGCTCTAAGAATGGAAAAAAAAAAGACAAAATATCACTCATAAAATTTTCAAAGCTAACATTGGTTCAGCAAATGTATAAACTCTGCCATGGGTGGGGCCCTACAGGTGGGCTGGTGAGGAGGTGGGTACAAAGATGCCAGGAGTTGCCTTTAAGGAACTCACAATATAAGGAGGAGGAGAGAAGACCACACACACACCACCAAATTATCACAAGGTCTATTTTCCAAGACAGGGTCAACTGCTGTACCACTTCCAGGCTGGGAAGCCAAGCTCTCGGGAAGGACAGATGGTCTTCTGCTGACCAAGCTGGGATGGCTGAGAGACCACCCCTGCCCCAAGAGGCACTGACAACTTCAGGGCACCTGGGTGCTCTCCAGGGGCCGCAGTCCAACTGTTTAAACAGTTCATGAACTTTCAGAAAAATATGATACTATCCACCTTCCCTTTTCCCCATTTTAATTTCCCTGGGGACTAAGGTGCCACAGAGAAATGATTTAAGAAACTGAAAATATCCTCTTTGGGATTGGTGTGGAGAGGCAGGTTGAAAAGGAAGCCATAGACTCTCGGTGAGGAAGCTTATCCTTAAACAGTGCCAATTCTTGTAGATGGTCCTGAGAGTCCCAGAAGAGGCCATTGGCCACACGAGGTTGCATTCTAAAAGTGACCACCCGACATGGTCTTTGGAATAAAGGAAGTATTTCTGAATCTCATCCAGGCCAGCTGAGTTACAGAAGAGGCAGGGATCTATTGGAGCCTGATGGCCAGGGCCACCCACAGAGCCAGGGGCCCACCTTTGCCATGAAGATACAAAGCACCCATCATCCATAGCATGCATTTAAAGGTGGTACCTTGAGAACTGGTCTGCAACCTGGGCCAGCACGCTCTGGATTAATTCTTCTCTCTCTGCAAACCAAAGAAGAAAGACAGATGAAATAGTGACAGGGCGAGACACGGGCCCCAGTGCACGTGTTGTGGCAGGCAGTGCCGATGCTGTGGCTGGAGGACGCTCTGGCCTTTCTGTCCACGACCCAGGGCCTCTCTGAGCTCTGAGTGCTCCTTTCCTATGTGCCTTCAAATGCTCCAGACCCACAATGGTCTCGCCATGGTCTCGGAGCCGAATGGCCAGGGCTTTTGGTCCTCCAGCTGTAAGCACTGGCTATACAAGACAGCCAGGACCGTGTATCTAAATACAGGAAGTTTTCCCTCAGTGCTTGGGGCCATTTTATGGTGGCAATTACTGTGGCAAAGTAAGTTCAAGGCATATGTCAAGTGCAAGACACAGTGTTCTCGTGGCAGGCCTGCAGACAGGAAGCAGACCTGGGGTGAGCAAGTTTGTCCCTCTGTTGCCTGGCCTGTAAAACTGGGCTGGGTGGCTGAATTTACAACGTTCAGACCCTGGGCTGAAGGTGACCTGCATGCTTTCCTGTTTCCTGCCCAGGCCCAATGCCAGATACTGCATGGGAAGGTGTGGGTGCTCACAGCACTGTTCTCAGCAACTCTATGCTCTTGGGAAGGGAGAGATCACTTCTTGGTTCCAGTTAGTCATCAGCTCATGCTATAAAGCACCAAGAACCTCCTCCACAAGGCTAACTGCTGAAATCATGTGATTGTCTGTGCTCACTTGAAGCTTAACCCTCCAGTATAAACAAAACAAAACCAAGCCAAACCTAACAAAAGAATGTCAATAATTTGATTTAGCAATTGGGCCCCCAAACTGAAAATGTTCATAAGCTCTGACCCAGTGTTCCAGTTCTAGGAAAAAATCATGCATGTAACACAAAAGATGCTTGTCACAATTTTAACATAGTGAAAACTCTATCAACCAATGTGTCCATTAAGCAGAGATTTATTAAACAAAAACGGATATATCCATTGTGAAATTACAGTGGATTTCTAGAAATGTCCTAGAAAATGTTTATGTCTACTGTTAAAGTAAAAAAAGAAAAAAAAGATGAATTACTTGACCATTTTTCTGTTATTTTTTTAAAGTTGTGAGATGTTTTAAATATATAAACTTGCCATCTAGCTTTTAGAAATGTTAACATTTTGCCTTTATTTTTGTAAGAAATAAAATACTGCAGACTTTTTTTAAAAAAGAAACCAACCAGGTTTGGGGACCAGCAGTTAGCATAATGGCTATGTCGCAGGACTCCCATGTGGTCGACTGTGGTTCGAGTCCCGGACCCGGTAGCTTAAAACTTACGCCAGGTACCTGTGTGTGCGTGCCCAAGATCCAGAGAGGAGAACGGAGGAGAAGGGATTGTGGTGTGGCCTTCCCCCCGGGGGGTGATTTCTTGCTTTCTGTCTCTCTGTCTGTCTGGTGAGCGCATGTGCCCTATAGTAAAAACCTCTCCAAAAAAAAAAAAAAAAAAAAAAAAAGAAACCAACCAGGTTTTAAAATAGTAATGTAGAGTTATGTCATTTCTGAAAACATACTGTGGGGGAGGGAAATACTAGAAAATAATAACAGTAGTTATCCCTGGTTATAAGCTTATATATAGATTTTATTTTTGCATTTTTGCCTCTCTGTATCTTATGCATTTTTAAATAATGAATACATATTAATTTAATAAAAAATATTAAAAACTACTCAATTTGGTGCTGACAGATGGCGTGGTGGTTAAGGGCACTGAACTCCCGCATGGCCAACTGCAGTTTGAGTCCTGGACCTGGCTGGCTTGCTTTCTCACTTTCTTTCTCTCTTTCTCTCTCTCTTGCTCTGTCCCTCTCTGGCCAAATAAAAATAAATAAATAAATAAAATTAAATAAAATAATTATTTAAAAAAAATAATCTATTTAAATTAACTTAAGACTTCACTGCTTCACCTGCCAGATAAGAGGGTGGACCAGATGGCTCAAGATTCCCTGTGGTTTTAAGTGTTCTATGGTTTGATGAAAAGAAGAGAAATGACATTTTGTTAAATCTCTTGAAGTTATAAGAATAAAAATGCCAGCCAGGAATCATTTGTAGAACCACAGGTTGAGCTGCTGACTGGCCCATAGCCTTAATCATCAGAAAGTCCCAAACCCACCAGGGAAGAAAATGGCCTCCGCCAGTAAGGGGCATTGCTACGTTTCATAGTCAAACCTGATGAACCCAGCAGGGTTTCAGGTCAGTTATCATGAAACCTTCAAAGAAGGTTAAACATAACCTTTAAGAGTTAATGATCTCAAAGTCTTGAGATAAATTTAGAAGTCCATCAAACAATCAACATTTATACTCCTCCGCCTAACAACAGAAGCACACGCATTCTTTTCACATGCCTGCGAAGCATATACTGAGATAGACTACATCCTGGGCCATAAAGAAAACCTCAACAAGTGCAAGGACTGAAATCATACAGGGTATGTTCTCTGACCACAAGTGATTCAGTCTAGAAAGCAGTAATAGAGAGGTAGTAGGACACACTTGGAAATGAAGAAAAGTACTTCTAAATAATTCACAGGTCACAGAGAAAGTCTTTTTTTTTTTTTTTTTTTTTTTTTTTTTACAGGTTTTTGCTATAGGGCGCATGCGGTTGCCAGAAAGACAGAGAAACAGAGAGACAGAAAACAGGAAATCACCCCCTGGGGGGATGGCCACGCCACAATCCCTTCTCCTCCATTCTCCTCTTGGGATCTTGGGCACACATACACATGCGCCTGGCGTGAGTTTAAGCCACTAGGTCCGAGACTCAAACTGCGATTGACTACATGGGAGTTCAGCGACATAGCCATTATACTAACTGCTGGTCCCCACAGAGAAAGTCTTAAGGGAGATAAAAGGAGACATTGAACTCAATGAAAATGAGAAAATAAACATGCAACACTTCAAAATTTAGTTGTAGGACACCACTAAAGCAACACTAAGAGGAAAATTTATAGCATTGAATGCTTACATTAGAGGAGAGAGAAAATATCAACTCAATAATCTGAGATCCCACTTTAAGAACCTAGGAAAAAAAAGGAACAAAATAAACTTGCAATGATAGCAAAAGGATGAAAGAAAATAATAAAAATAAGAATAGAAATCAATGAAATAGAAAATAGAAAAATAGTGCAGACTATCAAGGAAACAATAATCTGATTATTTTTAAAAATTTCAAGAGATTGACAAACTGCTAGTAAGACTGACAAAGAAACAAAGAGAGAAGACACAGATTACCTGCATCAAGAATGAAAAGGGCCATCACTACAGACATGACATGGATAATAAGGGAACACTACCAACAACTCTACACATACACAATAGACATCTTAAACGAAATGGGTCGATTTCTGAAAGAGTATGAATGACCCTAACTCATGTGAAATAGGTCATTTTAACAGCCTATAACTAACAAAGAAACTGAATTTATCATTTAAAAACTCACAAAAAGCAAATTTCCAGGCCCAGGTGGTTTCATCGAAGAAGTCTACCAAGTGTTTAATAAATTAACATAATTCTAAACAATCTCTTCCAGAAAGTATCGGATCATTGGGAAAGTCATGACACATTTTTTAAAAAAGAATTATTTTATTTTATTTATTCATTTATTTATTTTAATTTGACCAGAGAGGGACAGAGTGAGAGAGAGAGGGAAAGTGAGAAAGCAAGTCGCCAGGTCTAGGACTCAAACCGCAGTTGGCCATGTGGGAATCCAGCAAGAAAGGGAAATAAAAATGTGAAAAATGACTGTCCCTATTGCCAATGACATGATTGTCTACATAGAAAATTTCAAAATTCTACCAAAAATGTTTCCTAGAACTAATAAGAGAGTTTAGCAAGAACATAGGATAGAAAGTAAATACACAGAAGAATTCAGCTATTGGGTTGTGGGAAAAGTTATGGTGCATCTTTGTATAGAAAAACATAAAAAAAAAGCCATGACTTTTCTGACAACGCAATATATTTATATGTACTAGTAATAACTATTGGTATTCCATTTTAAGTGACAAAATTAAATTAAAATAAAAAAATACAATATCAAAAATTATCACTAACCCCCCCCCCAGCCGTGTATCTACAAATAAAACATTTGTAGAACTCACATGCTGAAAACTATAAAACACTGGTTAAAAAAATCAAAGACATAAATAAATGACATAACCTACCATGTTATGGGTTATAAGACTCACCATAGGAAAGATGCCAAGTCTTCCCAAATTGGTGTACAGGTTTAATGAGATTTCCATCTTTTTTTTTTTTTTTCCTTTGGTAGAAATAGATTCTTCTAGCATTTATATAGAAAGGCAAAGGAATGAGAAAAGCTAAAATAAGTTTCAAAAGATGATAAAATGTAAGGACTTGGGGCCAGCAGATGGCATACTGGTTATGTTGCTGGACTTTCAAGTGGTTGACCGTGGCTTGAGTCCTGTACCTGGTGGCTTAAAACTCACACCTGGTGCATGTGCATATTGCCAAAATCCCAAGAGGAGAATACAGGAGAAGGGATGAAGGTATGGCCATCCCCCTTGGGAGTGATTTCTCGCTTTCTGTCTCTCTGTCTCTGGCAAGCATACAGGCCTTATAGCAAAAACCTCTAAAAAAAGTGAGAAATCGGTCTATCTGATTTCAAGACTTGTTGTAAAGCTACAGCAATCAAAGCTAGGTGGTATCGTCAGAAGGATAAATATTTAGAGAAATGGAGCAGAATGGAACACCCAGAATAATAATCCACACACATCTGCCCAACTCATCTTTGACCAAGGTGAAATGCAGCAGAAGGGGAGGAAAGAGTCTTTTTCATGGTGCTGGGACACCTGGACAGCCACTGGCAAAAAAAAGTTTTGACCTAAACTCAACAGTTTATATAAAAACAAATACAAAACAGATCATGGACATAAAATAGACAACTACATGGGCTGGGCCTGTTGCCTAGTGGTCAGGAGAGCTGGATCCCACATGGCCAACAGCCTGGTTCTAATCCCATCCCTAGTGGCTTGAAAAACACACTGGGCACATGTGCATGCCCCAAATCCTGATGGAATGGAAAAATGGAAGAGAAAGGATTGAAGCATGACCCCACTCCATTGTGTGTGGGGGGGATTCTTTCTTTCTCTCTGTCTCTCTTTCTCTCTGGCAAGTGCACATGTTCTTTGGCAAATTAAAAAAGAAAGAAAGAAAGAAAGAGAAAGGAAGAAAACACTATAAAACATTTAGAAAAAAACATGTAAGGTTCAGGATCTTGAGTGGGTCCCTTAGATTTGACATCAAACACAAGATATAGAAGGAAAAAGTGATAAACTAGATTTCATCAAAATGAAAAGTGTTCACTCTGAGAAAGATCCTGTTAAGAAGATGAAAAGTCAAACTACAACCTGGGAGAACACATTTGCAAGTCACATAGCCAACGGGGACCTGAATATAGGATCGATAATGAACTGAACATCAGCAGCCGTTAGGAAATGCAAGTTAAAATCACAGTGAGCTATCTATCACACTTATCAAGTGGCCATAGTGACCATATCCAATGTTGGTAAGGGTGCGGGAACACTGGATTACTCACAGATAGATGGTGATGGCAATGTCTTCCAGCCACTCTGGAAAACTGTCAGTCTTAAAAAATATAAACATGCAACCACCACGCTACCTAGTAATTGCACTACTGGGCAAAGAGATGGGAATTTTTTTTTTCTTTAGAGAATTATTTTATTTTAACTTCCTTTCTTTCTTTCTTTCTTTCTTTCTTTCTTTCTTTCTTTCTTTCTTTCTTTCTTTCTTTCTTTCTTTCTTTAAATTTGACCAGAGGGGAGAGAGAGAGAGAGAGAGAGAGAAAGAGAAAGTAAGAAAGCAAGCCGCCAGGTTCGGGACTGGAACTGTGGTCAGCTATGTGGGAGTCTGGCACCCTCAACCACTCTGCCATCTAATGGCCCCGAGAGATGGAAATGTATGTGTTCACACGAAAACCTGGACATGAATTCGTGATGGCCCCAAGCTGGAAACAACCCAGATGTCCCTCAGAGGGGAATGGACAGACCAGCTGGTCCACCCATATATACTACGGATACTACACAGCAACGGGCTAGGGAGTGCTACAGACAACAGCTCGGGTGGCTCTCAGGGGATTATGCTGAGTGAGAAAAGGCCACCCCCAAAGTGACCTACTATATGACCGCATAAACGGAACATTCTCAGATGGACACAATTACAGATGAGTGGTTGGCTGGGGTCAAGGGATGGGGAAGGTTGTGGCCACAAGGCAGCATGAGGCATCCTTGTGGGAATGGAATGTCCTGCGTCTGGACTGTGTCAATATTCTGCTGGTGTCATTCACTAGGGCTTTGCAGTATATTACTATCGGGGGAACTGGCAAAGAATGCTTGAGCCTTCTCTCTGTTCTCATGACTGCATGTGGATCTACAGTTGTTCTCGAAATCAGAGGTTGATAGGTAGAATTGAATTAAAAAATTAGAGACTGTCTTTGAAGTTCAAGGTGGGATCCTTCACACAATACAATATTTTAATGCCTAAATTTACCAGCACAAACTGTAACAGTGCTTTGTGTCACTTTGTCCCCTCCCTCCTTTCTTCCCGGCTCAGGGCCAGGATGGACGTTTGTATTCTGGTCCATGTTTGAGCCACACTTCAGCCCACTTGCTCCCCCTGCTAACGCTTCGGTAGTTCTCAGAAAGTGCAGATGCAAAGCTGAGCTTCTAGTGAGAACACCCCTGGAGCCGGTGCCAGGCCTCTGTACCAGCACCGCAGATGTAACTAGCACAGCGGGCTCACGGAACATCGTTTTAGGGAAAGGCAATTCTGCATTCTTGGGCAAGGGGAAAGGAGAGAACATGCCTGTGTGCCCAAAGGCCAACCACACCCAGCCATACCCAGAGCCCTGACCAGGAAAACAGCACATTCATCCTCTCTGCTCTGGAACCTTAGAACCCCTGCAGAGGCCACTGCTTCCTCCAGTGGGTTTCAGCTGTGATTAAATGTGTGTGACCGGCTCAGGACAGCCCCTGGCCCATGGAGGCGAGCCCCGCCTTGCATTTCAAGAGCTCTTTGTTTAGTTCCAGGGCAATCCTGGAGCTTGGCAGAGAGCAGGTCCAGTGTTTAGAACACAGCCAAGTCGGTTCAACTTGGGGCCACGGACTTGCAGCAGTGGGGCCCCAGGGCCTGCCCATGTGCACAGAATCAAGGGGACTGGAACTCACCAAACTTTGGTGATACTCAGGAGGGCCTGCAAGTGCTGCAGCTTTAAGGTCTGAGCCTGGAAGCAGGCTGTAGGGGACGTGGGGTGGCTGCTCTGCCTTTGGTGTTACCTAGCTGCTCTTGTGAGTGACCAGGGCAGTGTGTGCTTGCCAAGGCGATGTCCAGGCATTGTCACCTGACTCTGCTTCGGGCTGCAGCAGATCGTGCACGGGACCTGCTTCTGCCTCGCCCACTTCTTCCGGGAATTGTTTGCTTGTTTCAGACAAAGCCTGAATGGCGTGAAGTTAGGGTAAACCCATGGATCAACAGGACAGCCCAACCCCTAATTCCTATAAAGACTGATTTCACAGGCTACATTGATTAGATTGGCCAGACAGATGACTTCCATCTCTCCTTTTATCTTATGCTGAAAAGAACGATAACAGCAACAGCATTTCTTCCGTCCTCCTCTCACCTGCGTGGACATACACCTTTCTCCTCTGGGCAATGAGTACAGCACTGCCCTACTAACCTGCTGGCCCCCCAAACTGGCATGGAGGGACAGTTGGGGAAGGCACGGGCATTGGCATCCCAAGCCTCAGACCCTGCAATGGTGGGATGGAAGATACCACAGGGACGTTGGTGCTGCCTTGAGCTCAGGAGGACCCAGCCACCTCTCTCACAGGTCAGCACTGTTGCAACAGCACCACCGGCTTTATATTTACACGCTGTTTAGAGGATGCAATGGTCATGCCACCTGCTTAGTCTCAACCCGAAGCAACCCAGAGAGACTGGGCATCCTCCAAGGAATTCATACTTAGCAGATCCTTCCTAAAGCCTTTCTTACAAAACAAAACAAAACAAAACAAAACAAAACAAAACAAAACAAAACAAAACCCAAACCCCGGCTATCCATTCAGAAAGGGGCACTTTTTTTTTTTTATTATTTCTTCTTTCATTAGAGAAAATAATCCTCATGACTGGGCTCCAGAGAGACAAGCACCCCAGCGGCCCTGACGATTGGGGGAGGAGTCGCGTTTATTTTGGCTCTTGTCTAGCCCCAAGCCCTGAGCACCAGGGCTCTGCCAGGGATGGGTCTGCGGAGGGCGAGGGCGCGGGGGTCACCATCCCTCTTCCTGGGAAGCACCGGGGCAAACTCACCTCCGTTCCACTTTCGCTCTATCCCGGCCCCTGACGCTGCTGAGGACTGTCTAACTCAGGGAACAGCCACTGGCAATCCACTGTTTATAGAGGTCATAAAGTAGGTGTCCAGAACCAGGACGATTCCTTTATAGCCCAGAAGCACAATAAACTTATATGATCAACAGTGACCTTGCCTTGCCTCTTAAAGGCACAGGAGCCCTGTCCTGATGAGAAAATGCTTAAGTCTATCAGCAGCCAAAGGAATACTGCAAATAATTTTGTTTTCGCCATTCAGAGATAACGAAGAAAGCAATGTGTACCGAAGGACCCTGATGACCAAATGTGAGATTTTGAAGAACGTCTTGCGACTGATGTGGCTGAGCTACTTCCATCATCATTTCAGATCGTGGCTCCCCAGGGGCTGACTGGATTGCGTTTTTTTGTTTGTTTGTTTGTTTTTTTAAAAAAGGGAATTTTATGTTCTGCATAGTTTACATTTGACTTCAGATATTTGGGTATCATCTCTCCCTGGACCCTCCTTTCTTCCTTAGGATTAGTTCACAAATTAGAAAAATGCCTAGAAGTGGGTAGTGTCCGGCCCAGCGAGCACATTATCCTTTGCTGTTGTACAGATCACAGCACGTCTTTCCTGGGATCCTACTTCATTCTGGGTGCTGTGCTAAGTGGTTTGCATATGTTAATGCATTTAACCTCCCTCCTGACCAGTGCATGACATCAAAAGAAGGCCATCATGACATTGTCAAACCTGCCCTGCCCTCCCCAGGCACATCCCCATGTAGGCTGCAAAGATGAGGCAGGGCTGCCTCAAACCATAAAGACACCCATCCTTCCTCCATGACCCCTCCCCTACAGCATGATGAACTTCTAGGGACGAAGGGGATGGGTGTGACCTCCTCTGAGGATGCTTTAATGGGATTGGCATTTGGGAGCTGGCAGCAGGTGGACTTGTCCATTATCTGAGGGTGTCACTGTGACCTTTGGGAAAGTTCAATTGTGGGGAAGCCAGAGAGACCAACTCATGTCCACTGTGTCTGGAGCTTTGACTCTGTGTCAGATGATCCCATAAGACTAGTTTCAGGGAGAATTTTGTCAGAATAAACTGATGAAGTAAATTATTAGGTCGTTGGGAAAGTCATGACATATTTTTCTATGCAAAAATGCATCATAACTTTCCTGATGACCCGATAATTGATTATGGTACATACATCAGGATGCTTGCAAAGATCTTGTTGAGACAGTCATTTTTGCAAGCCAGTGGTTTTACTACATCCGTGGACGTAACTGTAGAGGCTGTAGTAAGAGAAACAAAATCAGCCAACTGATCATGTGTAATAATGAAAGACTGGAAGCTACACAAGTATCCATCCATAGGTGCCTAGTTGAAGAAACAATGGTAAATCCACAACATAAAGTACTTTCTACTGCTACTCATGATGTTCGATGTTCTGCTATGGAGTGACCATAGAGTGTGGATGGCTAGAACTTAGGCAGAAAGCTGCAGGTCTATCGGGTTGAGGTGTCAGAGAGAATGAAAATAAATGAAAATAATAGGATCTTAATAAAATAATAGATCCTAATCCTATATAAATGTGCTTACTTCTTGGTTGATCCATGAATTACATGTGCGTGTGGGCCTACGAGGATGAAAGAGCTTAGCAGAGGTTTTAGCTGCTGCCCACAGCAGAGGAGACACAGTTTGGAGTTTGAGTCCAGTTAAGGTAGAGGGGTTTGATAGCTGTCTCAGGCTTCCTGCAAAGACCTGAAGGGCCACATCTAGATACTTACCCTAACAAAACATAAAACTAGGCCTTTGCAAGTTCAAGGTGGTCGGCCAGTTAACTTAACTGAGTGCCAGTACAAAAATCAATACTCTTCAGAGTAAGATAACAAAGTTTAGAGTCTTCTTCATGTGTTAGTCATAATGTTAGTATACAGTTTTTAAAAAAAGACATGCGACGAAAGCGTGACCTATAGCCAAGAGAAAATAACTCAGCAGAAATCCTAGATAATTCAGATGTTGAAACGAGCAGACCAAGGTTTTTACACAGCAATTATAAGTATGGCCAAGGAACTAAACATAAAGATATTAGACACATGAAAAATCTCCAGAGATAAATCTATAAAAGTAATGAAATTGGGACCAGCACATGGTGTAGTGCTTAGGGCGCTGGACTCCCATGTGGTTGACTGCGGCTTGAGTCCCATGCTGGGCACATGTGCATGTGTGCCCAAAATCCTGAGAGGAGACTGGAGGAGAAGGAATTGTGTAGTAGCCATCCTCCTGGGAGGTGATTTCTTGCTTTCTGTCTCTCTCTGTCTCTTTGGTGAGTGCACACACCCTACAGCAAAAAAGTCACTCTCTAAAAAAAAAAAAAAAATCAAATAAAACTTTTAGACTTAAAAAATATAATACCTTAAATAAAAAACAAAACAAAACAATGGATTTGCTTACAGCAGTTTGGAATCAGCAAAAAGATCAAGAAAATTGAGGCCAAATCTACAGGAATTCTGCAATCTAAAGAGCAGAGAGAAGAAAGGTTTTAAAAACAAAGAAGAACAGAGCCACAGTTACCTGAGGCATCATAGCAAACTTTCTTTAATATATGTAATCAGGGTCTAGAAGAAATGGTGGAAATAAAAAAAATAAGGTACACAAATCATTTAAAAAATCAATGGCTGAAAGTTTTACGAATATAGTGAAAACATTAATTTATAGACCACGGAAGCTCAAAAAAACACCAAGAAGGATAAATAAAGAGGAAATCATAGGTAGGCACACCATAGTCAATAGTCAAATGGCTAAAACCCAACAAGAAAACAAACAAATGAACAACCAACCATGAGAGCATCTAGAGAAAACAAGATTCCATACAAGGAAATATTAACAAAATAAAAACTGATGTCTTGTCTAAAACAATGGAAGCCAGAAAAAAAAAATGAAATGAATCAACATCTCTAAATATTTTAAAGAAAACAATGACAAAAGATTGTGAATGCCTAATTCTACAACTGAGAAAGTATCCTTCTAAATGAAGGCAAAATAAAGACATGTTTCAATAAGCCAAAGCTGAGAATGAGTCAGTAGCAGATCTGCACTGTAAGAAATATTGCAAGATACACAGGAAAAAAAAATAAAGCAACAGAAATAGCAAATATTGAGTCCAGCAGGTGGCATGGTGGTTAACGTGCTGGGCTCCACATGCTGACCACAGTTTGAGTCCCGGACCTGGTGGTTTGAAAGTCACACTGAGTGTGTGTGTGTGTGCATGCTCAAAAGCCCTAGAGGAGGATGAAGGAGAAGGGACTGCAGCATGGGCATTCCCTCTGGAGGGCGATTTTTCACTTTCCCTCTCTCTGGCAAGAGCATGCACCTGATGGCAAAAACCAAGGGAAAAAAAGAAAACAGAAATAGCAAATATGTAGGCAGTAATAAAAAGAAAAAAACTTTAAGGTTGTTTCTCTACATAATTTCTTCAAATGACACTGCTGTATAAAGCAAAAATTATAATATTGTATTATGGGGTTTAAAACATATAATAGCTATGGCAACAATAGCTTAAAAGTTGTGGGGGAGCGAGTAAGTAGAATTATACCACTGAAAAGCCTATATTTTCTAAGTGAGGTAGTACAATATTAACTCTAAATAGACTGTAAAAAGCTAAGGATAATTGAAAAATGGGCAAAAGATCTGACAGCCACTTCAAACGAAGATGACATATGGATGGCAAATAAGCATTTGAAATGATGCTCAACATCATCCATCAGGTAGAATCACAAATTAAAATGAGCTACTGCAACCCACCTATTAGAACGGTGAAATCCCAAAACACAGAAACACTGAACGATGGTGAGAATGTGAAGCAACAGGATCACTCAGTCATTGTTTGTGGGAATGGAAAATGTCACTTTGAAAGACCATCTGGCAGGCCAGCAGGTGGCATGGAGATTAAGGCACTAGATCCCACACAGCAGATTATGTGGTTTGAGTCCTGTACCCGGCAGCTTGAAAATTACGTTGGGCACGTGTGTGTGCTTGTCCAAAATCTCAAGAGGAGAAAGGAGGAGAAGGGACTGCGATGTGGCCTTCCCCCATGAGGTTGGACTTCTCCCTTTTTCTCTCTCTGGTGAGTCCATACATCCTATAGCATACTTAAAAGACAGAAAGGACATTTGGCAGTTTCTTATAAAACTAAACATACTCTTACTAAAAGATTCATCGATTGTACTCCTTGGAATTTGACCAAATAAGTTGAAAATTACATGTACACAAAAATACCCATAAAAATATCTATAACAGCTTTATTCAATTGCCAAAACTTTGGAGCAACCAAGATGCCCTTCAGTAGGAAAATGGATAAACAGACCATGACACATCCAGATAATGCAATATTATTCATACTAAAAAAAATGAGCAGTGAAGCCACGGAAAGAGATGGAAGAATCTTAAATGTATATTATTAAGTGAAAAAAAAAAAAAAAAAAAGCCAATCTGAAAAGGTCACATTCTGTATGATCTCAATTATGTGACATTCTGGACAAGGCAAAAGTATGAAGACAATTAAAAGATCAGTGGTTGCCGGAGGTGAAGGAGGGGGAACAGGATGAGCAGATGGAGCACAGAGGATTTTCAAGGCAGTAAAATTATTCGTATAATCCTGTAATGATGGGTACATGATATTATGCATTTGTACTAACCCAGAGAATGTACATCAAGAGCGGACCCTACTGTGAACTATGGACTTTGGCAGATAATGATGTGTCAGTGTTGGCTCATTGGTGATAGCCAATGTGCAGCTCCGATGCAGGAAGCTGGTGGTGGGGGAGGCCGAACATTGTGCGGGGAGGGGTATGTGGGAACTCTGTCCTAACGCAGTTATGTTGTGAATCTATAAAATAAAGTCCATTGATTAAAAAAAAAGTTAAGGATGCATATTGTAATACTTTGGACAACCAACTAAAAACAGCACTGGCAGGGATAGCTAAGGAGCCAATAGAAGGCATGAAGAGAATGCAAAGATCTATTTAATTCAAATAAAGGTAGAAAAGAAAGAATAGAGGAAAAAACCCAAGAGCAATAACAAATAAACAACAACATGGTAGATCTACTCCCAACCATATCAATACATACATTAAATGTAAATAAACACAGGAAGAAAAAAATACCAAAATAACATAAAATCTGACAGAAAATAAAGTAGATCTCCCAACATGTTTTATAAGGCCACCACAACCCCAATATTAAAACATAACACATTACAAGGGAAAAAAATTACAAATCAATATCCTACTGGAACATAGACACCAAAATCTTTTTTTCCGTTTTAGGGTTTTTTTTTTTTTTTTTTTTTTTTTTTTTTTTTTTTTTTTTTTTGCTATAGGCCACGTGCCCTCACCAGAGAGACAGAAAGCGAGAATTCACCCACTTCCCCAAGGAGGATGGACATGATGCAATCCATTCTCCTTCATCCTCTTCCCAGGATTTTGGGTGTACACACACAAGTGCCTGGCATGAGTTTCAAGCTACTGGATTGGGGACTCAAATCACAGTTGACCATGTGGGAGTCCAGCACCTTACCCACTATGCCACTTGCTAGTCCTGACACCAAAATCTTTAACATATTATTAGGAAACCAAATCTAGCAACACATAAAAAGAGAACACATCAATGCTTCAGGGTAGAGGGCCTGTATGTCCTTTGTTAAGTTTATTTCTATGTTCTGAGGGGTATTTCCCAAGAACACAAATGGGTTTACATTAGAGAAGCAAGGTTATTTTGACATTTGAAAATCAATCAGTAAAATTCACCATTTTAACAGAATAAAGGAGAAAACACACATGATGCAGAAAGAACATGTAACAAAATCCAACATTTATTTATGATAAAAACTAGAAATAAAATGATACTTCCTTAACCAATCTCAATAGATGTCGAGAGAACATTTGATAAAATCTAACCAAGAATTCTGCCAAAGAACATTTGGCAAAAAGCTCTTATCAAACTAGGAGTAGAAAGTGACTTCCAATCTGATAAATGGCATCTCATAAAAAAAAATTCTGTAGCTAACATCATACTTAAAGGTAAAAGACTGGCTGCATTTCCCCTAAGACTGGGGAATAAGCAAAGGATATCTGTTCTCCATTTTATTTCATTGTATTGGAGTTTCATTTAGTGCAAAAAGAAAAGTAAAAAAACCCAAAAGTTTAAAAGACTGAAATGCAGAAATGAAAACTGCTGGGCTGGCCCCACAGCTTGGTGGTTTAAGGCAGCTGGATTCCACATGGCTGACCAGGGCTCGAATCCTGGCCCTGGCAGCTTGAAAAAAAAATGCTGGGTGTGTGTGCCCCAAATCCCGTTAGGATAGGGAAATAGGGAAAAGGGATTGCAGCATGACTTGCCCTATTTTGGTGCTTCTCACCACCCTCTCCCTGGCAATTAAACAAAAGGAATGAAAATCGTCTTTACTCTCAGAAAATAGAATTGCCTCTATGAAAAATCCTAGAAATATACAAAATAACTCTTAAAACTAATAAGTTAAACAATGCCACAAGATTCTATATCACTATACAAAAATCCATTATCTTTATATAAACTAGAAGTAAACAACTGGAAAATAAGTAAAATCTTGTTAACAATAAATGCAGAAAATTGAAAATACTTAGGAAAAAACTTAATGAAAGGACCTGTGCAAGACCTCTATCTTGAAAGTCATAAAACTCTGCTGTTAAAAATTAAATAAGACTGAAATAAGTGGAGGGATATCTCATGTTCATGGGTTGTTAGACTTAATATAGTTAAGATGTCATTGTCCTTAAGTTAATCTATATATATTGAATGAAATAGTAATCAAAGCCATAGAATAGTTTTTTTTTTAGAAATTGACAAGTTGGTTCTAAAATTTATATGTATAAAAAAGGAACCACATCACCAAAACAACCAAAAAGGAAGAATAAAGAAGACTATCTGGTTTCAAGCTCTGGCAACTTAGCCAATGTAGTACTGGTGTACGACCAAACAGATCAATGAAACAGAATAGAGAGTCCAGGAAGAGACTCAGACATACAGACACAAGTGATTTTCAACAAAGTTGCCAGACAGATTCAACGGGAAAAGCAAAGTCTTATAACTGGATGTATGTATAGAGGAAAAAAAGTCAATCCCTACTTCATAACACACAGAAAACAAATTTGAAATAGACCACAGATAAAAGATATCGGCTATAACTCTAAACCTTCTAAGAAAAAGTATCTTCAGGGATCTTAGAGAAGACGAAAGAAGTACTAAACATAAATGAAAAAAGTGTTACATTGGGATTCATCAGATTAAAAACCTCTGCTCATCAAATGACCTCATTAAGAAAGGGAAAAAGGCCCAGAGATGACAAATGTAGATACCAGAGAGTGTATAAGAGAGGGTGGACAGAGGAGAGTGCAGAGAGGCGCTCCAGAAAACAAAACAAAACATTTAACAGACACAAAAGTGGAAATTATCTTTTGAGGATGATGTGCGGTAGTATCTTTGACTTGATTGACATGCAATACATGTATATTTTGAAAAACCATATTGTATGTAAAGATATAGAATGGCTGGGACCAGCAGATGGCATAGTGGTTGTGTTGCTGGATTCCTATGTGGCCGACTGTGGTTCAAGGTGGTGTGAAAAATCACGCCAGGCTGGGATCAGCAGTTAGCGTAATGGCTATGTCGCTGGACTCCCACGTAGTTGACCGCGGTTCACATCCCGGACCCGGTGGCTTAAAACTCATGCCGGGCATGTGTGCATGCGTGCCCAATATCCCGAGAGGAGAATAGAGAAGGGATTGCCGCGTGGCCATCCCCCCTGGGGGGTGATTTCCCGCTTTCTGTCTCTCTGTCTCTCTCTGTCTGTTTGGAGAGCGCACACGCCTTATAGCAAAAACCTCTCAAAAAAAAAAAAAAAAAAAAAAAAAAAAACATGCCGGGCATATGCACGTGTGTGTCCAAGATTCCAGGAGGAGAATGGAGGAGAAGGGATTGCAGTGCGGCCATCCCCTCCTGGGGAGAGCTTTCTCACTTTCCCTCTCTCACTGTCTCTGTCTCTCCCTCTCTCTCTGGCAAGCACATACACTCTAGGGCAAAAACCTCTTCTTTAAAAAAAGATATACGATGATTAAATGTAAATGAAAAAATAAACAAAGGGGGAAAAGGCAGTCACATACTGGGAAAAATATTTGCTACACATACATCTGATAAATGAATTATAAGCAGGTCATAAAGAATTTCCTGCAAGCCAGTGACAAAAAGTAAACCAGTTTTTTTTTTTTTTTTCCAAAGAGCAAAATATTTAGACACTTGATGAAATAAGACATTCAACAGGTCAGTAAGCACATAAACACATGCTCAATATTGTTAGGTCTTCTGGGAAATGAAAAGTAAAATTATAATGCAATATGATTGCTCTGATACCTTCTTAGATGTCTAAAATCTTAAAAACCTGAGAACACCTAATGGTCAGGGAGTTGGAATAGCTGGATCACTTTACATCGCCAGTGGGAGTGTAAAATGGTATATAACCTGCTGGGAAAACAGTTTGGCAGTTTCTCATAAATCTAAACATACACTTTTCATATGAACCTAGGTAGGACCCAAGATAATCAACAAGTATGTCCACAATAAGACGTGTATGATGTTTACAGTAGCTGGATCCCCAACTGGAAGTAATCCAATGGTCCACCCACAGTGAACAAAGAGTGGATCTCTCAGCAATGCCAAAGTAAATAAACCACACGGTTCAGTCTGAAAAACAAGATGTTGAGTGAGGTGTCTAGACACCAAAGAGTACACACTAGATGATTCTATCTGTGAAACTCATGAGCAGGCAACGCATTCTGTGTAACAGAGCTCAGAACAGTGGTTTCTTACTGTGTGTGGGGGACTAACCTGAAGGAGACCCAGGGCATTTTTCTGGGGTGATGAAGGTTCTCTATTGATGTGGGCAGTAGTGGTGACATGCATGTGTACTTTTAATCAAAACCCATTGAGGTGCACACTTGGGATTTGTGCATTTCACTGCACAGCCAGGACACACGGACATGGGTTCTGTTGATTTTTACAAAGGACTAGAAGCAGAGAGCACAGTCTGAATGTTTGCAGCCTTGTATTCGCAGCAATGCTGTCCTTTTCACGGTGCTAAATTCTGTAGTCGGGATACAGAACTCCAGCCTCTGAGTGACTGTTTGCCACCCACATCTCTGACAGCGGTGTGCCAGGGGTTGTTGTCTTTGCTGGGTAGACAACTCCAACGTGCAGTTCTAGTTTTCATTTTATAACTGTACCCTTTTTATTTTAAAAATAATGCAAATGACAATGACTAAATCTACACCTGAAAAACTCTTTGAAATGATATTGCACTGAAAATAGAATATAGTAAGAAGCATTATTATTATTTATCACAAGCAACATGTTTGTGCTCAGATTTCAAGCATTAGCTTGAGTTGCAAATGTAAACGGAATCGGCAGTAGTCCTGCTTTTTAGATCTCAGGAAGCATTCTTGTTGTATTAAAATTCAACAATTCCAGAGAGACACAACTTTGGCTATGGGAAACTGCCCTCTAGGTCTTTTTAAATGGTAGCTCCCATTTACCAAGTACTTAGCACTGGCAGGCAGGAGGTAAGCATTTTGCATAAATGACTTCATTTGTCCTTTTAAGAACCAGCAAGGTAAGAATAGTAATTCCTACTTTGCAAGGGAAATTGAAGCTCAGTGTGATTAACTAGCTTTCCTAGGGCCATTCCATCCAGCTGATCTATGAAGGAGCCCTTGGGGATAGCGCTTAATTCTCACACTCCTTTTCCCAACTCTGGCTTACAGTTTGGGTTTCTCAAATGCAAATAAGGAGCTGGACGCTCCTAGGAAGCCTGGGAGGGAGTGGGGAAGTGACGCCAGGAAGGCAAGAGAGGTCACAGAGGGTGAGTGAAAGAGCAGGTGGTCTTTGTGGGCAGCTGTGGCTCCTTCCCAGAGGAAGGAGGTGACATTAGAGAAATGTCCCACTGCAGGGCAAGGACGCTGAGGACTGGTTTTGGGGTGGTAACTCCCAGGGCTCTGGTCTGCCCTGCACAGAGGAAGCCCTCAGGCAGGAGGACTCAGAGGTCGGAGGAGGACGCCGCCAGTGGGTATGAAAACTGTCTATCCACACTGCAGGGACCCCTTGGGCGGGCCAACACAGGGCATCCGGTGTGCTCTGCTCCCATCAGCACGTCTCTCACGCCCTTCTCATCAAAATGGCTTTAAAATTTATATATGTATATATATATATATAAAAGTTCACCTAATTTATCTCAAAATATCTTATTTCAATATGTATTGCTCATGCAAAAATTTTGCACATAAATGTTCATGGCTGTGTCATTCACAATACAAAAAAGCAGAAACAACCCAAATTCCATCAACTGATGAATGGCTAAGAAATGTAACACATCCACACAAGAGAGCATCACCAGCCACAAAAAGGAACCAAGTACTGCCGCAGGCTATGTGACGAACCTTGAAAACATGAGGCAGAGTGAACGAAGACAGACGTACAGCCTTGGGTCCCACTCGGGAAAATGTGCAGAACCGGCTATCCACAGACAGAAAGCCATGCTAGTGGGTGTCGGAGCTGGGGGTGGAGTGGTGAAGGGAATGCAGACTACCCACTCCAGGGTAGGGGGTTCTTTCTGGAGTGATGTGGGGGTTCTGGAATGAGACACTGGGGATGGCCGCACAGGATCTGTATACTTGAAAATGGTGGGTTTTACATTATGTGGATTATCTCTCAATAAGAAAACATGAAATAAATATAAAAGTCATTGGGATATTTTACATTCTTTTTTTTCATCCTGAGTCTTCAAAATTTGGAGAGGGTTTCGCATTTACAGAGCATCTTCCCTCGGACTGTGGCTGACTTCCGATACACCTGGTCGCCTGGTGGAATGCTCATACTGAGGCAGCTCCGGTGTCCCATCACTGTCCCCTGGCCCTGTCCAGGTACAGCGTACTATGGCATTCAACTTCAGTGAGGCACTGCTAACCGTCACCCCTTCTCTTAGGCTGCTGGAGCAGGTTTCATTGCCTCAAGGCCCCCAGCTCACACGGTAAGGCGTAGATGGGTCCTCATAGCCTGTCTTCCCTAGGTCTTGAGGAAAAGGACCACCTGTAAACCAGCGGGGCACAGGAGCCCTCTCCCAGAGGATGGGGTGGGGGCAAGTGCGTGCCTGGGGGCAAGCTGCTCGGCCCCTGCGGGAATTTTAATCACTCAATACATGGCCTACCAGCCTCTCACTCCTGATTGCCACCTGCCACTTTGCTGTCACCTTTGACTTGAAAAAGCACAGGCATGTGCTCTGTGGATGTCCCTGATGTGTCTTTATGGCTCACCTTTTATTGTTCTTCTCTGGAAACAGCAACAGAAAGGAGGTCGCTGGAAACAGGAAGACTTTGAGTCACTCATGACCTCTGGTCAGAAAGGAAGAACATCAAAGCCATGCTCAGCTAGAGCCAGGCAGCGTGTGACCTGGCGTCTGTCCCTCCAGACCTGGGCAGATACGAGCTGGCAGGGCGGGGCCAGCAGGGATGCCGTGAGACAGATAGGGAAAAGGAGGGGAATAAGCAGAACCCACACCCCTACAGCAGGGTGCTATTTGAAGGTGTAAAGTTGAAGATGCTGTCCCTTAGGGTACGGATGCTCAATAGCTGCTGTGCCCTGAGAAAACTGGTAGAGCACCTGGTTCCCTTCCCGGACACGGAGGCTGCTGGGTCCTGCTGGCTCTGGGAAGTGGCACTTGGGAAAGCGAGCATGCTAACCTTCCCCTTCTGGTTGCTGCCACCAATGAAGATGCCCCCCATCATGAAGAGAAGCAATGTCCCAGGCATGGTATTGTGAACACATGTACTCAAGCCTTGCCTCACCTGTCACATGTTCAGGGAGGCACAGGTTGCGTTAGGCCCGGCCTCTTACCAGGGACTCTGTCCCTTTCCTGCAGAGCTGGAGTTTATGGTGGCTAATTAACGATGCAACATCATTCTAAGGTGTATCTTTCCCATGGCTCCTGCAGGGCACACAGAAAATTTGAACTACGTTGTCAATTAACTTGACCTAATTGACAGTTACGGAATACTCCACCCATTAACAACAGAATACACATTCTTTCAAGTATACATGTAACAAACAGCCAACGAGATAAATCACGCATCTCAGTAAACTTAAAAGGACTGAAGTCATGCAGAGTTGGATTTTTATTTTATAAAAATGGAATTAACTCAGAAGTAAATAACAGAGAGATAACTGGAAAGTACCTAGATATTTAGAAATCAGACACCATATTCTAAATAACGAATGACTCAGAAAAGGTAAATTAGAAAATAGTCTGAGCCGAATAAAGAGAAAACACACACACACACACACACACACAAATTCATGAGATAAAGTATGCTTAGAGGAAAATCTTTTGCTTTAATTTTTAAAGCTATTTTAAAAAGAAAGGTCTCAGATCAATGATCCAAGCTTCAATCTTCAAAGGCTAGAAAAAGAGGAGCAAATTAAACCTAGAAGGAGCAGAAGGAAAGAAATAATGTAGATAAAAGGAGAGATCGATGAAAATAGGAAACAATAGTGAAAACTGATGACATACACAACTGTCTGGAAAAAAATAAATAAAATTACAAATCTCTAGGCTAACTTTAAAAAGAAGAAGATATAAATGACTAATATCCTGAATGAAAGAGCAGATTTCACTACAACTCTACAGACACAAAAAGAATAGTAAGGAAATAAATCAAACTGTATCATGCCAATATATTCTGAGGTGAAATGAACTTCCTAAAATTAACCCTCAAAGAAATAGAAAATCTTAACATTCCTACCTATTAAAGAAATTTGAATTCGTAATCAAAGCCCTTCTACAAAAATAACTCTAAACACAAATGGATTTCTAGTGAGTTCTACCAAACATTTAAGGAGAAATAATGCTAACTGTATACAAACTCTTTCAGAAAATAGACAAAGAAACACTTCCCAACTCACTTTAAGAGACCAGCATTACCCTAATACCAAAGCCAGATTAACATATTTTAAGAAAACTAGAAAGCAATATTTCACACTAATATTAATACAAAACTATTTGCAAGTTGAATCTAAAACAAAAAGATAACACATTATGGCCAAATGGAGTTTAGACTAAGAATCAAAGTTTAGTTTAATGTTTTAAAATCAATTGGTGTGATTCACTATTAATAGAATAGAGGGGGAAAATTATGATCACCTCACTAGAGGCAAAAAGAGTACGTAACAAAATTCAATAACAATTTATGATTAAAATTCTCAACAACTTAGCAACAGAACAAAAAAACAAAACAAAAAACTCTCAACCTGAAAAAGGGTATCTACAAAAAAAGTTACATCATAACCGATGGAGGACGATTTCATACATTTTTGCTAAGATTGAGAACAAAGCCATGATCTCCACTCTTACCCCTACTCTTTTATTGTACTGGATATCCTAACCAGTACAATAAGGCAAAGAAATAAAAGACATCGGGGCTGGCAGGTGGTGTGGTGGTTAAGGCGCTGGACTCCATGGCTGACCACAGTTTGAGTTACGGACCTGGTAGCTTGCTTTCTCACTTTTGCTCTCTTTCTCTCTTTCTCTTTCTCTCACTCTGTCCTTCTCTGGTCAAATTAAAATAAAAAAATAAATAAGTAAATAAAATAAAGTTAAATAAAATATTTCTTTAAAAAAAGAAATAAAAGACAACAAGATTTCAATGGAAGAAGCAATTCTCTATTTGTATATGTAGGCAATTATCTAGACAATCATAAGAAATCTACAAAAAGTACTAGACCTAATAAAATGAGTTTAACAAGGTCAATACACAGAAGCCAATTGCATTTCTATAAAAACTAAAACTATTGGAAATTAAAATTGCTTTAGGGCATGCATGCTCATAAGAGAGGCAGACAGAGAGAGAGAGAGAAAGAGAGAGAGAGAGAAAAAAACGTGAGGCATCATTTCTCAGGAGGATGACCACACTGTGATCTCGTCTCCTCCATTCTCCTCTTGGGATTTTGGGAACATTCATGTGCCCTGGCATGTTTTTTAAGCCACTGGGTCCAGGACTCGAACTGTTCAGTTGGTCATGTGAGATCCAGGCATCTGAACTCCTACACCACTAACTGGTCTGAAATTTAAAAATCTAAAAATCCACTTAAAACAGTGACACAAATGTAAAATTCAACTTAATGATGAATTTATCAACATATACTCAAGAAATTTACACTGACAAAACATATTACTGAGCGATTTTAAAGGAACCCAAATAAATGGAGAAATATGCCATATTTATGAATCGAAAGACTCAATATTAAGGTACTAATTCTTTCCAAATTGTTCTGCATACTTAGTGCAATTTCAATGAAAATGCTAGGAGACTGTGATTTTTTTTTTTGTAGCAATTGATGGACTGATTCTAAAATTTACTTGAAAGTAAAAGAAATCTGGAATAAGCAAAACATTTTTGAAAAAGATGAAAGAAGCCAGAGTAATGAAACTACCCGATTTCACGACTTATCAATCTACAATAATTGACACAGTGTGTTATTGATTTTAAAGCAACCAGGGCTTATGTATTAACACTGTCACTCTAAAGAGGAGACAGTGAGGCAGAAACCTAGGTGCTCATTCATCTTTTAGTACTCTAAGGTGTTTCCAAATTCTGTTTTATAACCATTAAGCTTACAAAAATTAAAATGAAATTAAAACAAATTTAACAGAAAAATAACCTCAACTTCTACTTTGTTATTTACAAAAATTAACTAAAAACTGATCATAGACCTAAACATAAAAGCTAAACCTATGAAACTTCCCAACTTGGGGCCAGCTGTAGTGCAGAGGTAAAGTGCTACTCAAGAGAAGCCAGATCCCATGTGGCCACCAGAGGGTTCGAGTCCCTGGTTGGGTCAGCCTGAAACATGCTGGGCATGTGCGTGAGTGCCCACGATCTGAGAGACTAGAAGAAGGGGATTATGGCATGCCCAGACCCTGTGGAGGGTGCTCCTCTCTTCCAGATTTCTCATCTGCGTGTGCACACGCATGTGCTCTGTCATGAATAAGGAGGAGGGGAACCTCATCACGACAGGATAAACTAAAAGTTCTAAGTCAATACACAAAAAGCACCAACTATGAAAGGACAAAGTTGATAAGTTAAATCTAATTAAAATTTCAAACGTCTGGTCATTGAAAGACACTAATAAGAAACGAAAAGGCAGGTTAAAACTGATAGAAAATATGCATAAAATATACCTAAGGGTGTGGATCCTAAATATATCAAGAGCACTCACAACTCAAGCAATTCAACCACTACAACAAAAAAACCACAAAAGATACGTCATAAAAAAAGGTTTAGGAATGGCCAGAAAGTACTTGAATCTAAATGGTTGCACTCACCAACAGTAATCAGTAAAAATACGCAATCAATATCACTATACACTCATTAGAATGATTAAAATAAAAAAGAACGACTGGGTTAGCTCCCTAGTCTGGTGGTTGAGGCAGTCAGAGCCCACATGGCTGACCATACAGTTCAAGACCCAGACCTGGCAGCTCAAAAATCATGCCAGGTATGTGTGCATGCCCAAAATCCTGAAAGGAGGGAGAAATGAAGGAGAAAAGATCAACAATTCTCTATGTGCTTCCCCTGCTCTCTCTGGTGAGCACATGTGCCTTCTACCAAAAAAATTAAAGATTAAAAAAAAAAGAGAGAGTGACAATACCAAGTGTTGGTGGGAATGTGAGCCAACTAGAACTCTCATATGTGGCTGGTGGGATGCAAAATGATACAGCCGCTTTGGAAAACACTGGCAGTTTTTGCAAAGCGTATACTTAACTATATGACCCAACATTGCACACTTAATTATTTATCCAAGTGAAAGGAAAATACATGTCCCCACAAATACTTGTGCTTTAATGCTCACAGCCTTGAGCATTAAAAGACCCCAAATTGGAAACAACCCAAATGTCCATCCACAGTGAACAAAAAGCACATCGTGGTACATACAGCCACACCATGGAACACTATTCAGTAGTAAAAGAAATGGCCTATCCACACAACAATGTGGTGAGTCTCAAAACATGTTGAGTTAACAAAAGAGTACACTTACTACATAATTTCCTTGATCTGAAACTCCATATGAAGTTTTATATGAAAAGACAAATCAGAGCAATGGTGCCAGAAAGCAGGTCAGTTGTTGAGTGAGCCAAGGAGTGAGAAGAAGGAAATAATGGGAAAAGACATGAGGAAACTTTCCCAGGTGGAATAGATGTCTCCGTGTCTTAATCTTCGTGGCGGTTAAAAGGGTATAAGAGGTTTTTGAAAGTCATTGAAATTTACACTTAGATGAGAGCATTTTATTGTGCATGTTAAATAAATGATACAGGAGGCTAATGTTTTGGAATAAGGTCCTGCTCTAGTTCCCAATAGACCAGACCAAAATGCAGTCACTCACACTAAAATATCACATTATCAAACTGAAACTTTAAGGAAGCTGATAGATCACAAAATACAACAGGTTCTCTTGAAAACAGGAGACTCCAGGCTACCTGAGTCAGCACTATAAGGAAATAAAACTTACACGCATCATGTGGCTTTCTTGGGAATGTGCACCTGAAATCGCTCAAGATGCTGCCTAGACTCAGTGGAGCTTCTGTTTTATGAGGATCCTTATTGCCGGATCCTTATTGCCCAAACACATTGTTGATTTACCTTCCATCAGCCATGTCTCCAGACTCACTGTCTTCACACTTTGGTTGAGATTAAGCAAAGTGACTTCATGTCACCATGAGGTCACCGTGTTCCCCTTATCACAGAATTTAGCCAGTCACTACTGGACAAGACTCCTTGCTATTCCCCACTCCCACCCATGACTTTCGGCTTTAAAATCCCCGAGATCTGGAAGACCTCTGTACACATTATTCAGGGCAACTTGGATTTTATGGTGCTGGCGTCATCCTACCCCTGGTCCAGATAAGCTCTTTTGCTTTACTTACTTTGCCTCAGCCTTCCTTTTTAGGCTGACGTGCATATATCACACATAAGCGAAAGTGATAAAGAATCCAAAAGGAGAGGGGACTTCAAAACAAAACACCACAATCCACGGTCCCGAGGACATCCTGAGGCATCCCGAGGCACCTTGCAAGGCAGCACTGGCCTATCCTTGTGGCTCACAACAGATGGGAAGGCAGGCAGCAGGCCCAGGAAGACCGGAGCAGAGCATCATGGCACCTAGCTGCTAAGTCCCCGGGGATGGAGTGAAGACGTTCTCTTGGGCAGAGTCCCTACCGGCGTCTAAGGCTTCAGACTGTACGGGTATCAGGCTATAGATTCAAATGCTTAACTAACATATATTTAATCATAGGATCAAGCTGGAGCTTTTTAATTTATTATGATTATAATTATTTACTTGGAATTGTAAAAATGGTAGTAGAGCCTTACCAGAGAGTTGCTTGACAGCCACTGGTCTCACTTTGTAGGGAGTGCTGTAAAAGAGAGGACAGTTCCACCGTAAGAGGCTGTCAAAGACGCTGGCTGCATGTCTGCTGTGAGAGATAAGCGCTTGGAGTGGATTAGAACTCAGTGGATTAGGTTTTTTTCTGAAATTAGTTTCTTTGGCCATTCGGAGCCACCTCGTCTAATAAATTCTAAACCATTTAAAGGATGAACTTTCTCTATCATGTTCATATTTGGTCAGTAAAACAGATTATTCTGTCATCAGAGCCACGACTGATCAAAGCGTAGTGTCCACTGACAACAGGCAGACTGACAAAGCGGCCGCTCCGCCCAGCGCCTGGCCCACGCAGGCGGCGCCCTCGCTCTAGCTGGTTCAGGTCTTCGCGACTGTATCCCCCAAATGAACCAGAGGGGACGTTGGTCAGAGATGCAATCAAGATGCACTGAAGCCTTGGTGATGCCACCCCCAGGGAACAGAAGACCCAGAATGGATGGGAAGAGAAGAATCCCGGCAATTTGTAGGACAGCAAAAGGTACAAGGACCACCCAAAGGGGTAGGAAGAGACCATTAAGCCAATGGAAAAGAGGCAAAGAACAGGAACAGGCAGTGACCAACAGGAGCAAAAGAAACAAGCGAGGCGAATCTCAAGAGATGCTCTCATCTTAACCAGCAGTTTAGGAAATGTTAAAAACTTGCCAAGCAAGGACCAGCAGATGGCCTAATGATTACGTTGCTGGACTCCCACAGAGTTGGCTGTGATTCCCAGACCTGGCGGCTTACCATTCACGTGTGTGTGCTCACAATCCCAGGAAGAGAATGGAGGAGGAGGGATTGCAGCATGGCCATCCCCTCCAGGGAAGTGACTTCTTGCTTTCTGCCTCTCTATCTGTGTCTCTCCAGTGAGTGCATGCACACCTATAGCAAAAATCTCTCTTTAAAAACAAACAAATGTACAACCCAAAAACCTGCTAGGGGGAGTGCTACAAAGGCACAGAGAAGCAGGCCCTCCCAGGACTGCTGGAGTCATCTGGATTGCTGCAATCTTGGGAAAAGCCACCTAGCAACACAGATGAACATTTCAGATAGGCGGCCCTTGGTCTCAGCCAATGAATGTAGGAACAAAGGTATCAAAAGGAAACGTAAGGATGTAGTCCTGCCATTTGTTCATGACTTTCACATCTTCATCCACTCATTCAGTCATGTTTTACAGAGCGCCCACAGTAGCCAGGTGCTGTGACAGAACAGTAAAGACGGAAATGCCCTTCCCACAGAGCTGACCTTCCACACTCAGGTGCAGGTTGCCAGTCTGAGCATCGCCAGCTGTTCGAATGGCTCTGGCAACACGGTGGTCACCTTCTGTGGTGTTATGGACAGAGTGTTTGTGTGCCTCCAGATGCACATGGTGAGGCCTCAGTCCCCAGTATGAGGGATGAGGAGGTGGGGCCTTCGGCATGGTACTGAGTCTGGACAGGAAGTGAGGGTGGGGCCCCCACAAATGGGGTCCAGGAACAAAGGGGATAGAGGTCTCTCGCCCTCTGCCATGTGAGGACCCAGCAACCCAGGAAGACAGCCCTCACCAGGGCCTGGCCCTGCCCTGGGACTTGCAGCTCCAGCACTGTGTGGGACCCTGTCTGTTGCTCCAGCCACCCCGTCTGTTTTGTTGCAGCCCGGACAGAGTGGGACCTGCAGAGTGTCATTCACTTGTTAAAAAGGTGAAGGTTCCTGAACAAAAACTGACCTGAGGAATGTGATACCAGGTAAAAACAGTGCCACAGAGTAACACTGGAAAGTGAGCTCATTTCCGGAAGCACAGAAAACCAGAGTCCTGTGCAGAAACCGTTAGCGGCGATTCATTAGGACGATGCCTGCGGCTAAGTGATCCATGGGCAACACGGAAAATCTTTACAATGTTAAACACTAATGAAGTATCAAAATAAGAGCTTCAGGCCCCATGGAGAGCGGACAGTGACACTGTGGGATCTCTAGTCCCCCTGGAGTGGCTCCTGCCTCGTGGACTGTGGGTGGAGAAGTGAGTCACCTCCCGCCTCCCAGGGCCCCAGCTCCTGCTTGGAAGGCCTGTTGGAAGCTAGTTGCTTGGAACGTGGGACTAACTTCTCTCCAGAGACCAGGTCATAGGAGGTGTCTGGGTCTTGTCTAGACTGGCTAAGACCCTGAAGGGGTAAGATTGATGAACTGTTTCAATGTCAGTATGCTGGTCACGATATTATACTATAGTTTCGCAGCATACTACCATGGGAGAAACTGGGTAAAGGGCATATGAGATCTCTCTGCATTTGCTTTTACTTCAGTATGCTAATTCACAGTGATTTCAAAATAGAAAGTTTAATTAAAAAATAACATGATACTGATCAGATTTGTTAGAGCCCATACCAGTGGGTCAGGAAGCCCTAAGTGTGGGCGGAGGCCACCAGGTTCCTCAGGGGAACTTCCTGACCTTGATCAGCACCCAGAACTCCACCTGCCTCTGTCATTAGCTAGGCAGGCCTGTCCTCCAGGCCACACTGTCCTTCAGGTACACAGGGCTTGAAGCTCAGTGACCAGATGGCTTCATAGGGCCTGCAGGCCAGACCTGGGCTTTGGACAGAGCCCATGCTCTGAGCCCTGGCTCCCTCCTCTGTCTCCTCTGTGCCTCTCCCTTTGGTGTCTCACATCCCTCTGACTGTGGGGCAGTAGGTGCCATGGGGTGAGCCAGGGGTCCCGCAGCCAGTGGGGGGACTTTCCCTTCCTCTTGCCCCCCTTACTCCTCCTTTCCTACCTGTGTCCCTCCCCTCCTCAAGGGGCAGCCAAGACTTTTCCTTCTCTCCTCCTTGCTCTTGTCCCCGATCTGTAAAAGCAATGCTAGGCATGGGAGGAGTCAGGGGCCGGGGACAGAGACTGTGAACTCATTGCTACAGGCGGGGACAGAGCAGGAGAGCTGTGCCCAGCCACTTCTCCCACGTAAGAGATGCCAAGAAAGGATGCCCCATGCACCTGCCTGAGGACAGGCTTCTCAGAGACCCTCCCATTGCTGCCATGGCCCTCAGACTGCTTGCCACTTGAGTGCGGGACACCTGCCTTCGAAGCTTGTTCCAGCTGCTGAGGCTCACAGAGGCCAACCACCCAGTGGGCTCTGGGAAGCTGGGGGACCCAAGCTGCCAAGACAGAGAAGAAGGGAGAAGTGGACGTGTGGATGTGGAGACTGTGGGGGACACTCTAAAGAGCCGCGGAACCTTCCAGGCTCTTGGTCTGCACCCCCGAGCCATTCGTCATGAGTCCTGGCTCCTAGCTCCCTAATGGTCTTAGCCTTGAACACACCATGTTTCTCAGAACCAGTTAAGTTGCCTCCCTGATTGAATAAACTCAGTCTCAATTGAGTTGCATCTTCGTTGTTCTCGTCCTCAGCAACAAGATTAATATAAACACTCCCTCTTTGGCAGGGATAAATACTGAACTTCTACTGCGTTTGCTTGTTCTGAAGTCGAACTGCCTGGGTTCCAAGGAGGAGGAGGCCCAGAGCCATCTGGAACCCAGAGGGCTCGTACCGTAGTGGAGGGAACGGCTACCTGCGGCCCTCATGGCAGGTGCAGGGTCATTGTGCCTGGACACTCTCACGGAGCACAACTTGGCTAATGCCACAAACAAAAGGAGCATTCGTGTCATGTCTCAGCGTGCTTGTCACCCTGGCCGTCTCCTCTCTCCATGTGCCCTGCCTGTTCCTATCCTTGACTATGGGCAGAGGGGACAAATGGAAGAGGCGGGGTGGATGAGAAGCGACTCCCGTGTGAGCTGGATGTCACGGCATCTAGTACATTCCCCCAATCAGAAAGGAGGCTGATCATTATTCTACTGGGGCATTATTCGATCTAAGTTAGGATATGTCTGTTCATATTTATTTTCCGCTTGCTAGGGATCAGGGGTAGTTCAGTAATCAATCATCTTTCTAGCAAGCTCCCAGAGAGGAAGCTAATCAGCCTATTGTCCTGCTGGAGCCCTCTGACTGCTGTAAACAGTTCCTGGTTGTGCAGATGCTGTTGGAATGTTCTCCTGATTGCATCAGATATCCAGGAAGCCTGGGAAGGGCTGTGCAGCCACAGTAGAGTCCCAGGCCGAAGGAGGGGCAGTCCTCACAGGGCACACAGGGGAGCTGCTTGGGCGTTTGCAGAATAGTGAGCAGAGCGGGGGGAGAGCTGGCGGGCACCCTGGCAAGCTGGCAGACTTGGAGAAGAGTATGTTTGGAGGGGTGGGGCCAGACGTTCCAGACACAGGGGTCTGACAATGTCTGAAGCTAACAGGCCCCTCAGAGCTCCATGTTTGGGAGCAGTGGGATAAAAGCGGAGTATAAGGCCAGTCATTCAGGAAGGCAGGCTAGACCAGAGTCAGGGGGTCCAGGAGGTACAACCAGGACGGCCATCTCTGAGCTGCACCATCTACACTAGGGTTGGCTGTAGCAATTTAAAGGAAGGTGGTGGGTGGCCTCCCAGCCCAGTGGTTAAGGGAACCAGATCCCACATGGCCAACAGTGGTTTGAGTCCTGGTCTCAGCAACTTGAGAAACACACGGAGTGTGTGTCCATGTATGCCCCAAGTCCCGACAGGATGAAGAAATGGAGAGATGACTGCAGTGTGACCATACTCCGGGGGGGAAGGTTGTCTCTCTCTTCTGAGTGCACATGCTCTCTAGCAATAAAAAAAGAAACAATTATTACCAGGAAGGTGGTAAGGCTGTAGGTATTGGGTCGCTGGAAAAGTCGTGATGCATTTTTGCATAGAAAAGATAAAAAAAAAAATCACGACTTTTCTGATGACCCAATATTTTGAAGGAACTATCAGGCTGTCGTGATTTTTCATTTGAAATGAGGGCCAGGAATGTTTTAGATCTTAAAAGAGAGAGCAATTGGGAACCCAAATCCGATCAATATTGCGGAACTCAGTCAGAAGCCCTTAAATCTGGAGAAGGTTCTGTGACAAGCCCATCCTCTGAGCATGAGAGTGGAAGAATCTAAGCATCTAGGCATCTTACCTAGCTTCTGTGGGGAGTCCCTTCCTGAGAGGTGGCTCCTAAGTCCCGGTCTGAGGAGACTAGGAGGTGATCGAGTCCAAGCCGAGTGGCTTTAGAAGTGGAGGGTGCTGAAGAGGGACACAGCCCCTGACCACACTGTGGAAATGCCTGTCTTAACCAGTGGGGAAGGGCTGGCTACTGCCTGCTGGGAAGAAACAGTCTGTTCACATGCCAGGTGGGGAAGACCCCGAGTCTGTGGGGAGGACTGTCAGGTCACTAGAGGGCTGGGCACCCTTGGGCAAGACTGGTTTCTTAGGTTTTCCCCACTTTGCATCGGTAGTCCTCAGCCCAGGCTGCATGCGATCATCACTTCTGGAGCTTTAAGAAGATCTCTAGAATGTCTGGACGTAATTGGCCCTAGGTGAGATCTAGTTGGCAACCGACACTTTATAAAAGATGTCTGGGTGGTTTTAAACTGCAGCCAGGGCCGGAAGGCACTGTTTGGTTGACCTCATTTCAAACCGTGGAGCTGTCAGAGTGCCCTTGAGTGGCTCGTTGCACAGCCCAGGCTCATCTGCCCACGGGCGTTCTCTGCGGGAGCTTGGCCACCTCCATGGAGACTGATCCGAGGTCTCCGGTGCCACCACACCTGGTGGAGCTGTGGGCAGTCACTACCCAGCCTGGTCACCCCCTCCCGACAGCACTCCATTCCCAGATGGAGACTCAGAGAAGGTGCTGAGCTCCCTCCCAAGTGGAGTGCGAGGCGATGGTGGGACACCAGGCTGTAGCTGATGTGTGGGGCTACAGGGTGGGAGAGACACTGGGTGTCTGGGCACGGTCTTGCTGGGGCCTGAAAAGGGAGAGAAAGAGAGAGAGCAACGGGGAGGGAAGCAAACCTCGTGACAGGCTGGGAGGGAGGGAAGGGCTAGAGAAAGATGGGGAGAAGCTGAAAGAGGCAGTTTCAACAAAGAAGAAAGGTCAGCAAGGTCAGATGCAGAAGGCGGCAAAGGGGAAGGAGGTGGAAATAGTCCCTTTGGCTTCCTTCCTTTCCTTTCCCTTCCCTTCCCTTCCCTTCCCTTCCCTTCCCTTCCCTTCCCTTCCCTTCCCTTCCCTTCCCTTCCCTTCCCTTCCCTTCCTTCCTTCCTTCCTTCCTTCCTTCCTTCCTTTCCTTCCTTCCTTCCTTCCTTCCTTCCCTTCCCTTCCCTTCCCTTCCCTTCCCTTCCCTTCCCTTCCCTTCCCTTCCCTTCCCTTTCCTTTCCTTTCCTTCCTTCCTTTCTTTCTCTGTCTCTCTCCCTCTCTTTCTTTCTTTTTTGGTGACAGTCTCACTATGTTGCCATCCTCTGCCTCAGCCTTCTAGGCAGCTGGCACTAGAGGTGCATGTCACTGCATCCTGCTTTCAGGGTGGGCTGAGGATTGAACCCAGGCCTCCCACATGGCCTCAGCCTGCTGAGCAACAGGGGCAGCCAGTGTGCACCACCACTGCTAGGCCAGGAGCCTTTCCTTCTGAAAGGAGAGCTGGGTCAGGCTGCAGTTGGTGCTGGATTTACAGCTCTGAATGGAGTCTTTGGGGAGCCAATTAGCACTGCCCCTCCAGGGAGCCCAGAAGCCAAGGATTAGCGCAAGAGAGCATGCAGGCAGACAGGCCACCTGGTGAAGACAAAAGGGCACTGATGGGCTCAGTGGGGCGAGGAGAAGGCCTGGCCTCTGGCTGGGACAGCACCAGCTCTGTCCTCTGGGACTTGCGGACCAGGACAGCAATCCTCTGGGGCAGGAGGAAACCTGTCCTCTCCACTCAGGTGTGCACATACCTGGGGAACCCCTTGGGGACTAGCAGAAGTCCCAGGTCGCTCTCAGCACAGGTCACTTGTTTCAAGGCTTTGTTCAGCAACCATGGCACACACAAGGGTCTCCCTGGTGCAGCCCCCACCCGTGGGCGCTCTCATGACCAGATTAATAAATAGTCCCAGGGTACCCACTGAGCCCCACAGAGGGTTGACGACAATGGAGAGGTGTCCTGAAGGGTGCCCCATGTCCAGTGGCTCAACTGCTGCTGCCTGGCAAGAGCCCACTGAAGCCGTGTGTTGCCCAAGCACCAACGCAGAGCCTGCTGGGGATTTTCTGGGCCGCTGGAAAAGGGACAGGTACTGGCTCTCACGGGGCCCTGCTTGGTGTCCTTTCTCCGGTCACACAGCTGACTTTACCTGTTTCATACATATTCCAAGTGCATTCTTGCTTTTCTAGGTGACACCCGTGTTCTGGTTCCACCTGAAGTCCCAGCCTTCTTCCCTACTGTGTGCATGGACTCTTCCAGCACACACTGCATTGTGGACACCGGAACAGGCACAAGTGGGTAAATGTGAATGTCTCCCAGGGGCTCTGGTCGCTGAATCTCCCGCAGCTCTTCTTGGACCCTAGATCGACTGCTAGTCGCTAAGCCTCCCATATCTCAGTTTCCCCACCTGTGCAATGCCTCCCCTCAGAGCTTCTGCTGAGAACTGGGTGTAGTGCCCTGTCTATACGTTATCTTAGAAAATGACAAACTCTCCCGCAAAGGAACAAACTGAATTAAGCAGCCTTCATCCTCCCTCTACCCTCACCTCCACCTCTGTTTACATTCAGACTTTCCTGCGGTAGCAAATTTTCAAGAAGTCACAGAAACGCTCTGAGAATGAGCTGATGACACCGACAGGGCCCCTTACCGTTCTGAGTTGGCGGGCATGGTGGGGTCGATGGAGACCATGGCATCATCTGTGGTCAGGAGGGAGATGGTCGTGTTCCTGAAAGACACACGCAAGTCCCTGTTTTCAACCAGAATGGGGTACACATCTGAACTTGGGCCTCACATAAACTCAGAACAGAAACATGAATCCTGGAGACCAATCTTCCAGAGGGTAGTGAGGACAGAAAGGGTGGGATGTTGACACCCCATTTCCAAATAAAATTAAGTGGTGTGTGTAATTCTAGGTGCATGTAGATTTTTAAATAATTTATCATGGGACCAGCAGTTAGCATAATGACTATGTCGCTGAACTCCCATGTAGCTGACTGTGGTTAGAGTCCCGGACCCGGTGGCTTAAACTCACGCCAGATGCATGTGTGTGCGTGCCCAAGATCCCGAGAGGAGAATGGAGGAGAAGGGATTGCAGTGTGGCCATCCCCCCCGGGGGGGTGATTTCTCGCTTTCTATCTCTCTCTCTCTCTCTTTCTGATGAGTACACGCACCCTATAGCAAAAACCTCTAAAAAAATTTATTATGAGAATTGGAGCAAGTCTAATGTATTGAGTTGGTCTAATTTATTGAGCTGGTTGATTTTTAAAAACTATGGTAAAACAGAAACTAACATTAACATCAGCAGATGATGTAATTGTGGTTTGCCTTTTAGTTCCAGGGCCTTTGGGAGGCCATCTAAATGGGCACAAATCCCCCTAAGAAATTGATACAAATGATAAAGCTTTTGGAGCCTTTTATGAGCTGTGCTACTTTGACCAAGTTACTTAAGATCTCTGATCTTCACTGATGAATTTTAATAATCACAGGGCTGTTATAAAGAATAATGTGTGTATATACAAATATATTTTTGTATATTTATAAGTAATTTATATACATTATACATATTTACATGTCATTTATATATTTATATACTTTTATAAGTTATATATTTATATGTAGCTTATATATTTATAAATTTATACATTATATATTTATATAAGTTATATTATTGGGTCATTAGGAAAGTCATGATACATTTTTGCATAGAAAAACTTAGAAAAATACGTCATGACTCTTCCTGATGACCTAATATATATATTTATATATTGTCTCTATATAAATATATAAAATATAAATTATGTACAAATAAATTTATAATATATATACACACACATTAGTCTTTAAAACAACCCTAGGATTATTAAGATTCATAAGTGAAGACATCAGAGAACTTAAGCAATTTATTTAAATTAAAATAAAGTGGTACAAACATATACATATTATTCTTATATAGTAATATATCGTGTATATAAAATATATATATTTCTTAGTACAGAGCTTAATATATGGTACCCAAAACATACCCCAAACTGTGAGCAATTTTTGCTGCTACAAACTCTGCCATTTCCTGCAATTTCAGGCATGTCACTTCCTCTCCTGAGTCTCCTTTTTTTTTACCTGTGTGTAAAAATGTCAATTATCCGTCTCTACCTTGATCTTAACTTTAATGTTAATTGTCATGCCAAAGCTATGCCTGATTGTCATTTATCACTGGAAAGCTAAGATAATTATTCATCATTTTACTTTATAATTTTAATAATATTATTGTAATCATTTTTAACAATTAGAAAATTCAGGTGCTTGAATAAACTGTTGATTTAGGAGACTAACTGTTAGAGAATTCTGATGATTCTGTAAGGTAGATCATTGGTCTCTCTGAGCCATTTCTGAAGTCAGTCTTTTGCTGAATGTCAGTCTACACTAAGCCTCTCGGATAGAACAGGCGCCTCGTGGATGAGCTGGAGTTGGGACCAACCCCAAACACAACCATCCTCCTTTCTCCAAAATGAATGAATAAATGAAGGGAAAAGAGTCCCGCTGTAAAGACGGTAGTCCTCTTTAATCCAGCCCAGTGGCTTCCCCCCTGTGGACACAGCCAACCCTGTTGACAGGTGCCGGCAACAACTGTGGTTGAGCCTCCTCCAGAGCGTTGGTCATTGACTGGCAAGAGCTTCTGTGTGGGAGGTGAGCCCTGGGGACCTTTGCTGCCTCCTCCCTTCCCAGGTCCCTTCTTGCCAGGTGAACGGAAAGGCTGAAAGCCATGCTGCGCCATCCTGCGGGGCTGTGAGGGGCACTCACCGAGGCAGGCCGGTGGCGATGCAGAACAGGTCCATGATATCGCTGGAGTTGCAGTACTTGCTGAAGACCACCTGCCAAATAGAGAAGCAAAGGCATGAGGTGTGGGCAGCCTTCCACTGTGATGTCGTACTGCACGTGCTTCCTCGCCCGTTCCAACCTGAAGGCTTATTTTAAAACCATCACTGTGGGTAGTGTGATGTTACGTGTACATCTTCTCATTTGGCCAATTTATATGTGTTGTGCAAACATCTTTGTCCTGTTTATTGAAGAACTGTGACAAATAAAGTGGTCACCTCTGTCGACATGTCTGCCTGTGACTTTGCTGTCCTGTGGCGCATCATGGATGATGTGTGAGGCAGGGCCGACAACCCAGGCTAATGACATCTCATGGGGCCCTTATGTTAAAAAAAAATACAAATTTAAGTTCATTAGCTAAAAATGAAAAATAGATTGCCTTTTAGTATTTGGAGACTGAGGGGATTAAAATGAATGACTCAAGCATTGTCTGTTGTGAATCACCATAAAACAGACTGCACATGAGGTAACAGGGCCCACTTCCTGGTGACCGGCCACAGCTCGGCAGGAGAGAAATGCCGACTTCTGCATTGGCATCCTTCTTCTGAAGGGTCTCGACTGGATCTTGGTTCTGAATCTTGCTCAGATACCAACTATGGTGAGGGTGGTTTCCCTGGGGTTGCCCTGCACATGGAACCTTGCACACACAAGCTCTCGTTTGATCCTATTTTCCTGGCTCATTGCTGTGAGCCCCTGCATGTCATCAGCCCTGGCATGACTGAGCACTCTTGAGAAGACAGCTATTTCTGATGCCCAGAGCATCATTTTTTTTCAGCTAAGATTGGCCTGCTTCTTCCTGTACTTGGCAACAGTGAAATACAGAAAACAGATATTTCTCCCCATGACTTAACCCCTCTTGGACAACACCCCCTCCTGCGCACTGCTGGACCAGCCTCGATAAGTCAGCGCAGCAGGTTCTGTTCACACCTCGCTGATCATGGCCCATGGGACCTGCACCAGCAGTGATGGTTGGATGAGTGTGGCCATGCCGTGTGT
The DNA here is from genome assembly GCA_026018925.1 of Tupaia tana. Taxonomy (NCBI): domain Eukaryota; kingdom Metazoa; phylum Chordata; class Mammalia; order Scandentia; family Tupaiidae; genus Tupaia; species Tupaia tana. The sequence goes on from JAKSZU010000001.1 coordinate 136,674,890, forward strand.
CTGTAGTCACTGACTTCTGCACATCTCCTTCCCCCGGGCTGCTGTCCCGGCTCAGTCTTGTGTACCTGGATGGCTGCAGTACCTCCTCACTGGGCCCACTCCAGTCTCATCACACTACCCACCAAATCTCCCTGATGGTGCCACTTTTCTCTGCAGAACCTTTAGACCCACAGGTCAGTCTACCTCCTTGGAAGGACATGCGAGGGTCTGGGGTTTGTCCCCTTCTAGCCTGTGGCCCGGCCAAACTCTCCCATCACAGGCTCTTGCTCAGAGCTCCCTCCCCAGGACATCCTTCTCCCCTCTCATTCTGGGTTAGGACTCATGGCGGCAACCTCCGCTGAGCCCACTGCTGGAGGAATCTGTGACTTTGATGAAGAAGCTCAGAGCCCCACAGGGAAGGACTGCACAGGCACCCCAAACTCCTGACTCCCCAAAGCACGAGCTTCTGATGGCCTCTGTGAGGTAGTGTTCAGGCCCCCAGTGGGCTGGTCTGGATTTCCAGAGTTCTTCTATTTGAGAAGCAGACAACTTCATGAGCACTAATACAACCCCCAGCAGAAGAAGCAATTACGGAGGACTGAATGAAGCGAGGAGAGAAATTGTACTGGAGCTGTTTGCAGCATTGTTGATGTTTTAATGTTTGATGTTCTGACTCTATGGGGAAACCCCTCTCTCTTTCTTCTTAAACTCCCAAGAATCCTAAATAATCTATTGAGTTGTCAGAAAAGCCATGAGGCATTTTTGCATAGAAAAACAGAAAAAAAAATATATCATGACTTTTCTGACAATCTGATAGGTTCTTATAAACTAAAATGAGGCATTTAAAAATGATACCTGATTTTGACTGTTTGCTCTCTGTCCTCCCCAAATTCAGAGTTATTTATTTATTTATTTATTTATTTATTTTGGAGAGGTTTTTGCTATAGGGCGCATGTGCTCGCCAGACAGACAGAGAGAGACAGAGAGACAGAAAGCGAGAAATCACCCCCCCCCCCCAGGGGGGATGGCCACGCTGCAATCCCTTCTCCTCCATTCTCCTCTCGGGATCTTGGGCATGCACGCACACGTGCCTGGTGTGAGTTTTAAGCCACCGGATCCGGGACATGAACCGCTGTCGACTACGTGGGAGTCCAGCGACATAGCCATTACGGTAACTGCTGGTCCCCAGAATTTTTTAAAAGTCTTTCCTTTTCACAGCAATAGCTATTTGCAAAGGTTCAGTTAAGAACCTGCCATCCTTTTCAGAGGGGTGTAACTGGGGAGGTTTGTGCAACCAAGGCTTTGCCCTAGAGTCGTATTTGAGGGTGCTCATTTGCTCTGGTGTCACAGAGGCACTCTTGTGGAGCCGAGGGTGACAGTACAGAGCCAATGCCTACCAAGTCCTCTTGGAGAGCTGAGCTGGTTTTCAGAGGCACAGCCTCCCAGATGGGAGGAACGGCTTGACCTTTTGGCAAGCTGGAAGCCCAGGAATATTCTAGGGACCCTGAGAAGAGAGTTCGCCCAAATTTCTAGGTAGCAGAGATGAGATCTGGAGGAGAAATCTGGAGGAGAGGCTCTCTGTGCCTGGCTCTGTAGCCTCAGGACAGCAAATAACAGACTGTAAAAAGCCCGGTCGGGAAGTCTACCAGGGAAGCAAAGCCGAAAGGCCCACTCTACATATTGACATTCTCGCTGCCCAGCGCAGATGGCCAAGCCAACCTCAGGAGAACAACATCATTCTGTGATGAAGAGTAAGCTTTCTTTGAGATTATTTCTGACAAAAGGCAGGGAGGCTGTGAGGAAACTTGGAATAAGCAAATGAGATTACACTGATTCCTGCAGTGGAAAATTACGTGTGTCCACTTGAGAATACACTTTGACATTCCTTTGCTCCATACACAATCTATGGTGCTTTGATTTCTCTGTTGAACTGGGCAACATCTCACCAGTTCCCTCAGCTAATGAGTCAAGTAAAAGTCTTTGGCTTGTGATCATTTTACATCTGAACGCACGGTTCATTATACCTTTCGTTGTTCATTAATCTTCAGCAGCAACAAAGCAGAGGGGCTGGCATGAAGTGGCACTTGAGCCCTGCCAAGGGGAGAGCTGGACAGCCTCATCCTTGCTGGCGTCAGGAGAAGCACATGTCCCGATCAACCATTTCTGACTGTGGGGAACCAGCAACTGCAGCACACGAGCACAGGAAGACCCTCAAGCGGCACTGTCAGGAGGGTATAGGGCTTTGTGTCCACAGAGAATAGTTTTGCAAATTCTTTATCCTTGACTCAGAAACAAAGAATGCAGATATTTTTAAAAATGGGGTGAGGCAGCAGGTTGCATAGTGGTTAGGGTGCTAGACTCCCAAATAGCGGACCACAGTTTGAATCCCAGACCTAGTGGCTTGAAAATCATGCTGGTGCATGTGTGCCCATGCCCTAAATCCTGGGCAGAGAATGGAGAATGGATGGAGACATGACCATCCCCCTCTGGAGGGTGATTTCTCACTTTCTCCTCTCTATCTCTCTCTGGGGAGCACAAACGCCCTATGGAAAAAAAAAAAAAAAAAAAAAAAAAAAAAAAAAACAGAAAAACAGTTGGTAAAATAAAATTGAAAATGAGACACAGAGGAAGCAATGTGGATGGAAAAATAAAGACTTCATTTTGCCATTTAGCTCGGAGGCAAGGCAGGGCTGGCGTTCTTAAGGAAGCACACACACATCACCCCAAACTCTTTATGCAGTTTGATTGGCAGCACCATGATATTAAAACAAGACAAGGAAAACAAATGAGGAGACAGAGGGCTGCTCCTTGCCGGATATTGGTCCTCCTCCGTATGCAGCTCAGACCTGAGAATGTCAGCGGGAACTTCTTTGTCTGGGAGCCTTCTCACTGCTGGGTAGAATACTGATGCTTACAGGGAGCTATCCACAAACAAGGAGCCATTCGAAGGTAGTCACACAAGGAAACTGAGGCACACAGGCTGTATGCAGCTCTCATATGCCTGGTCTGCAAGTGGTGATCAGGCCTGCACCCCAGGCCACCGGTTCTCAGTTACACTCCTATGACTCCCAGATGTCCATATGTTACTTAACGTCTATATTCAAACTAGCTTCTCCTAAAAACAGCGCCATTGAAAGGACAGTGGATTTGAGAACGAGAAGTCCTGTTCTTAGCCAGTTGCTCAGTTTGTCCACTGGCTGCTCTTTCAGCTCACTGTCAAGATTGTAATTACTGGGGGACCAGCAGTTAGCGTAATGGCTATGTTGCTGGACTCCCATGTAGTCAACGGTGATTCGAATCCTGCACCCGGTGGCTTAAACTCACGTTGGGCATGTGTGCGTGAGTGCCCAAGATCACGAGAAGAGAATGGAAGAGAAGGGATTGCGGCGTGGTCATACCCTGGGGGGTGATTTCTCGCTTTCTGTCTCTGTCTGGCGAGCGCACGCGCCCTATAGCAATAAATAAATAAATAAATAAATAAATAAATAAATAAATAAACAAACCTCTCAAGAAAAAAAAAAGATTGTAATTTCTGGGAGCCTCAGTTTACCATTCTGCTAATGGGGTTGATAGCATAAGCTCCACCTGCCTCTCAGGACTGTGCCAGTAAGGGAAGGTGTTTGAAAAGAATTCTTCAAAGGCTGCTGGCTTAATGCAAAAACCCACTTTGTACCACTTCAGTTGCTCATGAACTTCACGGTGCCTGTTGGTTCTAACACCCTGTGATCTTGACCCAAGTCTCAGTGGGCTCTAGTTGTCAAATGACTTTTTGTCACATGTTGTGTAGCACCTGACTTTATTTTAGCAGGAATTCAAGTGTAGGACAGGCAGGATTTCTAGAGCTGGGGAAGAAGGACTTTGGACTCTGCTTCTTGGTGAGGAGGAGGGCTGCCCTTGGCCTTCAGCAAGTGGCAATGGAGGCCTAGGGAGGGGTCTCCAATCAGCATTTCAAAGAAATGTGCCCCACTGTTCCATTGAATATCTGGAGTTGCTGCTCCAGCCTGGAAGACTGAGCTGTCTCCTGCCTGTGTCTGCTAACAGTGCAAAAAGGGGCTTAGAAATGGGAATTTGTGTGACTCCTTTCTGCCCACCCCTCCACTTCCCCTTAAGCTAGCTATTTGAGAAAAGGAAAGAGGATAAGTTCATGGAGCACACAGATCCTCCCCTTCGGCAGGGCTCAGCTCAGGTCTGCAAGGCCTTGGCCTAGCTGTAGGGCAATCTAGAAGGGGAAGTAGGACCTGGGGTCAGGTCAGGGGTGTGCCCTCCTGCCCAGCCACCATGCCAATTGTCATCAGGTTGGCTGGGCTGAAGATCTTTCTGACGGTCGTACCCCTGGGTCTTCCCTTTCGGTAGGGTCTTAGAAATGAGACCCAGAGGACTACCACAACTGGCCTGTACCCATCACTGGGCCATCCTGCATGATCCCTAGAGCCCAGACAGGCAGCCCTGGGTCCTGGTAGCCTGCCTCATCCCATGGCTGACAAGATGGGGTGAGAGGCTGACTTAAGACTATGTGGCCAGTGCCCATCACACCCCTTAGGAGAGATTCAGGGCTGGTGGCAGCTTGTGGTGAGCTCAGAATCCTGGGGAGTCTGTCCTGGGCTGACTACACTGGGCCGCCTGCAAGATGAGTGAGGAGCAGTTTCCCAGAAGGGCGAGAGGGAGGTGCTGTGCACAAAGGGCAGCAGGGAGGATGGAGGAGGAGAGCAGAGACAGGTGAGCCCAAGGCCACCCGGCTTCTTGGGACCCACCCCAGCCCCCCGGGGCTTCTCTGGGATTTCGTGTGAACTCAGACCTCAAAGTGGCAAAGGAGTTTCTGTTGCTTGCGATAAAAGCACCTCGATCAGGACACTTGGAAGAAATAGGGCCAGATTTTAGGGACAGGTAGGAGATGGCTGTCAAACGCAGGCCCAGGTGGCCTCTGGGTGAAGGAGACAGGCCCGGCCGTCACCTAAAGCTGTTTCTGAGTCCACAGGCCTCTTTCAAGTATTTGGTTCTGTTGATAAAACAGCAAGTGGTTTTGGGTTTCCCTGTCTACTCCTACCACCCCATTCAAAGGCCTACGGGAGGATGCACAAAGGGGCTCCTCAAGTTCCCATTTGCAAGCCCCTCCTCGCACTGTGTGCACACCACCGGGAAGAAGGCCGCGATCAGCCCTCCAGATAACCAGGCTTCTTCCTTATAAGATTAAGAGGGAAGATTTGATCACTGGGAACTCCAGCTCCTGTAGGCTGCTTTATGATCTTTCTATAAAGCCAAAGAAGGAAGAAGGGATTCTGAGCTCCTCGGAAGAGCTCTCTTCTACGCTCTCCTGAGCAAACACGGCTGTCTAACCTCTGCGTAAAATGCACAGCAAGGAAAGCATGAGGGCAAAAGAGATCTGAGTGTGCAGTGAAGTGGCTGAGGAGCTGGAGTGGGACTTGTCTTTGGAGGGTATATGCTGAGTGGAAGCAGGACACAGACCCAAGGCCAGCAGTGGCCTAGAGGCGGGTGGCATGCAAAGGCCAGGCAGCCTCTGCCTGTGATGGGACCATTTCAGGATTCTTGCACCTGTTCAGAGGGCTCTAGGTTCTGCCATCTGGCCTGTGGAAACAAACTGAACTCACCTTGGGGCCCAGGTCTGGACTCTGGCCTGTGGCTGCCTCCTTACCTGGACTCTAAGCTTGAGGTGAGCTCACCTCTCTGTGTTTCTATGGAACTGAAAGGGGCAGCATTATGCCCAGGGCACCACCTGCTTCAGTCTGTCGGGGCTGGTGCTGCACAATGGCCTTGGTGCCAGTTCTTCAACCCACAGCAGACCCCACCAGGTGGGCAACCGCCTGCACCAGGACAGTCTAGGTTTTGTGGTGCAAGCCTCAGTTCCAGCCCTGGACTTGGAAGGCAGAGGCTGGAATGCATGCCTACCCCATCCCTGGGGCCTCTGGACCCCACGACCAGCCCTTACCTGTCACCCTGTCAGTGGCACGAGGCAGGGCCAGCATCTGCTTGCCTACCCCATCCCACGATGGCCCTGGCTGCTGCACCATCTGGGGAGAGGCTGGAGAGATGTTGGCAGCAGACTGAGTGCCCCATTCCCCATTTCTGCCATCACCAGTTCTGAGTTTTGGTGCATGTGCTTATGGATATAGGCGCTCTTATTAGATTACTCAAAATCCATATATGTATGCCTATATGTGAGAACTTTTTTCACATCTTAAAAAGCTGGTTTTAGTTCCCATCATGTGCTTTCCTTTTGCTTCTTGCCTTGTCCCCCTTTTAGGATGGTTAACCAAGGGGATGTGGGAGAGGGCTGCCCTGAGCTGGGCTGCCATGTCCCAGGCACCCAGGGGACATTCAGGCTACAGAGGGGCCTGCGTCAGTAGGCGTCAGCTATACAAATGGCCTAACATCATTTCTCTGCCCCATGTACCCTGCTATCTCAGCATCTATTCAGCAGAGATGGTTGGCAAGAGCTGCAAGGAAATCACTCCCTCGGGCTCTTAGGAGCCCGAGCAGAAGGACTGCTAATGACAGAATAGAGACACGCCGCCAGAGACACCGAGCGAGGCCTCGTGCCTCCAAGCTCGCATCGATTATTCTTCCATACAGTCTGCACCGGAAGGGGAGAGCAGACCCCGGCTCGCTTTTCTACTTCTATTTGAAGCACTTCCTCGCAGCTGCTGCGAAATTTCTTGCTGGGTTTGTCAGATTCAAGTTTGAATTGGCGTCAAGTCAATGACGACTGGAAATTGTGGGTTTCTTACACAGACATTTGTGGTTCTATGTTACAAAATGCTCCAAATCCTGGACAAATACGGTAAATGAGCGGCAATTAAGGTTGGGCTAAGTTTGGTGTGGTGGTGGTGGGGAACCATCAAATCAGAACCATCACAAAAGAAAGTGAGGGGCAGGGCTGGGGTGGGGATGGTGCGAGGTGCCCCCCTCAGGGAGCTCCCACAGCCCTGAGGACTTGCTGAGAGGCCAGCAGGGGTCTGTCTACCAGAGAGATCCCACAAATGGGCAAGCCAGGAGAGCATTTGCTTCCTTCCCAAATCACTACAAACGTCCATATTATCTGTCAAAATCATTAACAGTGCCCATGTCGGGTAAGTCGTTTGGGGTTGCTTGGTGTAAAACATGCAGCTATGTTCATCGTTACCACTTACACTACTGTGGGATTTTTTATTCAATCGCCTTAGCAACAGTTTCCACCGAGCTTCTTTGAACTTAGTGTAACAAATATCAAGCAAAATTTCCTCATTATAATTCTCCTACAAGCTTTCCCCCCAGCGATTTTAAGTGGTCAGCTCTGAAGAGGAAAGCCCAGGCATAGAGACTCAGTGCTGGGCTCCTGCAGGAATGAGGGAAGAGGTGTGATTTCTTTGGCATCATGATGCCCTTACCTAGGAGAGAGGGGCGGCTCTCCGCCTCTAGTGGGAGCTGGTTAACAAGAGCTGACACCCCAGCAGGCCTGGCTCCTGGCCCCCTCCTCGTCATGGTCACTTGGCCCACTGACTTCAGCTCCCTGAACATCTGACACTCCCACACTATCCCATCGTCATATTTTTGTTTACTCTTGTAACTTGATGATGACTTTTTTTTTTAATCTTTTAAAAAAATTTTTGGAGAGGTTTTTTGCTATAGGGTGTGTGAGCTCGCCAGAAAGAGAGAGACAGAGAGACAGAAAGTGAGAAATCATCCACCAGGGGGAAAGGCCACGCCACAATTCCCCCCTCCTCCACTCTCCTCTCGGGATCTTGGGCATGCATGCACACGCACCCGGCGTGAGTTTAAGCCACCAGGTCTGGGACTCGAACTGCGGTCGACTACATGGGAGTCCAGCAACATAGCTATTAGGCTACCTGCTGATCCCAATGATGATGTTTATTAATTATAAATGTTCAAGTGACATCAGAAATCTACTCAACCAAAATAAGGGATACTGATATCTCGAAACAGCCACTTAAAACACAAGAGATTAGCAAACTGGCAACAATGAACAAGTGGTGGGTAGCCCCAACTGGAAGGAACCCAGGTGCCTTCTAATGGGGGAATGTTAACAAACCATGCTAACACAGCCCGGAGCATGACTCAGTGAGAACGAGGAGAAACCATGGTGCATGCAATAGCTTGGATGGACCTCAGAGGGTTTATGCTGAGACTATAAACAAAAGCCAATCCCCAAAGGTTACACACTGTATAATCCCATTTACATGGTCTTCTTGAAATGATAGGATTAGAGAGATGGGGAAGAGATTAAAGTTCACCTAGGGTTAAGGATGGAGTGCAGGAACTGGCAGGGGCTGGGGCTGGGGCGGGTGATGTACAGCAAAGGGGTGGCTGTGGCTCCTACGGGGATGCTTGTGATGACGGAATTAGCTCCACACCACGACTGTGGCGCTGGATATGAGAACCGGCACGGGGGATGACACAGGGAGAAGACATACACACACTCACGTGAGTACAATGGAAACCGGGAACCCAAGTAACAGTGGGTGGGCTCTGTCCACATCCTGGTTGTGATCCTGTACCATAATTTCACACACGTAGCCATTGCAAGAAAACCTCCTGCATTCTCTCCTATGGCTGCGTTTGCCACTACTAGTATCTCCAAGTTTATTTGAAATGAAGTAATGGCCCCAGAGCAGAGGTGGTAAGGAGTGTGTGTGGCCCGGTGGAGAGCAGTTTGACAGTACATCTGCCCTTTTTACTGAGAATCCTCTGTCCAGGAATTGTCCTTAGGGAAATAAACATACTAAGAGCAATAAACATAATAAGAGCTTTATGAAGCGTCAGGCTCCCGGACAGCAGTTTCCATGACTCCGTCCCCGCTCAGTGGACGCCCAGACCCCTGTCTGGTGGCTTGTGTTTATTACTGTTGTTGTTTTTGGTCATTTGTCAGAGGGCATGTGTGCTCACGAGAGAGAGAAAAAGAGAGAAAGCATCCCTCACAGGGGATGGTCACACCACAATCCCTTCTCCTCTACCTTTCTCTCCTTTGGGGATTGTGGGCATGCATGCACACACCCTGAGTGTTTCTGAAGCCACCAGGGTGAATTGCACAGTCAGCCATGTGGAAATCCAGCTCCTTAACCACTATGCCACCGGCTGGCCCCTCTTACATTATTTATTGTAGAGAAATGGAATTAAGCTAAATATTTCATAAACAAAGAAGTGATTCCATTTTAGTAAGTCTCCAAGATGGAATATTATAGATACATTAAAAATCATGTTTTTGAAGACTATTTAATGCTATATTAAAAATGCTGATGATGAAATGCTGAGTGAAACTGATCGGGACACAAAAGAATGTAACACACACACACCTGCATGAAGAAATACTAGCAAGAGAGGCCCTAAGATAATGGTTTTAAATGAGTGGTGGAATAGATTATTTCATTTCTTTTTGACACTGTTGTGCATTTCTCATATTTTCTACAATGAACATGCAGGCTTTTACAACTAAGATAAAAGCCATCTAGCTGAAGTTGGTAATTGATAACAGAACTAGCTTATGGGCACGCTGGGCTGCATTTACATAAAATTCTCATGAGGGGAAAAAAGGCCTTTACCATTTTTATTTGGAAAGAATGTGCTTTGGCACTAAGCCAAGCAGAGGAGAAAATTAAACGACAGTTACAGAGGACAGACTTCAGTGTACATACACATGGCAGAGAGCTAGGAGCAGTGGGGCACTGGTGCGTGAGAGGGAGGGCGACACCAAGAAATCAGTAAGTGGAACTCCCCAGGGAGGTCTGAGGGAGGGAGAACAAGGATTGGGGCAGGAGAGGGCAGCTCCTGGGAAGGGCTCCATGGTTCCCACTGGCCACAGTGCCTAAGCCAAGCAATTTTACAAAGACCAAGGGGCTTGAGGGATCTGTGCCTGGGGACCTCACAGGTGTGTAGATGGAGAGGAGAGAGGAGAGGAACTGCCCCGACCATTCTTCTTTCCTCACAGTTGCCAGGAACTGCTAGAGGAAGCCCCCTGACCAGGACTCCCACCCTGGGAGTGAGCCTCCACAGTGTGAAAGAATTTGGCCACCAGATTCCCACATATTCAGCACCCCGTGGAAGTGAGGTTTTTGGTCACCAGGAGAGGTAGGGCCACTGTCCTGGGTACAAAGTGTCTTGCAGAGGGTCTGCTGAGTTACAGTGCTCAGGCAGTCAGGCCTGCCCTTATCTGGAGAACGTGACAGCACGACCCTCCTCATGCAATGAGATGGGGTTCTCTTGATCTGGGGAACATTGGGACAAATGAACCAAAGTGAAGCTGAGGTCAGTGTGAGCCTGTAGCTGTCACCTCTAACCCCCAGTTCTAAACATGGTCCTTGCACAAGAACCCTCTCGGTTCCCCATTAATTCTCTATCAAGTGATATAAATGCAAAATTGTAAATAGATACTAAGAAACATGTTATTTAACTGTTCGTATGTGATTTATGTATTGGGATTACACACAAGAAAAAGTGGTTCAGTTCCTAAAATTAAACAAATTGTTGACCTAAACTCTTTGGCCATCATGATAGTGGAGGGTGGAGGCCTGGCCGAGAGGACAGTAGGTCAAGAGAGTGACCTCTGCAACCAAATGCACTTAGCTGGCTCTGTTCCAACTGGCAGGCCTTGGGTGGGCTGGAACCCACGCCGTCCTGGCTGTTTCACGTCTCCAGGATCACCCCAGTCAGGTGTTGGTGGTGTTCACTGCTCCAGGCACACAAAGCGTAGAGGAGCAGGTAAGGAGGTCAGAATCGCAAGTTCATTTCCAGCTCTTCCTTTTACCAGCTTGGCCAGGGCAGATCCCTCAATGTTTTGTGCACTCTGATTTCTCAGCCACAAAGCAGGCGTAATCCCACCTTGCCTGTGGGAATGTTGGGAGGACTCGTCATGGCAGACACTGGGTTTGCCTGGTACATATTAAGTGCTCAGTTGAGTGGCAGAGCCTTGAAACCCAAAGACTGTCTTTTCTTCTCCTTGTCTCTTCTAAAGCCGTTTTCACAAACGAGAAGCACCACGGAGATACCTATATCTCTAAGGTCTCTATGACAACAGGCTAGCTTCGCAGGTTCTGATTGTTCTAACTGACTGGACTTACCTCCCTGTATTACCAACTATATCCAACTATGCCAAGAGACAATGAAGACTGGAGATTCTATTGATGCCAATAGGTATTAGTTAATATCAACCACACAGGATTTAGAAAACAAACTCTGACAGCTTAGATGATCAATTTGACCTTATGCTGGTTAGAGTCAGGATTTCTCTTTCTTCTCAGGACAGGGGTTTTTGGAGGGTGAGGTCCTTGTGGGCAGCTCCTTTGCATCCCAACAGTGGGCAGAGTGCAGGAACGCTGGGCCTTAGCGTCCTTCCATGTGGTTTTATGTAAAAGAACTGAGGATACCAATGCCGCCACTACCATCCCCAGCTAACAGAGTCCGTGCCAGAACCAGAGCCCACACTTGCAGGCCAAGCAGCCCTGAAGGCTCACAAGGACCACATGAACTTGGTGCCATTGCCAGCCCCACAGACAAGGACTGGAAGCCACCTGGAGGGCAGAGGCCGGCCTGCTTGGACACAAAAACACAAACTCAGAATCACGTGGCTCCCAGCCCAAGGCTCCAGGGATGCCTGCTGCCCTTGAAGTCAGACTTTTAGCTGTGGTCTGATGGCAGGCAGAGGTGCTTGCTGGGCCTCCTTGCTACCCTCGCCTCCACCCCCAAAAGAGAAGAAGCATCTTCTGTTTGCTTTGCTCTCCTACTATCGATATTTCTGACTGCATATTCAGATGAATGAATATTGATTTTTAACCCCTACCCCACCACCCGCAAAGGAAAAGAAATCAGTCTGAATTCCTCTTATTTTGTCTGTCATAGACTGTGATTCATTTTTCATAGCGTTCATACCTATTAAGCTTTTACATAAACTTTGACAGGCTTCTGTTAGGCTTTGTTTGCCCTTGAAGCAAACCAGAGTATTTGAGTAAGGGTCCTGGGTCTCACGCTTTGTGAGAACAGACCAGCCCCATCCTTAGGAGCAGCCAAAACCTAACCCAATGGTGGATTCACAAATTTCTGTCTTTAGGGAAGCTACAAAGTAAATTTCCCATCGTCTTTTTAGTGCCTGAAATGACAAGTATTTAATATAAAAGGTAAACAAGCTATAAAGAAACTGTGACCAAAATCCTACAATCTGCTGTTTTTTTCTTATTACCCTAAGCCACGAAAACATGTTCACTGAAGATAATTCTGTGGCCAGCTATCTAGCTATCCACCCACGGATCTATCCATCTATGTATATCAGCAATTCACCTCTAATTCTAAATTACAGGCATAAATTAGAACACATCGCTCATCCTGCTTGTCTTTTGCTTTTGGAATACTTAACGATAATAACTACATTCAGAATGGATTATTGCTAACCACCAGCAATCACTACTTTTTTGTTGGGTAAAATAAAATCAGTATTAGGCTTCATTTTCCTTTCCAATTTAGTTAGGAGATATTTTTCTGGTCATTGCATTTGAAAAGAGTATAAAATAACAGCGAAAATGACCATTTGTTGCTCTGTGCCAGACCCATTACAGATAGACTCTGGCATTATGCAAACACTCTGACATATGCAAAAGCAGGAGGAACAGAGGGACAAAACCTCTGTCCCCCCAGCCCCTCCTGCTTTGACTATGCCCCCCACCACCACTGGGGCTATTTTAAAGCTCATTTCAGACATTATTTCATCTGTAAGTATTTCAGTAGGGAGTGCTAACATCTAAGGATTCACTCCTATGTAAGATAACCACAATGTGATTGGCACATGAAAAGAAAATTAACACTAATCCCTCATCACTTCTCAGATTGTCATATATTTATATATATCTCATTAAGGTGTATTTTAAGGATCAAGGGTAATATGTGTTCTTCAACAAATAAGGCAAGAAAAGAAAAGGGAATGAAACATATGGATAGAAAGAGACTTACAGAAACATCAAGCAAATGCAATGTGTGGGCCTTGTTAGGATCCTGACTTAAAAACAGATGTATCTGTGTGTGTGTGTGAGAGAGAGAGAAAGAGAGTGTGTGTGTGGAGAGGGCCTCTTCCCTTTTTTTGCCATTTATTGCTGAAGCACATACATTCTTTTGATCTTTAAACACACCTTAAAGGTGGCATTGTTGCTCCTACTTTTCAGATACTAAGGCTGAAAGAGTTAAGTAACTTTTCCAAGGCCACACAGAGTCAGTGGAAATGAAAAGAAAGGGCAATTATAAGTGTCCAGCAGAGGGACAACAGCCAGCCCAGAGGGTGAGGAGCTGGTGGCCGAGTGTGATAAACTGTGGTCAGATGGTGAAGCCCGCGGAGAGGCTAATGCACTCAATTATTGACAGAATTCAGATGCAGCACACATACAAACCTCCTGGCAGAGAAAGCTTGGCAAATACAAAGAGAGGCCCCAGAATACCAACCTCAGTGCCCTTATAGAGCTTGTATGGTTGTGATGAGAGGGAGAAAAATCCAACGAGCCCACTGAGGTCACCAATCGGTTAAGTTCTGAACTGGGTTCCAACACCTGAGTTTGGGCTCATTCTCTATCAAACTGTGTGTCCCTAGGCAAGTCTCTTAATACCTCTGAGTCTCACTTTTTTCATGCTCAAAGTGGGGATAATGCCAGCTGTGCCTGCTTCAAGAAGCTGCAAGGCCCTCTCCCAGGAGAGACACATCCCAACAGGCTTCCTGGCTCCCTTCCTAGCTTGAGGTAGGCTAGTTCCTTCACCTCTTCATCCCCTAGTTCATTTGCAACTAGGGACGATATCGCCTGCCTCTATAAAATACTTAGAAAGCACTAATGTGCATTACAAATGTCCGCCAGGCAGAAATGACCCCTATGCTACTGGTGTGAAAACTGAGGCCCAGGAACATGTGGCACGTGGTATTGCTGGATTAAAACCTATCAGCTATTCCAAGGCCTCTACATAAGCAACCACAGTGGGTGTGGAGAGGGGTAGGAAACTGGTGTTCCAGGCATATCATCACTTCTATGATCTCTTCATGTTCTTTCTCTTGGGTCCAGCACATAGGAGGGTTCAGTAAATGTCTGTTAAGTGAAATGATTTGAGAGGCACATTTTCCTAGCATGGTGTGAGTTAACCGAATGAAAATATACAGCAAAACTCTGCAGAGAAGCAGAGACATGCCCAAGATCCTGCCTGTAATGCGTGGCGGGCAGGCGGGGGATGCAGTGATGTCAACAACCAACACGAAAATAACGGCAGATGTGTGAAAGAGGGTTTGCTCAGGGATGAGGAGGCCAGGAGGCCAGGGCGGATCAGACTAGAAGCAAAAAGAAAACACGATTTCTTCATCTTGCCCCTCCCCCCCAGATCAGAGATCCTGGTGGGGTTAGGGTGCTGCTCCAGAAGGTGGGAACAGAGAGCAGACAGAGCTGCGGAAAAGTGGGGGAGCTGAGGCAAGACAAGTGGTTACAAACAAATGACCAAGAAGCTTCATCTAGAATGAATAATGCTCCTGCCCCCAAAGTTGCCTGCTATGGCTTGACCGTGTACCCCAGAAATTCACGTGTTGGGACATGACTCTATTATCTGTATTGTAAAGGCATTAAGTAGGCTATTAAGAGTAGGTGGCTGGGGTATCAACCCCTTCATGGTTGACGGTAAGTCCAAGTGGGCAGTGACTTTTCCATGGTGATTACATCATGGAAGCAACAGTCTCATGAGTAGATTAATGATGTCTTTCAAGACCCAGTAAGTTCAAACTCTCATGAGAAAGGGTAGAATCTCATGAGAGCTGGTAGTTGTAAAAGAGACCAGTTAGGAGCTCTCTCCCTCTCTCTTTGCTCATGCCCAGCATCCTCTGTGATTCTATGGGCCATGCTGCAGGCCTAGGACTTTGACTTTCTTTTTCTAAAATTTGCTATCGGGTGCATGTGCTTGCCGTGGGGGAGAGGGAGAGAAAGACAGAGAGAGAGAAAGAAAGAGAGAACCCCTCGGGGAGAATGACCATGCCTCAACACTTCTCCTCTTACTTCGGGCATGCATGCATACATGTCTGGTGTGTTTTTCAAGACACAGGGTCCAAGACTTGAACTGCACCGATGGCCGTGTGAGAGCCAGCCACCTTAACCACCACACCACCTGGCTGCCTGGATTCACCTCTTCATTCCCTAGTTCATTTGCAACTTGGGACGATGTCACTTGCCTCTATAAAATACTATAGAGGATTCTATAAAATACTACAGTGGATTCTAGCCACCAGAACCTCGAATTTGTAAATAAACTTCTATCTTATTGACAAAAGCATCCAGGCTCAGGTATTTCTGTTGGCAATGCTAAAAGTGGACTAAGACAATACCCAAATCCTACTCCCTGGAACCTGTGATGGTTACCTCACGTGGTAAAGTCTCTGCAGGAAGGATTAGGTTAAGGATTTTTAAATGAGATGATCCTAGATTACTCAGGTGGGCCCTCAATGAAATCACGAGTGTCCTTTAGGAGAGAGGCAGGGAGATCTGACAGATGGAGGAGAAGGTGATGTGAAATGAGCACAGACAGTTGGGGAGATGCTGGCCTTGAAGACTGGAGTGATGTGGACACAAGCCAAACACTGCTGGCAGCCACCAAGGGGCAGGAAGAGGCAAGGAAGGGATTCTTCTCTAAAGACTCCAGGGAAGTGTGGCTCTCTGACACCCTGATTCAGTCCAGCGACATCGGGTTAAAATTCTGGGTTTTGTACTTCTAGGGCTTGGACAGAATCCATTTCTGTTGTGTCAGTCATGTCATTTATGACTCCATGTTAGCACAGACACAGTCTTAGAAGGTTGGAGTCCTTCTCGCAGATAACAGGAGTCTGGGAAGCTGTGTGGACCTCAGAGTATACACAGTAGTTGCCCCTTATCCACAGGGATATGTTCCAAGGTCCCCAGGGGATGCCTGAAATTGAAGATGGTCCCAAACCCTATATACAGCATGGTTTTTCCTACACATATGTACATACCTATGATAAAGTTTAATTCATAAATTAGACACAGTACAGTAAAATATTAACAATAGCTAATCATAAAATAGAACCATTATATTGTAATAAAAGCTACGTGAATGAGGTTGCTCTCAGTCTGTCTCAAGATACCTCACTGTGCTCTATTCCTGTACTTTCAGACCGCAGGTGACCACAGTTTGACAAAGCTACAGTAAGGGGAGGTACAGTATATGATAGGTCTGATCTTTTTGCTTTTGAGAGATTTTTGCTATATGGCATGTACACTCACCAGAGAGATAGACGGAAAGTGAGAAACCGCCTCCCACAGGAATGGCCAGGCTGCAATCCCTTCTCTTCCAGTCACCTCTTGGGATTTTGGGCACACATGCACACGCATCTGGTGTGTTTTAAGTTATCGGGTCCAGGACTCAAACTGCGGTTGGCCGTGTGGGAGTCCAGCGATGTAACCATTATGCCATCTACTGGTCTTGGGGGCCAGTCTTTACGAAGGCCTGGCCAAGTGTAAATAACAAGATGCTGAAGGCTCTGGAGCAGGTCAGATGTGCCAAGGCAGCCTTTGCACCCTGAAGGTTGCACCCTGATGGCAGCCTGGGTAGGACAGGGCAGGGAGGGCCAGGAGTCCTGGCACCCTGCGAGCTGTCCCTCTCCCCTCTCCATAGTACCCCGACTGCTGAAGCACCCTAGGGGACACAGGGCTGTGTGGCTGTGACGGAATGTCAGGGCCCATTTCCCGCCGCGTCTGGTGGCTCTGGGCCTCCGCAGCGCGGAGCACATTTGTCACAGTTGAGTTGCTCATCACTCTTGTCACTCCTCTGGGTTGCTTTGTTTGTGCTTTTTCACTTCTGGTGTCTGAAGCCACTCTCCGCAGTTATAAATAATGGATCAGAGGGGACTGAAAATGCAAAAATCGAGGAACCAAAGAATAGAAAGGTGCTGAGCCCAAGCTCTGTTCAGACACTGCGGGCTGGGGAGGTGAGGATTTCTCTCAGCCACATGTGCTGGACTTCTGGAGAGACCACTCCAGGAGCTACCCTTCTCCCTGGGCCCTCACCTGGCTCTCTGTCTTACACTGAGCCACTTCTCCCTGGTTGTCAGGACCCCGAGTGAGGTCCAGCACGACTCTTCCCCGGGCCTGGGTTCCTTGGTACCCTGAGGACAGGGGGTAAAAGAAGGGGAGAGTGAGTGAGTAGTGGAGGAGGGGGGAAGACCTTGGCTCCTCCCTCTGACCAGGACCATTCGTTGGAGAGCCATGCAGAATCTTCAAGTCCAGATTCAGGCGGTATGGGAATGGCAATGGCTATGGCCGTGACTTAGAGGAAACTAGGAAAGCAAGACCCCAGACTGGGGCAGGGAAAGGGGTGAAAAGAACGCCCACTCCCCAACTTAGCCTGGGAGAGCTCTGATATCTCGGTGAGCAAGCCCCATCAGTTCCATCATCATTTCCAAATGGGTAAGAAACATGGGGCCTGGGGGATTCCACCATAACTGCAGTGGGAAAGGGGCTGCTCATGTGATGAGGCCCTCCAAGCAGAGGCCCCGAAAGACACCTGCTGGGGTCTGAACTTGCATAAAACCCCAAGCTTCAGCTTCTGGGAGCAGAGAGGTCCTGCAGAAATCTGAGAAGCTGGTCTGGTGTTTTCATCTCCCCTTCCTTGGTCCCTCTGCCCTCAGGGCCTCTCTCCCTTGCTACACTGAGCGGCAGATCTCAGCTCCGTGTGGACGAGGGGATGATGGCTGATAGGACTCACCCCTCCTGTCACGCCATGCACCACACAGCACCACTTTCTTTACCTGTTCCAAGAAGACAACGTAAGTGCACAGGGCAGACAACAGGGCTTAGGGGTGGAGGTGGGGGATGTCCTTGTTTAAGATTCTTTTCCATAACCCTCCACTCAACTCTAATTTTAAATTAACCTTTTAAAAAAGTGTGCCTGGGCTAACTGCTGGTATGGTGGTTGAGGCAATTGGCCTACATGGCCAACTGCCCAGTTCAAGTTCTGGACCCAGTAGTGTGAAAAACCCTCTCTCAATCCAGAGAGGTGGGAGAGATGGAGAGGGGACTGTGGCGTGGGCATCCCCCATGGGGATGCTTTCTCACTTTCTCTCTCCAGTGAGCACATGTGGCCTCTGGAAAATTTAAAAAAAAAAAAGAAAAAGAAAGAAGAAAGAAAGAAAGAAAGAAAGAAAGAAAGAAAGAAAGAAAGAAAGAAAGAAAGAAAGAAAGAGAGAAAGAGAGAAAGAGAGAAAGAGAGAAAGAGAGAAAGAGAGAAAGAAAGAAAAAAAGGAAGAAAGGAAGAAAAAGTGCACCCTGTCCATAACAGCAACCAGGTTTAGGTGCCATGTCAGAGCCACAGCCTTCTCACGGGTCTGTACGTGCCCCTTCTGAAAACTAGCAGGCTCTCTCCCTATGTCTACCAGTTTGATGTCTGAGAGGATGGACTTAGGGACTGCTAGGAATCTGGAGACTCTCCCCTCCAACTTTCTCTTGTGCAGAACCTGGTGGTCACGTGGCTTGTCTAGCCTGCAAAGCCTGCAGCTCCCCCAGCTCTGCCCTTCGTCCCTGGCTGTGAAGATGAAGAAGCGAAGTCCATGGACGGGAGGGAGTGGCCATGTGTCTAGATGGGCCACGTGCCCCAACTTGCTGGGGTGGGGGTGGAGTACAGCAGGGCACACTCAGCTGTCACCACTTAGCCTTGGACCACGGGGCTCTCTCTAGTGACTTCATGGTCTTTCGAGTCCCTCTGTGTCATCACTTCATGATTGTAGAGGCCACAGATGGGGACGGGTGATGGTCATGGCTGCTTCTCAAATGAGGTTATGGACTGCACTGTGTCCCCCCAAATTCAGGACCTTGGAGTATTACTGTATTTGGAGACAGGGTCTATAAAGAGGCGATTAAAGTAAAACAAGGTCATCAGGATTGGCCCTAATCCAATGTGACAAGAGTCCTTCTGAGAAGGCAGATGAGGGCAGACACACACAGGAGGATCACGTGAGGACGCAGGGAGAGAATGCCATCTGCGAGCCTAGGAGGCAGGCCTTGGGAGGAGCCAGCCCTGCCACACCTTGACCTCGGACTTCAGTCTCCAGAACGGGAGAGTTCATTTCTGTTGTTTGAACCCTTCCAAGGCCCCTGTCTGGGGCATCTTGTTACTGAAGCCCAGCCCGCAGACTGACTCAGGAGAAAGCAGAGCTCACAAGGTTGAGACCACCATGTTGAGGCTGGTCCTTGGCACGTTTATTCATCCCAGGTCACTACACTGATGGCCTGGGCTCTGCCAGTCTTGAGTTGGTGGGTTCATGTGGAAACAAGCTTTCGCTGCCCCTTGTTCCTGCTTTGCCACCTCCCACACTGGGCTGGGGGGGAGGGGACCCAGACATACTCTGGCTCCAGCACTGCTGGCCGGGCTCCCTGAGGGCCTTGTGAACACGGAGAAATGCCGGTGGAACACGTGAAAGTAGGTCCATTTGTGGTGGCTGCTGTCACCACCCTCCCCATTAAACACTGCTTTCTCCTTTGTAAAGAACGCAGCACAGATTCCAGAGCCTAGAGGACCCGAGGGGGCTGGCCTGCTTCCCTGGAGGATGTGTGCTACCCGAGAGGGTGCGAGCTCTTCCTGTCCACACTGACTCTCCAGCACACCACCTTCCCAGCATGCGGGGGCCTGATTAGGAAGAGGGGCTCGGGGCAGCGTCTGAGGCTCCTGGCAGCAGTTTAAAAGATGAGTAAACCCAAGCTGCAGACATTTTAGTCTGCACCAAACAGAGAAATGTTTTCTCAAAGGTGAGCTAAGAGCCACTCATTTATTATTCAACAGATAACCTCCAACCCTGCACCTGCCCAGGTACTGCTTTGTCCTGGTCTCCGGGCAGGTGCAGAGTTAGGGGAAAGTGATAATACACCCAAGTGCCAAGGGCTGGCCATGACAAGGCAAGTGAGGATGCTGATGGCCAATGACTGGAGTGCCGAGAGGCACCTGCATCCGGCACAAGGGATCGGAGGGGCTTTCTAGGTGGCCTGGGAAACCACTGAGGACAAGGGCAGCAAATGTGTGCAGATGTGAGGGGAGAAGGGCCAGGAGGTGGAGCAAGGTTAGGGAGGGGCCAGCAAGGCTGGGGCAGGTGCCAAGTCCAGCTCCCCTGAGCCCCAGATGAGCAGCGAGCAGGTGATGTGCAGATGGATGTCTGAGCTTCAGAGAGCTCTCTGTGGCAGGTGTAGTCAGTGTCACTCGGTGGGGGAGAACAGATCATCCTTCAGGGCCAGACAAGACCCTTGGAGGGCTAGAATGTGGGTGGCACACAGCAGCTACCTGAGGGCCCTGTGAGTGCCGTAACAAAGTACCACAAACTGCTGAGTACAACCCTGACTCTCAGGGTTCTGGAGGCCAGAGTGCGAGACCAAGAGGTCTGCAGGGCTGCTTCCTCCTGAGGCTCCAGGGAAGGGCCCTTTCTCACCTTTCTCCCAGCTCTGGTGGTTGCTGGCAACCCCTGGCTTACAGACACATGTCTCCAGTCTCTGCCTCCCTTGTCACATGGCCTCAGTCTCTGTCTTCTGTCCTCCTTGTGTCCAGATTTCCTTCTGCTTAGAAAGACACCCATTCTATGGGACTGGGGCCACCCCAACCCAGTATGACCCTGATTCAATGTGATGATGTCTGCAAGGACCTTGTTTCCAAATAAGGCCACACTCCCAGGTACCAGGGTCAGGGCATGGATGTATCTGTTTGAGGAGGGGATGGCTGGAGCTTAGTGGCTGGACATGGTCACAATGTAGGCAGGCAGGAGTCCAGAGGAAACCAGGGCTCGAGTGGCAATGTGGTGAATAGTGGCTACAAGTATGGACATAGGAGGCCTCTGAGAAAAGATGGGAGTCGAGCCGGGTAAGCTTGAGGAGCCCTGAGGGAGCTTCTGTGGGACCGAAATCTGGAATCAGTAGAGACAGGTCCTTCCTCCCCCCTCCCCTCCTCTTCTTCCTCTCTTCCTTTTCTATTAATTGCCTGAACTTTTACTAGAGTTTAAGCGTGGTTTTCTGCTAGAAAGAATATGCAGGTGCTGGGGCTGGAGCTGCCCCCTGGATGGTAACCTCGGGCCAAGCCTTCAGCACCCTCCTTCCCCAGATTCAATCTTCTCAGCACCTGCATGTTTGGGGGAGGTGTGTCTCCATGACATCATGCCTGCAGGCGGTATGTCCCCATGCCACGCTGAGACAGGCACTGCATCACTGGCGTGCCCAGGTCATGCAGCACCGTGTCCTGCAGCACCAATCCAGGCAAGGCAGCCCGTGGCACTGAGCACAAAGAATCCCTTCTGGACCTGCTATTTTTAGTTGGTGCCTCAGGCTCAGTGGATGACTGGAGCCACTAACCCCTAGATTTTTTTCCCAGAAGCCACGCCTGGCACTCAGGGGCAGGTGGGAATGAGCCACACCTTGAGGGGGCCTACTGGTGTCTGGACCCCATTTGGCCCCAGGGAATCCTCTGGGGGTTTCCTGATCCACTGTTGGAGTTGGAAACCCCAAACCCCACAGGCACTGGAGCATGCAGGGGCCTGGCATCCAATCCGAGAGTCAGGACCCCGGAGAAGCCCAGGACCTCAGGGGAAACCTGGTGGGTGGTGCTAACGGAAGGCTAGCTGTGATGACAGGGCACGTGCTTGGGAGGTGAGGTGAGGGGGCGCTGCTGTGCCCATGGCTCCAATACCCACCTGCATCTGCTATGGGCTCAGCCCACACCCTCCAAACTCATTCACGAGGACCCTATTAAAACTGGGCCAACACGGTAAGGCGTTTAACCCTTTGGGCACCTGGCTTGGCAGGTTTCAGTCTGATCCTGAATGGGCTGCCTAGGCCTCTCCCACCAGCTTTCAACTCCTGGAACTTCCAGGGATGCTGTTGACTCCTTTGTCATTCTTGGGTTAAACTGCATGTGTGCGTGCGTGTATGCGTGTAGTATGAGTGTGGTGTGAGTGTGAGTATATGTGTGTACTGTGTGTGCATGTGTATGTGTAAGCTGTGTGTGAGCATATGTGTGTACGTGCCATCAGAAGCCCAGCTTCTGCTCTGCGGCTGTGACAGACTCATTCACCTTCACAGCCCGGTGCTGCCCGACACTGCGGAGGAGGAAATGCAGGGCCCCTACACTGTACCGCATTAACCCCTTTGCTTTGTCACAGGGCACTCCCCTCTGGACCTGCACTCATTGGAATATTCCAGATCAGGAGGGCACAGACACCATCCCCCACCTCTGCTGTTTGGTACTTGGCTTTCAAAACACTCTGTACAAAATGGAACTGGAATAAATGTGGGTCATGGCTCCACACCCTGGCAGGCTCCAGGAGGACGTCTTTCTTAGTGTAAGGACTCCAAGGGCAATGCCACTTTCCCCAGGCAGGCATGTATCCTAAGCTTCGGAAGTTCTGTTAAGACTGACAGTCCAGTGTCTTAGGCTTACATAGGAAGCTTCATTGAGAGATGTCAGATGTCACTCAAATCTTCCCTTTTCCCCCTGCAGACTCATAGAACACAAGCTTGATGGAAAGTGTTCTGGGGGCTGTTCCCCAAGTCCTTTGCCAATGGTGGGAGCTGCAGACCCCAGTTCAGCTTCTGCCAAATGGTCAGTCTTTGCAAGGCCAGCACACCGGACAAGCTGCTTTCCACAGTAACTCCAGGTAGAGGGATTCAAAAGACCTCTAGATGGTAATATCAAATGTGCTCCTCCTTTCCCTTTAGTTGTAAGTCCATAAAGTCTTTCAAAAATTCTCCAAGCATAGAAGCCATGGTGATAAAGAGCCTGAATCACTGGATTCTATTAACCATTTTATCTCCAACTCAACACAGTGTGCAACTGGCTTCGGTGACAGACAACGCCCCAGGTGATCAAGCCCCAGGTGGACACTACTCTAGTCACTCTCAAACCTGCCAAATGAACTTGCTTTGGAAGAGGACAGGGTGGCGGCTTATCTGCGAGGCAGCATCCTGGTCTAAACCAAGGAGTTTGTGACCTATCCCAGGAGCCTCCCAAAATTCCATGGTGGGCTCTGCCTTTGTTTCCCGGGAGCTCAGTGAGGGCTGAATGGCTTCCTGAGGCTGCACAGCAGCTGAGGAGGGAGGAGCAAAGACAGCTGAGTGCTTCTAGGCTGAAATGGATGACAGAGACCAGCCACACTCCTCAAACACAGAGAGGCTGTTCCCAGCAACTTCCTGTCAGGGGCTCATGGGTATCACCCCCCCACGCCCCCAAGAGAAAGTAGTGAACCTGAACCCTGAGGACCCCAACACAGCTGGAGAGCACACAGGTGTGCCCCCAGCAAGGAGTGTTCCACAACATGTGCTACCCTGTCCCATCCACCCGAGCCAGGTGTCACCTCTCCCTGCCCCTCAGCACAGTCCCCACAGAGCTCTATCTCTCCAAAACAGTCAGAGGAGAACGGAAGGTCATCTGCGGTCATTTCCTTGGGGAGGAAGATGGCTAGAAGGAGGATGGATGTGGGGCTACCTGGAAACAGCATACCACGGTGCTGAAAACCCAGCTCAGGCTGAGCTGCTCTTCATTGCTCGGGGCACACTCAGACGCACGCCCAGTACGGGAACCATGCAGGATGCCCACGGGCCACTTGATAAAGGCGTCCAAATGGCAAATGCCCCCAGCCAGGTACTGGGGTTCTGCTGCCTTAACTATGTGACATAGATAGATATATAATAAACAAACCTAATAACACTTATATTCACTTACCAAGTGCAAACCTGTTTCAGCACAAACATATTAATGCACTTAATCTTCCAAAAATCTCATGAAGTAGATACTCTGCTTCCCCCACTTCATCGAGGCTCAGCGAGAACAAGCAGCCTGTCTAGCAAAAGCCACATGGCTCCATGTTTCACGGCAGACACGAACGAGTCACCATGACATCGTCATATTGGTTCACGAGCTCGGTGTAACCGAGTCTGCAAAGCAGCTATCTTCCCTGGACAGGCCACTCTCCCCTGCTGCACTGGGCCCCATCTCCATGCCTTGTTGGACACCCCATACACAGCCTCCCTTGAGCAACAGCCACAACTCTGCAAGTGGAAGAGGTCTTTGGGAACACATGGAGGAGGTCTTTTTTTTTTTTTGAGAGGTTTTTCGCTATAGGGCGTGTGCGCTCACCAGACAAACAGAGACAGAGAGACAGAAAGCGAGAAATCACTCCCCAGGGGGGATGGCCATGCCGCAATCCCTTCTCCATTCTCCTCTCGGGATCTTGGGCACGCACGCACATGTGCCCGGCGTGAGTTTTAAGCCACTGGGTCCGGGAGGTGAACTGCCGTCAACTACGTGGGAGTCCAACGACATAGCCATTACGCTAACTGCTGGTCCCACATGGAGGAGGTTTTAGGGAACACATGGAGGAGGTCGTAGGGAACACATGAGTTTCAGAAGACCCAATAATAAACCCATTGCCAAGAAGTCTACCCTTTGCAAACTGAGGAAATAAGGATGGAAATGATTGGTGAGGTTAAAAAAAAATATCAGGCAGGGACCAGCAGGTGGTGTAGTGTTTCAGGTGCTGGACTTCCACATGGTCAACTGCAGTTTGAGTCCTGGACCTGGCGGCTTAAAACTCACGCTGGGAGCATGTGCATGCATGCTCAAAATTCTGAGAGGAGAATGGAGGAGAAGGGATTGTGGCGTGGTCATCTCCCCAGGGGGTGATTTCTCATTTTCTGTCTCTCTCTGTGTCTCTCTAGTAAGCACATGTACCCTTATAGCGAAAATCTCTCTCTCAAAAAAAGAAAAAATTGGGGCTGGTAGGTGGCATGATGGTTAAGGGTGCTGGACTCCTGCATGGCTAACTACGATTTGAATCCCAGGTCTGGTGGTGGCTTGCTTTCTCACTTTTCCTTTCTCTCTCTCTCTCCCTCTCTCTCTCTCTGTCCCTCTCTGGTCAAACTAACATAAATAAATAAAGTTAAATAAAAATAATTCTTTAAAAAATAAAGGCAGTTTCATCGATTCATGCATTTTAAATAGCTAAACAAAATGAGGCCATCCCATACAATGAAATACAGTTCAACCTCAGAGAGGAAGAGAATTCTGACTTGTGGATGAGCCTTGAGGATGCTGGCGCGGTGAAATAAGCCAGACACAGAGGGACAATTACTGTATGATTCCACTTCTGCGAGGTGCCTGGAGTAGTCAAGCCCACAGAGACAGAAAGTGGAGTGGTGGTTGTCAAGGGGTGGGAAGACAAAGCGGAGAGGTACTGTCTAATGGGGACACAGTCTCGGCCTCTCCGGTGACAAAGTTCTGGAGACGGGCGGTGGTGATGGTTGTACAACAGTGTGAGGTACTTAATGGCCCAACCTGTGCGAGAAATGGTTAAAATTCTAAATATTGTTATAAATATTATGCCACAATTTAATAAAATGAGAAAAAGATAAGCAGAGGATCTAAAGCAAACAGGATACAACGACTGTTCTGGCTCTTGTTTTAATTATTTCTAGGCCAACTTTTCAGGGCACTGTGAGCCTCTGCTCAGGATAAATGCTCTCATTGTGTGATCAGCTTTGGGATTTGGGAGGCATACACGTTATGGTATCCCCGCTTGACAGGCAAACGGGGATGGAGTTCAAGGCAAATAAACTGCACCCACCACTGAACTTTTTTTTTTTTTGGAGAGGTTTTTCGCTATAGGGCGCGTGCGCTCGCCAGACAGACAGAGAGAGACATAGAGACAGAAAGCGAGAAATCACCCCCCAGGGGGGATGGTCACGCCGCAATCCCTTCTCCTCCATTCTCCTCTCGGGATCTTGGGCACGCACGCACACGCGCCCGGCGTGAGTTGTAAGCCACCGGGTCCGAGACGCGAACCGCGGTCGACTACGTGGGAGTCCAGCGACATAGCCATTACGCTAACTGCTGGTTCCCACCACTGAACTTTTTGAGCCTGAAAATGCTGAATGCATCTGTACAACAGCGCCCGGAATGGCTGAATGGAAGGTGCCTGGAACAGACATGTCCACACTTCGTACTCTTGGTGGGGCCTCCAGGATGGTTATGCATTAGCTTAGAGTACTTTCGTCTCACTTCTAGACAGAACCCTGGAAATCAGAGTCCCCTCTGTATTCTGGAAACTCTCCTGATCCTCCTTTCCAAAGATTTTCCCCACTTTCCCTGGGGTGTGGATTGCTGGGTCACCTGCAGCCAAGTGAGTGAGTGATTGGGCTGGAGGGTTTGGTTTGTGAGGATAGTGGGGCAGAGAGAGGCCAGGGTGGGATGTGGGGCTCAGCCCTTCAGTGACCTCAGGCTACCTGGTTCCAGGGCCCTGCTGTCCTACCGCCTGGCTTATGCCTGCGGCGTCCCCATTGCCGGCCCACGGTGTCCTGCCACATCTCTCATTTGCACATCAGTGCATGTGAGCTGCCTAGCAGGCACCATGGTCTTCTCTGCCCTTGCTTGGCTCCCTGATGACCAGAGCTAAATGTTGGCACTGTTGAGCCTCCCTGAAAGCCCAGCTCCAACTAGACGTGAAGTGAATGACATCATCTGCATAGTCACCCTATGGGGACACCATCAGCTGCCCATCTCATGATGAAGAAAGTGGCTTCTCCTGGGCCTTGTAGCGGGCCAGCTGCAGAGCCAGACACAGTGAGGACACCTGTCCCGTGTTCCAACTCTCTGTGTGACTGCCAAGAGCAGAACAATCCCTGGCAGTAGGGTGACACTGAGCCTCCAGGTCATTAACGCCAACCCTGATGGTGTGAGGCGGGGGTTGAGCCACCCCCTTTTGACCTATGGGCAACGTCTGACTTAAGGGACCTTCAGACTACATCTGTGGGCAGGAGGACAGAGGCCAGCAGCTCCCTGTCTTCTTGACGTCCTTAGGTTAGAACTAGGAGGGACTGTGTTTCCTGGAGCCCTGCGTGGACAGCGCCTGCCGAAAGGCAGCCAGGTGTTTCACCTGCTGACAGGAAGCTGCAAATCCTGACTCTTACTGATGTTCACAGCCCAGTGCTGACCTGGGTGGAGATGGGGTAGGAATAGAAACGGGACCAGATCCAGATGCTCCCTGCTCCCTAGTACTACCACCTCCACCTCCACCCCCATCCTTACACTGGAAACCCCAAAAGGGTGTGGATGCCCCCCTTCTCCAACTCCCCTTGGTTCACAAGCTCATTTCACCATTTGCATCTGTTTAGATATCTTGAGTTATAACATGTCACAAGGACACAAGTGGGTGATGCTGGGATAGGTGAGGACAATCAAGGACAGCCTCATCCAACCGAGGATGAAGAGAACACGGTCACCAAGCCATGGAGAATGCAGGAGGACCATGCAGCCGACGGGACAGGGTGCTGTGTTTGTGTGCAAAACAGGTGCAGTGTTCCAGGTGAAAGAAGGTGCTCATGAGCCAGGGTGGCAAGGCTCGGGCAAGCCCACTCTGCAAACAGCAGAAGAGAGGATTCCCTAGGAGGAGTAGCCAGCCTGAAACGCCAACTCATGTCTGTGCAAAGGTGAAGATGAAGGCAGAGGGGCCCGAAGACCCTCAGGAGTGCAGGGCTTGTCCAGGGCAGGGGACGTGGGGTTGCAGGCTGAGGGAAGTGAGAGTTCCTCAGGCTAGAATCAGAGACTGCCCCAGAAGGACAGCAGAGACCCGCCTTGGACTCTAAGTGAAGGAGGAGGGAGGGTCAGAGAGGTACGCCTTTGGGAGGAGACCTGGGGTCAGGATCTGGCAGGCCATGGAGGCCAACCTTGGGTCCCAAGTTGCAAGAGGACCAGGGCAGGCCAGAGCAGGCCCACCAGCCACCTATATCCCCCAGCCCTGGGAGGGCAGCAGTAGGAGGGGCGTGGCCATGATGGCAAACCATTGAGAACTGGAATGTCTCCAGTGGACACTTGAACAACTTTCTATTGTTTCCCTTCCCATCTGGCTCTTCTCGTTGGTCTCCTTGTGATAAACGAGAACAGCTAAGGAGAGCTTAAGTGATCATTTCCGTATAAGGATCAAGCCCTTCATCTCAAGTCGTCTAGCAGGGCTGGCAGCTCAGTGGTTAAGGAGGTCACAGGGAGTGAGCACCATCCCTAGTGAGCTGCCAGACCAAGTGCTGGCACCCTCAGAGGCTTCAGGGCCTCTGTCTCTTCCAGGTGAGTTTAACTTAAACCAAGCTTTCCTCTTGCCTCATTTGGAAAATTGGTAAACCTGAGCTGGACGGGCCACTAGGTGGGAGCCCTATAGCCCCCCAGTGCCAAGTGCTTCGAGCCTGTCATCCCCTGGCATCTCCGTGGAGCACACCCTCTCCTCAGAGCAGAAGAAAGAAGACAGGGACTGAGGCAAGGGCCATAGGGACAGGGGAGCCAAGAAAAGAAAAAACAGCCCCTCTAGGCAAAGACGCAAGGTGTCCCCTCTGGAGTGCCGTCTTTATGGAGCAGGGAGCTCAGCATCCAGGTTGGGGCCCAGCGCCCACCTTGCTCCTCCTTCAACAGCTCATCCAAGGGGCTGGACACGAAGTGGCAGGGGGCACTGCCTGGCGCTGTCCCGATCTATGAGCCTGGCAAATTAGGAGATGATGGGGATAAGTGAGGACATGCTGGCAGGTGATGCTGGCAGGTGAGGCTGTTCTCCTGGCCACTCAGTAGCTCCTCCCCAGGATGTCCTAGCGGTCACCTGGTGTGCACCAAGGTTCCTTCCCCACAATGCTGGTCCTCACCTAGGAGGAAACCTACTCATCAGGCCCTGCTTGTGGGTGTGCCATGGGCTCTTCCCACCAGCCCAGGCCCTGCTGCGGTCTTCTGCAATATCTCAACAATCCCTGGTAACCCTTGCTATGACCATTTATGCCCTTGGGAGAACCCAAGTCCTAAGGTGGCTCTCACTCAGTGGGCTCAACCAGCACCCTGAAGGTCACGTTCACATTGGGTACAGCCACAGCACACACTAGGTACTCAGTAAATACATGGCTAAATGTTCAAGGGACCTGCTTTATGCTATGTGGTTCTTACAACAGCAGTGCTCTTATTACCCTCCGTTTACAGGTGAGAAAGCAGAGCACAGAGAGGTGAGCAACTTACCCGAGGTCACAGAGATGGTCAGCGAGGACACTGAGAATGGGCCTCGTGCGTATGTGCCTATGACCCCAGCTGGATGAAGCGTACTGGCTTTGTTGCCAACTAGCCACAGTGGTCTCCCAAGTCTTTTTCAAGGCCTACGGGGCGAGCTGCACAGATAAGTCCAAAACAGAAGTTTGGCACTTCCCCTAGGTCAGACAACTTCAGATCTCCCCTTCGGCCTTGCTGGAGCAGGTGACACTGAAGCCCGATACTGTGCTCTCTCTATGCCCTCCTGGTCTCTGCTCTATCAGGAAGGCATGAAGTGGCCAGGAGTGGGGGGACAGGAGCGGAGATATGCAGGGCCAGCACCAGACTGACAGGTGGGCGATATGGAGTGACACTTGGCATCTCCTCCTGGTGCCGCCTTCATGCCCTCTCCTTGGAAGCAGTATGGCTTTGTTTCCATGACCTTCCATAGGGAGGAGATGAGGTGGTAAAAGGAGATGCAGACGATTGTAATGTGGGAATTTCCAGAATGTATCCAGGTCTGGGACTTTAAGAAAAGGAATAGCACCCAAGGGCAGCCTTAATGAGGTGCTCTCAGCTGAGACCTGCTGAGATCTGTGAAGTCCTCAAGGTGCTGCTGGGGCAGAGTCTGGAAGCGAGTGAGAGGCTATTGTTTTTTAGCACACGCTTGGAAACCCCAAACAATTTGGCTTTTAACCAGGGCTAGAATCCAGCTATGTGTGCTCCAGTGGCGCTGACTACAGAGTCGAGGGCATGAGTGGGGACAAGAATAAGTAACAGACATTACAGACATGGCAGAGGGTTAAGGACCCTGGTCTACCTCCTCCACTATTTGTATCCGTGAATGGGTGTTTAGGGAACAGAGAGACAGAGAGAGGGGACAGCAATATCCATTGTGTTCCGCAATGCTCCAGGCCCTCTTTTCACTGTCATTTAGTTCTCATTACAGTCTATAAAGCAGGCATTATCATCCTTTCCACACAGACAGGGTGCCTGCTCAGAGGGCCAAGGGGCCTGCTCACAATCACAGACATGGTGGAGCCAGCACTCCACCTCGGTTCTGTCCCACGGCCACCACCCCTCCTCTCCCCAGTGCACATGCCGTGTCCTCTCAGGGCCAGCATGCAGGCTGCTTTCCGAGAAGTTACCCCAACCTCAGGAGCATCAGCTGAAAAACTGCCCTGCTCTCGATGAGGGTCCTGTCTGTCACCTCTCACCTCTCACCCCTTTCAAATGGCCTCCACTTTTACTCACTTCAAAGAGACCTTCTCCAGGAGATCTTTGGGGAGTTCTCAGGAATGACCTGCCATTGTCACTTGAAAACATATCTCATCTCTTTGAAAGACAAAAAAGGCAGACAGATCTTTGATACGGTCTCATCTGGTGGGGCAGAAAAAGTGTGTGTTTGCATATCTCTGTGTGCATGTGCACATGCATGTTTATGTATGTGTTTTTGTGTGCGCATGTGAAAATGTGTGTATGTGGATGCAACTGCACTGGAGCACATGTGCGTGTGTCTGTGTGTGTGCATGCACGTGCTGGAGCAGGCAACTATGGGGGGGGGGGGGGGCTGGTCTTTCCTTTGGGCAGAGGAAGGCTGGTACATTCCCATGCAGTGGTAGGAGCCTGGCCCTGGGAGTCAGGGCGCCTAGGTCTGGCCGTGCATCTGCTGTGGACCAACAGCCCATCTGAGGAAACAAAGGCTGGCCACTTGTCCTTGAGGATGTTCCTGTGCCCTGATTCTATTTAATCTGGCTAACGTGGGGAAGTATGGTACTTTCCATAGCATGGGATCAGGCCAGGGACAGGGTGGTGACCTGTTGGCTTAATCTATCAATGAAACTGGCTGAGAAGTGCAGAGCCCTAGACCTGGCCTGCGTGGGGCTCTTTCCCTGGCTTCCTCTGCTGGGCTGTCCTTGGGCACCGAGGCGGGAAGCAACTGCAGGGGCTTCCCTGAAGCGTCCAGCGGCGGCTCAGGAGCAGTTCCTCACAATAGCTTTTCCGCAGGGATTTGAGAGAGAGCAAATGCCAACCACCCCCTCCCCAAGCCTGTTCTCTCATTGTCCCTCTCTGCCAGTCAGAAGCAAGTATCCAGGGACACTCTGAGGCCAAAGAAGGGCCACCAAGAAAGAGGGTCTGCTGAAGCCCCTCTCCTATCACTCAAGTTGGTTAGAAACCCGGGGCATGTGGAGGACTCCCCCATCTCCAGCAGGAGGGCAGATGTGAGGTAGAACTGGACCAAAGGGCTACCGTTTTCTCTGCAGGGACCCAACAATCCAGAGTCTCTTAGTTGTCACAGTCGACCACCTTCGGGGACAGACACTAGATAGACTGGTGGGAACAGTCCCTGCTCTGCCAGCCCTGCCCCTTCCTGCTCCCACCCGGCAGGAAGCGCTCAGGGCTGCGCCCCCTCCCAGACAGCGACCAGGGCTGTCCCACGGGTCTGCCCACAGCTCCAGGCGGTGTTTGCTCTGGGGCCGGTCCCCCGGAAATTAAAGGCTCAATGTACCTGCTTTTGAACTCCGAAGCTCGGCCTGATAAGGTTTTTGTAAAAAGCAGGCTCTGCGCACAAAATGGAAACAAACGCTGCCCTGCCCCCTCCCCGGGACCCCCTTCCGCGGGGAGCCGGAGCGTGGGGACACCTGCCGCAGCAGAGCCCTGATCCCGGTCGGGTGGTGGGAGAACACGGAGGCCGCAGCCCGGACCGCGGACGCTCGGACGGCTCCCGTCTGGGCGCTGTCGCTGGTGGGGGTCCGCCGCGGGTCGGCGCAGGGGCGCGGCGCGGGGCGGGGAGAGGCTACCTTCTGAATGCGTCCGTCGATGTCCAAGTAGATGGCCTTGGGCCGGTAGCTGGAGGAGCCGGCTCCCATCTTGCGCCGGCGGCTGCTCTTGGACTTTTCACTGTACTTTCTCGACGCCAGCGCCGTGCGGGGAGGGCGGGGGCGGGGGCGGGGGGCGGCGGCGACCAGCCAACCAGAGCGGCTCCGCCACCCGCCACCCGGCAGGAGAACGAGCGCACCGGGCGGGCGCCGGGAGCAGCCGCGAGCCCGGATCTGCTCCTCGGCTCAGCTCGGCTCCGCGCGCGCTCCTCCGCTCCTCCCCGGCTGCCCCCCGCCTGCCTCCCGCCTCCTGCCGCCTTCCCTCCTTCTCTCCCTCCCTCCGTCCCTCTCCGTCTCCCACCTTCTCTCCCTCTAGCTCACCGCCCCCTGCTCTCTCCTCTCTGCCCCGCCTCTTCGCTGCTCTCCCCTCCTTTTTTAGGTTAAGACAAGCTCCCCTCTTCCGTAAATTCCAACCACCTCGGAACAGAGCCAAGTTCATCTCCAAGTGCCCCCTGGACAATTGTCCATAGCGACCCCCTTCGGCTCCGGAGCCGGTCCCTTCCCCCGTGGCCAGCTGCAAACGCTGGACGGAGAATGGCCCCGCGCAGTTGCAGCGCAGTGGTTGTTACCCGGACCCCCACGCCAGTTAGCACACGGTTCTGCAATGCTCCTTCCTCTCTCCTGGCAGGACGTCCCAGCCTTTAATTTGAGTAGGAAATGGGCAAGTTCAGTCTCATTAACCCACACCCTTTTCCTGTGTCTTTTCATTCTAGGGGGTGGTGGCCCCTTCCAACTCCCAACCGGAGTGACAGTTGTACTTCTGTCCTTTAGGACAGTGAGAGTAACCCTGTCACAGGCAAGTTGCTGGCTCGGGCAGGTCTGGCCCCTCCCCTTTTGTGAACTGTTACAGGGAGTGTGGGAAATCAGGACTTCAGTGGAAAGATGGGAACTTATGATGCTAGGAAGGAACGGTGTGGATACCAGAGTTTGCGAGGGAAGGGAGGGGAGGGGATGGTAGAGCTGGGTGGGAGGGGCAAAAAGAAGAAAACAGATCCCAGACTGTAAAATTCTATATTGAAAATGATGTACATGGCAATCTCCTTGATTCAATTGTCAAAAATAAATAAATAAAACATTTAAAGATTAAAGAAAAGAAAACAGGACTTCAGGCAGCTTCTGGACTTGAGGTCACAGCAGGGGCTGCCTCTGAGGCTCCCAGTTCTCTTGGGGTTTCCCCGTGGGATGAGTTGGGGAGCGGCTAGAAAACGCTGTGGAGCTCCTCCCGCGTGCTGCCTTTGGAAGGGTGTCAACGCCGGGCAGAGAATGTGCTTTACTGCGTCCTTCCAAGTGAATGCCGATCCCTGCTTTCCATCTGTTGTGTGGTCTGGATTTGCTAACCCAGAGGGTGTGCACAGGCTCCTCCCTCCTGTCCAAGGCTGCCCTTAGTGGGACTGACCAGTGCCTGGCCCTGCCATTCCTTGACCATCCTGGTCTCTGCCTGGTGGACACTTGCAGCTCCATGGGCTTGTCCAGGCTGTCTGGAGCGCTGGCTGGCCAGAGCTGGAGCCCTGGGGGAGGTGCTAGGCCTCACCAGGTCACAGGTGACTCATTATTAGGTGAAGAGTGTCCATCGGTCTTGGACACTCATGTTGCCCTGCCTGCACTCACAGGGGGCTCAATGGACTGAAGGGGCCATGTCAGGGTGTGGGGACCAGAAGCTTTGCTTGACAAGGGACTGGGTTGCCCAGGGATATCCTGAAGGCCTTGAAGGTGGATAGTGAACCCAGCTGGTGGTCTTGTTGGCCACCTGATTCACAATGGCGGTAACGTGTCCCCTGAACCTAAAGTGAGCATTAGTATTACAGTTGCGTTTTGTTGTCAAGTGTTCTGGTGCTGTTTGGGCTCATCTAGAGACTGTCATTGGGGCTGTTTGCTGCTTGCCATGGAAACTGGCCACCAGGAAGATGGCTCATTAGCTGGGTACTTATTTACCTCTCCATGCCTTACTGTCATCTGGCCTTGTTCTCACTAATCATTTCAAGAACCCTAGAAAGAGAAGTACCCCAACATGGAATGTGGCTCTGTAGGGCGGTTTACCTGCAGGTTGGAGGGTGTGGTTTTGTGTCCGTGTGTGGGCCTGGAACCCTGGAGGGCTGGCCCCTACTTTGCCTCACTGATTCTACATTTAGAACCATCATCTCTCCCACACTGTTTTGCGCTTTGTTCTCTACTTGCAGGAGATAAGACTCGACTGCTATAAGATGCTCCATTAATGAGGTAGCGATAGTTGCCCCAAAGAGGGGCCTTTGTGTGGCTCCCTGGAGGAGCACACTCTCATTGTGTGAGCAAAGTAAACAAAATCTCTAGCCTGGAGAGACTGGTGTTCTAGTGTGGCAGATAGACAAGGTGGGATAAATAAATAAATGTAACACGCAGTGTGTTGGGTAATAATCAGGGCAGTGCAAAGGAGAAAAATCATATGGGGAAAGGGATATAAAATATGGAATGTGGGGGAATTGGAATTTTAGAGAAGGTGGCCAGGCATAAAGTCACATAGGAGTGAGGAGCCCATGTCGATTGGAAGGATGGACTGCCTAGCAAAGGGTGCGACTTCGTGCTGAGGTCCTTCCTGTACCAGGCTAGAATGGAGGGAAGGACTGAGCAGGAGAGGGGACTGCAGTGGGCTGATGTCAGAGAGGTGATGAGGAGGCAGAGGACATGAGTTAGTCTGTGTCTGATGTATGCCCTATAGAAAGGGGGGCACAGAGGAGGGACATAGTCTAACAAGATCACTGTGGTTCTGGGTGAAGAATGCACTGAAAGAGCAAGGTGATGTGTTATGGTTCTTCAGAGAACAGAAGTAATAGGACACACATGCACACACACACATGCACACACACAGAGTTTATTATGAAGAATTGGCTCATGTGATTATGGAGGCTGGGAAGTCCCACTACCTGCCCCCTGCCAACTCAAGTCCAGGGAAGCTGGTGGTAGAATTGCAGTCCAAGTCCACAGGCCTGAGAATCAGGGAAGCCCAGGGTATAAATCTTAGTCCAAGGCAGGAGGAGACTGATGGCCCAGCTCAGCAGGCAGGCAGCAAGACAGACCAAGTCCTTCTTCCTCCCACCATGCTCCATTCAGGACCTAATGCATTGGATGAGGCTCACCTACATTAGGGAGAGCAGTCTGCTTACCCAAGCCACCATTTAAGTGGTAAGCTCATTTAGAAACACCCTCACAGAATGATGTAGAAATAATGTCTAACCAGCTATCTGGGCATCCTGAGGCCCAGTCAAGCTGACACGGAGAGCTAACCATCGAGATGGTGAAAAGTGGTTGGATTCTGCATCCAGTTTGGAGGTTTCTCGGGTCTTCACTCCTGCCCATTTCCCAGACTGGTATTATTTCTACTTTCTACTGTCCTTCCTTTTGTATACTGTCATTCTGCCTATAGTCATGCTCCTTTGCCCTGGACAGTCTCTGTGAGGTTCCCAGAGCTGACGCTGCTTACCACATCAGCCCAAGGGGCTCCTTGCATCCTTAATCTGTTGCATTGCTGCTCCTGGCATGGCTGCCATAAATACAGCTAATGTAGGTTCCTCAGACTTGAGATAACAATGAAAGAAACTATCTCTGTTTGCCAAGTTGGCTGGGCATTAGATGGGGACCCTGGGGTGGAGTGGAGTGGCCCTGCTTACCTGCCTCCTTGGCTCAGCCCTTGAGTCTTTTGAGAATTGTAGACCAAGTTCACATACTCACAAGGTAAGTTGCAGGGAGGGAAGTTTCCAACTGTCTTGGCTCCCAGGGTGCGAGAGCCTGCCTGTGTCTCACCGTGAAGTAGAGTGGAGGCAAAGGAGATCCTAGAGGTGCAAAGCCACTGTGTGTCCTCTAGCCCCAGTAGGGTTTTTTTGTATCTCCCAGGTGTGCTAAGGCTCACTCCTGTATGCAGTACTTACTCTTTAGTTGCTAAAACAATTACAACAAAGGTGAATTTAAAATGAATGCATTGGAACTGAATTGAAGGTCGGAGGAACCAAGCCTTGACGAAGGGCAGAGACTAGCCTGAGGAACCGGTCACTGGTGCTCATATTCCACTCCACCTGGCCATCTCCAGAAAGACTGAAGCCACCATGAGGGGGAACAGAAGGCTTTAGCCTGTTCTCACAGAGTGACCATCTTGCAATGAGATAAGGAGATTCTGAAGGAAGGTCTGAGGACACAGAAAAGTCTAGAGGGTGTGTCCAAAAGCAGAAGAAGGTATCTGTGCAGCTTGAATGGGCCAGACCAGGCAGGGTGACTCCCCTAGAGGCAGTCACTCCCAGCATCTCCTCCCAACAGCCAGCCTGTCTGGGTGGGTCAGAGCAGTGGTCAGCGGTTGCCCAGAGCCAGTGTCCGTAGTCTGCCTACGCTCTCTTAGGTCTAACTGGTATTTTTCAAGGCAGTTCTGAAAAGACTAATTGCTTCCTACATCACCTCTTCTGAACCAGGGGTATGGGTGGAGACAAAATCAATTTGTCAAACAAGCAGGGTATATTCAGTGCCTGATTGCTACAGACAGGGCACTGAGCAGGGCCTCATTAAAGGAGATTATCTCCCCCTGGGCTCTGGAGACAGATAGGAGAGGATTAAAATGAATAAACTGGTTGGAGACAAGACACTTTCCCTTCTGAAAGGTTCACAAGGTTTACCTTTGACCTCTTTGAAGAATTTGCTTGTACGTATGTCATGAACTCGAGCACTGGCTTTTTGGGAAAACTGTTTAGCACAATGCACCCAGAATTGGAGAAAGGCATGCTCTTTGACCTGGCCTGCCTTAAACTCTAGTGCAAAAGGAGAAGGAACCTGTAGAAAGACCTCCCTCCAATGTCAGTTTTAGTGATACTTGATTTATACACTCTCTACCTAATTTTTTTTATGACTTGGTAATTACGAAATTATTACTAGTTATAAATATTTCAAACAAATTGTTTGCCAATGCAAAGTCCCATCCAGGCCAGAAAATGGGGACCTGTTCCTTCCAATCATTGCCGTGGATCTCTGATACCCACATCCCTTGTCTATTTAGCCAGTTCCCCGTGGGTTTCTCTGACAGATTGCTGCTATAAACATTGTAAAAACACACACCTGTGTATCTTCAATCATTGTCTTTTTTTATTTTTCCCCCAGACAAGGTCTTCCTGTGTTGCAATCCCCCTGCCTCAGCCTTCAGAGTAGCTGCAACTACAGGTATATACCATGCTCAGTGTTTATGATGGGCTGGGACTCGAACCTGGAACTCCCCTGTGGCCTCAGCCTGTGGAACAGCAGTGTCCAGTGTGCACTATAGTGACTGGGTCTGTGCTGTTATTCTTTAGAATTGATTCTTGGAAGAAAGATTTCTCTGGGTAAAAGTGGATATTTTACACTTGTGTGTGTGTGTAAAAACACATTTAAAATTTTGATTTTGCCAAATTGCCCTGCAAAGTGGTTATACCACTTTATTATACTCCCATGATCATAAAACAAGAGGCTCCCCTTACTACGATTTCAATAAAATAAAATAGACATAACCCTGTTTATTTTTTCCAACCTAATGGGGGGGTAACCTTGTTGGATTTCATTTCTGCATTTATAAGTGATACTAGGCATTCCACATGTTGGTTATTTATGTTTCTCCTGTGAATTCATATATTTTATCCCTTATTGCCTATTGTCCTTTATTCTATTATATTTTAAAATCTTTTTATTATTGGTCCAGCCTCCTAGCCTAGTGGTTAAAGGAGTCAGATCCTACATTCAATCTATATGATTCAAATCCCAGGAGGCTCAGAGACCTGAAAAACACGCCAGGTGCATATGTGCATACCCCAAGTCCCAACAGGGTGGAGAAATGGAGAAGGGCTTGTGGCACGACCATTCTCTGTGGGGGCTGCTTTCTCTCTCTCTCTCTCTCTCTCTCTCTCTCTCTCTCTCTCTCTCTCTCTCTCAGTGTCCCTCTCTGGTGAGCACACACTCTTTGGATATTAAAGACAATCCTTTTATTATTAATTTTTACTAACTTCTTACACGTAGAGGATAGTAACCCTGTGATGATCACATATTTTCTCCAAATCAGTGGCTCATTTGCAGGTTTATTCAGGATAGCTTCATGATGTGGCTTTACCTGTTTAAGTAATCAAAACATTTCCTGTAGGTATTCTGGATTTCTTGTCAGTTCAGAAAGGAAATGTCATGTACAGAACATTTAGGAAGAAAAAAAAAAGAGAGAGTGACCAAGAATGACAAAGACTAGGCCTGTCAATCAAACTGCAGTGTGTTTGCTGAAGGAACCTCAAGGACGGTGATTCTGCCACGTTCACAGAGGCCAAGGGAAAGGTCTGCAAGGTGTCCAGCATGCAGTAGAGACCACACAGCACTTAACCTCTGGCCCTCAGCTGGACACCCCAAGACACCCAGGTCAGCACTGACTGGTTTTCAACCCATAGACCCTTCCAGTGACCTGGGCTAGTTCCTAGGCCAGTCTTCCACTTACGGGGTCTGTATCTGAGTGTGACCAACTGACAGACTGACACAAGGTGGGGCCAAGACCTATTGGTACAAAATGACCTTGACTCTCTCTGGGCTTCCTTCCTGGCCTCCGATGCTGGGCAGAACACAGCAGCTCTGAGAACTGGGGCAGGTCCAGGTATGCCATGGTGGGGTGAGGTGGGGGTTGAGAATGGAGAATGGTTCTTGGGCCTCCAATGGAGTCTGCTGCTTCTCAGCCCTCTCTCTGCAATAATCTCATTTCTTTCTGGGCTAAAAGTTCCTGGTGGGAAATGACCTCCTACGGGAAGCCAATCCAGTAGGCCTCTCTGCACGTGGCTTCTCTGTTCTCAGCATCCATCCAGGAGCTCCCAGGGTAGCCATGAGAGCAGCTGCAGGGTTCTGTCAGTGCTGAGGCTGGTCCACGACCTCCTTGCTCAGGCTTGACTCAGTGGAGTCTGCCATCAAAGGGGAATAAGCTGCAGACCGATGACCTCATCTCCAGAAATAGGACACGGAATCCTAATTCTTATGCAGCTCTGTACTTGTTCACTAACAGCAGCGATCTGTAGGTCCTCTCATTCCAACCTAATTGCAAGCTTCTTAAAGAAGAGGAGGGCTGTGTTTCCCTTTATTTGGGGTGACATCTATAGTGCTTTTGACTGCTTTAATAATACCCTGAATGCTTGTTTTATGGGACAGAGCTTGTATCTATGTTCGTGAAAGATACTCTGGCCATGCCTCTTGTAAATGTATGATTAACTTTATTGTTTTTATTTCATGAGTGAGAGAGACAGAGAGATATACAAAGATACAGCACCTTGACAGGGTCCTGATGGTGTGATCTACCCCCAGCCTTAGCCATCCTGAATTATGGACATATATGTGCCCAGCATATCCAGGGAGGGCTCTGGCCATGACCTGGCAGCCTTCTCATTTGGGTCTGCTTCATAGAGTGTTGTATTTTGTCGCTATACGGCCCCTGTATAGTTAATTTCTAAAGCACCTGCTTGTCCTGATGAGCAGAGCTCATCCTGAGGTGCTCCTTCCCTCCTGAGTGGCCGAGCAGCGCCTCCTAGCAGAGGGAGCATAGGGCTCCTCTCAGCCCTTCTCTTCCATGGCCTCCCACAGAAACACACAGATCAACCCAAAGTGCTCCCCCGTCATGTGCAAAATTGTATTCCACAAACTGAAGGATGATAGGAAGGCAAGATCTTTTTTTAAAAAAAGAATTATCTTATTTATTATTGTTATTTTTTAGTTTGACCAGAGAGAGGCAGAAAGAGAGAGAGAGAGAGAGGGAAACTGAGGAAGCAAGCCACCAGCTCCAGGACTTGGACCGTGGTTGGTCATGTGGGAGTCCAGCACCTTAACCACCATGCCACCTGCCTTCCCAAAAGGCAAGATCTTAACAGTGGGGAAAATCCCACTGTTGTCTTTTCTTTCTTTTTTTCTTAGGAGTTGAGCTTTGCTGGGTTTTGCTCATTTAAACAATTTGGGTCTGAGAACAAGGTGAAGTGGGTAATGCCCCAGAGTCTTTACTTGGAGTACCCAGTGATGCTTTAGAGCTTTGGGAGCAGGGTATCGAGAGACCCAAAACCTAAAAAAAAAAAAAAAGGAAAAGAAAAAAAGAAAGAGAAAAGATTGCTCACTGGGCTGAGATTCACGGGGCTAGTCCTTGCTTTGAGGAGCACAGAGGCAGACAGAGGAGGAAGGTAAGTAAATGAGAGCAGATACCACCCCCCCACACACACACACACACGGCAGCAAATGCGTACACCTTGTGAGAAGCACCATCTCTGGTGGAGGTTTGCCAAAATCTGTATCGGTAAAGGCAATCAGAGTCCTGTCAATCTGGTGGGGATACAGGCAGACATTAAACAAACTATAGATTCCAATATAATGCCAGGGCGGAGATAAGACCTACGAAGGAAAAAAACCAGATCTTAGCAGAGATCCCTCAGGCTGCTCTATTAGATGTTGTGGTCAGGGCAGGCAGGATGGAGGGGGGTGAACTGCAGAGAGACATGAACCAGTGAACTAGGGGGTTCTAGTGGGGAGGACCAGAGGCAGTTAGCGTGGGGTGGGGCAGATTGTGAGGAGCAGCCAGGGGGCAGGGCACTGGCTTGTGCAGGATCTGATGAAAGCCACCAGAGGCTGGAAGGCTGAGGAGTACCCTGAGCTGGCTTCAGTGCATGAGGCTTGTGCATAAGGAGGCTTGGTGTAGCGGCCCGCGGGTACTGGGGTCTGGTCTGCAGGGGTCTCAATCCACCACGTACTTCCGAATGACATGGGACAAACCACTTTACCTTCTGAGGCCTCAGCTTGCTTCTCTGTGAAATGGGCCTTTGCAAGGACAACTGCTATACGATGCGTAAAGCCGTCTGCCCACACTAACTGTTCCATCCACGCCTCCCTCTTTCTCTCCCCCACCTCACTTTTCTGCTTTCTAACGTATGAATAGAATTGAAAGCCGCGCATGGCAGCCCTGTGAGCTTTGCTTGCTGTATAACAAGCACTAACTCACTGTTGCCATGGAGTTGTGATCTTTTTTTCCCGTTCGGGAGCGTAGGTTTAAGAGTTGCTGAAGAGGCCCCTTTAGAACAAGTTGAACACACTAAAGAAAATTTCTGCTCCCACCTCAGGAGATCAGCCATCATTTTCCTCCCTGAGATGACTCTGAGTAATGGATTCCAGCTGTTGGGAGGGGGTGGCCTCACCTTTAATGAGAATCCCCAGAGGTGCCCAGTGCTTCCCTCTTATATCTCTTTGAGGCCTTCCGGACCCAGCAGCTCTCGTATGTGCCAGGTTGCCATGTGTACATGGAACTGTCCCCTTTCCAAGGCTGTCTCCCTGGTGACCAGGGTCCACATCTGTTTGACATTTGTAGAGGAGAAGCTCTCTCACTATGGCTATGAAACACAGCTGGGGGGGGGGGCTTGTCATTGTTTACTGCCCCCATGCCTCCACACAATGGTGAGAGTAGATCTAACAGCCTGTCAGCAAAACCACAGATTGTCATTTTAGGGCACGCCGGTCCTCAGTCACACAGTATAAGGTGCCAAGAAGGGTGTTTGGCCACTGCATATGAGAAAGTTTGATGCTTTGGGAGAATATGGATTTTTTTTTTTTTTTTGAGAGAGGTTTTTGCTGTAGGGCGTGTGTGCTCGTCAGACAGACAGAGACAGAGAGACAGAAAGTGAGAAATCGCCCCCCAGGGGGGATGGCCACTCTGCAATCCCTTCTCCTCCACTCTCCACTCTCCCCTTGGGATCTTAGGCATGCATGCACACATGCCCGGTGTGAATCTTAAGCCACTGGGTCCAGGACGCGAACCACGGTTGACTACATGGGAGTCCAGCGACATAGCCATTATGCCAACCGCTGGTCCCGAGAAAATGGATTTTTAGTGTTTTATTTGTGACATTCCCGATGCAAATTTTGGCATTTTGACTGATAACGAGAAAGTCTGGGCGTTGACCTGACTTTAGATACAGGCAGATCCTGGTCTTCAGTCTGTGTCTGTCAGTGTCTGTCTCTCTGTTCCTCTCTCCCACTGTGGGCTCTCCCTATGTCTTTGGTATCACCACTGCCTGGCACCCCGGGACTCACATCCTGGCATCCTCATGACCCCGGTGGAAAGAGAATGACTTCCTAAGAACTTGATGAGAAATGTTCTGGAGGGAAGGTGGAAGGGCTGAACTGAGTCCTGTGTGAGTCATTTCAGCAGGGGACTGGGCGCTCTGATGGATAGGCTTGGGGCACAATTGAAGCAATAATATCCATGAGTCATAGGTTTAATATGCTAATTATATTTTTTAAGTGAAAATTTTATTTTAGAACTGTTTTGGACTTGCAGAATTATTGTGAAGACAGTACAGAGAGTTCCCATCTATCCCACATCCGTTTCCCCTGTGATTAGCACCTTAGAATGGTAAACTTGTTAAAATGAATGAACAAATACTGGTATATTATTAATGAAAGTCCAGGTTTTGTTCAGATTTCCTTGGCTGTTCCCTAGTGTCCTTTCTCTTCCTCTGGATCCCACCCAGGATCCCACATGACAGTTACTTGTCTTGTCTCCCCAGGTTCTTCTTGGCTATGACTGTTCCTCAGCACCTCTTATTTATTTATTTATTTATTTATTTATTTATTTATTTATTTAAGAGAGATTTTTGCTATAGGGTGCACTTGCCAGAGAGACAGAAAGTGAGCAAGCACCCCCTGGGGGAGGGGAATGACCGCCCTGTAATCCCTTCTCCTCCATTCTCCTCTTGGGAATTTGGGCACACATGCACACACGCCCAGCATGAGTTTTAAGGCACTGGTTCTGGGACTCAAATAGTGGCCAACTATGTGGGAGTCCAGCAACAACCATTATACCATCTGCTGGTTCCATCCCTTCCTAGTTTTTGATGACCTGGAAAACTTTGGGGAGGACTGGGCAGGTATTTTGTAGAGTTCCCTTGCTAGGCTTTGTCTGGTGTCTTTCTCTTGATTAGGCTGCATTATGGGTCTGGGAGAAGGAGCCCACAGAGTGAAGCACCACCCTGACTGCATCGGCTCACTATCCTGAGCACTTACTGTTGTCAGTGTCGGCCTTGATCACGGGCTGAAGTGGCGTTTGCCAGATAGAGTGACTTCTCCTTTTTCTATCTTGTCCTCTCTGGAAGGAAGTCACAATGCCCAGCCCACAATTAAGGGTGGGGAGTTGTGCTCTACTTCCTTGAAGGCAGAGCCTCCATGTCGATTATCTGGAATTCTTCTGCATGGGAAATTTGTTTCTTTTTCTTCTATTTGCCTCTTCAACTATTTGTTTATATCAGCGTGGACTCATGGATATTTATTTTATACTTCAGGTTATAATCCAGTATTATTTTAATTTTTCTTAGATTTTTGCTATAGGCCCCATGTGCTCACCAGAGAGAGACAAAGAGAGAGAGGGAAAGTGAGAAATCACCCCCCCCACACACACATGCACACACAAGGGGATACCCATGCTATAGTTCTTTCTCCTTCACTTGCCTCTTGTGATTTTAGGCATGCATGCACACGCACCCAGCATGCTTTTCGAGCTATATGGTCTGAGACTAGAACCACGGAGTCAGTTGTATCGGATCCAGCACCTAACTACCACCCGCTGGCCCCAGTACTATTTTATTTACTCTGTTGCTCAAACTGTTCCAGTATTGGCCTTGGGAGCTTCTTCAATCAGGCCCTGTACCTCTTGGACATGCTCCATCAGTGTGATTTTTTTTCTTTTTTTCTTTGAACTCTTCCTTACCTTCTGACGCTACAAGACACATCTGGCTTATCTTATGTATTTTCCTGCTCCAATCCCAGAATGAGCCACTTCTCCAAGGAACCCAGTTTCCTTTTACCAGAGAAGGGCATTAAAAACCAAGATCTGAGTTCTAGGTGTGCTCCTGTTACCAAGTGTCATTGCTCAGAGGCCCTCTCAGCTAGTGGAGGAAGAAAATGCCTGTGTACATACAGGCTTGTGCACGTACATACATCTATACATATCCCCACCTATAACCTTCATGTGTACATTAGTCAGGCGTGAGTTCACGTGGGCATTTCCAGCTCCAGTGCATTGCATGTGAATCATTCCAGCCTCTTCTTGCTTATCTATGACCTCCCACTCCTTCACCTGCCTTCCATTACCTAATGTTCAGTCCCAGTACCCACGTCCTGCTGTTTGGGGAGGGCATGTTCATTGGTGATGTGGAGGTGAGGGAGGCCAGGAGAGTCTGGCATGGTGGTTTTCAGCCAGGAGTCTGGCTAGAGTCCTGCTACCAGTGCCAGGACCAGGGCCACGGGGCCATCAGGCTCCCAGACCTGGGGGTTGAGTCCCACAGTATTAGAGGAGATGGCCTTCAGCCATGAGACTCATTGGCCTCTCCTCTGCAGCAGATCTGAGAGAGGCCTGGGCGGGTGCTCACATCTTCATCCCAACATAGGCCAACTGCTGGGCTTTGCTGCAAGACCAGGATGAGTGGGCAATGTTCTCATGAGATTCCCCCATGTGGGAGAAAGAGGATGTTGTCAGCTTGACACACCAGCCAAGGCTGCACAAAAAGAAATGAAGACACCAGGAAGGGCCTGTCAGACCATCAGAGAAAGGCTACCCCATAGATGGTATAGAAGGAACGAAGACTCTTTATGCACCAAATGGGAAAGACCTTGAGGTGGCTTTGAGCTAGGTGGGGAGTCCCTGGAGAAGAGACCCAAGATTAAAGTTTGGAAAGTGTCTCTTGGCCTCCTCTCATCCTCTTTGCAAAGTCTCCAGGCCAGACACAGGTCACTGGGCAGGGACCTGGGATCTGACCTAATGAAATGGATGATATCATGAAAGTGCATGGTGCCACGGCTACTCCTAGAACGGAGTCCCACTAGGGCAGTGCTGAAGCCCTTGATGTTCACCCTGTCCTCCCTGAAATGGGCTGCATGTGGACTTGGGCTGGCTATCCTGTCA
Source organism: Tupaia tana (assembly GCA_026018925.1). Taxonomy (NCBI): domain Eukaryota; kingdom Metazoa; phylum Chordata; class Mammalia; order Scandentia; family Tupaiidae; genus Tupaia; species Tupaia tana. The sequence goes on from JAKSZU010000001.1 coordinate 136,719,701, forward strand.
GCCTTGGTTGTCCCAGGCTGCAGGCTGTGGCTGTGCCCAGGATCCCCTCTGCCTGTGGTTTGTGAGTTCGCAGAGTTGGACTGAGTATTTTACCAGAAGTAACCCAATCCTATGCGTCAGGATGTATGTGAAGCCCTTGCATGTCCTGACCTGACCTACATCACTTGTCTGTCGACACAGGAGCTAGCGCTGCAGATGCTGATAGAGTGAAGAGACTGGTATGTCTCCTGCAGTACTCTAACTGTCCGTGTATAACTGACACACTGCATTGCCTTGTGGTCACATGCATCTTCCCCATCTAGGGGATGTCGCTTCTTATCAGAATTTGCAAGTGAATCAGAGTGCTATGATAGTTCTGTTAGCAGGCATAGGCTGTTAGAGGCAGCTTTCCTTGCGTGCGTGTGTGTGTGTGTGTGTGTGTGTGAGAGAGAGAGAGAGAGAGAGAGAGAGAGAAAGAGAGAGAGAGAGAGAGAGCACTCATATGTTCAAGCACACATGAAATCCTGTTTGTGAGGCCATTTAGCACTGACAGGAACGGGACATGAATGTTTTCTTCTGGCACAGGCTGATGGATATAATCCTACCTACCAAACTCATGCAGCCTTCTAGACTCACTCCTGAAAATCTCATAATGGTTACTAAAGAAAATAGTCTTTCAACATTTTGAAAAGATTCACTTTTAAAATTTTGTGCATTGGATTGAGTCTTTTAAGAGATGCCATTTTCAGGCACTTGGTCTTGATGTGATTTCAGGCATGGTACGGAAGTAATACCAGCCCCATACCCCACAAACGCTGCTGTTTGTCCTCCTTGACAGGTTGGTTTGATACACTGGCCTTCTGCTCACTTTCCAGCCCTAAGAAAGAAAAGATAATGGTGTATGAAATGGCATAAAATTAGAAAAGACAAACTTTTTTGGAAAATTATGCAAGACTTCTGTACAAAAAATATTCAATTGAGTTACGGTGTTTGTGAAATGTAATTAATACATTACACAATTCTGTAGTAGGTTATTATAGTGTTAGTATAACAGAACATGAAAAAAACCATTGCTTCAGTGGAAAAGCTAGTCAGAAGGAGGATTTATCATTCTGTGGAGCAAATATCTAGTTATTTGACTGAATTTAAATTTTTCCACTGACTGATTTGATGTTCTGTAGACAGAGATTTAATGAATCATTGTTAAATCTACTTAGCTGCCTCATGGAAGAAGGAAAACTAAGCTGTCTTTAAATAAGCCAAACAAAAAACCAGGGAATATTCTCCACAAGCTATTCTTTGCTCTAACTGAGGGGCAAATAAAAAAAAAAGCTGCCATCAGTTAGTTGGCCTGGCCCTAGGCTGTGGCTTTGCATTGGTGGGCAGGGGGTCCATGCCAAACAGCATGAGAGGCAAGGCTTTCTCCATCTTGGCATTTGCAGCTCAGTGTCACTTCATATTTCTTTTTTCTTTCCTTCTTTCTCCTTCCTTCCTTCCTTCCTTCCTTCCTTCCTTCCTTCCTTCCTTCCTTCCTTCCTTCCTCCTTCCTTTTCTTTCTCTCTCTTTCTTTCTTCTTTATTTAAAAGTTTTTTGTTATAGGATGCATGCACTTGCTGAAGACAGAGAGAGAGAGAAAGTGAGAAATCCCCCCCTCCCTGGTGGTATGGCCACATCACAATCCTTTCTCCTTCATTCTCTTCTCAGGATTTTGGGCACACATAAACAAGCACCTGGCTTTTTAAAAATAAAGTTATTTATTTATTTAATTCCATTTGTTATTATTTTTTAATTTGACCAGACAGAGACAAAGGAAGAGAGAAAAGGAAAATAAGGAAGCAAGCCACCAGGTCCAGGACTCGAACTACGGTCAGCCATGTGGGAATCCAGTGCCTTTATGCACCATGCCAACTGCCAGCTGGAGGAGTCTGACCCAGTAGAGCCCCAGGATCTGTTTTGAGCTTTTGACCTTTAAATACCACTTAGGTCGGGTCAGCATGTTGGCAAGGCCGCTGCTGTGTGTCCCCATACCCCCGACCTAGGAATAAAACTTAGGTTGAATTAGCATGTCGGCAAGGCCACTTGCTATTTGCTCTGGAAACTGTGTTAGCCTTCTTGGGAAGCGACCCCCCTCTGACTCCCTAATATACTACTATAAAAGAATTATATAGCTCTCTTATATATTCTGAGTATAGAGTATATGATAAGATTTTTAGGAAGTCCCCCAACCGCTCCCCTTTGCTCTGACCACCTACTGTTAATTACAATGCTTTATCTTTGTGGTCATAATAGAGGGTGTGCTGAAATTCTATCTAGGCAAAAATAATCTTGACCTTTGGAAGGCCTTTTAAGATACATTTAACATACGCTTAAAGATTATCTTTTCTTTACATAAAATAGGATTAGGCCGAAACTGGCCCAGGACACCCCTGCCCTTACTAAGTGAAATAGATAAATATATTAGGATTCCTTAAATTAAGTTTTTGACCCCTATAAAACTATATAAGTATCATTCTTTATTAAAATTTTTAAGAACTAATATCTATACTTAAAATTTTCTTTTCTTAGCATCGTGTTTAGTAATTACAAGATGGCTGCCGCTGCATCAGCTGATAATTATCTCTACTTGCTGGAGCTGCTTTCCCAAAACTGCATTGCATGAAGACCCACCTACCACAATAGACCCACCCTTAATCCAACCCTAAATGGAACCTATAATTCCTATTGAACTGATAATTAGAATGTGTAGTCCCTCACCCATTTACTTGCATGTATCACATTTTCAATAAAAAGGCACAATAATTCCTGGCTGGGGTCACTCCTCAGAGAGCAATCTCTGGGGGTGTCCGGCTAAGGACGTGCATGAAAAAGGCACCGAGGCCTTAGTCTTCTTCTCTTCCTGTGCCACCTCCGATGAGTCAACCCACCCCTGCCGAGGCTGGACCCCGGCAGCCAGCCATGCACCTGGCATGTTTTATAAGCTGGGACTCAAATCACGCAGTTGGTCGTATGGGATTCAGTCACCTTAACCACCACATCACTGGCTGGTCCAGCACTGTATGTTTCAGCATGCGGTTTCTGAGAAAAGAAGCCGGGGAGGAATTAAGGATGAGGTTCATGTTATAAGCCACAAACACCCAGTGGAATGATACTGGTGCCAAAATATCTCTTCAATGGATGAGTACATGGATGGATGAGTGATGGGTAGGTGGATAAATAATGGATAGATGGAGGGATTAGGGGGAGAGATGGATGGATGGATGGGTGGGTAGAGGGGGAATGGATAAGGGATGGATAAAAGATGGATAGATGCAGGGATTAAGGGGAGAGATGGATGGGTGGGTGGATGAATAGATGGTTTCATGGCTACATGAGTGATGGATAGATGCATGGGAGAGATATTGTTGGTCACATATTGGAAGAACACAGGAATAACATCCTTACCAGGGGAAAGATGGGTAAGTGGCATCTTGATGACTCAGGTAATAACCAGTGTCAGCATGGATTGGTGGGTGGGGAGGTGGAGCCCGGGAGAGAAGCCAGAGCAGGAGTCATGATCTGCAGAGTTTGGAGTCTCTGGCTGCTTCTTACATACACAGGACAGGGAAACTGCAAGGACTGGACATGCAGTTGAGAACCAGAGGGGCAGCTCTGAAGGAGCTCTGTAACCCTTGAAGTCCTAGGGCAGGTATGGCTAAGGCCAGTTGGGGCCGATTGTGAGGGCTGAGGAGTGACAGTGTCTTAAAGTGGCCTGTCTCAGGCTGTGGGGTGTTCTCAACTGGCAATGTCACCCTGGGGGATATTTAGCACTGTCAGAGTATTTGACTTGTGGCCAAGACAGGCACTGCTGGCGTCTAGTGGGTAGAGACCAGGGGTGATGCTAGGTACCCTGCAATACACAGAACAATCCCCTACCACCAGCACAAGAATGAGCCAGCCCCAGTGTGAAAGGTGCTGAAGTGGAGAACATTAGCTCTGATAAGGGCACTGAGGGGTTGGGGTGTTCTCCGAGACACAGGATGAGGACATTTGAGCCTTGGAGCTGAATATCTCAAACTTCCAAGTTCCCTGGGCCCCCTTACCCTGGAGATAGTCTCCCTGCTTGTTGGAGGATGCCAGGCCTCCTCTGCATAAAACGCTTCCAGTGATTGAACAGGGCCCCTCCACCATCCCCAAAACACCTCCATCCCACCAGTCCCTAATGACGGGGAGACCAAAGCTTCCCTTCTCTAACTATGATGCAAATCCCCAGGAGAATCCTATTGGCCTGGGGCAGGCTTGAGGTTCTGCATGGTACCACTCTGGATCCTGTGTTGAGTAGCCAAGAGGAGCTGGGTTATGACTCTGCCCTGGTGGAGAGTGGCAGACCTATCCTTGGAGGAGACAGCTCACCCTGAAAGTGTTTGAGGCATTGACCCATGTATCCACAGGAATCAGAGGAGCATGTGGAAGAGGGATTCTAGTCATGTAAGGCTCTGGGCACATAAGACTCAGTAGGGCCAAATCCACTGACATGGGGAAAACTCCTGGGGCTCAGGATTTGACATGGGGCTGGGCCTTATCTGTTCATTGGAAGCCCCTGCAGAGCTTGATGGACTTCTGAAGCCTGAGACCCACCTCCTGAGGTTTGGCTTGATTGTCTGGGTAGGGCTTGGGCACTGAGAGTCATAAAACTCCCCAGGGGGAGCAGATGGGCAGCCAGGGCTGAGAACTAGTAGTCAGAGCTGTTGACCTGAGTCTCTGGGAGGGGCCTTCATTAATAGTCTGCTAGGTTGAACCATCGAAGCCTGGACTCAGTGATGGTCTACAGAAGGGTTGGAGGCCTGTGACTCTGCATTTCTGAGAATTCTGGGTGGTAGAGGCTGGGGCTTAACCATGAGACAAGAGGGTGCAAAATGGGAAGGACTGGCCATGTGTGTTCACACCAGGAGGATCTGTGGCAATGGCTACTTGATCACAAGGTGCTAGAATGAAATAGGTGGCTGGCCCACTCAGAGATACATATGTAAGGAGAAAAACTCAACATGCTCATATATATGTGTGTGTGCATGTGTATGCATATACATACACACATGCGCACATACACACGAGCACACACACACATCTGCCTAGCTCTGTAACTATCCATCTAAGGAAAACTCAAATTCTCAGTCAATAGGCAGAAACCCAACACAAGTTGCCAAAGTAAAATTCATGGCCGTATTCCCAGATCTTGACCCTTCAAAAATCTGTATCCTGAGGGGGCTGGGTTCTTTCAATGAAGGATCCCACAATAAGGCACAGGTCTGTACTGTGAGTCCTTTCCCAAGGCCCCTCACCTCCTGGGGTGACTGTACACTGGGAGACAGAGCAATAGCTAAGCATTCTGGGAATTATTAAGTATCCATTTGGAACTCACATTGATTCATAAATGCCACTGTGGTCCCCAAATAGAAACAGAGGCTTCTGGAAGGTAAATGGAGTGGGGGATGGAGTTTTGGCCCATGTCTGTCTCACACGGGGTCCAGTGGGCTTGCAGACCCACGCTCAACTATTTTCCCAGACCCAGAATGTATCATGGGAACAAATATACTTAGCAACTGGCAGGATGCCCATATTGGTAGACGGACAAGGGAGCTGTCTTAGGCCGCCCAGGCTGCTATAACAGAACACCGTAGACTGTGGCTTGAACAACAGATGTTTATTTCTCACAGAGCCGGAGTCTGAAAAGTCTGAGGCCAAGGTGCCTGCAGATCTGGTTCCTGGTAAGAGTCCTTTTCTGCCTTCTTACCATGCCCGCGCATGAGCTTTTGCTGGCGTATTTAGGGAGACATGAGTGCTCTTCTTAGAAGGGCACTAATCCTATCGTGGGGCTTCATCCTCACGACCTCATCTAAACGAATTGCTCCCAAGGGCCCCAGCTTCAAATGCCATGATTCTGGCGATTAGAGCTTCCACATATGAATTGCGGAGGGGAGAGGATGAACATTCAGCCAATAACAGAAGCCCTGGAACTGCCCTTCATTCCTGCTGAACTAATTAGCCAAACCCAACACTGCATTCCAGGAGAAACTGCAAAAAGCTGGGAGACAGCAAAGACTGGAGGGGAGTCAGTGTGCGGACTTACGCCAGAGGCTGTATAGCTTCCCTCTTAGTTGGTGTAAAAGATGGTGGGCTAGCCTTTTGGCCTAGTGGTTAAGGGAACCAGGTCCCACATGACTGACTGCATAGTTTGAATCCTAGTCCTGGTGGCTTGAAGATCACACTATGTGTATGCACCTATATGCCCCAAATCCCAACAGGATGGAGAAATGGAAGAGAAGGGATTGTAGCATGAGCTCACTACAGTGGGGTGTATTTTTTCCTTCTCCTTCTCTCTCTCCCTCTCTCTTTCTCTCTCTTTGTTTCTGATAACTACACATGCCCTCTGGCAAATTAAAAAAAAAAAAAAAACTAGATGAATTCTAGACATGATAGTGGGTTTTCACAAATTCAACCAAGTAGTGGGGGTAGGCTTTCCATTGTTCCAGCCTGGGGTTTCTACCGGAGAAAATCAACACCTCTGATCTGTGGTTGCTGCCTGGCAACACACACATCCTTTCCTCTCCCATCAGTAAGGACAGTCATAAGCAGTCATAGTTACACAGGAGATGGGAGGGTCCCCTAGTCTCACCAGAGCTCATGTGCCTGACCTGGGACAGATGCTGAGTTTCCACTGTCTCTGTGGGACAGCTGCTACCTGGTGGCAGGTTAATTACATTTTGCTCCCCCTGTCATGGACATGGCAGCATTTTGTCCTCTCAGGACAAACAGATCGGCCCTTCCCGCTGGGGCGCTCCTGCCTGCTCCACCACTCTAGGAAGCACAGCACTTCTCACTGACCCACATCAGGACACTCACATCCCATCACCTCCCACAGGGTGTGCTTTACAGCAGGGAAAGTGTCATGGATCCCAGAACAGAAGGTCATCAGATGAGCTTGTGGCCTGGGTTGACAGAGTGGACATGCACAACAGCACATCACTATCACGTGGCCCTCTCATCTGGACACAGGCTCAGCAGTCGGGAGGCACGCAGATTGCACATGTGGGAGGCTTAGGTCCTGGTGTACCCACTCTCCCCCTTAACTAGCTCTCCCTTGCTACATCTGGGCCACAAGGGGGTGTCCTCTGGTCAGTTCATGGAGAAGGAAAGGGCGGGCCTGCTTTGTAGAGGGGTCTGTGGTTACGGAACCACAGGCAGTGGCAGGTACCACACCCACGTGGCCTAGGAAACAGCAGTGAGGAGAGAGCTTCCTGGCAGATGGTCCACTTTCTGGTTGCCCACTTCCTGTGGAAGCAGAGCCAGCTGACGGTACGATGTGTATTTCTAGGTTCCTGGGCAAGGCAATGGCCAGGGACTTGGAAAGAACAGAAGTAGGAAGCTGGCGACAAGGTGGGTGTATTAGTCAAGGTTTGCCAGAGAGGCAGAACCTATCTATCACTTATCTATCATCCATCTGTCTCTATTTATTATTTAGCTATCATCTAGCATCAACATCTATCATCTATCAAAATAGTTATAGAAAGTACCCCCAAATTCCCAAGGAAGCCTAAAAGAAGAGAAAATGATATAAGAAATGGTAGATAAATGGAAAACAAATACTGGGTTGGGAGACATAAGCTCAACTATATTAGAAATGATCGAATCAGATGAAAAAAAGTCCTCAAAACTTAATGGAAAAAAATTGCACTATCTGTGTATAATAAAGTGAGCCTCAAGAGGGGAGTTCTACTTCCTGTTCTGCCTGTCACCAGCACTGTGGCTTCAGGCAGGGCCTCCTCGTTGCAGTCCAGGGTTACTTCCCTGTGGCAAAAAGTAGGATGAGGATCACTGATCCCTTCAGTCCATGCCTGGTGTGGACACAGCCGGGAAAGGACTGTGCTGGTGTAAACACACCGTGGCCGTCAGCGCCCGCAGGCAGGTGCAGCTGAGGCAGACACTGAGCACTCCCAGTACAGTGTTTAGGAGAAGAGTGAGGCACACAGCAGTGGGTGAAGTATGTCTAAATGTCTGTTCTTTCTACCTACACCTGTCAAATAAAACCACATGGAGGAAGTCAAAACGAGACAGGAAAAGAGGAGTCTGGCACTGAAAGCACGAGAGCTCACACTCAGTGATCACTTTCAGATGAAAAAGGAATCCTTCCAGGCCTGTGGCTCACAGGGTCATGAACGATCCCAACCTGCATGAGGGTGAATTGCCTTTGAGGGTTGTGCCAGCCAGGGTGGCCACAGGTTAGTGGATCAGCCAGGAGATCTGGCTTGTCTTGACTTCTTTGGTGTTCCACTTCCCTCTGGACCTTTCTGCATTGCTAAATTATTTTAAGAACTTTAGACAAAATCAATATTTTAATTCAAGCACAGATATTTTTAGGAATGTGCTTAGGATCTGGGTAAAAGCTGAACCTACGAGCAGCAAACCTCACAGGGTTCCAAGTCCTCAATTAGGAAAATTCTTCCAGCAGAGCAGGGTTCTCAATTCAGAATGCCTATTGGGTACATATTGGAGAGCTTTAAACGCTCTGAGCCTAACCTACCAAAGGAATCAGATTCTCTCAGGGTGGCCATGGGGATCCGTATTTTTGCAGTGCTCACGTGTGCCCTTTAAATTGCATTGGCACCTGGTGGCTGCAAATCCAGAATCTAGGAGGGTATCAAGAGTGTTGTGGTGGGGTTGAGTGGGGCGGAGGTGTTAGTGAAGAGTCGAGCCTCCTGGCAGTGAGGAGCAAGGCTTAGTGGGAAATTCCCATACTCTTTGCCTCTTAATGAGGACCATGCAGGCTGTTGATGTGAAAGGGTGATCGGTGTCCTAAAGGGAGATTATACCATTGAGGAAGACTGAGCTGATCCCATCTGGATGACATCTGAAAGTAGACACACTCTCATTCACTTCTCTTCAATATTAGTCACTTATCCAGCTGTCCCTAAATTAGCCTGTGCATATCCACATGCATTTCAGAAAAGCAGTGACTGACTGACAGCTTGTCCCAAAATAAAAATGCAAATGATAGAGCTTAATCAAAATAGAACAAGCAGTATTTTTAAGACCCTACACTTTGAGGCTCAACATGGGCAGGAAAAGAAGCTAAGTGGTCTTGGATCAAAGAGTGAGCTGAGCTGCAGAAGCACGACTCAGCAGTGTCGAAGGGTGAGGCTTTGTCACCTCTATCCTTTTTTCTGGGTGCATCTCACACTCTGCTGGTCCAATAGTTTAGACAGTTTCCTCTACCATCGGACTGTAAACTCCTCGGGAGCTGAGACTCTGCCTCATTCATCTCAGTAATCTCCATAGCACCCAACACGATGCCAGATGTATAATAGAAATTCAGTGTTTTGTTTGCTTGTTTGTTTTTTAAGAAATGGGTGAATAAATTCAGTAGTGTCTGAGAGGAGAAGACAAAACCTCCGCAAGACCAAGAGAGAGGTACATGTCACTGGATACTGGAAGGCTCCTTCCACTCCACATGGTGTCTAGGAAGACAGGTAAATGCCAATATTGGGCATTTCCAGTATCAGGGAGCAATTCCATACCAAGTTCAGTCATTGGTAGGTAGCAACAAGGGAGCAGAGGGAAGTTATATCTTCAAATAGATGTGTAGCAATGGCTAAGTCTTGAACCCAAGAACTCTATGCAATTGCTCTTGTGAAAGATGACTGCAGTTAAGGTGCAATTTCTCATTCATCCCTTACTTCAGTAGTATTATTTTGAATGTCATTGTGTTGATCACTGAGCTGGGGTTGGGATTTAGACTGAGTAATCGTGGCTTGTCCTCGTAGAGATCATTGTCTAGTGTGGACATACAGTTGTAGACAAAAATTTCTATTGCATGTGAGGGACTGAGGAGGCATATGAGGGGAACCAGGACTTGGAAGAGAAGCACAGACCCTGTCCAGGGAAGGGAACAGCTCACGATGGCCAGCATCGTGAATCCAGGGAAACTAGGGCAAGCCTGGGAATGGTCTCTCTGCTCTCTGCCTTTCTGATCACTTAACATTTTTAACCAAATGGTAGGGGACACTAGGGAGGAGACCTTGGGTGGGAAGCGTGAGCATTTTAGAGCATCTCTGCAGGACTGAACAGAAGCACCGGATGAGAGTGTTGGGCTCACAGTTTGTAATGATGTAGAATAAAACATCTATCTTCTACAAAACTGCTCAAAACACTGCTAAATCACTGGTCTTGAGAAGTAAGAACAAATGGAATATCTTGATTCCTGACAGTCAATTATAGTGTAAGCTGCTTGAGAATGGAGATCAGGTTTCTCACAGCCCATTTAGTCATCTTTACTATATAACCCATTCCTTGTTTACAGCAAGTTCCCAATAAATTGCTGACAATCAACAAAGGAGTTGAACATCCACACATGTGCGTGCCTGCCACCTAACAGGTGCAGCTGTCTTTGTCAATGTCTTTGTGTGTTAATGGTAGACATTTTCTTATTTTTAGCCTTTAATTGCATTTCACTGGAATACTAATACAAAAGAAGATCACTTATATTTTTGAATATTCTATAACTTATCCACATGGAAGATGGTATGCTTTAGAGCAGATGTTTGCATCTATCCCTGACATCTATTATTTCTGCCAATTTTCTGCTACCAGAACCAGAGCCTTATAATCTTTTTGAATCAGGGATGAATATCAGATTTTTTCAGTTGTGTTACAGGCATTGTGAAAGTACTGGAAAGAAAAAAGGTTATTTTGCTCAGAGGGCTCAGCTGCATACTGTAGTGCCATTTTTGGGGAGGCTTCGAGTTAACTTTTGGCAAGTCATATTGCAATAATTCCAGAGAGCCTTAGTCTGACCCCTCTTTGCTTCTGGATACTTTGGACAATGGTGATGACTTTTCTAGAGTTCCTGCCACTGATGGATCACAGCTACGTTGGACATTTCTCTGCAATCTGGCCTGCATGTTTGACACCACATCAAATTGAAGCATTGTCCCAAGAGGACAGTAGACTCAGAAGTCTGAGGGAGTAAATTAGCCCATTTGAGACTTGCTTATGCATACTGTCATGAATTATCAGAGAGGTTTCATTTGGGCATGAAATCCCATCATTTTGTAGACAACTTAATAATATAATAATAAATACTTTAAGTTATTTTAGTAATAACTTAAAATATTTGTTCCACCTGGACACACTATTGACAACAGTCAAATTAACCAAAGGAGAGAGAGAGAGTTGCTGAGGGAGGGGTTGGGAGCCTTTGAGAGCTCTTGGAACAGACTCAGGGGGTAAAACCCACTTTAAATTGCCACCAAATCCCTAAGTCTTCTCTGTAAAACTTTTTCAAGGGGTAATAGTTTGTGGAAAGAAGCAAGCCTTTATGCCAAGAAGCACTGTGACATTACACCTTGTACGGGAGCCATCAGAGCATGTATTGCCGATTGGCGAGCCACGATTTGTGTGTGGGAAGCAGTTCTGGGCATAGGCTGTTTCTCTGCTTCTTGGCAGACAGCGGTCTGTTACCTTTTACAGATTAAAAAAAAATCGATCAAGTGAAGCGTTCTGTGTGACAAAAGACTCTCTTGGTCATGTCTAATAAGAAGTAAAAGAGATTCACCATGGTCTTACGGTTGACTCGAAACCTAGAAATACAGGCAGAGCTAATCGTTGAGAATGTCACCAAGACTGTGCCTACAAAGAATGTGCACAGGCAGGGTATTGTCACATGTCCTGGTCTGGGGTGCAGTCAAGGGTACCTGCCTGGTTATTCAGTCAGGGGTATTGACCCAATATACCAGTCAGGGCCAACGGCTCAATATCCCAGGTACTCAGAAGTACCTGCCTAGTGGACAGTCAGTTGTCTTGGCTCTGGATATTGTCAGGGGTACAGTCAAGTGTGCCACCGTGGGCACCTCTCTGCTATTCTGTAGAGGGTGCAGGCCCGACTCCTGCTGAATAACCAATACTCAGAATTGAGGTAAAGCTGGGGTCTGGCTGAGGAAAGAGGCAGGGCACAGCAGGCCCAGATTGCCATGGCAGGTGTCTGTGATCACGCAGGTGTCTGACCACGCAGCTGCCCACTGACAGGTGCCTTCAGGGCACAGCCCCCTCTGCTGCCTCCTCCACTTCCCTGCATAACCTCAGATGGCCCTCATCTTCACTTTGCTCCTCCAGTAGCCTGGCTTGGAGCCATGGTCCCACACTCAAGCTTCACAGAGTAGGAAAAGTCTTTCTCTTTACCTCCTAGGCTTTTGTAGTAGAAGGTAGAGCCTTGATTCCTGAGTGAGGAAGGTTCGCCCCAGTGCAGAAAGGGCATCTGAGACTGAGCAGCCAACATGCAACCAGAAGCTGCTTGATCTGCATGTTTTTGACAAAGGGTGCTGCAGAGTTTGATGCATGTGTGTGAATGCATGCTGGATCTAGCCCAGTGTAGAACTGGGCAGCTGGAGGTCTTCTTCTGGCTGGGTTGCCAGCTTCTTTGGAATTCTGAACACCCCATTCTCTCAGCTTCCTCATCTGAAGTCCATGAAATCCCTTTCTGCTCAAATCTGGGGTTCTTGGACTCACAAATATGGGTCAGCTTTGAAACAGGCTTGCTCTGGGAAGGCTGGACAGAGGCTCTCCCGGAGCTTTCCTCATGTGGACACTGTAAAGGTCGTACAGCTGGGCTAGAGCCACAGTGAGGGCAGGGTGGGACTAGCTATGACACATTGTGACCAGCCCTGCCTGTGTACAGTTCTCTGTCGTCATGGGATGCATTCCTGTCTCCTGGGCTCTTTTCAGAGTTTGCCAAGATGTGTTCAGAAACCAAACCATTGGGGAGAAATGTTGCCCAGAACTGCAATGGCTCATAAATCTCAAATGTCACTTCATCTGTGTAGAGCCCAGAGAAGTACCTTTTGGGAAAGAAAAAATTATACATTCTGATGTTTGAGTGTCTGGAAGTAGCCTCTTGTGGCTTTCTACTGAAGACACTTTGTTCAGACAACCCCCTGAACAATGAAAAAAGGGTTTTATGGAGAAGTGCAGATAACACTGCAGGTTGGCGCCACACTTGGGACCAGTAGCTCTCGGCTGGTCAACTGTGACCTTGAGGCTCTTTTGTGCAAGGTTGCTGTGAGGATTGACATTGGCTAACGGTAAAGAACTGAATGGCTCTAAGGTATCGTAAGGATCCTTTACCTTCTCATAATGTGTGGTCCTCTTTGAGACTATAGCAAAACTAGGAAGATTTTCTGTTTTATTCAAAAATTAAGTAAAATGAAGTCATTCATTAAAGTAAAACCAAAACCTGCCAGAAATGAAAACTTGACTTTGATTTATTTTCATTTCCATTAAAAAATATTAAGTTCATTTATGCCTTCCATTAGCAAGAGAGACAGAGAGAGAGAGAGACATAGAGACAGCACTTCTACTGGGGGTCTTCATGCCACAATGCACCCACAGCCTGAGCCAGCCCAGATCATGGGCACACATGAACTCACATGAGCACGTTCAGGGAGGTCTCTGGGTGTGAAGCCAGAACCTTCCTACGGGGGTCAGGTTCCTAAAGCATCGTGCTTTGCTGTTGTACTACTGTCTGGCCCTGATCTATTTGTAAACAAATGACTTTAAAAAAGTAAAGTAACAACAAATATGAAAATATTTGATTTATCTGAAACATATAAATTAAATTACTTCATGGCATTCCTGTCTTATAGATACTTCATTCCTAAACACTCAGACATAGTTCCAGAAGCTTCAGGGAAGCCCTTGCTCTCTTCAGCCCCCTGTCTCCCTGTCGTTTGTGGCCCTTAATTTAAGAGACATCTTGGAGCTACTGGAAAACACACCCTGTCTTGGAACTGAGAGATTCCTGAGATTCAGGGTTAGGAGAATAGAAGGAACTACAAAAGCAGGACAAAAAAGAGAACTGACTTGTAAAGTAGCAACTCTCAATCATCTTGTCACCTATCTCTCTTTTCCAAATACTATTTTTTTCTTATTGCCAGAGGGCACATGCACTTTTGCACTTGTCAGAAAGAGAGAAAGAGAGAGGGAGAAAGCACTTTCCAATGGAGCATGGTTACACTTCAATATCTTCTCCATCCCTCTGGGATTTGGGGCATACATGCACATGCATGTGGCATGTTTCTTCAAGCTGCCAGGGACAGTATTTGAACTGCACATTTGGCCATGTGGAACCTATTTCCCTTAACCTCTAAGCCATAGGCTGTTCCAAATTTATGGTCTATTTTGATAAATTATGTTAATGTGTTTGAAAAGAATGGATGCATAGAAGTTGTTGGTCTAGTGTTCCATACATGTCTGTTATGTTGTTTGTTCATTTAAAGACATATTCTATATCTATACTGATAATTTGGTATGTTTTATTTACAAATTTATCAAAGAAGTGCATTAAAATTTCTCACTATAATTGCATTTATAGATTTTCTACTAATTTTCACTCTATTATATACATATAGATATACTTATTTTAGATTGTGTGCTAGACATTGCATTTGAAAAAAGACATTTTGCAAAAATAATTGGCTGATAAATACTCCTCTGAGAATTTTTACAACTCACAGACACCTAGGTATGTTAATAATCTAGAATCATCTAATTTCAAGGAATGACTTTTTATTTCTGGGCCATACTGATATATGAAAATTAGACTGAAGTTCTTATAAAGGCTTGTACTTCCAGTTCACTTTTATTCTTAGGTGCAGCTCTACAAGATCCCAGCCTAAAGAAGAGTTGCTAAGATCTCTACACTTGGAGGATCTTGGACTCTAAATTGTTCTCTCTGTTTCTGGGATGATGAAAAGTTCTGTTCAGGGACCAGCAGTTAGTGTAATGGCTATGTCGCTGGACTCCCCTGTAGCCAACCGCACTTCGGGTCCCGGACCTGGTGGCTTAAGCTCATGCTGGGCATGTGTGTGTGCGTGCCCAAGATCCCAAGAGGAGAATGGAGGAGAAGGGATTGTGGTGTGGCCATTCCCCTGGGGGGTGATTTCTGGCTTTCTGTCTCTGTCTTTCTGGCGAGCGTACGCACCCTATGACAAAAGCCTCTCCAAAAAAAATAATAATAATAAGTAAATAAAAGTTCTGCTCAGCCTCTCAGCTGTCTTTTCTATGATTGACATATACTCTCAAAAAAAATTTCCCCAAATGCTGGGCTCACCTGTCCATATTTCTACTTTCTTTCTGATGTTGGCCCAGTGATTTTTTGCTATCTGGTTGGTCAATCAGTATTTAGGAATATTTAAAAAATATTTTGTTCAATTGTTTCCAGAAGGAGAGTTGGTCCACATTGATTAGTGCTCGATTACTGAACGCAGAAATCTTTATACTGTTACCCTCAGGATAGCTGAAATAATAACTCACCTTTCAACAGCAATAGACTAGAGTTTGATATTTTCTCACTTTGGCAGACTGATTAGGTTGTTCTCTGTTCTGAATACAAATGGGGGCATGGAAATTCAGTCAAGCTTTTTAAAAAACTTGGATGAGTAAGGACAGGCTGACCAAATAGGTTGCACTCAAAGTTTATTTATTTGTGGGTTGTTTAGAATTCAAAATATGTGTTCCAATATGTGACAGGCTGACTCAGTGTGGAACTGAACCACAGGGGCCACAGCAGTGACCTGCATTCTACATCATGAAATTGGGGTGCAGGTGAGAGGACTACAAGAGAGGAAGCACATCTCCTTCTTTAGGCACCAGAAGGGCTCCAGGAGAGCATGTTAGACAGGCTTTCTCTGTTTTTGGGATAGATCTCCTCTCTTTGTGTCCTAAACATGCTGTCCCTTATTGCAAACTCTTGAGGAATCCCAAGTCTTTCTGGGGCCCTCAGAAATTGTTGGAAAGTCTCACCCAGCCCATCTTACCATCCAAAGAACTCCATGCTCCTAGTTCATCTAATTGTTCCCCAATGATAAAGCCTCAAATTCCTTCTTTGTGGACCATCTCACTTTAGAGTTTAGGGAGGGAAAAAGCTGCTACTTTGTATTAATACCCTTCCAGTTTGGATTTGAGGTTTGCAAAGAGATACCTGTTGTAATGAATAGCGCTATCATTTCAAGTAATGGAGAAGAGAAAACTTGCAGAGGTTGGGCCAGCTCCATTGCCTGGTAGTTAAGAGAGAGAGAGAGGGAAAGTGAGAAACAAGCCACCAGGTCTGGGACTCAAACCATGGCCGGCCATGTGGGAGTGTCTAGCATCTTAACTACTACAACACCTGCTGGCCCCTCTTTTTAAAAAAAGTTTTATCTATAGAGTGTGTGTCACTGGAGAGAAACAGAAAGAGAAGGGGCAAATGGGAAAACACCTCCCAGGGGCGGAGCCACACCATGATCCCTTCTCCTTCATTCTCTTGGGATTTTGAGCACACACATGCGCACCTAGCATGATTTTTAAGCTACTGGGTCTGGGACTCAAGTGAGCGATATGTTCCTAAGCATAGGAGACTGATTTAGTGAGAAAATACTTGTTAGAGAAGTGCTCCATGTTAATGAATCAACAATACATATTAAATAAAGTGCCTTTACATAGAAATACACATAAAACAACTTATGAATTGATCGATGAAAGTTTTGTGACCAGAGGCTCATGAGGAACTAACTCTGTATATCCCCGAGGAGCTCTGGCTCATTCTTCACTAGTTCCAGGTTCACGGTAGCTTTATAAGTCATAAATACTGCAAATAGCAATAATCGACTATTTCCTTCTAGACTTTCAGTCACAGCAGCGCTGGCCTTCTAAAAAATGCATCTGCTTCTTACTGCGATTGTAGTGAGAGGACTGCAGGTTTCTCAAGCCCATGTGGCTTATTTGAGAGGGCCAGAGCTCAGCCTATTCTCTCAAGCCATTGTATCCGCAGGAAACAGTTCCCTGGTCCGTTGGGACGTCTTGGGAGTGAGTGTGCAGTCATACAGGGATTTCGTTCTGGAAAGTGGCTGAGCTTGACTTGGCAGTTGTAGCTTCAGGCATCTCTCTGCCTTCTCACTGTGCTGCTTATATTTGAGAAGCAGCGGCTTCTGTCGGATCCTGCAAACTCCAGAATTTGTTAGCTACTTCCTTTTATCTCTACTTAGAAACCACCAATCATTATTTCAGAGCTCGTCTTTTTCTTATAATACTTTTCTATCTGAATCCAATAGCAACAGACACACACACCCAAATCCAGTCTCCAACCTAGAGCTGCTATTTCATTAGGCGTAAGGTGTGCCTCCCACGAATTCATAGATGACAGTTTTACTAAGTGAGCTGCCACTGCCTGTCAAGCTTTGCCATCTTCTGCTTCTGATAACGGTTTCCTCTTTGCCATCCTACCTGGAAGGTTAGGAGCTAGCCCAGAGGCTCTGCCTCACATCACAGTGCTCCAGGCCAGGCTTAGAGAGCAGCCAGCTTATCAAACATCCTCAGTCACCATGGCAGAGGGAAAAGGACTGGAGGTGGAATCACTGCGGGTGCTTAGAAGAGTCAAGGACGAAATACTTGGCAGAAAACACCAAATACGGTAACAAATGGCTGCAGAGATGTCAGGCTGAAGAAGGGAACTGATGTGTCACTGGTGGGGTAAACCCTCCAGAGAGGTATGCAGGTGGCAGGACTGAAACCACAGACCTGCCTGCTCTCTCCCTGCAGTGGCTCCCTCAGGATCGTGTCCAGGAGTTGGGGCCACTCTCAACTCACTGGCTTGGGTAAATCTTGGTGCAGACATGACCGCATGCCCTTGGTACTCTCTCTGCTGCTCCCTCTCCGAGGTCCTGGATTTTTGTTCTAGCTTAATTCGGGAGCCCCGGAAATGTAAACGCTTCACTGCTCCCCATGCTGCTGTACGTGCAAATGAGTTGGGGGCTTTGGAAGGGATCTGGGTGGGGCTTTTCTGGAGGGTGTCATTAACACGAGATCAAGTTGTCCTTGGACTGAAAGCCCTCAGTGGTTTGATCCTGATCACATCCCACCCCCAGGTTCCTTGGAGTCGTTGGCACTTGGATAGCTCTCCTGCATTTCATAATAATGTGGGGGCACAGACTTACCATTTCCCCCACTTCGTGTTTTAGAGACATTCATTTTACGTTTCATACTGTAGTTTAAAAAATAAGTTAGTGATAACTTTGGATTTTTTACCCATTTCTTCCCCCTCCCTCCCGTTTTATAATTTGCCAGAGGGTGCATGAGCTCACTGGAGAGAGACAGAGAAAGAGAGAAAGAGAAAGCACCCCCCCACACACACACGTTGGGGATAGCCACAGAACAATTTCTTCTCTTCCATGTTTCCTTTTGGGGCTTTGGGCATGATGCACACATGCCCAGTGTTTTTCAAGCTGCCTCCTGGTCTGGGATTCAAACTACATGGTTGGCCATGCAGGATGCACCCACCCTAACCATCGTGCCACCAGCTGGCTCTCTCTTTCAGTACTCAGTAACTGGATCTGTAAAGAAAATGAGTGGAGGACACGGCGCTCTCACCTGGCTCTTTCCACTGGTGTCCGCCCATGTCTTGTCCAAGAGGCATGCGTATGATCACCCAGAGGGGGGCAGCCCAGGCGGGCCATTCCCTCCACATCTGTTAGGCTTTGTCCTGAGGGCCCCTTGAGTCATGATCTTGTGTGGGGTTGCTTTGTCCTCTGGGCTTCGACTGCTTTGTGTGAAAGTGGGGACTCAATTTGGGGCTTGGCTCCCACAGAACAAGAAGCTGGTTAAGGCAGTGAAGCTGTTTGCGATGCAAGGGGGATCCAAGAACTTGTTTAAAAACCAGCAGCATGATAACACAAAGATGAAAACTTACACGGTGGGACAGGATTGAAAGGGGAAATGCATGTTTTTGATCATTGGTGAGGCTAGGTGACAGGCATGGGAGCTTACTACATTTGTCTGTGCTTGTGTACCCTTGAGAATTCCCATGAGAAGAAAATGAGGGAAGAAATAAACCACAGGGAAGCCCGGTTTGATGTGGTTCCTTTCAGGTCAGAGTTGGGTGACTCTGGGCCTCCCAGTCAGATCAAAAAACAATGGACACTGAGCTCTCTACCAGGGTACAGCTATTAACCCTGAGCTGTCCAGAGCAGAGATGCTAGCCCCGAGCCATCCACCCAGGGCCTCGGTCCTGGTCCTAGCTGGGCACACACAGCTGAGGGAGTTTGACCATGTTATTCTCTCTCAGCTTCTCTGTTTTTATTAAAGGAGAGAGAGGAGGCCTCACCTGAAGTGCTGGGAAGAGAGGGTGGTGAATGGCAGAAGAGCTTACTGGGAGGAAGGTACTTGTAAACTCCTTGTTCTCCTTCCTCCATCCTCTCTCATGGCCTCCTGGCACCTCCACCCTCCTCCACGTTGCCCACAGTACCGTTTTGCTTGCTGTCCAGGCTGGCACTCTGGGCTCACTGGATTTCTTAGACCTCCTTCACTGAGACAAGGATAGTCAGTGGGTCCCTGAGGCCCTAGGCCATGAGTGTAGAGCCAGGAGGGATCTGCTGGGGGCAGTGCTGGGGGCAGTTGTGCCCAGGCCCTGGGAGAGCAAGGCCTGGGGACCTTCAGAGCTCAGGAGTCTGGATGTGGGAATGCGGGAACATGCCTTCAGCTGGGAAGGCCTTCCACAAGTCCAGGCTGGGTGCCCTCTAGTGGTAGCAAAGAACCAGGTTGCATTAAACAAAGCAAAACAAAAGCCAGGGGTTGGCCTTTCAGACCCCAGGCAGGAGCAGCTCCAGGTTCCTAAGGCTGCCAGCCCCTCGGGCTGTAGGGGGAGCTTTTTGGTCAGTGGCTGAGATCGTGGGGCCGGCCTAGCTGGACACTGTGGTAAAAGCCAGCAACTGCCTGGCAGTCCAAGGCAATGGCTGGTTGCAGAGTGCGACTGCAGGCCTTGTTATGGAGGGCATGAGAGGAGTGAGTCGAACCACCCTGGTGGCTAAAGGAGCATTCAGGCTCGGAGGTATGGACAGCAGGACAGCAGACATGGCTGCCTTTGGGAAAAGCCCAGGCCAGTGGCCCAGACCCCAGGTCTGGTTTCCACTAAGCCTTTCGGGATCTCGGTTTCCTAAGAAATGGTCAGGTGAACTCTGAAGCCACTGTCAGATCTGGAATCATGACTATTTAGCTGAAATCGAGCCCATTTCTCTTCTGCCCAGAAATGGCTTTCCCTCTGGCTCTTGCACTTCTGACTCTTTTCCTTTTGGTTGTTCAACAATTTTCTGACTTGGCCTTCCCCTCTGCCACCTCGGCTCCTCATTGCCACATCACACCCCAGAGCTGGTCATTACCAACATCTGCACCTTCTTGAGCCTCTGTCCTAGGGACTGAGGATTCCACTGATCACGACCTCCTGTCTTTCCAGATCATGGCCTGGCCCTGACCCAGACACGTCTTCAGGGGTTATGTGATGCCTTGGTCCACTCATTTTCATATTCTGTCATCCTCTTACCAGCCTTTGGCTCAGCTGGATGGCGGGGCCACCTCACCCTCAATTCAATTCACCCTCAATTCACCTCTTCTTCAATCCTCCCTCAGTCTCACTTGCCCATGCAAGCCTGGTTAAGTCGGCGTCCGTCTAAAGCCAGTGCATGCTGAGCTTCCTGTCGCCCTTGACCTCACCAGGCCTGGACTTGCCCCAGATCTTTGTGTGTCTCATCTAGCCATTGAGTTCTCTCAATTATCCCTCCCTCAGACAACCATCAACATAAAACAACAGATGCCTCTTCCTGTCCCTTTGTCCTGTTTTAATTTCTTCATTACTGGGAATGTCCTATCATTTGCTTCCTTGTCATCTATTGCTTGCACGAGGCTGTGACTCCATGAGGGCAGGTCTGGCCTGCCTTATCACTTATAAGCACTTACTCTCAGCACTTGGTGATGTGTGTGTGTTGAGTGAATGAGTGACACTATTCCAGTTTTGAAATGATGATTCTGCCTTTGGCTTTGGGTAAATGTTATGCACCAGACACCTGAAAGGTGTCTTCACGAGGTTGGGCTCAGGGAAGGGGTTCTGAAGGTAAAATTTCTAGAGTTGGTGACAATCGATGTCACTAAGGGTGTGTTAGGATGCTGGACTTGACAATGAGGTACTATTGCATCATCTCTGGGCAAAATGTGCTCAAAACACAGTGCCCCAGGGAGCGACCAGCCCTGGTACAGAGGGTTTCCTCTCCTTTCTTCTTAGTATTAGTCCCAACTTCTAAAATTCACTTTATTGCTTCTTCTAATTATAATATTAAGATGTGTCCACATGTCCTGTGAGCTATGCAGACAATATAGGAAGATATTGTACTAGTCAAAGTCCTACCAGAGGAAGAGAACCGGAGCACATACACGCTGACTTATTTCAAGAGACTGGTTTGTGAAATTGCGGGGACCTACAAGTCCAGTATCTGCAGGGCAGGCTGTTGGGAAGGACAGGCCGGAAACTCCTGGGCAGGAGCTGAGGCTGAATCCATGGGTAGAATTTCTCCTTTCTCAGAGAATCCTTGGTTTTGCTCTCAAGGCCCTTGACTGATTGTACCAGGCCCACCCAGATCATCAAGGATGGATCTCTCTTTTACGGGCAGGCAGTCGACTGATTGAGTACGTTAACAGCATTTACGAAGGATCTTCACAGCAACACTGATATTGGAGCTCACCGGAATCATCGAGTACCGCAGCCTGGCCAAGTTGACATCAACTAGCCATCATGAACAAATGGAATGTAGGAGGCACTCTTACAAATCAGGCAGACAAACAGCCCAGCGGGGAAATGGGTAAAGGCTAAAAAGAGGATGTCACAAAAGAGGAAGTCCATGTGGCCTAAAGGGAAGGTATTCAACTGTGCCATTTAAATTCAAACCACCAAGGTCAGTACAATGTTTACTTTTCAGGGCCTGGAGGGACCAATGCTCTCTCTGGAGAACTGACAATATTCTATTTCTTGCGGGATGGTGACTCATGGGTGTATAACTGACAGTTACTTGTTGAACTGTACCCAGACGCTATCAGGGACTCCCGGGGGCCAGGGTTCCCAGAATGGGTGGACAGAATGCAATACTAGCCTCAACCTCCTGGGCCAGATAGATATATGATGGGCAGTGGGGCTAAATGCTGTGGTCCTTGCCCTTTTAAGCATGCTGTCTGCTTCTCAGTTGTCCACTTAGATACCCCAGGTTTGTGGCAAAAATACAACTGAGACCGGGAGTGCAAATTGAATAGATAACATTCTGCTGTCCAAATCTGCTAACCAGGCAAAAAATGCCATTAGGGTGACAGACATATTTAGGCCAGGATTACCAGCATGTTTTAGGTCATAGGTAAAGTAGTTCAAATTAGTCTAAAGTGGCTCATTTTTAATTCTAGTGGATAATGGGCACTAAAACACTTGCATGAATGTGTCACAGCAAAAACTGAGCTGTTTGGTGCACCAGGAAGCTATCAATACATAAAACCCAAGGAGAAAAGGTGAAAAAAAAAAAAAAAAAAAAAGGTTTAGGCCGAATCTATTTAGGCTTCTGGACTGAAAAGGGAAAGGGTAAGATGAATATATAAACAAGACAGATTTATGTATGTCCCTATTTTTCAGCTTTAACCGCATGTATCTTTTCTTCCTTGCAGATTATTATTCCTTGACATGGACAATGCATTGAGATTGCAAGGTATAGAATCATCCGGATCCCTCTGACGGGTCGAACACCTTCCGATTCCCACCTCTCCAGGCCTGTTCCAAGAGCAGGGTTACTCTTACTGACCAGCTATCACTGGTACAGAATGAGTCTAGGGTCTTCAGTTACTCCTCAGGCTTCTCCCTGCTGTCTGCACAAAGATGTTCTCCATCCTTTAGCTTCATATCTGCAGCCTCTGGAAACAGGACCTCTGTGGGGTCCTGTGGTTGTCCTGGGAGTTCCAAGTGCAGCCATGGCCTAAGCTAAGGTTCTCGTTGATACCAGAGTAACTGTAAAGACTTTTTAGGGACCTGTTGAGAAACAATGTGTGATGAGAGTCAGAAATGGTGCATCCTGAGGCCTTCCCATCTGCACAAGTGAAGAAGACACACCATGGGAACAGGTGGAGGGGGGAGGGGGACGAGAGAAGAAAACGGCAGTGAAGGCTGGTAGAAAAGGGAAAGCAACCGATGTGGACCCCAACCGTGGCCTGCCTGTGGAGACCCCCTGACTTGTGGTTTCTGGGACAGCGACAACTCAGTGCTTGTTCTGTTGGAATGCCCCAGTCAGCATTAAGGTCACTGTATGTGGGAGGTTTCACAGAGGCTCGGAGGCTTGGTCCCCGGCCCAGGATGACCCTTTTAGACATGCTAATCATGAGTGTGGGTTCTTCATGGGGGTGATGTTTAAGGAATGAATGAATGCATGTGCAAATAGGAGGGAATGCTGAAAGGAGCCCTGAGCCAATTTGTTTGAAAATCTTATTTTAGGGCCAGCCCCCATGGCCTGGCGATTAAGGGAGCTGGATCCCACATGGCTGACTATATAGTTCAGGTTCTGGCCCCGGCAGCTTGAAACACAAGCCAGGTACATGTGCATTCATGCCCCAAATCCTGACAGGATGGAGAAATAAAGAAGTGATCGTGGTGTGACCCACCCCATAAGGGATGCTTTCTTCCTACCCCATCACTCTCTAGTGAATGCCAGAGTGAATATCCTTCTGGCGAATTAAAAAAAATGGGGGACCAGCAGATAGCTTAATGGTTATGTCACTGGATTCCCATATAGTTGACTGTGGTTCAAGTCTTGGACCTGGTGGCTTAAAACTCACTCTGGGCACGTGTGTGTGTGTGTTCCCAAAACCCCAAGAGGAGAATGGAGGAGAAGGGACTGTGGCATGGTCACCCCCTGGGGGGTGATTTCTTGCTTTCTGTCTGTCTCTCTGGCAAACGCATACACCCTATAGCAAAGATCTCTCTTAAAAACAAACTAACTAAATAAATAGAAGATGACCTCATTTGAAATATGAAGGGCTTGTGGGAAGTGGGTGTGGAGACCATGCCTAATTCTCCTGGGGAGGTGGACAGTGTGAACTAGCAAGGTGGTGGCTGAATAACAACGCCAATGCACCAAATGCCACCGAGCAGTTCACTTTAAAATGGTCAGTTGTGTGTTATGAGAATTTTACACCCATTTTAAAAAAATGAAGCCCCTGAGATCAGGAAGGGCTGCTCCCCCCTGCCCTCAGCCACCTGGATCGTCCTGGAAGACATTTGGAGCGTTGGTGCCACATCTGAGAACCCTGATGCTCTTTCCCACAATGCCACTTAGAAGCAGATAGGGCATAACCTGTAACAACTGCCAGGACATTGGATCTGTATGTTAACTTAGGCCACTGTGTTGGACTAAGCTCTTGCTCTAGGCCCCAAGAGACCAGGTCCAAATGGAGCCACCCAAGCTAAAATGTCACATCACCAAACTGAAACTTTAAGGAAGCTGACAGATCTCAAATAGAGCAGTTTTCCTGAGTCAGTGCTGTAAGGAAATAAAACGAATGCACATTTGTGGCTTTCTTAGAAATACGCACCTGAAATTGTGGCCTAGACTCACTAGAGTTTTTGTGCTACGGACATTACTGCCCAAGTACGTTCCTTCTATACTGCCAAGACTCACTGTCTCCACACTTTGCTTAAGATTGAGGCAAGTGACCCCAGGTGGCCATGAGGCCACCCTGCTCCCCTCAGCAGAGAATTCAGCCAGTCACTGTTGGACTACACTCCTTGCTCCTCCCCACTCCCTCTCACCTTTAAAATCATCCTGAAATCTATTAAGACCTTGGTGCATATTATCCAGGGTGACTTGAACGTCTATTCCCTGAGAGATCGTCCTCAATCTTGGCCCAAAGAAACTCTCTGGCTTTACCCTACTTAGCCTTGGCCTTTGTCCTAGGTTGACGCAAAAGCCTGCCAGCTTGGCTGGCCTGCCCCCTCAAGCTGGTAAGGCCCAGAGCACCTGGAGGTCACAGCAAGAGCAGTTCACAGCCACCCAACCTTCCTGCCAGCCTCCAAGCCAGGACAGGCAGCAGCCCCCTCAAACCCTCAGCCCTCCCAAGCCCTCCTAAATCCACAGCTCTCCCTTGCACCTGCCTCCCCTGCTCAGGCCTTGTGCAGTTAGTGGTGGCTTCCACTGTGGCCCCAGCAAGACAGACACTGGAGAGTGCATTTGCAAACTCAAGAGCAATCCAGTAGGGTGGTTTTGTCGGTTGAAACTGACAATAAAAAATTAGGGCTTGTAATTTTTTTCAGTTCATTTTTCTGAGCAAAATTGGTTTCTATTGGATTTTACGAGCTGGTGACTGGGAAGCTGGCTCTAGTCCCTCCCACGGACAGTTTGAGTGAGACATCAGGACAAAAGCCTGCCCTGCACTCTCCTCCCTCCCAAAGGTGCTTTTTTTGGGGGGTGAGGAGGGTGGCTTTTCCCTCCTCTGAGACTGGAACACTGTTGTCCCCCTTCGGCTCTTTTCGCTGACCCTGTCACAAGCTTGCATTTCCATCATCCTGGCATTTTTTGCGAGTGGAATTGGAATCTCAGTGACAGCCACAGTCATGACAGGGGAAGTGGCATTTCCATATGAATGCAAGCAGCCCTGCATCCTCAAGGCTACTTGCAGCTGGGGTGATCTCAGCGGCTGCTGGGCTAAAACAAAGATGTATTTTTATATTGAAATCATGTTCTTTCTTCCTTAAAAGTCATGATAAAACCTTCCATTCATGAGTCTAGAATATGTTTCAGTTACACAGCTTTGAAAAAAATAGTCATGTGTACTCATTTCCAAAAAGGAAAGACTATCGATTTCAAAAGGCATTGTTGGGTTCAGTTTAGGAGGTTCGGGAATAGGAAACTGCTCTTTCTCTGTAGGTTGTGTGAGATTTTTTTCTAATTGCTGAACCACAGGTATGTCTTGGGGAGGGTGCAAAATGAATCAGGCCTACTGAGGACAATGTTTTCTGGCTATCACATTAGATAGGCACGGCTCAGTGGGGGCAGTGGGTTAAAAGGTTTCACTTATAAAAACATTTTCAAGCATAACAGAATGACATTTACATCTTGTCCCTCCCTGTTTACTCAGTTTAATACCAAAACTAAAAACCTGGAGGGAAAGAGATGCTGTGTGGTGGGCAAGGGGGGCTGGCAACCTACAGTGAATAGGGGGGTCTCAGGCCTCCGACATGTGGGGATGAGAAGGGTGGGTGTTGCTTTAAGTCAAGGTAAGAGAGGAAGGAAAAAGGGAGACTCCCTCAGAATGTGGATGCTGGCAGAAGTGGAATCACAAGACGGAAAAGAATCAGAGGGAAAAAGGATGATGAGAGCTAAGCTGTGTTTGTAGGAAACTTACATGATCCATTTAATGTTGATGTAAATGTCATTTTTAGTTGTAGAAAATTGTTTTTAATGTGTAAATAACTTGTTACTTTAAAAAAAGAAAGCCGATCTGGTGAAGACAGCTGGCACTCCAGAGCCCCTAGACAGGTCTGCCTCCTCCTACCTCCCGTCTGGCCGCCTCTGCAGAGGGCGGGCGGAGGACTGGGAGCCACTCAGTGGCCCTGGCTTCCACCATGGACCTGCTGCTGTGCCGGGGCCCATCTGAACTATCTTTTCTAAATACAGGGCACCCCATCTCTGAGAAAAACACCCACGATGCAAACTGGAATGCTCTCCGTTCCAAAAGAAGTTTTGAAGCCTGAACCCCACTGTGAATTCTCAAGTGCAGCCCTGATATGTACCACGAAGTGTGACATTTCACAGTCAAAGACAAATCACGGCATATTGTTTAAATTGCACGATGTACAAAATATCCACATGTCTGTCCGCTGTGGCCTGGGTTCGATCTTTTGTGCAAAGAAGTGCATTCTGAATAGGGAGGCCCTTTCTCTGCTGGATGAATCCAATCTTGAGAAAACCTAAACCATGCAATTCTATCTGGGGTTTGTCTGCTTTTGATATAATGGAAACATTAGCAGGAAGAACATTCTCTGAGTGTGCTGCTTGAGTTTTTTTTTTTTTTTTTTTTAATAATTTTTTTATTTAATTTTATTTATTCATTCATTTATTTGAATTTGATCAGACACACACACACACACACACACACACACAGAGAGAGAGAGAGAGAGAGAGAGAGAGAGAAAGCAAGCCACCAGGTCCGGGACTCAAACCATGGTCGGCTATGTGGGAGTGTCCAGCACCTTAACCACCGCGCCACCTGCTGGTCCCGAGGTTTTTTTTTTTAAAAAAAAAAACATTTTATTTCAAAGGGCAAGGAGGTATTTTGCTAGACACAACTGGGAACAATGGCTAGAGAACAAGAGGAATTTGTCTTAATAAATAACAAAATGCCACCCGCATTTCTCAAGCTTCCTGTAACACACTACACAGGTAAATAAATAACCCACTGCGTGGCTACCTATCTAACACAGTCCTAGGTGTCGTGCACGTGGTGGAGCACATCATACTGCAGGGCCCAAGACCTGCCAGGCCCAGTGCAGACTGGGAAGCTCACCTCCCAGACCTCTGCCATGCCCTCGGCCCCACAGTGGACAACAGCAGAGGCACCCGACTGCAGGTGACAGGGATTGGTGGGCGTCCTGGGGCTGGCATCCCTGGTGCCTTCATCTCACAGGCGGGGTTATTGCTTCATCGCCTTCTGGTTCCAGATTGTATAGAGCAACGTCTGCACTCCAGCGTTGCGTCCTCTCATACAGCACGTCTGGGTCCTCTGGGAACAAGAGCACATTGCTGCCCATGCAGTGCTCCAGGCCCAACATTCTGTTGCTGAGATACCTGAGAGAGATGAGGCCCTTGGGGCCACATGCTAGGCCCACGTGGCCGTCTGGCCATGCCCATTATGGGAGGGCTGTGACGGGTGCCCGGTCTCCGGCTCAGTTAAGGCAGCTGGATGGCAGTATCCATAGACTCCCTGAGTTCCATGCATGGCTACAACGGTTCCAGGAATTCTCAGGTTGGCTTTTGTGTCTTCTCCAGGTGCGTGTGCAAAAGGCAAGGATAAATCATTCTTTTCAACACAGGATCCTTTATTGGAACTTCTCCTTGAAAGATAGTTTGTGAAAGACAGGCCCAGATCCCCTGCATGGGACTCGCATGGTCAGTGTTCCTTCAGCCTGAAAGTAAAGGAACAAATGACGCTGGCTCAGCGGACGGGGAGGGGGGTAATTCATACAAAATGCACAGCCTCTCGGGAGCCCACCTCTCCCCTCCACCAGGGGATGTGCCTTTAGAGGAACGAGATGGCCGATCAGCCCTTCCACCACCCACAGCCTGGCAGTGGATGGGGAGTACAGGAGGGAGGAGAGAGGAGGGCTCGGAGGTTCTAGAAGCCCTATCTCCGTTGGAAAGCTGCAGCTTGGAAAGAACGACAGAGGAGGCGATTTCCTCACATGTCTTTACTAGGGCTGGGGAGATTGCCATGATCATATCCACACAGAGGCATTATTAGAAAAGAAAACGAGAGTGAATTAGGTGCGCCATGAAAGGGACAGGCAGTGAGCTCTCATTTCTTTCTCTTTAGGGAAAACCAGGTGCGAAAGGCTGATAAGTGCACTGTCTGGAGCTGCACCCTAAGCACCTGGGAGAGGGCCCCTCCCCACATGGACTTACGGAACTTGGTCCCCTGGTGCTGACCCTGGGCAGCTGAGCTCCTTGTGTATGAGGCGGATCAGGAACTGTACCCCAAACAAAAACAAAACTGCCAGTTAGTCCCAGTGGAGACCCAAGCAGACTGCATGCACCCGTGGTCACCTGGGGCTGGCTGGCTTGCCCGCAGCACCTATAGGGGGCTGCCCTGAGGTGCTTTTTCTCATGAGCACAGTGTGGGAGCATAAGCACAGCCAGCCTGAGGGCTGTCACTGAGTCCTACGGACAACTGGGGTGTGCTCCTGAACACGATGCCTTTACCAGAGATGTTAGCCTGAATTACCCCCAGGTTCAAGTCATATTTAAAATAAATCCTAATGTCCAAATTAGAACAAAGACAGAAAACAAAGATAAGAACAGTCATGGTGACACTGAGGGAAGACTCCAGAAGCCAGGGGAGCATTTCATCTGACCCTGGACTGGGAGGCTGAGAGTCTGTCTTGGAACAGCCCGTTTTATTGGAAGCTCTTCAGAGGCCTGCCCTGGCCAGGTTCCGAGCCCACAGGGCACCCACAGTCTTCCACAAACACTGCTGGTGGTCAAACCCAGAGCCACTCAGCCTTCCCCTCAGCACCGTGCCTGACTTTGCTGCTCTCCTCTGTGGGTGTGGACTGGACTGTAAACAGCAGTGACAATTTAGAGGAGGGCTGAGACCAAATCCTAGGCTATGACGAAAGGGTTGAGCTCGCGTACATGACGATAATCAGTAGGGTCCACTCAGGTGTCTGCCCACAGATGCCCAAGCCTGGTGTGACAAGTGGGCAGGGTAAAGACCACGGATGAGGGCTGCTCACCAGGCTTCAATCACATGCCTGGCCAGTCTTTCCCACCCAGACCTGCCCTGTCAGGGAGTGGCAAGGCTAGGAGAGTGGCCCTTGCCAGCATCCCAGGCACACCCTAGGGGACCCCCTCAGACCAGTGAGGTTCCCAGCCTTGGACCTGGAAGACAGCGAAACAGGTCTATTTGAAGGAGAAGACACTAAGAAGAATGTTGATCAGTGAAAAGAAAAAGGTCTGTCTGGTATTTAGGTTTGAAGACTGACTCGAGCTCCTTCTCAAGTGGAAATGCTATACCTCCTGTGACCTGGCTGCCTTCTGCTGCAATGCGTCTCCGTCTCCAAATATGCTTTGATTTCTTTCCCTTAGCACTCCCAGTCCTTCCTCTGGTATTAATATTATTTACTGTTATGTATTTTCCTACTCTCGTACCTTTGTCTTTTTCTAAAGTCTCACATATCAGGTGTATTTCTTATAAATAACTAGAGTCTGGAATTTTAAAACCAACTTGATAGTCTCTGCTCTTAACTAGAGAGTTTAGTCCATTTACAGTTACTGTGGGCACTGATTTGTTGGATTAGTTTTACCTGGCCATTCTGTATTTTGTATTTCTCTGGCTTTCTCCCCACTGTAGCTAGTGCTCCATGCCCCCCACCCAGAATCCCAACTGAGATTCTACTGGATTGATCAAATTTCTTTATTTCCCCATACTGCTTTGAAAACTATACATTCTGTTTCTACCGACCCAGCAATAAGAGGACTTAGCATACTTTAACTCTGTTCCATTTGTGCCTGACATTTTGGTTATCTTTGGGTTCAGTTCTTTTTTATTGGGTTGTTGGAAAAGTCATGAAGCACTTATGCATAGGAAAACAGAAAAAATACATCATAACTTTCCAACAACCCAATATATTGCCCAAATTAGTCATTGTTATTGTTGCTATTATAAGCCAAGAGTCAGAAAGTATTTTTTGTAAAGGTTGGCAGAGTAAATATTTCAGGCTTTGCAGTCCTACAGTCTCTGTTACAAATTTTTCCTTAATTTTTTTTCTCCCACAATTCTTAAAATCTATTCTTAGCTTTGTACCATACAAAAACAAAGGCCAGATTTGGTCAGTTTGCTGACCTCTGTTTTATGCAGACAATACTTATTTAGATTTATTCCTAGTGCTCACTTTTCTCCTTGTACCTCAGACTTTCCTTTATTCTTTAACCATCCCTGTTAGCAATTTTTACCAGGAGCATTTTTGGACAAATATGGTCTAATTTTACCCTCATTCTTGCGTGAAAGTTTAACTAAGTATAGATTCTTTTATTTATTTATTTTTTAGAGAGAGATTTTTGCTCTAGAGTGCATGTACTCGATGGAGAGTCAGAGAAAAATCACCCCCGGGGGGATGGCCACACCACAATCCCTTCTCCTCCATTCTCCTCTTGAGATTTTGGGTATGCACACACACGCGCCTGGTATGAGTTTTAAGCTGCTAGGTCCAGGACTTGAACTGCGGTTGACTACGTGGAAGTCCAGTGATATAACCACTATGCCATTGGGAACCAGCAGTTAGCGTAATGGCTATGTCGCTGGACTCCCACGTAGTCGACCGCGGTTCGCGTCCCGGACCTGGTGGCTTAGAACTCACGCCGGGTGCGTGTGCGTACGTGCCCAAGATCCCGAGAGGAGAATGGAGGAGAAGGGATTGCGGCGTGACCATCCCCCCTGGGGGGTGATTTCTCGCTTTCTATCTCTCTGTCTCTCTCTGTCTGTCTGGCGAGCGCACACGCCCTATAGCGAAAACCTCTCCAAAAAAAAAAAAAAAAAAAAAAAAAAAACCACTATGCCATCTGCTGGTCCTGCTAAGCATAGAGTTCTAAGTTGTTTGATTCTTGAGTCTAAGAATGTGTACCTTAGGCAGGTTCCTTTCTCACTTTCTCTCTTTCTGTCTCTCTGGTGAGTGCATGTGCCCTATAAAAACTTTAAAATAATAAAAATTAAATAATTCTAAAAAAAATAATGTGTGCCTTTCATAGGATCTTGAAAATTCTATTATTTTCTCCTCAAATATTACTCAACCCCAGCTTTTCTGTTCTCTTTCTCTAGAATATTATTAGGCTGTGTACTGAACTATCTCATGTGATCCTCTTTTTATGTTAGCTTTTTCTTTTCAGTTTTATCTTATTATTATTATTTTTTAATCCATTCAGTGATTTTTTTTTTTTCCTGGCTAAAAGAGACAATTTTCATTTCTAGAATTTCTATTTGGTTGTTTTCAAACTTAGTTTTTTTGATAGTGTCTTGCTCTTTTTTCATGAGTTCAGTTCTTTTTGAAAACATCTTTAATAATGTGAAACGTATCTATTTTTATGGCTTGATAACTCCTTTATCGGCAGCTTGAGGGGACCCAGTTCTGCTGTCTGTTGTGCCTGTTGCTGTCATTCACAGTAGATGTGTCCTTAGGTTTCACGACATTGGACTGTGAGCTCCCCTTCGTTAGAGTGGTGGCCGCAGGGAACCTGTGCAGCTGGGCGGAGGTGTGACCTCACATGGTTTTAGATTTGCTTCTGCGTAAGAACCCTAAGGCTAAGATGAGCATGGGTTCCTGTTGTCTTCCTGTGCTAGGGTGCAGATGTCAGCTAGGAGCTCTTTCACTCCAAGCATATCCCTTTGTGGGGACTGGCTTTATGAGGAAGTCACCAATTCCAACTCCATCTTGTGCCACCCTGATAACTTTATCTCTTATTCCATGTGGGCATATTCCCCCTAGTCTCTTGATTCCTGCCTAAGATTGGCAACTCACCCCTGACCTGCTCCAGCTCCAGCTTGAGCCTTTGTTTTACATTGCCTCTACATTTTGGGCTCCTGGGGATTTCCCTTACTTTCTTGTGAGTTAGGCCATGCATCTCAAACAATCTTCAATGTTTACTACCTGGTATTTCTGAAAAAGAAGTTTTTGGAACTTCTAAACAATCCTAGTGATGGAAGTTTTATTGCTACTTAGTGATAACACATCTGGAGTCTTAACTAAAACCCTCAGGCATTAAAAAAAACAAAGGATCCAAGGAACAGTCACTTAAACCTGATGAGTTTACAAGTTGGTATTTGATTCTGTATGCAGTGGAGAGCAGTGTTTCAGGTCTCCCTGGAATTAAAATACATAAGACTTTAATTTAATTGGGAGAGTTGATAGTTTTAAAATCCTTAACTCAAAATGACTGGAATTAATTTCAGGTTTTTTTCCTGGTGAAAGTGAGAGGTGAGACTTGGCTTTAAGTGTGGGGACTTTGCGCACAAGATGACTTGTCAGAAGAAACGTAGAAGTGCCACCTCGCAGGTGTATGCTGGGACGACTTCTACAACACTGCTATTCTGAAAGCAAACCTCAAATCTTCTCAGTGCAGGAGGGGCAGGAGGCAGGAGCCCAGGAAGAGGAGGTAAGGGTAGTGTTTCAAGGTCCACACTGAGAATCTCTTTGATCCTTTACTCTCCCATGTCTTTGGGTGAAGGGAGTCAGGCTGCTCTCCAGCTTGTCCCCAGGACACTAAGGGCCACTTTGTGGGTCAGTCTCCACACACTATCTCCATTAATTCCCTTGATAGTTCTGTCATTGTGTGCCATTATTATGACCATTTAAAAACCACAGAAGCTGCAGAACAGAGACTGACTAACCTGCCCACGGCACATCTATGATAGTTGACAGGGGCAGGTTCCAAAGCTCCAAACTCTTGGCCTTTATACCACTGTCCCTGAAACTACAGAGCAGCGAGTCCACCTGCTTCTGTTTCCATCATTTTCCTTCCTTCCTTCCTTCCTTCCTTCCTTCCTTCCTTCCTTCCTTCCTTCCCCTCCCCCCTTACTTAAACAAGAGGAAGGGCCTTTGACTGCGCATATTAGGGAGGATAGAAGGACCCAAAGCTCCCTGAGATCTGCAGCAGCCCCTGGGAGAGAAATCCCACCAGGGTTTGGCCAACAACCACAGTGGTGCTTGCTGAAGGTGGCTTGGGTTAAATGAGAACACTCACCAATAAGGCACAGGCATCCGCAAACATCAACATGTAAAACACGTTGCTCCATCCGGAGGGGGAGATGAGGCCAGCCAGCAGAGGCCCCACGGCTGCTCCTGAAATGAGCAAACACACATGTATTGCTGGTCAAGGGGAAGTCCAGCACATGGCTATTCAAAGGACTCCAGCCCACACACATAGAGGGAAAGACGCAACACCTCACACACAATTAAAGAAAAACATACAAAACAAGAAAACCTCATTCTCACCCGTTGACTGGTAAGGAGCAGAAAGCTTAACGTTACTTAGTAAGGGGTAGTAATAACCAGCGTTAAGCCTCTAGGACCAGTTCTAGAAATATGTTATTGACATTTGTAACATTCATTATTTTGATCCAACACTCCGATTATTTATTTATTTTTAAACTTACTATAAAGAAATCTGATTTTCTGTGTTATAAAAAATATTACTGAGTAAAATCTGAATAAAATTTATAGATATGAATACTGTGTATTTTCCTAAAAGGGATTGGAATACAATCTGGTTGACATGTAGGATGGTTTTGCTGCATGCATGGTAAGAAGTATGGAACATTTCCACCA
This sequence comes from Tupaia tana, assembly GCA_026018925.1. NCBI lineage: Eukaryota > Metazoa > Chordata > Mammalia > Scandentia > Tupaiidae > Tupaia > Tupaia tana. The sequence continues at coordinate 136,753,617 of JAKSZU010000001.1, forward strand.
AGTCATTAACTGAAGGGTAGGCTGAATAAGGGCTTTCCTACTTTATATATATATACTAGTTTTGTTTCAACTGTCTACAAAGTGCCATTACTTCTCATATAACCTGAGAAGGAACCAAATGATTTTTTTAAGCCTCAGAAGAACTTTCAGGCACACATGGTAGAGGCTCAGGTGTTTATCTCTGTACCCACCAAGCCCCTGAAAGGGACTATAATTGAAATTTAAAATTATAAAACCACAAAGAAAAGGGCAGATGAGAGACAGCATGCATTTTTGGAAGATGGACCCTGAAGAGCATGACAATCGGCACAGGTTCCAGTGGCCCCTGCTCTGCGAAGTGTCCTCAGGAGGAGATAGCACAGGGATGTCCCGTTCACCTGAGCCCAGCTAAGCTCATGAGGCGAGGGGTGGGAGGAAAGGGGCATTGCTTGACTCTTCTATAAGGAACTTTAGACACATCCTATCCACCCTCCTCTTGTCTTAGCTCTTTCCTTCTTGCCCTCAATGACCCAGACACATTTTACCACCCTCACTGGAGAACAACATCTTAACATTCAGAGAATTTAACCTCTGGGGACACCAGGCCCAGTGCACTGGGAGGCACCAGACAGAGAACAAGGATCCAGAAGAAGATATTAGCTTCCCATCCATGACAGGCTGGCAGTGCAGCCCACACTCCCCAAAGAGGCACAGGAATCTTTTCACCCAGACTGCAGTCGGGTCCCCCTAACGTGAAGACCAGTAGTAAGACCACATTCCCATGCAGAAAGGACTTCAGGTAAGTGTGCAGTGGCCTGTTCTTAAATATGAAAATGTGAAGGGGCAGCAAGGGTTCACCTTGTGTCTGAGGAATGCCCCTCATAAAACTGGGAGGAGAGGGACCTAGAGGAGACAAATCAATCAGGGAGAAGAAAATTCCCAGGAAATTATAATACTCTCAAAAGCTAACAGAAAATCAAGTCAAACCATAGGAAACTTCCATTTGTGTAAAATCAGCTCATTATCAGCAATTTCACATGATTCCCTCTAACTCACATTGCATCTAGGAAATAAGAACAGAATGCACTAAAAGAGCAGGAAAACATTAATGAACATTAAAAATATGACAAAGAGAAAGTTCAACACAATGGTTAGAAAGTAAAGTCATGAACGTTTCTTTTTTCTTTTTCTTCTTTTTTTTTTTTTTTAGAGATTTTTGCTATAGGGCACATGCACTCACCAGACAGACAGAGACATAGAGACAGAAAACAAGAAATCACCCCCCGGGGGGATGGTCACGCCGCAATTCCTTCTCCTCCATTCTCCTCTCGGGATCTTGGGCACGCACGCACACACGCCCGGCGTGAGTTTTAAGCCACCGGGTCTGGGAAGCGAACCGCGGTCGACTACGTGGGAGTCCAGCAACATAGCCATTAAGCTAACTGCTGGTTCCCAAGTCATGAACGTTTCTAAGAGTGTAGAAGAATAAGGAGACAGGCAGAATGAGAAGGAAGGAAGGAAGGAAGGAAGGAAGGAAAGAAAGAAAGAAAGAAAGAAAGAAAGAAAGAAAGAGAGAGAAAGAAAGAAAATTGATGGATTAATTCAAAATACCCAATATCTGACTAACAAATTTTCCAGAAATAACAAAACAAAACAAGCATAAAATGATAGGGAAAACATATCAAAGAAATCATAGAGTACAACTGCCCCAAAGTGAAGGGTGCATGCTTCCAGACTGAGTGCGCCCAGTTGGTGCCAGGAGCACAGTGGGTGAAGGAAGAAGTCTCTGAGGATAGAAATGTGACCCTAAAGATTCCAAGAGAAAAACAGAAGGGCTGTTTTTCAAGAGAAAAATGAAGGGCTGAGGCAAGAACAACAGTTGATTTCCCAATGACATAATGGAAGCTGGGAGACATTGGAATTCATAAGGAAAAGGAGTTTCTACTTCAGGTGAGAGAGCAGGATCGAGACACCACAGACCTGCAAGATCTTAGAATTTAACTACCCTGAACTCAGCAAGCTGCTACAGGACATTTTTCCACCACAACGATCTGGAAAATGGGGGCTCTGATATAGCAAGAGATGAAAGGGATTCACAGGATAGTGGCGAAAGGGCTGTGTCAGTGGGCAGCCATGGAGGCTGCTCCACAGAAGGACAATGAGGAGGGGAATCTAGTGGTGACAGTTTTGAGAAAGGGAACCATGTGACAGAAACTAATAAAAGGGCAAGTGAGGCACTGGCTACTGTGGGGAAAAACGACTGTGCATATTGAGGATGTATAACACCTGCATAATTGAGTAAGTACACGGGGGTGGAGAGGGTATCAGAGAGCCAGGGCCCATCTTCCTTAGTGGGCAGACAGCAGACAGTGCCAAAAGTGATGAATGTAGAAACATGTAAGCATGTAAAACCCAGAAGAAGCAGTTGAAAGTGACTGCTTCCAGAAAGGGGCCTGGGGAAGGGGGGTGGGTGGGAGGTGGGGAGGGGAGCACCATTTTGCATCATAATAATAAGCTCTGGAGACTAGCTGGCTTCTAAGACGGCATCTTGCTTTCCTTGGCTAGAATAAAAATTAACTTGAAAAAACGTGGGACGGGCGTGGTGGCGCCCGCCCTATGGCAAAAAAAAAAACAAAACAAATGTGGGACTATATCCAGCTGCTCTGCATAAAGTGCCCCAAGTGGTGAGCCTGGTGAGCCACAGGGAGGCAGCTCTAAGCGCTTAGAGGGCACCGATCACACAGACTTGTGTCATCAAACCCGATGGGCTCTTGTGATGTGCGAGAGGCACCAATTCACAACCAGTCCAGCTTTGCCTCCATCTACACCAGGGACAGTAAGTGGATTAAGACCTCATACACACTAGGGACAGATGCTCTTGGGAGCACAGTTTTTGCTGGAACAGTCTGTGTTTCCACTTGAGACTATCTTTGCTTTTGTCTTGTGGGGCAGCACTCCTGGTGGGAAGCCTGCATGCTGTTTCCATGGTGACCACCAAGTCCCCACACTTGGGCCCCATGTGTCTTGGGCCTGCTATGTGGGTGTGGGCTGGAGAGCTCCCACCAGTGACCAGACCTCAGATGGAAGTGCTGCTGAAGCCAAGGTGGGTGGTGGCTCCACAGTCAGTGTTTGGTGCAGGTGAACAGAAAGGTCAGGGCGGAGGGCCTCTGCCTGCCACTGTGTGGGTGAGGGGCATGTAGAACTGTGCTCTGGTTCCTCCTATGTGGCTCTGAGGGGATGGGCAGGGAGCTGCCTCCATTCACAGCTGCAGAGCCTCCACCCTCTGCCAGGAACTTCTGTTCCCCTCTTATTTTGAGAAGAATATCAAGAAAACTGTTTTTCTCTCCACCAAATTCCTAATTTCTCCCTTTTCACTCAGATCCTCTGCGTTAACATGGCAATCAGGGCTGCCAGCAGAGCTCCAAATTAGCTTTAAGAAAAGGGGTTCACAGTGGGAGTCAGACTGGCTCGTAAACAGAGACCTCTGGGGCAGCAGGCAGAGAGAAGGTTGTTCAGTCACAGGCTAACTAGAACTAAGCTGAGCTCCGAAGAGGATGCTCAGTTCCACACTAACTAGAACCAAGCTGAGCCCAGGAAAGAAGGTTGTTCAGTCACTCAATAACTACAACCGCACTTGACCTAGGATCTCCTGACATCCTGGGTGTGGGCAGGACAGTGGCAGGCCCATTCCATAGGGGGAGCTGTCACCAGGCACAGCACCCCAGCCCCTCTCCCTCTTTGCTCCTGGACATTCCTCTAGGCCCTAAGATTGCCCCAAAGGGGCAATCAGAGGGTTGATCACTAACACTATCCAATCAATTTGAGGTCATCTCGGTCCAAAGAAATTAAGGAACCAATGCTGAGGACAAAGGCAGGGCTGGTGTGATGCTGGCGAACAGCAGAGGCCAAAGCTGGGCTCTCTGAACATCAGCTGCCTTGCCGGCCTTCTTACAATGAGCCAGACTTGCTGGCCACATGAAGTGGGGTGCTGGCTCTGGAAACCAGAGCATGGAGCAAGGGGTCTTGCAATCAGGGACAAGCACCCTGCCCTAGTGGGCAGTGTGGACCAAGGAGAACCTGGGCCTCTACCACAGCCCCTCACCTCCTGGGCCTTGTCTGTGACTCTAGCTGCCTAAGGTTGGCCAGCCAGCTCAGTTCACTGGAGAAACAGCAAAAATCAGGTAGGCAAACCCTGCCCTCATGGAGCTGCCACCCAAGTGAAGGGAGCAGAGACACATAGAGCAAATGAGGAGGCCAGACAGTGCTCTGGAAGGTGGCAAGTGCTATGGAGACTAGACAGAGATCCAAGGGAGGCCTGCAGTCTAGGGGAGGGGGTTCACCTTCTCAAAAGGGGATGTGCAATAAGGTCTTACTAAGAGGACGATATGTGTGCAGACTCCAAGGGCTGGAGGGAGTGTAAGATCACCGGTGGGGGGAAACCTTCTCAGGCTCAGGGCACAGGGACTGGGCTTGGTGTTTCTGAAGCTCAGCAGGGAAGCTGTGGGCTGCAGAGAATGAAGAGGGCAGTGTGGAGGAAGGATTCCAGATCCTGCCTTAATAAGAGCAGTGGGTGCCCAGAAGCAACCTGTGGATGTTTTCTATCTGGTGGGCACAGAGGCCATGGGGATGGTCTGGAGAGAAACACCAGCCCCCAACTCGGGGCAGTGGGACCGTGCTCGCTGAGCTGCCCTTGTTCAGAAAACACTTCAGTTTACTGAGGTGCGACTCCAGGGCCCCCTCCTCCTAACTCTGTCCCACCTCTGTCCTCTGGGCAGGAGCCTGGGACAGCAGGTGACATAAAAAGTTGCCACCGAGATCTTCCTACTGGCCATGGGGGCCACAGCAGGCAATCCCGAGCCTCAATTTCCTAGACAGAGACAGGGGCAACTGAGGCATTTTCTCTCCTCTATGGGCCTGTGTGATTTAGCTCCTGGTGTGGGCAGGGCCCAACACAGGCAGCTCCTGGGACCTCTGTCTAGCAGAACACTCACTGCATTCATGCTCCTTGCACAGAGGCTTGAGAAAGGCCAAGGCCACTGTTAGCAGCCCCTCTGCCTCTCGCGTTGGAGGCCTGGCATCTTACCACCTCCCACCTGCTGGAGCCCAAGCGATCAGCTGGGCTCCAGAATTTTTTTTTGCAGCAAAATAAATTCCATTTTCCCACGAACTATTTGAAGTTCTTGCATAGGTACCTTTCTAACTACAAAAGCACCTATCCATGGGTCCTCAGATTTTTGGTAATTGAAATAGAAATGGAAATAAGATCCTGTTTCTCTTGAGAAACAGTGGATCAGACATGGCCAGCAGGCTGCAGTTTGCATACACTGTCCTTCACACCTGTTTCCTCTACAAACCGTCCAACCCCACACCACGGTGATCTGCTCAGGGTAAGGCAGCCAGCCGACCTGATGCTACCGAGGTGACTGCAATCCCAGCACCCGTTTACTACGGCATGGCCCCGTGGCTTCCCTGTGAACACAACCAGCCCCTCAGGCTATGCGTCTCGGCGCACCTACAGAGCCGGTCCCGTCGATGATGGCAGTCACTGTGGACAGGGCATGGGAGTTTCCTTTCAGACTTTTGTGAGTGCCCTGGAAGAGAAAGACAAATGGGGACAGTCTCAGCGGTGTTAGGACTGAGAAAGGAACTGGTGCCCTCCACACGGCAACTTCCTCAAGTCACTTCACAAATAACTCAATCCATGGGACAGTTCCTATTAGAAAATGGAAATCGGGGGGGCCAGCAGTTAGCATAATGGCTATGTCGCTGGACTCTCACGTAGTCGATCGCGGTTCGGGTCCCGGACCCGGTGGCTTAAACTCACGCCGGGCGTGTGTGTGTGCGTGCCCAAGATCCCTAGAGGAGAATGGAGGAGAAGGGATTGCGGCATGGCCATCCCCCCTGGGGGGTGATTTCCTGCTTTCTGTCTCTCTGTCTCTCTCTGTCTGTCTGGCGAGTGCACGCGCCCTATAGCAAAAACCTCTTCAGAAAAAAAATAAAAAAGAAAATGGAAATCTACCCTACCCTAACTCACCTTGGAGAGATAAACAAAGTTTTGGAACCAGCAGTTAGCGTAATGGCTATGTCGCTGGACTCCCATGTAGTTGACCGCGGTTCACGGTGGCTTAAAACTCACGCCGGGCGCGTGTGCGTGCATACCCAAGATCCCAAGAGGAGAATGGAAGAGAAGGGATTGCAGCGTGGCCATCCCCCTGGGGGGTGATTTCTCGCTTTCTGTCTCTCTCTGTCTGGCGAGCACATGTGCCCTATAGCAAAAAAATTTTTCAGAAAAAAAAACGGAGAGGTAAACAAAATTTTAGGGGCTGTTAAGAGTCAAAAATCAGGCCAGCAAGTAGTGAGGTAGAGAAGAGGACTGGATCCCACATGGCTGGCTGTGTGGTTTAAGTCCTGAACCCAGTAGCTTACAACATGCCAGGTGTGTGTGTGTGTGCGTATGCATCCAAAGTCCCAAGATGAGAATGGAGAAGGGACTGCAGCCTGGCCAACGTCCCCGGGGGGTGCTTTCTCTCTCTCTGGCATGCATGCACCTCATAGCAAAATTTTAAAATAAGAGTGAAAAATCCTTAAATGTCTGTCCAGGCATATTTACTCCACACAATCACACTGCACTCAGCCCTCCAGCAGCCCACATGGGAGATGAAAGGATGAATGACTGGTGCCCTGTCCCTAAGCTTTGCTGCCACTGACAGCTATTCCACTTTCTGCTGTATTCCAAAACAGCAAGGGCCTTTCTGTGGTACGGGTCAGATGTTTCTGCAGGTGCTAAAAACCAGCCTGATTAAAGCAAGTGCGGGAGGAGCAAGGAGAAGGGAGAAGTTGGGAAACCGGTGCAGCGCTAGTCCTCGATGACCCACGGATAGGAGCTTTTGTATTTGAAAAGGCACCTGTGTGGGAACTTCAAATAGTTCATGGAAAATGGAATTTATTTTGCTGCAAGAAAATTCTGAAACCCATGTAATTTTCCATAATATAAAATTTTCCATGAACTTTTCAAAGAACTCTTGTGTGTAAGGTTGGGGGGAAAACCCTATTAACTGAGGACAATAAAACAAAAATGAAAACAAAACAAATAAAGAAAACAGTGCCTGAAATCTCAAAACTATAAAAATAAACACCAAAGCTGCAAAAAAATAAGTGTTTGTGGGCCTAGCTGCAGTGATGGCAGTGGGAAGGTGCTGGTGTGTGATCCTGGAGCCTGTGTGAGGCCTGGATCAGATCTAGGTTGACCTGAACATGCCAGGAACACCTGTGGGCACCTGCAACCCTGCCGAGATGCGAGGCTAGGGGATGACTGCAGTGTGGTGAGGCCCGTCAAGGGTACCTGTTTCTTAAGAAAGAAAACACAAAATAAGCCCCCCAATATGTACATGCATGTATGTGCAACATGTGTATAATATAAAGCACATATAAAAGAAATTCACCCATAACCTTTTCTTGGAATCTAAAAACAGATGTGAAAGTTCCTTCTCTGCCTTCACCCCATAGTAGTTGAACATTGGGGTCAGTCTGGTGCGGAGCCTTTCAGAATTTTCCATGTCCACACAGATGTGAGTCTGCGTGTTCACACATGAGGCCGGCCAGGCAGGGTCTGCACCTGCTGCTCTGGGTCAGTGACACAGGAATGAGATGAGAGTGGCCTGGCCCCAGCACCTCTTCAGTGACCCATCAGGGGCAGGGGCTTCTGCTGCTCTTGGGAGGGAAATGCCTGAGACAGGAGGACAGGGCACAGGAGTCTGTGTTGCACTAAATGAGTCTCCTGGACTGACCTGCCTGTGACTCTAGGAGAAGCGTAGGAAGGGGAAGGTGCAGGGAGGCTCCTGTCACAGGGACAGGCTACGTGCAGAAGAGGACATTAAATAGATACACAGTTTCATTCATGGAGACCAGCTATGGATGGGTGATAGCTACAGATGGACAGGTGACAGATACAGATAGATGTGTGACTGCCAGGGCTGGTGGTCCCCCCTGGGCTCCTGTAGAGATGCCAGCCACTCACCAGGTCAGCAGATACAGCGGTGGTGATCAGCGCATAGGGTCCGCTGACCAGGGCCCCACTGAGAAGCAGCATTGCTGGGGGAGAGAAGAGAGTTAGGATAGAATCGTGTCCTTGGGGCGGGCACCTGTCTCAAAGGAGGTCAGGCACCTGGCATAGGCTGGCCCACCTGAGTGGAAAGCAGGTAGGTGCAGCCAGGGTGGGCTTGACCTGGGAGCAACAGTGTGTTCTTCTAAATGGGCCTGGTCAAGCTGCACTTGGCCAAAGCCTCAAAGCCTGGGACTCAGGTCCTGGGACCGTGATGGGCAGTGGCTGGTGAAACGCTGAGAAGGAGTGAGCCCCGGAGGTGCCCAGCAGCCCTGATCTGAGTCGGTGCCAGCAGAGGCTGAAATCGGCTATTGCCGTATATGTGGCAAAAAGGACTTGCTGGCATCTCTGTCTCTGACAGCTGCTGCTGCCACTTTCTGAAAGCACAGTCACTTCCCCACACTGTCCTCTGGGCTCACTTTCTCAAGCTAGTTCTGGGTCACATGCCTCAGTGGGGAAGCTTCCACCCCAGAGCTTGGGATGCTCCACACTCGCCCTCCCAGCATTGGCAGATGTTTCCTGGTAGCTTGTCACAGTCACATAGCCCACGTCCCTCCAGCCCCACTGCTGGCCATTAGGATAGAAAGAACACTCACTAAGTGTCAAGGGCATCATTTGGGAGCGCTGCCGGCAGGAGGTTAAAAATAGCCCTCTGATGTTGCACAACCACTCCCAGAGCGGTGCCGACAGGGAGGTGGCCTGAAACCACTCCTGCCCGCCGGCTGACCTGCTCCGCTATACAGCACAGCCCACCAGCCAGCCCAGGCTGGGTCCCTCACCTGGGGCACACTTTCTCCTGCCAGCTCCCACCGAGGCCAGGGAAGGGCTGCTCTCCAGGCTCCATCTGGCTTCTCTGAGCGGTGCCTTCCCAAGGGGCACCCCGAGCTTCCCTGCCTGGACCAAGGGTGTGCTCTCCTTACCTGCTTTCAACCCTGCAGTTGGTTGGCCTCATGCTGGAGCAGGAGTGCCCTGGCCTAGCCCAATGGCCTCACCCAAAGGGATATTGAACTATTCCAGCCATGCCGACTGCTCCAGCTGACACCTAACTCCCATCATACCAAGCTGTGTTGCAGAACACAGATGTGAACAGGCCAAGTGAACTAACAGGTCAAGTGTACTCACCCACAGTGGCTTCCACGCCCATTTTGCTGACGGTGGAGAACACGTAGAGCTGTGGACAGATCAAAAGCAAAGGCTTGCTACAGGTATCCGGACTGCCCGGGACCTGCACTTCCATAAAGCCAGAGGTGACTCCCAGTCATCCCGAGATAGAACCCCCCAGAAGAGAACCACTGTCTTGTCTCCTGCACAGAGGGTGGCATCTGTGTCATGTGTGGCAGCTGGGCCCAGGGCTTGCCCCATCCCTCCTGGCTCTGCACCAGGAGCTCCAGGTACTTGAGAGACCTGCAGGGGGTGCCTTGCTCTGAGCTCACTGGTGAGAGTCTAACAGTGGAGACCTCAGGCTTCTATCCCAAACAGCAGCACCCACTGTCATGGGAGTCCTCAGGGCAAGGGGCTGCATTCAGTCATTTCTTTACTAAATGCTGAGTGTCTACACTGAGTGCCCACAGCCCTGAAAATTCTAAAAACTAGGCCTCATTCTAGAGATAGCCACAGCCCAGCGGAGTGGCAGATAGTTATAGTGCAAGCTGATGAGTAGTAACATTACCTACGACAGTACTATAATAAAAGCAGTAATGTTATCGGATTATTTCATTTAATCCTCACGACTGTACTGTGGGGTGGAGCTATTGTCATCACCCTCTTCCAGATGAGGCTACTGAGGTACAGAGAAAGGAGGTCACTTGTCCAAGGTCATGAGCTACCAAATACTTCAAAAGCAGTGTGACCCAAGTATTATGGTGGGAGGGGCTGACGATGTCTGGGGGGTGGTAGAGGCTTCGGGATCCTGAAGGATGGACAGGAGCTTGCCGGGGAAGGTGGGGAGAGGGGGAGAGCATCCCAAATAGAGAAGCTGCACACAGGAAGCCACAATGAACACAAAGCAGTGGTGTGTGTGGAGAGCAGCATGGACCATATGCATCCGGGGGCCCTGGGCAGGCATGTGCCTGGAGGAATGCCATGAGTCCTGAGCTTGTTAGCAGAGAACACAGGCCACGAGGAGAGGGCACTGGCTGGCAGGAGGGTGGGGGTAGGGGACTGTGTGTGCAGGGGGAGGGTGGGCTGACCGTTGGGGCTGCCAGCAGTAGCATCAGGCCACAGGTGGAGGCCCTCTTCTCCAGCCGGTCTGAGATCACGCCTGCCAGGATTCCACCTGCAATGAAGAGGGCAGGTGTCAGGTGCTCCATCAGAAAGGAGCCCATTACCAGGGAACGAACGCCAAGAGCAGGCAGCCTTCGCGGTGGGGACTCTTCTCCCAGCTGGTCTTGCTGGGCTGCAGTCAGATTCAAGGTTATGTTGGGGGTTGGGTTTTAAGCCAACCCTGCAGCCCCTCTACCTGCCAGGGCCCAGGGAGGGAGAGGAGACCTTCCCAGAGTGGGAGGGTGCAGCACTGCTGGGTGGGGCCCCAGAGGACACAGCTCGTTCTCAGCAGTCAGGCAGCTCAGAGCAGTCAGGGTCATGGCACGCAGAGGACTGTGGAGTTCCCATTGAGGTGGAACAGCAGTGAGGGACTTACCGAAGATGCCACCCACGTCAAACAAGGTGGAGAGCTCCCCTGCTTTTTTGGCATCCAGGTGATCTGTCAAAAAGACCAGAGTGTGAGTTAATAAGGACGTGCACTTCCATAAGCGTTATGGCGAGGACGGCCTGACAGGACCCACATGTGGGATTCTGGGTCCATAAGCATGGTTTATAGCAAGGAGCAATTACCAGTTGGATTCTTTAAATAATCCAACGTGGATTCTTTAAGACAAACAAACAAAACAAAAACACACAGCTAGAAAGGATGAAAATACTCTTAGCTAAACCTGAGGGCTTTCTCTGCTCAATCTAATTGTGACCCCCACCTTTGGTTCGGAGGCTACCTGGGGGCAGCCATGATGTCAGATCAATACGAAACAGAAGGACCTGTGAAGCCTGCTACCACAGGGGGCCTCTGGCATCCCCGCATCACAGCGGTGTGCTGCAATAAGCTCCAAGTGCCCACACAACTTAGAACTGGAAAGGATGGAGGCTTCTCAGACTATAGATGAGGGAACTGAGGCCTCATGACGCCCAGTTTAGGATTCTCTCCATCAGACTTGGTGCAAGTTCAGAGCTTCAAGGTGAACTGGAGTTGGCCAGGACAGATTGAGATGTGGGAAGCGTTTGGGATTGCATTTAGACCCAGCCTTTCCTGATTCGGAGCACACAGTGAACTGTGCTTTTTTAGTCACTCAGATTGGAAATGCCAACAATTAGAGACCTCAGTCCTGAAAATGTCACCACTTTGCCATTGCAGAGGAATAAAGGAAGAGAGAAGTCACACAGCCTGTCTGGCGAGGGCTCACCTTGTCCACAATGAACACAGTTCACCTGATAAGAGGAGGTGGGGCGGCCGGCCGAGGAAGGCACCTCAGGGTACCCTGACCCTGCTAGGAGGTCTGTACAGGGTGTTCCCTCACTGTTTCCCAAAGTGTAGCCCTAGCCTCAGGCCCCTGTGGTCTCTGCACACCCTATGGTACCGCTAGGAGTATGTGGTCCCTCTCTTTCTCCTCTTGCATATCGCCTCATCCAGAGCCCGAGACTCCCCTGAGGACCCTGGTTGCTTCTTTCTTCCCCCTGCCCTCAACTTTGGGACAAGTGACCTCTGTGCTGCCACCCTGTCAGCCCACAGTTCCAACCCTCTACTCAGTGGTCCCTTCTCTCAGAAACTGCTGATCCCTTCATGTTTTTATTGAGGTCACCCATGCTGTAGGGGTGCACATCACTGTAGGACTGGAATGCTCCATCAAAAGCCTAACCAGCCACCGCTGGACTTGAGAATGCAAGAAAAACGGCTAGCCCTCCCTAAAATTAGAACCACCTCCCAGAGGCAATTTCTAGGTCAGATTATTAATGATTTATGATCTCGGGTCCCCAAGGTGGGCTCCTGCTTGCTGGCTGCTATGCTCCAAAGTGCAGTGAGGCCCACATGGCCGTCCAGAACAGGAACCCTAGGGAACTGGCAGTTGCAGCTGGGACAGAATGTGTCACCCCTTTACACACCACACAGGTGACACTTCTGGCAATAAAACTCGTGCATTTGCAGGCGCTTTCACGAATGTTTAACCACACTGTTGAAAGCACCCTGCCAGTCCCCCTGCATTCCCCCAGAAACCAGCCAGCAGAAGGCTGACCTGATTGCATTGCTGTGTGGAACTAACCACGGGTGTGTCCAGCAGCAGGTACTCACCCACGCTAGTGATGTACAGCGGGAGCCAGAAGAGGAAGGTATAGCTGACCAGCTTGGCAAACAGCAGACACAGAGAGAACTCCACCACGCCCTGAAAGAGAGCAGCCGTGTGTCCCCCAAGTGTGTCCTCCCAGGTGGACTGGAGCAACAGTTACAAGCGACTCTGTCCTATAAAGCACTGTCCCTGGTCTGGTGTAGGCACCTCCAGAGAAGTACTGGGAGCGGACACCACTGTTACGGAGTGCAGCCAGGCTGGAACGTGATGGGAAAACTGGCCACAGAGGCTTGCTCCCAGCACCTGACACCCTCTGAGATTGAAACCCGGTGTCTTTATGTCACATTAGAGTCAATAAAAATATATACTGAAGTGAGCCTCACACGACGTCATTTGGAACACTAGCTCACAAAGTTTTCTCAGGGCCAGAGCCTGGTGGGGAGTCATCTGGTTACTGAGTACTAATGGTTATTTCTTATCCGGGAGCTGAAGTGACTGCAAATGGTACAGCAACCAGAAACACACGGAGCTGACAATTGTGACTCGCGTTAGACACACGGGGTACTGCACTCTGCCAGTGAGCAAGACCCTCAGGGATGCCGAGCACACGATGCAGAGGGAACTGCAGACATGAACGAGGACATCACGGTCCAGAGCGTGGGGACTCTGCTTGTTTGTGTTTCATGTGATGTCTCCTTTTAGCAAGAGGAGGTGCTGTGAGATAACAGTTCCAGGCCCCCTCAGAACTCCCCAAACTGTACAAACAGCAGTATTCGATTTCCCTGTCATTTAAAGTAGTTAGGGCCAGCTGGTTGCATGGTGAAGGCAGCTGGATCCCACATAGCTGACTTCATGGTTTGAGTCCAGACACAGTGGCCTAAAAAACATGGCAGGTGAAAATGCATGTATGCCTAAAATCCCAAAAGGAGAATGGAGGAGAAGGAATTGTGGTGTGGCCATTCCCTCCCTGGGGGGCGGGGTGCCTTCTCACTGCCCCCCGACATTCTGTGTCTCTCTCAGGAGAGCACACACACCCTGTAACAAAAACGGGAAAAAAAAATTAAATTAAATGAGTTAGGGGGGCCCACAGGTGGCATGGTGGTTAATGCACTGAGCTCGCACATGGCCGACCACGGTTTGAGTCTCGGACCTGGCAGAGTGAAAATCACGTTGGGCACGTGTGTACATATGCCCAAAATCTTGAGAGGAAAATGGAGGAGAAGGGATTGTGGTGTGGCCATCCCCCATGGGTGTGTGTGTGTGTGTGTGTGTGTGTGATTTCTCATTTTCCCTCTCTCTGTATCTCTCCAGCAGCACACGTGCCTTATGACAAAAACCTAAATGAAACAAAACAAAAAAGAGTAAAGTGTTTACCCAACTAACATATCTGCACGAGGACATCTGCATACAATTTATCACACCCTTACATCATGCCAGCATCAAGCTTAGTGCTGGAATTCAGTGGCCTTGCTTCATCCTCAGAGCAACTAGACCGGTACACCAGGCACAGCCCCTGAGGCAGATGAACTGGAGGCCCAGGGGTCCACATGTGCCTGGGTGCCAGCTTAGCAGGCAGGGCGAGGCCAAGCCAGGCTGGGTGTCTGGAGCCTACACCGCCTATAACGCTACCACCGCGTGTATTTATGTAACTAACACACACCCTACTTTTAGCAAAAGGATTTGGGGCACCTACACAGTGAGCTAGAGCAGAAAGGGTACTGAGTGTTAAGAATGTAATTTTAAAAATAACTTTTGTTTGAAAACTGCATCTTCCACAGGCTAGCCCAGAGACCTTTCCCAGGGACCTGGGGCCCAGGCCGGGATCCAGCATTCTCCTCTGGCTAGAGGCTGGCTCCAGGGTTATGCACCACCCGCAGACCCAGCTCCTTCTTGATCTGAAGCAGCTCTCCTCAGTTGCCCTCGAGTCTCATGTGGTAGGGGGCCTCAGGCCTGTGCCCCTGCCTTTCACCATCTCATCTGTGTCTGACAGCCTGTCTGACTCTCTTGGCTCTTGTAGCATCCAGGGCTGGGCACAGCCACCACACGGCAGGGTCTCTCTTCCCTGCTCACATCTGCCCTGGCTCCTAGACTTCCTTGCCTTCTACAATCACCAGGTCAGTAAAGCATAGCTTTTCCACATCTTGGGCGGAGTCCCCCAGAGTCTGCTGAGGGAGCCTGAGAATTTAATGAAAGAAAAATCTAAGCAGCAGGATGGCTCAGCACAGTGCTACCTCTGCCCCTGTTTCAAATCGCCTTTCCTCCGCATGTTCCCAAATCCTGACCACCAGAGCTCTGGGTGTGCTTTTTCTGTCTAGCATCAGAGTCAGCTGCCCCACCACGGACTAGCACATGGGTTTTCAAATAAGCCTGAGTCCACACTCTGCCCACCCTGGGGCTTCTCCCTGCTGATCTCTGTTCCCGCCTCAGGGCCTGTGCTCCCCTCCCCTGCTCCCCACGCTCCCTGCTTACAGCACATAGGGAAATTATGCCATGGTTTGAGTCAGTGACGGCACTTTAAAGGGAAAAAAAAAAACACAATAAAACAAAAAACAGGACTGGACTCACCTAAGGCCACAGCACAGAGCAGGGAGGTGCGGGAGCCACAGGGGAGACAGGGCATGGCCTCAGCTCCCCAAACGTTGTCACTTGGGGTGCAGGCCCAGTAAGTGCAGGAAGCCCTACTGGTCTGAAATTTCTGAATTTCAAATGGGGAAAACAAATTTCAGGGGCCAGGTGGTGGTGCAGTGGTAGTGCAACTGGACCTACACGGGAAAGGTCCTAGTTTGCATCCCAGGGCCACCCTGAGTACATGATCAAGACCAGCGGAGACTGTAGGTGGACTGTGGCATGAAAACCCTGTTGGGGTTGTCTCTCTCTCCCTTTCTCTCATGGAATAAAAAAATCAACTTTATATTAAAAAATAAAAATGAGGCTGGCCCAATAGCATAAAGGTTAAGGAAGCCAGATCCCACATGGCCCAAACCAGTTAGAATCCCAGGCCTGGTGGCTTGAAAAACATATTGGACAATGTGCATGAGTGCCCAAAATCTTGACAGGATAAAGAAATGGAGGAGGGAATATGGCGGGACCACGACCCAATGGTGGGATGCCTCTACCCCGCAACCTGTGAGTGGCAATTAAAAACAAAAACAAGTTTGAAAAACATTTAAACATAGTGTGAGGCAAACGAATATCACTGCAGTCACATGCTGTCCTGAAGAACACTGTGCAGCTTCTGGTTTAAGCTATCGATTTCTAATAATCTATGGATTCTATAATCATTTCTTTTTCTTTCTCTCTCTCTCAAAGGTTTTTACCATAGGGGTGTGCACTCACTGGAGAGAGATAGAGAGACAGCAACAGAGAAAGTGAGAAATCACGTGTTTCCCCCCTCCCCCAAGAGGGGATGGTCATATCACAATTCCCTTTCTTCTAGTCTCCTGGGATTTTAGGTATCCATACATATGCTCCTGGTGTGATTTTCCAGACACCAGGTCCAGGACTCGAATCATAGTTGGTCATGTGGAAGTCTGGTACCTTAACCACCATGCTACCTGCTGTCCTCCATAAATTTCTTTTATAAACTTAATTATCAACAAACCAGAATTCATCTCATAGTAAGCACAAAAGGAGTCAAAAGGAGTCTTTTGAACCTCTCCCAACCATTTACTTACGGGAATCTTCAAGGCCCCGATGAAACTGATGGCAGCCATGCCACCCCCACTGTCGCCAGGGAGGATGACCACATGATTGGGGTGGATGGACCCCTTCCCATCAGACAGCAGTAAGCACTGCATCTCTGGGTCCTGGAGGTACATTCCATTGAAAAGAAGAAAGAAAAGGTGTTACCAACTGGTCAACTTAGTCTAACATCGCCTGATGATTCTGTTTTCTACTGCAAGTCTCAAGGACATCTTGGATCACTTCTCACTACAGTCACTACTCTATGATCACCAACATTCATGTGTTTTTATGAAACACTCTTAACACACAAATCCTTTGATGTAGAGAGTGTAGGAATCTATTTGCAAGAAATAATTTTGAAAAGTCAACAAATACTTGTATAACAAAATGAATGCCATATCATCGAGAAAATCTGGTAAATCAAAGTACATACATCCATACAGAAGATATATCTTGCAGTTGTTAAAGAAAACAACAGCAACAAAAAGCCTTTTAGGGCCAGCCTGTGGTTGGTGGTTAAGGCAGCTGAATCCCATAAGGCTAAGTGCAGTGTCCAAGTCCCAGACCCAGACCTGGTAGCTTGAAAATGTATTTGGTGGGACCAGAAGAGGGCATAATGGTTACATTGTCGAACTCCCACATGGCTGTCCTTGTTTTGAGCCCTGGATCCAGAGGCTTAAAACTCATGCTGAGTGCATACAGGTCCAAAATTCCAAGGGGAAAAAGGAGAAGGGATTGTGGTGTGGCCATCCTCCCTGCGGGGTGATTTCTCACTTTCTGTTTCTCTGTCTCTCCAGCAAGTGCATGTGCCCGATAGCAAAAATCTCTCTCTCTCTAAAAAAGAAAGAAAAAGAAAAAAGAAAAGAAAAATGTTTGGCTCATGCACATGCATATCCAAAATCTCAAAAGGAGAAATGAAGAAGGGATTGTTGTGTGATGATCATGCCCCATTGGGGGTGCTTTCTCACTTTCCCCCTCTCTCTCCAACAAGCACATATGCCCTTTGGCAAAAACTTTTTAAAAGTTTTTAATAATATAGGAAAATGCTTATAATGTATTAACAGAGCCAGATAACACATGGCCAACCAAAGTTCGAATTCTGACCCTGGTGGCTTGAAAAACACACAGGGTACATGTGCATGCATGCCTCAAATCTGATAGAACAAAGAGAGGAGGAGGAACTGCGGCATGACCACACCCCATGGGGGTGCTTTCTCTTTTCCTTCCTTCTCTCAGTCTCTCTGTCTCTCTCTGGTGAGCACACACACCTCTGGCAAAAATTTAAAAAAAGCAAATTGTATTTTCATATGATCTTGAAGAATGTTTAAATACCTACCTCTGTGACTAGTTAACTATATAATCTGTTTCTAGAAAGAAAGACATTAAAATCTAAAGTGGTTATCACTGAGTGGTGGAATTATGTGTAATTTTTATGGAAATGTCAATAAATCTTCACATAATCATGTAATTTTTAGTTCACAATGCCTCACTTAGACCTATATAAGTTAGATTCAATATACTGGAAACTTTTTAAAAAGAATTATTTATTTAATTTTATTTATTACTATTATTACTAAATTTGCTATAGGTCACATGTGCTTCCTAGAGCGAGACAGAGAGAAAGAAAGTGAGAAAGCAAGCTGCCAGGTCTGGGACTCGAACTGCAGTCAACCATGTGAGAGTCCAGTGCCTTAACCACCATGCCACCTGCTGGCTCCACAATAAAAAAATTGAAAAAAAAAGAAAAAAATGGTAAAGCATTCCATATCTGTCCCCTTAATACTTATAATTCTCTGTAAGTGCAAAACAAACTCAGAAAATGGGGTGCAGGGTGCTGCAACTATATCCAGTCTGGGTGCTGAGCCTGAGGGTGACCTTGGGGCAGCCCAGGACCCATGTCACCCAACAGCCCAGCTTCCTGGCCAGGACTCCGGCTTTGAGAGTTGCTCTTTGATGAATTTACATTTAATCTTAATGTTCTGATATCTTGAAACAAAGAGTACAAACCCCAAGTGTGACAGCCTAACCTCTTCCCAGCACAATTCCACAATGGTAAATGAAAATAGAGAACTATGACTTGAGTTTGGCAATAACCTTTTCTCTTATGAATTGAGCTAGCTGTCAAATTTAAGAGATAAAATCAGTGGTGAGACATGGGGATCGCCCGGGGTGCTTTGAGGAGTCCAATGCCTGGGCTGTGTCCTGTCCCAGGCGTTGGGCTCCTCAACATGGAGGACAAGAGACCACTGAGACGGCAACTAATGACCAAGACAATCACTGATCCCACAAAGACCCGAAGAGGTCCGCCATGTGCTGCCAGAGCCTCTTTGTCCTGTTTGCTTCCTCCGTGCTTTCTCTACGAGGCTCTTCATGAAGGCACATAATGGGACTTCACCATGTGTCTGAAAAGCGGTGGAGGTCACCGATGGGTGACACCCCACTCGGACCCCAGTGGATCTGAATGGAGTCATTCTGGGAAAGGGGAGCCCCTGCCTCTGACCCAACAGCAAGGGCAAAGGACACCAAGCGAGGAGGGCCAGCGCCTGCCTGGCCACGTCCACATCACAGTCACCCTAAAACAAGACCTGCGGGGCCTGAATATGCAAGTGGCTTTTTGGTAGCATTTAGTAAATAGATTTTCATAGCAGAGATGGAAAAGAGAGAGGGATGCCGTACCCAGAAACCAGGGCTAGCTGAACGGGTCAGGACCTACACCACAATGAAGGGCCTGCAGGACTGATTGAGAGCAAAAGGTGAGCCTTCAATACCACCAGAGAGGAATTGTTGCCATTTGGACACTGATTAAGATGTGATTTTTTAAAAATGTAAACTCAGAAGTGAGTAGAGAGTTTAAAGTGTTTTAGTTGAATTAATCATTACCTATACCCCAAAATCTAAGGACCGGGATGCATTCATCATTTTTGTCTCTTCCAATATTTCAATCACCACAAACAAATTTCCCCAAGTAAAAAGAAGTCACAAGTATAATAATCCTTTTAAGTTATTTGATTTAAAAAGAAAAAAATGGCTATAATTTCAATGACTAAGACAGATTCTAAAATGCCCCTTGCAGCTCGGCGTGGTGAGCTAAGCAGAAGTGATGAGGGAAACTTCTAGAAGTAACCGAAAGGGAAGGGTAGGGTACAGGCCAGGGGCTGGGGAATACTGCTGGGTTACACTGTGGCCTCCCCACTACTGCAGGTGACAAGACAGAGCCCGTAGCACTTCTGTGCCTTGATCTTCTCATCTGTAAAACGGTGGTGGGTAGAGGCTGGCGCTGTTATCTGCTCCCTTCTCTTTTCTAGATCCCATTTCGTAAATTCTCTGTGTGCCCTTGTATGCTAGCCAGTGTGCGCTTTGTTATCCTGATGTGCTTCTTCCCTGGGCACCTGCCACTCTCACCCACTTCCTTCCCAGGTCTGCTCCCAGGCTCGAACCAGCACCCACTCATCCCGTCTTCCTGGCATCAGTGCCCTCTGATAGATTCTCCAGACCTGGAACAACGCCTGAAGCTGAATGCTGCCACACAAGTGTTGAATGAAAGAACTGCTTCTGGCAAGTTTGTTTCCTATCCAAAGGAAGCCAGGTAGAGCAAACTCAAAGTTAACTGAAGAAATACGATGGGACCCAATTTGTTTAAGACTCTGGATGTTTGGGACATGTGCCACTGAGGCAGAGGGACAGACGCCCATGTGGCTCTGAGGAGTTTCCTGCAGTGCTGACATCCTACAGTTAAGTGGAGTCACATACAACTTACCAGAGGCCGGTTCTTTTCGCTGTTTAAGATTTGCTTCTGGAGTCTAAATCTGTTTGTACCATTCTCATAGCCTTTTGAATGCTGGGAGAAAAAAATTTAATTAGAACCATTACTGTATCGGTAGCCTGAAATGGACTCTAACTTTACTGTAGCAAGGATACTTTGTATATCTTTATGAAAAAGCTATTGAGAGAGAAAGTAGGAAAAATGATTAAAATGAAACAAAGGGCTCATCAGTTTAATCTCAAGGCTGCAGACCGTCAGGTAATATTGGGTCCTTGGAAAAGCTATGACGTAGTTTTCAGTTTTTCTATGCAAAAATGCATCATGACTTTTCTGACACCCCCATAGAATATGAAAATCAAATCCTTTCTTGAGGAAGAAGCCAAGCCCAGGTGCAAATGAAATATACAATTGCTGACTAAGGCAGCTTAACTTTCCTTACTGGCTTTGCCTTTTTTTTTTTTTTTGGTTTTGAAATGAAAAAGCCTTTAGAAACAAGCCAGGTTTTGATTTTCTTTAATAAGAGAGGAACCGAGGCCCTTCCTGGGTCAGCCCATCAGTCTGGAAGGGGGAAGACACCCTCTGCACAGAGGGACAGTGTAGTTTGCTCAACACCATAGAAGACACACCCTCCATCAGGAGCCAGGGAGCGTGGAATGATGTGCTGGTTGGCTCCGAAACGAAATCGTTCCAAAGGTTATCCCCCGTCACCACGCAGAGGACACGAAGGGTTTCCTGGGCACTAACGTAACAGCACCGCTTCCTAGTCAGTATTTCTAAAGGGCCCTGTGTACATGGGAACCCCTCTAAAGATAATTAATGGTGTCAAAATAATTATTGAAATTCTCTGCTAAAATGCCATTGTACATTGTATTTTCATTACAAAGCAGTCTACATGAAATTAACTCTAAAATAAGGAATTATTCTATACTCAAAGAGAAGTTATTTATTCACTCTAGACTAAATCATAACAAAAGACTTTTTCTAAGACTTGGAGAAGCCTGGGCAATTTAGATATCTGGCACTAGTTCTGGATCAGTTTGAGGGAAAAACCCACCAGGCTTGGAAGATACTAATAAGACCCACCACTGAAGATCTATGGGGTACCCCAAAGGTCCAGAAACACAGGAAATCAGCACATTTAATAAACTCTGCTCAGATTAATGGATGGATCCACTCCTTTCCGTTAGAAGCATCTCCCCAACAAGGTATCTGAAGGTTAATAAAAAGCTGTTGGGCATATTATTTGACAATATGGCAATGTGCCTTTTAAACATTAAGTGTTTTGTGTTCAGAAGAGCTTGGTGCCATGGGGACCCAGGCAAAGACAGACGGCAGTGCCACTGTCTCCTTCGACCCAGCACTCAGGCACATGGCACTATGCACCGTGCCGGTGTTAGCCAAACCCTCCTTACAGGTCAACAGAGCCCCCACTTTGCAGCCAGGAACATAGGTGCTCGAGGCAAAGCCCGTCTTAGTAACACATTGGCAGCTTAGTGTGGTCAGCTAAGAAGAATAATGTAAGAAACTTCTAGGAAGTAGCAAAAAGGTGGGGGCCTGCCTTCCCTTTCCTCACACTCCTTCATTCTGGCTGTAATCCAGATGTAACGGCTAGAGCTGTAGCAGCCCTCTAGGCCAGCCATTCATTCATTCAACGTTTGTTCAACAATTAATTATTAAGTATCTAGCATGGGCCAGGCACTGTTCTAATTGCTTGGGTTAGATAGCTTGAGCATGAAAACCATGCAGCGGGCTAGAGCAGGAAGACAGGAAGAGCCTGGGTCCCTGACACAGAGATCCCTCCACCCTGGGCTGGGGACCTCTAGATTTCTCCGACATAACAGAAAATACATTTCCATCTCATTTTAGCCACAGCTTGTGGTTTTCCTCTTGCTTGCTGCTGACCCTAACCCCTATTGATATGGAACCAAAAGGCATTAAATTTGGCAAAACCTCTAATACTGGTCCTAACTTAGGGCCCAGAATAGATATCCTAAATCTAAGTAATCTAGAGCTCAAAAACAAAGCAAAAGAATAAATTCCCATAGCTGTTCACCAGTAGAAGGTAGAAGTATAGACATGCTTCATTAGCATCCTCAGACTTGAGGCATATTTGAAAGAACTAAATACTCTCCATCTCATATTTCTTCATTGTGATTCATTTTAAACAAAAGGTAATTGGAAAAATAAATTCTGGATCCGATCAAGGTTTCTAGTTTACAGGAAACACAGGGGACAGCAGAACACGTTCAACACCCTCCAGGGACGTGGTTGGCAAAGCTCCAAATGGCAACTCTACAAGATGAAGGACTCATTTTCTCCACAAAACCAATTCAAAGGAGGAAAACAGCCAACAAATGTGGAGTCCTGCAACTTAAATGAGGCTTGAAGACATATTAACCAAACGCACAGGGCAGACCTTGTCTGGGTCCTGCTTAAACACAATGCAAAACCCTATGAGATAATCAGGAGATCTGAATACTGATTGGACGTATGATCACAGAGAGGATTATGGGTTCTAAAATTATATAATAGCACTATTGAGACATAATGCACAGCCCATATTATTTACTCATTTAAAGTCCACAGTTCAGAGGTTTTAGTTGACTGAGCTGTGTGGTCATCTCAATACTCAGTTCAAGAACATTCTCATCACTCCGTGGTCATTGGTAGTCACTCCTCCTCCCTCCCACACCTACCTATTGCCCTTGGAGACCACTGAAAAAATAGAGAGCTAACTTCTGTCTCTCGAGATTTGCCTGCTTTGGGTTTTGAAAGGAAAAAGCTTTCAGAAACAAGCCAGGTTTTGATTCACGTGAATGGAATCATGTACTATGTGATCTTTTGTGATGGGCTTCTTTCACTGAGCATGTTTCTGAGGTTCACACATACCGTAGTACATTACCATACTTAATTCCTTTTGGTTGCCAAACAACATTCTGTCGTCTGATATGCCATATTTTATGTATCTATTCACCAGTTGATAAATATTATGTTGTTTCTATGTTTTGGCTATTATGAATCACGTCATTATGAACACTTGTGTCCAGGCTTTTGTGTGGACATGTTTTCATTTCCCTTTGATGTGTAGCTAGGAGTGGAGAAGCTATGTCATATGGCAGTTCTGTGCTTAACCTTCTGAGGAGCTGCCACACTGTTTTCCAAAGCAGATCTACCATTTTGGCAGTATATAGGGTTTTATTACTCCACACTGCTTTCAACACTTACCTGTCATTTTTATTGTAGCCATCCTAGTGGGTATGCAGTACTAGCTCATTGTGGGTTTGATTATGTTTCTCTGATGACTAGTGACATTGAGCAATGCTTCATGTAATCATTGGCCATTTATACATCTTCTTTGGAGAAATGCTGATTTAAATCCTTTGTCCATGTTTCAACTGGGTTGTCTTTTTATTACTGAGTTCTAAATGTTTTTTTATTTACCCTAGATACCAATCCCTTAACAAGTCTGTGAACTGCAAAAAATTTTTTCCATTCTGTGAATTGTTTTTTCACTTTCTTGATGGTGTCCTTTGAAGCACAAAAGTTTAAAATTCTGATGAAGTCCAGTTTATCTATTTTTCTTCCGTTCCTTGTGCTTTTGGTCCCTTCTAAGAAGGCCTTGCCTAACCCAAAGACATGAAGATTTGTTCCTACCATTCAAGTTTTACAGTTTTAGCACCTATATTTAGGACTGATACACTTTAATTTTTCTGCATGTTAGGAGGAAGAATCTAAGTTCACTCTTTGCATTTGGATATCTCATTATTATAGCACCTTGCATCTAGACTGTCCTTTACCCACTGAATGGT
The DNA here is from genome assembly GCA_026018925.1 of Tupaia tana. Lineage (NCBI taxonomy): Eukaryota > Metazoa > Chordata > Mammalia > Scandentia > Tupaiidae > Tupaia > Tupaia tana. Next base: position 136,777,284 of record JAKSZU010000001.1, read on the forward strand.
CTTGGCACTCCAGTCAAAACCTGATTAGCCAGGACTGGCACTGTAGCCTAGTGGTTAAAGGAACCAGATCCCACATGGTCAACTGAATGATTTGAATCCGGGCCTTGGCAGCTTGAAAAACACACCAAGCATGTGCACATGAGTGCCCCAAATCCTGACAGAATGGAGAAATGGAGGAGAAGGGACTGCAGTGTGACCATGCTTGACTGGGAGGGTACTCTCTTTCTTTTTGTCTTTCCCTTGCAATAAATACACCCTGTGGCAGATTTGAAAAACAACAACGGGGGTGGGGGTGAGGGAAAAAAATTAGCTGACCCAAAAAATGTGAGGGTTATTTCTGGACTTTCAATTTATTCCATTGATCTTTATGTCTGTTCTTATGGTAGGACCACACAGTCTCCATCACTAGCTTTGTCATTTTTGAAACTGGAGTTTGTCTTTCAACTCTGCTCTTTTTCAAGATTGTTTCAGATATTCTGGATCCCTTGAATTTCCACATGAACTTTAGGATCAGTTTGTCAATTTCTGCCAAGAAGCTGGAGTTTTGTTACAGATTACACTCAATCTGTAGATCCACTTGGGAACACTGTCATCTTAACATATCCTCTAATCCATGAGCATAGGATCTTTTCATTCATTTAAGTCTTTAATTTCTTTCAACAATATTTTGTAGTTTTCTATGTATAAATCTCATACTTCCTTGGTTAGATTGGTTTTAATTATTTTATTTATTTATTTATTTATTTTTTGAGAAGTTTTTTCTCACTATAGGGCGTGTGCGCTCACCAGACAGACAGAGAGAGACATAGAGACAGAAAGTGAGAAATCACCCCCCAGGGGGGATGGTCACGCCACAATCCCTTCTCCTCCATTCTCCTCTCGGGATCTTGGGCACGCATGCACATGCACCCGGTGTGAGTTCTAAGCCACTGGGTCCGGGACGTGAACCGCGGTCGACTACGTGGGAGTCCAGCGACATAGCCATTACACTAACTGCTGGTTCCCTTATTTTATTGTTTTTGATGGCTATTGTAAATGAAACTTTCCTCAATTTCATTTTTGGATTGTTCATTGCTAGTACACAGAAATACAACTGAATTCTATATACAAATCTTGTACCCTACAACCTTGCTAACTTGTTGATTTGCTCTCATACTTTGGGTATGAGGTAAAATTTTCTGTATACAAGATCATGCCACCAGCAAACAGAGGAAGCTTTACTTCTTATATAATCTGCATGCCCTTTATTTCATTTTCTCAGCTTAACTGACCTGGCTAAAACTTCCAATAGAATGGTAAATAGAAGTAGCAAGAGTAGGCATCTCTGTCTCATTTCTGATCTTAGAGGGAAGGCATCCAGCATCAGGGATGATGTTTGGTGTGGTTTTTAGTAGATACCCTTTATCAGGTTAAAAAAGTTTCCTTCTATTAGTTTGTTGAATATTTTAACATGAAGAGGGGTTGGATTTTGTCAGCGCTTGTTCTGCTTCTATTGAGATGATAATTTTTTAATCTTATCATATGGTATGGTATATTAATTAATTTTCAGATGTTAAGCCAATTATGTATTCCTAAAATAAATCCCATTTGATTATGGTATATAATCCTTTTTGTATATTGTTATATAAGGCTTGTCAGTATTCTGTTGAGGAGTTTGCATCTATATATTTTTTCTTTTCTTTTCTTTTTTTTAAGGTTTTGCCATAGGGTGTGAGTATTAGCCAAAGAGAAAGAGAGAGAGAGAGAGAAAGAGAGAGAGTGAGAAATCACTTCCTGGGTGGGATGGCCATGCTGCAATCGCTTTTCTTCCATTGTCCTCTCAGAATTTTGGGTACATGTGCACATGCGATTGGTATGATTTTTTAAAATTTTTATTTAATTTTATTTATTCATTCATTTATTTAAATTTGACCAGAGAGACACAAAGAGGGGGAGAGAGGGATAGTGAGAAAGCAAGCCACCAGGTCTAGGACTCAAATCTTGGTCAGCCATATAGGAGTGTCTAGCACCTTAACCACCACACCACCTGCTGGTCCCCTACGATTGGTATGATTTTTAAGTCACCAGGTCTAGGACTCAAACTGTGGGGGGCCATGTGGGAACTCAATGCTTTAACCAACATGTCACCTGCTGGTGCCACATCCATATTCTTAAGAGAATTGTTGTAAAAAAGAAAATTGTTGTACAATTTTCCCGTGATACCTTTTTTTCTCTTTTGTTATCAGGATAGTATCTCATAGAATGAGTTGGGTATTATTCTCTCTACTTTATTTTTTTAAAGAATGATTTGTTTTTTAATTCCATTTGTTATTTTTTAATTTGACCAGAGAGAGAGAGAGAGAGAGAGAGAGAGAGAGAGAAAGCCAGAGAGAGAGAGAGAAAGCCAGAGAGAGGGAGAGAGAGAGAGAGAGAAAGCCAGAAAGCAAGCCACCTGGTCCGGGATTCAATCCATGGTCAGCCATGTGGGAATCCAGCACCCCAACCACCATACCACCTGCCAGCCCCAGTATTCTCCCCACTTTTAATTTTTGGAAAAGTTTGTGAATAATTAGTGTTAACTCTTCATTAAATGTTTGACTGAATCTACCACGGAGGCCATCAGGTCCTGGGCTTTTCTTTGTATACAGTTTTTAAATTAACAATTCAGTTTTCCTTATTTGTTTTAGGTGTATTAAGATTTTCTATATCTTTTTGAGTCAGTTTTGGTGGTTTCTATCCTTGTAGAAATTTCTCCATTTATCTAGAGTTATCTAATGTCTTGGCATACAAGTTGTTCATACAAGTTTCATCATAATCTGTTTACTCCTGCATGCATGCTGGTAGCAGTGTCCCCTCTATTATTCCTGATTTGGGAAATTTGAGTCTTGCCTTTTATTCTTTTATAGCCAGTCTAGCTATGGAATCATCAATTTTGTTGATCTTTTCCAAGAATCAACTTTTGGTTTCATTGATTTTTTTCTGCTGTTTATCTATCCTCTGTCAGTTTTCAGGTGTGATAATGGTATAGTTATTTATTTATTTATTTATTTATTTATTTACTTAGTATAAAGGAGTCCTTACACTTTAGAATTATACACTAAAGTTGTCAGTGACAAAATAATATTACGACTGGTATTTGCTTACAAACCAGCAGGAGGTAGGAGGAGACAGTATAGAGGGGCGATGGAGTAGGACTGGCTAGGGGTTAGCAAATTGGGTGATGCATACATAGGTGTTCACAATACTATCATTTTTATCTTTTCACAGATTTTTAAAATTTCCATAACAAACTTCACGATTATCAAAAAAGTAAGAACTTTATCCTAAAATAGCACTTCCCAGTGAGAACTTCCTAGAACATGACTCTGCCTAGGACAAGTCAGCAAACCTGAAATGTCCTCCCAGTGCATTTCTCTTTGCACAAAAGCTTGCACTATGATCTGATACGGTACGTAAGGACAGCAGCAAATGGAGACTGGCCAGTCTGGCCCTCAGCTGCCTCCTGAGGCCCTCTGCACGGTCTCTCCAGCACTCTCCTCTAATTCAGAAATGCTCCTATTGGGAAGAGGACTGGGGGACTTTGTGCAGAAGCTGATGGAAGGTCTCAAGAGGTCAGGCCAACCTGCCCCGTATGCCCACCCCCAAGGGGAGGAAAGATGAAGAGGAGCTGTTTCCTTGGACCTCTTTGTCCCCTACCCTGTATCCCTGGGCACATCTGTACACTGTGGGATTTTAATGAACTGTTCAGTGGGAATTTGAACAGAGGAACATAAAACACAGGCTTAGCCCCAAATTCATACACGCATGTACAGGAACAATACCTTATGCTTAAATGTGCTCTCTCATACTCCTAAAAGCTGTGCAGAAGGAAGAGGCCCTCTCCAGAGCCCTACCATGCCTGTCACCTACCCCTCGGCTCAGCCACACTGGGCAAGAGAAGTCCTTCTCTGAGGTGCTCCAAGGTGGATGGGACTCCCAAGGCTGGGCAGCCCATGCAGCTCCTAGCTAGTCACACTAAACTTAAAACCCACTGATGTGAGGTTGACTCTAGGTCTGGTGGTGATAGGTGCTGGATCCTATATGGCCAGTCACGTGGTTCAAATCCCTAGTGGCATAAAAAAAAATTTCTTGTATGTGTTTGCTCATGTCCTAAATCCCAGCAGGATTGAGAAACAGAGGAAAAGGGACTGTGGCATAATCATGCCCCACTGGGAGGGTGCTTTCTCCCTCTTACTCTCCCTGTCTCTTTCATCTCTCTCTGGCAAGCACACATGTCCTCTGGCAACATTTAAAAAAAATAGAAAATAAAATGCCATTGATCTGTACCATAATGAAAATTGAAACTCATGACAGAAAAATGCCTTTGGAAACATTTTAAAATGTCAACTACTGTTCTTAAACAAAATCTTAATGATGCTTAACCTTCCTGAAGGCAGTGGTTTGAAAATTAGTTTTGTTTCCTTACTTTTGTTTGTTTAGCAGAACTCCAGAAGCATGCTTTCAAACAAATTGCACTCCAAAGCAGAGTGTATTAGAAAGGGGAGAGGAGAGAACTCTGGCTCCCTCTCTTGCACACGCCAGGCACTGCTCCAGGAGTGGATTCAGGCAGATCTGGGTGCAGACCCAGATGAGACCCCGGCCCACCTGGCTCCTACACTGCAGTGTGGAAAGGGATCTAAACAGGCACAGAGGACCTGAGCCCAAGTGCGACTAAAGCCGCCAGGCTGTGAGGAGGCCACGACCCGCTGAGGTGAAGTGTGAGGATGACATTCTAGAGCAGCTGCTGAGCCACAGCTCAGGAGAGATGTGGTGGCAACTGGGCCAGGGTGGTGGCTGAGGAGCCGATGAGGTTCTACTCTGCACACTCACCAACCACATCAAGGCAAAATCCGGGGTGCCAACCACATCAAGGCAAAATCTGGGGTGCTGGACAGGAGCGGAGGGCAGGAGGAGCCACGCCGGCTCTCACAGGTCTGGCCTGTCCCTGTGGTGCACAGAGGCTTGCTGGCTGAGAGGGAAACACCGGGGAACTAGTGCATTCACAGGATAAAATTCTACTCTGCTCGTGGAGGTCTCAGAAGATACCAGACACTCCATGGGAAGGCCAAGTGGGCAGTGGGATCTATGGCTGTGGAGCCCTTGGGAGAGGGCTGTGCTGGAGACACCATGGGGACGTGATCGCATGGCAGGAGAGGTGCTGAAGACCACGCCTGGGCAACCTCTCCTACAGGAAAGGACAGACGAGGCAAGGAGAGGCCAAGGAGTGGGTAGGAGGCACCCTGTATTTGGGGGTCTGGCAGAGAAGGGATTCAACAAAGCACCCTGCACAGCCACAACTAGCACGTGACAAGAAAACCAGGACAGAGTGGGGACCAGAGCCCAAAGAAGAGTGTTTTACAGAGGGAGGAAGGAATGTCAAATGCTGGTGACAGGTTGTAGGGCTGAGCATGCTGCACAGCCTAACGATGTTGCAGCAGAGGCAGGGAGGCCCAAGGAGAGGCGGGTCACCAGATGAGTGCAGACAGGGAATGGGGGTCTGCCTCAGGCAGACTCTGGGGTGAGAGGGACTCTTTTAAGATGGTGATCAACCCTACACATTGCCCACCGGGGTGGCAGAGGGTGGCTGCAGGCCAGGTGGGGCAGGAGCAGTGGCTCCAGGAGACACAAGGCACCGCAGAGGCTGACGGGGGCTCCTGACAAGGATAATGTCAGCACCCTCAAGCACAGGGGCACTCGCTGGCTGAGTGCGAGCACAGGCAGACGAGAGGGTCAGCATACCATGACACTGACGGGGTGCACAGGCAGTGGAGGTGACATCAATCAGCTCACCTGCACATCTTTCCCTAGGCCCACCGAGGCCACCCAGAGAAGACCAGGAGGTTCCGCTCCTGGGGAGACTTGGCCAGGTGGCCTGACCTCTGGTCACCCCCATTGTCCAAGTGCTGACCCTGGACTGCACCAAACTTCTTGTCTGGGTATTAGATAATAAGGGATTACCCACCCTTTCCTAGAACTGCTAGTATGTGAGGGTTGGACCTGTGGCCCCATTTCCTTTGTTTCCCACTGACCCCACACAGAAGGATCAGGCTGGGGAGTCACTCTAACACGCAGCAAGCATCACACTAATACAGAAGACAAAAAAGGCCAGGAGAGCAGGGCTTACCGTGGGCAGGGTGGAGGAGCACTTGATGTCCTTCGGGTCTGAAACAGCAAACATGCAACAATGTGAGTGCAATGCTCAACACTCCCACCCACATGGCGGGTGAAATCAACATAATGGGACCCCTCAAATCTAAAGGTCAAATGCGTGTCATGAGGACTAGGGGTAGTAGCACCATGTCCTACCTGGCATTCACACTAAGTGTGTGGGTTTAGCTTCCCTTGCCACCAAAACAAATAAATGGAAACTGAGTTGATGGAGATGTTAATTTGCTTTTTACTGCCTATATGCCTCCCACGACATCATGTTGTATGCATTAAATAAACACAAAACTAATCTATTTTTTTGTTGCCAGAGGGTGCGTGTGCTTGTCAGAGAGAGACAATGAGAGAAAGAGGGAAATAGCAGCCTCAGCTGGGTGTGGTGAGGTCACACCACAGTCCCTCCTCCTCCATGTCTCCAGCCTGTTGGGATTTGGGCATGCATGCACCTGTGCCCCATGTATTTTTCAAGCTGCTGGGGCTAGGATTAGAACTGTGATCTGCCACATGGGCTCTAGTTCCCTTATCTACTAGGACACTAGACCAGGTCCAACAACATTTACTTTAAAAAGAAACAAGGTACTACCTTATACTTTTACTAAATTAGCATGAGTTTAAGAAAAAAGACTTAATTAACCCAGGCTGCACACCTGGTGGGGTGAGGACAGTGCTCAGCCATCCCCGCATGGCCCACACGGCCCTCCCTTCCAACTGCCAGCCTGTGTGTCTAAGGCTACAGCAGAGCACTGTCAACAAATGTAAGAAGGAACATGAACACTGCTTTGACAATGGAGAATGTGCACTACGTGGTAAATAAACACAAGCAGCACAGGAGTCTACTGTGTTGACTGTGTTGACAGGCCATGTGGTATACATTTAAAAGAAAAGTATGGAAGGAAATACACAAATATGAAAAGTGCATCAGAAGGGTGAGGTTAGTATAACCTTTGCAATTCATTAGAAATAAAAGCTAGTGGCGGGCCAGCACCATCGTAGCCATTGAGCACTGCACAGGGAGCTGACTTCACATGTCCAGCTAAGGGTCAAATCCTGACCCCAGCAGGCGTGCATTGGTGTGCATGTGTGCACAAAATCCTGCTGGGATGGAAAAATGAAGGAGAAGGGGTAAGGGCTTGACCATGCCCCTTTGGGGAATGGTTTCTGTCTCTTTTTTCTCTCTCTGGTGAGCTCAGATGCTCTCTAGTACCAAAAAAAAAAAAAAAAAAAAAAAAAAAAAAAAAAAAAAATTCCTAGTGGAGACAAAATGTGTATCTTGATGTAGAACAACATGTCTTTACGTAGATGCATGGAAGGGAGGAGAAGTGGACAGAACACCAGAGCTGGGCTTCTCATTACTTCAGCCTGTGACTGAGAAGCGTGGAGCCAACAGTGAGGCTTGGAGCCCCTGGCGCTGGCAGAAATGAACCTCAGTGGTGTCTTCAGGCTCCGAAAGGCAAGCTGCCTCTCCTCCCCACCACCCAGAGCATGAGTCTTTTGATCACCTTTGAGAAAACAGTTCACTGCCTGGAAACACACTGAGCTGCAGGCTTCACGTGTCCCTCCTGCATGACACAGGATGGCTGTAGAGGGAGCATGTACATGCCAAGCACACATGAGCCATGCACAAGCCTGCCAAGTTGAGATCCCCCTCCATGCCATACGCAAGGTAGGTGGGCACCCAGAGCCCACAGCCATGCTTCACAGGGTTTTGCCACCTTTTCTAGGCGTGGCCCATAAGCTGAGGCCACTGACCAGGGGCATGTGGTGGGTGCCCTGGGAGGGCTCGGTGGTCTACCTGCGAGGTGTGTCACACCAGCCAGCTCACCTGCCTGTCTCTGTCAGGCTGTGACGGCCCCAGGGGTGAGCCAGGGTGCTCATGCTTCATGAGGCTTGGCCAGGCCCCATTGTGTGGCTCTTCTTTGGCTTCTACCTCAAAGGACATGTGCACACGTGACCTGCAGCTAGGACATGTCTGAGGGGGCTTCAGAGTGTAGACCCAGAGAGGCTGAGAATGTGGGGGCGGGGCGGTGGGCACCGCATCCTGTGGACCTAGCCCTGGGTGGGAGGGGGGAGTGAAGGAGCAAGAAAGTCTGCCCTCTGCTGGTGGCAAGATCAGGGGCACCAGAGGCCTCAGTGCCTGCCCACAGCCATGATTAGGGCCAGGAGCCCTAGGAGACTGTCCTCCTGTGGGTGCTCGCTCTGAGACCAGAGTTGCTTGTCATGTCCTACAGCCTGTGCTCATCACTGCACAGCAACCTCCAGTCACAGAGGGGGCATCACACTGGGCAGGAGGCTCTGGTGGCTTAATTTTGCTCTACTAGAGATGACAGCAAGTGGCCCTCCTGGAGGGGTCAGGCAGACTGGGGGACAGGGACATCTGGTCATTGCATCTGCCCTGGGCAGACCAGAGACCTCAGTAACAAGAGTCCCCTGAGTGAGGAGACAGAAAGGGGGGTGTGGAGCCTAGAAACCAGGTGCTCGCTACTCACAGAGATGAGCATCGACAGTGGATGCCTGGGGTTGCCCGTAGGGATAAGGCATCTCCACCAGGCCTGGAGGGGTGGCCTCCAGAGGCAAAACAGGCAGGTCAGTAGCTGAGAGTCCTTATCAAAGTGGTGAATGTGGAGAGGGGAGCCCCTCAGTCACAATCCAAGAGGTGATGGAGGGTCTGGAGGGTCTCCCTGAAGGTCTGGGCTCCTCAAATAGTGGGACAAACCTGAGCAGAGGCCCTTGTGGGCATCTGGGCTATGGTGCGGGGTGTGTGTGGGGGCGTGGGACAGGTGTGAAGAATCAGGAGGTTTCCTGAAATCTGTGCACCGGTGATGGGGAGGCCCCAGCCTGGCCAACCTCCTCTGGGGCCCTGGGGGTGCCTCATCAGGGACTCAAGTCCTAGGCAGGAGCAGAAGGACCAAGAACCCAGGGAGGACGTCTATCTCGTGTCCCATAGGTGCTTGGGGAGCAGGCAGGAGGGCAGGGGAGAACGTGGGAGCTGAGGACCAGAGTATCTGGGCTGGGCTGAGGTGTAATGTGATGGACTGTGGCTGGGACAGTGGCCCATGAGGGCTGGGAGTCGTGTCACCAAGGACCAGTGGGCTATGTGCCAATCTAATCAGGAGGAAACCGGATGGTAAAGGCTCAGACGAGACAGAATGACAGCACTGAGAAGGTGCTGACGGCAGCGTTTCTCAAACCTGAGTGGTGCTCAGCTGCTCTGGAGGGACAGAGTGCTCACAGTCTCCAGGAAAGGTTCCTGGAACCTGGGTTTGAGAAACGCTAAGAAAGGTTTAAACAACTATTGGAGAAAAATACATGTAAATACGTTTTCTCTCTTTAAGAGAAAACAAGATTTACAATTGACAAATTTTGCTTTTTAAAATAATTATATAATTTTTAAAACTTAATTAAACTCACAAGAACAGAGCCCTAGGACCCAAGGTGTTCATGGCTGAAATCAGGAAGGTCTGCATGGGTGAGCTGGCACAGTAGGCCACGTGCCAGCTCTGGCCTGAGGAAGACTCTGCACACCCTAGAGGAGTCCCTCTGCTTTGGGCAGGTGAGGAATGCCCAATGCCTAGCACTGGGATTCAGTGTGGGGTAGCCATCCCTGCCCACTGTGGACACAGTCCAGTGTGACCCAGGAAGGACAATCAGCACAGAGCAGGGCTTGCTGATCCTTAGGAGAGTCTGGAGGGTGGCCTTGAGGCCGAGGCAGGGAGTAAAGCCAACCTGATATTTTAACAAGGAGGGTGAATGTGACCTCAGAAGTCTGTCCTACACCAAGTGGAGGCACCCAGCATCAGGGGGCTGCATAGGGACATCTGCGGCCAGATGGAAGGCAGACAGACCAAGCTAGAAGGCACCTGGAGCCTCGAGCCAGCCCTGGGGACAGCCTCTGCAGGAGGAGGGCGGGGGCGGGAGCAGGAGCAGGGTGGGCGCTCTGGGTCCGGAGGGAGATGAGTGTCCTGTGAGAGGCGAGTGAGAGAGAGGACTGGGAAGTGGCTAGTGAGACAACTGGGGTGACCAAGGGTCTGCTGGGGACTGGCATGAACCAGCGACCTCATGCCCAGAGCCATGGATGATGCAGAAGGACAAGGTGAGGTGTGGAAGGGGATGGAAGGAGGAGTGGTGAGAAGGAATTTCTTTTTCTTTTTTGGAGAGGTTTTCGCTATAGGGCGCATGCGCTCGCCAGACAGACAGAGAGAGACATAGAGACAGAAAGCGAGAAATCACCCCCCAGGGGGGATGATCACGCCACAATCCCTTCTCCTCCATTCTCCTCTCAGGATCTTGGGCACACACGCACACGCGCCCGGCGTGAGTTGTAAGCCACCGGGTCCAGAACGCGAACCGCGGTCGACTACGTGGGAGTCCAGCGACATAGCCATTACGCTAACTGCTGGTTCCCAGAAGGAATTTCTGATGCTGCTGTGAATAGGAACAGTGAGTAGTGAGGATCTTGTATAATCTTAAATATATCTGTATATTTTGCTAGCCAAATACTATTTATCAGGAATGATGATAGGCTAATACTATGTGTAAGAAAAACCACAAGTGAGACCACAAAAAAAGGAATAGAAAACAACAGTTGGGCCTCCCTCTGGGCGCCCCAGGAGTCCTTGAGACTTTCCGTGGGCACGGTGAGTGCCTTTCCTCACAGAGCTGCAAACCTGACCGTACAGAGCAAGCTCTGAGGGGTCACCTGACCCCTGAGTGAGTAAACGTCCTGGGGAACCAAGGTACCCACCTCCCTGACCCAGAGGAGGGCGAGGGGAGGGAAACAGTACCCAAGGGCCATACCAGTAACCAGCAGGGCAGGGAGGGCTCCGCTCCCACCGTCAGAAGCCACCCAAGTGGTGGCTCTGATTTTGTTACAAAAGCCTGCACAGAGCCTGGTGGTTCTTGGAAGCCCTGTCCTGATTGGGGACCACGCCCCATGCTTAATCACTGAGCTGAGTGGACACAGGGCTAAGGTCCCGGATGGCAAACCGGTTTATTGCCAGCTGCCACGTATGGCATTTGTCATCATCATTCTTCCTCCCCCAGACCCAACCCCATATCATTGAGGAAGAGAATAAAAGAGAGTGGACTCTGAACCTGGGCAGGATGTACCCGGGGGGGCCCAAGCGCCAGCAAAGAGGAGCACATTGTTCTCCGGGAGACTGGTGTGTAAAGAACACCTGGGGAGGCAGAAGGGCCAGGCTCCCGGTGCCAGGAACCAGCAGAGGAAAAGAGCCCATTCTCCTAGCGCACCTCCCAACCTCCCGGGGAAAACGGAAACCGAGCCCTCTCTTAGGCCACGTGTACTTACGTTCAATGAGAAAGAGAAAGCACACTATCCCCATGGCTGCCACGATGGCCCCAGGCACGATGAAGGACAGGCCCCAGCATGTGGACACCCAGTAGCCAGCAATCAAGGAGCCCAAGATGTTGCCCACGGAGGTGTGGGAATTCCAGAGCCCCATGATCAGACCTCGCCTGCGATACAGCAAAGCACAAGATGGTAAATGGTGCTGAGAAGCCTAGATGAGAATGTTTCTTGTAAAGGTTTTTGCTATGGGGTGCCTGTGCTTGCCAGAGAGACAGAGAGAGACAGAGAGAGAGACCCGAGGGGTACGGCCATGCTAAAATCCCTTCTCCTCCATTCTCCTTTTGGGATTTTGGCACACATGCCCAGCGTGATTTTCAAACCTCCAGGTGTGGGATTCAAACCGATGTCAGCCATGGGGGAGTCCAGTGCCTTAGATGAGAATCTTAAATGAGCCACAGCAGTGCCTGCAACGTGGAAGAACTAGTGTAGAAGTACGGAAATAGGCGCGTAGACACTGTGTATGCAAGAGGTTTACAAGGAACGGATTTGTATTTTGCCTCGGGCTGTCTCATCACACGTTCCATTTCTCTCTCTGAGCTTACTTATTCTACAATTAAAGAGGAACGAGGCCCTCTTCTGAAATTCTTGGAAGGCTCGAAATTTAAATGTGTGCCTCCACAGTCTAAATACAGTTGGCTGGTGAACCGTCATGTGAACAGAAGCGCTAGCTGATGCCCATAGCAGATGAATGAAGCAGTATCTAAATAAGGCTCGGGGAGTGTGCATCCTATTTTAGCTTCCCTGCCTTGTCTGGTGTCTTCCATAGGCCTTGCCCTCTGGCCTGGCTGGGCTGAGCCTTCACACAGACATCGCTAAGTCAATCTGGACTGTTGTCAAACCCCCAGAGGCTGAATCCCAGCTCTGTCCCTGCATACTCCGTGAGCTAGGTCGAGACTTGTCATATTTCCCCTTAAAATGCAGCTTCTGTTCCAGAAGGTCAGGGCTGGGACACTAGACGTGGTGTCCTCCAGGAGGCCAAGAGAGGCTGATGTGATGGTCAAAGGTACAGTGCCAGTAACACAGACTGGACCTGTCCATGACACAGGGTGTACTGCAAAAATCAGAACCTCAGACCCTGAGATTTTGAGGCAGGAGAAAACTAGCAAATGGAAGCAGATATGGGTTCTGGAGGGTCTGCCTCCATGGTTAGATAGAAAAACTGATCAGGGCAGAAAATTCCCCACCCAAGGTAACGTAGGTGGGAGATTAGTGAGGGATGTCTAGCTGATTAAGCCACATTTGATATAGCCAATGAGATGAATCAGTGGGCCCAGCCACATTTGATAGGGCCAGTGAGATGACAACAATCAGTGGGTCCAGTCAATGATTAACCGGCACAACCTAGATAAAAAATTATAACCTTGGGGCCAGCGGGTGGCGTGTGGTTAAGGTGCTGGACTCCCAGATGGCCGACTGTGGTTTGAGTCCCAAATCTGGCAGCTTGAAACTCACACCAGGTGCATGTACATGTATGCCAAAATCCTGGGAGGAGAATGGAGAAGAAGGGATTGCAGCATGGCCCCCCCTCGGGGGTGATTTCTCACTTTCTCTCTCACTGTCTCTCTGGCAAGCACATATGTCCTATGACAAAAACCATAACATGTAACTCCTGGGGTCTTTAGAGCCACTCTTTCTCTGTCCACTCAGGCCCGCTCCTAGCTCTCAGGAGGGTACTTTCATTTTTACTTAATAAACTACCTTTCTTTTCACTGGTGGTATGAATCATTCAATTCTTCATCCAAAACACTAAGAACCTGGATATCATCACAGAAGCCACCCTGCAACAGCTTCAACCACCTGATTTTCAGGAGACCAGTTAAAGGATTTGGCTGTAATGAAGCTAAAGAAGAACTAAAAACAAAGTGGTTTGCTTTTTGTCAGAATCTGTTAAAGAATAAAAGCAGTTGGAGAGAGCTGCTTCTCTCACCTTCCTTTCCCAAACCAGTTGCCGAGGCAGGTGACGACGCTGGGCCAGCCAGTGGTCTGCACCAGCCCGTTGATGACCTGTGGGAGGGACAGAGAGAGGACTCACCTAGTGGACAACACGAGCCTGAGAGTCCACTTGGGCGTGGTTCACAGGCTTGCGCCTCTGTCCTGAAGTCTGGGAGCATTGCTGAGCCTCCCACAAACAGAGGCTTTTAGGAGAGCCTCGGCACCACAGATACACTTTATGTTTATATTTTATGAAGTAGGGGCCAGCAGGTGGCATAGTAGTTAGGGAGCTGAACTCTTACATGGCTATCCATGGTTCAAGCCCCAGACCAAGCAGCTTGAAAAATTACGTCAGGCACATGTACATGTGTGCCCAAAATCCCTAGAGGAGAATGGAGAAGGGACTGAAGTGTGGCCATCCCCCCTTGGGGAGGAATTTCTCACTTTCCCTCTCTCTGTCTCTCTCTAGAGAGCACATTGTCCCCTATGGCAAAAACCTAAAGGAAAAAAAGTGTATCTCTCTCTCTCTCTCTCTCTCTCTCTCTCTCTCTATATATATATATATATATATATATATACACACACACACCTACATATACTCACATATATACACATGTACATATACACTTATAAAAAAATACTAAAAGTAACGCATGAGATAAAACAAGGAAAATAAAAAAAAATACCTAGCCAGGACTCCATTACCAGGAGGCAATGTCTACTAACATCTTGGGGCCAGGCTTCACAGTCTCCTACAAATCTAAGATCAGTAAAAAGAGAGAAGACCTAGGGACCAGCAGTTAGCGTAATGGCTATGTCGCTGGACTCCCACGTAGTCGACCGTGGTTTGAGTCCCAGACCCGGTGGCTTAAACTCATGCCGGGCACGTGTGTGTGCGTGCCCAAGATCCCAAGAGGAGAATGGAGGAGAAGGGATTGCGGCGTGGCCATCCCCCCCGGGGGGTGATTTCTCGCTTTCTGTCTCTCCGTCTCTCTCTCTCTCTCTCTGTCTGGTGAGTGTACACACCCTATAGCAAAAACCTCTCCAAAAAAAAAAAAAAAAAAATTAAAAAAATAAAAAGAGAGAAGACCTTTCTTTTTCTAGAACTGTTTATGGAATTGTACTGTAGTCATGGCTTGTGATTTGCATGTTTTCTCTTACTGTACCATGCGTGAATGTTGTATTCTCTGAGATAAACACCACCTTGACATAGCACCTGGAGACTATTTCTGTGCTTTTCAAAATATCCTCCGTTAAGTTTTAAGAAGGGGCTTCTATTTAAAAAAGGCATACTTGAGGGGGTTTCAAAAAGTTCATGGAGGGGGACCAGCAGATGGCATAATGGCTATGTCACTGGACTCCCATGTAGTCGACCGCGGTTTGAGTTCTGAACCCAGTGGCTTAAACTCATGCCAAGTGTGTGTGCATGTGTGCCCAAGATCCAGAGAGGAGAATGGAAGAGAAGGAATTGTGGTGTGGCCATCCCCCCTGGGGGGTGATTTCTCACTTTCTATCTCTGTCTTCTCTGTCTTTCTGGTGAGTGCATGTGCCCTATCGCAAAAACCTCTCCAAAAAAACCCAGAAAGTTCAAGGAGGCACTGGATGATGGTAGAACAGGAAAATGTGAGGCTCTGTGAGGCTGAGCACATAGGAACGTTGCTGGTTCAAATCCGGAGACTTCTCTAAGCACACCAGGTACCCCAGTGTTCAGGGCCTTGGCTGGCTGAGGCTGGGGGTAGACTGCCGTGTTAGGACCCTGGTGGAGAGGTATGTTCTCTCTTCTGATTTTCTCTCTATTTCTCTCACTCATGGGATAAACTATTCAAAGGTGTTTGCAGAAAAATGGAATTGAAGTATGCACTAATTTTGGTACAGAAAGAATTGAAATCCATGTATGGATTTTTCATAATGTGCAATTTCCACACTTGTTGAAGACCCTTGTCGGTGAATAGGTTTGCTTTAGTGTCTGAGAAGAGAGAGCAACTGTGTGGCGCGTGCAACGGAGTCTGGCCCAGTTCTGCCAGTCTCGCTGGCACTAAACCAGCTCTCCAGGACACGCTGGGAGTTGTGGTCTCCCTCCGGCAACCTCTGGACCAACCAGGATTGGCCTTCACTCCATGAATATGCTGGGACTCTGGGAAAGTGTTTTCTCCTTCCTTCTAATTCTTCGTATTATTATACTAGTGCGAATCACTTTTGCAATTGAAACAGCCAAACTTTTTCAAAAGTTATGGCAAAATCTTGAAAAGCAAACTGAAATACAGTTTGCTTTGATGGTTTTATAACAACATCCCTCAGGCTACTTGGAGAGCCTCAGAAGGATCACAAGACAAGAGCTGAGAATCGTGGCTCTCAGTCAATTTCCATCCTAGTCTACATGTATCCACAAAGCTGCTCTCCAGTGGGCCTTTGGGCCTTTCTCCTCTGGTACCTCCAGGACACCCCTCCCTCCCCACTGTGTTACTAAAGACTCCAAAGTCAGCCCTTCCTTCTGCCTGGTCATGACCACAGCCCTCTGTAGGGTCCCCAGTGCCCCCATTCTTTCCTGTGTCCTTAGAAATGCCAAGTGCCATGGCTGCTCAGTAGCTAGGCCAGCGGCTTGTTCCCCCTGCAGGGCTGACCACCAGCTGGGGCTGAACACACCCAAGCATGGAAAACACTGAAAGGAACCAGTCCAGGCCCTGAGCCAAATTCCTCAAACCCTCAGATCAGCTCATATGGGGCTCTGAGTGGACAGGGTGGACATACGGGGTAGGACATCCCTATCTGGCTGGCTGGCTGAGGACCAGCTGCAGCCCCCATGTATGTAAGCTCCTCTAATAAGCACTGGGATGGGTCCCACTGGCATTTAGTGGATCTTTCTTTCAAACCCTACCTGGCCCCAGGTCAGCACAATCTGGGATACTCTCCGGTGGGAACTCCCCTGCCGCTGCTTTTGGTAACTCCAGCTATGGGCCCAGCCAGTAATACTCCCCTCCCCAGCTCTGAGCAGTCACGCGTGTCCTGAGATAGAACATCTCAGACTCATCCAGATGAAGACAGGGTGACTTCACGGACCACAGGATTCTCAGAGGCCACTCTGAAACAGGAAAGCCTCCTGGCTGCTAGGAGTTGAGAGAAGAGAGAGGAGGGACTTAACATGCCAGCTCACCCTGACCTCGGGCGGGGCAGTTCCGCCTTCTCCCTTCACCTGCGTCTTCTCTGTTGACAGAGGCGTGGTTCTCTGAATCAACACCCCATCCTGTTCATCACGGAAACCCCGCAGTGAGCCATGGACCTAAACCCTTACCTGAGTCACCACGTAGAATCCCAAGTTGTGGATATTATAGAAATACCCCAATCCAAACAGGGCTGTAAAGGCTCCGCTGGCGAGCATCCCGAAGGTTAGGTAATACCTAATCGGCAGGCGTTCTCCTATTATACCACTGGGGGTGAAGGAAAAGGAAAGACAAACATGAGAAAACAAACACACCCACATACGTGACCCACCCGCTCTTTCCGGATGTTTTCATGCTGTTCTCTGAGCTTTCAGAACTCTGGAGCCTTACAATTTCCAGGAAGACCCAAACAACCCTTTCCCTACAGAGTAGTTAGCAGTTATTAACCAGAAACAGGCAATTGACAACATTTTGTAAGACCTTCTATTTCTACTAAAAGCCATTAACTGTCAAATAATCAAACTCAAAATTCAGTGACTTCCCTAAGATAGCTGCCAATGAAAGAAAATAAGGACATGTCCTGCCGGTTAACCTGCTTCTGTGTAAACACTATCAGTTAATGTATATAATACTTTAAAATCTCAACTGTCAAACTACAGACAAACGCCATGGAAAGGGGTCACTGATGACCTCTGACAAGTCACCTGCATTAATCTGCCGGCTGAATGGGCACGGGGGTCATGACACTCAGCTTCCTGCCAACTACCACCTCCCCCGCTCCCCTGTTTTAAAGAGGGAAGATGGTAAGCTGAGGTCTGAAACATGGGGCTACTGTCTCCCCCAACCTTTCCAACAGCAAAATGACTCAATAATGAACTGACCTCTGTGGAGTCCTACCTTCTGGGGCTGTTTAAGGGCTCAGGAGAGACACGTGGTCATGTGCCTGGTCCACGTGGGTACTCGCTGGAACGGCGTGACAGCAGTGAGAGGACAAGTCTGCAGCTCCCTCACGGGATGTCGTTTCACAGGCCCTAGCTACATCACAGCACTGCCTACTGCTACATGAAATGTGTCCTTTACAGCTTCGTGGGAAACGTCACTGTGCTGTGACTTAACACCGTGCCGCACGAGTACAAGAGCTGCAGAGCATACCGCAGCTGTGGTACATTCGTGACCGAGCCCTTGGCAGTTAGGAAAACCTCGATGGGTCTCATTTTCTTCCACATACAGATAAACAGGAAGCATCATGCAGAATGACACCTGCCTGCCTATGAGCAGGGTTAGCTCCAAATTTTCACCTTTCACCTCGAGAACTAAAGCTCCAAAGAGCTTTTCCTTCTTAATTTACCTAAAAGAGATATACCTAGACTCATGCAAATAGTCTGTCAAACACTATAGCAGAAGAAAGTAATTTTAAAAGGATAAATAACATTCTGGTCCAATTTTCAGGTGAACAGAAACTGACCATAGATAGTCTCCAGAGCATTCTAGTGCTAGGAGTTACTCAGAGGTTAGGACCATGCCTGAGGCTGGCTGACCCGCCTGAGGTCACAGAACAAGTGGCAGAATCAGATGGGCTGATGAGGACTAGTGCTGTCACTAGTCTCTCATCTTGCTGCATGAGATTGGGTCCCCAGGTGATCTTTACTTTGAAGTGTATAAAGAAAAGGTCTAAGAGGATGGATCCCGTTCCATACTGTATCTCACATGGCAATTCAAGAACATGCTGCACCTGCTCCAACCTGCCAGGCCTGATTTGGCTGGTGAGTGCATCCCTCATGTTGATTTCGTCTGAGACACTGAATGAGACAACAACCCCTGCCAAGATCGGGCAGTCACTGCACTATCAATCCCACCAGCCATTGTACCGAACTATCACACTGAGGAGCCCTCAATGAAGCAGTGTGTGTCCTCGCTTCAGTCACGAGTCTACTGTATAGATTTCACATCAGACAGAATTTTTTTTTTTTTTTGGAGAGGTTTTTGCTATAGGGCGCGTGCGCTCGCCAGACAGACAGAGAGAGACAGAGAGATAGAAAGCAGGAAATCACCCCCCAGGGGGGATGGCCACGCCGCAATCCCTTCTCCTCCATTCTCCTCTCGGGATCTTGGGCACGCACGCACACGTGCCCGGCGTGAGTTTAAGCCGCCGGGTCCAGGACTCGAACCGCGGTCGACTACGTGGGAGTCCAGCGACATAGCCATTACGCTAACTGCTGGTCCCACATCAGACAGAATTTTAACAACCTCCTTGAGGAGCTGCATAAAAAATTACTGCTGCCAATAAACAAGCAACAATATAACCACTTTACTTACTTAAACTGTGGTTTCTGAACCTCTGCACCACTGATGTTTGGGCCAGATAATCCTTTACAGTAAACGAGCACGTTGGATGAGGAGAGACTATGCACTCCATCAGCAGAAACTGCCTGACGGGCACCAACCACCGCGAGGGCCCTGAGCCAGGGAGCAGGCCCAGGTCATTATCATCCCAAACTTTGGGTGGGTCTCAGGGAAGAAGCTACATGTTCACAGGGATCCCTGAAATTCTCAAAGCTCTAAAGATCTCCTAGTCTCTGAACAAAAGTCTTTAGGAACAAAAGACCTTAGTCCCTACAACGCTTTTTGAAACCTGGCTGAACTGACACAATACCCATGTCCCATTAGCCACCCGCACGTCCAACAAGCCAGACAACATTTACCACCCACCCAGATCAGTTCAGAATGGGCTGGAATATCCCGTGTGTCTCTCCATGCATTAACTCACCTAATTCTCACTACAACCCTATGATGCAGAACTACTATGCCCCTCATTTTGCAAAGGAGAACCTGAGACCCAAAGGCATATAGTGCTTGTCCAAGACCACACACAGCAAGTGGTGTAGGACTTCGATCCAGGCTGTCTGTCTCTGGAATTCATGCCCCACCCACCAGCCAGGCCACCTCTGCTGCACTCAGGGTCCTGTCTGGGGCCAGGCTGACATCCAGGCCAAGATGTCCAGTGCATGCTGCCTCAACTGTCTGAGCATAGGTGGAACTAATCACCTAGGATGTGTAAACAGATGGCAGCCACCGGAAGCACAGGAGAGGGTGTGCTCTACTGAGCACCGTGTGGCACGTCTCGCACCCTGCTTCTGAAGGACCGCAGCCCAGGATTGGCAGGCTGTGCGGTGTGGACACACCCCAGGGCAGGGAGCCGAGCCAGACTGGGTCCAATAAGCAGAACATTTGGGGCTCTAAGCCCTCTGCTGCAAGGTCCTGCCTGCAGACACAGCACACACAATGGCTTTTACCTCCTCTGTCTCTAAGGGAGCAGTGTCCTATCTCCTGCCTCCTAGGTACTACTGCACAGCTGAAACCTGTGCCGGATGGACTAGACAACCAGGAAGGGTCTGGAGAACTCCGGCAGACCTACCTCAGATACATCCCGATGGCATATGCACACAGGAAGGAGTAATCCAGGGCCCCAAGCAACTGCTGATAGTTGTTCTTATCTACAGAGTTAAAGACCAACAGGCAAAGTTCAGTACCATCTAGCTCATGTTCTGGAGCAGGCATAGAAAACACACAACATCTGTTCTCTACACTGAGGCAGACAGAAAGTGAGGAAGGGTGGTTTTGAACACAGAAAACAGGACGGGGAGGGTCTGCACACAGAAGACATGGGAGGATGTCTTCTGTTAAGCTTCTTACTAAGGAAAATGAAGTCACCGCATTATTAAGTAATCACTGCACACACATCATGTGATGGGGGAATGACCACGGTGCACAGCGGGTGAGCACGTGACCTTTCCTGCTATAACCCAGACTTGGCTTTCCTCAGCATCCCACCCAGGACCTGTGATTCCTCTCCTCTCATCCTCAGACGAACGCTCTGCAAGTCCTGACTTCCACACCTGACAAACCCAGATGGAGTGATCTTGCGCAGATCTCCGCACTGAGAAACCTTACTCCAGGCAGCAGCACTGCTGTGCACAGGCCCTGCAGACACGCAGCAGCCAAGTGGCCACTGGGAGCAGAGAGCTGCTGTGGGAATGGGTGACATTTGAGGTCCGCATCACTGCTGCTAAGAACACCAGGGCCCGGAGCACCCTGAAAGCACAGGATGAGCAGGGTGGGCTGACGCAGCACTCACCAAACGGGGCCCAGCCACAGTCAGTCTCATTGTCCAGGAGCTGGAGGGGGGATGTGGACCCCGCTCGGCTGCTCAGTCCCACATTAGCCTCTTCCCACGTGGCGCAGTCCTTGTGCAGCTCACCCTGGGATGCAATGGGAGAGCGGGAGACAGAAGCAAGGAGAGACGGTGAGGCTCAGCGCAGGTGCACTGGAGGAGCCACCTTCTTCAGAGTGCCACACTCTGAAGTAGAAATAAGGCTCCAGGCGAAGCCTGCCTGTGGGGCCCACATGATGCCTGTGGGGTCCACACGATGCCTGTGGGAGCTGACATGATGGTGGAACAGCTGAGCACACACAGCTAGCGTGAGCACTCACACAGTCACCAAGGGAAGAATGCTGGTAGTGCAGCTCTGGTACATGGCACCCAGCTGGGAGACTGCCTGCCGTCCTCCGTCAGCGGCCACCAGGGGAGGACAGACAAGCAACTGAACACTGCACACCAGTGAAAAAGAGCACGTTGCAGGTACATGTAGCCATAAGGGTGAAGCTCACAAAACAGTATTTAACAAAAGAAGCCAGACAGGAAGATGATTCCATTTATCTGAAGCTCAAGAACAGGCAAACAAATCCATTGGGAAAGAGGTGAGAATCATGGTCACCTGGAGGAAGGTAACCACAGGGACAGGGCACAGGCGCTTTCTGGGAGCTGGAAGGGTCACGCCTAGCAGATAACACCAAAGATTCGTGCACTTGACCATGTGCAAATCATACCTTAACTACAAAAAACAAAAACAAAAATAAAAAACACCAACCACCAACCTGGTCACAGAATTAGCAGGCAGGACCAGAGAGGAAGTGCTCGCCTGAAAGCCAGGTGGAAGGGATGCTGTAGCCTGGGAACCTGACAACCAATAGGCCATGCAAGCAAGCCACTTGCAGCCCCTGCCTTGGTCTCCCCATCTGCATGCAGGGCCGCTGCTCACACATCCATGATGCTGAACACCATACTTAGCACAGGGCCAAGAAAGGTGACCTCTGGGTACAGAGGTGAGTACCAAGGGGCGTGAGCAGATCTCAGGTTTTCCCTGGGAAGAGGAACTGATGCTTTTAGGGAGTGCCATATGACAGCTGGAGCCAGCCTGTGGGGAAAACTGAGGGACAGGTCACCTCTATGTCCCTTGCCCTGGTAGCCATACTCACTCCCTCTCCCCACTTGCTTGGTGGTTTCTTTAATAATAGTTTTGTGCCACACATGGCTTAGGTAAACTGTTCCACTAGGTGTGAGTGAGAGTGGAGAGGGGGACCTTGTGGTCATAGTGGTGGCCCTGAGGGGAACCACAAGCCCTTTCAATGCCTTTGAGACCAGAGAGGCATCCTCTAGTGAGCTGGACCCTGAGAGAGGTCAGGGGCCCTGCAGGGTATGCAGAAAGCTGGCTCCAGGTCAGGGCACAACACAGCAGGCAGGAGCCAGCCCTATCTGCAGGTTGGCAGCAGCCAGAAGCCTTCTCCACCTCCTTAGGAAGAAGTGGCCGAAGAAGGCCAAGGTCAGTCTGGGCTGTACACCCTGGTTCACAGCTGGCTGCCCTTGGGCATGCCTCACTGAGCCCTGGCACGGTGCACAAGACTCTGCTGCTCTCCAGTCGCACAGCTTTGTCACCATCCTCAGGCTGTCCTGCTATAATTTAAATATTGCCCTAAACATCTAGCCGAGGGCTCTGGTTTACCAATTCCAAGTGGTTATCGGCCAGCCAGGATTCACCAGCAGCGTTGTCCTCTCTGAAGGCGCTGGTCTCTGGCACCTAGAGCAGGGGTGCTGTCAGTTGGTCCCTAACTGTCCAGAGCCCTTAGCTGCCCCACCCGTAGCTAATGGGGGGCAGGGAGAGCTGTGCCTGCATGGTCTGGTGTGGACCCAGGGCTGGGTGCCTTCAGCCCTTCTCCATTCGCCTGCCCTCTTCCTTCAGGAGTCAGTGCCTGTGCCCATCTTCCCTGACACTTCTCATGGAAGCCAAGAAGCTTAACTGTCACAGGGACTAGCAGGTGGCGGTGCCATGGTGGTTAAGGCTCTGGACACTCCCACATGGCTAACTACAGTTTGAGTCCTGGACCTGGCGGCTTGCTTTCTCACTTTTCCTCTCTCTCTCTGTGTGTCTCTCTCTGGTCAAATTAAAATAAAATGAATGAATAGATAAAATTAAATTTAAAAATTCCTTTTTTTTTTTTAAAGAAACTTAACTGTAACTGCTCAATTCACCTTTGACCAAGGAAAGACACAGGTAGGGAGGGAAGGGACCCCCTGACTGAGGAGGAGCCATGTGCAGGGCTTAAGTCAGGCTTCTAATGTTAGCCTTAAACAGGGCAAGGGAGAAAACATGCTGCGGACCGTTGCTCAAAACAGGATTTTCACATCCTCTTTCGTCATTTAATATTTCTGGGGAGAAACCACCCTTGGAAAAGATAATAAATTAGAAGCGGTCCCTTTTGGTTTCCTGAGTGAGCAGAAAGGCTTTCTTGGTTCGTTCTATGAGGAGCAGGGGCCTAGCATCCTGGTCAGGAACATGGGCTTTGGATACAGACAGACCTTAACTAGGACCCTTGGTCCCCTGGGCTGGCCTGCAACCTTAGTGACATCACTTACAACCCCTGGCCATCACTTATGGTATCAGGACAATAGTGCCCGGGTCAGAGGGACGCTGCAGGGACGGGGACAGCACTCTCCACAGCCCCCTTGAAAGGTTAGTATCTGGTGTCTGTGAATACAGGGTGTTCACCTGCAAGTGGACTCTACTCAGCCTCTGACCCCTAGCCACCTCCTCAGCCTGCCCCACTCCAAGTCTGCTCTTTCACATTCAAAGTGCTCTCTGGGGCGGCTCTGTGACCTGATGGTTAAGGCAGCTGGATCCCACGTGACCAACTGCGTGGTTCGAGTCCCTAATGCGGGGGCTTGCGAAATACCATTGGGTGCCCAAAATCCTGAAAGAAAAGAGAAAGAGAGAGGAGAAGAGACTGTGGAATGATCAGGCCCCGTGGCAGGTGCTTTCTCCTCTCCCTTTCTCTGTCTCTCTCTGGTGAGCATATGCACCCTCTGGCAAGAAAGAAAAAAACAAAACAAAAAAAGAAATGCAATCTCCACTCCCAACCTCACAGCCCTAGAGGAAGCCCTAGAGGAAGGCTGCAGCAAAAGCAATGTAAGACTTAATCTGACTCCTGCATAAAGGGTTCTGAAGATGTAAATAACCACATACTACTTTTCAATAATATTGCTGTATTTCAATATTTCAATGAACTTTATCCCCAAAACCTGGTGCTTGAGGGACAATTAACTGAAGCAAGATGAACTGATAAAAAAAAAAATTCTGTAGGTGAACTAGTTCTCATCATGGTGCTCAGGTGAAACACATGAGTCTCCCTTGGCGATGACATCCTTGTCCAAACATCAAGGGAGGGGTTGAAGAGTCCTTTGGGAAGCATCTGCTTTCACCAAAGTAGTTTTCTTTGCAAATTACGTTTCTGCGCCAAAAAAAACCCCTTTTTCCTATGCAAATTACAAGTGTCTTTCAGCAATAACACAAAATTAATCAACCTATCAGTAGGCAGTTATTTAAAACTGTTTAGTTACTTAACATTGATCAGTCTGGCGTGGTGGCTAAGGCAGCTGGATCCCATATGGCTGCCCCCAGTGTAGCTCGTCCCTGTTTAGCCAGTTGACCATCTTGTTAAAATAAAAAACTGTTTTGTTCTCAGCCTGATACTCTGTGGATTCTCACAGGAGCTCCAAGGAGACAGGCAGCCATCCTGGAGCCAAATGAAGGGATGGTCTGTCCCAACCACAAGCTGAAACTCCTGTCTTTGAAGATGGATCCTCTGACGGTACCCCTTAGCTAAGACTCAAACTCCTGTCTCAAAGAAGACATGTAAGGGACACAGAAATGGAGGATTGTCTGTTGATGATAATGCATGTGATATCTTTAACTGGACTGGTGTGAAGTGTATTCATGTTGGGTAAATTCATTTGCGAGCTATAGTGGTGTACAGTGGTTGTAGAAAATAAATTAAAACAATAAAAATTTTAAGAATTAGGGAACCAGCAGTTAGTGTAATGGCTATGTCGCTGGACTCCCACGTAGTCGACCGCGGTTCACGTCCCGGACCCGGTGGCTTAAAACTCACGCAGGGCGTGTGTGCGTGTGTGCCCAAGATCCCGAGAGGAGAATGGAGGAAAAGGGATTGCGGCGTGACCATCCCCCCTGGGGGGTGATTTCTCGCTTTCTGTCTCTAATGTCTCTCTCTGTCTATCTGGCGAGCACACGCGCCCTATAACGAAAATCTCTCCAAAAAAAAAAAGAAAAATTTTTTTAAAAATCAGGAAGTTTTTTTTAAAAAAGAATAATTACTTATTTGTGAGCCTCCCCCGCCTAAAAGTTAGTTTGAGCTATATTTTTCTATAGATAGCCATTAGCCCCGTAGCGTCTCCCTTCCCCTATAAAAACACCTGTAAGTTGGCTGGCCAGTCAAAGATATTCTTATGTCTTCCCTGTGTGGCCACAGGGAATTTTCCTTTCCTTTCTAATCAACAGTTTTGCTTCTCTGTT
Source organism: Tupaia tana (assembly GCA_026018925.1). Classification (NCBI taxonomy): domain Eukaryota; kingdom Metazoa; phylum Chordata; class Mammalia; order Scandentia; family Tupaiidae; genus Tupaia; species Tupaia tana. The sequence goes on from JAKSZU010000001.1 coordinate 136,802,627, forward strand.
TTTGTTGAGTGGCAAGAAGTTGGACCTGCTTTGGGTTTCTGGACCAGGGTGTAAGACCCTCATCCAACAATACCATCCAGATCTGGTGGCTTAAGAAACACGCTAGGCACGTATGTTTACATGCTCAAAATTACAAAAGGAGGAAGGAATGAAGGAGAAAGAATTACGGCATGATCATTCCCTATGAGGGGTGCTTTCCTACCTTCTCCCTCTCTCCTCTTGAAAAGGGCACACTCCCTCTGGCAAAAAAAAAAAAAAAAAAAAAAAAAAAAAAAAAAAAAAACAACAGAAAAAAACCCAAAAAACTGTGGCAACCAAACAATATGCTAAAGATAGGCCAAAGGTGACAGGCAGGATGGACACTGAGCAGATGGTCACCGCCAGTTTAACAGCATCCGTGTTGCCCACGACAGAACAGCAAAGCACTGCATGTTCGGAGGGTCAGGTGGGAGAAGCACGGTGCCAATGGGCTAGAGGAAGACAGAGAATGGCGTGATGTCATGGAGCACTGGGGGTGCCAATGGGGCAAGAGAGCGGGGTTAAGGCTGCTTCCACCTGTCTCTGTCTCTAGGCCCCCTCTCCAAACCCTGGCACCACCCACCACCAGGTAGCAACAGGAACTCCTTTCCAGAGTTCAACAGGCAGCTACAGGAGGGTTTTTTTACATTTTCAAAGATAACACTAGAAAAGACTGGACCCATTTTGTCCTACACCTGCACAGACCCAGGTAGTTATTTAAATGCAAATGTGTACTATGTTAACGAGTAGTTCTTTTTTTTTCTTATTCTTCCCCTCCTCCCCCTTAGACAGTTTCACTACATAGCAATCCTCCTGCTTCAGCCTCTCCAGTAGCTCAGACTACAGGCGTGTGCCCTCTGCCCTGTGATAGGCTGTACCAGTAATCAAACATGGGGCTCCATGTGGTGCCAGTCTGCGGAGCACCACTCTGACCTGGTGGCTGGAGAAACACTGGGCCTAGGCCTATGTAATCTTTATTTAGTGGTACATATAGCAAACTTTGCATGGTTCATTGGGTTGTGTGAGTTCATTTATTCTAACTAGTCCTTTTATAAGGTTTAAGAGAATTCCCCAAAGCATTAGCCAAAAGAAGTCCTAAAAGAAAAATTAAGCTTTTGGTACCCGAAGTAAGAATACCGGTAAGTTGTGCCCATCTGGGACACCACCTGAGTGGCCAGTTGGTTTGAGTGAATCACAGGTGTCACATGGAAATGGCCCAAATGCCTTGGGGAATATGAGGGCACAGACGAACACACAAAGGTATCCAGAAATGTATAGAAAAGCCTTTTGGGGACCAGCAGTTAACGTAATGGCTATGTCGCTGGACTCCCACGTCGTCGACCACGGTTTGCGTCCTGGACCCAGTGGCTTAAAACTCACACCGGGCGGGGAACCAGCAGTTAGTGTAATGGCTGTGTCGCTGGACTCCCATGTAGTCGACCTCGGTTCGTGTCCTGGACCCGGTGGCTTAAACTCACGCCGGGTGCGTGTGCATGAGTGCCCAGGATCCCGAGAGAATGGAGGAGAAGGGATTGCGGTGTGGCCATCCCCCCGGGGGGTGATTTCTCACTTTCTGTCTCTCTGTCTCTCTCTGTCTGTCTGGTGAGTACACGCGCCCTATAGCAAAAACCTCTCCAAAAACCAAAAAACAAACAAACAAAAAATACCTCACGCCGGGCGCGTGTGCATGCGTGCCCAAGATCCTGAGAGGAGAATGGAGGAGAAGGGATTGCGGCGTGGCCATCCCCCCTGGGGGGTGATTTCTCGCTTTCTGTCTCTCTGTCTCTCTGTCTGTCTGGTGAGCGCACGTACCCAATAGCAAAAAAACCTCTCAAATGTATAGAAAAGCCTTTTGATTACTATTTATTTTTCAAAATTGGAGTCATTCTGCACATACTTATGTACACTTTAACTTCTTACTTGAAATATTTCCTAGAAATGCTTCTGTGCCCACTGATTTGGCTCTAACTAATTTCTATAGGTAATTGCACATTTCATACTATGGATTTGCCATAATTTATAAAACAAACTTTCACCTGTCTACTAGGTTCACTTGGTATATCTAGTATCTTTTATCTTTTTCTTTTTTTACTTTTTGTTAAAGGGCACATGTGTTCCTTAGAGAGAGGCGGACAGAGAAAAGGGGAAAGTTTAAAATCATCTTCCAGGGAGATGACCACATTGTAATCCCTCTCCATTCTTAGGACAACACGTGTTGTCTTTTTCAAGCTGCTGGGTGCAGGACCTAAGCTGCATAGTCTGCCATGTGGGGCCTTAATCCCGTTCCACAGACGGGCTCTCTTTTTCCTTTTTTATTTTTTTGGTCTATACAAACAATGCTGTAATAAAGACACCTAAGCAGATATCCTTAACTATGGGTGTATTTATTTTTATGGGTGTAGTTCTCAGAATAGGACTGAAGGGCATGAGTGTGTGGGTGTATACATATATATATATACACCCACACACATACATACATATACATACATATATGTGTATGCATGTATATGTATATATGTATGTGTATATATATACACACACATGCACATATCTATATCTATATCTATATCTATATCTATATGCACACACACACACATATGCATATATATTTCAATAGGAGTTACCACAATGCTTTCTAAGAAGTTCTGTTACTCGATGGTTCCATTACTAGTGCTTAAAAGTCTTCTCCCCACTACACTGCCGGCCACAATGCTGTGGCGGTTGACGGTATAAAGTGACATACCAGTACCTGAATTTCCATCTGTGAATACTAGTAAACTTGAGCACAGTTCGTGTGTTTCTTGGAACTTTGGATTCCTTGTTTAAGAACTGCCTGTTCATCCCTTTGTCCATTGTTCCTTTAAAGTTCCTAACTTCATATTCCTAAGACAGACACCACTTTATTCTTGAAATTGTACTTTTAATTTTTTACATTGAAGTCTTTTTTTTTCTTTTCATGATAGAGAATGAGTACCTATGCACACATGCACGAGAGACAGAGACAGAGAGAGCCCTCAACAGGGTCTTGTACTATGACCCCTTCCCCCACTCTGCAGCTCCTCAGGATCCTGGGTGCCTATACCTGTGCTCTGGCAGAGTGTTCTCAGGCCAGTCCAGGGACCCAAACCCATAGTCGGGTATGTGGCTTCCAGCACCAGATCCACCTAGGCTGGGCCTACATTGAAATCTTTAATCCATGCATTTATTTGCCACAAGATAGGAATCTAACTTTTATTTCTTTTAGCTGAGGAACCAGCTGGATCAACATCATCCATTAAGTAAGCTGAACTCTTCCCATCATCTCTGTCAAATATTCTGTATTTCTTATTCTAGTCTACTGACCTCTTTGTCTATTCTTACACAATATTGGCATAATTTGATTATGGTGTTTAAAACACATTCATCTTTTTTATATTTTCCTTTCATTTCATAGTCTAAAAATGTTATCTTCCCCACACCTTACTTGGTGATTAATTCTTGGACATGTTTTCATATGAACTTTAACATTATTTTATTCAATTAGAAAAAACATTGCTGAGGTTTTCTTTTTTTTTTTTTTCTTGGAGAGGTTTTTGCTATAGGGGCGCGTGCGCTCGCCAGACAGAGAGAGACAGAGAGACAGAAAGCGAGAAATCACCCCCCAGGGGGGATGGCCACGCCGCAATCCCTTCTCCTCCATTCTCCTCTCAGGATCTTAGGCACGCACGTACATGCGCCTGGCGTTAGTTTTAAGCCACTGGGTCCGGGGCGCGAACCGCGGTCAACTACGTGAGAGTCCAGCAACATAGCCATTACGCTAACTGCTGGTCCCTGCTGAGGTTTTCAATGACACTCTATTCTATTTAAATACAAACACTGGGAAACAATAGAACTTTCCAGACCGCATGTTTCCCATCCCAAAATCATAGTACATACTTGCAGCTCTTCAGACTTTGCTTTTTGTCTGTGAGGGAGGATTTTATAGTTTTCTCCTCACAGGTCATGGGGAGCCACAGACGGCCGGGCACACTCACAGGTGTCACCACCCCACGTTTGTCTCTAGGGGCCCTCTCACTTACACTCAATCTATGGAATGAAATGAAAATATACAAAAAGATGAATGTGTTTTAAACACTTTAGCTTTCAGGTTTCTGTCCTGATTCAATTTATAAAAAAGACACCTCTCAACTGATCTCTGCTAGCAGAATGCAGATCCCACCTGCCACCAGCCTGGGAAGACACACATGTTTCAAGTCACGAGGGTGGGCAAAACTGGACAGGTGGAGGGGCAAGGACTACTTATGACATTGCCATCCTCCCAGCCCTAGCCCTGTTCCCATCATCATCTTTTAAATATAGAGTAGACCTCACTTGGGCCAAAGGGACAAGTCCAAGGCTCCCTGGACGCCTGACACCAGGGATAGTACTGAACCCTGTAAGTGCTGTGTTTCTGCCTATGTAGCCATACTTTGGATAAAGTGTCATTATAACCTAGGCACAGTGAGATCACAACCCTGGTGATCAATGTCAAGTAAGCAAGTATAGTTTGCTTTTGTTTTGGAAATACAGGTTACAGGTCATTATTTAAACTACACCTTGGGACAACAGGATGATTACTATTTCTAGTTTCATTTACATTATTTATAACATGGGCTAAAGCATGTGAAGGCTTCATAGGCATTCTGAAACTCAAGTTACCACGTGTGCTGTAATGTTCTGATCCATTTTAAAAACAAACCCAGAGGATTCAGCATAAGGTCAATCCTCACCCAGGTACACCTAAGGTGCAAAGTCAGAAAATCGGTGAGTTTTATAAAAAACAATCTGGGTGCGATGCTGTGACTGGACAGTGATGAAATGGCCTAGAGGCCCTGAGGCAGAGAGAGTAAGAGCAGGGCCCAGGGTCAGCTCAGCCCACAGAGAATTCACCTGAGCAAGCCCGGCCCTGCGTGGGGCCTAATCTCCCAACCTCAGTTTCCTCCTGAGGACGCTCACAGGGCTGTGGGGAGGGTCTCACTAAGTAATGGACCTGAGCTCTCTGTCATGCCATGCACTCAGCAAGCAGTGCTACTGCCACTTATGAATACTGAAATAGGAGCCGACCCTGAGCTCTCCTCATCGGCACTCTCCAACTTTAGTGGGGACGGGAGGCAGGGGCAGGGCCTCGAGGAGAGCCATTAGGAAGGCCAGGGGAGTGCCCTCGAACAACACGCACACCGTCCTGACCGGAGACCCTCGTCACTGTTAAAGGACTCCAAGGGCTGCAGAGACCCCTGCAGGCTGTTCCACCTCCACTGCCACATGTGTCCCTCAGCCCAGCGGGGGGTGGCTTCATGGTGATACCTATCCCCCATTAGCATACTTTCTGCTCCATGATCCAAACCCAACCTTTGTGGGTCAATCTCTTTTTTGTTTATTTGTTTTTTGGAGAGGTTTTTGCTATAGGGCGCATGTACTCGCCAGAGAGACACAGAGAGACAGAGAGACAGAAAGCGAGAAATCACCCCCCAGGGGGGATGGTCACACCGAAATCCCTTCTCCTTCATTTTCCTCTTGGGATCTTGAGCACGCACGCACACGTGCCCGACTTGAATTTTAAGCCACCGGGTCCGGGACGCGAACCGCAGTCGACTACGTGGGAGTCCAGCGACATAGCCATTATGCTAACTGCTGGTCCCTGTGGGTCAATCTTGAAGTAAAGGCCTCCTGACCACACCTGGCCCTTTAACCTGGTAGCCCTCACTAAAGCCTCTCCAGCGGTCGCTTTCCTTTTAGTAAATGGCGTTTTCTAGAGCCGTCTGTGGCTGCTCTAAGCAGGAACAAGAAGCAGCAATGTGCACACTTGCAGCAGCTGGTTATCAGGACTATATCAGAGCCACTTGTCCTGTGGAAGTGTGTCTAAGGCCCACCACCTCTCTCCCCATCCAAATCTCTCTCTGAAAACCAGGTTGTAAAGTTTGCCAGCGTTTCAGTCAGCACCTAAAGATAGTAGAAGCCCCTGCTCACTAAGGGTCCAGGTGGATTTTAGAATATTTGAGCAAATCTCTGTTTAATATCCCCTGGAAGTTACCGGAGAATGAAGACCTAGAACTGTCTGCAGAATCAACAGCTTCTGCATTGCCTCTCACTGAGCAGAGGCTCTCCAGGGTCGCTATTTGGCACTCAGACCCACAGGTGGGAGTGGAGGAAGCCCGGCTACAGAGGTCGCAGAGCATCAGCCCTCCATCTGTGTCTCTGCTAACTCCTGGAGTACAAGTGCAGGACAATCACGGTGCCAAAGAGCTACCTCTGGCGCCAGAGAGCTTCCTATTCTTTCTACAATAAAGAGTCAAAAGCCACTAAAGCCTGCTCACAGTCTACAGGCAAGCTAAGAAAATTATCCTGCTTTTCTCCAAGTTATAACTGGTTATTATGTGGGATTCTTGACTTTAATCTCTCTTCTCAAAGTCTAATGGAACACCTGCTTAACAACTTCCCACCCATCACTCAGCAGAAACTTGGTATTCTAAGAATAATGGAGAACCACCTCCACAGCCAGTACTATGACTTGAAGCAATTTGGGGAATGGCTTAAGACTGGATATCTCAGGTGGAAAAATTCATACAAGATAAATAAATATGTAACTAAGCTTTAGAATTCTGAAACTGTCGGCATGAGCAGTTGGTGTAATGGCTATGTCGCTGGATTCCCATGTAGTCAACTGCGGTTCGAGTCCCAGACCCGGTGGCTTAAACTCACGCTGGGCGCGTGTGCATGTGTGCCCAAGATCCCAAGAGGAAAATGGAGGAGAAGGGATTGTGGTGTGGTCATCCCTCCAGGGGCTGATTTCTCACTGACTCTCTGTCTCTCTCTGTCTTTCTGGCGAGCACATGCTCTATAGCAAAAACCTCTCCCCAAAAAATGTAAGAATTCTGAAACTGTCAACTGATATAACTGAAAGTGCACTCCCTCTGAAATGAGAAACTCTAAAAATGTTGTAAAAATTTTAATTTCAGGAAAGGAAAATTTAAAAATCAGGGCAGTTGGGCCAGCCTAGTAGTTGAATGGTTAAGAGAACTGAACCCCACGTGACTGACTGCAGTTCAAAACTCAGACCTGGGCAGCTTGAAGACTACACTAGGCATGTGTGCTGTGTATACAGAATCCTGATGGGAGGGAGGAGTGGAGGAGGAAGGATTGCAGTGTGACCATCTCCATTGGAGGGTGATTTTTTCTCTCTCTCTGGCAATTGTACACACCCCAAAACAAACAAAAAACAGAACAAAACACAAAAAAGAACATCAAAATAACAACCTGTTTCCAAACAATGTACATTCTCCATTTATCTTACTACTCTTCCCACCTGATTCTGCCAAAGGTTCTTTAAAAAGTTTTTTTGGGGTCAGCAGATAGCATAATGGTTATACTGCTAGACTCTCACATAGTCGACTGAGGTTTGAGTGCTGGACTGGCAGCTTAAAACTCATGCTGGATGCGTGTGCATGCGTGCCCAAGATCCTGAGAGGAGACGGGGTTCAGCGTGGCCATCCCCTGCGGGGAGAGGTGATTTTCCATTTTCTGTCTCTCTGTCTCTCTGGCAAGTGCAAGCATCCTATAACAAAAATCTTCCTTTAAAAAAAAAAGTTTTTTTAAGTTTATTTTTTGCATGACAGTGAGAGATCTAGAGGGAGAAAAAGCACCCTCAACAGGGTCTCATGCCATGAGAGGCTCCTCCCAGCCTTCCTAGCCAGACAGGATCATGGGTGTACTTGCCCTGAATGTCAGGATCATGTCACACGTCCTGCCGGGACACGCTGACAAGGAACCAAAACACCATCTCCCATGGATCTAGCATGGTTTGAGCATGTTACCACTGTGTCACCAAGCTGGACCCCCAGAAGGTTCTTCACGTCAAGCACCTCCTCAGAGCGAGTACAGGTAGGATATGAAGTCGACTGTAATGCTTTCTTACCTTAACTATGCTGATGGGCTTTCGAGATAAGTGGAAACTTGCATACAGCAAAAATGTCAAGATAAAAATGAAGGCTCTGTACCTGAAACACAAAACAGTGGTTGGCAGAGGATGATGAAAGATGACAGAAGATATATCAGGAACACATTATTGGGGGACCAGCAGGTGGCATGGTGGTTGGGGCACTGAACTCCCACAAGGTTGACCACAATTTGAGTCCCAGACCTGGTAGCCTGCTTTCTCACTTTCTCTCTCTCTCTCTCTCTCTCTCTCTCTCTCTCTCTCTCTCTCTCAGTCGTTACCATGCACGCCCCATAGCAAATTTAAAATAATAATAATAATGATAATAAATGAAATAAAAAAAAAAAAAGAACACATTATCAGGGCCAGTGGTGGCATGGTGGTTGAAGTGCTGGACTCCCACATGGTAGACTGTGGTTTGAGTCCTGGACCTGGTGGCTTGCTGTCTTACTTTCCCTCTTTCTCTCTCTAGTGAATAAAAACAATTATAAATAAATAAATAAATAAAATTAGATAAATCATTCTTTTTTTAAAAAAATACATTATTGCTGTGCTTTTCAATTTTCTTAGGCTGTATATTATTCCTTAAGCCTTTCAGCCATGATCAATCTTGCTTATATTATTGCTGCAATATTAGAATATTAAATAATTTCTGACATTTTTGCTTTGTTCACATTGAAACTATACAAACATTAGAAGGGACAGGAAAACCTAAACTGTTCCTCCTGCCCTCACATATAACATTTCTGACCCTAGGTATGGTAGGGTTTTTCCCATATACCAACCAGTTCCTCAGGGGTCCCCAGCTGGGTGCCCCCTGAGGACAGAAGTCTGACTGCTGTTTCCTATTTTCCAAGGTTCTTTCCAGAGGGCCTACGGGGAGTCACACCCACAGATGCTGACAGACCCTTTGGGCCCATTAGTAACATGATTCTTCCTACTTCCTGCTCTTGGCATAGTATTGGAGTATCTTTGGGATATGTATTAAGCCTCTTTATTGTTGTTAAAGTATTTTCCTTTCTGATCTCAGCAAACTTCCTTTTCCAATCACCACCCTAAAAACTGTAAAACTCACCTATAAGCCACAAGCCCCCACTTCCATGTGTCCTGCCTTTTTGGGCCAGACCAATGGAAACACTTTTCACTAAGTTCCAAACTCTGTCTCTCACTCTCAAAATAAAAGGACCCCCTGTACCTGATCACCCCAAGAGAAAGGCATGTTTTTGCCTCCTCTCTGGTCTAGGTCACTCATAAACTGCATTAATTATTATTTTTACAGAGTTGGCTATTTTCCATCGACACCCCTAATTCAATCTTGAAGCTACCCTCCTAGAGACAGCATCGACCCCTCAGGGTGAGAAGGCTCAGTCCCACAGACTGAACCCCCTTCAGCTGCCAAGGCAAGCCGAGGGTATGGCCTATGCTTCTGCCCCTTTGCCTGTAAACTGGGGCTCCCACAGCCCCTCCTCAGGTTCAATTACTTTGCTAGAGCTGCTCATAGAACTGGGGACACACCTTGCTTACATTCTCCATTTATAGTAAAGGACAGTACGAAGGATACAGAGGGTCAGTCATATGGAAGAGATGCACAGGGTAAGCTCAGGGCAAGGGGCACAGAGCTCCTCTGCCCTCTCTGGGCACCTCACCTTCCAGGCTGAACTTGTAAGTTCAGCAACCCGGAAGCTCTCTGCGCCTTGCCTTTTGGGCTCCTATGGAGGCTTCATGCCATAGGTGTGACTGCTTCATGCCACAGATGTGATTAAGTCACTATTAGCCATCAACTCTTCCCTCTTCCCTCCCTGGAGGTTGAGGGTGGGACAGAAAGTTTCAACCCTGCCTCACAGGATTGGTTCCCTTGGCAACCAGCCTCCATCCAGAGGCTACCTAGTCACCTCATTCGCATGCAAAAAGTCACTTATCACTGAGATTCTTGGGATGGTAGGAGCTCTGAGCCAGGAAATGGGAAGAAACCAAATACATATTTACTACAACTTTATCTTTATTGACTCTCAAATCCCAAATATCACAAATGTCATTTAAAAAAAAAAAAAAAAAACAAACTTATAGGCAAAGAGAAATTTGGGACTCAGAAGATACACCCTTGTTTATAAAGCAGACAAGAAAGCATGATTATTTAGTTTACAACACAATTAACTACAAGCTTCTGGGTCAGCCCGGTGTCCTGGGCATTCAAGATCACACTCCTGTCAGCTTGTCAGTTTCTGTGCGCCCCTTCAGAAGCACGCAGCAAGGCAGACATGGAGGTATCACAGAGACCTCAAAGACACTCGGCAGCGCTGGCAAGCTCTGAATAAGGCTGACGGCACGGAAACCTGGCCCCGAGCCCTGCTCGCCTGTTACAGAGAAGAGCTCAAGGACGCCCAAACAAGCCGGAGACCGAGGAATACAAGGGACTTTCAGGAGAAGATCAAGGTTAATTCTGGTCCAACACCCTGAACAAAATGGGCTGGCAGGAACAAAGATCTGACAGAGGTGAAGAAAAGAGACTCCAACCTGGAAGGAGCTCTGTGTGCTCTGAGGCAGGCGCTGCCCCCAGCTCTGAAGAACTTGTCCCGTTTGGAGCCTGGCAAAGCCGGGGGGTGGGGGGTGACTAAGCCTTGAATTAAGTTACCCAGAGCAGAGGTGTCCCACATGGAACAAGAAAGGATTACGACTTGACCTCCATGGAGCAAGACTACCCGGAAGCCCACCAGCAAGCCACATCAGGACTCTGGATTATTTTTTTTTTTTAAGAGAGACATTTTTTTGCTATAGGGTGCGTGTGCTTGCCAGAAACACAGAGGAAGACACAGAGAGAGAAAGTGAGACCCCCCCCCCCCCCCCGGGGAGGATGACTATGATGCAATTCCTTCTCCTCCATTCTTCTCTCAGGATTTTGGGCATGCACGCACATGCACCCAGTGTGAGTTTCAAGCCGCCAGGTCTGGGACTTGAACCACAGTTGACCATGTGGAAGTTCAGTGCCTTAAACAATATGCCACCTTCTGGCCCCATCACTTTCTTTCTAATGTCATGATTCTCTTCTCAAGGGAAGCTCTCCATCCATAATGCAGATCCTGGAATCCTAGGAGTGTCTGCCTCTCTGTCTACTAGCAAAACTAGGGATCAAATAAATATTCTCAGATTAAAAAAAAAAAAAAAAGACCAAATTTCAGGTGAGAGAAAGGATTGGTGGTACCATGGGACTCAAACCTATATCTTCTGCAATACCTGTGCCCCAGGAAAAGAAGAAATCAGATCAACCTGCAGGTACTGAATGAAGATCCACCAAGTGAAGATGGAAGACTCCTAGGGTGCTACATACTGATGGTTCTTCTAGGATTCTCTCTATCCGATGCCATGACCAGACAGAAAAAAAGTGAAACTCTCAAAATAAGTGTAGAATTTATCCCAAAGCCCAAGGTTGTGTGGGTATGGTAGATTTGCTACAGAAACCTGGGCCTTTGTCCTGGTGCTCTGAAATCATCCTTTTTGGCAGGACTGCAAGTGTCCCGATTCTGTGGTTGAGGCTCTGTGTTACACCACTCAAGCTCCAATGTAGCTCAGGTCATAACATGTAGAAATATTCAGGCCACTGCAGCTTTGTCAGCACTCAATCCTCAAATACCCAGCCCCCAGCTACGCTTGCTGGCCACTTAGATACCCACTTGCTGTTACTGAAGCCTGTGGGCAACCTCGACCTGCTCCCTTTGGGGTACAGGGCTCTATTTTCCCAATCTTCACAAGAGCTACAGACCAAGTCATCAGACTGAGCTATCACCAACACGTCTCACATCAGAATCTCGCCAGGCCAGCTCCATAGCCTGGTGGTAAAGGGAGCTGGATCCCATGTGTCTGAGCAAAGTTCAAATCTCAGCCCCAGCAGTTCAAAAAGCACAACAGGCTCTGTGCATGCATGTCCAAAAGTCCGACAGGATGCAGAGATGAAGGGATTATGGTGTGATCATGCTCTTTTGGGGGATGCTTTCTCTCTTTCCCTCCCACCCCCTCTCTGGCAAGTGCACAGATTATCTGCAATTAAAAAGAAAAAAAAAAAAAGAATCTCAAGGAAGAACGTGGAGCATCTCTTAAGAACCCTTGAGAATGCTATGTACCTACACACCACAAGCTTTACAGGTATGTTATCAACTAGAGAATCAGAATTTCACAATCACCCGGCTAAGAAGGGTTTTGGGAAAGCCACTCTATTTAAACAGGTCTTTGGTTCATGGTTTCCACTCTTTACCCAGACAGCCCAGAAATAAACAGCTTTTCTTTCTGAGAAGGTTGGGCTGAAAATGAAGAGTGCCCCTGGAAAACTAATACAAGCCTTCTATTTCTGTTCAGTATTAATACTTATACATAAATATAAAGCAAAGACAATGAAAAATAGAAGTTTTATATTTCTTGGGACCAGCAGTTAGCGTAATGGCTATGTCGCTGGACTCCCATGTAGTCGACCGGGGTTTGAGGCCTGGACCCAGTGGCTTAAACTCACGCCGGGTGCATGTGCGTGTGTGCCCAAGATCCTGAGAGGAGTATGGAGGAGAAGGGATTGCGGCGTGGCCATCCCCCCTGGGGGGTGATTTCTCACTTTCTGTCTTTCTGTCTCTCTCTGTCTTTCTGGCGAGTACGCGCGCCCTATAGCAAAAGTCAATCCAAAAAAAAAAAAAAAAAAAAGAAGTTTTCTATTTCTTTTACTCATCATTTTTCTACTTCCTTTTTGCAGTTATGTCTAATTATAGTATTCTTTGTAGCCACTAAAATAGTGTTGGTGTTAACTCCAAATTTCAAACAAACAAACAAAAAAAACAAGTCTTGACAGTGATAGCAGAGGGGTGCATGCCTCCAAAGCCTCCAAAAAATGTTTTAGGGGCCAGCAGGTAGAGTGGAGGTTAAGGCAACTGGCTTCAATATAGCCAACTGTGTGGTTTGAGTCCTGGATCCAGATGGAAAAACACACTGGGCACATATGCATGCGTGCCAAAATCCTGAGAGGAGAATGGAGGAGACAGGACCGTGGTACAGCCATCCCCTCCCCAACACATCAGGGATGATCTCTCTTTCTCTCTCTCTCTGGGGAGTGCATACACCCTACAGCAAACAAAAAGAAAAAGGAAAAGAAATGTTCTAGCATACATATCACGTGTCCTCAAGTGAATAGCAGCCTGCTCCAGGGAAGAGGCTCCAGGCAGATGATCTGTTTCCTGGTTTGAGTGTTACTTATCTCAGTCATATGCAAATAAGGAATGCGCAGGAGCTCTGGAGAGTTACTGAGCACTATGATTTGGTGTGGAAATCGGCCCGAAGACATCCTTGATTTAGAAGCAATAGAGGCAAACACAGACCTGTTGCCATGTCCTTTTCAGAGCATCCCATCAAGAGGCACAGGATGCCAATGACGTCACGGCCGGTCACTGGTTAAGTGCTGTCTGCCACGTTGTCCCACAGTGCCACTACTTCTCCCTCTAAGGGATGAGTAAGGAATTTGTGGGCACCTTCTTAGAGGTGACAGAGATACCCTGTTCCTCCAGTTGTCCCTACAGTGTGTGTCCACTGAAGCTCCGTGCCTGCAGCCAGCCTCCCTGTGGGCCCAGGGCTGCTGTGCTAACCCGGCACTGCTCCGCCAGCAGCAGGTATGTGCAGCTGGTGTGCTGCTGTAAGGAAGGGCTCCCTTTTCCTCCATGTATCCATCTTTTAGCTGTATCAGGAGCGGCTCACTAGATCCCTACTGTAATCACAACTATCACCCATTACTATGTCATTACTTTACACCTCACATTGTCCTGGATTTGGCCAGCCAGGGTCCTCTAATTTTTAAGCATGTTCTTATTTTCTGGCACAGAAGTTCTAGGCTCATCTTGTACTCTCCTTGCCCCAGGCCTGGCATCAGCCATGACTCTAAGTACCCTTGGCTCTTTTCAGTAGGAAATGGCCTATAGGAGCCAAGGTCCAGGAGCCGAGGGCACACTGCAGTGGGTGCAGCTGTTCTCAGGACCCTGTGTACATATTTATTTCTATATCCATCTCCCTGGACGAGTTCATCCTGAGCCCTTTAACTCCAGTGCAATACCACGTGATTCATTCTAGCCTTCCCCTCCCCTCAGCATGTGTACCTCCTTCTCTATCAGTGAGGACACTGTCTCTTCAGTGGGGTTCCTGCCAGAAGTGTATAATCTGAATCTAATCAGAAAGAAATAACATACATACCCAAAATGAGAGACAGGAAGGTAATGAAGGGGCCTTGGGGCCTAGAATTCCACCTTTCGAGCAAAAGGCATTTGAGTTTTTGAAGTCTCTTTTCTGTTTTCCAGAGTAACTCCACAGAACTCAGTTGTCATAAGCCCCCTCCTTGGAGCAGCCAAAGAGGACAGGCTCTTATCATGAGAAGTCCCTGCACCACACCCAAACAGTCATTACCACAAAAGCATCTATCTCCCATCTCTTTTCCTTAGGGCCTACTTCTCTTTCCAAAAAGCCACCTATATCTCCTACCCCTGTTAAAGATGGTATCTAGGCTCCAGATTCCAAATGCCTCTTTGAGTCATGGTTTTTTGTTTTTGGAGAGGTTTTTGCTATAGGGTGAGTGCACTCACCAGACAGACAGAGAGAGACAGAGAGACAGAAAGCAAGAAATCACCCCCCAGGGGGGATGGTCACGCCGCAATCCCTTCTCCTCCATTCTCCTCTCGGGATCTTGGGCACGCACGCACACGAGCCCGGCGTGAGTTTTAAGCCACCGGGTCTAGAACACGAACCGCGGTCGACTACGTGGGAGTCCAGCGACATAGCCATTACGCTAACTGCTGGTTCCCTGAGTCATGGTTTTTATGGTTTCTCATACATACCTGATTAAATCTGTCTTTTGTCTTGCTGTTTTTTTGTTGGTTTAATTCCCAGGCCCCCAAACACTAAACCTAAGAGGGTAGAGAAAAAGTTCTTCCTCCTCGACAGAGGTCAGTAGGGTAGGGTAGAAGCCAGAGAATCCACCTTTGGGTCTGTCTCCTTCAAAGCATAAGGAATTCATAAATCTACCTGTCAGGAGGATTCTCAGAAAGGAAAGAGGTGATCTGGTTGGTGTCTAACTTTGTTTAGATTTTGTTTTCTTTCTGAGCGTTCTGTCCCAGGTCACTCATCTGGGCTCCAAGTTTATCTACTTATTTCACCCCCAGCCATTTTATGATCCTGCCAGTAGCCAGTGATCATAGTATGTAGGGATCGTGATTCTCACAGAAACCAACGAAGACCGCTAAGGCGCCCAAATGCCATCTGTCAAGCCCAGAACTGGAAGAGGAGGACTGCTCCACAAGGTTTTAGGACACAGCTTCTACCATGACAAGCAATTCAACCACCTGGGGAGGCCACCAGTCCCATTGTCTGTGTTTGGCCCCTTGCAGGGGCCCTCACCCACAGTATCCCACCAGAGAACTGGCCCACCAGGACTCACCACTGGTCCCTGGAGAAGGAGATGATGAAGCGAATGCCAGCAGGGAGGCGAGCCATTTACAACGCCACTGACCACAGAGCCTGTCCCAAAGTAAGATGCTTCATAAACAGGTTATTGATCCTGGCTCCAGGTCCTCTCTGGCTGCCCCTGCAGCTTACACAGGGTGGCTAGCACGTGGAGACGGTATCCTGCGGCCTCGTTCCCTCTTCCTTTTGGCAGTGGCTCTGTGCTCTACGAGGAGAATAAGAGGTACTGAAGGACTGGGGTCCCGACAGCGGCTCCTTTGGAGTTACCAGCAGAAGTGATGACACAGACTTTCAATGAGGCTTCCCAGTCCAAACCAAAGCTGGACATCTGATCTGACAAGATGTTCCCACCACGAATGCCATCGGCATCTGTCCTCAGGCACTTTGTTCAAAAGATCACTGGGATGAATTTCACATAATTGTTCTTTTTATTTATTTATATTTTTATTTCCAGGAAGGGGAGGCAGAGAGGAGGGAAAGAAAGAAGGGAGGAGGGTTGCCCTTGACAGGGTTTTGACACAATAAGCGACCCCCAACCCCACCAGCCCTGCGACGTTGGCTAGGATCACCTTGCCCACGGTATGCTCAGCAGGACACTAATCTGGAGCCTTTCCACAAGGTTTCCAGCATGGTACAGCAGCACCCCTACTGCTTACCCCCTACCACCACCGAGGATGGTCCCACATAATGTTCTGATGTTAGATAAAAGGAGCCACAGAGCAGGCCAGCAGATGTCACTAACAGTTACATCACTGACCTCCCACATGGCCTACTACAGTTTGAGTCCCAGACCTGGTGGCTTGAAACTAATGCCACGCACGTGGAATTGCAGCATGGCCATACCCCTTGGGAGGACTTTCTTACTTTCCCACTCACTGCTTCCCCTGCCTACACCACTGCAAGCATACTCACCCTAAGGAAAAACAAAACAAAACAAGGAACCACAGAGCTCATCTCTATCTGGAAGAACTCTAGAGATCAACCCATTCATTCTTAACCAGCACCTTCCATAGAACAAAGATAATGTTCATAGGACGGAAACCAAGCATGAGCCTAGTGGTTATGCCACATGTCCAATTAGCAGAGCCTGCGGGGAACTGGACTTGCTTAGTCCCACCTTCATGGACCAGGCTCCTTTGAGCCACAGCGTTAGAGGAACATAGGCCTGGACAAGATGGCAAATCAGCCTAGTCATTTAACCATTTAATGGAGCTTAGAAATTTGAATCAAAATGCACTTAGTGCTGTGGTTATGAACTTCACCTCTATCTACCTCTTCACTTTCCATTGCCTTTGGTCATCTTAGAGGCCTAAAAATGACCTCATTATGAAGTCAGGACTGAAGGCTGAGTAACCCAGGAAGGGATACACAGGAGCCAAGAGCCATAGGGCCAAGCTCCCACCTGACTTCATAATGTCCTGGATCTGGAGGCTTGAAACTCATGCTGGGCTCCTGGGTATGTGTACCCAAAATTCTGAGAGGAGAAAGGAGGAGAAGGGGTTGTGGGTATGGCCATCACCCCTGGGGTGTGATTTCTCACCTTCTGTATCTCTGTCTCTCCAGCAAGCCACATGCCCTGTAGCAAAAATCTCTCTCAAAAGAAGAATTATATCTGTCTCTCTGGCCCCTGTGGGCCTTACATGTGATTCACTCCACCTGAAATGCCTTTTGTGCCCACCTGCTCCTTCTGGGTAAGTCACTTAGCATCTTGGCTCCCTCCCCTTCCGGGCTGACAATCCAGGATGATAGCACTCACAGTGTAGTGAAAATGAAGTGATGCCCCATTAGAGGTGCTCGCCGGGGCCTGATATGCAGTGAATGCTCAGTGCACACTAGCTGGTAGGGTTCTGACTGCACATCCTGAGGGCCTGGGTGGGGGTGACTGCCCAGCTCAAGACCTAGCACCTAACATGTGCTCAAGAAACTCATACTGAAGGCCAGCCTGTGGCCTGGATCCCACACAGTCAATTACGTGGTCTGAGTCCCAGACCTAATGGATTGAAAAATGCCCTAGGCAAGTGTCTATGCATGTGCATGTGTGTATACCCAAAACCCCTGAGAAGGAGAGATGAAGAGAAAGGACCGTGGCATGACCATCACCCATGGTGGGTGCTTTCTCGCTTCCCTACTCAGTGTGTGTTTCTCTCTCTCTGTCTCTGTCTGGCAAGTGCTTGCAACCTCTGGCAAATTAAAAAAGACGAAAGAAATCTGTGTTGAACAAAGGTCTATGAATGTTTCCAAGTTGCTTTTGCTCACACTTCGAGATGTAAAACAAACTTTGCTCAAACTGTCTTCAAATGAGTGGGCTCTCGTTTGGGTCTAGATTTACTGAGAAACAATCCAGTGATGATAACTTCAGAGTACAGAATTTGTTTCGCCTTTTTTTTTTCTACAAGTCCTGAAGATAAACGGCCAGAGCCAAACTTCTTCCCCCTCCCAGATCTGTGTCCCTGCACACAGCGAGTGTGGAGACAGACCACTGCTGTCTACTTCATGGTCACATCAGCAAACCGCCACCCAGTGATGCTAAAACGTTAACAGAGCCAAAGGCACTGGAAAGTCAACAGGCAGCAATCTCTTTCCCTTTAAGACAACGATAGGGCCTCTCTCCTGCTAAATAAGTGAAATAAAGTGCTGCATGTTCTTACAGTCAGAGCAGCTGAGATAATGGGCCCCTTCCTCCCAGCGCCCCTATGCAGCACCTACTGAGGACTGTCCCCTGTAGTGCTGGGCGAGACCTCTGAGACACTGAAGTCGCCCGACGTGCTCTGGGTGAGAACTGCAGCATTCACTTCCCAGGGGAGAGAAGGAGACCAGGCAGCTGCCTGGGATCAGCGCGATATTGTGGGACACATGCCAGTCTGTCCTGTTTCCCTTTGTCACCTCCTCTTCCTCCTGCCCATCCTCTGCAGGAAGGACAGCAGAACAGGAGCAAGTCACTTGTTAAGCCCTGTTCTTTTTTATGTTTAGAATTATTTATTTTATTATATTTATTATTATTTTTATTTGCTATAGGGCAAATGTACTCATCAGAGAGAGGCAGAAAAAGAGAGAAAGTGAGAAAGGAAGCCACCAGGTTTGGGACTTCAACTGTGGTTGGCCTTGTTGGAGTCCAGTGCCTTAAGCAGGTCACCACCTGCTGACCCTTAAACTATGTTCTTGACACAGGACCAAATATACATATACATAAACATATATATACACACACACACACATAAACATATATACACACACACAAACATATATATATATATACACACACATAAACATATATATACACACACACACATAAACATATATATATACACACACACAAACATATATATACACACACACATAAACATATATATATATACACACACACACAAACATATATATTATATATATATTCATTCACACACACATATGTATATGAAAGACATACTTTTTTAAAAAAAGAATCAAAAGACACACTTTTAAAAAGTCACTCTATAGGCTACCCTGGAATTTACCCCTCCATCAGGAAAAGGGTCAGAAGTTCAATTTCATTCTATTGTCAAAGACAGCAGCTTAGGAAACACCATTAGAGCATCTCTATTAAGACCTGAAAACACACGGTCTGATACCCATCTTCTGAAAAGCTGACCCTGGCAGGCAACCAACCGCAGAGTGGAATCAGCTGAGGGAAAGACATCTGCAAGCCCTATCTGGGACCCACCTATGTGATGACCTGTGGGGCCCAGGACAGTTCCAGTTACACTACAGACACTCAAATAACATGACCACGAAGTGAGTAACCAGCAAGAGTAATGTCGAAAGGTCTGTCCAGGGCCGAGGCACCATTACTGACACGCATTTTAGAGGCAAAGATGAGTGAGTAAATCGTGTCTCCCCCAAAAGAGAGGAGAGGAGGGCATAAAACGCGGAAAGTCTCCCAGCTGCTGGCCACTGACCCTCCAGCCTCCCAGCCCTATATATATATAATATATATAATATATATGTATAAAATATATATATATATTATATATATAGTGTGTGTGTGTGTGTGTGTGTGTGTGTGTGTGTGTGTGTGTATTTAAATCAAGAAGGAATACAACTTCCCTCTGGAGTAAACACTTCCTGAGGCTTGGACTTTTTTTTTAAAGAGGTTTTTGCCTTAGGGCATGTTTGCTTGCTGGACAGAAAGAGAGACAGAGGTAGTGAGAAGGAAAGTGAGAAATAACCCTCCCAGGGTGGGATGGCCATACTGCAATCCTCTTTCCTTCATTTTCCTCCCAGGATCTTGGCACGCACACACCCCTGGTGTGATTCTCAAGTCACTGGGACCAGGATTCGAACCACAGTCAGCCATGTGGGAGTCCAGAGACAACCGCTATGCCATCTGATGGCTCGAAGCCTTTGCCTTTTAAAGGCTTTATTCCATATTAAAGGTTAATGGAGATAGTCAAGCTCTCTCCCTTGGGTTAAGTGCAGAGAGGAATCTGAATTCAATTCTTACCACCCTTACCCCATGGACAAACAGCATCAAAGTCCTGCCAGAGCAGAACCTGAAATCAGTTCCAAAGCCACCAGATGAAACAGAGAGCCCTGGGTTTTCAAGCTTCTAAGAGGAGTAATAAAGAAACAATGGGGAGAAATCAACAGATTCACCCACTCACACAACTTCACCCAATTCAAGGGCAGGCAGGCAGCTTTCAGGCAGTGAGCTCTGGGAGGAGGAAAAGGCAGGCTTTGGAATTCCTCCCTCAGAAATTCACATCTGGAAGTGGGGTTCAAGGATTTCCAGTGACCTCTGTTCAAATGCAAAACCTTAACCCGTACCTACTCCTTGGCAGGATCAGAACGTGGGCCGGCTGGGGCTGGGAGGCTGGAGGGTCGGTGGCCAGCAGCTGGGAGACTTTCCGCGTTTTATGCCCTTTATAATAAAACAAGGAGGCCCACGGGCTCCGGGAACCAGCTGCACTGCAGACAAACAACCTAAGGCCCAGAATGCCGGCTCCTCCCCGGGCGGCTGGTCCCCGGAGGAGGTGAATTCAGTGGACACGCCCATGTCCCCATCGCGCGGCGTACAATGCGCCGGGTCACCTCCAGTGGGCTCTTAGACTCCCAGCTGTCACCGCAGTCTGGGTGGTCTGGGGAGAGGACCCAGCAAGATAGCTAGGCTCGCTTCTATCAGGGCTTCAGTGAGCGGCCACCGGCCCAGCACCAAGCCCCGCCGCCTCCACTTTACCGGAACCCGAGGGTCGTGGTTATTGTCGCCTAGGGCCACTCCAATGGATCCGTATTTCTGACTTCCCTCAACAAAAAGAGCTTGAGCCACCTCCGGCCCTCCCCTAACCCCAAACCAAACCAAAAAGAGAGGGAAGGGGGAGGGGGCCGACCGGAGCGTGCAGGGAGCCCCGCTCCCCGCGCGCGATGGCAGGTGCGAGCCCGCAGGTGCGTGCGGCGGGAAGGGTCCCACGCTGCCCCGGCGTCTCCAGCCTGGTCCCCGCGTCTCACCTGCGCTGCCGAGGCCCGCGCGCGGTCACCCGGCTCGGCCCGGCCGCCGCGAGCGCTTCCTGCTCGCGACTTCCTGGAGCAGCGCGCGGGAGGCCCGCGGCCCGCCGCCCTTTCGCTTTCCCCGCCGCGGAGCGCCGGCGGGACGCGCGGCTCCTCCCCTCCTGGCTGCCAGACCCCGGCCCCGGCGCGCGTCTGGGGTCCGGGACAGCCGTGGGAGGCCGGGCAGGGGCGCCCCCACGCGGAGTGGCGCTGCACGGCCGCCGGCCGCGGGCGCTCCCACGTCACCGTCTGCTCAGGAGTCCCCGAGACTATCTCTGTGTCCTCCACCTGCCGGCGAGTGGGGCGAACGGGAGTTTCCTGGCATGTTCCCCACCGGCCAACAGAGAGCTTCCCTAGGGCCCTTTGTCCTCCGGGCTGATCTTACCCAATAGCAGCGAGAGCGACGTGTCCCAGAGGGAGGACCGACTCCCACCGCCATACAGGGCTTTCCCGGCTTGGGTTTCTACTGTCTTACTTGTGCAAATCGGAAAATGATGGGCACAGGGATGTGGCTGTGTTGAACCAAAGTGTACTGCACTTTGTGACACATTTAGCTCACACTGATGGACTGGAAAAGGTGAGCACCGCCCTTTCACAGGGTGTAGGTTGACAGACGTCTCCCAAACCCCAAGAATTGCTCCCAGAATCCCACTCTCACCTTTTGCCAAAAAATGACACAACTGGCCCCGGAGAGGGCCTATTCTTCTAGAGGCACCTGCCAAACACTAATGAGAGACAAGAATGGCAACCACACCTTGCTGGGGGATGAGCAGTCCACTCCCCCTCAGAAGATCACCTCTCTGGAAGTGCAAAGTGAGGCCCAAAGCAAGATTTTTGGAAAGATGCTCTCCCTCCTCTGGGGCTAAAATCAGTTTGCTGCTAAAGCTAGCCTGCTGGTGAGTGTCCAGACTGTCCCTTTGCAGCAGGGGCTAAATGAGGTTTCTCCCCTGCTGCTCTGCTTCCCTCTTGGGCAGTCTCTCTCAGGCCTGCTCTATTTCTGGAGTACTCTGATATCCCTGTCTCTATTTGCTGAGTTGGATGGGGGCTTTGAAGAAGTGTTTGACAGGAAGCCTGCCCACCCCATGGTGACAGGAAGGAAGCCTGCCCACCCCATGACAGCCCAGGGCTCAGCCTCAGGAAATTGCTGGTTCTGCACCCTCAAAGGAGGTGGCCAAGGGCCTGCAGCCTTCTCTCTCTCTTTGGCAGGTTTCTTTCCATGGGCCTTCTCTTTCTCTCTCTCTTCCTCCCTTTCTAATCTTCCATTCCTGGTGATTGTCAAGCCAGCCTAGTCAGGCTCTTATTTCTGTCTCTGCAAGTCATCCTCCCTTTCCTGGTGCTTGTCCTCAGTTCTGCTAGGGCTTCTGAACTTGAGAGGGAACCCGTAAGAGGGCTGAGCCCTCAGTATCCACTTCTGCTGAGGAAAGAATGGATATTTCCCAAACCGAAAATTAGTAAGAGCTGATTAAAAAGTATCTTCCTAAGCTGCTTGGAATGTGAAGTCCATTCAAATATTTTTGTGAGTGGTGGGGAGAGATTTTTGCTATAGGAGAGACAGAGACAGAAAGCAAGAAATTATATTCTCTCCCCCCCTTCCTTTCCCCAGGGGAAGAGCCACACCACAATCCCTTCTCCTCTCTGGATCTTGGGCATGCATGCATATGCACCCAGTATGAGTTTTAAGCTGTGGGGTCTGGGACTTGAACTCCAGTCTACTACATGGAAGTCCAGTGACATAATTATTGCCATCTACTGGTCCTGATGTCTATTTGAATTTTAATGGCCCAAAGTAAGGCTTGAGGTTCCAGACTTTAGCTAAATCTATCCCTTATGTGGAGTAATTGATATTTTATAGGATGTAAAACCCACAAGATAGAAATTGATTTCCTAAGGCCTCACCAATCAATAAAAGACCATGATCATCTCATGAGAGATGATCTCATGCTCTGGGTCCTCACCTTAGTCCTTTATCTTTTATTTTTAAAATGTCTTTTCTTTTCTTTTTAGGTTTTTGCCACAGGGCACATGGGACACAGGGAGAGGCAGTGAGAGGGAAAGTGAGAAATCATCCCGCAGAGGGGATGGCCATGCTGCAATCCCTCCTCCGTTCTCCTCCTGGGATTTTTGGCACAAGCGCTTGGTTTGAGTTTCAAGCGGGTGAATATGGGACTCAAACGGTGGTTGGCCATGTGGGAGTCTAGTGCCTTAGCCACCATGCCACCTGCTGGCCCCCTCCATCCTCCATTTTGCCCTTACGATGTATGTTCGGAACTTCTGGGGCAGGCTAGACCTTTTGAGCAAGAGCCGCCTGCTCTCCTTGCTCTGTGCAGGAGAGCTGTACTTTCCTCCATCACACGTCGTGTCTACAGTTAGGCTTCTGGCACACCGACAACTTGTGCAACAGCCTCCTGCTTCCAAGTTCACTCTCGTGCAATTCACTCTCTCAGTTGCAGCAAATTGCCCTCCTAAAGCAAACTCTCATCTTGTCATTCCTGATGAAAAACCTTCAGGATGATCTCATCACTTACAGGAATGAGACCAAATTCCTTAGTAACTGGAAATATGGCCTACGTGAAGCCACTTTGGCAGCTGACATCTTTGTATGCCCAAAGCTTCAGGACAGCTCCTTGGTTACTGAGAACTAGGCCTTTTTTACCCTCTGCTGTTTCTGCTTTGGCTCTCCAACACCTGCTTTTCCTGGTGAGCTCAAACTTTGAGAGCCAGCTGAAATAGTTCTCAGTTCTCTCATGTAATCTTCACTGCATTTATGGGGCACTGCATAAGCCTCTGTCTCCAGACTTACTGCCATGAATTGATACTATTCATCATTCATAAATCTACCTCCTGGCCCCTAGAGTGGGTTTGGAGGGATTCTTATGTGCTGTTCTGCCTCAGAAAACACTCATTCCTGTTTCCTAACTGCACGACGGAATGCAAGATGACACACTACAGGGCTGTCTGGATGTCTTTTACATTTTCTCACATGAAAAATACTTGGGCAGCCTATGGCATGGTGGATAAGGTGGCTGATCCTACATAGCCAAGTGTGTGGTTTGAGTCCCAGACCTGGTGGCTTGAAAAACATACTAGGTACATATGTGTGTGTGTGCCCAAAATCCCAAAAGGAGAGAGAAATGGGGTACAGATTGTGGTGTGTCCATTCCCCACGGTGATGTGGAGGGTGTGCTGTCTCTCTCTCTCTCTCCAAAAAGGGCACAAACCCTCTGGCAAAATTAAAACAAAATGAGACAAAAATGATAATTGTGTGGCACACTGGGGTAAGCTAGTGGGGATCTACATAAATAATGTTCTATATTAACAATATTTTCCAAAAGCACTAACCTTTAAGTTTTATAAAGATTAAATGTTGATCTTTTATGAAGTATTAATCTTTTTATAATAATCTTATGAGTATAAGAAAAATTTTAAAATGGATTAAAGGAGATAGCAAATTTGTGTAAAAATTCAAAATGAAAGATCTTTATCCCTTTCATGAGTGAGCAGAAGAGACAGAGACAGCACCCCCAATAGGGTCGTGATGCCTCGGCTAGCCCCGGATTACAGGAATCACAGACACACATGTGCCCAATGTTCTCAAAGAGGTCTCTGAATGCAAACCCATAACTCTTCCATGTGGGCCAGCCTTGCAGCTCCTGCACTTCACTGCTGCACCGCTCTGCAGCCCTCATCAAATAAAACATTTCTTTCTTTTTTTTTTTTTTTTTTTTTTTTTTTTTTGCTATAGGTGTATGTGCTCACCAGAGAGGCAGAGAGAGGGAAAGAAGTAAGAAATCATTGCCTGCTATACCACTGCCAGGGTGGATGGCCATGCCACAATCCCTTCTGCTCCATTCTCCTCTCCAGATTTTGGGCACGCACACACACATGCTCCCTGTATTTCTCAAGCTGCCGAGTCCAAGACTCAGATGCATCATTTTGTGAGATCCAACACCTTAACCACCACTCCACCTGTTGGCCCAACATTTCACATTTTAAAATGAAGGCCCATGATTGCTCCCATGGACATACCAGCTTTTATTCTTAAATGCTGTAATATTATAGGAGCTTAGGATAGCTGGGAGAGCTTGGAGATCACCATCAACAGGGCAGTCCCTTTCTTTCTTATTTTCCAGCTTTATTGATACATATAACTGACAAAAATTATATATATATATATATATATATATATGTATTTACAATTATTTTGTACAGCATGTTTTGACATATATATTGTGAAATGATTACGTCAAGCTATTTAAGATATTCATCATCTCATACTTTTTTGTGTGCTGAGAGCATTTAAAATTGACTCTCTTGGGGCCAGTAGGTGGCATGGTATTTAAAGCACTGGTTTCCCACAAGGTGGACTGTGGTTTGAATCCCAGACCTGGCAGCTTGAAAATCATGCCCGCATATGTATGTGTGTGTCCATAATCCCAAGAGGATAATGGAGGAGAAGGAATTGTGGTGTGGTCATCTCCTATGGGAGATGATTTCTCATTTTTACTCTCTTGGTCTCTCTTTTTCCAGAAAATGCATGCACCCTATGACAAAAACTAAAAAAAAAAAAAAAAAAAAGATTCACTTGCTTGGCAATTTTCAAGTATATATTTTTAACTATAGTCACCATACTGTACAAGAGATCTCCAGAACTTACTCATCCTGCCTCACTAAAACTCTTTAACCTTTGGCCAACATCTCCTTCCCCTACTCCCTGGCAACCGCCATTCTACTCTCTGCCTCAATGGATTCAATTTCTTTGGGTTCCACAAATAAATGAGATCAGGAAACCTTCCTTTCCTCTGCTTAGTTTGTTTTACTTAATATAATACTCTTCAGGTTCATACATGTTGCAAATGACAGGATTTCTTTCTTTCTGAAAGCTAAATAGTATGTCATTCCACTGCACATGTGTGTATGTACATGTACACCACACTTTCTTTATAAACTCCTTCGCACTTCCTTCAGAGTGTTGTTTAATTTCCACCTATCTGTGAATTTTCCAACATTCTTCCTGTTACTCGTTCCTAGTTCTATGCCACTGTGGTAGAAAAAGATACTCGATGTGATTTTCTTCTTCTTAAATTTGACTCGTGTTTTGGTCTAACACATGATCTGTTCTGGAGAGGGTTCTGTTGTGACCGAGAAGAAAGCTAGACAAAATGTTCTGTGAACATCTGTCGGGTCCATTTGGCCTATGGTGTGGTTCAAGCCCACTATTTCCTCATTGATTTTCTGTCTGGATGATTTATCAATTGTTGAAAATAGGGTATTGAAATCTGGCAGCTGAGCGAGTGCAGATATATGTGATAAGCAAGTTGCATGAGGTTATCACAAAGGCTCAATACTCTAGTCCAATCATGGTTTGATAAAATAGGTGGCTTCAACCAAGGGGCTGGGCTTTAAATCTCCTCTGGCCTATATTTGATGATTTATGGACAGGATACTTAAAAAAAATATGCTAGTAGTCTAGTGGGGAAATTCAGTTACTAATATCCTCTTACTACACCTTAATGGTCTTACCAGTGTTGCCCATTTTTTCCCAGCCCTCACAGAATCTGACCGGTGGGGCTCTTTGCTCAGTCAGCTGAATCTGCCCACTCACCAGTGAAGCCGCCCCCTCACAGCCTACGTTAATAACCTTGCCACTCACTGTGGTCACACAGGAATGCTTGGGTCCTGGGGCTCCTTTCTAACTCACTTATTGCTCTAACTTCTGTGGTTGAGACCATTTTTTTTTTAACCCTTATAATTGACATCCTTTCTAAAAATAGAATTATGTAACTCAATAATAAATGTAATTGACTGAACATGTTTTTCTTTAATGTCACCCCAGATCCTCTTTCTGAACATCAGTTCTGACTCCACAGTGTATGAGAGTCTAGCATAAGGCCTAGGATTTCAAATCTGAAGCTGCCTGATCACATCTTTATTCCAAACATATTATTTGGGGACCTGGGAAGGTCACTTTACTTTCCCAAGCTCGTTTTCCTCCTGTAACTCTATGGGGTTGATGTATGGATATATGGGGTAAGGTGTCAGAATGTAGGTGCTGGGAGGCAGAGGTCTGCCTACTTGTTTTGTCCATTAGTAAATCCTTATTGCCTAGCACCATGCATGGCACATAGGAGGCACTCAGCAAATGTTTGTGGTTGAATGAATATTCACAAAGATGCTTTAGAAACTGCAAGTTGGTGTACAAATGGTTGTGGCTACTCTAATTACTGAAAGTCACAGCAAACTAGTATGAATACATAATGAGTCAGGGACATATTGGAAACTGGGGAAGGGAGAAAATTAGGAAGTCCCTTATATCAGCTTATTTTGTTGATTTGTCGTTTTTCTCTAAAAATAGTTTGATTCCCCCACACCAGATATGCTTTTTATTATTTTTTTAGAGGTTTTTTGCTATAGGGTGTGTGTGCTTGCCAGAAAGACAGAGACAGAGAGACAGAAAGTGAGAAATCACCCCCCGGGGGGGATGGCCACGCTGCAATCCCTTCTCCTTCATTCTCCTCTCGGGATCTTGGGCACGCATGCACACATGCCCAGCGTAAGTTTAAGCCGCCGGGTCCGAGACTCGAACCATGGTCGACTACATGGGAGTCCAGTGACATAGCCATTACGGCAACTGCTGGTCCCCCAGACATGTTTAATATAAATCCTGTTAAGGTTTGGTTAGTTGACCTAAAGTTAATAGGGGTTTTTATTTTATTTGTTTTAAAAGAATTATTTATTTATTTAATTCCATTTGTTATTATTATTATTATTATTATTATTATTATTATTATTATTTTAACTTAACCAGAGAGAAGCAGACAGAGAGAGAAAGGGAAAGTGAGAAAGCAAGCCCACTGTCAGTACAGGACTTGAACTGCGGTCGGCCATGTGGGAATCCAGCACCTTTGACCACCACAACACCTGCTGGCCCCAGGGATTTTGAATCAAATATATCTGACAAGTTCTTGTGAATCATTTCACAGTTATCCTTCTGCTGGTAAATGAAGGAACATCTGTAAAGGTAAACAACAGTCTGCTTTACGTTGTGGCGTATCCAGTCCTAGGATACCCACGTTCACTTTCCAAGTACATGATAGGACTCTCCCCTTGCAGCCACTGTTGTTCCAGCACTTAGAAGATGTCTCACGCTGGGAACATTCCTTAACTCTTTGTGCCTCAGCTTCTCTTGGAAGGCTCTAGTGCCACTGAGCACTTTTATCTGTAAAACTCCATCCCTGTTATTAAGATCCCCATTCTCAGGGAACTCACAACATAGCTGGCATAACACTACAGAAAGCTCAAACACATAAAAATCTCCCAAATCTTGAACATGTTACAAATTTTCTAGTTTTTTTTTTTTTTTTTTTTTTTTTTTAAGTGAGGTTTTTTGCTATAGGGTGTGTGCATTCACCCAAGAGACAGAGAGAGAGAGACAGAAGGCGAGAAATCACCCCCCAGGAGGGATGGCCATGCCACAATCCCTTCTCCTCCATTCTCCTCTCAGGATTTTGGGCATGCATGCACATGTGCCTGGTGTGAGTTTTAAGATGCTGGGTCTGGGACTTGAACCATAGTCAACTACATGGGAGTCCAGAGATGTAACCATTATGCCATCTGCTGGTTTCCAGATTTTCTGGTTTTAACTTTAAAAAAAAATTAAAAAGCTCTTGGGGCCAGCAGGTGGCATGATGGCTAAGGTGATGGATACCCCCATGGTAGACCACAGTTTGAATCCCAGACGGAGGCTTGCGTTCTCATTTTCCTTCTGTTCTTCTCTGTCTCTCTCTGGTCAAATTAAACAATATAATAAATAAAATTAATTCTTAAAAAAATTAAAAAACTCTTTTAGAAAAAAATTATGCTTTAAGATTTTGATACTGTAGTTTTCATGAATCAGTATTTTGTACATACTAAGGGAACAAAGTCGTCAAAGGAGCACACTGGGGAACCACACTCCAAGTGGGGTCGTTTTTGCTCGTTTACCAAATGCATATTTTTTTTATATTTCTCTTTGCACTCAGTGGGGAAATACTTATAGGGGCCCTGCCCTTGTCCACTGTGTCACAGATAAACTGCACTAAGCTGTCCCAGTACCACCTGGTATGGTTGCCAGGGGCCTGCGTGTCTCAAAGCAGATCCCAGCCTGGTTCTCTTTCAGTGCAAGATTTCCGTGCTCAAATGGCACGAAGCCAGTTCTAGGAAACCTAAAACTACCAGCCTAGTTTAAACTTTCCTGGCTCTCTTCTTTGTAGAGGGAGAGGGAACTAATTCGTTCATCTCTTCTGACAGCTATATTTCACCTACAACTGCTTAGTTCTAAAAACTAGATCATTAAAAAATGGGCTTGGGAAGAAGACAAAGACAATTCAAACGGTGGGCATACCTGAGCCACAAGTAGAGGAGAGCTACTGTTCTCAGACAGAGCAAGACCTTAGGCACCCACACAGAAGTATGAAGGAGGAGCAAGGTGCGGAGAAAAGAAACATGCAACAATGCTTTCTTAAAAACCAAGTGAGTGGCCTGGCTCTGTAGCCTGGTGGTTAAGGCAGCTGGATCCCCTATAGCTGACGGCTGACGGCTGACGGCTGACGGCTGACGGAGCAATTCTAGTCACAGACCTAGCGGCTTGAGAAAGACACCAGGAGCGAGTGGTACATGCCTAAAATCTGAAAGAGGGAGAGATAGAAGAGATAGATTGTGGCATGACTATGCCCCATCAGGGGTGCTTTCTCCCTCTTCCTCTGTCCCTCCTAAAGGGAATGTGTCAAGTGCATACTCCTTTTAGCAAAAAATAAAATAAAATAAGAATAAAGAAAAAGAAAGAAATTGGGACCAGTAGTTAGCGTAAAGGCTTTGTTACTGGACTCCCATGTAGTCAACTGTGGTTTGAGTCCCAGACCTAGTGGCTTAAACTCACGCCAGTTGTGTGTGTATCTGTGCCCAAGATCCCAAAGAGGAGAATGGAGGAGAAGGGATTGCGGCGTGGCCATTCCCCCTGGGGGGGGGGGGATTTCTCACTTTCTGTCTCTCTGTCTCTATCTTTCTGGCGGGTGCATGCGCCCTATAGCAAAAACCTCTCTACAAAAGAAAAAGAAAAAGAAAGAAATGGAAAATGCATCTACCCTTTTAACTTCTGTTAAACATTTTTATTCATTCTTTTACCCACCATTTATTGAGTCAAAATAATTCTGATGTATCCTTAAAAGAAAATATTATTCAGTCTTTTAAAATCACCTTTTGAAGAAATTTTGACATGTTCACCATGTGATGGTTTATGGCAATGATAATTGATAAATGGAATGATTCCAATTAATTAAAAACATATGTGCCTTTTGAAAGCCTGGAAGGATCCATACCAAAATGTCAGCAGAGCTCTCCCTGGGAGATGAGATTTTTGGTCATCTTTACTTTCTTCATTATACTTTACTGTATTTCCCTGGTTTTCTAAGGGCATTCAGTAAATTTTTTTTTCCCCAGCAAAACTGCAAGAAATTTTTATTGTTGATTGTTCAGAATTTTTTACTTTTATTTTATAATTCCTTATTTACATTTAATAGTTGTTCATCTCTGTGGAGTACAATACGGTTCTCCAAAGCACGCATACAATGTGTGGTAATCAAATAGAGGATATTACCATAGTCATTGTCTTCAACAAAGTATATTACATTATGTGTGCACCTTCAATCTTGTTCTAGGTTCATATATATATTAATAGATAGATACGACTGGCACTATTCGCTTTTCTTTTTCACTCTGTTTTGGTACACCATTCCATAACCTACTTGCCTTGTTTACATGCATTGTTGGGTCTGTTAAAGGGCTTTTTTCTGAACCCTCTGCCCTCCCCATTACCTCCTGGAATTCAGTCATTTTTGATAATTGGAGCATCTGCTCTGTGTCAGGTTCTGAGGCAGAGCTAGATCTTGGGGTGGAGGCACTGAAGAGGTCTGCCCTGGAAACAGTCTCTGTCATGTAGGGCATGCAACAGAAGCACAACCGTGGGATTAAGTAGAAGGGGCTGGAAACAGGAAAAGCATCCCTGGTAGGCTGCCTCCAGGTAAGGAGAACTGTTTGACTGAAGATTGAAGAACTGTTTGCAGGTAGAGGAACATGAGAATCATATTTCAGAAAGAGAACACAACATACACACGTATATGAGGGTGTCTTGCCGAAAAGCAATATATACATATATATATATATATATATATATATATATATATATATATATATTTTGCCAGAGGGTACATGCACTTGCCAGAGAGAGTAGAAGAAGAAGGACCACAATTGAGTGTGGTCATGCCACAATCCCTTCTCCATTTCTCCATCCAGTTGGGATTTTGGTCATGTACACACATGTGCCTCTCAAATTGCCAAGGTTGGGATTCAAAACACAGGCAGCCATGTGGGACCCAGCTCCCGTAACCATTAGGCTATGGAGCCAGCCCCAAAACTTATATAATTTAAAGATTTAAAGACCTGAAGTGAATATACACATTTCTATAGCACCTGGCATTTCCAGAGCATTTTCATCCTCATCTCATTTGCTATGCTTGACCTTCCTGTTAGTTGAGCAGGGTGAGTCTTATTCTGGGGAAATAGTGGTAAATTACTCAGTTTGTGCCTCCTTACCTGCCTGTTTCAGAGAGGCTGATCCATCCTTGGGTCCTAGAGGCTGCAGCCCATGTACCACAAGCACTCCTACCACCACCCTGGCCAGGGTAGGCATATACATAGTCAAAACAGAATCCACCTAAAATATCTACCATAATATGAAGTGTGAGGTCTCTTAGAATGAAGGACTAACTTGCAGCCATAGATATCACAGTTTTGGTGTAGATTAATATAGAATTTGCCATTAATGGGTCTGTAATTCCTTTCTCATTTCCTCATAACCTCATAATATATGACCCAGCAGACACTCAATGTAGTTAAGTAACTGATATTCAGAGAGCATCTGGGAAATGGAGTCTGATTTAATAATAATAATAATAAGTATCATAGACACCTCCTACACACACACACACACACACACAACACAAACAATAAAAATGGATACACTTTATCTTCCCAAGTACTGCATAAAGCACAGCTCTGTGGGCCAGTAGGTACCATGGTGATTAAGGTACTGGATCCCACACGCTGACTCCACCATTGGAGTCTTGGATCTGGTAGCCTGAGAAATACATCAGGCATGTGTGCATGCATGCCCAAAATCCCATGAGGAGAAGGGATTGCAACGTAGCCATTTTCCCTAGGAGGTCATTTCTCACTTCACCTCTCTCTCTGTTTCTCTCCAATGAGCACACACACCCTCTGGCAAAAATATAAAAAACAAAAAATAGTACAGCTCTGTTGCAAAATAAGGCCTAACATCTAGTTTGGTAAATCTGTGTCAATTGAGCACTTATTACCACCAAGCTCTGTGCCAGTGGAGTGACCAGAACTGTTGCCCAATGCAAAACTTGTGTCTGTCCATTTTTTCCCCCAGACCCTGAGTACAGATTAAGTGGGGATATACAATGTGTATTTTTCAGCATCTGGCTCACTTAGCTCAACATTAAGTCTTCTATATTCATCCATTTTGAGTCAAACAATAGGACTGCATTATTTCTTATAGCTGTGTAATATTCCATAGTATATATGTACCACAGTTCTTTAACCCAGTCATCAGTTTTGGGACACAAGTTGGTTCCATGTTTAAACAATTGTGAACAATGCTGCAATAAACAAGGATGTACAAGAGTCTTTCTGATTGAATGTTTTCCTATCCTTTGGGTAAATACCTAGGAGTGGGATAACTGGGTCATATGGAAGTTCTCTTTGTAGGTTTTTGAAAAACCTCCATATTGTTTTCCACAGAGGTTGAAATAATTTACCTTCCCACCAATAGTGTAAGAGGGCTCCCTTTTTCACCACAGCTCACCGGCACTTGCTGTTCTTTATATTGGGTCAATGGCAAAGTCATGACATTTTTTTTTTCTATGCACAAATGAGTCATGGCCTTTCTGACGACCCAATATTTTTGATCCTAGCCATTCTAACTGGGGTCAAATGGTATCTAATTGTGGTTTTAGTGTGCATTTCCCTTATGAAAAGAGACATCTTTGGAGAGTTGTCTATTCAACTCATTTGTCCTTTTTTTTTTTTTTTTTTTTTGAGAGTTTGTTTTTTTTTTTTTTTTTTTTGCTATAGGGCGCGTGCGCTCGCCAGACAGAGAGAGAGACAGAGAGACAGAAAGCGAGAAATCACCCCCCAGGGGGGATGGTCACGCCGCAATCCCTTCTCCTCCATTCTCCTCTCGGGATCTTGGGCACGCACGCACACGCGCCCGGCGTGAGTTGTAAGCCACCGGGTCCGAGACGCGAACCGCGGTCGACTACGTGGGAGTCCAGCGACATAGCCATTACGCTAACTGCTGGTTCCCATTTGTCCTTTTTTTTTTAAGAGAGATTTTTGCTATAGGGTGGGCACACACACACATGGCCGACGTGAGTTTTAAACCACTAGGTCTGGGACTTAAACTGTGGTCAACTATGTGGGAGTTCAGTGATGTAACCGTTACTCCATCTGCTGGTCCCAATTTCCCATTTTTTAATTGGGTTATTCATTTTTTATGGGAGAACTGCTTGAGTTCCTGTATATTCTGGATACCACTCCCTTGTCTGAGGAATAATTTGCAAACATTTCCTCCCATTCTGAGGTTTGTCTTTTCAATCTAATATATTTCCTTTGCTGTAAATAAGCATTTTAGCTTGATATAATCCCACTTGTCTACTTTGGGGACTACTGCCTATGTTTTATGGGTCTTATTTAAGAAATCTTTGCCTACTCCAATATCTTCAAAAATTTTTCCAATGTTTTCTATTAAGCGTTTTGTAGTCTGAGGCTTTATATTTAGATATTTGATACATTTTGAGTTGATTCTTGTTAATAGTGAGACACAGAGATTCAGTTTAATTTTTCTGCAGACAGATATCCAGTTCTTCTATCACCATTTATCCAATTTTTTGACACCTCCATACCCAGCCTAACTGATTTCCACTAACCTGTCCCACTGGTCATAGTGCATTACTGGAAACAATTTATGTCTACAGCTGTCTCTCTTGACAGCTATATTTCAATATTCTTCTATTGAACTGCTAACCTCAGGTAGGGGTGTGTATGTATGTGTGCATACACAAGTGCATATGAATGCACATGTGTGTGTATCTGGTCATTTCTTCCTTGTTGACTGCCAGTTTTATAAGAAATATAATCCTTGAACTACTGAAACACCTACTTGCATTTAAGAATCCACAGGTCTATATAGTCCTAGAAACTTCAATTTCTTTCCAATTTCTTTCAAAGCTTGTAATGTTAGTGCTAGGGAGTATGACTATTAAAAGTAATTTTCATCACAGATTCTGACTGTCACAGTTACCTGCCTGAATCATCTTTGACAGTGGTCTCTACAAGCACACATGCCTACTGACAAAAACAAAACAAAACAAAACAAAACAAAACAAAACATTTCCCCAAAGATATATTGATAGACAAAAGGTGCTTAAATTACTATAAGAGTAACAATTGTGTAACTAATGCTAATAGCTAACATTTTCTAAATGCTTTACTATGTACTAGGTACTATGCTACACTCATTTTAGATATCTCATTTAGACCTTGCAATAGCTCTACCTGAAGTTATACCATTATTCTAATTTTACAGATGAGTAAACTGACTTCAGAAAGAAGTAAACAGAAGCAAGTCAATGGAGCTAGGACTCCAACCCGGGGGCTGACTCTTATCCATTAAATTTAATATGTGACACTATAAAAATATTCTTTAAAAAGACGTTTTGGGGTCGATGCTGTGGTGCAGTGGTTAAGGGAGTCAGATCCCATGTGACTCACTAACATGCGGCCATAGACATAGACTGTTTGAACTCTGTTATTGCCACTCGTATTTTTCAAGCCAGGTGCTTGAGCATGTGTGCCCAAAGTCCAGACAGTACGGAGAAATGAAGAAGGGACTGTGGCATGAACATGCCCCATTTGGGAGTGCTTTCTCTCTCGCTCTCTCATACACAGACCCACTAGCAATTAAAAAGAGTTTCTAATTTTATATATATGTATATATATACACACATTATATATATACACACACACACACACAGAGAGACACATATATATTTATAGCTAAAGGGGTTAAATGTAAGAGTACAATTATTTTAATAAATGAATTTATTGCCATAGATCATATTTCTATATTAAGATGGGCCTGAATTAATTTTGTTGAGGGACTCCTTTTATCTGAGCAATTGGTACAAGCTTAAAAAAATAAAAACAAACTTACAAACTTATTTACACTTAATTTTTTTTTTCCTAGAGGGCATGTGCTCATAGGATGAGAGCGAGGGACAAAAAGGTCATTTCTTACTGCGGAAATTAAGTGCGGAGGCAGCCCCAACCATGCTCCCTCTCCAGGACCTTACTTCTCTCTGTAGGACTGCACCGCCAGCTTCTGAACTTCCAGCAGGGAATGACTGGAATGATGGGAAGCCCCTTCTGCAGGGATGACAGGAAGGGCCCGCTGGGGGTATGATGGAAAGCCCCTGCCAGAGGATGGGGAAGCCCCTTTAGGTGAACAATGGATTGAACTTCCTGTCGAGGTTTTAAAGAGGTGAAAGAGGACTTCCACGTCTTTTCCAGTGAAGACAAACTCCTGACAGTGTCCTCACCCTTCTGCCTCTCCTCCCCCACCCCAAGAAAGGAGGAAGTTGGACTGCAGGAGCATTTTAAGGGCCCTCAGATCTGAATGTGCCGCTTCTGTCATAACCAAGCACTTCCGGGTCACGGAGGCCAGGGCAGGAAATGAAGCTCCGAGGAAGGCATCATGTTAGCTTGGCTTGGTGAGGTCTCCCTGGGACTTTCCACGTGCACAGAGGGACTCTCGGCCTGACTCAGGCCTGGCAGCAGATTCTTTCTGGAAGACTATACAGTTGCTGCTGCCACCGGTTGGGAGGCTAGTCCTGTTGTTTACTTGCCTTGCCTTTCGTGTCGATTACTTTAATAAATCAAATTGTAAACCTTAGATTGATAGGGCCATGGCTAGGTGCCCAGCGATTGACAATATGATCCAGAACAGGGTCTGCTTAACCATGTGGTTTGCTTTAACCACTGTCTGGTGTTTTTTATGAAAGTCTCATGGGACCAGTGGTTCTCTGCTTGGCAGATGGTTCACTCCCAGAAAATCATAGTTATCCCTTTATATCAGAGGTTTGGGAGGCTGTATAGGGTCAGCAGGCTTGGCTAGAGTCCCAATAGTTGTAAGATGGTGAGCACTGATTTTACTTCTCTGGTCTACATTTCCTTAGCTGTTCAATGGGGAAATGATAGGATAAGACATATAAACCTTGTAAGACTGCCAGCACAAGCATCAGAACTTAGCAAATTTATAAGTTACTGTCGTTGTTAGAGCAAACTTGAGAGTTCAATTTCCTTATTTTTCCCCAATAGAGAGTGACAGAGAGAGAGAGTGAAAAATCACCCTTGAAGGGGCTGACCACATCACAATCCTTTCTCCAGTCTTCTGTTGGAACTACATGCACATGTACCTAGCATGATTTTCAAGCAGCTGGGCCTGGACTCGAACCCCTCAGTTGGCCTTAAACTCCAAGTCATCTGCTGGACCAAGAGTTCAATTTCTGACATTTATTTATTTATTTATTTATTGGAGAGGTTTTTGCTATAGGGCGCGTGCGCTCGCCAAACAGATAGAAAGAGGCAGAGAGATAGAAAGCAACAAATCACAAATCCCCAGAGGGGATGGCCACGCCGCAATCCCTTCTCCTCCATTCTCCTCTCGGGATCTTGGGCATGCACGCACATGTGCCTGGCGTGAGTTTAAGCCACCGGGTCTGGGACTTGAACTGCAGTCGACTACGTGGGAGTCCAGCAACATAGCCATTACGCTAACTGCTGGTCCCGTCTAACATTTATTTTTAATATGCAAAAAGAAATCTAACATTTATTTGCATGTACTTGATTACATTAACATCCCAGATTTCTACATTTAGAATACTTGAAACAGACCTTCATGCCCACTGTGAACTAGCCATTTTGGGGGAAATGGAGAAATGAAGATTTCCCACTGATAATTCGACTTCCAGTGTGGGGACACGTTTAAGAGAGAGAGTCTGAGGTGTGGGGACATGCTCTGAGCAAACACCACATGCTCTTTTGGGGTTTGGCAGAACCTTGTAACTTGTCTTTCCTTGACCTTGGCTGCAGACAGCAAGGGTGGAAATTGCTAGGGGCGTTCCAACAGACACATGTGATAGACTTCAAGAAACATCTTGGCAAAATCCAATCCCTGCTCTGCATCTGAAAGGTTCCTTACTCTGGGTGTGGTGGTGTGAGAAGATCTTTAGCTCCTTCCCCACACCTAACAGCTAGTTCTTTGCATTAGAAAGGAAGATGAGATTTTTCTCTTGATGGGATTATCACCAAGGGATACACCTGGCCTGGTGTGACTAAGCCCTCATAGATTTGTTAACTGCTTCTTATTGTCTGTAACCTGGCAACCAATGTATGAAGTGTCGTAAAACATACATGTGTAATATCTCCTTGTTCTATAAATAAAGACGTCCAGTTCATCTGGGGGACACAAGTTGCTTGGGCTAACTAGGCTCAGGCTGCCTGTGTCCGTTTCTACTCTATCTTTTGTCTCATTTTTTCTGCTTCTTCCATAGTAGCGCTGAGCCTGGGGGTGGATGCCGACACTCCAGCACACAAAACTCATGTGGAGAGGCAAAAGGGAGCAGGCCTTCTTGAAGAGACACCTTCATGGCTACTGCAAACTAGCCATTTTGGGGGAAATGGAGAAATGAAGATTTCCCACTGATAATTCGACCTCCAGCACACAAAACTCACGTGATTGAGTTTTGTGAATTTGGGAAGAAACCGACCATTCACCAGATTACTAGAAATCACTGCAGGACCACAAGAAATATGGGAAAGCAGGAAAATATCTCTCCTCCAAGGGACAAGGATAACTCCTCTTCACTCATACATAGTTCAGTGGAAATCATGGAAATGTCTGATAAAGAATTTAGAACATTCATAATGGCAAAGCTAATAGAGATGGAAGAGAAGAGAGACAATGAACTGTGGAAGAGGAAGGAGAAAGGAGTTGATGAGTTCCAGGAGGTGAGGAAATTCATGCAAGATCTAAAAGAGGAATTTCACACTTTATAAAAGAATCAGATGGAACTGTTAGAGATGAAGGCTATAATACAGGAAGTCAAAATCTCCCTTGAAAGTATTAAAAGCAGACTAGATAATACAGAAAATAGAATCTCAAATGTAGAAGAGAAAATTGCTGGCCTAGAAAAATCCACCATGAAGACTGAGATAATGGCCCCAAAATTTGAGAATAATATACGAGAAATACTAGATACCATCAGATGTCCAAACATCCGGATAATAGGTATCCCATAAGGTGAAGAGACTCATAAGGGCATTGATGATCTATTCCATGAAATCCTGCAAGAAAACTTTCCGAACCTAGAGAGGCACTCAAAGATTCAGTCCCAAGAAATACAGAGGACTCCAAATAGAATCAACCCAAGAAGATCCTCTCCAAGACACATTCTAGCCAGATTGACCAAAACCACAGATAAAGACAAGATACTAAGATTGGCAAGAGAAAAACGGCAAGTTACCTACAAAGGGTATCCCATCAGACTAACAGCAGATCTCTCATCGGAAACAATGTGAGCAAGGAAAAAATGGGAAAATATATTCAGAGGGTTAAGGGAAAAGCAATTTCAACCGAGAATACTGTACCCAGCAAGATTGTTGTTCATTTGGGAAGAAAAGACACGAACATTCTCAGATAAACAAAACCTGAAAGAATTTACCAGCACCAGACCAGATCTCCAAGAAGTTCTTAAGGGAGTGCTATGTCAGTAAAATTAAATGCAGACACACAGAAATAAGAGTTCAAAAACTAAGAAAATGGGCAACTTAATTGTAGGGACAAAGTCTGGAGTTGAATATTATATCCCAGAATTCAATCTGGAAGATCGAACCACAACAGAAGAAAGATTAAGTACATGAGACTGAACTGATGAAACAGCATTCTGTGACTTGACTAAAACATTGCTGCTTTTCTTCTAAGCTTTGTTGTCAGGTTTTAAGAATTTTTGTCCTGTCTCGAGCTGTCAATAGGTTCATGTACCTACTATTTGAACAGAATACTAACCTGTTTCTAGGCTTTAAGTTTCCAGGAAATATCCTTATCAGTTCAAAACTGCTTTTCTTGAAATTACCAGCTGAACTTGCTATTGAAAGTAGTTAGATTACTTATGATATTGTGTGATCAACAAAATGTTGGGGGAAAAGGAATTGAAGACAACTGGAGACAGCAGAGATAGTGTAATAAGAGAGTGGGAAAGGGCAGAGGGTCAGACATGGGGTAAAAATATATATATATATGTTTATATATATATATATATATACACACACACACAGACACACACAAACACATATATATATATGAAAGTAGAAATGGAATATTATTGATGATAACATGCATGATTAAGCCACTATGCAGTTTATTCTAGATGGGAAACAACATTTAGTATGTTGTGATGATGGTCAGGGAATGAATGTAAATTAATTAAAAAAAAGTTTCAGGTGAAAAAAAAACACTAAAAGTGTTTTTATCGAAATTAAAAAAAATGCGTATTTGATGACTGCAGTAAGCTATATAGCTCCAGTTAGGTACTACTTTATAGTATGTTCATTCTACTCACTGAGGTTTATGCCTAAAGTCAGACTTGGGTTCATGTATATGTATATACCAGCTGCACTTGCTATTGCAAATATTTAGACTAATTAAGTTCATTAGCAAATCAATTAAATGGGAGGGAAAGGCATAGAAAAGAACCATGGATACCAGAGACAATGTGGGAGGAGGGTGGGGCACGGCTGAGGGTGAGGGATAAGGAATCAAGGATGGCAAAAAAATATATATATACCACACATAAGAAATGGAAAATTATTTGTTGATAACACGTATGTTGATATGCTTGATTGAGCCAATATACAGTGTATTCTGGAAAAAAAAAAAAAGAAAGAAAATCGCTTCTGCAGGAAAAACAAAAAAGAATATTTGAGACATTTTATTGTAAAAATAAGGCATGCTCAATTGTCATACATGAAAAAATTATCCACAAGTATAGAGAAGAAAATAGTGATCATTCGTTATTTCATACTTCCTTTCCCCCATGAAAAACTGTTAAATTTTGGTGTTTACAATCTTTTTTATCTTTGTAACTAAAAAAAAAATAATTTTAGGGTCTCGTGCATTAATTTGCTTGTAACTTGTTTAATTGCGCAGTAAGTGAGTTAAGTAATGTTTTTACCAAATGATGGTTACTTTAAGGATTGTTTTTCTCCCACTTGGATCAATTATTTCTCTCCACTTAGATCAATATTAGATTAAATGAATAAAACAATTGGGTTTTATTATTTTTGAAGGTATTATGATATAGTTAAAAAGCAACAAATAGCACCATACAGTATTTAGATTTAAAATGAAACACAATTATTTGCATGGTCTGCTAAAACACATGAGAATCTGAATATACAGACAATGCCCAGACCATGCACAAAAATAGAAATCTTGGGCCAGTCAGTGGCATGGTGGTTAAGGCAGCTGGATCCCACCTGACCAACTCACAGTTCAAGTCCTTGACCTGGTGGCTTGAAAAACATGCTGGGCACATGTGTGAGCATAATCAAAATCCTGAGAGGAGAAAGTTGGAGAAGGAATTGTGTGACCATTTCCCTGGGAGGTGATCTCTCAATTTCCCTCTTTCTCTCCTTATCTCTCTCTAAAGAGCATATGTACCCTATAGCAAAACTTAAACAAACAAACAAAACAAACAAACAAACAAAAATAGAACTCTTGACGTACAACCTGTAGTAACCTGATCAAGAAACTAACTCATTATATACAGTATCCAGGTCAAGAAGCCACTTGCTCTCTATTGGGTTGTCGGAAAAGTCACAGCATGTATTTTTCTATGCAAAAATGCATCATGACTTTTCTGACAATCCAGTATAAGCCAGAATTGTAAGAAGTCAGACTGTCTTTTTCCTTTCCTTTCCTTTCCTTTCCTTTCCTTTCCTTTCCTTTCCTTTCCTTTCCTTTCCTCTCCTCTCCTCTCCTCTCCTCTCCTCTCCTCTCCTCTCCTCTCCTCTCCTCTCCTCTCCTCTCCTCTCCCCTCCCCTCCCCTCCCCTCCCCTCTCCCCCCTCCCCTCCCCCCTTCCCTCCCCTCTCCTCCTTTCCTTTCCTTTCCTTTCCTTTCCTTTCCTTTCCTTTCCTTTCCTTTCCTTTCCTTTCCTTTCCTTTGTTTATTTCTTCCATGAAATTGAGACAGAGACAGGGAAAGACAGGCACTCTCAATAGGGTCTCATGCTATGATTCCCCTCCCCTTATCCTTCCCAGCCAGTCAAGATCATGGGCCCAGCCTGTACAGGTGGACAGGGGAACTAAAACCATGACCCTCCGTGTGGATCAAGCATCCCTTGAGCAGCATGTTACTACTGTGCCACCCAGCCAGCCCAGACTGCTGTCTCTACCAAAAATCCAAGAATTCAAACATTAACTCTCATATTAATAACAATCAAATGGCCATTCATTAAATGACTTGATTAATAACTGCCAGCTTTCCTAATTTTTGTACCATTTCCAATGTAGGATTAACCAGAGATAATTACATATACCCTCCCTAATCAATCCCATAGGATATCCACTTCTACGAAGCCTGCTGACAGCATTCCCATGCCGATCGTCTCCAACCAGAGCCCTCCTTAAATCTTCCCATTTCCCACTATAAAGTTCTCTCTTTCCTCTGCCTGCCTCTGAGTCTCTCCTAAAATGTAAATGATGGTGACTGTCTCCTTTGCTCTGATCAAATAGCCTGTTCTTGTCCTCATTTGGGTGGTCTTCATTTATTTCCATATACAAAAAGCAGAGATTCTTATAAGCAAAACTGATAAAGGAAGAAAAGCCCCTAGCATATTCTCATCTCACCAGTGATCTAAAAGCCTAACTCAGCTGGGCTTTGCTGGCTTGGTCAAACACCTGCTATTTGCAGCACATTTTTCTGGGTTCCATGGAAGAGATAGCAATGAAGGTGGTAGACTCCTGAGTATCTGAAATCAGATAACCACATGGATGACTACTACATGAGATAGAATTTGGTGCATGTGATAAAGATGGTTTAAGGTACCATCTCTAGAGAGAAAGAGTTAGAGAGACAGTGAGCACAATCAGCTTGAAAGATCAAGGAAAACTCCAGGAAGGTGTCATTGGAAGTGAAAAACTAAAGAGAGGGCCAGCAGGTGGCATGGAGGTTAAGGCACTGGGTCTCACATGGCCAACTGCTGGGTTCAAATCTCAGACCCAGTGACTTGAAAATCATGCTGGATATGTGTGTGTGCATACCCAAAATCCTGAGGAGACGAGGAAAAAGAATTGCGAGTATGTTAATGTCCAAAATCCCCAGAGGAGACAAGGAGAAGGAATTACAACATGGCCATCCCACCTGATGGGTGATTCTCACTTTCCCTCTCTTTCTCTCTCTCCAGCAAGCACACACACCCTATGGCAAAACTTAAAAAACAAAACAAAACAAAAAAACAAAAAGCAAAAAAAACACGAGACAGAGAAACATTATTAATATATATTAACAAAGCAAATGTTCCATAGAAAATAATATGAATCTTTCTCAAAAAATTAAAACTAGGGAACCAGCAGTTAGCATAATGGCTATGTCGCTGGACTCCCACGTAGTCGATCGCGGTCCGCGTCCCGGACCCGGTGGCTTAAAACTCACGCCGGTCACGTGTGCGTGTGTGCCCAAGATCCTGAGAGGAGAATGGAGGAGAAGGGATTGCGGCGTGGCCATCCCCCCTGGGGGGTGATTTCTCGCTTTCTGTCTCTCTGTCTCTCTCTGTCTGTCTGGCGAGCGCACGCGCCCTATAGCAAAAAACCTCTCAAAAAAAAAATTAAAACTAGAACTACCATATGATTTGAAATCCTATTTCTAGGTCTATATCCAAAGGACATAAAATAGGTATGTTGAAGAGACAGCTGTTGGGACCAGGAGTTAGTGTAATGGCTATGTCGCTGAACTCCCATGTAGTTGACTGCAGTTCGCGTCCCGGACCCGGTGGCTTATACTCATGCCGGGTGCATGTGCATGCGTGCCTAAGATCCTGAGAGGAGAATGGAGGAGAAGGGATTGCGACATGGCCATCCCACCTGGGGGTGATTTCTGGCTTTCTGTTTCTCTGTCTCTCTGCGAGCGCATGCACCCTATAGCAAAAACCTCTCCAAAAGAAAAAAAAAAGAGAGAGAGAGAGACAGCTCTACTCTCATGACCATTGGAGCACTATTCACAATAACCAAGATATGGAACAATCTAAGTGTCCATTTTATGGGTGAATAGATTAATACATATATAATATGTATATGTACGTGTGTGTGTATATATATATATATATATATATATATATATATATATATACACACACACACACACACATATATACAGAGAGAGAGAGAGAGAAGAAAGAAAATCTTGTCATTTGTTACAGCATACATGAATTTGGAGGACATTAAGCTCAGTTAAATGAGCTAAACACAGAAAGTTGAATACCATACCTTCTCACATATATATATGTGTGTGTGTATATATATACCACACACACACATACATCTTAGTCCATTTGTGCTGCTAGCACAAAATGCCACAGACTAAGTAATTTATAAAGGACGGAAATTTGTTTTCTCACAGTTTTGGAGGACGGAAAGTCCAAGAGCAAGGCCCAGGCATCTGGTGAGAGCCTTCTTTCTGTGCACTTACACGGTGGAAAGCAGAAGGACAAAGGTATGTCCTCACACGGCAGAAGAGTGGAAGCATGAGCTGGCAAGAGCCTAAGTCCCACTCATAAGGGAAGAGCCTTTATAATGTACTCAACTTTTAAAAATCCTACTTCTTAATTCTATCACATTGACAACACCTGAATTTTAGTGTGGCTACCACACTAAACCACAGCAAAGTGGGATCTTTAAAGAAGTCAAACTTATATAAGCAGAGAGAAGAATGGTGGTTGCAAGGGGCTGGAGTACGGGGCAAATGTTGGTTGAAGGGCACAGACTTTCAATAATAAAGACTAAGTTCTGGGGATCTTATCGTACAGCATGGTGACTATAGTTAATAAGACTGTATTTTTAGTTAGTTTGCTAGGAGAGCAGACTTTATGTCCTCACCTGCCCACCCTCCCCTGCCCCCACCCCCCACAAGTGGTAACTGGCTGGCAATGGATGTTTGTGGTGATCAGTACACAGTGTGTATGTATATACATCGTACCATCACATTGTACACCTCAAATACTTAAAATCTTGTCAATTAAATATGTAAAAACAGGCCACTGAACTAAAATTTCTATATCATCATAATTTTATATTTTG
The DNA here is from genome assembly GCA_026018925.1 of Tupaia tana. Lineage (NCBI taxonomy): Eukaryota > Metazoa > Chordata > Mammalia > Scandentia > Tupaiidae > Tupaia > Tupaia tana. Next base: position 136,847,113 of record JAKSZU010000001.1, read on the forward strand.
TCTGCCTAAAATATGTAAGCAGATAGGTAGATTGCTAATAGAATCTTTTCCTCTTTCTCCAAATTCCATTTCCCTCTCCTTCCCAAGGGTGCCTTATTATAGATTTGGAGATTTTCAGAAAGTATCTCCTTAGCCAGTCTTTGAAGAATGGCTGTGATTTCTGATAGGCAGGGAGGGGGAAAGGCAGGCTTTCTGGGAAAGGGCACAGACAAAGGCATGGAGTCCAGAGGTGTGCGGACGTGTCTGGGGAAAGCATCTGCGGCTTGATTTGTCTACAGCGTGTAGCCAGTACAGGAATGGGCTGGGGGCCCTGAACCTGAAAAGATGGCTAACCTGGGAAATAGAGACAGTGCCAGGGAATGAGGCTCCTATGTGGGCTTCAGGGTGGAGGAAAACTGTGAAGAGGATAAGAGGGCCAGAGACAAGGCAGGCCAATTTAGAGCTGTTGCCAGTGTGAGCGGAGGTGTATGAAGGTCTAAATCTAGGGTGATGAGAGAGGAAATGGGAAGGAAATCAAGAGGGGACTTGGACAGGTGGGTTGCGTCAGATGACTAGAGGGAAGCGAGGAGGAGGGGCCCATATGTGAATGGGAGCGAGTATCTGTGTGCATGTGTATGTGTGTGCATGCGTAACTGGGGGGGCATATGGGACCGCAGGGGTGCGCTGCACACTTAAATGGCAATGGGAGCAGAGCTGAGCTCCGGAAGGGACGCCTGATAGTAGGAGGCCCTCACGTCGGGGTCGAGGGCGATGTCGAGCCCTGGCCGACATCAAGGTGGACGCGCACCTGCTCAGTGGTCAGAGCTCCCTCCTTGAGAACGGAAGAGATGCTTACAGCAAGAGAAAAGATCCAGACGGACACATCTTTGCGGACCGCGAACACCGAAGGCTCAGAAGAACCTAGGTGAGTAAGAAAGAGCTGGCAGGGATCGGGAGGGACCCGAGAGACCATGGAAGGGGCAGGGTTAGCAGGGGCGAAACCCTTTCTAGAGTGGCCCGGACACGCCGCCTGCGCCCTTCCTCTTGAGGAGCCAGTTCCAGTGTGGCTCTTTGGTGCCACGGGGATTCCATGAGCCAGAGACCTGTGAGCCGGGTTAGAGAGCCGACTGGCCGCCCCAGACCACGCCCCTTCCTTTTTCTCGAGCGTCAATTGGCCCAGGAATCCCCTCAATGCCACGAGAGTCCAAGTTGGCTGCAATTGGCTCCACCCCATGCCTTCTGGCCCTCCCTCTGGCCCGCCCCTTCCCTCTTCCCGGGCGACGATTGGCCCCTCGTTACTACGATGGTAAGCGAAGGTTGCCAGTGGCTCCCCGCCCACCGCGCCCTCCTGGCCAGGCAGGGGGCGGGGCAGGCCGCATCTCCCTGGCGACGGCGGACGCGGCGGTGAGAGTGGCTGGTACCCACCTGCTGGAGACGCTGCGGCGGCGATCGCGGCTGGGACGAGACCATGTCGGACCTGGGCTCGGAAGAGCTGGAGGAAGAGGGAGAGAACGATCTTGGGGTGAGAGCTCCTGGTGGGGGAGGTGCTTCTCGGGGTGTGAGGGGGCTGGCGGACCTCCAAAGTCTGCTCAGAGTGTCGGAAGAGTGAGCCCTCAGGAGGTCCAGGAAGGGCCTAGGCCCAAGCCGGCCACCCAGGCGCTGCACCCTTGAAGCCGACAGTGACAGGTGAGACGTTAGGACGTTTGGTCACTGCATCCTTCCCCGCTCCCACACACTTCCATCCCCCTTATCATTACAGTGAAAGGCAAGTTTCCTCCTCCCTGTGGTAACTCCCATCAAGGCAGTTTCCTTGGAGCACCTGGAACTGCCACACTGTCTCTTGAGTAAGTCATTTCCTTGGCTGAGTTTTGCACTTCCAGGATTAGGATGGATGGAGGAAACTGTTTCCTGGCAGACTCTAAGACATACCGAGGAGTTCCTGGTTTCTGCAAGAGTTCCTGAAGATATTGCCTTACAGGCCTGTGCTCACACCATTTTCTTCAGCCTCTTCTTACTCCCTGGTTTAGGCAACAGAGAGGAGGCAGGAGATACATATGTAGTGATGGACTTTATGGGTACTTCCCAGAGAGCAGCTCCTCCTTAAGCCAAAGGCTGGCTGTCCCCTGGCTCACAGGTTCAGGACCTTGGCTGCTGTGTGTGTATGCAGCACAGAGTTGAGACAGTTTCAGAACTAACTGAAACATTTGGCACCCCTGCTGGGATGCGGCTGCTGCTCTCTTGGAACTTTTTTCTAGCTCAAGCACCCTTCTCCCAGCTTTGGCCTGATCTCTGCTTCAGGCTAGCACCTCTGTGCACTGGAACCACATGGCCAGGGTGGAGAGCCAGAGCGCCTTAATGCCTGGGATTTACAACCCCAGACAGGCAGTAGCTAGTGTGAAAAGTGGGTAAACTTATGCTCAAGTCCTCTGTGCCATTAGGCCAAGGATCAGACTTTACCTGAAATCACATTCTTGCTTAGCCACCTCCTCTTTCATCCTCTTCCCTGCCCCCTACATTGGTTTCTGCCAGGAGAGCATTCCCCTCCTCCCCAGTTTTGCAATAGGGCACATGCACTCCCTGGAGAGAGACAGAGAGACAGAGACTGAAGCAGAGAAAAGTGAGAAAGCACCCCCAGGACAGTTGGCCATGTTGCAATCCCTTCTTCATTCTCCTCTTGGGACTTTGAGCATGCATGCACATATGTTTAAGCCTTCAGATCCAGGACTCAAACCACGTAGTCAGCCATGTGGGATCCAGCCACATGAACCTCCATACCACCACAGGCTGGCCCAAAGTCTCTCTCTTATTCAGCCATCCCAGCCATTCATCATTAGGCATACTGGGAAACCTCTTGAATGGAAGGAAGGGCTATTTGTACATTTTGATTTAAATTAACCCTGAAATAAATCTGTAAGGTTACACATTTTTTTTTTTTTTTGGAGAGGTTTTTCGCTATAGGGCGCGTGCGCTCGCCAGACAGACAGAGAGAGACATAGAGACAGAAAGCGAGAAATCACCCCCCAGGGGGGATGGTCACGCCGCAATCCCTTCTCCTCCATTCTCCTCTCGGGATCTTGGGCACGCATGCACACGCGCCCGGCGTGAGTTGTAAGCCACCGGGTCCGGGACGCAAACCACGGTCGACTACGTGGGAGTCCAGCGACATAGCCATTACGCTAACTGCTGGTTCCCAGGTTACACATTTTTACCTCATGTTCTAGGCAAGAATTTCTGGGCCAAACAGAGCTATTGATAGAAAAGGGCCAGAATGGCACAGCTGTTTGTTTCTGAAGTTCCCAGTGTAGTGTGTCTATACCTGTGTTGTAATAAGTCTAGAGAGAGCCAATTCTATGGCTAAATTTTCATTTTAAAAATACGTTTTATTGGTGTCTGCCAGCTGCACTTGGTCAGTCTCCATGTGCTGCTCTGGGGCCGCATTCGCAGTATTGCCGGGCTGGTGCATGTGAAGGGTGTTTGAAAAGGAAATACTAATCATTAAGGTGCTGAGACATGTGGTGGGCCAGACGGTACAGAGCCCAGCTAGAGGCTTTTGGGCGTCTGTCCTGCCAGTCCAGTTTCTGGGCATCTCCCTTTGACAAGTACTAGCAGATGCCAACTTTCACTCAGTTTCTTTCTCTGAAGCAAATCATCCACGAGTCTTAATTACAGGGGGTCTTGGCCAGCTGGGAGTGGGGCTTGCTAATCTTTTGCCGAAACGGTTTGGAAAGGACAATGTGATTTTGTTTGACATAAGAAAACCCCCGATCATGTCTTCCATGTGGCGCATTTATTTATTCCGATATCTTGGATTATAATAATCTTTATGAGATCGTGGTCAACACGGCATCACCTGGCTCTTTTATTACAATGCTTTGCTCAGTGCTGTCGGAGAAGCAACCGTGTCCTTAGTGAGAGCTGTGAACATTAATGGGATTTTATAATATTCTGGGTGTTGCAGCAGAATACAACCTGTGGTTGTTTGTGCTCAGCACGATCGGGGCTTTTGGACCTACCTCTCCTTGGAACCCAACCCCTGATCTCTGTATTCAGAGACCCAGGACCATCTATGGGGTGTCCAAGGTCCACGTAGAGCTCATGGGAGAATATTATTATTACCAATATGGGTTAGATTTCTAGTACCTGAGATATCCTGGAATCATTTCAGCTGGCTCCCAGCCTGGAGGAGGAACAACTGACTACATAGTACAGATTTTCCATGATGATATGAAGAATGGCAAATTTGAGTGCAATCTGAGAGCCGGCATGAGGCTCCCCATGATGTACATTGATGACTGCCTCAGGGCCACCCTGGAGCTCACGGAGGCCCTGGCCTCTAGGCCGTCTCGTACAATGTCAACGCCATGAACTTCGTGCCCCAGGAGCTGGCCCAGGAGCTTCTCAAGCATGCGCCAGAATTCCAGATCACTTACAACATGGATGTTGTCCAACAGGCCACAGGGGACAGCTGGCCAATAAACTTTGATGACAACAATGCTCGGAAGGACTGGGGCTGGAAACATGGTTTTGATCTTCCAGAGCTGGCGACTATGATGTTGAATTTCCATGGTTCTGACACCAGAATTGCCCAGGCAAACTGAAAGAATCCAAAGGAAGAAATCCTAGGTCCTGGACCCCCAACGGGGAGCTGTCAAGGCCTCAAGGTTATAGTTTGTAAGGAAACGAGGTTATCTGGAGTCGAACTAATGGGACTAAACTTTGGCAGCTCACATCTAACTACTCGATTGGGAGTGGAGTAGCTTTAAGCAGGTTTAAAATGTCAGTCTGGTGGTAGAGCTTTCCACCCTGCTGTCTGCCTAGACTTGTCCTGACACACATACCATGAATGAAGACTTAAGTCAGAGTAGTTGCTATATATTTCCTTCATTAAGGTGAAAGGACCATTTCTGAGAAGGTGGAAGTTTGTGACATTTGTACTTAATTCAGTTCAATTTAAATTTAAATAATACTGCAGACTCCATGACTCTCTTGACTAGAGAGTGAAGATTACATTTTAAAGACTTTCAAAGATATTCTTCAAGTTTAAAAGCATTCTTTACAATCCCACCAAAGCATAAAAAATGATTGGCATATTCTCGTATTTACCGTATTCAAGAGATTTTAACATTGATTCAGAAATTTTCTAGCTTATTTTTCTGTAAGAATATGTATTTGTAGGAAGTCAGGAATATCCAAAATGATGTACCTAGTAAAGGGGCCTCTTTGCCCTCCTGAGATTGATTCAGCGGGAGATGGAACCTCAGGATGCCACTGATTCCCCCCCCACCCCCTCCACCACCACCCCCCCCTCGTCCCCTTATAGGGCACATGCTAAAATCCCTCCTCCACCCCCCTCTCGGGATTTTAAGCACACGCACATGCACCCGGCATGATTTTCAAGCATCCAGGTCTGGGGCTTAAACCACTGCCAGGTCCAGGATTGGAACCGTGGAGTCAGCAATGTGGGATCCAGCTGCCTTGACCTCCACATCACCTGCTGATCCCACCACTAGTTATTCTAAAGCAACTATGACCAATTCCAAACACTGTTTTCTAAAGAGCCATTTCTAGTTATACCCTTCTTAAAACATTCTCAGAAGAGCTATTCCAAGCCCTCTGGTGCAACTACTGTAAAATTGTTTTATATGCAGACTAATGTCTCCCAGCTACCTTGGCATCTGCTACATGTGAAATCACTGGAAAGCGAAACTTCCTGATCCACAGCTTCATCATGGATATATTGTAAACAGCTGTCGAGGATGAAAAGGTGTTTATATTATGAGCTTAATGACAATAAAATGGTATGCATTTGAAAAAAATACATTTTACTGTGTATATTTAGGATATAAAATATGATATTAAGAGATATGCTTGTTAAATCATTATTGTGTGCTTTGGCCATTTTATTATTTTTTATATGTACCCTGCACTCATGCATTAGGTATGTGCTAAGGAATGTTTATTTTATGAAGATAAGAAAGGCAGGGAATTTTTTTGGTAATTTGCTATATGGCACATGCACTAACTGGGAGAGATAAAAAGAGAGAAAGGGAGAGAGAGAGAGAGAGAGCACAGAGGAGATGGCCATGCCGCAATCCTCTCTTCTCTATGCTTTCAGTATTTTGGGCATGCATACATATGCACCCAGTGTGTTCCTCAAGCTGCTGTGTCTGAGACTCAAACCTCAAAGTCAGACATGTGGGATCTGGCTGCCTTAACTGCCATGCCACCAGCTAGTCCATTGTGTCACTTTTTTTGTTATATATATATATATATATATATATATATATTTACTTTTAAGATAGCTATGCAAGTTATTCAGTATTGGGCTATGAGTGTTTGAATAATAGGTCTCTCTCTCTCTTTTTTTTTTTTTGGAGAGATTTTCGCTATAGGGCACGTGCACTCGCCAGACAGACAGAGAGAGACATAGAGACAGAAAGTGAGAAATCACCCCCCCAGGGGGGATGGTCATGCCGCAATCCCTTCTCCTCCATTCTCCTCTCGGGATCTTGGGCACGCACGCACATGCGCCCGGCGTGAGTTTTAAGCCACCGGGTCCGGGACACAAACCGTGGTTGACTACGTGGGAGTCCAGCGACATAGCCATTATGCTAACTGCTGGTTCCCAATAATAGGTCTCTTGATAGGGAGTTTAAAAATAAGATGAACTAAGCTAAGTTAGTAGAAAATAAAGCCCCTTTTACACTTCAGTGCCCTCCTGCTTCTCTCCCTTCCATTAGAACTTCTTGCAGGGCAAAGATTTCTTCAGGCCATAGACACTCCAAGGATCATTTGAAGGAAGAGTTACTTCATTCAGGTATTTGCCTTTCAAGTTCTGGGTTATTGAAAGACAAAAACAGGGAGGTATTTGTGATTTGTGTGGGTTTAGAACCTGTTCTACTTGATCTTCTAGACTCCTGAAATATTCAGACAAGAAGCCATTTTGAAGCTGAGGTGTGTCCTGGCCTGTTTGAGTGAAACATTATTATTATTATTATTTTTTTTACTATGCTTTGTTTTCCCAGTTTAATCATTTTACATTCTTTTGAGTTATTGATAGGTTCAGCAATTTGTTAAAATATTTTTCTTGGTTGTTTCTTTAAATGGAAACAAACTTTTCTTTCTTCCTGACCTCTCTGGAATTGGAAAATATTTGGGAGTATTCTTATTTTGTGGCAGAAGGGTTATTTGCATAAGTTCAGTAATGCTTGTTGCATTGAATCAAACCGCTAGCGTGCCATGTGTTTTTCATTTTATATGTGTAAAAACAATTTTTTTCGTCCTTTGGTAGCATTTTTCTAGTTTCTTTTTTCTTTTATTTTTTTAAAACTTACTTTCCCACTGTAAGCTTCACTCTCCACACATTGAATGTCTAGATAGGCCTTTGTGCACAGTAGACAAGCATCTCAATGCTTTTAGAGTCATTGAAATCCTCAACACTTATTGAAACTCCTGCTTTAAGGAAGAAATTTCTTTTTATAAATTTGAACTAGTAATCTCTTTCTGTGGATACCACATTGCGAAGCTCAGTGGAGGAGAGATTTCGTTACAGAATGACCAGAAACCACCGCAGAGGCACAAGAAACATGAGAAACCAAGAAAATATCTCTCCCCTAAGGGAAAAGACCAATCTTTCATCATCCATAGACAATACAGTAGAACTCTTGGAAATGCCTGATAGAGAATTCAGAATATTCATAGTGACAAAACTAAATGAGATACAAGAGCTGAGAGATAATGAACTCCAGAAGACGCAGGAGAAAAGAGACGAGGAGTTCCAGGAGGTGCTGAAGTTCTTCCATGACCTCAAAGAGGAGAGACACACCATAAAAAAAAAATCAAATGGAAGAACTATTAGAGATGAAGACTGCCATTCAGGAAATCAAAACCTCCTTTTAAAGTATTAAAAGCAGATTAGTCCATGCAGAAAATCGAATCTTGGATATTGAAGGCAAAATCTCTGATCTAGAAAAAACAACAACAACAAAAAAACTGAAAAAAATAACCCCTGAAAAATTAGAATACTATACGAGAAATACTAGACAGCATTAAGCACCCAAACATCTGGATGATCAGTATCCCAGAAGGTGAGGAAACTAATAAAGGCATTGATAATCTATTCCATGAAATCTTGGGAGAAAACTTTCCGAATCTAGAGAGGCATTCAAATATCCAGACAAAGAAATACAAAGGATCCCTAATAGAATCAAACCAAGAAGATCTTCTCCAAGGCCCATCATAGCCAGACTGGCCAAATCTACAGACAAAGACAAGATGCTAAAATTGGCAAGAGAGAAACATCAGGTTACTTACAAAGGTTATCCAATCAGGCCAACCTCAGACCTCACATCAGGAACAATGTGAGCAAGGAAAGAATGGGAAAATATATTCAAAGTGTTAAGTGAAAAACAGTTTCAACCAAGAATACTATACCCAGCAAGATTATCTTTCATATTGAAAGAAAGGATAAAAACATTCTCAGATAAACAAGACCTGAAAGAACTTGCCAATAGCAGACCCATTCTTTAAGAAGTTCTGAAAGGAGTGCTCTACCAGGAAAACTAAAGACACATACAGAAATAAGAGAATAAAAGACAACCAAGAAAATGAGCAATTTAATGCTAAGGACAAGAAATATCAATAATAACACTGAATGTTACCTTCCAGGATTTAAACGGAAAGATTGGACTACAGTAACACTGCATATGCAACAGAAGAGAGTTTGAACATAAAACTGAACTGGTGAAATAGAATTTTATGATTTTTTGAGTGAAACATTACTGATTTTTTATTATGCTTTGTTTTCCCAGTTTAAGCATTTTACTTTCTTTTGAGTTGTTGATAGGTTCAGCAATTTGTTAAAATATTTTTCTTGTTTGTTTCTTTAAATGGAAACATGAACTTTTCTTCCTTCCTGACCCCTCAGTAACTGGAAAATATTTGGGAGTATTCTTATTTGTGGCAGAAGGGTTATTTGCATAAGTTCAGTAATGCTTGTTGCATTGAATCAGAAATTGGAAATATTCATTATTAGATAGGGCTTTGACTGGAATGTCATATCTGAAGATTAATCAGAAAACTATGGAACTAAGGTGGATCTCAAGTAAGCCAACAGCAGCTCTTAGCTCTTAGAAAGATGACTTGGCACCATAAATAGTTCTGCCTGGCAGAGAGAATTAGAAAAGATATATGAAAGAATTTATAACATAAGATAACCTGGACTTTTCCAGCATTGAAATCAGTAGAGATTGCAGAGCAACCGCACTAGAGGATTATCTTGAGAAAGACTTTGAAGGAAGAAAAAGAGACTGATCTTTGCTAGCAGATGGTATATCACACAGTATTTAATAGGCAGGGCTGAATTGAGAAGGTTTATGTGTAACTTGTGTGCTGGGCATTTGGTTTTCAAGAATTTGAGTAGTTGGCATGTAAATATTTTCTCGAAGATATTAAAACCATACTGTCTCTGTTGTTGTAGAGTCACAAACAAAATTATACAAAATTATAAAAAAACCTTTGAATATTATCTTTAAAATTCAATATTTTGAAATTTTGAAAGTATTTATTAACTGTCAAGAACCGTAGAGTATGAGCTAAAATTTTTTGATATGTAAAGTAAATGTGGAAAAATGTAAAAATAAATTAAAAAAATAGAACCTGCTCTACTTGTACATACTGTTTCAAGCAGATTCCTATAAAGGCCACCCCTTGGATTACCTAGCATTCTTTTTCTTCTGTTTTTTGTTTTTAGTTTTTGCTATAGGGCATGTGTGTCCATTGGAGAGACAAACAGAGAGAGAGGGAAAGTGGAAAGCGCTCCCTAGGGGGAATGGCCATACAACAATAGCTATTCTTCCTTTGTCCTCTTGGGATTTGGGGCATGCATGCATATGCACCTGGCATGTTTCTCAAGCTACTGGGTCTGGGACTCGAACTGGCCATATGTGATCCAGCTGCCTTAACTACCATACCACCTGGCTGGTTCATGCCTAGAACTTTTCACAAATTGGTTGATTTTGTTTAAAATGATTATAATAATAAGTTGCATGCTCAAATGTTGGGGCGGGGAGGCTCCCACCACCAGCACATGTACTAGTCACGTTCAGTGTGACCTTGGATCAATGCTTCATTTTGCCCAGATTGGTTGCCTACCTTACCTGTAAAATAGGACAAGTTAACATAGTGCTAGGGTTGGGAGGATTCAATGGTACAATATTTACTAATGGAAAGTGTTTAGCACATGGTTACACTTAATGAATGCTAGCTATAATTATCCCAATTGTTTTTACCCAGGAATATGAAGGGGATCGGAATGAGGCAGGTGAACGGCACGGACATGGCAAAGCAAGACTACCCAATGGGGACACATATGAAGGAAGCTATGAATTTGGTAAAAGACATGGCCAGGTCAGAACAGGAACTTGACCTGGTGACTTTTCTCTAGTTAATACTCTATGAGCAAATATTAAATTCAGGAATATAAGTGATCTAATCCATGTATTTCAGGGAACCTACAAATTTAAAAATGGTGCTCGATACATTGGAGAATATGTTAAAAATAAAAAGCATGGTCAAGGCACTTTTATATATCCGGATGGATCAAGATATGAAGGTAAAATGCTGTTATCACAAAACAAATTTTTTGGTCGCAGAGGGTTTTGTTTTTGTTTTTGTTTTCTCCTGATTGAATGTGTCTAGGGATATGAGGAAGCTTAAAGTTTTTTATCTTAGTCATTTGACAAGCATATATTATGTTCCTATGTTCATAGGTTGGTGCAGGAAGCAGAAACCTTATTAATTAATTAACTGATTAATTAGTTCATCTATCGTGGGTAATATATGACTGTCCTCGTGACCAGCAAGCTTGTGAGTCCATGTATTGAGAGCTGATGAAGGAGAGGGTGCTGGTGACCATAGACCTCAGAGATTTCTAGGGCCTGTGTCGTCATACGCTCTGAGGCATTCATCTTCCTGAATTGTCTTTGCCGTTTCCCATTTCTGACCAACCCTTCTTCTGATGGACACTTTAGACCTAGTGGTTGCATGAATGAAAAGTTTTGGTCTGGGAGACATCCTATCTTATAGATAGGCTTTTCCACAGCTCCTCATATGCCAGTGTTATGTTTCAGGAAGATTCTTGTTCCCCTACTCGTGAGAACCTCACTGCTGCTCCTATGCACCACTTTACTTGGTTTAATTACAATATTAATCTAATCCCAAGCCTGGGATGAGAGACAGGCAGGGAGTAGGTGGCACACTTTCAGAAATTGTAGGCAAAATCTATGTTCTAGGTTTTGTTTGTTTTTGTTTTTTGAGTTTTAAAAATTTCCCCTGGGAAGAAGTTATCTAGTTTTCATCAGATTTCCAAAAGAGGTTAACCCCAAACCTGGTCTATGGTGACAATAAGTGTGACTTTGCATGGGAGACTTCCTATGCCTCAGTTTTCTCATCTGTAGTGTGAGGATAAAATGAATTAATGCATGTGGAACACTCAGAGCATTGCCTGTTTCATGGAGAGTGCTCAGTAAGAGTCGCTGGGGCCATGATATGTCAACCACAGCAGTACCACTCCTTTTTAAAAAACTTTATTTTATTTTGGGGCCAGCAGGTGGCATGGTGGATAAAGGCACTGGATTCCCACATGGCTGATCGTGGTTTAAGTCCTGGAGCTGGCGGTTTGCTTTCTTGCTTTCCCTTTCTTGCTTTCTCACTGTCCCTGTCTGGTCAAATTAAAAAAATAATAATAACAAATGGTATTAAATGAATAAATAATTCTTTAAAAATGAAAAAAATATTTATTTTGTTTATTCACATTCATTGTATATCAATACAATATACAAAATGAGATTTTCCATCCAGAATACATTGTATATTGGCTCAATCAAGGATATTATCGTATGTGTTACCATCAACAAATAATTTTCTATTTCTTCTTTCTTATATGTTTTGCTTTCTTTACTTCCTCCCTTGATTCCTTACCTCTCACCCTCTGCCAATCCACTCCCCCACCACCATCCCACACTGTCTCTGGTATCTACAGTTGTTTTCCATGCTTTTTTTTTTTTTTTTTCACATTTTATTGATTCACTAAAGATCTTAATTAGGTTAAAAAAATTTCAATAGCAAGCACAGCTGATAAATATATGAATACAAGCGACTTCTTTAGGCTTAAACCTCAGTGAGTGAAGTGAGCATACTAGAAAGTAGCACCTTGCTGGGTTATATAGCTTACTGCAGTCATTAAGTAGGTATTAATAGATATTTTTTAAATGCATGTTTTAATTTCAAGAAAAACATTTTTAGTTTTAATAGATCAAAATAAAAAAAAAAAAAACCTGTTAAGAGAAATTTGCTTTGAACTTAAAGCCAGGTAAAATGTTAGGATTCAGTTAGGATAGTAGGTAGATGAATCTATCAACAGTTCAAGGGAAGACAAAAATCCTTAAATACTGAAATCAAAGCATCAAAGAAAATCAGTAATGTTTTAGTCTAAAGTCAAAAAATTCTATTTCCTTAGTTCAGACTCATGTAATTTATATCTCTTCTATTGAATTTGCAGTGTTACTGTGGTCTGATCTTTCCATTTAAATGGAAATTATTGGTATTTCTGACCTTGTCCCTACCATTAAATTGGCCTTTATTTTGGTCATTTCTTGTTCTCTTATTTCTGCCTGTCTTTAGTTTTCCTGGCATAGCACTCCCTTCAGCATTTCTTGAAGAGCTGGTCTGGTGTTGGTAAATTCTTTCAGGTTTTCTTTATCTGAAAATGTTTTGGGCTTTTCTTTCTATATGAAGGATAATCTTGCCAGATATAGTATTCTTGGTTGAAATTGTTTTTCACTTAACACTTTGAATATATTTTCCTATTCTTTTCTTGCTTGCATTGTTTCCAATGAGAGGTCTGATGTTAGCCTGATGGGATATTCTTTGAAAATAACTTGATGCTTCTCTCTTGCCAATTTTAGTATCTTGTCTCTGCCTATGATTTTGGTCAATCTGACTATGATGTGCCTTGGGGAAGATCTTCTTGGGTTGAATCTATGTGTAATTCTTGGGTCTGGATATTTGAGTGCCTCTCTAGGTTTGGAAAGTTTTCTTCCAGGATTTCATGTAACAGATTATCAATGCCTTTACTAGTTTCTTCTCCTTCTGGGATACCAATGATCCATATGTTTGGACGTTTAATGGTGTCTAGTATTACTTGTATGCTACTCATTTTTTTCCCCATCTTTTTGGTGAATTTTTCCTAGGTCAGAGGTTCTGTCTTCTACATCTGAGATATGATCTTCTGTGTGATCTAATCTGCTTTGTATATTTTCAATGGAGGTTTTGATTTCCTGTATAACAGCCTTCATCTGTAACGGTTCTGTTTGATTCTTTTTTGTGATGTACATTTCCTCTTTCAGATCAAGGAAGAACCTTCGCACCTCCTGGAACTCATTGTCTCTTTTCTCTTGAATGTTTTGGAGTTTGTTGTCTCTCTTCTCTTGTATCTCTGTTAGCTTTGTCACTATGAATATTTTAAATTCTTTTTTTTTTTTTTTGAGAGTTTTTTGCTATAGGGCACCATGTGCTTGCCAGAAAGACAGAGAGAGACAGACAGAAAGCAAGAAATCACCCCCTGGGGGGGATGGCCATTCTACACTCCCTTCTCCTCCATTCTCCTCTTGGGATCTTGGGCACGCACACATAGGCTCCTGGCGTGAGTTTAAGCCACTGGGTCTGGGACTCAAACTATGGTCGAGTCCAGCGACATAGCCATTATGCCAATTGCTGGTCCCGATATTTTAAATTCTTTATCTGACATTTCCACAAGTTCCCTTGTATTGTCTGTGGAGGATGAGGAGTTATTCTTTTCCCTTAGGGGAGAGATATTTTCTTGGTTTCTCATACTTCTTGTGCCTCTGTGGTGGTTTCTGGTCATCTGCTGGATTATACGCTTTCTTCTAGTTTTTGGAGTCAAATCTGAGCTTTTAGAGACATATAAGAGGTGATGTGCAGTCTCTAAGCAGTATTACTTTTTCTCTTTGCATAGCTGATTCAATGGAAATTTAAGATTAATCTGGCCCTAAAAGTATTCAGATATTTGGCTACTGAGCACCTTGACTTTGTTGAGGCTTAGCAGAAAAGTGAGAACGGTAAAAAGAAAAGGAAAACAAAAAAAAAAGAAACCAAAATAAAGACAAGAGAGGTTTGTGCTACAGGGCATATGTGCTCGCCAGAGAGACAGAGAGACAGAAAGTGAGAAATCACTCCCCGGGGAGGATGGCCATGCCACAGTCCTTTCTCCTCCACTCCCCTCTCGGGATCTTGGGCACGCATGCACACGTGCCTGGCATGAGTTTAAGCCACTGGGTCTGGGACTCGAACCGTGGTTGGCTACATGGGAGTCCAGCGACATAGCTATTACGTCAACTGCTGATCTCCCCCCCAAATTTTTTTGACAAAAAATGAAAACTATGTGTGCACTAGTGCGCTGTGCCAAAAGGGCTGCTCAGAACTTGAATATAGATGACTGCTGATTGTCTTATCCTATGGGGGTAGGGGGAAAGGTAAGAATTAAAAAGAACGACAGAGAGCTAAGAAGTTTAAGCATTTTATTTAATTCAAAAAATATATATAGAGAGAGATGGAGAGAGACAGAGAGACTATGTAGCTTGCTCTAACCTGGCTCCTTGGCTAGATCTGGGGGGGCAGGAGGGTGACGTCTGGGCCGAGGGTCTTCGGTGGTCCTGATCCAACAGTATCACTTCTTAATGATGATGACCCATTTTTAAAGTGTAAGCTATAGTTACTTTGTTCAAGATAAAACAAGAACTAGTAATATTAGAATTGTAGAAAGGGTTTTTTTTTTGTATTCTGAGACTATGATGGAGAACGTTACTGCCATCCCTGTTAGAGATGAAATTTATTTTGTTTTGTTCCATAAATTGTAGAAGTCTTTCTCTGGAAGAAGTACCATCTGCCTTTTAAATCAATTTTAAAGAATTTAATTTAGAGCTTAATTTAATTCTTTCCAAATCCTTATGAGAGTAATCTCATTGTTGTCACTTTTGATTTTAGTATAGATACTAATACAATTGAGCTAATACACACATATTAGGTCATTGGGAAAGTCATGGCATAGTTTTCTATGATTTTCTATGCCAAAATGCATCTTGACTTTCCCGATGACCCAATATATATAAAGTACTCAGAGTAAGGGGTTTAAGGACTTTTTAATCTGAAAGTTAAATAAAGGAAAACTGTTTCTCTGCTCATAACAATTCTGACATGAAATGCATGAGTTTTTACATAAAAATGTAAAATTCTTTTGATTTTTGCCATAGTGCATGTGCACTCACCAGAGAGAGACAGAAGGAAATAAGAAATATCAACCCTCAGGGAGGATGGCCATGCCACAATCCCTTCTCCTCTTGCAATTTTGGACACGCACAGACACGTATTCTACATGATTTTCAAGCTGCTGGGTCCAGGACTCAAACCATACAACCAGCCATGTGGGATTCAGTGCCTTAACCTCTTTGCCACCTGCTGGCTCCCCAAATGTAGGCTCCCTGAAAATAGTCACTATTGGCTTTTCTGGAAACTTCCAAATGACAGCAGCTGAAAGAAGAAATGAGCACTTGACTGTTGGGATGCTTATAGAGAAGAGAGCATGATATTGAAGTCAGACAAACTAATTAATTATAATTTTTTTAAGAAATAGAGTGAACACACGTGGTTCAGGGAATAGGGGAGCTAGGTATTTTTGCAGAGTCTCACCTTGTAGTGATTCTTCCTGCGTCAGGTGCCCAGTTAGCTGGGATGACAGGCATAAACCACTGCTCACAGCCTTTTTAGGCTGGGCTGGAAACTTTGCCCCATTGGTGGCACTCTCCCCCCTGCACCATGGTTAGGCCATAACCAAGATTTTAATTTCAGTCCCACCACCTGCCAGCTGGGTGATCTTGGGCAAGGTACACAATTTCTCTGCTTTTTGGGTTTTGCCTCTGTAGGCCACATTTCAGTTGTTACACTGAATGACGCATCAAAGAGCCTTGCCCATGTCTCGCACAGAGTGTTTCCCCATAAGTGTTAGTTCCTCCTCATGTGTGGTTGGCTTACTCAGCAGTGTAGGGAGCCAGGCTGGCCAGACCAGTGACTTGCATGGCAAACCAGTGACCAATCCAAACTTTGGATGGGAGGAGAGCCTCTTGTGAGAGCTTTCCCTTTGTCGACAGAAAATAAATAACCAACTGTAAAATTAATAATTAATAATTAATGCGGTTTATTTCCAAGCCAAGTGTGAGTGACCTAGGCCGGAGAAGAGGCATACATGCCCTTTCTCGGGGTGATCATGTACAGAGGTTCCTTTTATTTGCTTTTGAGATTGACAGACAACATTTAGTGAAAAGATTTTCCATTGGTCTGGCCCAAAAAGGCGGGACATGTAGAAGCGGGAGGGGGGGGGGGCTTGTAGGTTATAGGTGGGTTCCACAATTTTTAGGTCTGTGATTGGAAGGGAAGATCTGTGTCTTAGTTAAAGAAAGGCTTAATCTACATCTCAAGGAAAAGGGAAGTTCTGTGTCTTGGGAAGAAATAAGCAAAAGAATACACTGTAATCAGTTAAAATATACATCTCAAAGATACTATGCCAGGAACAGGAGGTAGGAAGAATCCTGTCAATAGAAAATAAATGGTCTGTTAATGTTTGTGGGCATGACTTCCCCAGTCCCTTTTGGAAAATAGAAAAAGTAGTCAGACTTCTGTCCACACCTTTTAAATTGCCTTTAATCTCCAGAGCCTCAGTCCTAGGAGCCAGGGAGACAACGTCAGGACTGTTGTCTGTGGACGGTTGTATAAAGGACACTACACTTGCCCAGAGGAAGGCCTAACCCCATACCAATCAATTGACTGATCAGCCAGTGTAGTTTCTTCTGAGAAGAAACGTGTACAAAAAAAAAAAAACTTGAATTGACAGTAATAATGAGAGAGTATAGAACTAGAGGTAGGACAAAAATAAAGAAATAAAAGGCTTTGTGCCAAAAATAAATCCCCCCTTTTAAAAATTGATTCATTCATTTCTTTTAATTTGACCAGAGAGAGACATAGACACACAAACACAGAGAGAGGGAAAATGAAAAAGCAAGCCACTAGGTCTATCACTCGAACCGTGGCCAGCCATATGAGAGGGTCCAGTGTCTTAACAACCATGCCACCTGCTGGCCCTCCAAATCCCCTTTTTGAGACCCAACAGTGTAGCTCTTTATGCTGTTGTACACTGTCCTCTGCCCATCACTCCTGGGTTTGCCTCTTGTCTCAGAGCTGGGTGCAAGCCCTTTGACATACACTATTACTATACAAAGGTTTGTCTAACTATCTTACAAAGTGCTCAGAGCAGTTTAGTTGCAGAATAAATACTGGAGTGATTTAAACAATATGTTAGAAATCCCCTTTTGTAGATGAACTTCGACATCTATTCAAGCAAACACATATTACTTGGATAGTAGACATTTTTTAGAGTATTGTGTATGAGGGAACTTCAGAAAGTTCATGGAAAATTACATTAAAGTACAAGTTTATTTTGGTGCAAAGAAATTGAAATCCTGGGCCAGCCAATGGCATTGTGGTTAAGGTGACTGGATCCCACATGGCTGACTGTGCAGTTCAAGTCTACACCTGATGGCTTGAAAAATACTTCGGATGTATGTTTACACGTGCCCAAAACCCTAAGAGGAGAATGGAGGAGAATGTACTGTGGCATGGCCATCTCCCAGGAGGTGCTTTCTCTCTGTCTTTTTCTCCAGCAAGCTTATGTGCCTTATAGTAAATTTAAAAAAATGAAATCTGTGGATAATTTTCCCATAGTAGACTTGTTAAGTAAATTTTTTGCCCTATAGGGCATGTGCACTTGCCAGAGAGACAGAGAGAGAGAGGAAAATGAGAAACCACCCCTTAGGGAGGATGGCCATGCTATAATCCCTTCTCCTCCACTCCTCTCTTGGAATTTTGGGCATGCACATGCATGTGCACAGTGTATTTTTCAAGCCATCAGGCCCGGGACTCAAACCACACAGTCGGCTATGTGGGATTCAGCTGCCCTACCTCCATGCCACCTGCTGGCCCCATAATACACATTTTCCATTAACTTTTTATAGATTGTTTGTATTCTTTCATGCTTTTTAAAAGATGGTCATAGGATACATGTGCTTGCCAGAGAGAGAGAGAGAGAGAAGAAAGCATCCCCCAGTGGGGAGTGATCATGCTGCAATCCCGTCTCTATTTCTCTGTCCTGTCGGAATTTTGGGCACACACACACGTGCCGGTATGTTTTCTAGGCCATTAGGGCCAGGACTTGGACTGTGGTTGGCTGCGTGGGAGCCATTCAGCTCCCTTAACTATTGTGCCACAAGGTTGGCCCCAACCCTTTGTATTATTTTATTATTATTATTATTAGGTTGCCAGAGAGAGACAGAAAGGAACTGAGAGAGGGAAAGTGAGAAATCACTTGGCATGATAGCCATACCACAATCTCTTCCCCTCTATTCTCCTGCCATGATTTTGGGCACATGCACATGTGCCTGGCATATTTTCTAGTCTTTGACTAGAACTGTGCAGTGGCCATGTGGATCGAGCTGTCCTAACCAGCATGCCACCCGGCTAGCCCATGGAGGGACATTTTTAAGATAGTTATCAACTTCAGGAAACCTCTTTTAGGTTTCTCTTTTATGTGAGCTATAATAGTTAAGGGCACGCTGAGTTTTCTAGTGCAGGGGTTACTCTCAAATACCCTTGAATTGATGACACTCACTTGCTGTGGGCCTCATTGTAGAGAAGTGTTATGAATTTTCTGGTATCAAGACCAAGGCCTGGGTCAGCAAAGGTGTGGCACTCAGTGTGTGTGTGTGTGTGTGTGTGTGTGTGTGCGTGCACACATGGGGTTGGGGAGCTGTGGGCGGGGGACTGGTGTGCTGAAACCAGGCAGTTAGGTGGCAATTAGAGTGCAGTGCTGCTAAGTGGCTGGAGAAAGATCCAAAGCCTGGAAGGTATTGCTGGATTGTCGAACAAATGCAAAGTAGATGGGTCACAGGCAATGGGGTCCACACACATGGATGGGAGGCCTCACCGTGCCCCTGGCCAGCCTGTGTGAAGATGCTTGTCAGTGCTTGCAGATGACTGCGGACCACACACACCCCCCTCTCTCTACCTGTCCTCACTGAACCCTGCCTCAGCCCTGCCTTTCCAGGTCTCCAGGATGGCTTGGTGTCTCCATGCCATGGCCTGGTCTGGCCTTAGCCGTTGCACTTAAAAAGCCCTCTCTTCTGTAGACTTTCCTGAGACATTGGTAGAGCCCCTCTGGGTCTGAGAAGGGACTTGTTGTAGCTTCTTTGGCTTTCTAGCACAGCCATCTCTGCCCTTGTGAATAGTTTGAGGAGGGACGGCACTCCCTCGTCCTCACCAGGCTTACTTTTGTGTTGTCTTCTCAGGGGAGTGGGCGAATGACCAGCGACATGGCTATGGCGTGTACTACTACATCAACAACGACACCTACACAGGAGAGTGGTTTGCTCACCAAAGGTTTGGTTTCTATAGTTTTGTGGACTCGTTCATGTAATAAGGTGTGCCGATGTCTTCAGATTGCTCACACTTTGAAACAGAATTGTGAGAAAAGTCCATCAAGGCAGGTCACATGTTTTTGTGACTTCAGAGGCAAGCAGGCTGGAGGACACAGTCCTGAGCAGGTGTAGACTTGGGGCAGAACACGTGGGGCCATCACCCGGGAGCCCCAGGGCACGCAGGGCACAGAGAGTCATCTAGGGGACAGGGTCGCAGCTCCCAGCAGCTGTGCTCCTGCCTGGGGGATCCAGCTGATGCTCATGAAGCTCCCTGTGTTCAGCGGGTGCCGTTGTCTTCTGCACATCTGCCAATGTCCCCTGCTTGGTCACACTGAGCGGGAGGTACCCTTTCACTGACACAGATACAGAAGCTAGATTGCTCGTGAGCCTGCGTCAGCCTAGGCCCCCTCAGTGTTGGTGTCCATGTTGCATGCCTGAAGAGTTTCACTTCACTGGAACAGAATGCAATGGGCCTTGTCTTAACCAGGCACGGGCAGGGCACCTACTTCTACGCAGAGACGGGCAGCAAGTATGTCGGAACCTGGGTGAATGGCCAGCAGGAGGGCGCGGCCGAGCTCATTCACCTGAATCACAGGTACCAGGGCAAGTTCCTGAACAAAAACGTAAGTCCATGGGGAGCAGTATATGTTGATGAAATGTGCAACACCCCTTCCCCAAGTCTGAGCAAATATGTAAACAGATAACCCCCAGAATTCAGGAAACCGGCCCATTCCCTCCAAGCATGGGGAACAGGACAGCTACATCTCTCTCTCAGCCCATCTGGGAGCGGGGAGGAGGGCATCTTAACCTCTTGCTGTGTTCCTTCTCATTGGTGAATCCTGGGCTTTGGCTTTGTTCTCCGGGGAGGGGTGGTGCCAGTGCCCTGTGAAGGAAGCCCCAGTGCTGCAGGCCAGCTTACCTGTTCCTGCTCTTACGGCAGGGTCTGAGGGCTGCCCGAAGGGCTTGGCCCTGGGTCTGGAGCCTGACCAGTCTTCAGAGGTCTCTGTGGCTTTGCTTGCACTTCTTGTAGGGAGCAAGAGATGAGATGCAAAGAAAACCTGAATAATTCAGACCATACAGGCATTCGTGGTAACTTTGATCAGGGGTTGAGCAGAAGCTGCTGAAGAGAGTTTGCTGAGCAAGTTGGTGTTAGAAGCTGATGTAGGAAGTGCTTACCTGAGTGAGCTCTTCAGACTGTGAAAGCCCAGTTTTCATTACACCTAGTTCATGCCCTTGACCACATATTTTACTTCTAGTCTTTGTTAAAATAGCACATTTAGGCAAGCAGGTGGCAGGGAGGTTAAGTTGGTTGGATCTCACATAGCTGGCTGCAGTTCAAGTCCTGGGCCTGGCTTGAAAATTATGCCAGGTGCATGTGTCCAAAATCCCAAGAGACAAGAGAAGGGATTGCAGTGTGGCCAACCCTCTGGGGAGTGATCTCTCACTTTCTCTCTCTGTCTTTGGAAAGAGCACTCGCCCGATAGCAAACAAACAAACAAGCCCAGCATGTCCTCAAATGCAGTTCTCAGTCAAACCTTCCACAGGTTTCTTGAGATGGGGGTTGGGAGAGAGAACTTGACAAAATTTAATCTAGAAGAATCAGTAAGTGTGAACAACCTCGGCCAACCTGGAAAAAAAAATGCAAAGCAAAAATGGAAGCTTTGTTCTGCTAGCTAGTAAAACCTTGGAAGTTATACAAAAGAGACCTGAGTACATTCCACCTGGAAAACAAACACTAGAACCTTGTCCCGCCCACTGCCTTGCAATCTCTCTCCTTCCCTATGTCTCCCTGGAGCCTGCGTTCTCTCATGCATCATGTGCATCATGTCTCCATGCCCTTCCACACACAGCATACCTGGACTCACAGCCACGCCTCACTCCCCGGCCTCCCTCTCCCGAGAGGGGACTCCTCGTCCCAGTCTGTGTCTCAGGAATCCCCTCTCAGCCGTCACTTTTCCAGAGTTGGTTAATATTCACTACAGAAAACTTTCTCAATCATGCAGGACTATATATTTAGTTTATAAATGTATAGTTTATCACCCACCCACAGTAGTATTCAGAATAAACAAAAATGATTATGAAAGAATTATATTGTTGCTTTGTGGCATGTCTCGTTACTTTCTGGTGCTTGTCTAATGTGTGCTTTTCATATGAGTAGACTTACAGTATTCTAGTGTGGCGTCGCATCGTATCTATTGCAAAATACCTACCCTGTGGGGCCATGACACACCACACAATATCACCTTTAAGAACCTTGCTTAGGGACCAATTTAGTTAGCAACCTAGTCATAGGAACAGAGCTCGGTCCTAAAGTGAGGAGTGCCTGCGTGTGTATAACTGTGTGTGTTTGTGTGTATATTTTAAGTTTATTTTGAGAGAGAGCGAGAGGTACCCTTGACAGGACTCACCACATTTGGTCCTGCCCCCCGCCCTCCGTCCAGCCAGGATCACAGGGACATCTGGCATGCCGAGGTCAACAGAGGCTCAGAATCTGGGTCTCACACCAGCAGGGCTCCAGTATCGTGCAGTAGTGCCCTGCCATTTGTGCCACTGTGGCTGGGCCTTTGGGATTTTAATTACCTATTAGGCTCACAGTATATAAAGACACAGAAATATGCATAAAGATGCATTTTTCATCAGTTTGCACATTTGGGAGTATTTATGTAGGTTAGGTCATGAAATTGTTAGAATTGCTGAACCAACCTAGAAAGACTGACTGTCTCTGTGAGACAGAGAGAAAGAGAGGGAAAAAGCATTCTCCAATGAAATGTGGTCACATTGCAATCTCTTCTCCATCTCTCCAATCTGTGGGGATTTGGGGCATGCAAGCACATATGCACAGCTTGTTTTCAAGTCACTGGGACTGGGACTTAAACTGTGGTTAGCCATGTGGAATCTAACCCCTTAACCAGTAGGTGGTTGGCTGGCCCTAATGCACTTACTATCAATCGATGTGATGTGAATGGCCTAAAATCTTGAAGCTACTAATAACTTAAAAGATGTGAATTAAATTGGTGAGATTCAATTTTTTTTAAGATATAAAAATATAAGTCAGCAGGTGGCATGGTGGTTAAGGCATTGGACTTCCACATGGTTGATTGTGGTTCAAATTCTGAACCTGGTGGCTTGAAAATCATGCCGGGCACTTGTGAGTGTGTGTGCCCAAAACCCTGAGAGAGGAATGGTGTGACCATCCCCCCTTAGGTATGATTTCTCTTTTTCCCTTCTCTGACTCTTTTTGGCTCTCTCCAGTAAGCAAATGTAACCCCCCCCCAAAAAAAAAAATGAAATAAAAACATAAAATAGAACAAAATGCTAGAGCCCAGAAAAAAACAAGGATTTGAGGCCATCCATGGGGACCCTTAAGAACTGTTGTGGGAATAAAAGTTATTAAAGCCTCATTCTAGCCAAAACACATATAGACTTTTCCCTAGAAATTCTGCTTCTGAAAACTTTCCGTAAGGAAAACATGAGGAATGTACATGAACACTTAACTCAGAGTATGTTTACTATGGTATTCTTTGTCCAAGGAAAATGTCAGCATACAAAGTATCAGTGATAGAAAATGATCAAAATAGATCACTATCCAAAGATGAAATAAAACACCAAGTAGACGACTGGTGTTTGTGGAAGAATGTTCATCAACGTGGAAAGTGGCTCATGCCATGTTCCCAAATACAAATAGAGGACAAGTTAGTGTGTGTAATTACTACCAGATTTTTGTTTAAAAAATGTGTGTATTAGAAAGGTTATAAAGAATACATCTAAATATTAATAGTGGTTCTGGCTGGTTTGCTTATGGGTGTTGTCTTCTTTGTAATGAACACAGCAATTTTTATTTATTACCTTTTATAGTGAGAAATATCCCCCAAGGGGATGGCCATGTTGCAATCCCTTCTCCTCTGTTCTACTCTTGTGACTTTGGGCATGCACACACACACACACCTAGAGTGCTTCCTAAGTCACCAGGTCTGGGACTCAAATAGCAGAGTTGGCCAAATGGGATCCAATGCCTTAACCACCATGTCATCTAGTGACCCTGAAAACAGCACTTTCATAAAGCAGTAAAGTGGCCCAGCCACCATGGCCCATGGTAACATAGTGTCCTGCAAGGCTGGTAGCTGCATGCTGATGCTGGTTCAGATCCTTGGGTCTGCCTGAAAAAGCACCAGGCCCAAGGAATTGAGGAGCTAGCCCACTGGGGACCGGGGTTTGTGGCATCATGAGACCTAGTCAGTGGCACACTCTCTCTCCCTATTTCTCTCTGTCTTGAATGTATATGCATGCACTCTTTATTATAGGAAAAAAACAAAACAAAACAAAACAAAACACACACACAAAAAAAGAGGAAGTAAAATATGATTTAAGCTTAAAAGTAAACAAGGCAGGATGTATATTTTGAAATTCCATTAGCCATGAATTCATAAAAGCATCCTATAATCCATATTGGATTCTACCTCATTATATGATTTTGGGAAAGTTTTATGGCGGTAATATTTATAAAGCCTTCTGTATTGCACTTAAGAGTGAAGAGCCTTTTGGTGTCTCTACTTACAGCCTGTTGGCCCTGGGAAGTATATATTTGACATCGGATGTGAACAGCATGGTGAATATCGCTTGACAGATATGGTAAGTGGCAGCATCTCTTGTGTTGCACATTCACGGGCCGAAGAGCTGCTCTGTCATACACCCTACGAGCTTATTTGCCTAGACATTATGCCAACTCTTGAGAACACCTGCACCTTCATTCTCCTGCTTTATACACATGTGTTAGCGTAGCACTAGATTGCCAGAAGTAAACAATACCATTTCACAGTTATTGGGGTGTCTAGACCTAGTTTTTGTCGATAGGAACCAGCCAGTCCTGAGTGGGAGAGTTCTGGATGGCATTAGATCCCAGCAAAGACAACTGAAACCCGTAACTGTAACCATTTGGTGACTATCACAATGTCGGGGGTGTGACTTGCACTTCATAAAGCCGCATTGTTAAATAATTTTCTCCTTTTGAATTTCCAATTACATGTTTTTGGTTTTTTTTTTGGCCAGAGGGTGTGTGTGTATGTGTATGTGTGTATGTGTGTGTCTGTGTGAAAGACAGAGAGAGAAAGCACCCTCTCACCATGGTCATGGGGCATAGTCTTGCTGTAATCCCTTCTCCTCCATCTCTCCGTCCTTTTGGAATTTTGGGCATGTCCACTCCCAGCATGTTTCTCAAGCCCCTGGGTCTGGGACTTGAACCACACTAACTAGCTATGTGGGATCCAGCCTCCTTAACTACCATGCCATGGGCTGGCCTCAAATGTCCAATTTTCAACATTAATAGTGTTACCCTATGGTCAGTTTTAGGCATTCAGATAAAAATGTGTGTATATAGGGAAGGATGTCTGTGTTTGTATTTCTGTCATTGCTAATGCTTAATCAATGCTTGTGGGTAATTACAAATTTAGTAAAATTCCTGAACTCAGTACTGGTTTTAACCCTTCTGACCTTTTTATCTATCCGATAACATTCTCACTGTGAGGAGTTTTGAATTTTAAGGAGAAGTCTGAGCCTGGCAAAGAAATGTCACATTGAGTTTTTATTTATTTATTTTGGTCTCTGAAGTTCTCAAATATCTTTTTGAGAGAGTTACAAATATATCGTAAACAAATGCTCTCATGTTTACATATTTTCTTTGAGAGGTTTTTGTCTTAGGGTGTGTTTGCTCGCTAGAGAGAAAGAGACAGTGAGAGGGAAAGTGAGAAACCACCCCACCTCCCCAGGAGCGTGGTCATGCTGCAATCCCTTCTTCTCCATTTTCCTCCTGGGATCTTGGGCACTCATGCACATGTGCCTGGAGTGTTTTAAACCACCGAGTTCAGGACTTGAACCTGGCCATGTGGGAGTCCAGCAATGTAACTGCTGTGCATCTGCTGGCCCCACATATTTTATTTCCTGAAGAAAGCAGAGAGCTGAGTTTGGGTCTACTACCAAATCAATACTCTTTCCATTTTTTGCGGAGTCATCATTCTCTCACTTTTTAGTTACCAGAGGGGTGTGCATGAGAGAGAAAAAGAGATAGAGAGAAGAAGGGAGGGGGCTCAGCCTTGAAGCCAGAGGCTGACCTCATTACCAGTTTTTCCATTCAGTGCTCCCCAGACATTTTAATCCTGACTTTCTCCTGCTCTCCAGCAGGGGGGGGGGGGGGGGGAGGAGAGAGAAAGAGAGAGAGAAAGCATTCCTCAGTGGGTGTAGTCACCCTGCAAGCCCTTCTCCATCCTATTGACATTTTAAGCACACGTGCAGACATGCCAGGCATGCCACTGGATCCGGGATTCAAACCTTGGTTGACCACATGATCTGGCTCTCTTATCACAGAGCCAGTCCAAGGAATCTCTTGTTTATTTATTTTTTGGTGCTTTCTCTCTTGTCAATCCTCTGGCATTACCCAGAAGGACTGGTTCAAACTGATCAAAGTGATTCTTTTCTGTCCCCTTTGGGTCAAAGTCTACTGTGGGACTGGGAAAATCACACTTGGTCACAAGAGGTAGAAGCCACTCTGTGGAGACGTCAGAAGATTGCCTGAGGGGAACCAGCAGTTAGCGTAATGGCTATGTCGCTGGACTCCCACGTAGTCGACCGCGGTTCGCGTCTGGGACCCGGTGGCTTACAACTCACGCCGGGCGCGTGTGCGTGCGTGCCCAAGATCCCGAGAGGAGAATGGAGGAGAAGGGATTGCGGCGTGACCATCCCCCCTGGGGGGTGATTTCTCGCTTTCTGTCTCTATGTCTCTCTCTGTCTGTCTGGCGAGCGCACGCGCCCTATAGCGAAAAACCTCTCCAAAAAAAAAAAAAAAAAAAAAAAAAAAAGAAGATTGCCTGAGTGAGATTCTGAAGGGCCTCACGCAGCACCTGATTGGCGGCTACTTCTCGCCCATCATTTCCACTTAATGCGTCATCCCGTTGGCTCAGCCTTGAAGCCAGAGGCTGACCTCATTACCAGTTTTTCCATTCAGTGCTCCCCAGACATTTTAATCCTGACTTTCTCCCCTAGAGTCCCTCAGATCCTGACACTGAGGAGTCTGTGCCTCTTCCCTTTCACCTGCCACAGCCAGTGGACTCCGAGACTGCATTGCTGCCCCCTGGTGGCCAGAACTGGGCATGCCCGGAACTACCCTGGCTTCCCTCCTGGCGTGGCAGGAGGAAAGTTAACAGATAGTCCAGCGTTGCCCATGGTCGATGGAGTAGACGTGCACCTTCTTCGCCGCTTTTGCTCCTGTGATTATGCAATAATCTGCCTTTTTAGTATCCTCTCCTCCTGCTTTGCTCCAGAGCCCTTTGCTACAGCTAAAACAAGCCATGGGCTAGGGTTGGGTTCCTACTAACTATAAAATAAAAGGGCCAAAAAGCTTGATTTTGCTGCTAAAATGAAGTTTTACATTCCCGATCATCATTTCGACATGGATCTTAGGGTGCTCCAGTCTGAGCTTAAGGTGATTTTCATAGGCAACTGCAGCAAACAGAAGTATGGAGGAATTTGATGTTATCACCCTCCCGTGTGCTCCTACCACAAAATGCATTTATGCTGAGTCTGTAACCACTCACGCACATAATCAAAACTTCAGAAAGACAATGGTTTTATTGTTTCATTGTGACAGTGACAAATCTGATGCTTCATTGGGCTCTCTGTGGGCTGGACGCCTCTCACCTGTCTGCTGAACTGAGCCGCTCCGTGAAGTTGGTTTTATTGCCACACTAGGAATAAATCGAGCCTTTATTGTCTTGGTGGTTTTGAACAGATTTTTAAATTTGCTTAGTAGTAAGAACTAAAGCATGTCTTATGAACTGTTTTGCATTTTGATCTCCCTGACCAAAGTTAATAGAAGTCAGTATTCTGGATGATCAGAAGAGAGCAGAAAGATCATCAATAACATCTAAGGGGGAGGTATTTGTACGAGGCCCCAATACTGTTGTGACAGGAAAAACCTGTTAGACAATGCGCACATCTGAGGGCCTTTGTCTGAGGTCACCCTCAGGGCTCTGGACTCTGGATGACACAGAGAAACCTAACTGTTCTTTCTGCAATAGAGCAGGGCTTGGTAGACTGCAGTCCCCGCCAAACCTGGGCCATTGCTGGTTTTGCCTTCTTTTTTATTAAATTGTAGCTGATATTTACAGAAAGATCTGCTCCTTCGAGGGCTGGGAGGTTCTGAGGCTGTGCCAGGCCCCTCCTGGGCTTAAGATGCTGTCTTCTTGGGACCAGCAGTTAGCATAATGGCTATGTCACTGAACTCCCATGTAGTCAACTGCGGTTCGCGTCCTGGACCCAGTGGCTTAAACTCATGCCGGGTGCATGTGCATGCATGTCCAAGATTCCGAGAGGAGAATAGAGGAGAAAGGACTGCGGCATGGCCATCCCCCCTGGGGGGTGATTTCTCGCTTTCTGTCTCTCTGTTTCTGCCTTTCTAGTGAGTGCATGTGCCCTACAGCAAAAAAAAAAAAAAAAAAAAAAAAAAAAAAAAAAAAATCTCCAAAAAAAACCTGACTTCTCCTATCTCTTCACACCTCTGTTTTTTTTTTTTGTTTTTTGTTTTTGTTTTTGTTTGTGTGTATGAATGTCAGTGTCCTTTTTATAAGGACATTAGTCGTATTGGCTCGAGCCCTATCTAATGACCTCATTTTGACTTGATTTTCTGTAAAGACTCTGTTTCCAAGGAACAACCCTTCCTGAGGTAGCTGCTGTTGCGACTCCATCATGTCTGTTTTGTAGGAACACAGTCAGCAGCCCTGAACACCAAGCAAACAGACTCCTCAAGTCTGAGAAGTGCTGCCAGCGCGGTTGGGAAGTGCGGTGGGGTGATGGCCAGGAAAGAGTGAGGGAAGCAGGATTGGGCAGAAGCAGGGGTTGACCTTGGCGTGACCCCATGGACAGCTCTGAAGCTGGATGGTCCTTCAGAGTGTCCTGCACGGAGGTGAGGACCAGGCTGTGGGCTACACTGCCTTTGGGCAGCTGTGAAACTTGGGCTCTGCAACTGCGCTTGGAGGGCATGGCTCCCTGGGAGGGACTCAGGCGCTGCTGGAGGGAGAATCGTCCTGCCCGGTGGGGACCTGGGGACCGACTGCAGCAGCACACACACAGGTTCAGCCAGGCTTCTGAGTGTGGCCCCTGCACCTGCATCTTGGCTGGAGTTGTACAGAATTCGGTTAGATCGTACCTTAGTGACCCCCTGAATCGGAAACGCTGGGGCGGAGCCATTCGTCTGGACTCTAACAAGCTTCTGGGTGGTTCTGATGCAGCTCAGGTTTGAGCACCACTGTTCTGGGGCACTGGTGTCAACCTTGTCGGGGGTGAAGCTCAGAAATTCGGAAACCAAATACCGTGAATCATGTCTGTGTGGCTCAGTGGGAGCACGAGGCAGATCTGTCACTTTGCCTTAGGAATCATCACCTACGTGATGGTGAGGGCTTCCCTGTCTCCAGGGCTGCTGCTCAAATCCTGCGAATTTTGTGATAGTTACGAAACTACAAGTGTAGTTGATCAGACCAACTACGCTTGGCAAAATAAACATGTTGACTGCTGACTTGCTGGAATTACACGTTATTATACAATGTTCCACATTAAAAATAATGAGCTCTCATTCTACTTTAATTTAATTTAATTTTCCCCTAGAGGTTTCATATTTGTATCTCCTTTATAAAGGGAGCTTCTTGGGACTTTTTTTTTCTTTCTTTCTTTTTTCTTAGTTTACTATAAGGTATGTGCACTTGCTGGGAAGGAGGGAAGAGAGAGAGAGAGAGAGAGAGAGAGAGAGGGAGAGAGAGAGACATCACCCCTCAGGGATGATGGCCACACCGCCCTTCTCCTTTCTCCTTTTTTTTTTTTGGAGAGGTTTTTGCTATAGGGCGCGTGCGCTCGCCAGACAGACGGAGAGAGACAGAGATAGAAAGTGAGAAATCATTGCCCAGAGGGGATGGCCACGCTGCAATCCCTTCTTCTCCATTCTCCTCTCGGGATCTTTTTTTTTTTTTTTTTTTTGGAGAGGTTTTTCGCTATAGGGCGCGTGCGCTCGCCTGACAGAGAGAGACATAGAAACAGAAAGCGAGAAATCACCCCCCAGGAGGGATGGTCACGCCGCAATCCCTTCTCCTCCATTCTCCTCTCGGGATCTTGGGCATGCACGCACACGCGCCCGGTGTGAGTTTTAAGCCACTGGGTCCGAGACCCAAACCGCGGTCGACTACGTGGGAGTCCAGCGACATAGCCATTACACTAACTGCTGGTTCCCTCCTCTCGGGATTTTAGGCACACACGCACACACGCCTGGCATGAGTTTAAGTCACCGGGTCTGGGACTCGAACCGTGGTCGACTACATGGGAGTCTAGTGACATAGCCATTATGCTAACTGCTGGTCCCCTCCTTTCTCCTTTTGAGACTTAGGCATGCATACATATGTGCCTGGAGTGATTTTCTTCAAGCCACTGGGTCCAGGACTCAAAGAGTGGGGTCTGCCATGTGGGATTCAGCCACCTTAACCTCCACACTACCTGCTGACCCCGTAGGCCTTTTCTTATACAGATGTTGGTTTCATCGTTGTTGTTGTAAATAATCTTAGAGTTGGAAAATGTGACTGAGCAATTGAAACTATAGTCTTGGCCATTCTTTAATTCCTGTGGACAGCTGGGGTTTGCTAAGTCTGGAAGACTTTTGCAGCATCCTTTGGAAAGAACATGGGACTAGCCTTGTACATAGTTTTTTCTCTCATCCTAGCTCTTTCAAGATCCATTTTCATCCCTATTCAGTTAGCCTGATCACTGAATAGTCATGCGAAGGCTCAAATCCAACTCAATTTTGCCTTTCATTTTAAATATTCCAGGCCAAGATTACACAAATGTTGGTAAATTTATATTTTTGCATTTAAAACAGGAAAGAGGAGAGGAGGAAGAGGAGGAGGAGACAATGGTAACTGTCATTCCCAAATGGAAAGCTACCAAAATCACGGAATTGGCCCTGTGGACACCCACCCTCCCAGAGGAGGTGCCACCCACGGAGGGGCCTGGCCAGGAGGAGACCCCAGGAGCAGAGGGTACGGAGTACCTCTGGGGCAGGCGAGTGTAGACATCCTGTTCTTAGGCCTGGTATGGGCCAGGCTCTCTGGGAAATACACCACTGGGCAGGTTCATGGACAGGGTGTCATTAGGGAGAAGGTCAGGATCAGAGACTCCTTGGGAGAGAGGGAAGAGGATGGGAGAGACTGGACGGGGGAGGAGCAATGTCTGGAGCTAACTCATCCTTTGCGTCCCCTCACCCCGGTCACTGACTGCATGAGTGTGACCTTGGGCCAGGCACTGACTGCAGCTGGTATGATAAGCTCTTCCTTGGAGAAGGTTCCAGAACTACCCCCCCCCCCCCCACACACACACACATACACGTCTTCTCTCTTTGAGGAGTTGGAGGAAGTCATACTGGCTGAGAGTTCTTCTATTGCAGGTGGCTGAAAGCCAGCCTAGAAGGCCCAAGTGAAATATTACCGATGCTACTCGTGACTTCATGGGCCCTGCAGCGGGAAAGCTCAGGGATGGACACAACCCATCGGGTCTCTGCTCTCGTCTGCGCTGGCTCTGCTGGCAGCAGTGTCTTCCCTGTGGAGACTAATGCCCATCAACGTCATCGCATCATGACCCAATCAGCTCAAGATCCCTTGCAGAGAGATAGTCTCATTTAAACCCTAGAGAGTTCCAGTGGTCAGACCAACTACGGCCATCCTGGAGCCATTCGTTGTAACAGGGCATGGATGCTCTGTGGCCAGGCCAGGGCTGGAGCTGGGTGGACTGACAGAGGTGCCCTGAAGGAGAAGCGAGACACTGCTGCCCGGGGGTAGGGGTGCTGGACCCCCTGGGACCACTGCCCACTGCACCGCTCTGCTGTCTCCTTCACTCCGCTGTCCTCAGCCTTCTCTTCCTTTGTTGTATTTCAGGCATAGGAGATTCTGGGGAGGATACTCAGGGGCTTCTGGAGGCTTCTGAGGGAGAGATGGAGATGACGCGGCCTGGAGATGAAGACGCGGACATCCTGAGGGAGGAAAATCGAGAGGACGGCCGAGACGAGTTCCACTATGACATGGACCAGGGTGAGAACATGCTCCCTGCACAGCAGGGGAATGAGAGTGAGCCAGTCAGGGTTCGCACACTGCGGGGAGCAGCGGGGGCCTCCCTTCTTCCATCACTGCCATCCTTGGGCCCCCAGGGACTCAGGGAGGGTTTCCAGAGAGCTGCTGTGAGGTCACATGGAATTCAGTAGGACTGTTTCTCTCACTTAGTTGCCCCTGCAGACCTGACCTGCAGGAACGCCTGGGGTGTGGGATGGTTCTCACACTCACTGTTACAGGGGACCAGCAAGAATTGGAGGGCCCCCCTCAAAATGTAGAATGTACCTTTGTCTTGTCACATAGCTGTTACCACAACAGAGTCACAAGAGTAGGGGTAAGGGTGAATGGTGCTGGAACTAGCTCTTTTAGAATGGGCTTGGATGTACAGTGAATCTAGAAGCTTCTACCTCCGCCAGGTCATAGGGCAGGGCTTTGCCCTAAGTCTGACTGAAGCTTCAGGTTCCAGAAATTTAAAAAATCTTTCCCCAAGCATTCATGTGTGCCACCAGAAAGCTCAGAGAGGAGTCTCCTCTCTTAATTTAACTTCATCTGCTGAAATGCAGATCTTGGTTGTAAGGGCCAGGCTGTCTGGGAACAGCCTGGATGCCGAAGGTACCTGGCTCTGGACTGCAGGCTCTGGGTCTGGAGACCCGATGTAGTTCATCTCTGTTGTACATTAAGAATCAATGAGTTTTCTATTCCTTTGAATTATCTGAAATCTGAAATAATTATCTATTATCTAAAATAATTAATCACATTACTGTTTTCTTTCTGAATGCTTTAAACACACAGTCTTTCATTAGCCATAACTACCCTAAATACTGTGATAATGCATCTTGACATCACATGCTGGCACTGGCTTGATCCCAAGCGCTGTGGGATGGGGCCACAGCGGGACCTGTAGGGGCCCTGCACCAGGTTTGCCCTAAGCTCCTCTGGGGCCAGTGAAAGATGAGTGCCCTGAGGCTCCTGGGCCTGGCAAGGCAGGAGGCAGGAAGCAGGAGGCTTGAGGAGGTGAGACTCTGCCCAGAAACTATGGTGAGGGAGAGAAAAGAGGGGGACAGAAATGGGAATGAAGACCCTCCCTAGGACTGGCATGGGAGAGTTTGGGCCAAGTCAATGATGTCCATGCCTCGCTACATCTGAGCTGGCAGATTCATGAAACTAAAGGACCATCACCTTAACTCAGTGCATTTGGTCCCAAAGGGACATTCGGCAATGCTGAAGGTGGGGGTGGAGGAGAGCATGAAGGTGGTGCTACAGGTGTCTTCCTGGGTGGAGGCCAGGGATGCTGCTAAACGTGCTCTTATGCCCCAGAGCAAAGTATTCTCCAGTTCAATGTCATAGTGCCTTACTGAAAAGTGGACTGAATAAGGGACCAGCACTTAGCGTAATGGCTATGTCGCTAGACTCCCATGTAGTCGGCCGTGGTTTGAGTCCCGGACCCAGTGGCTTAAACTCATGCCGGGCACATGTGTGTGTGTGCCCAAGATCTGAGAGGATAATGGAGGAGAAGGGATTGCGGCATGGCCATGCCCCCGGGGGGTGATTTCTCGCTTTCTGTCTCTCTGTCTCTCTCTCTCTGTCTTTCTTGCAAGCACATGCACCCTATAGCAAAAAATAAAAAAAACACATACAAAAAAAACCCAAAAAAAAACCCACAACAACAAAAACCAAAAAACCCCTCTCCAAAAAAAAAAAAAAAAAAAAAAAAAAAAAAAGAAACATGAACTGAAAAAAAATAAGCTTAGGGCCAGCAGATGGCATGATGGTTACGTCTTACGTTGCTGGACTCACACAGAGTCAACTACAGTTCCAGTCCCAGACCTGATAGCTTAAAAAAACTCGCACTGGGTACTTGTGTGTGCATGCCCCAAATCCCAAGTGGAGAATGGAGAAGGCATTGTAGCACGGCCATCCCCCCGGGGGGTGATTTCTTACTTTTGGTCTCTCTGTCTCTCTGGTGAGCTCATGCGCTTTATGGCAAAAATTTCTCTTAAAAAAAAAAAAAAAAGTAGGCTTGGGGCCTGCAGGTGGCATGGTAGTTAAGGGCATTGGACTCCCACATGGCTAATGGCGTTTTGAGTCCTGGACCTGGCGGCTTGCTTTCTCACTTTCCCTCTCTCTCACTCTGTTCCTCTCTGGCCAAATTAAAATAAATACAAATAAATAAAATAATTCTTAAAAAAATGTAGGCTTAGTAGGTACGACATTTTATCAAAATAATAAAAGTTCAAGATCTGTTTGCCAAGCTTCCCATGTGGCATCTGAGATTCACTGCACTAATTTTCTTTTCAACATAGTCAATGGTTAGAGTTATAGAATTTACTTAAGGATTAAAAATAATTCCAAATTATACAAAACATTTAAATATAACATTTATAGGCAGTTAGACAATTCCTGCTTTTCATTTCATTAATGTAAGGACCATGCAATGACATGTTTTGTTTATAAAGCAGGTTTTTCTAGACAGTTTTTGCAGGTATTATGTAATTGTTAATATTATATGATATTCTTCTCTTAGCATTTACTTTGAGTATGTCTTTGTTTTTGCTATAGGGCATGTGTGCTTACTGGAGAAAGAGAGAACGAGAGAGAGCAAGCAAGAGAAGGAACATGAGAACCCCCCCCCCCCCCGGGGGATGGTCATGCTGCAGTCTCTTCTTCTCTATTCTCCTCTTGGGATTTTGGGCACACACACACACACACATGCACCCAGTATGATTTTCAAGCTGCCAGGTCTAGGACTTGAACCATAGTTGGCTCTAAGGGAATCTAGCACCTTAACCACCACGCCACCTGCTGGCCCCTTAAATATGTCTTTTCCTTGTTTTATTACTGGTGCCAAAAGAAAAGCTGTAAAAGTTTGTATCACTGAAGTTTAACATTCTATTTTTACCTGATAAATGCTTAATAGTTGCAGTATTTTCTTTTCTTGCTGCAGATCTATCAATGCATAAAAACATTAAAAGCAGAATGAAATTAATATGAACCCATTCATGTTTCCCTTTTCTTAGGAGCTGTTAGTTTTGAAGAAGAAGAAACTAGACAATCAGATCTACCAGAGTAAGATGAAGCAAGTTGAAAGGATAGGAGATTGTATTAGCAAATTTCTTCAGTCAGCAGGTGGTTTATACTAGTCAGTTATTAATTTTTCTTATTCGTTGTTTGTTAAGTTGGTTTACAATTGCAAATAAATCTCATTATCTTTCATTTCTGAAACAGCCTCTGCTTCAAGTTCTTTAAGCTGAAAGTGCCCGGGGTTGTCCTGCCATGGTCTTTCATCATGTTTTCTCCTGGGATGAAGAAAACTGAAACTCTGCAGAAGGTGGTAGATGGACTGGCTGGGCTGAGGAGTCCTCCCCTCCTGCGGCTGCCCTTGCACATGTCCGTCCAGAGAGCTAGGAAACGCCTAGAAAACAAGGCTTACTGTGTGCAGTACTCATAAGGCACATAGTGATAGTGACGCTGCAGGCTCAGGGAAGAGTCACAGCTGTCACTGGAGGTGGCGCTCCCACTATCCCTTCCCATGGCCCCTCCCATGGACACCTCAGGCTCCATGGCGGAGCATGGGCCTGACTTTGGCTTGCCTTACGCACTGCTCAGGATTCTCAGTGGGCAGAGGCTGACCTCGAACCACTCTCACATTCTATGTGGTAGCTTGCAAGGGCCTGTCCTTTATCCCCCCAGCACCTGTTCAGTCCCTGTGTCCCCAGGCAGGTAAAGCCACGATCTTGTCATCTGCACTGCTTCGGTTTGTGCATCCTCCTCCTCCCTTGAGTTACCCAGAGGGCCCGTGTCTTCATTCACCCCCAATTTCCTTTCGTCTTGGTCTGCCTCATCAAAGCTCATGCACGGCATCTGGTGGTAACGTACCGGAACACAGCCTCTGCAAGAACAGAATAGTACGAATGTACTGTCATCTCCAGGCCTCTTGGGAGAGAGCATACTGCACTATGAATACAGAGTTATGTTAAAAATATTTATTTACAGGGCCAACAGGTGGCGTGGAGGTTAAGGCAGCTGGATCCCTCATGGCTGATTGCATGGTTTGATACTGGGCCTCAGGGCTTGAAAATCACACTGGGCACATTTTGGAGTGTGCCCAAAATCCTGAGAGAAGAATGGAGATTGCAATGTGGCCATCCTCCTAGGGGATGATTTCTCACTTTCTTTCTTGCTCTCTCTCTGGTGAGCATGTGTACCTTAGAGCATAATAAATAAATAAATAAATTATGATAAGAAAATAAATTTCAATAACATTACAGACTAAACAATTGAACAGCACAACATCTAGAAAATGATCAGAATTCTGTTATTAATTCAGTGCGTCATATAACTCAGTCATACTTTTTTTCCTTTACTCTTTGTCAGCACTCTTTCATCGCCTCTTTTTTTTAAATTTTATTTATTTATTTATTTTGAGAGGTTTTCGCTATAGGGCGCGTGCACTTGCCAGACAGTCAGAGAGAGACATAGAGACAGAAAGCGAGAAATCACCCCACAGGGGGGATGGTCACGCCGCAATCCCTTCTCCTCCATTCTCCTCTCGGGATCTTGGGCACGCACGCACACGCGCCTGGTGTGAGTTTTAAGCCACCGGGTCCGGGATGCGAACCGCGGTCGACTACGTGGGAGTCCAGCGACATAGCCATTACGCTAACTGCTGGTTCCCCATCGCCTCTTTTTATGATCATAACTTTGGTCATGTTTTCACTAGGGGTATTAGCAACATGATTGCAGTGTTTCACTAATATGGCTTATTAGTTATTGCGAGCTGAGGGGCACAGAACATTTATCTTCACATGCAGAAACATTCCTGTCCACTAAACGGCTACAAGACTGTGCATTACAAATAGGCGTCCTAATAAATCCCACTGCATGCGATTCCCATCAAAAGCTGCATTTGCCGCCTTGTTATATCCCCCACAGGAAATAGTCTGTTCCGATTAGGTATTGAGACACCTTTCCCAGTCTTACATGTCCGATGATTAAAGTAACTTCGCAGGCTGTGACGACGGCTCCTGGCTCTCGGCATGCCAGACCTCATTGCTCTCCACTCCACATAGGAAAGTGCTGGAGCTGCACAACCAGCTCTGCTGACGTTTGAACTTTGGCCCTGCACCTATATGTCACAATGCTGGGTAAGCTAAGAAAATGGGTGGGAGGAGTGTTTCTGGAAGCTATTTTTACTGTGGAACAGCTAGTAAAAACCAAGCTACACACGCAAGTCATGACACACCAGTAACGTTCACTAGGGGTCTTCTGAAAGTTCATGAAAAATGGGTACTGTGAAAAATCTATGCATGGATTTCCAAATTCTTTTTGCGCTCAAGTAAACTCATGCTTTTTTTAAAAAAATCATTATTACTTGCTATAGAGAATGTGTGCTTGCCAGAGACACAGAGAGAGAGAAAGCGAGAGAGCGAGAGAGAACTCCCCAGGGAGGGTGACCATGCCACAGTCCCTTCTCTATTCTCCTCCCGGGATTTTGGGCACACACACACACATGTCTGGTCTGTTTCTCAAGCTACCCACTGAGTTCAGGATTTGAAATATGCAGCTGGCCGTGGAATCCAGCCGCTCTAACTACCTTGCCACCCAACAGGCCCAGTGAATGCTTACTTACTTTTATTTTCTTAATAATTACTTAATTTAATTTATTGTTATTATTTTAAAAAAATTGATCAAAGTGAGAAATCAAACCACCAGGTCCACGATTCGAACTGCAATTGGCTACATGGGAGTTCAGTGCCTTAACCACCACACCATCTGCCTGACAGTAAACTCCATTTGTCCACACAATTTTTTTGTTTTGGCTTGTTTT
The DNA here is from genome assembly GCA_026018925.1 of Tupaia tana. Taxonomy (NCBI): domain Eukaryota; kingdom Metazoa; phylum Chordata; class Mammalia; order Scandentia; family Tupaiidae; genus Tupaia; species Tupaia tana. The sequence goes on from JAKSZU010000001.1 coordinate 136,884,642, forward strand.
TGCCTATGCTCACCTGTGCTGGCTGGAGAGAGACAGAGAGAGGGAAAATAAGAGATCATCTCCCAGGGAGGATGGCCATGCCACAATCCCTCCTCCTCCATTATCCCCTTGGGATTCTGGGCAGGCACACACAAGTACCTGATATGATTTTCAAGCCACCAGGCCCAGGGCTCAAACCACAGTTGGCCATGTGGGAGTCTAGTGCCTTAACCACCACACCACCTGCTGGCCCCTGTCCACACAATTTTGAAGTCCCTTCATACAAATATTCTGCTAAACCCAATCCACTAAATCCATTCAGTTTAACCAGTGCTCTCTGAAGCAGATTCTAAAAGTGCCTTTGACCTCATTAATATCATTAAACATAAGGGGATACACGTCTGGAAACCAGAGAGGAAAGTGACAGAGAGGTGATGAGGGTTAAAATACTTCACATCCGCAAAACAGACAGGACACATGACTGTGCCAATCTGGCATCGGGGCCTGGGAAGGGCGCATGCAAATGCAGGCTCTGAAGCTGCCTACACTTCACTCTCCTTTCATTGAGCAGCCATGGTACATCCTCAGAGCCAGGTGCCCCAATAGAAAGTCTCACCTTCTGGATTTCTCTGGGTGTTCTGAGCTTGTGGTTCTATTTCCTGCCTATTTCATACAGCTAAAGAAGCAGTAACTTCAGTTTTGGTGGAGTCACGGTCCACGTTGTAGCTAGAATTCATCATTGTGGTGCACATTTCCTGTTTCATTTTAGCAGAAGAAATAGTACGTTTGGTTGCCCCACTGTCAGCGGTTAACCTCTGGCAGCGATTAAGGCCCGATATCTTTGGGGCCATCATTAGCCCACTACAATTACGGTTTGAGAAACGACGTTTCCCTCACTCCACCTCTCCTTCTACAGTGTGGTCGAAGTAGGCTGTGGAGTACGGACTTACTCAGCTTCCGTGAAATACGGTTCCTCCTAGCAAAGCAGGAAAAAAGCTCAGATCTTCCCCTTGGATGACACATTTATAAGGGGGGTGTTAGTTTGATAAAAGCTTCAGGTAGTGCCACATTTCTTTGTTCTCTTCCTCTTCTTTGTAAGTGGCCGTTAGGGACTCATGGCTTTGCACTGCGCCAATGTGTGTTATAGTGTGACTATTAATATTATTTTTTCATTTACCTAATTTATTAATGAAGAAATCTACCAGCTTTTACAACTGATTCAAAGGAGAATTCACAGAACTCACATATAGGCAATCAAGAATGTAGAACTTGGGACCAGCAGTTGGCGTAATGGCTATGTTGCTGGACTCCCATGTAGTCGACCACAGTTTGAGTCCCGGACCCAGTGGCTTAAACTCAGGCCAGGCACGTGTGCGTGCGTGCCCAGGATCCCAAGAGGAGAATGGAGGAAAAGGGATTGCAGTGTGGCCATCTCCCCTGGGGGGTGATTTTTCGCTTTCTGTCTCCCTGTCTCTTTCTGGTGAGCACATGTGCCCTATTGCAAAAACCTCTCAAAAAAAAAAAAATGTAGTACTAGGTACAAAAATAATCAATATCCACAAAGCAGTAAATCAATTGGACCACCAATGGATAAAAGTCATTTTCATTTCTATGGACAGGAATTATTTGCATTGTTATCAGTGTTTTACAATTCATAAAACAATAAAAAAGAGTAGATCCCCAACAGGGATCTCTAGAAGGACATCAAGTGATTTTTTCCCCCATTTCAGTCTTAGAATTTTTCTTTCTTTTTTTTTCAATTTTTCTTGATAAATGGCATGAAACTGCAGGTTCAAGGTCACCACTGCTGCACACGTCCCTTCCCAGCTCATCTGCCTCCACTAAAGCCTTTCACAGAGACATGGTGTGGTCACCAGCTGGCATTCAGTGAGGCCCAGGAGCAGAGCGGCTCAGCACAGCCTGGCCCATTTACAAGCCTGTTATAGTGTCACCCGGCGTGTTGCTAGGTCTGCTCACTTGATTCCTATGGATTAGGCAGGACAGGTAGCAGTTACCCTTGTCACACTGTTAAGGAAACTGAGGCCCAGAGCCAGGGCATGTCCCGGGTCACTTGGAATTGGTGACAAGGCTTGGATATAACCCTGGGTCCCCTCCCTTCCCTTTCGGAACTTGCCTTCTCCACTCTTCCTACCCCAGCTCCTTATGCTCAGGCAGGGAGCTTGTCACCCAGAGCCTTGCCCCCTTGCCGGTGAGCCACCTGTCCCTCCACACTGCAGGGCATCTGGCTTGGGGATTGGCTGTGGCCTTGGAAGCCTTTGTCCATGTACAGACAGCAATCCTGGGGCTCTGCAGAGCCTGCACCCCTGCCCCTGAACCCCTGCCTCCACTCTGCCCTGAGCACATTCATGCCTCTGTTCCCTCCTCTTGCTTTGACAGCCCCCAGAACAATGTCCAGACATGACTGGCCAATCCTGCTGTGTCAGGGCCACCTGCTCTGCCTCCTGGGCTGCTCACCCTGGCCACTTGCTTCTATTGGTTTCCCGCTGGTGTGTGGCTGGGAAGTCATCTGTGAGGCCAGGCCAGCCAGTCTGCTGGCACCTCCATGCAAGCCCACCTACGGAGCAGCTCCAAGCACTAATGGTGCAGGACAAGAGCTGATGCCCGGTCAGGCAGCTGGTGGCAAACTGGCCACCTGCTCGGCTCACAGAGCATAAAGTTCTGGTTGTGCTTCGCCTTTTGAATCCTAGAGCCAAAACTGTCAGAGCCGAGAAGTTTTGGAAAGAGACTAGTCCAGCTTGCACTGTTCAGATGGGGTCTCTGAAGCCCAGAGAAGAGTTGAACCCTGTTGAGGGCCATGCTCATAGCCTGGGAGCGTGGGGGTTGGGTCTTCCAGGTCAAGCAGGGGGTTAGTACTGATCCATCCTAATGGTCTACTTCTGGAAGGCCCTGTGAGTTTTGGAGGTCCATGGTCAAAGGGCTGCAGGGCAATGGGCAGCACATGGTAAGACAGAGCAAGGGCAGAGCGAAACGTGTGTTTGCATCTGTCTACACTGTGATTATTGTTCTTTATCACACTCAGGCTGACACAGCCTCGGTCCATGGTAGCTTCCTACACTACCTTCTTGTCCTTTTGACATGACCTTATTAGTCCTTGAAAACTTTATTATATTTTTTTCAGAGGTTTTGATGGTTTGTAATATTAATTAATTAATTAATTAATTATTTATAGGGAGTTTTTTTTTTTTTTTCTATAGGGCACATGAGCTCTCCAGAAAGACATGAGAGACAGAAAGCAAGAAATCATCCCCCCCGGGAGGGATGGCCATGCCACAGTCTCTTCTGCTCCAGTCTCCTCTTAGGATTCTGGGCATGTACACACATGCGCCCAGCGTGAGTTTAAGCCGCCAGGTCCAGGACTCGAACAGCAGTCGACTATGTGCGAGTCCAGTGATATAATCATTATGCCATCTGCTGGTCCCTTGTAATTTATTTTGATGTGTTTTCAAAATTACAGGAAAGTTGCAAGAATAAGAAATGAAGCTCCTATATACTCTTTACCCAGACACAACAGTTATTTGCATCCTGCCACATTCGCAAGAGAAATAGTGTATCTAGGGGGTACACATACATGTATAGTATACATATGCTTTTTCTTCACAACCATTGGAGTGTAAGGTATGTTTAGTTCAGTGTATGCTTTGTAAAAACAAGTGTGTTCTCTGACATAAAAAAAGATTAATTATCAAAATTAAGAAATTTCACATTGAGTCTAGTGGTTGAGGGTGCTGGATTCCACATGGCTAACTGTGGTTCCAACCCTGGCCATGGGAGTTTGAAAAACATGCCTGGCTTCTGAGCATTTGTGTCCAGAATGCTGACAGGCTGGAGCAATGGAGGAGAGGGGATTGCAGGGTGACCACACCCCAGCGGGGGGCGCTTTCTTCCCCTCTCGCTTTGTCTTTCTCTCTGGCAAGTGCACACAGCTTCTGGCAACTAGGAAAAATAAAAGAAGTTTCGCATGGATATATTTTCTCTCATCGGCACTGTATATTCCCTATCATATGAATTACCCCTATAATGTCTTTTTTTTAAACTAATATAAATAGTATTGAGCATTTGTTTATGCGCTTACTGGGTATTTGCACATCATCCTTTGTGACATGTTTGTGCAAACATTTTGCCAGTTTTTGTTGAGTCTCTTGTCTTCCGGGGAGCACAAGTACCACGTACGTGCCGTTCTTTGTCAGATGCAGGTTGTCTTCCAGGCTGTGGCTTTGCTAATTTGTTTTCTCGATGGTATCATTGATGAGGCATGTGCAGTTTTGATGAATCTAATTTAGACAGAGTTTATCCACAGAATTTAAAACTCATTTTTTGTTTTTCACCCTCGGATTTTCTGCTCACTTTCCAGCGGCTATGGCTGCCACAAACTCCATCCTGGGGCTCTTCAGACCAGGGTGGCAGCAGTTTCTGTGGGCATTTCAGTCACTCTGCACAGTCCTATTGCCAAGGTTACAACTACTGTGATGGAAACTCTCCCTTGACCATCCTTTCTTCTGAGCGTCAACTCTTCTTCCAGATTTTGGGCTGCTTTTTTTTTTTTTTTCTTTCTTTCTTCTTTTTGACTCTCCACTGACAACTGACATCAGGCTGTTGTTTTTTGTAATTTCTCCAGAACTGATCTGAATGTTTGCATGGTGTGCATGTACTGCGGGGCACTTGCACTTGCCAGAGAGAACGCCTCATGGGGAATGGCCACGCTGCAATCCCTTCTCCTCCATTTCTTCCTCCTGTTGGGTTTTGGGCATGCACACATGGCTGGGGTTTCTCAGGCTGCCAATCTGGGACTCAGCACTGCTCAGTTGGCTGTGTGGGATCTGGCTGCCTTGACCACCAGGCCCCTGAGCCAGCCCCAGAGCTGCTGATGTAATCTGAGGAAGGACTGGGTCTGGCAGGAACTGCAGCATGTGCTGCTGGGTAGAGGAGAGTTTCTTTCACCAAGTATCTTTATCACAAATGGAATGACTAAGGCTCTCCTCTTGAACTCAATATGTACCTGATTCATATTTCAGATATTCCTGGCACCCTGACTGCCCACGACCTCTACCGGCCCTTCTGAATCTCTTTGGTGTCCATACTCTCAGAGCTGCTCCCTTTGAGTTCCCCTGCCTGATGGCCTTCCTGGTCCTCTTGAAGACCCTCTGCTCTATCCCTCCTCTTCTCAGCACCCAGAGGATGGCCAGATTCTGGCCAGCTCCCCTCCTCTCTGGCTGTAAGAGGACAGATTCAGAGGGACCTCTTGCCAAATGCATGCACAACACTTCTTTGTAGCTGTGGTTGTATTTTGGGCAGTGAGCAGGGGGATAGTGGAGAAGGAGCAGGTTTGGGAGAAGAACATCACTAACTAGTTTGAAGCAGGGACTGGAAAGAGGGTGGAAAGGGTAAGAGACAGACAGGCGTGAAGGCCAGCTATGGTGGTACAACAGTAACGCAACGCTCTGTGATGCTGATGCCCAAGGAAAATACCCGGATTCATGTCCTGAGATCTCTTGGTATACCCTGGACACATGTGTGCCCACAATGCTGGCTGGCTGAGGCTGGGGGTGGATCGTGGATTGACGACCTCACCCCGTTGGGGGTTTCTCTCTCTCTCTCTCTTTTCCTGCCTCTCTTTTCATGGAAGAAATACATAAACAAAAAAAGTGTTTAAAGTTTTTAAAACGGGAGGTATGAGGGATGAACAAAGCTGCTGACTGATACCCGAGATAGGGAATTACACTGGCAAATATTCTTCTATTAATATTTTGAAACCTAGAAGTAGCATGCCATGCTGGAATTCTGGAAACCAATAGTCAAGCACTATTCCAGACCCTAGGCCATACATAATCGGGTCAGCCATGCCTCACCTGGGTCCCTTGCCTATATGGGCTCTGAGGTGGGAAGAAGGACAATGCAGCATGTTTGTCCCCACAGTCTGCTGCTGCGTGGCAGCTACAGAGACAAGCTTTACTATAGGTGGCATCCAGCCCTCCTCTGCTCCCTTTGTGGTGCTCCAGCCACATCCGTGATGAACCCTCTGCCTCGACCTTGACCCCCAACTTCCTGCCCCACAGGCCTCTCTCTTCTGATCACGTCCTACCACTTACCTCTTCACAAAGGCCTTCCAGACTCTCTCTTAGGCCCCTCCTAGTGTCCTACCTCCTAGAGCTCTTCGGGTTTTTCCTTGCTGTCATTTGTCATAATTTCCAAGTCATTTACTCAACAGTATTCCTGAAAACCAGCTACACGCCAGGAACCGTGCTTGGGGTTGGGGTTAGAGCAAGGATGTCCTTTAGATACTTAGTACTCAGAACTCACATGATAAAGCTGGTGGTGAAGAAGAGCGATCAGACTTCCTTGAAAATTCTTGCTGGTGAATGGACCACTTAAAGACTACTCTTACCTAACAGGTATCCCTGCTTAGTGTTGGCACCTGTCCTTGACCGTCGTGTCCATATCTGAGCAGTCTCTGATTGTCAGCAGTCCACGTTACAGGACAAGCATGAGTGGATGACAAAGGGGCCAGCAGATGGCATGGTGTTCAGGGTGCTGCTGACTCCCACATGGCCAACCGAGGTTTGAGTTCTGGACTCAGCAGCTTGAAAATCATGCTGAGTTTATGTGCATGTCTGCTCCAAATCCTTAGAGAAGGGAGAAGGGATTGTGGTGCGGCCATGCTCTTTGGGGAGTGATTCTTCACTTTCCCTCTCCCTGTCTCTCTCTGCCTCTCTCGGGCAAGTGCATGCACCCGCTGGTCAAAAAAAATAGATGTCAACAAGACAATTTGAATCTTGTAAAAGCTGTACGATTTCAGTCAGCCAGTGGTGTGATGGTTAAGGTGGCTGGACCCCACAAGGCTAACTGCGTGACTCTAGTTCTATATCTAGTGGCTTGAAAAACACACTGGGCATGGCTGTGTGGTGTGGTGACCCTTCCTGGGGGTCCTTTCTCACTTTCCCTCTCTTTCTTTCTCTTTCTGGCGAGCACATATCTCCTATAGCAACAAACAAACAAAACACACACACACACACACACACACACACACACAAACCAAACAAAAGCTATAGGGTTTCATGGAATTGGTTAAAATTATGTTGGAGGACTGCTCAAATTATACCAAGCTACTGACAAAGAAGGCTGTGGGGAAATTAGTGTAAATAACAATAGGGAATGGGGAAGTCAACACATGAGCTGTGACAAGGCCTTCAAGGCAGGATAATTCAAAGGATGGCAAAGAGCTCTTGGGAAAATTAAAAGCCGTAAGCATTTTTGTAAAAAAAACAACCCCATTAATGAATACACTATTAAGTCTAACGTGAAGTCAAAGATGTTGCATTACGTGCTGATAAAATTAGAATTGTGAGAACTCTATTGCTACCATTAACATTGATTTATTCTTTATTCTAAGGATTTGGGCATAGTTTCAATTATTTTTCTGTTTTGTTTTAACTTGCAATAGGGTGCATGAACTAACTGGGGAAAAGGAGAGAAAGAACCAGGCAAAGGTAGAAAGCACTCTCAGGGGAGATGTCCACACTGCAATCCCTTCTTGTCCTTTTTCTTCTTAAAATTTTGGGCATGCATGCATGACTATCTAGACGTTTCTCAAGCTGTTGGGACTGGGATTTGAACTGTGTAGTTGGCCATGAGGGATCCAGTTGCCTTAACTACCATGCCACCTGCCGGCCCAGCTTCAATTTTTCGTAATTTACCGTTTGTTAAATACAAGGTAAAACTAACTTATGTTCATAATTTTTAATTTCTCAAGATAGAATCTAAAGCAAACATGACTTCACTACTAGAATGCTGGTTTCTGTCTCAACTGGGTTTGCTCGTGTGACTTAGTGCTCTTAACCCTCTGGACAGGAGAACTTACTGGTATAGTCATTTTGTAATTGCATCTGTGGCAGCATTGCCCACCCTGAGGTGAAGGGTCTGAGGAAGCTCTGCCCTCCCAGTCAGAGTCCCAGCAGGAAGCAGACAGCCTCTCAAAATAGGGAACTGATAATGGAACTAAGTAGAAAGGTGTGTGTAGGGTGTCCCTGCCCCATCTGGTCATATGCTGTCCCACCTGGCATAGTACTGGCAGCATCCACCTGTCTGAATTCATTATTGTGCTGCTAACAGAAGTACTTGAGCCTGGGTGATTTATATGGAATAGAGGTTTATTTGGTTCATGATTCTGATGGCTGGAGAGTCAAGAGGCCTAGGGTCAGTATCAGGCAGCTTCCAGTGCTACGTCACAAAATGGCTCATAGAAGCAGAGAGAAAGGGCAGCTTGTGGAGAGAGAGAGAGAAAGAGAGAGAGAGAGGAAGAGAAAACAAATTTTCTGATTCCTCTGTTTGACCCACTCCCAGCTGATGGGATAGTGTTACCCACACTGAAGTTGGATCTTTCACTTGAAGGTCTCACCATCTCCCAGCACCATTATACTGGGGACTAAGCTTCCAGAACATTAAACTGTGGAGAACCGACCATTGCCCAAACTGGACCACCACTTTCAGCCTTGCTCCCATTCTCCTGCCAATGGCTGCTGGGCAGACCTGCAGGTCCCTCTGCCCCAGGGAGGTCTGATGTCTACTTCCCACAGCTTTGATGGTCTCAATCTTCTCTGGGAGCAGAGGCAATGAGATGTGATGGGTAGGTCCTGAGAAAAACGGACATTGGACCTGGAGGCAATCTCCCCAGGCCTGTTACTGAAAGGCTTTTATAACAGAGGAGGTTGATTTCTTTGAGGGAGGACAGAGAAGGGGAGGAGGAGAAAGAGGAAAGTGAGGGGGAGGGGGATATCCACAGACAATGGGGGTGTAGGGGAATTTGCAGCCCCACATTTTCAGTCTTCCATCCATTTCTGCTCAAGTGTCTATTTCCCCCTAGGTGCCTTTCCCAGGTGAGTGTGTAACTGGCACCTTGGCTTCTCCCCCTTAAAATCTCACCCCCTTGTTGGCCCTCAGCACATCTGCCCCGTACCAGAGGAGAGGACGGACTCCCTCCAAGCTACCCTGCGTGACTGCTGCTTACCTACGCCTGTTCTTACTTACGTGTTCATGGTTTGTGCTTTCTTCTTTCCCCCGTGTGTGTTCTCCAGGGCCACAAGAGGCATCCATGGGACTTGGCCATCTGTGCAATCACTCATTGCCATGGTGACTCAGTGCCACAGCTGTGCGTCCCTGTGGCTCACCCTCCACTTGCCCTGCATCCTTTGCCACCCTGAGGATGATTTGAGGAATGTGGTGCTGCTGCACCACGCTGCGGGCAACCTAAGCTCTTCTCTTTCTTTCTTTTGTTTAAAGACAGGTTTTCACAATGTCATGATCCTCCCACCTCAGCCTCCCAAGTAGCTGGTATTATAGGTGCCCGCCATTGTACTTGGCCTTTGGGTGAACCAGGAAATAACCTGCACCCCCTGTGAGGCCCCTTCCTGCAGAGCACAGTGTATTAGCAGCGTGTGCCCCTGTGCTGGTGTTTCTAACCAGCAAGGAGGTTTCCTGCGTTTGTCAGTAATCCAGAGTGAGCTGATGGGACTTAAACAAAACAGCAGGAAGTGGATTTCTCAGGACCTCCTAGGCCGCCCCAGTGCTGTTGTGCAACAACCTAGAGCCTTACCCATGACCAGAGGTCCCATAGCCTTCCCAGCTAGCGGGCGGTGCTCTGTGGCCTGCCACCAAGAACTCCACCACATTCCCATTACAGGCATGTGTGAGGAGACAGGAGAGCAAGTGCTGTCTGAGCTCGCCGGTGAGCTGGGCACAGTCCTGGTTTTGTCCGTGGAAGGTGCTGGGGGGAGTTTCGAGACAGAGGAGCTTCTCCTGGTTTGGCTGAATCCATTTTCCTTCTCTCTGCTCAGGCTGGACATTGTGGTGTTCTTCCTTGCCCAACAGCCCCCAGAGGCCGGACACAGTGCCTGTGCCCAGGTTACACCCATCTGTGTGGGCGGGTGGATCCCGATGTCCTGGCAACCATGGAGAGAAGCATCTTTCTGAGTCTGTCCTTTTTGGGGTGTTCTCTCTTGGCTGCAGGGTGTGCTGCAGAGCTCTCTGGGCATCTTTATAGTTGTCCCCTTGTAATAGCTAGTAATTTTTTTAAATGATGGAATGTGTGCATGACAGTAAGTGAGAAAAAAGCGACAGAGAGAAAGTACCTTTGATGGGGTCTTGGAACATTGTGATCCCCTTTTCCTAGCCCTCCGGCTCCTCGGGATCCTGGGAATATACACGTGCCTGGCTTGTTTTCAGGTCACCCAGGGATCACCAACTCTGTGGTCGCTATAAGGCTTCTGGCCTCGCAGGGCTCCTGCACTACTGCCGTGCCACAGTGGCTGGGTCTAGTTAGTACATCTTTAATTAATTAATTAATTAAATTTTTAGTTTTGCTATAGGGAGCATGCACTTGCCAGAGAAAGACAGAGAGAGGGAAAGTGAGAAATCCCAGGGGGGATGGTCAGACCATAATCTCTTCTCTTGGGATTTTAGGCATGCATGCACATGTGCCTGGTGTGATTTTCAAGTCCCATGTCTGGAACTCGAACCATGAAGTCAGCCGTGTGGGATCCAGCACCTTAAACTCCACGCCACCGGCTGGCTCTCTACTTAGTACATTTTTTTGTTAGACCTTTCTGTTCACGTTATTGCATAACCCATGTCTCCTGAGTGGACTGTGACTGATATACAAGCCTTTTGGTCTTTACTGAGTGCCCTGCTGATTCTGTGAGGTCCCTACTCTGGCTGGTGGGAATTTAAACACTTCCTGGCACATGGAAGCTCGGGGGCTTGTTCTGCTTGCAGCGTTTTGGTCACTTTTCTCCTGGTCTCCTACTGTTTCACCCTCATCCAGCTCAGCCCTGAATCAGCCAGGGACCCCAGGGAACCTCCATACAGACTTCCAGACCGCTGTCTTTTTTTGGAGAGGTTTTTGCTATAGGGCGCGTGCACTCACCAGAAAGCCAGAGAGAGACAGAGAGACAGAAAGCCAGAAATCAGCCCCCGGGGGGGATGGCCACGCCGCAATCCCTTCTCCTCCATTCTCCTCTTGGGGTCCTGGGCACGCACGCACACGCACCCAGCATGAGTTTAAGCTACCGGGTCCAGGACTCTAACCACGGTCGACTACATGGGAGTCCAGTGACACAGCCATTACGCCAACTGCTGGTCCCCAGACCTCTGTCTTGGGTAGCTCTCTGGGTGCCCTGCCCTGCAGTGTCTAGCTGCCCCACTCACCCCAGCACAGTCTTTGTCTCCTCAGCTTCGCAGACCTCCAGGCTCTGTTCATAACCACTATGCCCAGTCCCTGACCAGATATGGTTTGGATATTGCTTCCAGAAGAAAGCTGCAATAACCTCAGGATTCATTTTAATTTTTTCCTATTTTCTTTTTTAAGTGTATTTTTCTTTTGACTTTGAATTGCCAAAGGGCGTGTGCACTTGCCACAGAGAGAGAGAGAGAAATCACCCCCCCCCCCCCCCCCAATGGGATGTAGTAACGTCAACATCTCTTCTCCATTTCTCTCTCCTGTCAGGTTTTTTTTTTTTTTTTTTTTTTTTTTTGAGAGGTTTTTGCTATAGGGCTCATGTGCTCTCCAGAAAGACAGAGAGAGACAGAGAGACAGAAAGCAAGAAATCACCCCCTGGGGGGATGACCACGCCACAATCCCTTCTCCTCCATTCTCTTCTCGGGATCTTGGGCACACATGCACACACGCCCGGCATGAGTTTTAAGCCACCAGGTCCAGGACTCGAACTGCGGTTGACTACATGGGAGTCCAGCGACATAGCCATTACGCTAACTGCTGGTCCCTTCTGTCAGGATTTTAGGCATGCACATACATGTGCCCAGTGTGATTTTTAAGTCACCAGGGCTGGAATTTGAACCACAGTTAATCACGTGGTATCCACCTCCCTAACCACTAGGCTTTAGGACCAGCCCTTTCCTTGTTCCATTGGTTGCCATCCTGCATTGCCTGTGGTTCATCTGAAAACAAAACAAAACAAAACAAAACAAAGTTGTTTATTTACTTTTGTACACTTTCTAGTTATTTGTGGTAGGAAGACAAGTCTTACAGCAGTTATTTCTGGAACTCTCTTTTATTTCTAATATATTTTTATTTCAATTTATTTTATACATTCATTTACATATGTCACTTAGCTTGCAAAGTGAATATTCCATCATGTATACATTTCTTACCAGTCCATTTGAGAATACTAAAATTATCTTCAACAGATAATAACCCATTTCCCATAAATGCCTCTCTATTTTTCTCCTTAATGTCCTTCCTCAGACTCTCCTCCTTCACCCACCCTCTCCCCACACTGTATCTGGTATTTATAACCATTTTCTATGTTTCTATATCCTCTAGTCATTCCGTTTCGGCCATAGAGTGTGGACAGTCGGTATATATTTCGCTACTATTGGGTCATTGAGAAAGTCATGACACATTTTTGCTTAGAAAAACATCAACCTAATAGATTTATTTCCTTCTGTAAAACTGTGCCCATCTCTTCCCTGTCTGGAATCCAAGGTGTTTGACTCACCGAGTCACCTGTTTTCACTTACTCTATCACCAAGGCTATTCACAAAGTGTTAGGAACATAAAACAAAAGAGCAAGCAATTTGAGAAAATGACAAAGCATCCTGTAAAAGCTATTATTCAGATCTGGCTCATTTCAGGAGCTGTTTTTGTAATTACTTCTTTCTTCTAAAACACCCTGATTTTGATTACAACAAAATTACTGTTTTACCTTTCTGTACATAATTCATTGACTTCCAAGTGCATAGAAAATTTGATTTTAACAAATGGTATTTCTTGCACACTAGACCTCAGGATGTGAGATTCAAGCCCATCTGGTTTCTCCCTTGCAGAGCTCTGCTAACAGCCTTCTTGAGTTTCAGATCCTGCTGCCTTATCTCTTCACAGAATATACCGCCCATGCTGCTATCCATGAACTATTCTGCATCTGTGCTCACAAGAGCCCAGGTGGAGAAGAGAATACAACCTGAAATGTTTTCTTGGTAATCCCAGATACAGTATAAAAAATAGCCAAGTTGCATGAGGTCAGCAGATGGTGTAGTGGTTACATTGGTGGGCTCTCACATGGCCGCCTCCGCTGGAGCTCCGGACCTGGTGGTTTGACACTTATGCCAGGAGTCTGTGTTTGTGCCTGACATCCTGGGAGGAGAATGGAGGAGAGGGGATTGTGGTATGGCCATCCACCCTGGGGGGTTATTTATTACTTTTCATTGTCTCTGTCTTTCAACCCCTTCACAAGTGCATGTGCCCTAAGGCAAAATCTCTTATTTACAAGAAAAAAAAGAATAATCATGTTTCCAAACCAAAATTATGTTTTAGGCACTGTGCTAAATACATTATATAAACAATGTTGACTAATATTCACCTTACAACAATCCCTTGAAGAAGGTAGTAATATATGTGCACTTTATGGATGAGAAAATAGAGGATTAGAGAATTTCCAAACTTACTCCAGGTCACAAAGTAGGTGAGTGTCAGTATCTGGGCTTAATTTTCTGATGGGCTGGAGGACTGGAAGGACAGTAGTACGACCAGATCCTATGGGGAGAGCCTGTCTTGCTCTCTCTTTTTAGTGTCAGGAGTGGGATTCTCTCTTTTTCTCACACTCTCATGTGCATTTGCTTGCGCTCCACCATAAATAAAGAAAAAAATAAAACCAAGAGTTTTAGATTTTGGCGTGTGTTAGACTTCAGATTTTCAGGTTAGGGACGCCTAATTGTATAGAGAAAGTGGTATTTCTTGCACGCTAGACCTCAGGATGTGAGATTCAAACCCATCTGGTTTCTCCCTTGCAGAGCTCTGTTAACAGCCTAGTGAGACTAGAAGGTCATTTCCTGCCCCTCTCATTTCCCAGAGGCCTGAGATCTTCACCCTCACAAACTCTCATGAGTTTAGAGACATGTAGACCAACCTGAATAAATAACCACTGTTTAATTCCATCCATTTGATTTGTACATTTTAATTCAAGATCACAATTCACAAGTGTGCAAGTGTCCACAGGAGAACAGGGAGGAAGACTCCTTCCTGACCATGGACTCATAGGATGGGCAGGAGAGGATGTTCAAATGCTCAGGGTGGGACACATGGCCATCCAATCACAGGGAATCCATTTATTTTCTAGAGAGCACCTGGTGGGACACATCTGGGGTTATTTCACTGAGGACTTACAATACATACAGACACAGGCACGGCCCAGGAGTGGCTGAGCTCTCTGCTCTGCGCTATTGCCATGTTCACTTCACACTTCCCTGTTTGGATGAAGAAAACTTATATTATTAATAAAATAAAACAAGGAAGAAATGTGTCTTTCACTGTGGAGATACACTTCGACTCAAACACCTGGGACTTGCCTGCTGGGTGTGGCCTCCTTGTGTGTGCAGCCATGGTGTACTGGCCCCCCTCGGCTCAGGCCCGCACTGTCTCTATTTCTGCACATTCCCTTTTCTTGTGTGCTCCTAGGCTGGCCTGGGAGATGGCGGGGCTGGGGAGTGAGAGGTGCGGGAGGCCGAAGGTGAAGTGCAATACTTCCTGTAAGGCCTCTGTGTCATTCTAGGGGAAGCCAGCCACAGCCCCGCACTGGAAGTGTAAACAGGAGCCAGGGCAGTTGGGGGTGGGGAGTGGAGGTGGAAGAGAATAAAGGCTGGGACTTGGTGAGATGGGATCTTCCATGCAGCCTAAGGCCTGGCCTGCCTGGGCTGTGTGGACCGGTGTGACTCTCAGGAGGTGGGGAGTGGGAGAGGACACTAGGGGAGATTCCACCCATTGCTGGACCACCTTCTCAAAAAGTCTGTGCCACCATGGGGTCTACCCCACCATGGGCAGACTTCACTTTGCTAACCCTTCTCTCAGTTCCCTGTTAAGTCCGGGGACCTCACACCTCCTATGTACAAAGCCCCCTCTCACTCCCCCTTGATCAGAGTGAGAAAACAGAAGCCACAGAAGACCTGCACCAAGGAGGAGGCCTCCAGTCCTTACTCCCAGGCTCCTGGGTGGGCAGCCCCAGTGTTCTTGGCAGGATGGGGGAACTGTAGGCTAAGGAACGGCCCCCAAAGACATCCACGTTCTAATCCCCAGGATCTGTGACCATGTGTCCTTACATGGAATGCAGACTTTGCAGGTGTGGGTACGTTCAGGATCTTGAGATTAGAGAGGACCCTGGTTACTGGCTGTGTCCAGTGTTATCACAAAGGAAGGCAGAGGCTCAGAGGAGGGCCAGGTGACAGGGCCAACTGAGGAACAGAGAGAGGCTGGAGGATGCCGCACTGCTGTCTTCTGAGTGGAAGAGGGGCCACGAGCCAAGGAAAGCAGGTGGCCTCTGAAAGCCAGAAAAGGCAGGGAACAGATTCTCCCTTGGAGCCTCCAGCAGGAACACAGCCTGCTGACCCATGGCGGAAATTCCATGAGAGAACAAGTCTGTGTGTGTGTTGGCATTGCTGGGTAGTTTTCATTTACCACTGAGTTCAGGGTGATTCTTGTAGCAGCAACAGGAATGGAATGCCCGGGCTGTTGACACCAAGGAGCAGGTCCCGGCTTTCAATCAGGAAGATGGTTTTCTTGTATCATTTTATTGGATAGAATACCTCTTTTCACTCTGTGGGCAGAGCTAAAGAGCAGTTGAAAGGGAAAAGGACCAACTGATTGGGAGTTTAAGTAACGGGAACACAAAATAAGACGGACTTCTTTTTCTGTGTGTGTGTGGGGTCAGGGGAGTGAGTCACAAACACTTGGAAGTTGGGGTCTCTGTTCATCATTTCCCTCCAAGTCACAGCCTTGAGTTTGGGGCGCAGGACGTGGCATCCCAATCCAACCATCTGCTCTGGGCTCTCAGCAGAGCTCGCAAGACAACCAGTCCACAGGCAGGAGCCACGAAGGTGAAAGCACGTGGCAAATATTCCGGAATATAAAGTGCATTTTTGTGCTTCTCCTTATCACATTAGGCAAGACTGAGGTACCTTGGAAATAGCAGGTCGTGTGGCCTCTGCACTTAGTCTCCCCACTTCATTGTGAAGTTAGAAAAACATAAAGCAGTGCCCAGTTAGTTGCCCAGGATCCAGTTCCTCCAGTTAAATGCCGAGTTTGACCCGTGAGTCAGCGTCTTGATGGGTGGGCTCACCAGCTCCCACTTCCCTTCCTCTTTATTTTCTTCACAGAAGCACATGCCCAGAGAGGGGATCTAGAACAGAGTTTTAAGTCACTCATGAATGCTTTGTGATGGTCAATTTTAGACTAGTTCTCAAGCCCCTTGGCTGGCCTTCCTACACCTTGGAGGGTGGTGCCGCTTTTCCCAGCTGCTCTGCGGTCTCAAACCACGCCTGCAACTACCAGGGGAGTTATCAGCTGGGGGTGGCTTACTCACCCCGACCTTGGGACATTAGGCAATATCTGGAGACATTTTTGTTCGTCCCAACTGGGAATGGATGGGTGTCACAACATCCAGCAGGCCAAGACCAGAGGTGCCCTCACATCCTGCAATGCCCAGACCAGCACCCAAAAAGGATCACTCAGTCTACCTGGCCACGATGCCGGGGGAGAGCCTGGCTGCCACTTCGAGTGGCCTACGTTCCCCCGTTCAGCATCGTGGAAGACATAGACTCTGAGATTTCAGGCCCCAGAGAAAAGCACAAGATAAAACTTACGACCTCAATTCCTTTATTTGTAAAATGAATGTGTTGGAATAAAGTTTTATTTTTAAGGTTTTATTTTCATGTTTTGCTCATCTTTTTTTTTTCCTTCCCTCTCTTGTCAATTCCTAAAAATTCCTTGGTCTGATGAAATTTGCAAAAATTCCAACATTCAGGAAGGGGCCGAGGGATCCCAGTGGAGGCTGGTGTCGACACAGGGATGATCCTCCCCATGTGGTATAAAACACGGAGGGGCGTGCTGGAGTGGGCAAGGGAAGGTGCTGAGCGGTCTTTCTGTCCCCAGCTGCCCCTGATTTGAAGGCCCATCACTTGGGCAGAGCCCGCTGATGGATTTCTATTCGCATGAGCTAGTCTAGCTTATTTTGGCGTGGGGGGTAGGGTGGACACCAGATGGTCATAAGAAAGCCCTAGGATTTTGGAAGTCCAAGGCTGGCATCTGGAGAGTGGGGCTGGGGTAAAGGGCCCGGGTGGGCGGTGGGAACTTTGGCCACACAGACTAATGGGCTTTTGCGACAGCACCATGATGAAATACGGCTGTGCGTGGCGGGCGCTGTGCACCAGCTTCTCAGTCACACGGACCCCAGGGAGCTGAGGGGTGGGGGACAGCTTCGTGTGTGGGTATGGGGCTGTGGAGAGAGGTGGGAGGGGATCAGAGCACAGTGACAGGGGACGCAGGGACATTCACAGGAACAGAGCAACAAAGAGGAATAGATGACATGGGGGATCCTGGGAGAAGCCCCAGGAAAGTCCACATGAACAGACATTTCCCAGTGTAGCCTATGTCCACTGTATTTAGACAATGGGTCTCTGGTGGCCCAAGACCCCAGAGGGCTGAGGAACATCTGTGTTGTGATTGGAAATACCACCTTGGAGATACCCTGGAGGGGAAGCCTCTTTTGACTCAGGCCCAGACGAAACGGAACAGGAAAATGGAGCATTCAGGTGCCTGGGGCCTGGGATGTGCAGTGACAGCTACTGCTCTGGATGTTCTCTGTCGGCCTACATCTTCCCTCCCTGCTCAACCCTGGGTGGAGGCATGTGCTTCCCTGGGCAGACAGTGGGTGCAGAAAGCCTACACCTTCGCAGGCATGTGCTGCTGTCAGCCAGGCTGGGCCTACACACTTGGCTCCTCTGCAGCCTGCACAACCCTTGGGGGACTCAGGAACGCCCTCCTGCCCACACTGCATGGCAGACAAGTTATAGCCATGTGGTCCTCTGGCAATTTTTATATGAAGGCTCCAGTCAGGGCCACCTGCCACCAAAGGTGTGGGCACTAGGAAATAATGGCTCAATTGGTTAAAAAAGCTGTTGATTTTTGACAATTGACTGATCAACATGCATCTTGAGAGGGGAGTAGAGGACAGATCTGAGCTCCCAAGTTTGCCTGTGGTGGTTCATGTCACTAGTTAGAGATCACCTATTCTGCTTTGCTGGTTGATCACAGTCCCCCCATCCCTCTCTGCACATGGATCATCTGTTTATCATCAGGTATTTATAGCACCCAGGCTCAGTACCAGGGCCCCCGGCAGCTATCACAGCTCATGTTTGTTCTGTAGCTGGATGACTCTGACGGCAAGGTCAGAGATTCCCTTCACCCATCAGCCCCTGTTCATTCCCTAGAAGCTGGACACCAGCCCAGCAAGCATCCGTACTCTCCTATCTGAACTGCACTCCCTGCTGGGCCATCTGCTTTCCTAGTGGGGTTGCAAGGAAGCCTAGCGTGAGCTGACTTTTGCTTGTTTGCTATAGGGTGTGTGCACTCACCACAGGGAGGCGAAGAGAAGGAGAAAAATCGCTCTCCTCTTGGGATTTTGGGCACACACTCACATGTGTCTGGTGTGTTTTTCAAGACTCCAGGTCTGGAACTTGAACCATGCAGCCAGCCATGTGGGATCTAACCACCTTAACCTGCTGTCCCATAAGCTGGCTTTCTAAAATAATGCATCTTGTTCTTCACATTGTGTTCTCAGCATATGACCCAAATTGCTGCAATGATGATAAGAAGACAGGGCTCTCCCATAGGCTCCCTGCCCTGGCTGCCCTTTCGATGAGAGCAGGAGCACATGTCCCTGTGTCCCTGGGCTGGACAGACACTTGTGTTCATTATAAGAAGGGGGTGAGGTGATCCAGTGCCTTTGGGGTCTGGAGAGTCGAAGTGGGCACATACCTTTCTCACTAACTGGGCAAAATCCCCACAGTCCCGGGGAGGCAGTCCAAGGAGCGGCCGCGTGCAGGAGTCCAGTGCTGAACCATGGCTCACAACCAGAATGACGCCCACTATGGAAAAATCAACATCTCAAGTTCAAAGCAAGCACAGAGGGTGCCTTTTATGAGAAAAGGGATTCGTAAAGTTGGAGTGGAGCTACCTCATAGCTCCCCAAAGCCTGGGAGACACCATGGTAGGAATCAGAGGGGTTGGTAATGCTTAATTGTGCTCGCAGTTCCACCTGTCACTGTGTATCACATTCACGGCACATCCCCTCTCCATGCGTGGCTGCCCGCCAGCCTCTGTAACGTAAAACATGACCTCAGCCACTACCCTCTTTGGCTGGTTGCTTAGGCACCATCTACCACAGATTGGGACCTAGTGGTGGCTACCGCCCAGGCCTAATTTGATTTGCTTCAGAATTATCAGCTGGTTTATCCCAACCAGCCCACCGTGACTCTGTGTTAGATAAGGACACCGAGAGCCCACAAGCTGAGGAGCCTCCTTCAGGTGACACAACGTGGCCCTGCCAGCTCAGAGCAGGTGTGGGAGCCAAGGCATCTGTGTATGCTTCATTGAGACAAAGTGAGGCTGGGAAAGTGAGGCAGCCAGTGAAGAGAGCCAAGGCAGGTGTCCTGGACCCTGCCCTTTACCCTACGCAGAAGTAGGTTGTGCTGACCCTCTGTCTGTTCTCAGTCTCCTGTCTCCTAGGAATCCAACCTGAGTCATTTGGACATAGGTCCCTTTGGCATTCAGCCCAGCATTGGGGGTCCCAGTGCCTGGACAGTGGTGAGTATGTCTACGTTCCCTGTGAAGACAGCAGCAGAGATAATCATATTCTACTGGCTGAGAGTAGGGGGTGGGGGAGGTTGGACCACAAATTCAGAACCTTGGCCAATTTCCACTCATAGGCCTTGAACTCTGGCGCTGTTTGTACAAGGATGGGGCACACTTACTGTCCTGCGAGCAGGTGCTGACGATCTGCTCCATGCTCACTGCACACCTGTGGATGTATTCATCATAGCTCTCAGCTGGCATGAGGGAAGACAGCGGGAACGCGGGCCTGCAAAGAGGAGGGGAGCGGCAGGTTGGCTGGGCCCTGGCCTGCTGGGTGGGGGTCAGGATTGTAAGGCTGGAGATGGAGGATGCTCTTCCACAGTTCTCTGCTCAATGCAGGGCTGCCGGTCAGCAGGAAGGCTCCAGCTTTGTGCTTAAAACTGGCAAAGGGTCAACATTTGATCTCCAGAGTGCAACTTTATTGGACACCAGAAAGTTCTGAGATGGCTGAGTCAGACAGAGTACCTGAGTGAATTCTAGTCAGATTCCTCGGAACCTTCTTCTTGATGAGGGCCTGACCTTCGGGCCTCTGTGTCTGTCCTTGTGGTCAGTTTTAGCAAGAACTGCCCATCCCCAGTATCTGATTCACCAACCCCAGGTGCTGCCTGGTCATTGTGCCTGCTTTTAGCAGGAATGCTGGTATGTCAGTTTAGCAACGATTATCCTGGCCTCATAGTAATTTCCATCCTCCACCCCAACCCCACTCTTTGGCTAGCAGTCCCTCCTCTTCCTTTCATTGGGAGCTGGTTCTCACCTTTTCTTCTGCAAAACCCTACTGCAGTGGTATCTCTTAGTCTTTCCAACCCTCTTTAACGAGTGTCATGAAACATTTTCTTTAACAGGAACTAGAAAAATCCTAGTAGCACAGGACTTGAGGGTGGCATACCTATAATCAGTGTTGACATTGAAATTTGCCTCTTTCAGCTCTTCCAAGTTCATGAGGGTCGGGGTCATTTTGCCAGCCTCCCATTTTGTCCATTCGAAGATGCCGGGTTCTACTCTTATCTTAATTCTTTTCTCCAGTTTGAGTTCTGAATTCAAGAAAGCACAGTGTTTATCATATTCAGCATCTACTTTAGCTTTGTGTAAGTAAGTTTCCTCTTAGACCTCAGGTTCTCACACACAAGTCTAAATGACACCTTCCTTCTCTTTTTCTTTATTTCTTTTCTTTTTTTTTTAACACTGATTATGATTACCTTTATTGAAAGTATAACAGTTTCATGCATGTAAAATTTTTACACTACTTTTAATACATATGATGTTTGATACAGTTCAAATGAGCTAACATTCAGGCCTACATGAGAGAAAAATGAAATGACCTTTTTATATAATCAACTAGATTATTTTCTAAGAGTAAAAAGTTAATATTGGGATTTAAAAAACCTAAATTTCTAATGTTATTGTCAATTCAACCATCTGAATATTACTTAAGTCACAGGACTGCCCATTAGTCTTTCCTGTTGGAGAGCAATTAATCTCTTGAACCACTTTTCCCCAGCTTCAGCTTTCTCAATAATCATATTTGGGGATTGGGACCACTGAAGACCCTCTGCCCAGCCTTCACCCTCCTGCCCCCCAGATCTAGCCAAGGAGCCAGAATAAGCCAATCTGCAGCCATCTATATTTGAGTTCTGTGTGGCCCCATTCAGGGATCAAGACCACTGAAGACACTCTGCCCAGACTTCGCCCTCCTGCCCCCAGATCTACCCAAGCAGCCAGGATAGAGCACTCTTATTCTCTCTCTCTCTTTTTAATTAAAAAAAAAATTAAAAAAAAATTTAGCTCTCTTGGCTCCTTTTAATTATTAACTTTCCCTCTGCCCCCACAGGATAAGCCAATCAGCAGCCATCTATTTGTGAGTTCTGAGTGGTTTTCATTTTTTGTCAAAAAAATTTGTTCTCTCTCTCTTTTTTTTTCTCTCTCTCTCTTTTTTCTTTCCCTTTTCTTTTTATCTTTCTCACTTTTCTGCTCAGCTTCCGCAAGGTCTAGGTACTCAGTAGCCAAATATATGAATACTTTTAGGGTCAGCTTAATTTTCAATTTTCATTGGCTCAGCTGTGCAAAGGGAGAAAAACGGTACTGTTTAGAGACTGCACACTATCTCCTCCTGCATCCCTCTGAAAGCTCAGCTTTAACTCCAAAAACTAGAAAAAAGCATATAGCCCATCAGATGGGCAGAAACCACTGCAGAGGCATAAGAAATATGAGAAACTAAGAAAATATCTCTCCTCTAAGAGAAAAGAGTAACTTCTCTTCCTTCACAGAGAATACAAGGTAACTCATGACAATGGCAGACAAATAATTTAAAATATTCATAGTGACAAAGCTAACAGAGATACAAGAGAAGAGAGACAGCAAACTCCAGAAGGTGCAGGTGAAAGAGATGAGTTCCAGGAGGTGAGGAAGCTCCTGCACGATATGAAAGAGCAGATACACATCATAAAGAAGAATCAAACAGAATTGTTAGAGATGAAGGCTGTAATACAGGAAATCAAAACCTCCCTTGAAAATATACAAAGCAGATTAGATCATGAAGATTGAATCTCAGATGTAAAAGATAGAATCTCTGACCTGAAAAATTCACCCAAAAGACTGAGAAAATAACCAAAAACATGAGAATAACATACAAGTGATAATAGATAGCATTTAACACCCAGATATACAGATCATCGGTATCCCAGAAGTTGAAGAAACTAATATGGGCATTGATAATCTGTTACATGAAATCCTGGAAGAAAATGTTCCAAACTTAGAGAGGCCCTTGAATATCCAGACCCAAGAAATGCAAAGGACCCCACAAAGATTCAACCCAAGAAGATCTTTCCCAAGGCACATCAAAGCCAGATTGACCAAAACCACAGACAGTGACAAGATACTAAAAGTGGCAAAAGAGAAATGTCAAGTTACTTTCAAAGGATATCCCATCAGGCTAACATCAGACCTCTTGTTGGAAACAATGTAAGCAGGGAAAAAAATGGGAAAACATATTCAAAGTGTGGGGAACCAGCAGTTAGCGTAATGGCTATGTTGCTGGACTCCCATGTAGTTGGCCGCGGTTCGCATCCTGGACCCGGTGGCTTAAAACTCACGCCGGGCGTCTGTGCGTGCATGCCCAAGATCCCGAGAGGAGAATGGAGGAGAAGAGATTGCGGCATGACCATCCCCCCTGGGGGGTAATTTCTCGCTTTCCGTCTCCATGTTTCTCTCTGTCTGTCTGGTGAGCACACGCGCCCTATAGCGAAAACCTCTCCAAAAAAAAAAAAAAAAAAAAAAGCAAAAACAAACAAACAAACAAAAACAACAAAACATATTCAAAGTGTTAAGTGAAAAACAATTTCAACCAAGAATACTATATTTGGCAAGATTATCCTTCATATGGGAAGAAAAGCCTGAAGTATTTTCAGATAAACAAAACCTAAATAATTTTCCAGAACAGCTCTTCAAGAAGAGCTGAAGGGAGTGCTATACCAGAAAAATTAAAGAGACAGACAGAAATAAGAGAACAAGAAATGACCACGATAAAGGCCAACTTAATGGTAGGGACAAGTTTAGAAATATCAATAAAATATTGAATGTTAACTTCCAGGATTTAAATGGAAATATCAGACCACAGTAGCACTGCAAATTCAATAGAAGAGAGATTAATTACCTGAGTCTGAACTAGTGAAATAAAATTTTTTGACCTTAGACTAAAATGTTACTCATTTTCTTTGATGCTTTGATTTCCATATTTAAGTATTTTTGTCTTCCCTTGAATTGTTGATAAATTCATCTACCAACTATTTGAACTGAATCCTAACTTTTTCCTGGCTTTAAGTTTTAAGCAATTTTCTCTTAGCATTTTTTAAAATTTTGATCTATTAAAACTAGATCTGTTTTACTTGAAATTAAAAAATGCATTAAAAATACCTATTAATACTCTGGCTTCTCTTCAGGTCGTATAAATCTTTCGCCTTTTACTAAAGATTTCCGTGGAGAAAAATACCTATTAATACCTATTTAATGACTGCAGCAAGCTATATAACCCAGCGAGGTGCTACTTTATAGTACGCTCACTTCACTCACTGAGATTTATGCCTAAAGTCAGACGTGTATTCATAGACATGTATATATCAGCTGTGCTTGCTCTTGAAAGTTTTTAACTTAATTAAGATCTTTAGTGAATCAATAAAATGTGAAAAAAAAAATGCAGGAAAAACAACTGTACATACCAGAGACAGTGTGGGATAAGGGGGGAATTGGCAGAGGGTGAGAGCTAGGGCATCAAGGGGGCAAAAAAAGTGAAATACATAAGAAACAAGAAATAGAAAATTATTCGTTGATGACAACATGTATGGTAATATCCTTGAATGACCTAATATACAATGTATTTTGGATGGAAAAATCTCATTTTGTATACTGTATTGATGCACAATGAATGACTGTAAATAAATAAATAAATAAATAAATAAATAAATAAATAAACCCAAATTTGGATGGGCCAAAGAATTGTCATCTTGGTACTTAATAGCAGTAGGAATGCTGCCAGGGTCTATTTTTATTTTTTCAGTACTGGGCGGCTCAGCAACTACTGATGCTGGTCCGGATGCTGAAGCTGCACGTTTCACTAGGTTCCACTGTCATTTTCATTTCTTTACTTACTCTGAATGCTGAACAAAAGAATCTCTTTCAATAGCTTCAATTCTTTTTACTTTTTTCACTTGTTCTACCAGAGTGGCTTATTCTTCCTCTTTTCTTCTCTTTTTTTCCCCTCCTTTCTTTCATTGGCTTTTAATACTTCATCGACTTTTGCAGCAGCTTCAAGAACCAGCAGTTAGCGTAATGGCTATGTCTCTGGACTCCCACGTAGTCGACCGCGGTTCGCGTCCTGGACCCGGTGGCTTAAAACTCACGCCGGGTGCGTGTGCGTGCGTGCCCAAGATCCCGAGAGGAGAATGGAGGAGAAGGGATTGCGGCGTGACCATCCCCCCTGGGGGGTGATTTCTCGCTTTCTGTCTCTATGTCTCTCTCTGTCTGTCTGGCGAGTGCACACGCCCTATAGTGAAAATCTCCAAAAAAAAAAGAACCAGCTGTAATCTGGCTTTGGCCTGTTCAGCTGGTGGCAGACGTTCTAGTCCAGCTTTGATGTTTCCCGATTCCCCACATTGATGTTAGTAATTACTGTCCTTGCCTTTATTCTTCTCCTTTTCTCGTCTCTCCTTGTCTCTGCCTTTATGCTGTTCTCTATCCTAAGAGCAACTACGGGTTCTCCTGTGATGTGGATGAAGTCTCAACCTGGACTTTCTATCATAAGAATGTGAATGAAGGATCAGCAGATGGCATAATGGTTACGTCACTGGACTCCCACGTAGTCGACCTTGGTTTGAATCCTGCACCCGGCAGCTTAAAGCTCACACTGGGTGTAGGTACATGTGTGTATGTACCCAAAATCCCAAGAGAAGAATGGAAGAGAAGGGATTGTGGCCTGGCCATCCTCCTGGGGGGTGATTTCTCACTTTCTTTCTCTCTGACTTTTTCTGTCTCTATGGTGAGTGCTTGCACCCTATAGCAAAAAATCTCTAAAAAAAAAAAAAAGAATGTGAATGAGGCTAGAGGTCTCTGGACAAGGTCCTTGACTTTGATCTTGTTTTTCTTCCACCTTTTTATCAGCCATATGTTCTACTATCTGAAGAACTGCTTGAAGATGATTCTCTGTGGTGTTTCTTTTTTCTTTTGCTTCGGATTTATTCTTCAGTATCTGATGACCAAAGTCTCATTTATGTAAGCTGGGTCTGGTCTGGACCTTCAGTCTCACGTCTCTTGTTGAAGTGCAAGCGCTGTGGACCTGAAAATGTTTCTTCAGATCAGGAGTGCTGTCAGAGTCCTCTGAACTTGCTTCAGTTTAAGCTCTGACACCTTTCAAAAAGGTGATTTAAAAAAAATTTCATCAGAGAACATATGTGCTTGCTAAAGAAAGACAGAAAGAGAGAGAGAGAGAGAGAGAGAGAGAGAGAGAGAGAGAGAGAGAGAAACCCCTCAATGGGATGTAGTCGCACTGCAATCTTTTCTCCATTTCTCTGTCCTGCTGGGATTTTGGGCATACATGAGCCTGGAGTGTTTTTCAGGCTGCTGCAGTGGGGATTCAAACTGTGTGGTCAGTCATATTCCTCAGGAATCCAGTTCTCTTAACCACTAGGCCATGGGGCCAGATGCCTTGGAAAGGTGATCTTATTGTTGTTGGCAGATACAGTTCTGGGAGTGAGCCCAGCATGCTATTTCTGAGCTCCAAACTCTGAGTAGTTGAAAGATATCAGAGGAGCAGTGACCTCTGTCTCTCAGGAGGGATAGAGTCGCCCAGGAGCTGCGAAGGCCATGGGCAGCTGGCCACCATGGGCTCATCTTGACCACCCACAACTTTGTCCAGCATGGGGGCCTCATCTTCTGGGTGGGCTGAGAACAACCCTGTGAAGACCGAGCAATCCAACAACCCATGGAAAGATGTGGCCATCATGGGGAAGGTCAGTCTCATAAATACTGTCCCGACCTACATTCATGCCAGACTGGGCAAGAGGTCATGGGCAGAAGGAAACCATCTTCTGGAACATTCTGACTCTCTGCAATTCACCCTTCCCAAGCATTTTATATCTTGACTAAAAAAATATCTATAAAGTAAGACCATCTCTTTGAGTGGAGAAAAAAAAAAAAAAAAAAAAAAAAAAAACAAAAAAAAAAAAAAAAAAAAAAAAAAAACAAAAACCTCTATCTTTCACTCAAATGCTGAGAATAAAATAAGTTTCCAAAATATATTCTAAGTCCATGGAATGGATTCCTTTGTCAAGCAGTTTATGAAAGAGCGATTTAACCTGAGCTAACCAGGTTCTCGAGTTCTCCCCTGAGTCTGTGAAGGGCTTATTTCCCTGTGAATAGGTCATATGAAGAAAGAAGTTTGGGGGCCAGCAGATGGCATAGCAGTTACATTGCTGGACTTTCACACGGCTGACTTCAGTTGAGTCCTGGGCCCTGTGGCTTCAAAGTTCACACCAGGCATGTGTGCGTGCATGCCCAAGATCCCAGGAGGAGAATGGAGGGAAAGGGATTGTGGCATGGCCATGCCCCCTGCAGGGTGATTTCTTGCTTTCTGTCTCTGTCTCTCTGGTGAGCACATGTGCCCTATAGCCAACATTGCTCCCCCCCCAAAAAAAAAGAAAGAAAAAAAGAAACAATTTGACAGGGGCCAGTTGGTAGCATAACAGGAATACATTTGGACCCACAGGGGAATGTCCTGGGTTTGTGTCCCAAAACCTCCCTGTGCATGCCAGTGATTCAAGCTGACTGGGGTAGGGGCTGAATAGTGGCACCAAGACCTTGTGGGTGTGTTGTCTCTCTCCCACTCTCTTTCTCTTTCTGATAGAAGAAACAAATGAAAGAGAAAAAAGAGAGCGGGAGGGAGAGAGAGAGAGAGAGAGAGAGAGAGCAAGGGAGCGTGGACATTTCCCAAATGGGTATAGCTGTGGTCTCTTCCTCAGAGGGCACCTATAGCCACTGATGGGAAATGGTCCACCAGAGCATTCATTGACATTAGAGTGAAATAAAATCTCACATGTGAACATCTCAGATGTCAATCTGAAAAGCAAGTCACTTACATTTGAGGACTTTCATAAGAAAGACTGGGTGTTTTTGTTTCATCTAAAGATTTTAAAACCTGTGCCTTTTAAATAGGCAAAATAATAATAATATGCATATAGAATAAAAGTCAATGAAAGAAAATGTTAAGGACATTGACATTATCATCAGCAGCAAACATTTTTGAGAACTTTTCATTTTATGTGCAAGAGATTCAAATAACAAAGGAGACTTAAAAGAAAAATAGAATTAGAGTATGAGTTTATTTTGGTGTAAATTAAACTAATTTTTTTCCATAGTATATGAAGTCATCAGAAAAAGAGAGAGACAGAGAGAGGGAACATGAGAAATTGTATATTCTCCCCCATACCCCCAGAGATGGCCATGCTGCAATCCCTTCCTCCACTCACCTTCAGGACTTTGGGCATACATGCACACGTGCCTGGCATGAGTTTCAAGCCTCTGGGTCTGGGTCTGGGACTGGAACCTCAGTTAACCATGTGTAAATCCAGTGCCTTACCATCATGCCACCAGCTGGCCCCTTTGCATGTTTTTTTATAGTACTCATTTTCTTTTTTTTCTCCCTCCCTCTTTCCTATAGTATTCATCTCCCACAAACTTTTTGAAGACTCCTTGTAGAAGTCATAAAAATATTCGCAAAAATTGGAATAAGGTCCATGCTTGTGGCCCAGTGGTTAAGGTGGTCACATACCACATGGCTAATTGTATGGTTCAAATTCCAGCCTTGGTAGCTTGAAAAACATACCAGGTACGTTCATATGCATGCCGCAAATGCTGACAGAATGGAGAAATGGAGGAGAAGGGATTGTGCTATGAGCACACCTCATTAAGGGGTGCTTTCTCTCTCTGGCAAACTAAAAAAAAAAAAACAAAAAAAAAAACAAATTAAAAAATCAAAAAAATATGTTAATAAGAGAAACTATGAATGGTGACAAAAAAGAATGAGATTATGAAAAATGCTTTAGAAGCTCTCAGTTTTTAAAAAAAATTATAAAAACTGGCCAAAGGAATATTCTTTATCTTTTTATTTATGTGTGATTTCCATAGTGGGAGTGGTTGGGTAGGGAAGATGAAGCTCATTACTAGAAAAGAAACTTAGAGTTTAGGACAATGAAAGTCTTGGGTGGGAAAAGATCATTCTTAGAGGGCCTGGTTGGATATAGGTGTCGTGACATTTTATGGCAGCTCATTAGTGGACAGCCCCTGCATGTGAACTTCTCTATGCCCCCCTTCACACTCAAGGAGGAGAGGGTGGGGGTTGACACTGAGGGGCTGAGACCAGGCCTCCGGAACAGCTATCCTCCTCTGCATAGGACTGTGCTTCCTGGAGGTGGGAGCTGCAGAGGGGGACCCCTGATGGCTTCTGGCACCATTGGCTCCTGAACATGTGGGACAGCTCCAACCCTCCTTCCAGCAGTGGCTTTGTCTCAGAAGAACCACACATGTTGGACTTGGGAGGACCATTGTTCCTCTCTAGGGTTTTTGTTGGTTTGTTTTTGCCAGAGAGTGTGTACACTTGGAAGAGAGAGGCAGAGAGAGGCAGAGAGGGACAGAAAGAGGCAGAGAGAGACAGAGAAGAAGAAGTAGAAGCACTCCTAATGGGACATGGCCATGCCATAATCCCTTCTCCATTTCCATATCCTGTCAGGATTCAGGGCATGTGTCCACATGTGCCCAGCAAGTTTTTCAACCACAGGGGCCAAGATTAGAATTCTGCAGTTGGTCATGTGGAATCCAGCCCTCTTAACCTCTAGGCTGTGGGCCAGTCCTTCTCTAAGCTTTTGAATGCCCTTTCTAGGTGCTTCTTAAACACTGGGAAGAAGGAGGCCAGAGGTGAATGGTGTGATGACAGGCCCCTGGCACTCAGCCACCAACTCCTACTGGTCTTACAGTCCTGGAATCCCAGAATCACTCATGGGTCAGGGGGCCTGCTAGCAGTTCTTGGAAGTCTGGTTTCTAACTGCCCATGACTGATGTGGACTTGGACATGACCATCGTCCAGTTCCACTGGCATTCCCTTTCTTCTTTCCTTGGAGAACTGCAATGTCAAGGGAACACAAGAAGCTCACAGAAGTCCTCACCAACCTTCTAGAATGTGCTTGGCGGTCTGCACACAGCGGAGGGCGGGGGAGGTGAAGACAGAGGTGATCCTCACACCACTGTCCAGCAGCGCATTCCCTGGAAAACAGCAGGAAGAAAATGCTGTTATAATTCCATGAGGACAGGCGGCTTACTCCCTGTGGTAGGTGGGGTCCTTAGAGGCCCCTAGATCTCCTCCCCCTGGTGTATACACCCTGCACAACCCTCTTGTGTGTGGGTCTAACCTGTGACTTCAACTGCTCCCATGACTGTTACCATACGTGGCACAAAGGTGATAATCCCAGGTGGGCCTGACTAGTCAAATGAGTCTATCAAAAACAGAGATTTTCTCCCTCCACTCACAGAGAGGAAGTCAGAGAGATTTGAAATGAGAGGGATTCAGCATGTGAGAAATTCCCTGTTGCTGGCTCCAAAGATGGAGGGTACCACATGGCAGGGAATGTGGGTGACCTCTGGAGGCTGAGGATGGCCCTTGATGACAGTCAGCAAAGACCTCAGTCTTATTACTGCAAGGAGCTGGGCTCTGCCAATAGCCTGAGGAGCCTGGAAGGGGACTGGAGTTCCAGGCGGGACTCAGCTGAGACCTTGACCTCAGGTGAGACCCTGAGCTGAGAAGCAGCCTGCTGAGCCTGGGTTTCTGACTTACTGGATGGCACACTAACAGATGGGTGCTGCTTGCCATCTGTAGTCCTTTGTTCCGCAGTGATGAAAAACTCAAGACCAGCAGAGGCTCACAAACCTTTCCTCTCGTGAGAGCAGAAATCCAGCTCTTTGGGAAAGAGGGGTCTCTACTGTACTGACTGACCCAGTGCCAAGGCCAGTGAGGTTTCAGTAGAGGCTATTATGGATTGAGTCTCTCCCATCCCAAAAAGACATGTGGGAGTCCTCACTCCGGAGGGAACCTCAGAACATGACTTGACTTGGAAATTGGGTCTTTACAGAGTAATCAAGTAAGATAAGAGTGGGCTCTTACTCAATGTGCTTGGTATCCTTATAAAAGAGGAAATATGAGCCCAGAGATGCACAAAGGAAAAAGATGATGTGAGAACAGAGGAGAAGGTGAATCTATAAGCCAAGGCAAGAGCCCATGACAGCCTCCAAATCTGGGACTGCCTCGATTTGGGACTCCCAGAGTCCGGATCTGTGGGATGATAAATGGCTGTGGCTGAAACTGACCTGTCTGTGGTGCTTGGTTACGGCAGCAAGGCCATGAACACACAGCCCACCAACTGCCCACACAGACATCTGTTCCCAGATCCTCCCCAGTACGCACACCGAGAGATGTGTAGGCACCTAGGTGAGGGTTTGGGCAGGAGGCACGGAGTGCAAAGGTCTGTCACAGAGGGGCACGCACACCACACACATGCACAGACCACAGGGCCCGCAGCAGAAGGGGCCTGCAGGGCGAGTGCAGTGGCTCTCTGACTCTCGGGAGAGCTGACTTATTTCTTCCCGCCTCTGCCTCAGTGACCTCACACTGGGAGCCTGACATCAGCAGTGGTGCAAGTGCAGTATTTTCAGCACTGAAATCAGCAACTGCCACCATCAGGGCTTCCCTGCCCTGCCTGGAGGGCCGTGGTGAGTGCTGATGAGCACACCCCTGGGTGCGGCACAGGAGAGCCTGTTCTAGGGAGTCCTTCCTGCTGACCAGCCATGGGCGCAGGACGTCCATTCAACTCTAGATTAGACTTTCTGAGTTCATAAAATGAACTCAATGGTCTCATCTGTTCCAAGAATTCAGTCACGTGGGACCAAAATCCCCAGACTTAAAACCAAAGCCCAAATATTGAGATAAAAATCAATGAGGGAATGTGGATTTTAATTTTTTTTTTTTCGGTATAGGGTGTGTGTGCTTTTCAGAGACACAGAGAGAGGGAAAGTGAGAAATCACTCCCAGGGGGAATGGCCACACCTCAATCCCTTCTCTTCTATTCTCCTCTCAGGAGTTTTTGGGCAAGCATGCACTTGTACCCAGCATGTTTTTCAGGTTGTCGGGTCTGGGACTCAAACTGTGGAGTCAGTCACATGAGATCTAGCACCTTTACTACCATGCCACTTGCTGGCCTGGGTTTTAATTTTTTAAAATAGCACCCTAGGGCACCCAGTGATTGTTTTTTTTTTTCCCCCTCTCTTGTTCTTTCCATGCCTATTGGTCATTCCCCCTGACTGCTCCAGTATCTGTCCCTAGATCAAACCTCTGCATTTTCCTTTACTGATTGTGTGACTTGGGGTGAGTTACTTAACCTCTTTGCCTCAGCTTCGTCAGCAGCAGAATGTGGAGAACACCAGTACTAGACAGTGAGGGGCACACAGTAAGGGTTGAACCCACTATCGCTGCTGCTGCTGTTACCACCCCTACTAGATGGAGCTCGAATGTACCTGTGATTCTGGACTGGAAAATTCCACATGATGACAATGGCGGATCGTTCTCAAAGTCTTTGATTCCACTGCTGCGTCGGGGCAGACTGCAAGGGAAGTTCAGGTCTGGCCTGTAGTACTTTCCTACAGCACAAATAAGCCTCAGATGGTTATCGTGTTAGTTTTTGTCCTGTAAAACTCCCAAGCAAAGGTCCACACTGCCAGCAATCTCCTGTTAAAATGATCGTCAACCATGGTGTTTCTCGAACATGGTCCACGATGTGGATTCCACTCGAGGAGAAAGTGCTGCCCTGCTTGTGGGCCACCTTTCCTCAAATACACGGAATGCAGGCTTCAGCCTGAGGAACCACCAGGGCCTCCTCTCGTAACCACCCATACAATTTCCCTGGTAAAGGATCATGTCTGATTTAGGGTAACTTGTTGAAAACCTCAGGTTAACAACTAAATTTGTGAAGCTGGATCTATTCCCGGCTTGAAGCGTATTGTGGCACCTGTGGGGACAGGATACCTGTGGCTGAACATGCCCTGCATTACGTGACAATCAGTCCTGGAAGGACAGGCTAGAAACTAGGCGGATTTTCTGGGACTCCCCCCTTTCCAAGGCTGCATAGTGCCCTGATTCACTTTGCTCTGACCTTGAGCTCTGAGATCTGACAATCTGTGTGCAAATCCTGGCACCACCAGCTCCTAGCTCCAAGCTCCAGGCTCAGAGACAAATGACTTGATCTCTCCTTCAGTTAAAAGGGCAAAACAATAGCAATGCTCTGAAGAGTCAGTAAGATGACACTCAGAGCCTCGTGACAGCTGTGAGACGTGGTCACCATTGGCAAGACCACTCTCATGAGCAAACCAATCAATATCCTTACTGAGGACCTCGCACCACTCCAAGCCCTGGTTGGCCGTCACATCAGTGTTATTATTATTTTTTTGAGAGAGTTTTTTTTTTTTTTTTTTTTGTTTTTTTTTTTTGCTATAGGGCATGTGCACTCACCAGAAAGACAAAGAGGGACAAAGAGAGACAGAAAGCAAGAAATCACCCCCCAGGGGGGATGGCCATTGTTACAATCTCTTTTCTTCCATTCTCCTCCTGGGATCTTGGGCACACATGCTCACATGCCCAGTGTGAGTTTAAGTCACCGGGTCCGGGACTCAAACTGCAGTCAACTACACGGGAGTCCAGCAAACTAGCCATTACTCCATTTGCCGATCCCCATGATGTGTTATTTCAATCTGTAGTTTCAATGCTTATTTTATTTCAAGGAAGTTTCTTATGATTATGTGCTTTAAATTCATCCTTATATCAACTTATCTTCTCATTTATTCTCTAAACCTCTGTATCACTACTTAACCTTGTTTTATAGAGACAATTCTATTATTAGGTCTCTAAGCTCTTGGAGGTCTGTCCAGTCATGAAGTTTTTGCTCAGAATTTTTTCTGGCATGTGCTTATCACATGCCAGTGGTTTTCCATATTCATTCCCCCCTTTCTTGGGCCTGTTGGCTCTTGGAGGAATCCCAAAGGGCGTGGCTCACTGAGCAGCTTTATCACCATGAATGGGCTTTATCGCCATGTTCAGTACCTTGACCTCCATGATGCCATGATTTAGAATTGTGATGTCAAAGAGTTTTTGTTAGGAGGTGGACATTGAGAAGGACATTGATTATCAGGGCAGTGTGGCTGTGGGTATGTATATTTAAAAGCACTGTTCTTAGTCCTTAATGTTCTGAGGGGAAAAGCTGGGATGAACAAGAGGCACATGCAAGAACACGTCCATCTGTTAAGCAGCAGGAAATGGCCACAGCAGTGAAGGTGGCTTGGAGAGATTCAGAGCTGAGGTTGAGGGATAGGGCAGTGTCAGCGTGCCCTAGCTCTCGACAGGGCTCGGAGGCCTCAGGTCAAGGGGATTTGCTTTAAAGTTCATGATGTCATCATCAAATAAGTTCTGTGGATGCCACTAGGGTAAGGAGAACTGCTTGGTAAGCACCCCTCTATCTCCCACAAAGTATGTAGGCTCAGGTCTTATAGATAGAGACACAGATACCTCCTCTGCAGAAGGATGCGGCATGTGTACCTCTCTCATGCACCATCTGTACATAATTGTTCTTTTTTAAAAAATAGATCGAAATAAGAAAAGTAATAAGAGAAATTTACTTAAAACTTAGAGCCAGAAAAAAGGTTAGGATTCAGTTTAAATAGTAGGCAGATGAACCTATCAGCAGTTTAAGAGAAGACAAAAATCCTTAAATATGGAAATTAAAGCATCGAAGGCAATCAGTAATGTTTTAGTCTGAAGTAAAAAAAGAATGGTACCAACAGGGATTGGGCTCTGGCTAAAGAAATGGTGAAGAGGACCTCGTCTGCTAGGTCAGTGGTGTTTCTGTGCAGATCCTCTGGACTTGACCTACCATCTGGGGTGGAGCACTGCTGCAGCCATGACTTTCCAAAGACCTGGTCCACTCTCTCCCCGTGGCGCACCACCAGCACGCTCCTCCTCACTATCGTGGCCTGGAGTGGAAACCAAAGACAAGCAACTTCACTCCCACCGTCCCCAGACTGCACAATAGCACCTCTCCTGGCCAGCCCGTAGCTGGGTGGGAGACAGAGTCTTCCTTAGTGATTGGTTGCTCCAGGTCAACTTGCTAAAGTTGCCACAATGAAATAAAACTGGGAAGTGCAGGTGGGAACCTCTCCAGCTCTTTCAGCTTTTTTCTGGGTGTTACAACATCATAAAGGAACTGAAGAGATGGGGTTGGCCCTCACCATGACACATCAACTGTCTTGTTTTTCTGTCTCTTCCAAGTCCTGTCCTTCCATGGTGTGTAATTGGAGGACATGATCTCTATCTGTGTTATGATACATGTATTACATGTAACACATGTGGAGACGGTGGCCCTCTGGGGCTCTCCTCCTTTGCTTCAGGCAGCGCCAGAATGACCTTGGGCTTCATGGTCTCAGAGTACACGTCCACAGCAGTGAAGGCTGAAAGAAATCTTAGGGAGCTCATGCTTTGGTGAAGTAATCTCGGGGCCACACTTCAGGCAGTGATGCACCATTCTCCAGGAGGGACTCCCATGTGTGGGTGGTGTGGAGTCCTGTCCTTAGGAGAGATGGGGCTCCTCCCTGTGGGATGGAGGAGTTGGCCCTGAAGGAAATCCACTGTGAATGAGACGGAGAGGGGAAGTGAGAGCTGAGAATGGCTCTGTGGTCATGGGGGCCACCAGGACAGCTGTGTGGAGCATGAGCCCTCCTCTGGGGGCCCTAAAAATAACTGGGACCCTTGAGGGAGGTGCTGAGGCTCAGATGTACTCTGAAGGGCACTCTTAGGCCAGTTGACATCTATCCCACCCTTGAACCCCAGAGAGATGCTGCCCAGTGCCAGGCCAGGCTGTCTGGGGGATCCATTTCAGGTCAGGACCAGAGTCCTGGATCAACACAGACCCAGCAGTGCCTCCTATGGGCTCCTGGGACTTGTGCCCTCAGTGTCCCCTTGACATGGCATTCAGGGGAAGCATGTCAAATGGTGGAACACAGAACTGCAGTCCACAGTCCCCCTGTCCCCAGGGAGCTACAGATCTCCTTGGGACTGAGGGACAGACATGGAAAGATGAGTCTGGACAGAGGGCAGAATGGAAAGTACCTGGTAGGAGGTGGGCTGTGGAGGCTTCTGGGAGTGACAGAATCTGGTCATACCTGGAGCCAAGGAGACTTGGGATGGACAGGCTGAGGTCACCAGAGGTGAGTGGGATGAGGAGGACACTGGGCAGGGGCTCAGCCGGCTCTGTCCTTGCCCTGTCCTGTCCTTGGCTATGCAGTTCTCCGGGTGTTTTATGTGTCTTGCTACCGAGTGGGCTAAGGAAGGGAGGTGACCAGATGAGGTCTTCCTCTGTGTAACTCCCATGCATCAGTCCCAGCATGGCTCCCTGATTTTCCTTAAATGTTAGAGAGGAAAATGCAAATTCTTTTAACATCCAGACACCCCTGAGAGAAGCAACTCAGTGTCAACCAAGCCCATGCCACTGACCAGCACTTTGGACCTGCTTCTGCAACATGATTGAGCCTTGGGGTCTGTACCAGCTTGCTGCTTCCTCCAGTGGACATGACCTATGTGGTGCCCCCTCACATTGCATGGCAGTGGAGAATTTCTGGGAGGCACTTTTCCACCAGCCTTCTTGGGGGCAGCTCCTGCCAGATTCTGCCAGCTCTTCATGAGGCTGCAATCTGGGCCATGCCAGGTCTTCATCTGCTTAATGGTCTAGATAGCTCTCACTGCATTTGCTTCGTGCTTGAACTGGGTATCTGTGGCCCAATGAAGATGGCCGAAGTCTCCATGCATCCACTTTCCAGGCTGAACTCCAGTGAGACTTCCACCCCAGTTTCCCCGCCTGTCAGTCTGGGAAAGGAGAGAGCCCTGGGGCTTTGCCTCACCACTGGGGAAAGCCCTGGGACCCTGCTGTCCTCTCACTCCCCCTGAGGGCAGCCATCCCAGTATATGCTGTGTCTTCCATGGCCTGAGTGGGCTAGGGGAGGAGCCCCTCTTGCTGGCTGGTGGCTGGCAGGTCTTACTCCCTGGTCAGTGGCTCCTTGGCCTGGAACATTCTTTTCTCTGATTGAAGACCTGGCTGAAAGGAGCTGTGCCACATTTCCAGTGTCCAGCATCCTAGGCTCAGCTCCTGCTTGGGCTGAGCTCAGTGGGGCCTGGAGACAGCTCTCAGGACAAAGGGCTCCTGGGGAGGAGACCAGTCTGTCAGGCTGCTGTGACAAAGCACCGCAGACGGGCCTTCAGCAACAGGCATTTGCTGTCTTGCAGTCTGGAGGCTGAAGGCCAAGGTCAAGGTGTCAGCAGGGTTGGGTCTTCTCAGGCCCCCTCCTTGGCTTGCAGATGGTACCTTCTCATTGTGTCCTCACGTGGCAGTCCCTGTGCATGTCTGTGTCCCAATTGTCTCTTCTTGTAAGGACACCAGTGAGGTTGGATTGGGGCCACCATAGTGAGCTCATTCTACCTGAGTCACCTCTACAAAGACCAGGGTCAGCAGCCTGCACTCCTGGCTGTGCCCATGTAGGGATGTGCTCGAGGCCTCTGCGGTGCCCCCGAGTCCAGCCCAAGGCTGCCGACCCTCCAGGTGACAGAGCTCAGGCTCCTTATATCTCTCAGTATTGTCATGGAAGATGAGAAGTTGAAGCCTCAGGGGAGGTGATTTTTTCAGGGTCCCTGGCTTCTTAGTGAGGGAATCAGGATGAGAATTTGCTGTGGCCTCTTCCCTGCCCGAATCCTAGCGCCGTGGCTAATGCTGCCTTCAGAAGTAGCAGACAGGGGTTAACAGGGTAGATGGGTTTGGTTTCCTCTGCCTGATGGACTGACTGGGGCACAGGCCCCCAACAACTGGCCACTGCTGGGAAAGGCCTCTTGCTAACCTGGGTCTGAATCTGTGCTCCAGGGCAGCAAAGATGAGTTTATGGAACAAAAGCTCTACCTACATAAGCAGCCAGCCTGCCAGGGAGTTAATACATAGTGTGGCTTCACCTCATTTACTCAGAGGATAAAAGGAATTGCATTACCTGCAAGTCCTGTAGACTGCTAATACTCCTGGACATTGGTGGTGGACGGAACTCTCCATTCCGTCTGCTGCCGGCTTCACCATCCCTCCTGGAGTTTAGGTCCATGGCTAGACTGAAGGTGTAAGTCCTAGAGGGAGACACAGAGAAGCAACCATGTTGTTGCCAAAGAAACACAGCATGGGGTTGTGTATGTGCTTGAGAAGGCCCATGACAACCTTAGCAGATAAGGTCACCACGAGGACAAACTGAAACCGCACATGCTGAGTGCTGTGACAGAGCAGATCTGAATAACTCAGTGCTTTATTACTATTATCACCTTCTGTGATGGTTAACTTTCAGTGTTGACTCGACAAGGCTGCAGTGCTCAATTATTTAGACAAACAGGATTTTATTTTATTTTTTAGTTATTAATTTTTAAAACTTTGCTATAGGGCATGTGTGCTTGCTGGAGAGATAGAGAGAAGAAGAGAGGGAACATGAAAAAGCACTCCCCAGGGGGGATGGCCATGCTGCAGTCTCCTCTACATTCTCCTTTTGGGACTTTGGGCAGGCACACACATGCCCTTGGTGTGTTTTTCAACCCCCAGGTCCAGGACCATAATTGTACAGCCACCTTAACTACGATGCTGACCTGACAAACATTGTCTTAATGTCACTATGAGGTATTTCTCAGATAAGATTGCATTGATCTCAGTAGACTTTGAGTAAAGTACACTACTCTCCAGGTATGGGTGGGCTTCATCCCATCAGCTGAAGACCTGAGGAGGAACTTGGACTACAGTTCTCTGAGGAAGAGAGAATTCTGCCTTTAGATCCTCTTTGGATCTTGCCCTGGGTCTTCAACCTGCTGAGCTGCTTTACAAATTTGGGACTTCTCTCTCCCTCACCGCCCTCCTCTTTCTCTTTTTCTCTTCCTCTCTTTGTCTCTCCACATCCTACTGGTTCTACTTCTCTGGGGAACCCTGGCTAATCCATCAGTTTCTTAAATGTGCCTCCTAAAATAGTCAGAGGTGTGCAGATGGACAGAACTGGGATGCAGGAATGAAGGAACAATGAATGGTCATATTCAAGAGCTACAGAACACCATTTTAAATGCTGTAATTTAGGAGGATATGTGTTTAGAGGGATGATTGTAAAAACAATACCTAAGGAGTGCAGGTGTCAGCCTCAAACAATAGGCAGAGAGAAAGACTCTCTAAAAGAAAACGATGTTTATCAGGGAACAAGCATTTCCATGTGGAATATGCTTGCCATAGTATAACTTGGCCATGTTCAGTAGGCAAGGGAAGACAAGTTTTTAAAAGATAAACGAGGAGGGGTTACTTAAGGTGTTTGGGACAACTATCCTTGGCTACCAAGATGGATGAGTAGGGTTGCATCAGTCTGAGGTTGGACTGGTGGTCTTCGGGCAGATGTCCTTGCAGAAGTAGTTCCTGTGTCTGGTTATAGTGGTCTTTGTGCAAGGCAGGTCCTTGTGACAGTTACTGTTAGACACACTGGCTTGAGAATTGTCCCCTCCATAGCCTTTTCTGGCTCAGTTTTATTGAGGCTTAATACAAGTTGACATGACTGGCTCTGTTTTGATTCTGACAATTTTCACATAGGTAATGAGGAAATTGCTTCTTTTTATTTTTGGAAAGATTTTTGCTATAGGGTGCGTGTGCTCACCAGAAAGACAGAGAGAGACAGAGAGACAGAAAGCGAGAAATCACCCCCCAGGGGGTATGGCCACACCACAATCCCTTCTCCTCCATTCTCCTCTCGGTATCTTAGGTATGCACACACACATGCCCGGTGTGAGTTTAAGCCACTGGGTCTGGGACTCTAACCATGGTCAACTACATGGGAGTCCAGTGACATAGCCATTATGCAAACTGCTGGTCCCAAAATTTCTTCTTGCCCAAAGAACTAAGAAAAGTGCCATGGGGTGGACAAGCATTCAAAAGCTCTGGGGACCACTGAGGGGAAAGATCACAGTGAAGTAGAGTGGTGAAACTCCAGGCCTGGAACAGGAAGTGGGTGATGGTGGGGCCCCCACAGTGAGTGGCTGGAAAGGACCAGGTAAGGAGAACAGATGAGAAGCACAGAGCCAAAGGTGATACACTCTCCTGA
Organism: Tupaia tana; assembly: GCA_026018925.1. NCBI lineage: Eukaryota > Metazoa > Chordata > Mammalia > Scandentia > Tupaiidae > Tupaia > Tupaia tana. The sequence goes on from JAKSZU010000001.1 coordinate 136,924,099, forward strand.
GAACAGCCGATGATTGATTTCCCCCAAGGGAAAGTCACCATGCCACCTGCTGGCCCTATTTCTCTTTTCAAAAAACTGTATTTAGTTCCGGAGGGAAAGAGGAGGGAGAGGAAGGGACAGATATCTAGGATCATGAACAGGCCTGGTGTGTTCAGGTCAACCTGGGACCTGAGCTGGGGTCTCCGAATGGATCCCGTATTGCACGGCGGTGTCCTACCACCCATGCCACCACAGCTGGACCTCCATTTCTTTCTGTTTTTTAATCACATGTGGATCCCAGGTCCAAGTCTGCTTCTCCAATGTCTAGCCTATCCCACTGATCTATTCGTTTTTTTCCCCCTCATGCCAAGGCCTTATTATTGAGTTATAACATATTTTTAACATTTTGTAGAGTAAGTGTCTCATTATTTTTAAAAATTTTGCTAGAGCATGCATACATCTGCCAGAGAGAGAGACAGAGACAGAGAGAGAGGGAAAGCAAGAAAGCACCCCCATCCCCTGTGGGGAATGGGCACGCCACAATTTCTTCTCTATTTCTCACTCTTTTTAGAATTTTGGGCATGCACATACACCTGGTCTGTTTTTCATGCCACCAGGTCCATGACTAGAACCAAGTGGTTGGCCATGTGGGATCCAGTTTCCTTAACTACCAGGGCATGGGCTGGCCTCTCCTCTCTTTTTTTTTTATCTTTCAAAGTTTTCTCAGCTTTTCTCTCCTGTTTATTCTCCCCAGTCATTTGGTAAAGTCCTAACAAATGATCCTATTAGGATTTTTTCTGGAATTTTATTAAACTCAGCAATGCCTCTGGGAGGGATCCATATATTCCCATGATTCACTCTCAGCCGTAGATGTGGCCTTTCTCTACTTAACTTGGTCCCTTGGTAAATGTCCGTATTTCTCTCATAGAGAAAGACCCCAGGTCCTTCTACAACCAGCAGCAAATTTCCAGGCCTCCACCCTGAGATCTGTCTTAAGCCAGGAGCAACCTCATTTCTTGTGTTCTGCCTTTTGCCTGGTGCCCCAAGATCACAGGCCCAGGGCTGTCCATCTCCTGCTTGGTGTGCGGGTTTAGTTCATGAATTTCTTGATCATCTGCAAGTTGTACTTCTCTTCTCATGACTTTGTTGCCTGTCCTGTCTTGATCCATGAGCCCCTATTGTCAGAGTCAGGGCGAACAGATTTACTGTTGATCTATTGCCAGATGTCGTAGATCTGAGGTGTGCACTGTAGTTGATCACAGCAGACACGAATATAGCTATTCATATTGGAGCCATCGGCCATTCCCTGTTCAAATGAACACACTAAGCAGCTGAGGCACAATTCATAGACTCTCATGTTAGCACAGGAAATGTTGGTTGGTTTCCTCTTCCTGAGGGCAAGGGGGGGACACCCACACCCTGCTCTTGGTGCATGAAGGCCTTGATATCTATAAATGACATCTGTGAAGTTTACAGTCGGACAGATGATTGTGTTTTGCTTTTGTTGTTAGCTTTTCATGTCAATTACAACCAAGATGACAATGGGTATGCTGGCAATGGGAGGAAGAAGGAAAGAGCTGGGCGTTTTAACATTTCCGTTTTTCTCTTTAAGTTCAGAGAACCACTCAATGGTTAACTTACATCATAGACATATTTAAATTGTCCTATTCGTAAAGGGGCATAGCTGCAGTCTGTGAGGCTGCATGATAACGTCTCTCTGTTAGTGAGCTTGGGGTGTGTAACGAGCACCACCAACTGGGCACTTCAACAGCGGAATGTATTCTCTCATATTCTGGAGCCCAGAAGTCCCAGGCCAAGGTGTGGCAGGGTTGGTTCTTCCTGAAGCTTCTTCTTGGCTTGCAGATGGCATCTTCTCCCTCTGTCCTCACATGACCATTCTTCTGTGTGTATCTGTGTCCTCCTCTCCTTCTTCTCTTCTTCTTCCTCATCTTTTTCCTTTTCTTCTTCTTATTTCTTTTCCTTCTCCTCCTTCTCTTCTTCCTCCTCCTTCTCTTTCTTCTCCTCCTCTTCTCTTTTCCTCCTCTTCTCTTTTCCTCCTCTTCTCCTTTTTCTTCTTCTACTTCCTTCTTTAATTACCAGAGGGTGGGAACCAGCAGTTAGCGTAATGACTATGTCGCTGGACTCCCACGTAGTCGACCACAGTTCGCGTCCCGGACCCGGTGGCTTAAAACTCACGCAGGGTGCGTGTGCGTGCGTGCCCAAGATCCCGAGAGGAGAATGGAGGAGAAGGGATTGCGGCGTGACCATCCCCCGGGGGGGTGATTTCTCGCTTTCTGTCTCTATGTCTCTCTCTGACTGTCTGGCGAGTGCACGCGCCCTATAGCGAAAATCTCTCCAAAAAAAAAAAAAAATTACCAGAGGGTAAGTGCACTCACCAGAGAGACAGAGAGAGAGGGGAAGGGAGAAAGCACTCCCCCAATGGGCATGGTCATGCTGTAATCCCTTCTCCTCCATCCCCCCATCCTGTTGGGAGTTTGGGCATGCATGTACAAATACTTCATGTGTTTTTTAAGTTACTGGAGCCAGGATTTGAACTGTGTGATTCACCATGTGAAATCTGGCTCCCTTAACCACCAGGCCATTGATCTCCTCTTCTTATAAGGACCCCAGTTATGTTGGGTTAGGTCCCACCCTGACGACCTCATTTAAACTTAAGTACCTCTACGAAGGTCCTGTCTCCAAATAGGGTCACATTCTAAGATGCTGGGGGTTGGGGCTTCAACATATAAATTATGGTGGGACATATATCAGCCCGTAACAGTGTATTTACTATGTTTGAGCTACTCCCTGCCAATTTGCTCTGTGGGTTTTTTAAAAAGTCACTTTATGGGACCAGCAGTTGGCGTAATGGTTATGTTCACTGGACTCCCACATAGTCAACCGCAGTTTGAGTTCCAGACCCGGCAGCTTAAAGCTCACGCCAGGCATGTGTGCTTGTGTGCCCATAATCTTGAGAGGAGAATGGAGGAGAAGGGATTGGGGTGTGGCCATCCCCACTGAGGGGGTGGGGGGATTTCTTGCCTTTTGTCTATCTGTCTCTATCAATCACATGTGCCCTATAGCAAAAATCTCTCTTAAAAAAAAAGAAAAAGTCCCTTTACGTGGGTGTTCTTAGGGTTGAAGATCTTTTTGTCTGTGCTAGATGATAACAATTTCTCCTAAGCTCTGAAACATGTGGCTTCTCTGCTCTTGGTTCTAGAATCACACTACATCTATTCTCCTGCGGTTTGTGAGCACATCCCATCATGATCACTGTCTAGATCATCTCTGCTCTGCTTCAAAGTGATGGGCAGATCCTGGAGTGTGATTTTGTGGTAGATTAGGCCAAAGAATCCCAGAACCATTGGCATAAAGACTGGAGTAGTTACACTGGTGGGGGTGATGGGTGTATTAAAAAGCATCATAGCTGTAAACACCTAACTGGGAATGTGCACCCCATCTGTGGCTGGCAGGGGGCTCCCCATGGCGTGTTGATGTGACTGTTCTCAGCACTATAATGCCAGCAGTTCTTGCTGTTTGGGGTATACATGCTGAGTGTGGGTCATGGGCTGATGCTCGTAGGAGGTCTTTATCAAATGTCTGAATGACCCCTATCTGCCCATAAGTCAGCTAGCCTTTGGACAGCGCTGCCTGGCCACAGTTCCCACTACTTATACCTGAGAGGTGTGTGGAGACATTCAAAGAACATATTCTATTTAAAAGATTTAAATGTGGTGCAACAGCAAATCCCAATGCTTTGCAGGGCTGAGAACATGGGAGGTTCCAGATATAGACTCAGAGATCTCTCTGAGTACAGCAGGTATGTATGTGCCTACGATCCAGGGCTGGTTGAGGCTGTGTTGAGATCTTGTTGGTGTTCTCTCTCTCTCGGTCATGGGAGAAAGAAAGAAACTGTTTTTAAAAAGCCCTTGTTGGGGGTGCTGTCTCTCTATCTCTACTTCTCTTTATCTTTCTCATGCAGAAGAAAGAAATAAAAACCTTAAAAATTGTTATCAAAGATTTAGATGTTCAGTAACGACTTCTAGCAGTTTTAGAAGATTTAGCCAGCACAACAGAGTCTGACAGTGCCTGTCATTCACCATTATGGCCCATGGTCACCCAACACAGTCCATCGGGTGTCTCCCTGTGACGGAGTGTCTCCAGTTCCTTCTTCCAAAGAAGGACAAGGTGTTTCTAAAACAGGACCAATCAGGCACTCCATCGCTACTAGCCCAGTTCTTCTTTTTCTTTTCTAATTGCAAGCTTTGTTAATATTTATTAATTCCTAAGAAAAACTTGTCTTTAGAAAGGATAGTAACAGACACACCAGGTATAAAGTTGGAATGGTTATGTTGGTAACAGGTCCTCATGAGCTAATCATGAAATTTAAAAATGTTAAAACTACAGACTCATCCTCTGCAGAGTCTTCCAGACTCTGGGTAACTTCTGCACAGCTCTAGAAACACCTGCACTTGCGATTGCCTGGTGGTGTCTCTGTGAATGAGCTCTCCCATCCTGGGTATGAAGTAAAGGACCTGAGACTGTGGGGGAGCTCCCAGTCACCCTAATTAGTCATACCAATTGGAGTGTGACCAGAGTCTCTTATTCTGCTATTCCCTAAACTGTTCATTGGACCAAGCGATGGTCTGAGTTGGTAAGGGAGGAAACAACTGCTCCCTTAATCCTACAACAACATCAGGGCTTGCTATCTCCTGGGTCCAAATTTTCTCAGCTTTGGAGGGTTGTATTCAGTTATCTCTGCGGTCCCTTGTGACACCAACATCCTGTGATGTGGTCACTGAACCCAGGGACATGTCTACATCAGTAAATTGTGCTTTTCCAGATCCTCTGGTCTGCACGTATCTAGGGGTGACTGTTGTGTTGAGGGTATGTCACTATTTTCATCAAGTGTGGGAAAGCTCCAAGCCAGCATCTCACAGCATGCATGGTGTGTGTAATGTCAGCTCTGGTTTTTGCTGTCTTCTCTACCTTTATTTTCCCTTCCATCCAATTTTCCTACATTATTTTCATTGTATTTAAAATTAGTGTATTTATATTCAGAATGAGTAATACATTTATGTGATTCACAAATTTTACACTTGTGGAAGATAGAATGTCAGTTCTAGTCTCTGAGCTCCTATTCACAACCTTCCATAGGTAACTACTGTTAGAAGTTTCTAGACAGTCTTCCTTTCAGGAAGCTTTAGGCAGACACTTGAATATACACACATACCATGCACATATATGTACAGATAAATATGTATTACTTCTCCCTTTCCACACAAACACTATCATTGTTCTATAACTTATTTTTATAATTTGTTAGTATATCTTAGTTTTTTAAAAAATATCAGAACACAAAATACTTTCTCATGATTAATTTAGAGCTACAAATATTTTACTGTATGGATGCATTATAATTTATTTTACTGAGAAATATTTATCCATAACAGATGTCCAGCACAGATATGAAAATCTATAGATTGAGTAGATCGTTAATACATCTGTGTTCAATTTAATGACTTGTTCATTTGTAAGGAGAAGAAAAACCAAGGGAAACTATGGAGATTTTTAGGGAATTAAGTAAGCGGGTGAAATAGTGAAATAGTTTGAAGGCCTCCCTCCTGGAAATAGAGGGATGGACATGTTAGTGTTCATTTAGATTCTCTTCCCCAGCCACATGGCTCTGGAGGCACCCAGATGCCCTGAACCACAAGATGGATTTTTTTTCTATATCTTTCTCCTCTGCTCCTCCCACTCTCATCATTCAATTGTTCTAACCATCAGTCTTACCAAAGCCTTTTTCTGTGAGCTCCACCTCAACTTGCACCCTGTGAGGCAGAACAGCCTTTTCCTCTTCTCACTATGTGTGCACTCTGACCTCTGCACACTCTTTTCCAGACAGCGTTAAAAGTATCATTTTATTTCTTCTTGTTGCTTTTGTCAAGTGAGAGAAGAGGTGGATAAAATGAGGGAATAACCATTAAACAAAAAGGAACCGGGACCTGATGATCTCGGGAATCCTCAGCCTCACCAAATGCTCATGATGCTAATGACGCTAACATTAAGAGATTCTCCAGCTGAGCATGAGGAAGTAAGCCACGAGGAGTCCTCCAGCTTCCAGGAACATTTTGCCAACATCCATGCAAGCCCAGGAGAGAACTTTGAGCCTCAGGTGAGACCCTAGCCCTGCCCTACACTTTGATTACAGTCTCGTGAGACCCAAGAAAAGGACTAGCTAAACCATACTCTTGAACTATGAAAACTAGGAGATTTTTTTAAGTTATAAATCTGTGGTAGTTTGTTCTACAGTAATAGAAGACTAGCAATGACCCTTAGGACTTTGCTAGTCTTCTATACACTGAGCACAAGACTAGGTCAGCCTCGCTAATGACATCTGAGTGTAATTTACATATCTGTAATAAGGAAGTAATATTTTATGGTTGTTTGGCTGTGACTATCTCAGAAAAGTAAAATGGTGTAATTCCTATTTTCTGAACCACAAATCAACAAAGATAATGATTGTAGACCCTCGGCGATAATGTCACCAGCATATAAAATCGATTTCTACAGTAATGGAGTGATCTGGACACGCATGAACACTGTGACCACCAATTTCAGCTGACACTCTCAGTGTGTCAGGCAGCGAGGCGACACTCACCTGTGCTTGACCCAGGTATCCGACTCGCTGACTCGCTCTGTGTAGTTTTCTGGCAGGAAGCCTTGGCAGCCCGTTCGCTGGGAGATCCCAATCACCCAGCCCTCACTGGCCTCCTCCTGCTGAGTGGGGTCCACAAAGATGTAGTCGCCGGGACTTAACGTCAGCTCGTCCACGTTCTGGGGTTTGTACTGGAAGAGAGCCTTCAGGGTCTAGAAAAGAGTCAGTGGTTTCATACCTCAAGCAAGGAATTGTGTTGGAAGCAACAGCAATTGGAGCCTATAATATTGTGCCTTCTGCTCCTGGATCCGCGCATGTGCTATCTCCAGGACAACACCCACCACCATTGCATTGCTTAACAATACGTAACCTAGAACGTAACAGAATGTGGTGGAGTCTTTGGGATAGATTCAGAATAAATGTTGGTATTTATTTATCATCTATTATCCATTTACTTATTTTATATGCAAGAGATCTTAAAGCATAATTAGATTATTGCACCCACCTTCCTTGGCATGGGTCATTTACAGCTTCTCCTACGGTATAGAATATGGTGGAGTCATTCAGACTCCCTCCCTGAGTCCAAAAAGCATCACATAGTTTTTCCCCAAGCCAATCAGTTTTACAAAGGAAGAAATCCCGGAATGAGGCTTCACTCAAATCATTACTTATAGTATTTGTTTATTTTTTTTTAATTGCCAGAGAGGGACAGAGAAAGAGAGGAGAGAGTGAGAGAGAGAGAGAGAGAGAGAGAGAGAGAAAGCACCCCCGATGGAGTGGTCATGCCTGCAATCCCTTCTCCATTTCTCCATCCTGTTGGGATTTTAGCACACATACACATGTGCCCACCATGTTTTTCAAGTCATTGGTGCCCAGTATGCCGAGGGCCATGTGGGATCCAGCTCCTTAACCACTGCGCTCTGAAGCCGGCCCTTAAGTCATTACTTAAAATGAATTAATAAGCAAAATATGTATTCATATATCTTAACAATAGTCATCTTATAGTACCAGAGAAATTTCCATTTTGTTTTATAATTTCTTTGCATCTGAAACTCATATGTGAAAGAACACTGTTTCTACGTTGCATTAGAAAAGAGTGGTTTTAGAAAAAAAAATGGAAGTCCTCCCTTCTACTAAAACAGCTGTAATGGGATACTTCTTGGGTCGACGGTGCTGTCAGTGGGTGCCCATTACCACAGTCATTTCTTGTGGAGGGTCTAGAATAGCCGCACTGCCCAGGGTGGGCTGAAGCTCCAGGCCGGCTCTCTCACCTGGTAGTGCACGAAACGCATGTCTCGAGAATATAGCGCCGCAGTCCACTGGCAGCTGTGGCCCGGGTGGACAGCTTTGGCCAGCTGCTCCAGTGTCCTCTGGTGGTGGGGATAGAACTTGTGTGCCAAGGTCAGATGCAGCTGCTTGGTGCAGGGCTTCACAGTGCAGTCTGGAAAGTCAAGCAAACTTAATGTTGCCAGCGGCACCTCACCTGGACAGGTAGAGTTACACGCCCACATCTGGGGTGACGCTATGTGTGGTGCTTCCTGCCTCTACCCACTCCCTCCCGTCTCACATCTGGCCCACACTTGGCACCTCAGAGTTCATGCTGTGATGGAGGAAGCTGGACACCTGCAGAGTTTCCAAGGATAGGAAAAAGGAAGGTCTGGAGACGGGGTCAGGGTTGGGGGGCCTATTGATTTGCAAGCTACTTGCCAGAAATATACAGAGTGAGCAGATTCTTTGCTCCTGGGGGCTGGTAGGGATGGGGAATGCATCACTCAGTGGCCTGGGGCTCCAGGAAACGACTTATCCTTCACTTGTGGGATCTCAGGCTGAAATTCCCATAAACAATAAAACTCCGTAAAACGCACAGCATCTCTAACATTTGCCTCACTTTGGTCAAGTAGAAAATCCTTGAGAGTGGCCCAGACTGAGTTTTTTGTTTCGTTTTGTTTGTTTTTAATTTTTGTTATAGGACATGTGACCTTGCCAGAGAAAGACAGAGAGAAGGAGGGAGGAAGAGAGAGAAGGAAAGTGAGAAAGCACTTCCCGGGGGATGGCCACACCATCATCCCTTCTCTATGCTCCTCTTGGGATTTTGGGTACCTTCGCACATGCACCCAGTGTATTTTTCCAAGTCAGGGACTTGAAACATTCAGTCAGCCGTGTGGGGTCCAGCCACCTTACCCACCATGCTAGCTGCTGGCCTACTCAGATTTTTAGGTGACCTCTGCCCTTGCAGCTCCTGCCACCTCCACCAGCTCCTGGTCTTCCTTGGGGGACTCTCAGGTCACAGAAATGGCCAGGATCTGATTTCAGCCGGGCTACGAATATTCTATGTTCTGGGGAGCAGTCCGGGTTTGGAATCAGATAGACCTGGCTTATCTGCACTTTGCCTGTCTCAGCAGGGTGCCTTCGGCTGAGCACCTCCACCCGACCCAGCAGGAGCTGCCCACCGGGGCTGTGTCGGGAGACCACTCTCCTCCGTCATTGTCCCCCACCTGTGCTGCTGTTTCTTGGTGAGGAGCAGGACTAGCTACGACCTCAGGACAAGCCCCCTGTGAACAGGCCTGTCTTCTCCCTGAAGCATGTCAGGAAGGATTCCTGGGACCCTAGGTGCTGCCCTGCCACTGCCTTCCGTGCCAGACCTGAGCCGTCGGTGGTGCTGTGGAGCGCCAGGTCCTGAGCAAGCCCCGAGCTGCTGGGCGGGTGGAGCAGCCTGAAGCAGGAGTGTGGAAGTGGTGGGAAAATTCCTTTACTGGCACATTGTAGGGTAGGGAGGAAGGTGTGTCACATGAGTCAGCATGGCCTGGGAAAGACCTGTCGCTAATTGTCACAGAGTAACATCACCTGACATCTGAGGTGACCTCTGTGGCCTCATGGATGTTTCTCTGGAAAGGGCCAGTGTGGGCAGGGGCCCTTACACCTGCCCTCACACACTCACACCCAGGACACACTCGGAGCTGGTCAAGGGAGGCCCTCCTCAGGGCCAAGGTCAGGAGTGGACTTGAGGCCACGGCCACTGTCGAGGAAGTGGGGCTGGTCAGCAGGGAACCTGGCAGCGTGGACCTAGGCCGAGCAGGCCCTAGTTTCACAGCCGGCCGCTGACAGCTGTGCTGGGCCCTCGGCTCTGGGAACAAATCTCCAGAACTGAGGGCTTGACACAACCGCAGTTTATTTTCTTGCAGTTCTGGACTCTTAAGTGTGGTGTCACAGTGTCAGCAGGGCCGTGACCCTCAGGGGCTCAAGGGAAGAGCCCTGGCTGGTCTCCCCCTGCTCTAGTGGCCCCTGGTGTCCCTTGGCTGTGTCCACATCAGTTCGGGCTCTGTGTCTGTGCTCACATGGCTCCCTCTCTGTGCCTCCTCCTCTTTTCTTAGGAGGACACCAGTCCAAGGACTGGTGTCATTCTGATCCAGTGGGACCTTATCTGCCAAGATCCTGTCTCCAAATGAAGTCACACTCTGAAGTTCATGGTGAGCCTGAATTGTTAGGGGACACTGCCTGGCCCACCACTATGACTGGGGCAGGCATTCTATCCTGTGCAGACTCAGTCTCCCCATTTTAAGACTATGCCCAAGAGACTGACCTGGGGGGCAAGCACGGAAAGTCAGTGAGAAGCCTGCTCTGAGACAGGAGGCTGGTAGTTGAATAAGGATGAGAACCATGTTGTCTTTTCAGAAGAAAGGACAGTAGCGAGCCATCATTTGATAAGGGAGACTAATCCGCAAGGACCCAGTGATTCTGCATTACCCAGCAAATAGGACCATCAGACTGTCAAGACAGACCCCAGATGACACCTGGGGTTACTACCTATCTGTGGGACTGGGCTATTTCACATGTGTCTGAGAACAGGGGAGACTGAACTCCTGGGGAGGGGCCGAGGAGTCTCCACAGGGCCCTATGGCCTGGTCAGGTCTCAGAGTCAGCAAATCATGGCAACATTGAGCTCTGAGTCCTGGGACCATGGGGGACATCCCACAAAACAAGCGTGGTTGTCACGGGAGGGTGAGAGCCCTTACCATTTTGCAGAGAAAAGAATTATGACTCAGGGAGTTGAAATGACTTGAGTTTGGTCTCAGCAGTGTCAGAGACATTGAGAAGCCCATGGCCTCTGAGCTGAGTCCAGCATGGTTTCCACTCAGCCCTAGCAGTAGCCAAATAAAGGCTGGCTTTCAGAGAAAGAGTATTTTGGTAATTTAATTTTTTTAAGTTTAGTTTTTGCAATAGAGCACATGGATTATCTAGAGACAGAGAAATCACCCCTAGAGGGGATGGCCATGGCGCAATCCCTTCTTCATTCTCCTCTTAGGACTTTAGTCATACGCGCACAGGCACCTGGCGTGATTTCCAAGCCAGCAGCTCTGAGACTTGAACCACTTAGTTAGGCATGTGGAATCCATGCCACCTTCTGGCCTGAATTGTGTTCATTTTCGAGGTGGGTCTGGATCATCTTTCCCTGAGAGGCCAAGGAGAGAAGACGAAACTCATAGCTAGAAAACTGGGACAGATCATGTAGGACTTGCACTGCACCCACAGTGCTGATGTGGTAAGGAGGGGTGTCAGAGTGGCCGAGGGGCTGGGGAGCCCCTAGCCCCTGTGTGAACCAGCCTAAGGTACGCGCAGGTGCATGCTTGTGCTTTGGACTGCCTTCCGGGACAGATTCCCAGGCAGTAGCATAAAGCAGGTGTCCTGAGAAACCTCACTGATGTGAAGGCTTAAAGACAAGACCACTCTTGGTCCTCAGATGCTACTTGCTTACATTTTGGAGGACACAGTGGCTCACCAGGAGGCCCTCATTAAACTAGTCATCCTCAGGTTAAGGCCACCTCAATGTGACTGGCTGCAAATTGAGAAGCTAGAAATGAAATATGGAAACAGCAGTGCAGCCCAGGAAAAAGCCTCGAGCAGCTCTCTGACCTTTGACACTGGCCTCTGTTCCTGGTGATTGACCTCCAGCGTCCACCTGGGTGAGCACAGCCTACAGCCCCAGGGCCCCCTCGCTGTTCGCTGGGCTGTAAGTCTGCAGTGGGCTGGGGTGCCTACCTGCTAAGACAGATGCCTCCGTGGCAAACAGCATGGCAAATTCCCGGATGACGTCTGCAGGGCTGTCGTCAATGAAGAAGCCGAGGTAACTGATGGAAGAATGGAGAACCAGAGGCACAGTTGCAGGGAAGGAGCCCAGGATCCTGTCCCCAGCCCTCTTTAGAGCCTCATACAAACATTCCACCTTCTGGTCTTCACACTAAGGGAAGAGAAACAGGGCATGCATCTTGTAATGACTTGTTACAAAGTCATCTAGTAACTGTTAACACTAAAACACAATGAGGCTACTCCCTGTGGGTCTGGGCTATGGGTTTGTTCTATTCCTGGCGCTCAGACTTCTGGATAATTCAGGTAGAATTCCTTTTGCGATAGAATCTATTTTCAGTGCCAGGTTGGAAATCCCCTTGTGTCCCCTCCCTCCACATCAGCACACCCTGAACCAGCCTCTCTCTCTCCTCCTGGGGCCTGTGGCTTTTCTCAGAGCTGCACGACTGGGCTTCTGGAGGTTTCTAGTAGACTCTGCGGCAGCTGCAGGGCAGGCACTGCTCTGCACCCACAGAGAGGAGTGGGGTTAGCAGGCACAACTGGCTGCCAAACCTCTGGCTGCACCTGAGCCTGCAGGAGCCCGAGAACAGGCTGTGGCTTCCTTCCCCTCTCCTCTGCAGCCCCGAGACCGGCATCCCAGCCCAAGGCTCACTTCTGGCCACTCCTTTCTCCTCTCCTTTTTTCCTTCATAGGCATCTCTCTCAAATAGTCTCTGTGACCCAACACAGACTCTGGTCCTGCCCACCCTGCCCCCTAACTCTCCGTACACAGCCCTGCCGGAGCACTCTTCCTGTGCTGCCCCCATCCTGCCACACCCCACCTCATCCTGGCTGGTGCTGAGATTTGAGGTTTGAGCAGCAGAGATGGCATCTCTGCTGCTCAAACTGACCTCCAAGGCCCTTGGGCTCTGGCCCAGTGCCCTGTGCCTGCCTCATCCATCCCTCGCTCCCACTTGGGCCCTCCAGCCAGGGCCAGCTTCTGGGCTTGGTGCTATGTGGCCCTGGGTCCTGGCAGCTTCCTGGGCTTGAAGGCCTTCCTCAACTTCCCTGGCACTCCAGACCACAAGGAAACCTACCAGGAGGTGGGTAGGTCCCTGTTCCTTCTCCTTTCTTCTCTAGCAGCCCATGCCCCCTCACATCCCAGTGCCCCTGTGATGCTGCCCGTTTGACACTTTTGTAAATCAGTGTGCTGGGCCTTGAGGCTTGGAAAAGCTCTGCACTTGTGACCAGCCAGCCACCACGCCTGCTCCAGCTGGCCCGTCATGTGTTGGGAAGCGCCCGTTCTGACTTAGGCACGTCTGCATCTCTGGGGAATGAAGAGAAGTGAGGCATCCGCCTTCCCTGCACCGACACAAAAGGCTGTTGGGAGCACCGAGGACAAATGCTCTCTGCCTGGGGAGCTGGGAAGACTCTTTAATGAAGGAGTTAAATAAGTTGGGGTCCAGAAGGATAACTAGGAGTTGACCAGATGAAGACGAGTGGGGATGTAAGGGACCAGCTCATGCGATAGTTCTGGACCATTTCATTAAAAGAAATCAGTTGTATCTTATTGTTGTCTAGGTATCAGAAAAATGACTCCAGCTGCTGTGACGAGAGTTCAAGGCCTCGTGCGTGGACTCACCGTGAAGAAGTCGCAGAGCGTCACGTGAGGGAAGACCTCATGAGCTCTGTTCTTTGCACACTGACGCTTGCTCTCTCTCCAGAACTCCTGAAGTTTTTCCAGCAGAGGCCCCGTGGGGCAGAGGAAGAGGGCATACTCCTGGGGGATGGGGTCGTCTAGAGAAGGGTCATTGCAGTGACAATTCAGCCTACAATAGAGAATAAGCCACCTTCACCTGGTGTCAGGACAACACACAACAGTGAGGTCACGCAATAGCAACGACAGGGTGCCAGGCAACCGACAGCAGGGCTGTGAGCACCACAAGCCTGTGCTCAGACCCAGGCAAATCTGGCTAAAGGCAGAAGTGAAAAGACGTCAACGCTAAGATTCAAAATCTGGTCTTCACATGACTTTTGTGGCCCAAGAAGCTTGATGGTGTTGAAAGATTTTGTAAAAAAAAAAAAAAAAAAAAAAAAAAAGAAAGAAAAAAAAAAAGAAAAAGAAAATATCCATTTGCATTTTATCTCAAACTTCAAATTAATGTAAAAATCAAAACCACAAAAAATTACACAAAATTTTGATGGTTGTTATATTTCTTTTGATTCAGAAAGCTATATTAAATTTAAAAAAACGACACATGTCCCCAAATAGTTCACGCTCACTAATAATAAAAACAAAAATGAAAACAACCATGAGGCACCACTTTTCTCAAATGACCAAAGATAGTTTTAAAGAATAAAAGTAAAAAAATGAATGAAACTTGAGGATGAATTTAGACAACTTTTATAAAGAGCAATTTGCCAATATGTATCAACAGCTTTACTATACCCAGACCTTCTGAACCAGGATACTACTTCCAGAAATTTGTCCCGAAGAAAGAGCAAAACGTTTAGGCCAACTGCATGTATAAAGTGTTTATTGTAGGGTTATTTAGAATAGAAAGGAGGGAAAACTAGTTAGAGGATAGTAAATCTGTTTATCATGTGTTTACCAGGAAGTATGACTTTGAGGAATTTCTAATAACTTGGGGAAGTGCTTGTGACGTCGTATTAACTTCAGAAAGCAGTACACCACTGGCCAGGCCCATAGCCCAGGGCTTAAGGGAAGCTAGACCCCGTATGGCCAAGCACACAGTTCAACATCCCAGCCTCTGAGGCCTGAAAAACATGCTGTGCGTGTGTGTGTATGTGTCTATGTGTGTGTGTGTGTGCGCGCGCGCGCACGTGTATGCCCAAGACCCCAACAGGATGGAGAGATGGAGAAGGAGTTGCCGTGTGACCACACTCACATCCCCATTAGCGGGTGCTTTCTCTTTCTCTCTTTCTCTCTCTCTGATGAGACCAGGTGCCCACTGGCAATTAGAACAGTGGCAACAACAACAACAACAACAATGAGCTAAAAAACAAAACTTCATACCAGCAGTTGGAAAACCACTGCATAAATACACTCTTCTTCATTAAAATAAATAAATAAATAAAGTGGGTAGAAAAAGCTGAATCCCATTCACCCTGGCTCCTTTCCTTTCTTTTTTAGCCTTAACTCCAATTGTGAATTTGCTTTGCTTTCTCTCAGAAATTTATGTAACAAATCTATAGCTAGCTCTCCAGGGTGTTTTATATAAATCATAAACTATTATTCAAATTATGTTGCAACACACACATTTTTTACTCAACAATATATATTTTTTTCAATTTATCCAATGCCAAAACATACATATCAGTTAGCCTGTGGTATGGTGGTTAAGGGGGCTTGATTCCACATGGCTGACTAGGTAGTTCAAGTCCCGGACCCAGCAGCTTGAGAAACAAGCCAAGCATGAGTGTGTGAGTGCCCAAACTCTCCAAAGAAGGGAGACGGAGGAGGGATCACTACATGACTGTTCTCCATGAGGGGTGCTTTCTCACTTTCCCACTCTCTCTCTCTCTGTCTTTGTACCCTCTGGCAAAAACAAACAAACAAACAAAAAACAAAACACACGTGGTTAAGTTTGATAGGGTGAAATTTTTAAGGGCTGTATAATTGTCAAACGTACATAACACATGTAACATTTCATTGATCTATTTTCATATTGATGGACGTTTACATCGATGGACATTTAAACTGTTTTCTTTCTTTGAAATTCTATACCAGTGTAATCAAGACCTTAGGACATGTCTTTTTAGGTCCTCTGTGTTTTTCCAGGGGGTGTGCTTAGATATGAATGGTTGGCTGCTTGGCTATGCTTGTCTTTGACCTTGAAAGATACGCGGCTTGCCTGTCACAGCGCAGCCAGGAAAGTGGGAGGCCACCTTCTCTCACCCTCAGCAATGCCTACCTTTTTTGCTCTAAGAGTGTTGTTGTTGTTTTGTTTTTTTTTTTTAAAGAGATTTTTGCTATAGGGCATGCGTGCTTCCAGGAGAGACAGAGATTGAGAAAAAAAAAAAGAGAGAAGTAATCCCATGGGGGGGGGGGGGGGGCGGAATGGCCATGCTGCAATCCCTTCTCCTCCATTCTCCTCTTGGAATTTTAGGTATGCACACACATGTGCCTGGTCTGTTTCAAGCTGCTGGGTCTGGGACTTTGAACAGTAGTAGGCCCCATGTCCAGCGCCTCAACCATTATGCCACCTGCTGGCCCCAATAGTATCTTAATTTGCATTTCCCTGATTACTAGTGACATCAGGCCATTCTCAGCTGAGTACAAGGGATCTTCTGTCTCCTCGCTCCTTGGTGGGTCTCAGTCCTATTGGCAGGTGCTGGCCGTGGCCCTCACAGCCATTCACACTTGGTAACTGGCTTTAGAGCAGTCTGGCCCAGAGGGTTCTGAGCACTGACTTTCGTGCCATGGAGGTGTTGTACATTCTGCTGTTGGCCTGGAGTTTTTAAAGGAGGAAGAATACCCTGGGTATGCAAAGGCCCCCCTTAGCAATATCTGCTGTCCTGCCATGAGGAGGGCAACTTGGTGGGGTCCATGTTCTGTTGTTTCGCGTTCCCTGACTAGAGAGTAAGGGGCTTCCCCTCAGGGGCAGAAAGGTGGCAGCACGCATGTCCAGGCTGGCCTGAGGTTCTGAGGACAGGTACCTGGCTTCCTAGAGCAGAAAACTGAGGCCTTAGCTGTGGGCAGCTTGCATTCCTCCGGCTGGGGCGGGCTGGAGCTGCCTGGAGCTCTCACCTGACCTAACCACCTGGTCCTTCTTCGGGTGCAAGGAACCCATGCCTCAGGGAAATTCATGACCACCGTAAATTCTCTTCCTGTCAGAGGCAGCCAGAAAGTATGGGGACCTCTATTTGATACGGCAAAATGGCTCCTCCCCATTTACCCAATAAATCACTTTTTTGGTTTAGTTTAATAATCAACTTAGATTAAATAATTTTTTCTTTAATTTCTTAAATTTTATTTATTATTATTATTAATTCATCGGAGAGTGAGAAAAAGAGAGGGAAAGAAAGCAAGCTGCCAGATCCAGGACTCTAACCATAGTCAGCCATGTGGGAGTTCAGTGCCTTCACCGCCATGCCATCTGCTGCTCCCTAAGTCATGTTTTTAAGTGAAAGACAACTTTGTTCAAAGTTTTCTCTCTGTTTCACTTCTCTTGGCCTGGGTGGATGGTGGGTGGGCATGGAGGTGACTGTGTTCCCCTTTCACAGGGGCCTCTGGCCTCCCCAGAGGACACTGGGCATTTCCCAGCAGTCACTGTGAAGAGCAGGTGTCCTCAGAGCACCGCGTGGTCCAACCCAGCCATGCTCAGGTCTGCAGAGCCAGCCACTCACCAGTCTGAGGCGTCCTCCACGGTCTTCCTTCCCGTGGCTGCCAGAGCTTTCAGCCTATAGAGAAGCAGACACAAGTGTGCTCAGGGCGTGCCCTTCATCCTCTGAAAACAGGCCAGAGAAACAGAGTACAGCCTCCTACCCACTGGGCCTCCTGGTGTCCCCTGGCAGAAGGCTGGGCTGCTGGTCTCTGTCCTAGGGCAGCTGTCACATGGTTCCTGATAATACTGGCCTGTCCACATCATTGTGCTAAGTTTCCTTCCCCAGAAATCTCTCTCCTGTTCTTGTCTTGGGGACAAGTGCTTTGGACCTGATTTCTCTGCCCGTTCCTGCAATCCATGCCCCCTCCCCAACTCTGTACCAAGCAAAACCCACACGCTGTGGATTCTGGAGCTGGCCATAGCAGGACGTGCCCTGGCTTGGATGTATGCTTTCCTGACACAGGCAGCCCTGCCCCAGCATCCCTTAGTGAAATGGCGCTTTTCCTCCTCGACCCGGCTCAAATATACCTCCTCCTCTGGGAAATGCCCTTCCCAGGCTGCCCAGGCAGCCCAGAAGTCTTGTCCTGGGTTTCCCCTTGAACAAATGCTAATCAGGTTCTCGCCATGCTTTACTCACACCCACGTGTCTCCCCTGTGAGGCAGCCATATCCCTGAAACTAGGCCGCGGCGTATTCGTCACCAGGATGTATATACCTCAAATTGAATTTAGCTGAACTGGACCGACCGGAGCAGAATGGAATATGGCTCCGGTGGAAACAGTGGGTGTTGATGAGGGACCTGGTTCAGCGCTACCTCGGCTGTTATTTGGGTGAATGTGATGGGATGTGGCTCCCTGGAAGATTCCAACAGGGAGGCCCAGGCATGAGTCTTATTTTGAGGTACCCAGCGTAAGTGAGACATAAAACACCCTCCCCTAAAATCACTGAGTATCTGATATTTAAACTAGAGGGGGTTGGAGTATAAGCCACACTATGGCTTCTGTAGTAAAGTAGCGTAGACTCCTGTAGAGATACTGAGGGGCGTTCAAGCCCTGCCCTGCCACTCACTGCCCTCTCGGGCCTTGGCGCCCTTGTCTGCACCCTGAGGTGAGGTTAGATGAAGACGTCCTGTCTGCATTGCCTGGAGGGCACCTTGCACACGGCACTATCCTGCCCATGCCTGATTCCACTTAACCGATCCCTGGTTTGACAAAGTCCTGATTTGGGGAGGAAAAGAAAGGGGTCTAGCCTCAGGTTAGTTCATCCAATTTGGTTAAAGTTTTGCTATAATGTTGAAGAAAATTTTGCCCCACCTCAGATCTTAGGTTACTCAAGTACATTTCTTATGTATTTTATTTTATTTTATTTTATTTTATTTTATTTTATTTTATTTTATTTTTTACGCTAACTGCTGGTCCCTTTCTTATGTATTTTTCATGTGAATAAGTACCTGGAAAGGAGCCATCTAAGAAAGCGGTTTGTTAGGACAGCTGCTCAACTCTTCCCTCTCTGAGTCAGGCACGTCCTAAGGTAACGTTCCACATGCAGACCTTTTCCTTGGGAAAGTAGGTAAAAGCGGCCCACTTAAGCCAGCCTGTCTGCATCTTGTACATCGAATCTCAGCCTGGTAGTCTTTGTCTGAGAGCTCTCTAGGAGCACCAGGGAGACAAACTCCTGGATAATCAACCTGGAACCTGAAACAACGAGGAACATTCTGCTCCAGGGAACTGAAACTCGTTTTTGAAGACAAATTGCTTGATTGCACCCCTGGCTAAACCAAGCTAAGATGTAGCCTGACCTGTCCTTTTCTGCAGGTGGCCACTAGCCCCCAGTTTTTCCCCTCCCCATAAAGGCATCTGTCAGTTGGCTAAGCAGCCGATGATATTTTTTCATGTCTCCCCAGTGTGGCCACACAGTAATAAATTCTCCTTTCCTCTCTCACCGACAACTTTGCCTCTCTGTGTCTTGTTGAGTGGCAAAGGGCTGGGACTTTGGGTCTCTAGACCAGAGAGGCATAGGGCCCGTTGTATAGTAACAATTAGTGCAGTGATAGGACCGATGCTATTGTTTCTTAACTGTTTTGTTCACTATTGGACATTTGAGAGATTTTCCCTAAGGATGACAGACTTCTCCTGTGCGTTTTAGATATACAACGTCACTGATGTTTCTCTTAGCAGGTCTCAGCATTAAGGACTCACTGGGTTGGGAACTTTGCACGTTTGAGTTTGCAATACTTTGAAATGTTACCTTCCTAGTCACCGCACACAGGGAGATACAACCAGGCCTTCCAACCCTACAAAGTGAGGTGACCCTAGTAACAACAGATGGCTTTTAATTGTCGGTTTCTAAGGTCCCCCATCAGCCAGCCAGAAGAGTTGGTCCTTTAAAGGTAAAGATCATTTCATTTATAAAAGGCAGACAAAGAACTTCTTTTGAGACAATGTCTCACCCTGTAAGGAGCACCACTTAGACAGGAAGCCGGTGCCGTGAGACAGTGCCAGTGGCCATGAGGGTCTGCTGGGGCTCCAAGGTCCCTGGCACACGCACATACATGGCTGTGCTTTGGTACTCACGCAGTGTGCGCTGGAAAGCCCATGGTCAGGAGTGGGTCGAGGAGCGAGGGCATGCTGCGGCCCTTGAGCTTGTTGGAAACCTTCGCGTAGATCTGCGTCTCGCCTGCTGCCGCCATCTCTTCCTGCCCCAATGCAAGAGGCTGCCTGCACACTGAGAGGAGGAGATAAGGTGAGAGAGGAGAGGGAGGGGAGGCTGAGGCGGTGAAGAAAACCTCAAACCCTTTTGATCTTTCTGACAAAAGCTAGTATCCTGTTTGCCTGAGATATCGGTTTGCAGAATCCCCTTTGCAGGGTCCTGGGTGGCAGCGTCCATCAGCCCTAACTGCTTCCACAGTGAGTTAGGGTCCCAAAGGTCCAGCCGAGGTGGTCAGCACCCATACTGCCTTGGGCAACGCTTGATAGCAAGAATGCATGAGAGCCCGAGAGAATGGGGGGGCAAAATGGGCTTCAAAATCAGGGATGAGGGTCCTTCCACTGGGTCTCTTTGGCCACCTACTCTGAGCTACCCATTGAGAAATTACTACTCCAGCCAGGGGAGTTTTGCACCTCCTCCTCCAAGGGAACATAGGAGTTTTTGGTAGTCATGCTGTGGGGGATGGGAGAGTTGTGCTACTGACACCTAGTGGGTAGGGGCAGGAGTGCCACAGCACACAGGACAGCTTCCACACCAAAGAATGATCTGGCCCAAAATGTTAATAATGTCCCAGTAGAGAAATTCAGCTCTAGAACATTCCCAGAGCCTCAGAAGCATTGTTTCCCAAGCCTATCCTCTCTCCCCTGCAGAGGTAACTGCTGTACTCGCTTGTACACTAACTGCTTGCTTTTGAGCCTCAGATAAACAGCAGCACACAACATGTGCTCTTTCCTGTCTAATTTGTTTTGCTCAAAATTATGTTTGTAAAATGTATCCATGGACCAGCCAGGAGTGTAGTGGTTAATGTGGCTGAATTCCACATAGCACACTGAATGGCTCAAGTCCTGGACTGGTGCCTCGAAAAACATTACCAGGTGCATGTGCATGCGTGTGCAAAATCCCAAGAGGAGAATGGAGAAGAATGGATTGTAGCATGGCCATCCCCCCTTGGGGTGTGTTTTTCTCTCTCTCTGGCAAGTGCCCATGCCCTATAGTAAAACTGATTTAAAAAAAAGTACCCACACTACTGATCATAGTCATAGTTCCCTCACTGGCCTTGATGTGTAGTGTTCTATGAAATAAGTATCCCCCAGGTCATCTATCCATTTCCCTGCTGGTGTTCATCTGGGTGTTTCTCAGTAGCTGGACTATTATGCATAGCAGTGCTGAGGACTTCTTGTGGATGTGTTTTTGGTCCTACACATGCGTCTCTGTTACCTATGTGTCTAGGCATGGAATTGCTGGGTGTAGGCTGTGTGTGTGCTGTGTTGGCGACTGCCAAGCAGTTTTACAAAGCAGGCGCACCACTTGCCCTCTCCCCAGCTGCGGATGGGATTGCTGGCAACTTTACATCCTGCCCACTTGATATTATCAGTCTCTTCAGTTTTTGGCACTCTGGTGAGCATGCAGTGGTATCTCACCGCAGTTCTAATTGCATTTCTCTAAAGGATAATGATATTGAGCATCATCTGACAGGCTTATTGGCCATTTGAATATCCTCTTTGGGGAAGTGCCTATTCTGATTTTCTGCTCCTTTTTTTTTTTTTTTTTTTCATTGAGTTGTTTGTTTTTTCTTATCAAGTTTTGGGAACTCTGCTTAAAGTTTTCAGCACCCTGTTCAACAACCTGCTGTTAATCTAACAGTGATGAAGAAAATTTTCTGTGTTTTGTTCTAGAAGTTTTATTGCTCTTACTGTTGATACTTAACTTTATGATAAATTTGAATTAATTTTGTGTATGTGTGAGGTAGGGGTAAAGTTTCATTTATTTTTCCATTAAAAAGGTCATGCTTTGCCTGGTGAATTGCAGTGCACGTTTATTGTAAGTTGGGTGACTGTAAATGTTTAGTTTGTCTCTGACAATTGTGTTCTCTTGTTCAATTTGCTATCCTTGGCTTATTCTACATTGATTTAAAACTATGATGTTAAGCCCTCTAGTTTTGCCTTCTTCAAGAATATCTCAGCTCTTCTAGGCCCTTTGCTTTTCTACATTAATTTAAAAGTCAGGTTGGGAACCAGCAGTTAGCGTAATGGCTATGTCGCTGGACTCCCACGTAGTCGACCGCGGTTCGCGTCTCGAACCCGGTGGCTTACAACTCACGCCGGGCGCGTGTGCGTGCGTGCCCAAGATCCCGAGAGGAGAATGGAGGAGAAGGGATTGCGGCGTGACCATCCC
The DNA here is from genome assembly GCA_026018925.1 of Tupaia tana. Lineage (NCBI taxonomy): Eukaryota > Metazoa > Chordata > Mammalia > Scandentia > Tupaiidae > Tupaia > Tupaia tana. Next base: position 136,946,024 of record JAKSZU010000001.1, read on the forward strand.
CCCTGGGGGGTGATTTCTCGCTTTCTGTCTCTATGTCTCTCTCTGTCTGTCTGGCGAGCGCACGCGCCCTATAGCGAAAAAACCTCTCCAAAAAAAAAAAATTAAAAAAAAAAAATAAAATAAAAGTCAGGTTGCCCTTGGATAGTGCAGAAAGATTCATATACAGTCAATTCATTTTCAACAAAGAGCCTATGTAAGTAAATGGGGGAAATGATAATGCTTTTAGTAAACGGTGCTGGGAAACTGCTTGTTGATAAGGGAAAAAATGAACCACAATCTTTATCTCACACCACACACACAAATTAACTCAAAATGTCAAAGTTAAAATGATAAAACTTCTGCAAGAAACCCTAGTAGAAAAATCTTTGCTATGTCAGAGTTTGCAAAGCTTTCTTAGGACACAAAAATGCATGAAGCATGGAAGAAAACGTTTGATAAATTGAACTTCATCAGAATTGAAAACTACTGCTTTTTGAAAGACACCATAAAGAAAATAAAAAGGCAAGCATGACTGTATCACCATACATATACCTGACAAAAGACTAGTATCTGGAATATACAGAACACATTACATAACCTTATAATCAATAATAAGAAGACTAACATTTAGTTTAAAAATGGGCAACATGTCTGAATGTACACTTGGCAAAAGAAGAAGCATGCAAAAAAGGGCACATGCACTTGGCAGAAAGAAAGATAAGAGACAGAGAGAAAAAAAGAGAGAGAAAGTAACTCCCAATGGGGCATGGTCGTACCACAGTTCCTCCTCCTCCCTTTCTCCATTCTGTTATGATTTGAGGCATGTGCCTGGTATGCTTTTAAAATCTCTGGAGTCATATTCAAGCCACAGTTGGCCATGGGGGAATCTGGTTCCCTTAACCACTAGGCTATTGGGCCAGCCCTACAAACTATTTTTTTTTTAAATATTTTTGGGAGGTTTTTTTTTTTTTTTTTTTTTTTTTTTTTGCTATAGGGTGCGTGTGCTTGCCAGACAGAGAGAGACAGAGAGACAGAAAGCGAGAAATCACCCCCCGGGGGGATGGCCACACCGCAATCCCTTCTCCTCCGTTCTCCTCTCGGGATCTTGGGCACGCACGCACACGCGCCCGGTGTGAGTTTTAAGCCACCAGGTCTGGGACGAGAACTGCGGTCAACTACATGGGAGTCCAGCAACATAGCCATTATGCTAACTGCTGGTCCCCAAACTATATTTTTAAATAATTTCCATGTTCAATTGTTTGTTGTTAATATATAGAAATATCATTAATTTTAATATATTGACTTCATGTCCAATGACCTTGCTAAGTTTACTAAACTCTAAAATATTGTATATTCTTTTTTGTTTGTTCATTTATTTGTTTTAATTTTTTTTGCTAAAGGGCCCATATGCTTATCAGAGAGGGACAGAAAGAAAGAGGGATAGAGGAGGAAAGTGAGAAATCTCCCAGGGGGGATGGTCATGCCATAATCCCTTCTCTTCCATTCTCCTCCAAGGATTTTGGTCATGCACACACATGCGCCCAGTGGGATTTTCAAGCTGGTGGGTCTGAGACTTGAACTATGAAGTCATCCATGTGAGAGCCAGTACCTTAACTTCCATGCCACCTGGCATGGAGGGTATACAACAAAAATTCAAGCAGTTCAATTTATCACGTTAACTGCATAAAGAAGGAGAAAAATAAAATCATCTCAACAGATGCAGAAACGGCATTTTATAAAATTAAAATATCCATTAAGTAATTTTAAAAAACACCTCAGCAAATCACAGGTAAGAAGAAATACATTTACTCTAATAAAAGATATTATAATGGTTAATTTTGTGTTACCTTGACTGGGTCACAGACTGTCCATCTATTTGGTCAAACATTATTCTCAGTATTTCTGTGAGAGTATTTGTAGATGTCATTAATATTTGAATCAGTAAACTTACGCTGGGCATGTGTGCATGCGTGCCCAAGATCCTGGGAAGAGAATGGAGTAAAAGGCCACCTAGCCCTTCTTTTGACTTTTAATGTACACAGTTCTGTAATCTTCAAATAGTGAGCTTTTTTCTTCCTTTGTAATCTTTATGAACTTTAATTTTTCTTGTCATATTATCCAAGCAAACAAGAAAAACAATAGATTTTATTGGTAAATATATATATACTAGTCAGAGTTTTGTACTATATATATATAGTTCTATTTCTGTACACACATATAATTTTTATTATATATGTAATTTTATATTATATATTATATATGTAATTATATAAATATATAATTATATATGTATAATTATATATGTATTTATAATTTTTTTCCATCTAGTATATGCTGTTTGTTTGTTTTAAGGGATTATAGAGGGTGACAACTCCCAAGGCTGTAGTTGGCAAATTGGAGATGGAAGAGCCAGTGGGATAGATCAAAGTTGAAGGTCAGCAGGTCCAAGACCCACGAAAAGCTGATATTTCTGTTAAAGCCCAAAGGCAGGAACTGGTGTCCCAGTTCAAGACAGTCAGTCAGAAGGAATTCCCTCTTGCTCAGGCTTTTGTTCTGTTCTGGCTTGCAAATGGTTGGACGAAGCTGCCATAAATTTTTTTTTTTTTTTTGAGAGGTTTTAGCTTTCGGTGTGTGTGCTGACCAGAGGGGGAGAGGGAGAGGGAGAGAGAGAGAGAGAGAGAGAGAGAGAGAGAGAGAGAGAGAGAGAGAAAGTGAGGAGTCACCCCCCATACCCAAGAGGGAAGGCCATGCCACAGTCCCTTTCACTCCATTCTCTTCCCAGGCTCTTGGGCACACATGCACACATGCCTGGCATGAGTTTACTGATTCAAATATTAATGATATCTACAAACACTCTCACAGAAATACTGAGAAGAATGTTTGACCAAATAGATGGACAATCTGTGACCCAGTCAAGGTGACACAAAGTTAACCATTATAATATCTTTTATCAGAGTAAATGCATTTCATCTTACTTGTGATTTGCTGGGGTGTTTTAAAAATTAATTAATGGATATTTTAATTTTATAAAATGCCTTTTATGCATCTGCTGAGATGACTGTATTTTTTTCCCTTCTTTATGCAGTTAACGTGATAAATTGAACTCCTTGATTTATGATATTAAACCAATCTTGTTTTTCTGAGATTGACATTTTTTGGTTATAATATGCTATCCTTTTCAAAAATATATTTTGGGATTCAATGTCTAGTTGTTTAGAATCTGCATCAGTGTTTGTAAATTGGCTTCGCCTTTATTTTTCTCTTTTGCAATGTCTTTGTCAGGCCTTAGTGTTAGAGTGGGAACCAACTTGACTAACTTTTTTGGGGGGGCTTTCGGGTTGAGCACTTACGTCTAAAATTGTGTAGATTCTTTTAGGTTTTCTGTGTATATTCTCTCAGGAGCTCTCTCAGTCCCAGGCAAATCAGGACTGTTGGTCACTTAAATATCAGCATTTTGCTGACCTGAAACAATGAGTTGAGAAGTATTTGTTTTTTCTTTGAACTTCTGTAAGGTTGGTACAATTTTTGTCTTAGACATTTGAAAGATTGATCAGTGAATCTGTGTCTAAAATTTTCTTGTTGGAAAGTTTTAAATTATAAACTTTATTTAATAGATGCAAATGTATTCTCTGTGTTTCTGTTTTATTAAATTGATTTTTAAAGAAATTTGCACATTTTATCTAAGTTGTAAAATTTCCTAGCATAGAGTTGCCAGGTCTTCTTTATTTTCTTTTAGTTTTGTTACATAATGTTCTGTGCAGAGATCTTGAAATATTTATTAGATTACTCTTAGGTGTTTCATCATTTTTGATGCCAGTATAGATTGTATCATTTAATCTATTTATGAACATAGTCTTTGTTGCTGGTTAATTAAATATCATTGATTTTACATTGACTTTATATCCCAAAGTCTCTCTTGATCTACTTACTGGTTCTAATAATCTATCTTTAGAATTGTAAATATACTCTATGTACAAAAACCAGTTTTGTCTGTGAATGATCATTGTATTTCTTTCTCACCAGTCCTATCTTTTAAAATTTCTTCCTCTCTCTCTCCTTCATTCCTCCTTCTCTCCCAATTTTCTTCTCTCCCTCCCTCCCTCCCTTCCTCCCCCCTTTCCTCTATTCCTTCTTTCCTCTTCCTTCTTTTTCTTTTATTTTTCTCTTTTACTTGTTTGGGGCTTTATTGCACTAGTTTGAACTCCAAATAAATGTGTAATATATGTGGTAATAGTGCTCCCTCTTGTATTGTTCTTTTTTTTCTTTAAAGAGAGATCGTTTTGCTATAGGATACATGTGTTTGCTGGAGAGAGAGACAAAGTGAGAAATCATCCCCCCTGGAGGGGGGCATGCCACAATCCCTTCTCCTTGTCTCCTTTTGGGATTTTGGGCACACATGTACACTCATCCCATGTGAGTTTTGAGTCACCGAGTCCGGGACTCAAACTGCAGTCAATTATGTGGGTCTCCTTGTATTGTTCTTCATCTCAGAGGGAAGTTTCAATGGTTCACTTTCAAATATGAGCTCATTTTATTTTTTATAATATTCCTTTTGCCTTTTTGTTGTCTATTTTTAAGGTGATAATATAGTATTTTGATAAATTTACACATAGTAAAATGGTTACTATAGTCAAACAAATGAACAAATCCATATCCATCATCTCACATAAAACCTGTTTTTCTTTTTGTTCTTTGTGTGTGTGTGTGCATGCGTGCGTGTGTGCATGCATGCATGTGTGTGTGTGATAATAGTACTTAAAACCTGCCTTCAGTAGATTGTCAGAATTCACTACAACTGTGTGCTCTTGTTGTTCCTTAAATCTCTAGACTTACTCATCCTACATAGTTGCAACTTTGTGCCCTTTAGATTGCATCTCTCCATTTCCTCTCCTCCCCGGCCCCACCCCGCTAACCACCATTGGACTCTCTATCTCTGCGTACTTGGCGTTTTTGGTGAAGTTCTCATACCTGTGAGCGGATGCAGTATTTGTCTTTCTCCACCTGGCTCATTTCACTCAGCAGAAGGGCCTTCTAGATTCATTGTCCTTTTTCTTTGAGGGATTCAAAAGATGGAATTATTTTGTTATCAAATAATTTATCTTGAAAGTTTAAAAATAAACAAATCTTATTACTCTGGATGGGGGGAAGGAGTTTTGGGATCTGAAACATAGCCTTTTCTTAAGGATAACAGCCTTTTCTGAATAACAAACCTGTTTTTGAGCAATTGTGTTCATGATTATAACATATTAAAATATAAAATGCTTCTACTCATTTTCTCTTAAAGACAAGAAGAATTTATTTGTAGAAGCCAGGAAATACTCTATTCGGTTTAAGCTCTTCATCATAAATCAAAAAATGATCTTCCTAGCTCAGCAGTGAAAAGCCTAGACCTTCCTGATGGACGGCTTCTCCCTTTGCTGGGGAGATTTGGAACGTGCCTGTAATTCTAACTGTGTGTGACAGTCACCAGAGCTTCACAGCATTCCCAGGAGGCCATCGGGTAGGATACCAGCTCTCATGCCTCTAAGCCGTGTGCTCAGGACATTGGCTTAACCAATGCCACACACCAGCCCCAAGTATGTATGTTCCTCTGGTTCTTAAACACTTCCTTTTGTACTCAATGGAGCTGAATTTTAAGTAAACCTTCCCAGAGGGCACTTTATAGTGAAGAGCCACCCTGAGAGGACTTCTACCTGTCCCATCAAAGCTGGCTTAACCCCTGACCTGCATTTGACCCAAGTGTTAACCTGCCTCCTGGCTGCTCTTGGTTCTCTGCATGTCTGCCCACTGTTATCTGCCCATCTGGGTTTTTAATCAACTCATCGGTGTATATGGTCCCCCATGGCACATTGCTGGGTCTGGGTTTGTGAGTATGAATGCATTCTTAGCTGTGTCCTCTCAGTCTTACTCCAGTGGGAGCGATCTCTGTAAGACGAGGGCAAAGAAAGGAAGGATGAAGTGCTGGACTTGCTGTCATTGTCTTGGGGTGAGGGGTGCAGTTAGGACAAGGATGAAGCTGAGTGCCCAAGCTTGAAGGGTACCAGAGACAGGGATGGGTGTGTGGGCAGGTCCAGGAGGTGGAAACGCCAGGCCGGATGGAGCCATGATTGCTTGATTAAGCTTCTTTGGTTATTGCCATCAACAAACCCTATCTTCAAAATAGGTCCCAGTCCAGCCAGTTCTCACTGTTGGTTATCACCTGTGCCCCATGCAAGTCATGCCCTGCAGCGGCCTCCTTGGGCTCTGTGTGCCCCCCCACCAGCCCGTGCACCGAGGGTCCACTCTGACTGCCCTACACAGACTCTCATGGCTTTCTGATACACGGACAGCAGCCCAGGGTTTTCCCAACACAGCCGGACCCCCGTGTCTGCTCATCAGACTCAGCAACCTCATCTCCCACCACTCGCTCTTCTTCATCGCTCTGCAGCTTTTGGGCCCCCTGGATGTTTCTCAGACACCCCAGCACATCCTGTCCTCTGCGCCTTTGTGTGATGGCCTCTTTGCTCAGAATCACCCTCCCGCCCCCCCACTTACTTCATCTCGTCACCAAGGTCTCAGCGAAAATGTCACTTCTCCCTGTCCCCATCTTTCTGTAACTCTCACCCAGCCTGATCTCTTCCTAGTGCTTGTCATCATCTAAGGCCACCATGTCCCTTTCTGTCTGCTCTTCATCTAGACCCCTGGCTCATGGCAGATGCTCCATGAATGTACAATGGCACGATTCACCAGCTAGCTCTGCTCCTTCCAATGAACATGGTCAATTTCCTCTTGTTTTTTGTCTGCAGAACAGCTTCAGGACTAGACCCAGGGCCTTAGTCACTTGGGTAGACATCCCCAGGAAAACATTCTCTGCCCTTTTTGCTGGCTGCTAGCTCAGCACTGGGCAGGGCCTGTCGATCTTTTAGGTAAAAAGAGTGTCGGAGTTCCAGTGACTCTCTTAAGTGAAGTTTCTGAGAAGTTTGCTTACCTTACTAATTAAAGGAAAGCCATGTTTCCCCCTCCCTGCTCTTTGTAGCCATACCACCAAGGGCTACTTGATAGTCCCCTCCAGATTGGGTTACACGGGCGCCTGAGATAATGCCATTTGCTACGATGATTGAGTCGACAAGGCTGAGTGACTTGGCGCAAATATTTCCCGATGGGACTAACCTTTTGGCAGCCTGCTTACCATCACTCTGGTTTTGATAATGAAAAAGGAAATTATTTCTGCTTTTTATGATGGCGGCTCCAGAAATGGTGAGTTATGTGGGCATGGGGAGGGAAGGTGCTTCTCAGCCTTTCTCCACGTTGTATGGACCGATAACCGTGACCTGTTCAGGAGGGGACTTTCTCACCCAGGTTCGCTCTTGCAGAAAATGTCCTTCCATTTATTCTTACTCTGTTTATAAAGGTAAACTATGTAGTTTACCACACGCTAACAGTAAGCAGAAGTTATCAGTAAGAATCAAAGCCAAAAATGACTGCAAGTAAACTTACTAGCTTTTCTAGCTGTTCTTCAGAGCTACCCCTGTGATAGGAAGGTAGTAAACAGCCTCAGTGCATAGCTCTCGCTCAGGTTTCACATGACTGTGAGACAGTTTGAAACCGCTTGCTAGTTCCCTTTGGAATTCCACTGTTAGAACCGGCAACCAGAAGGAAATACAATGGGATGCTCTGGGTCCCTGTGTAAGTGCTCACTGGAGCCTCTATAGGGTGTAGTGTGGGAGGATGCAGGCTCTAGGGAGCCCCTGCCATTCTCTGGCTTCCTCTGCATTTCAAAGTTCCAGGGAATGGCTATGGGAGGCCTCTTTCTGGCCTCTTTGGCATCTCAATGAGTGGAATTCTCCGGTAGCAAACAGCCCCAGGTCGTGCCTGTGCACGCCAGGGGCCCCCAGCCAGTCGCTGTGGCGGGGGAGGACTGGGCACATGGCGTGCTCGGATACTTTTATCCTTAAGTGGGTCATGCGCGTGTGAGCTTGGTAAGAGCTGTGTTTATGGAAAGCTACTAACACTGGGGCTGAGTGCCCCTCCCCTGGTGCCATCTACATTTTGGGAACATGGACATGAGGTGAGTATGGAAACTCCTTATGTTTCTGGTAGATGTGTCTGTGCACAGACAGAGCGCCGAGCGTATGCTGGACAGACCAAAAACAATCTTAGGAAGTCCTTTGAAAGTAATCCGAAGATCTCTTTTAAGATTGGTTAAACAATGAGGAAGTGAGTATTTTAGTGAAATTAAGTTAGTTCTACCACTAGCTCTGGCGTTTCTGGTGTCTGTAGTGGTTAGAAAAAACTGCGTTCTTGAGAGACGAGCGTTTCCAACCAACTGGTACTAAATGCACTTTATGTGGATCGTCTGCTTTCGGAGACGTAGACTAGGACAAAGATGCACCTGATGCTAATGCTATCAAGGGGAAACAAATGCTTTCTGTTTTTTCTTGGCTAAGGAGGTGGAGGTGGAGGTGGAGCCGAATCTCAGAGGCCCTGAAATAGTCACCATGGGGGAAAATGACCCACCTGCAGCTGAAGCCCCCTTCTCCTTCCGATCACTTTTCGGCCTTGATGATTTGAAAATAAGTCCTGTTGTACCAGGTAAGTGAGACCAGGTGGGACTCTGTGATTTCTGCCCCACCCGTGTTTAGATGGCAAATGTGGCCGTTGACTGCCTCGGGGACGTCTGCCCAGATGCTCTCGGCCCACAGGGCTTCCTTAGCTGTTCAGGACCCCAGAGAGAAGGGGCACTGGGGAGAGGTCATTGTGCTCAGCCCCTTGCCAGGTCCGTAGAGACAGGAATTTGTTCTCTGGTTGGAGATTTTCAGAGGTTGGGGCTCCATAGCTGTTCTGGAGAAGGCGAGATTTTAGCCTGGAAATCTCTGAGCCTTCTGAGAAGTCCTAGGAACCAGAGGCTACTAGCCTTCCCAGAAAACTGAAAACAAGTGCAATGTTACTAAAGGTATTAGATGCCTAGATTAAGATCAATGGTCAGTAGGCGACACAGACATTTCTGGCAACTAAAGGGAGAGAATTTGGTTTTGTTAATAAGCTGCAAATTCTTGGTAAAAACAGTGCACTCCATAGTAGGAGAGGTCTTCCAAACGCTCATGGAAAATGCATATTACGACATCACTATATATGGACTTCAAAATTTTTCTGTACCAAAATAAACTCGTACTTGAATTCCATTTTCCCACAAACTTCTTTAAGTCCCCTTGTACCTAGACAGCTAGGGTCTCTTTGTCAAGAGCTTATCAGGACTCATCAAAGTGAGCTGTGGACTTGCTGGTCCCTGAAGCTGGCAGGTGCAGACGGAATCCAGATCCCTTGGGCTGGGGAGAGCACCATGTAGCTCTGGCTGAGGTACCAGAAGGCACTGGAGGAGGGGAGGTGGCTACCCTAATGATTCCTTTTAAAACATCTGGACAACTGCATGGAGGAAATACACGAAGGAGGTGAAGTGGGATAAAGGGTTTCAAGTAAGTGAATCCTGTCTGCCACGATGATTCAGTCATATGAGCTACAAGACAGACGGTTTATTAATATGGCTCAAAAGTTAGTGTAAGTGTAAATGAAAGGAAAATAAATATTCTGTGACCATCTGACCCCTCCCCACACCTACCTGGCTTCAATGTCTGCTTTCATTCTCTTCTTGCCCTTGCCTGTAAGAATGAATTCACACACAGAGCAGATGAGCTCAGTGTCCCCAGGTACTCCGGTTTTTATCAATTCCTTCTCTGTGGCTTCCCAACCTTCCATCAGGTAGCTGTGAGATTCACATAGTCTCTCGATCTTCATGTGACCGTAATTGCTCCAAAAAGTTGTTTTTTTAAAAATAATTTTTTATTATATTTTATTTATTCATTCATTTATTTCTTAATTTGACCAGAGAGAGACAGAGGGTGAGAGTGAGAGAGAGAAAGTGAGAAAGTAAGCCACCAGATTCAGGACTTGAACCCTGGTCAGACACATGGGAGTGTCCAGCACCTTAACCACCACACCACCTGCTGGTCCCCGCTCCGAAAGTTTTATAATATAAATTATATATATATATATATATATATATATATAGCCTTAGATAGATTCCTTTCTGTTAATTTTTTATTTCTTTCTTTATGATAAAGAACTTTTAGAACTTTTCTTTTTAAATAAGGCAATATATTGTTCATTATAGAAATTTTAAAAGTACAGTTTATCAAAAAGATTTTTAAAAATTACCCACAATCAGAGACAGCAGGTGGTATAATGGTTAAGGTGCTGGACTCCCACAAGGCTGACTGCTGTTTGAGCTGCAGACCCAGCAGGTTGAAAACCACAGCAGGTGTGTGTGTGTGTGTGTGTGTGTGTGTGTGTGTGTGTGTGCATGCGTGCCCCAAATCCCAAGAGGACAGTGGAAGAGAAGGGATTGCAACATGGCCGTCCCTTCTGGGGGGTGATTTCTCACTTTCTCTCTCTCTGGCAAGTGTACATACTCTATGGCAAATAAACAAACAAGCAAACTTAGCCATGACTGCTCTCACTCTCTAAGAGGTAATCCTACTAACAGTTTGTTATTGAATGTCTTGCTTTCTTCTGTTTATATTTCCCTTTGAAAGTGACATTACCTATTCACTGTAAAGCTTTTTAAAAACCTTAATGATATCATGTTCATCTTTTCAAGACGTTAAATAATTAAATATCTCTCAGACATTGACAAACTGTCTCATAGGCCAAATCAGGCCTCCCATCTGTTTTTGTCAATGAAGTTTCCTTGGAACGCAGATGTGCTCATTTGCTCACGTGTGTCTGTGGTTATTCTCATGCTGTCACATGAGTCGAGTAGCTGGGCGAGGACATATGGTCCCCAAAGTGTAAAGTGTTTACCGTTTGGTCCTTTACAGAGGAAGTTTGCTGTCACTTTTTCTCTTTTATATTATGTCTTAAATATTCCAATTTATGTGTATATAATTTGCTATTTCACCATTTCCTTTTCGTTGGTTATTTAGGCTGTTCCCCATGCGTGGTAAACGACACTCCACTAAGTGTCATTAAAGGCAGAAATTTGTGTGCACCTATGATGACATGTTAGAATATGTTGCTAGGGGACCAGCAGTCAGCGTAATGACTATGTCACTGGACTCCCATGTAGTTGACTGTGGTTCGTGTCCTGGACCTGGTGGCTTAAACTCACGTCGGGCGCATATGCATACGTGCCCAAGATCCCAATAGGAGAACAGAGAGAAGGGATTGTGACGTGGCCATCTCCCCCGGGGGGTGATTTCTCACTTTCTGTCTCTCTGTCTCTCTCTATCTTTTTGTTTCTCTGTCTCTCTCTTTCTGGTGAGTGCATGCGCCCTATAGCAAAAACCTCTAAAAAAAATGTTGCTAGAAGTGGACTTACTAGGTCAAAAACCTCATCCATTTTTAAGCTTTCTGTTCCATGTTTCCAATTTTACACAGTTGGAAAGTTTGCATGATTTAGCCCCTATGGACTGTAAGTGAGGGTTCATTTTCTTTCACTTTGGACAGCAGCGGCCATAATAAGAAGTCATGGTGATGATATATAATGTCTGTTTGTTTGCATGTTCCTTTTTTAATTTCCAGAGAAGTTGAATGTTGTTTTCTCATGCATGTTTATCATTTGCATTTTTTCTTTGGAGAGATACTGCAAATTTTGCTTTTTATTCCAGGCATGTCCTCAAAGACAGACCAAAGAGGAGAGGGGGAGGCCGTGTGGGCCCCAAAGAATAACATGGTGAATGGGTAGGAGGCAAACCTAAACTGATAGACAGTTTCTAATAGTTCATCTTTGATTCTACATACAGCGTCATTTCCCAAATATAACTTAGATCCAGAACAGCTGGAATGATAAGAGATCATTCTTCAGGTTCTTGCCAAATTTCAGATGTAGAGTAGAGGGTGGGAATCTCAGTTGATGATTTGGTGCAGGCTAAATGGGGTATGGTCACACCACAATCTCTTCTTCTTCATCTTTCCACTCTGTCAGGATTCTGAGTGTGCATACACATGCATGTTTTTCAAGCCACCAGGGCCAGGATTCAAACTGCTCAGTCAGCTATGTGGGGCCTGGTTCCTTTAATGACTAGGCCATGGGGTAGGCCCTCTAATCACACTCTTTATTACCAGAGAGTTAATCTGTGGGTTCCAAAGACATAATCCTATGCTCAATGTCTCCAAGACTAGGAGGAGAGAGGCAGGGCACTAGTCTCTGCCCTGAGCAATTGTGGACCCTTGGCCATTCTGTCCTTCCTGGATTCGAAACTTCCACATTTTTTGCAAAGACAACTTTAGTGTAGATGTGTTTTTAAAACTGAGGGAATCGTTTGGGTGAAATGGCCTGTTCTCCTTCAGAGGAAAGGTTCTGATTGCTCAGAGAGGTTTGCACTCCTGAGTATCTTAGGAATCTTTGTATCATCGCTTCCACCGAATCTGCCTGGTCCTGTGGGCAGGCACTGTTAAGGGTCTATTTGCAATCTACTAAGTTAGCTTGTCATAATGCCATGAATGCTGGCAGAACTCCTGGCCAGCTGTGGTGGCACACAGTAACACAACGTCCTGTAGTGCCAAGACCACATGGTAACGTCCCAGGGCTGTGTCCTGGGGTCTTTTGGGTCCTGACTGTCCAAGGCTGGGAGTGGATGGCAACATGAAGACCCTACTGAGAGTGTTTCTTTCTCTTTCTCTCATTCTATCTCCCTCTTACGGAATAAAGAAATAAATAAAAATAAACTTTTTTAGAAAAGAAAGTAAAGAAGACACAAGGCTCCTGGATTGGAGACAAATAACTTTATTCCTCACAGCACTGCAGGCAGTGTGAGTATCATGTGGGTGCCGGTCGCCCTTGCCTTCTAAGTCTCATGATAGAATGGGGCAGCCCTGGTCTTGGGCAGCACATGCAGGCATTCACATCATAGCTGAGGAAACCAGAATTAAGGGAACCCCCATTGTCATAACAGGCTGCAAACAAATCTGTGTGAATTTTGCTCTGGAAGAAGATACTCTATTTACTAAACCAGACAGTAAACTAACCTGCCCTTTGCACTGGAGGAAGACACTGTATTTTCTAAGGCTTGCTCTATACACATCCTTGAAGAGAGTCTGGAACAAAGTTGAACAGTGTCTCTGTGGACAGGACCATGGAGAATGGTTTGCCAATGCCCCGTTCTCAGAACCTCTCTGGGAGACCCTGGCACTCCCTCTTCCTGCAAGTGCCCACCCAGGTTTGCATGCCTCCCTCTTCTGTTGGGAAACATCCTTGGGAGGCAGAGCTCTGCATCCCTTGATATTAATGTCCTGGGGTGGCTGAAACAAGATAGCAAAACCTGGGTGACTTAGAACAACAGGAAGCTCCCCTCTCAGTCTGGAGGCCAGAAGCCTGAAACCCTAGGTGTCCTCAGGGCCATGCTCCCCCTGAAGCCTAGAAGGGATCCCTCCTCACCTCTTCCCAGCCTCTGGTAGTTTGCCAACAACTGTGGTCATCCCTTGGCTTACGGATACATTACCCAGTCTCTGCCTTCATCGTCATGTGGCCGTCTTCTCCCTGCATCTCTTCTTCTCCTCTTCTCTCTAGACATACTTGTCTCTGCATCCCACAATTTCCCTTTTTTATAAGGGCTCCAGTCATGTTAGAGTGGGGGCTGGCATGTTAACTTGGTTTCTCCATAAAGACCTTGCCTCCAAATAAGGTGACATTCCAAGGTACTGGAAGGAGGACTATAGCATGTCTTTTGAAGGACACTGTTTAACCCATGGCACTGTCCTCTAAGCCAAGAAGCACAAATCTGGGTCAGGATTGAGAGGGTAGGCCTTAACTTCAGAATGTGCCCCTTGACAGGTGGACTTTCCTTAACTAAGGCAACTTTCTTAAGGCTGGGACCTTTGCTGTGAAGAGGGGAGGGGGACACATTGCTACCTTTTAGTTTCCTATTACTCAAAATCGATGTTCTGTGGCTCTCCGTTCTGCCCCCTCTTTTCGGTTTTCAGACACAGACGCAGTTGCCGCACAGATCCTCTCCCTGCTGCCACTGAAGTTTTTCCCAATCATCGTTATTGGGGTCATTGCCTTGATACTAGCACTGGCCATTGGTCTGGGCGGTGAGTACGATTCATTATTCAGGAGCTCTCAAATACCTAGCTGAGTACTTAAACTTGCATGAGCTTCCCCTCCTGCTAGCCTTTCGCTTCCACCTGGCCTTAATTACTGGAACAAACATCTTTTGGTTTGCTGACTTCACCCACGGGAATGGAAAGTCAATCTGGGGTCCAGCAGGGGCTGTTGGCCACACTTAGGGCTTTGTCACCAAGGAACCTGCCCAACTCAAAATGTCCAAAGGCAGCTGATGAAATAGAATCCTGTGGATGGGGTGGAGAAGACAAAGAGGTCCATTCATGTGATGCCAGGCATACTGGTTATTTTTATCGTAAGGTGTAGGTAGCTCTTGGGAAATGGGTCGCTTGGATGGAGGGCCCCTGACAGGGAATGATTTCTCATTTTCTCTTTTAAATAATAGATTACAGAAATCTTTAGCTCACCACCTGCTTGGCCGTATGGTCCACAGCCTCGCTCACTTCCTACCAGAGTGAAAGCAAACGGGCTCTGTGGTTTCAGTCAGGACTCCTTGCTCAGCCGGCTCAGCCGGTCAGCCCAAAGCCTTGCAATTTCCCTCTTGACCTTGAGCCCTCCAGAGTAACTCTATCTTGAGTTGTGGCTCTCAGGCCAGGCCACTTAGTCAGACACAGTGGGGCACAGCAGCCCCACCCACTGGAATTCACAGAAACCGGGCTGAGGCTGCTGACAGGGATACAATTCAATGCAGCTTTCATTATTAATGGGCACATTCAATGCCATGTGGCAGTGAATAGTTGCCAGCGCTGTGCACTGCAGGAGCTGTTCATTAACATCCCTGTTCTCCACTGTCCTCAGTCCACTTTGACTGCTCTGGGAAGTACAGGTGCCGCTCGTCCTTTAAGTGCATTGAACTGACGGCTCGTTGCGATGGGGTCTTGGACTGTAAAGATGGGGAAGATGAGTACCGATGTGGTAAGGTCATGCATTCTTACTGTAGGTGGAGGAGGCCAGCAGAACCTAGCCCTGACCCTTCCTGTCTGTGAAATGGGTTGAGTTGATGCCATTGTCATTTATGTCTTCAGCTGAGATTCAACAGGCATTCACCCCTAGAGACTTTGGGCTAGGCGTGCGGGGAGGGCCATGATATGGAGCTCAAGTTCAGCTGGGGAAGCCCCATAGGCGATAAAATGAAACCTCCAGGAAGTCTTAGGGAAGGGACTGCCAGACAGTAGGGCCTGTTGCTATTCTGCAAGGAGGAGGCCTCTATGGACGAGGCACAGGTCTGATTCAGTAAAGGGGGTTCTGAGCTGGCTGTGGAGAACCCTCTGCCTCTGGCTCTAACAGGACTTTCTCCCTGTGCACTGGGCAGTTCGGGTGAGTGGCCGGAATGCTGTGCTCCAGGTGTTCACAGCTGCTTCATGGAAGACCATGTGCTCTGATGACTGGAAAGGCCACTACGCTAACGTCGCCTGTGCCCAACTGGGTTTTCCAAGGTAAGTTAGAGAGCATTTCTGGTTCATGGGTGAAACAGCAAGAGGTAACAGTGGAGAGAGCAGCCCATTGGTTGCACGCTTACCAGTGCCTTAACACTATCACTGCCATTGTCATGGCAACCCCACGACGCTCGATCTCATTTGGCTGTTCTGTGGCACGTGGCATGGCTTCCTGCATACCACTTCACTTAGTTCCAGCGATCACATCCACATCCATGCACACTTCCCCCCAAACTCTAAAGAACCAATTTCTAAGCTTGAATTTTAGTGAAAACACCATCATTCTAAATAGTTGTTTAGCCACACGTAGAAGAAAGAGCTATTGTGGGGAAGGGAGTTTCACATTTCAGTGTTTGGTATTGCCTAGATGACTTTTTGCACTGAAGTGACTCATTTTTGCCCAGATCGGGGTCTCCCATTGCCTCCTGGCTCCTTTCTTCTTACTCTACAACTGCCAGGTGTCCATGGTTCCCTAACACCACCCTTAATCCCCTTTGCTCCTGACTCCCTGGCCATGCTTCAATCCATTCTCCTCTATTCTCTTGGGATTTTAGGCATGCATGCACACGTGCCTGGTGTGTTTTCCGCCTACCCTTAAAATACTTCCTTTTAGAGGAAATCTAGGGAAGGCCATTTTTCCAGTTTGTCACCTCAACATAGCCTCCTCCTTCACTCGTTTCATCTGTTTTCTTCTCTCTCTGTTGTTTCAATTTCTAAGATTTACATTTGCATTCTTTTTTGTTGTTGTTGTTTACTCTTCTTACTGCTATCTTGAAAAATTCTTTAATCTTTTCTAGCCTACTACATCCTATATGAGATATCTGTGATTTAAAAAAATGGGGCTGGCAAGTGGCATGATAATTAAGGTGCTAGGCTCTCTCACATGGCTGACTATGGCTTGAGTATCGGACCTGGTGACTTGCTTCCTCCCTCTCTCCCTCTTCTCTTTCTCTTGGCTTAAATTGAATAATAATGATAAAAATAAATAAATAAATAATTCTTTTTGAAAAAGAAATGGATTGGCAGAGTAAATATAAATTTAAAATAAAGTACATTAATCTATTGTTCTGGGAAAAAAAAAACAAAAACGAAAACAAAAAACAAAAAAACCCTGGGTCGTTCTATAATAAAATAAATTTAAAAAAAGAATGAAAGACAAAGGATCATCAAGTTGAATTGCTTCGATCCAAACCCTAGTGTAGACTCAGGCAAGCTACATAACTTGTGCCTCAGTTTCCTCTCTTAGAAAACAGGGATGGGGCCAGCAGGTAGCATAGTGGTTAAGGTGTTGGACTCTCACATGGCACCTGTGGTTTGAGTCTTGGACCCAGCAGCTTGAAGATCACGCTGGATGTGTGTGCATGAGTGCCCAAAATCCTGAGGAGAATGGAGAAGGGATTGTGGCATGGCCATCCCCTCTGGGGGGTAATTTCCCAGTTTCCCTCTCTTCATCATTGTCTCTCTCTGACAAGCACATGGATCCTGTGGCAAAAACCTAAAACAAGTAAATAAATAAATAAACAAAAGTAAATAGGGATAATGGGGTGGCTCCATGGTGTAGTGGTTAAAGGGGAGCCAATTTCACATGGCTGACAGTGTGGTTCAAATTCTGGATCCAGTAGGCTGAAAAACACATGTGAATATGGGCTCAAAATCTCAACAGGATGGAGAAATGGAGGAGATTGTGGCATGACCACACCCTATAGGAGGGTTACTCTCTATCTCTCTGTCTTTTTTTTTGGTGAGCACACTCACCTTCTTGGGCAGAAAAAGAATGAAAGAAAAAGTAGAGATAATGCCTACTTGAAAGAGTCTGTAAGTTCAAACGCACTTCAAGTGCAGAAGCAAATCTGGTATACAGGAGCATGCTGTAAGAGTGCGGTTGTTGGTTTTACACCCCCCTGTGAGGCTCAGACAATAAATTTACAGGGCTCTAGTTGTAGCATTTGAGGTCTCTTTGCATTTCTCTAGCCCCACCCCTTCCCCACCCACCTGCAGCAGAATCTCCCATCCCAGCAACAGCTGGGCACTTTCAGGCCAGTGCCTGCCCTATGAGCCAGTTGAGCAATCCCGCTGCCATGATTACATTTCCCTCAAAACTCCAAGCTGCCTGACTCTGCACTCCACATATGCATCCCCCTGGTATTTACAGTAATCTAATGAAATCCTGTGTGATAAGCTGGTGTGTTGGCAAGGGAAGCAAGCCAATGCATGATGTTTCATTCATTCCACAAAGCAAGGTGGGGCAGGCTATCGTCTACCACCTTCCGTCTCGGACTCCATGCCCTTGCTGGCTTAAGTCATGCCTCCCTGACCATCCTTCTCCAGGAGACTCGCTCCCTGATCTTCAAACATGTGCTTGATCTGGGTTCCTCCTGAGCCAGTTCTTTCCACTGGTTACCACTCTGCAGCAGGAATCCCAGCTAGTGCTGGGAAGGCTCCTTTCCACCCCCCAGCCCATTGTTCTCTGGGCGCTTGACATCCTCATTTTGGTGCACATCTGACAATACTCAACTTAGTTCTGCATTCAACTCTCTCTGAGGCTTTCCAGGGAAAGCCAGATCATTTCTGACGAATGTATGAAGGTGGGACCTGGAATTGGCTACCTATTTCAGGGAGTGACCCTCCCTGTGTGCAGCAGGAACCCATGGGTGGCAGGGCTGTGGGTGGGGCCACTGGTAGATTATCCTGGATCTGGCATGCCTTGCTAGGGTGTGTGAACCTTATGCCACTGGTAGAGAGAGGCCCTGGATGCTTTGTGGAGCACAAAATGATGCCCCCCAAGTATGAGACCTGCAAGACCTGTGACGAGCACAGGTTGATTCCAACGCTCCAGAGTCAGTTTCACACATCGGGTCTGTGTTTCCAATGCGCTTGCAGCTATGTAAGTTCAGAGAACCTCAGAGTGGACTCACTGGAGGAGCAGTTCCAGGAGGACTTCGTATCCATCAATCACCTCCTGCCAGATGACAAGGTGACCGCATTGCACCACTCAGTGTATGTGAGGTAGGTGTTCGGTGGCTGCAGTTGTCCACTCTGGAATCAAGTCACCTGCTGAGTGCGTGAAACTGTGTTTAGCTCCACAATGACCCAAGAGGCATGAGAGTGCAAGGGCAGAGCCGCACTGCCTTGCTTAGACTGGGGTTGCATCAGGTAGGGGGGAGGGTCTGAGAACCTAACCCCAAACTGGACAAATATGTCCCAAAGAAAGAAAGGGAATGAGATATAGTAAAGGAGTCATAGCGACATACATGTGATGAGTATGGGGCTGTGCCTGTCATGTGGCAGGCACTCCAGGTATGTGGGAAAGGAAGCCAGCAAAAAAAGGAAGGGGGCATAACAGATGGGGAAGGAAGAAGAGGGGGAGGGATGGAAGGAAGGGAAAACAATTCAGAAAGAGCTTCCCCCATTTACTTACAAAGTACTTTAGCAGGTAAACATTTCATTTGTTCACCCCCACAACTCACAGGAAGGCAAAGGCACGTGACCTTACATAACAACCAGGTATTCGAAGCATACGTGGGGGCACCACCTTGCTCTAGGCCAGACAGTGAGTATCAGAGTCAGCCAGGTATTCTGAACCCAAGCCCCAAGTTTTTTCTGACACCCCAAGGAACATGTGTTCTCTGCTCTGGAAACAACGGGCCTGTGGACGTGGAAGGAACAAGCACCCTGGGCCCCACGTGCAATCTGAGGGACAGCTCATCTGCCGGGTCCTAAGTCCTCAGTCTGGTGACACCCACTTCTCTTGGATGGTCATATGGCAGGAAGGCAGGGAGGGTTATAAAGATTTTGGGGTCCCTTTCTGTTCATTAGGAGGAAAGCACACGCCCTGGTCCTTCCAGGGTGGTATGTGTGGGCGTGACTGTGTATCATTCTGGGTTAATCCTATCTCGCTGCTCCAGGGAGGAGTCCCCTCCATCCAGGGCGTGTGAACTCTGTGTTCCCCAAGGGCCAGGCGGTGAGGAACAGTAGGGTGAATTGACACGAATGACCAGATGGCAACAGCACACGTTTCTATGGCTCCTCTCCTTACGCACCTTTTATCATCAGCTCTATGAAGTTTAGGACTGAGCAGCCCGTCACAGACACAGTGCTTCACTCCCAGTCAAGTGTTCTGTTTCGTTTATTAATTTGTGCCAGAGAGTGTATGTGCTCACCCGAGAGAGAAAGAGGAGAGAGCGAGAGAGAGAGAGCGAGAGAACCCCTACAGGGTATGGTCACATCACGATCCCCTCTCCCCCAACTCTCCCTCCCTTCAGGATGCTGGGCATGCACGCACACATGCTAGCCTGTTTCTTTAGGTCACTGGGACTGGGCCTTGAGCCACACAGTCGGCCATGTGGGGTCGCGCTGCTCTGACCGCCACAGCCCTGGCAGGCCCAGTCAAGTGTCTTGTAGTGGGTTGTATGGTCTCACTCTCATGGCTTTTTTTTTTTTTTTTTAATATATAAGCTAAAATTGTAATCTATATTTAAGAGTGAGGAGAATAGAGTTTCTTTTTCTTTTATCCCAAATTAAGTTTAGAAAGTGTTCACTTCACAGGTCTCAGATATTTATCATGAAGCCCACTTTTTTCCCAATATAGGGAAGGATGTACCTCAGGTCACGTGGTTACCTTGAAGTGCACAGGTAAGAGTTTTAGCAACACGGAATATCAAATAGAAGCCCATGTTGCCTCAGACCCCTACCTCCCCTCATCCCCTGTCCCCTCTAAGGGCTGCTCGGAGATCCTTCCTCCCAGGTGCCAGGTGGGAAGTCTGTGTACCCACCTGGCGGAGCACAGAGAGCAATGTTGGCTTCGCCTGTCAGCCTCACTTGTCAGGGGGAAGAGGCGGCCGAGGAGAATTCTTAGCTGCAGATAGGACCAAGGTCCATGATGTCCTGTCACAGGGTCCAGCGGGCAGGTGCCCATCGCTCCTGGCAGATGGTTGGGTCTGGAGACACCAGAGAAATGCAGGCCAGCACTGTGGTCCTGGGGAGGGGCTGCAGAAGGTTCCTGCCTGCTGCCCTTGGAAACTGGCTGACATCCCTGGGTGTGGTCAGCATCCTGGGGCCTGGGCACTGAGGATGCCATCAACACCACACAGGGCAGACTGACCCAGGTGGGCTCTTCCCACTGCACCCCACAGTGCCCCACCTGTCCTGACCCCCCTTTGTAGCTCGTCTTAAAACTGCCATGAGCTCTGTGGGGTGGGGCCAGCAGTGTTGGGAGAGAGAGGAGCTGGCCTTATTCCCCACAGGGGCTCAGGAAGTCTGCTCACAAGCCCTGTCTCCCTTTGCAGCCTGCGGCCTGAGGATGGGCTACAGCTCACGTATCGTTGGTGGAAACACGTCCTCACTCGCGCAGTGGCCCTGGCAGGTCAGCCTGCAGTTCCAGGGCTACCACCTGTGTGGGGGCTCTGTCATCACACCCCTGTGGATTGTCACTGCTGCACACTGTGTTTACGAGTGAGTGCTCCTGACCTCGTGAGTGTGGACCCTCATCTTCCCAGACCCCTGGATCATGTTAAGATGGGGCCGACTTAGGTAAAAAGCAGCAAGTCCAGAAAGCAGGCAGGTAGACCAATCATCTCAAAGCACAGTCCAGGGGGAGTGCCACCCCACACCAGTACTGGGACTGCCTGGTGATCTTGAACTCATTTTAAAGATTTTAGTTTTGTAACTCACACAGAAAAACATACACAGAGGAGGAAGGAAGCTTGTGAGCAGGAGGAAACTCACTGCATTAAAAGAACCTAGGCCTTCCCATAGCTAACCACAGTAGGCCATGCTGTGGCTGAGGCAGGGTGAGATGCTGCAGGGTGGGGTGGAAGAGCAGAGGGTACACAAAGAGCACCAAGTACCCCTTTCTTATTTTCTCAGGAGCTTAAAGTGTAAGAAAGCCACAGAAAAGACTTTCACACATCATGGTCAATCGACCCTATTATTTTTGCCTCCTATTTTGGTTGCTGTTTATTGGAGAATGGGCCCTGAGAGCCCCTTCTCTATGAGCAAAGTTGAGCTCAGTTCTCACATATCAAGAAGGTCTCACAATGAGAGGGTGAGGCCCGTGTAGGAACTGCATGGGGTGTGGGGCTGTGTTTCTGACAGGCTTGGTCAGATGTTGAGCGCGAATAAGCAGGCTGTGTGTTTACTTCTTGCTGGAAAACATCTTCCACCATTTAGCTCCCTGAGCAACCAGGACACCTGAGGCCAGGGTTAAGTGGTTGGATTTTTCCTGTCCTTTACCTTTTGGTCTTCTTATTTTAGCCTGTACCTCCCCAAGTCATGGACCATCCAAGTGGGTCTAATTTCCCTGATGGACAGTCCAGCCCCTTCCCATCTGGTTGAAAAAATCATCTACCACAGCAAGTACAAGCCAAAGAGATTGGGCAATGACATTGCCCTCATGAAGCTGGCCGGGCCACTCACGTTCAACGGTACATCAGGGTTTCTATGTTGCTGAGTTGCTTTTCCTTTGTTTCAAGAGAATTTACAATTCTTGTTGAAGCATTTTTATAATGGCTGCTTTATAACCATTGTCAGATAATTCCAATATCTGATTCATACTGGTGTTGGTTGGCATCAGTTGGTTATCTCTTCTTACTAAAGTTATGGTTTCCTTGGTTCTTAATGTGGTAATTTCCAACTCTTTCCTAGACAATTTGGCCATTATGTTAGGAGACTCTGAGTCCTACATATATTTTCAAGTGGGAGGTCACCCTGTCTATTTAAGCTGGTAGACCTGGCCTGCTTTTATGGGGCATGGTTCCAATGGTCATTTAACTTGAGAGCTTTAGTGGTTCCACTTCCGTAGGCTTGTCTAGTCTTGGTGCTACTTTCTCCTTGAGGGTGTCACCTGGAGGCAGAAAGAGTTTTTCCAGGCTGGGCCACCTGTTGCTGGATAGAGTGGTCCCTCGTCCAGGCGCTTGTTATGGCGAGGTCGTCCTGCCAGTGCCAGCCACCAGCCTGGGGAATTGAGGTGGAGGAGCAGAGGCCAGTCTCAGCTGGGCAACCGAGAGCTTCCCGCCCGCCATCTGGTAGGATGGGACTCTCCCGCTCCTTCACAGGCTGAGACACTGAGCATCTTCAGCTCTCTGGAAACCCTCAGAGAAATTCTCTAACAACCAGTTGCTGCTGAGTTCAGCAGGCTCCAGAAAGTCCTGTTGCTTGAAAAAGAATCAAGTCCTGCTCTGTGGATGTTCAAAAGGCCAGGAAGACCACACCTGAGACATCTTAAAAACATTTTCTACATGCAGCAACACATCCTGAGCCTACTCCTAGAGAGAAAGCCCCCTTTCCTCCCTACGAAGGACAGCAGTTTGGAGAGCAGTCAGAGTGTGGTAAACAGGGGAAGTCCCCTCTTACGGGAGCAGTCCGGCCGCAAGACCAGCTGCGGGTGGGATGTGGAAGAATCACTGTGTGTTTAGCATACAGCACACATAATATTTGGGAACAAGTATTTCTAGAGAAACAAAGAGAGGAATTGTCCAACTGTTTAATTGAAATGACAGCGTTAGTTTGCTAAACATTATTAATGATATTTGATTATAGAGAATGAGGTGCCAGCACTTGTACTTTGATAATATTAAAATGAGTCCTCTGATTCCTTCTCTGCCTTTCCATAATGTCCTGCCCAGAAAAACCTGGCACAGCTCAGAATGTACCACACGAGAGCCCTGGGACACACATGTGATGCCTGTCTTTGGGGAGCCTTATGTGACTCAGCTCTAGGCACAGGCAAACTTGTCATCGCCAGTCATCTCATCTCAGAAACAACAGGAATATGTGTGGGACAATGTTCTAGAAACCAACCTGCGGTCTAGACCAGAGTGGAGGAGCCTGCCCAAGGGCCAAATCTCACCCATTGCCTGTTTTGGCAAATAAAATTTTATGGGAACATGAGCAGCTTCCATGGTCCATGGCAGAGTTGAGCAGCAGTAACAGGAACCAAATGGCCCACAAAGCCTAAAGTATTTACTATTTGGTGCTTTACAGAAGAGGCTTCAAGGCTCTCCTCTTATCTCCACTGTCACTGTCTGGGGCTGCTTTCGTTTGAAGTGCTCCTAAGGATCGTGGGTCAGGGTTTGGGGGTCCTTGTTCTGAGATAATTGCTTTCAAATAACCAAGGCTTTGACTTCTCCCTGGAAGGCAGTCTGTGTCTGAGGATGGGCTACAGCTGTTCTCTCAGCTGTCTGTGCGATCGTGTTTTCAGGGTCCTCCTTCGACCCAGTTGAGAGTTCTTGCTCCCTCTTTAAACAGAGATGATCCAGCCAGTCTGTCTGCCCAACTCTGAAGAGAACTTCCCTGATGGGAAAATGTGCTGGACGTCGGGCTGGGGGGCCACAGAGGATGGAGGTCAGTGTCTGCAATCCGACTTCTGGGCTGGGGACCCCAGAACCTGGAGGGCAGGGGAGGGGTCTCCAGTGTCCTGATGTGATGCTCCCACGGGATGCCTGGATGTCCTGGCCAGGGAGCATGTCAGCTGCTCAAATGCACAATCAGCTGAGTGGCTGCAGGTCTCACGAATAGTCCCATTCCTTGGGGCAGTGTGAAATTAAAACCCTTTCCAGGAGGGAAATGAACATGAGGAGTACTGCGGCACACCGTGGTGGGGAGACCTTTATGAGCACCTGCGTCCCTCCTGCTCCCCCTGCCACCTTAACTAAGCACACTCAGAGCCCCTGGACAACCCTCCTGAGCTGTTGAAAAATCTATAACTGGTGAAGAATGTCTGCCCTGTGGGACTTTGGACGATGCTATAGAGTCAAATAGAAAGATCAAGTAGAAAAAGCATCCAAAGGGGACCTTAGTGCTGTCGTAGAAGCAGCAATGCTGGGGATCATAGCGATCAGGGCAAATGAAACCAGCACCGTCCTCTCAGCAGTGTGGGGTGCAGACATGGCCACAGTTCTCAGGTTCACATCCACTACTTTCCTTGTTAGGGGGAAGAGTGCCGGTCTCCTGAGGCTGCCACAACAAACG
Source organism: Tupaia tana (assembly GCA_026018925.1). Taxonomy (NCBI): domain Eukaryota; kingdom Metazoa; phylum Chordata; class Mammalia; order Scandentia; family Tupaiidae; genus Tupaia; species Tupaia tana. Next base: position 136,970,504 of record JAKSZU010000001.1, read on the forward strand.
ATTGCAACCTATGGGGCTTAAAACTATGGGAATTAGGACTGGCCCCATGGTCTAGTGGTTGAGGGAGCCAATCCCACATGGCCATCTGCAGTTCGAATCCCAGTCCCAGGGGCTTAAGAAACATACGGGTGTATGTGTGTCTCTCAAATCCCAAGAGGATGGAGAAATGGAGGAGAAGGGATTGTGGTGTTTTCCAAGCCACAGCAGAGGTATTATTATTCCTAGTTCATTTCATGGGTGAGGAGACAGAGACCAAAGGACACTGAGAACCTGGCCCAGGTTCCACTGGCAAGCTGGTACAAGGCTGGGGTTCCATGTTCATGCTCCCCACTCATGCCCTTCTCCAGGGTTAGCCTTCAAGAATTTGAAGCACTGGAAGACAATCATTTTGTTGTCTCATTGAACTTTGTGGAGGGAGTAGAAACATGTGTCCATCTCAGTCGAAGGTCAGGACCAGGCAGGATGGCAGATACGTGGGAGGTGTCTGGGAGGATGAGGAGGCCCATGGGGACTCACTGTACCTTCAGATACCGGTTTGAGGAGTGTGGACTCACTGTCTGTGGCTACCTTGAGAATGGAGATGGAGGTGACTCCTGCTCTAGGCAGGAAAACTGGGTTACCAACAAGTGTACTTGAAAGGGTTGATCCTTTCCATGTCGATGGCTGAGGCTGACTCACAACAGGGGGATTAGTTTCTTATCGCTTTTGCAGCAAATGACCCCACCCTTAATGACTTAAAATGACACACATTTAAAGTCTCATAGAGGTTAGGAGTCCCAGATCCATCTCAGTGGACTGAAGCCAGTGTGTTGGCGGGCTGCATTGTTACTGGTGACTCCGGCAGAGAATCCTTCCCTTGCCTTGTCCAGCTCCGGAGGCTGTCTTTGTCCCTGACTCACGGCCCTTTCCTCTGTCCTTTAGGGCCAGCAGCACAACTTCTGCAAACCTTTCTGACTCTGGGCTCTGCTTCCATCATCACGCCCCCTTCTCTGATTCTCCTCAGGTCCCTGTGATTTCAGTACTGTCCTCACAATCTGGAATCATCTCAGGGTCCACATTCTGATCACACCTACAACGTCCTTTTTACCATGTTAGATGACACAATCACAGATCCTGGGAACTGGGATATGGTGTTTCGGGAGCACGTTTTTCTGCTGGCCACCCTGGGGTTCCACCAAGGTGCTGTGTGTATGAGCTTCATAAGGTTCAGTCTCCTTCCTGTAACCTGGCTTGTTCTGAGAATTGAATGAGCTGGTTCAGGTTCAGTGCTTGGCCCAGGACAGGCCCTGGGGAGGAATGTCTGGCTACGGCTTCCTTCTTCTTCTCCTCCTCCTCTCTTCCTCCTCCTCCACTCTGGAACCTTAGGGAAGTAAGTGGCTCTGCTGCTGAGCAGGGTGGCTGGAATGTCCTTCCAGATGGAAACGAAACTCTAGGGCTTGACACGTTTCACAGCAGACTTGGTGGGTAGGCTCATCCTACCTGCAGACCTAGGACTTTTCTGCCATTGCACCATTTACCCCCTGTTGTCTTTGTCCCTCCTGTCTCCCTGGTCCCCTGAATGCACATTCTAGATTCCGAGCCAGGCTTCCTTCTCACCGCACATTCCTGCCCTTTCTTTGAAGCAGGTGATGCCTCCCCTGTCCTGAACCATGCAGCTGTCCCTTTAATCTCCAACAAGATCTGTAACCACAGGGATGTCTATGGTGGCATCATCTCTCCATCTATGCTTTGTGCGGGCTACCTGAAGGGTGGTGTGGACAGCTGCCAGGTAAGGGGCTCCTTGGTGGCTTCTGGTGGTGTGATGGTGGGCGAGACTCTGGCACAGTGGGAAAGCCATCTTGAGATTTTCCTGGGACTGAACAGAAAGTAAATTTACAGGGCGTGGGGAGGAAATTTGCTCAAGATACCACTCCCTCATCTGGCTGGCCTGCTGTGTTTACCCGGCACTCCCACTCCACTTGGGCACTGGGCACTATGTGTGGGAGTCTCATGGCACGCCCCTCCCACCATGATTCTCAGGGGTTGGGGTAGTGGGTGAAAGAGACAACAGGGTGAAGGCTGGTGGGAACCAATGGGTGCAGGCCTCCAGAAGTCACAGTGGGGGATCTGCGCACTGCCTGGTTGGATCCCAGGCTGGTCAGGCAGACACCTCCCTCTGAAAGCATTCCCTCAGCTGCACCAGGCTGCCCTTGGCCTTCACACATTCAATATCTGAATGCAGGTCGGAGACCCAGCTAGACAGGAACTACCCGCAGGGGCTAAAGAACGCTGATTTCGAGAATGCTAGAATCGCCTCCTGAAGGGCGGTGGGTGTGGATGAGCCATCCTTGTGTGTGTGTCGGTGATACTGTGAAGGGGCTTCTGATGCCACAACCAGAACAGTGCCTATCCCCAATCTCTGTTTCTCACCCTACCATCCAGGGAGACAGTGGAGGCCCCCTGGTGTGTCAAGAGAGGAGGGTGTGGAAGTTGGTGGGAGCAACCAGCTTTGGCATTGGATGTGCAGACGTGAACAAGCCTGGCGTCTACACCCGCATCACCTCCTTCCTGGATTGGATCCACGAGCAAATGGAGGTGGGTGCAGTGGCCTCCTGTTTCTACTGGTCCCTGGCATGGAACTGCCTGCATCCTCTAGTGTATCTCAGGCCTGCCATCAAGAACCAGCGAGTTGTCAGTTCAGCAAGCAGTGGCATGGTGGCTGCTAGGTGATAACCTCATGACATGAAACAGATGTGCTCATGGATCTTTCTGCTGCTATTCTGTGTGGGAGAGCCCTAGGGCCCAGAGGAAGGAGGGGAAGGGTGAACCACCTCTCCAAGCAGGGAAAGGAGGGGTGGCACTTTGGGGACTGGGCTGAGTCCAGTGTGCCCGGAGTACGGCTGAGTGAGAGATGCGACGGTAGATACAAATTTCTGAGGAACTGGGCCCTTGCTGAGAGCCAGGGACAGCACATAGTCTCCATCAGAGGCACCTGGGCAGCTCTGCTCTGGGGGGCCTTCCTGGAATGGGCACCGGTCAGTAGAGCTGGCCTGGAGGACCAGGGCAGGCCAGGGGAGTCCTGAGGCATCAGAGAGGAAGAAGGGACCCCTGAGACTCATTAGACACCCAAGGGAGCATTAATGCCATGTCAGGCCCTGCTGCAGTGATCCGTGGATAGGTGGATGCCCAGCTCTCAGGGTAGGCAGGTAGGTTGCAGAGAGGTGAGCCCTGACGCAGCTCCGAGCCTGCCCCTCCCACTTCCTGCCTTGCTCAAGAGGCAAATATTTGCTAAATTGATCTCAGATTCATTTTCATATGACTCTGTGGATCAGTTTCACAGAAGTTTTTTCCCCACCTGAGCTGAGATTTTGGAACATAACCATTTGAGAGTGAACAGCTGGGTGGCATTTCATACACTCACTGCATTCTGCAGCCACCAGCCTACCTAGTTCTAAAGTGTTGGTTCTTATCATCCCCAAATAAAACCTCCTGCCCTTTAAGGAGTTCCTGCCCAGTCCCGGCTTCCCTCTCCCCCAGCCTCAGGCAGCCACCATTCTACTGGCTGTATATAAAAGAAATTAAAATAAAATAAAAAATGCATAAAAAAAATGCTCCTTTAGGGGACGGTAGGTGGCGTGGTGGTTAAGGCAACTGGACTCCTACATGACTGACTGTGGTTCAAGTCTCAGACCTGGCAGCTTACTTTCTCACTTTCTGTCTCTCTCTGGTCAAGTTCAAATAAATAAATAAATAAATAAAATAATAAAATGCTCCTTAATTCAAAACCATTGACTAACAAACTTTTGATGTGCCTTAGGCATTAAATTCTGCATTGTCCTCCTTTACTTTTTTCCCTTTAAATGTGAAACTTTAAAGTAGTTCCTGCTGCACCCGAGGTGACCCTCAGACTTGGCTGAAGCCTTCAGCACTGCTGTCCCCAGCCCTGTAACTGCAGCCTCATTGCTCCCCCTCCTGGGCCTGATGGAACTGCAGAGCCAGCTCAGGGGCGCTGTGCATGCTATAAGAGAGGCCCACTTGAAAATGTCTCCTAGAGCCCACATGGTCATGAGATGCAGACTGAGTGCCCCTTGGTACAAAATTCAGCCAAGTGCTGCCCATCCCTTAGAAAGTACCAAGATGAATGTGCGAATGAGTGACCTCCTCGCTGCAGTGGCCACCAAGGAATGCAGAAGGCTGCATGTGCCCAAGGGTAGAGTGTCTTCTGCATCCAGCTGTAGAAATGTGGAGGCATGCTTTCCACCATGGCCACTCCCAGGACGCTGTCCTGTGTGGCTGAGTAAGTAATTCTGAGAGTCGAGCATGAAACACTGAAGGATGCAGGGCAAAGAGGCCAACTCTCAGCTCTTCAAGCAGTCAAAGAGTGTTGGGGCAAGCAGGGGACAAAGGTTCCCAAATCACTGTGGGTGTTCTGACAGGGTGTGGCCACGGGGTTAACGCCATAGCCCCTTTCCTCTGCCACCTCCCTGAGCTGCAGCGTCTATGACCATTCCTGTGATGCAGGTGAAGGAACCTTAGGCTCCTCATGCTAACAGGACAGAGCTTGAGTCCAATGCAAATCCATGGTGACTGACTCAGACCAAACAGACCTTAACCTTTGGGTGCTTAAGACTTTCCACAGCTCTTTATTAAAATAAAAGATTCCCAGATCCGTTCTCCAGAGTAGGAGTAGGAGGTCTGGAGTGAGGGCTGTGGTGATTTTGATGCCTGGGTCTTTGGAGTACACTTTGAGAAACTATAGCATGTACTATGTGGCTCCCTGGAAGAGTGTTAGGCACCTACACTGTTGTCAGGAGTTGTGGGTGATGGTTTCTTCTGCTCCAACTGGCTAGTTCTTGGATGCCTGGAACTCGATGCTCCAGCCTTTTAGTCACCAGCTAAGAGTTGATGATCTCAAAGACCATAGGACATTGCTGGTCATTGACATGTCCTTTCTCAAGTCTTCCTGGGAGGACCCAGAACAGGCATCCCTTCCCATGAAGGTCTTCCAGCGGGTCTGCATTTCCATTGCTCTGTCTGAGCCTCAGCGTGAGGGCGCTGAAAAAGCACACCCATCCTGTGAGGCATTGGCCCCTGTATTAGCCAGTGGTATTTCTGTTCTATCACCTCTCTGTCTACCCAGACATTTTCTCTATATATTAATAATAGGGGCTTAAAATTGTGCTAAGTCAAATCAAACTCAGGAACATGATGCTAAGACCTAGAAAATTATGGAACAATCTTAAGGCAGTGGTGAGATACCTTGTTTGCTGATTGGGGCTTTCCACTCCTATCTGAGATCATGCAGCCTCCACCATTGGGGCCAACCTTGTCCTCACTGTTGCGGAGAACAGCCTGATATCACTCAGGGTGAAATGCAGGTGCTACTTGGTCATGATGGTGGAGAGAGGGCTTGACATGCTACTAAAGATATTATTTCTTGTTTTCCTTCTCAGAGGGACCTGAAAACTTGATGAGTAAGGGGATAACTGCCACCCTGAGCTCCTGCAGAGATGGAGGCTGCCCCATCCCTTCCGACTCCTGTGTGGGACTCTTGGACATGAGCGGATGCCTTTGGTGCTTGGCTCCCCAGCACTGGCAGCAAGGCAGGAGAAGGCACACCCTCTGACCTTCGACGCCTGATGCCTCTAACAGGCCATGTACTTAGGCTAAGATGACCTGGAAGCTCCTTTCTGACCTTGGCTAAGAACAAATGTAGGCATGCCTCCCATGTGCTACCCTTTACAACTTGCCCATTTGGTTTTCTCTACAAGGGTTGTGCAAAATTACCAACAAGATAGGCAATTGCACAAGCAAAGCAATAAAAAGTCACGTGGTACTGAGTGCTGACCCGGGGCTGCAGGAATGTAGGTATAGCTGTTTATTCTTTTTTATCCCTTGGGACCAGAACCAAAGCAAGGTTTTTTTACTTCCAAGATCTCTTTTCACATGTAGGGAGCTTGACTTACGAAGGATTAGCTTTAAAGTTTAGTATCATTCTTTCTTTGTGCATTTGGTGCTTGATGTAGGATCGTCCTGTGTTTCCCAGGAGCAAATATTCTCCTAACCCATTCGTTAGTTGGGCTTGTCTGAGTGAGTGCTGACTGCTCTGGTAAATTGAAATCATAAGAGAGGCTTGATTTCTTTAACTTATCCAATACACATAATAGATTCTGCATTTTTTCAGTTAGAACAGGTTTCTCAGCAGATTAGAATGACCTCATATTACATTACGAGACTCAAAAGCAAGATGAAGAAAGATGAAGTACTGGGATAGGACAAGACCACCACACCCCCAACCGGTAGCTACTGCAGGCAAACAAGTAGTCAGTCATGGTCATCAAGAGGCTAAAGACTTTCCTGCCTGCAGGATTAGAGGCCCTTCCTGCGTACCACACACAGAAAACAGGAGAGGGTTACTTGGGAACTGATCATCACCTTTGGTACATTGGCCACAAATTAATCCATTCGAATATGAGTAAGTTGTTTTGCCTTAAGGCAATAGCAGATGGGATCTATGACTTTAAAAGGGAGTGGAGATGGATCTAGTTGCCATGGAGAGGGAGGGGCTCTAGGGAGATGGGATGAAGGGGGCAGACTGGCCACTTAGCACTCCCATCGGGACCCCCCACTATGACAACCACTGCACAGGTTTCTACATTTGTCAGAAAATGCCAAGGCCATTTTTATTTTAAGCTCTCTTTGAAGGTCATGGTGGCTCCTGGATTGTAGCTCCAAACTGAAAAGGTAGAAGATTTCCTAGGGAATCATCTCAGTTGAGAAAACTTACTAGTGGGATCAGCAGAAATGCACCTCTGGCCTTCTGTGGTTTCATCACATTACTACTTTCTCTCATTGCTTCTGAGTTCTGTTAAGAAATGTTGGACACCTTGCAGCCTTCTTTCTGTCAAGAAGGTCTTGGGTAGTTCTGATAGCAGGGACTCGATTAGTGTGTCCTCTGTGTGTAGACCCCTTCACACACATTTCCTATGTTCATCTGCTGAATTTTCAAAAATCTTATGAGACAGGGACCATCTTATTCTCATTCTGGAGGAGGCAATAGGGCTGTGAGAAGTTAAGTACTTTCCCAAGATCATGCATTGACCAGTGGTGCATCCAGGATTTGGGCTGGGTGTGGCACAGCAGCAGGAATGAAAGCATTACGAGAGTTAAACTTGTTGATACTGGACCCTCAAGAAACTTGGTACCACTCATTTGAGCCCATCTGAGACACTTTAGTAACTCAGAGTCCTGATTAACTCTGAGTAAATAGTTGGTCTTATTGAAGACATTCAAGGACTCATGTGGATGATGATGGGATAGAGCCCATTTGCCATCTTCCTCCTTTAGTCTGTGGATGCAGTTTAGCACCTGCCTCTCTCTTGAAAGCCAGGCCAGAGTAAGAGCTCAGAGAGAGAGAGAGTCCTAGCTAGAGCACTCTTACCCTGCAGCCACTTCAGAAAAACAACTAGAAGAACATGCCACAGGCCAGGAAGGCTGGTTACCTCCTATGCCTGGCCAACTTGGACCTGAAGACAGCAAGTGGGATATCTATGCCCTCGGTTAGTGGATGGGTAGAGCAGAACCAGCCCTGCCCCCATCCTGTACCCAATTGTTCAGGACAGGGTCACGAAAAGGGGACAGTCTCTTTCCCTCTCTGTCATTTCTTATACTTCAGTATTTGAAATAGCTTTAATTTTTTTAACATTTTAAAAAGAATTATAGAAGATCCAACAATATTACACAAAATTTGAAAAAAACAAGGCTAAAAATTAGTCAATAATATAAATAACATAGTTGGCCATGAAAATGTTGAACACTTGCCTCCTCCTCTAAGAGGAGAGTTTCTGGCCTGGGTCTGAGGCATCTACTGAAGCCATATCCTCCACTTCTCTGGGCCTTTGGTGGAGCGGGAACATGGGCTGCAGACCCAGCACAAAGGGCCAAGGCCTCTCCTGTGATGCAAATTCAAAGAAGCGAGAACCTGAGGCTGTGAATGTGTGTGTAAGAACTGAGCTCGTGTGGACAGGCAGATGCAGATTCCTGATAACCGGCCCCAGCAACAGGGATGAACAGGGACTGGTCCCATGAGTTAGAAATGCAGTGAGGGCAACAACAGTGACTGTTAAACAACAGTGACTTCCAATCAACTCATTTGGATCTACTCACTGGGCCTTGGTTTCCCCACTTCACTCCCCTTGCAGCCATCTTGGCTGCTTGGGACACAAGGCTCAAGCAGAGGGGTCTGTACATGCAGGCACCCTCTGTATATGTGCCCTTGGCCTGTTCATCTGCTTCAAAATGGCTTTTGAGATGTTCTTCCTGATTTGCTTATCTCTCTGGGCTGCCTACATAGCCTGAATTTGCCCTGAAATCCATGGACTCATGCAGAGAAATCGTTCTTTCTTTGGGGCTCCTGTACTAGTCTGTGTATATACATGTTTGTGCATATGTATATACATATATATGTATGTATATATGTATATAGTGGCACTTATAAGGCAATAGAATCATTTGTTTCTGAGCCTGTCTTTAATTCTAAGCTGAGAGCTTGTTGAGAACAGGCTGTATTCCACTCACCCAGGTACCCCTAACATTCAAGGCAGTATCCAGGACCCAGAAAACACATGTGGGTTGAGTGAACAATGACTATAGAATAAGCATGCCACCTAAGTCGACTTGGTCTGAAGGCCGTTGTTTCATAAGCCAACATATTATTTGGTTTGGAAATGGGTGAAAATCAGCATGAAGACAACATTTATCATTTAATATCACAATTTATATAAAGAAAACCTCCATGTCTCTTTACTTAAGAGTGCAGAAAGGGGCCAGCTTGTGGTGCACAGATTTGGCTGGCACCTCTAGCTGTCCCTCTCCACTCTCTCATGAGCGCCCTGCAGGGACTTGGTGAAGGGGGCATGCCCTGGGCTGGGACATTGTGCAGGAGATGCCCAGGTTGGTACTGTATCATCTGTGTGGTATTAAACTGCACATTTACTTCCTGGAGGCAACAGGTGGAAAGTCAAGGAAAGGGAAGAGAAAGGAACATTACTGGCTTAGCAAGCTCACTTTTAGAGGAAATCTAGGACCCTCCCAGGTCTGACACCAGATGGTACTCTTGGGGGCCAACCAATCCTACCCACTCCTTCAGGTCACTGGAAAGTTCTAGATGGATCAGTATTCCCAGACCTGGACAGACATCTCCAGGACTGTGACCTGAGTGCCCGATCTCAGCTCCCCGATGGCTTGTCAGAGCTCCTTGGGAGTGCACTGTGGGACTTGAATGTCTGCCTCTGCCAGACCAGAGCTACTTCCTACACTTCCCCTGGGGTGCCACTGTGAGTGGGTCTCAGAGCTAGAGCAGGAGCTAGGCTGGACAGCCAGGCAGGCTCAGGACCAGTAGCCCAGATTCTGGAGTCTGCCACCCCCTTCATCGTCTCACCGAGAGCCAGTCTTTTAGCTGTGGAATCACAGGATGGGTTCTGCAAGCCACGGCTTCCCTAAGGCTCAAGCAAGAACTCCTAAGTGAGTCCTTCACAAGCGGAGAAGAGCTGCTGTCTTCTTGGTATAGTTATATCCTAGGGCAGGGGTCTTGGGACTGAGGATTCAGTTTAACAACTTTTGGGATGTCTTCCCAGGAGAGGAAGCCATTGCAGAAAAAATAACCAGGAAAATGATTTTTGAGTTACTTTTTGTTTTACAGTCATGAGACCTATGGTTTATAAATATTTTTAGACTGATAGTTTTTTAACTGAAAAATTTGAGATTATTATAGGGTCACATGCAGTCATAAGCACCAACGCAGAAGATCCCTTGTAAATTTTGCCCAGTTTTCCTAATGAAAACATTTTCCAAAGCCAAAGTACAATGTTACACCTAGGATACCAGATTGATACAGACTGTGGATCTGACTCAGATACCTCCAGTTTTCCTGTGTTAGTGTGTATGTGTGTGAGTGTGTGTGTGTGTGTGTGTATGTTTAGCTCTATGCTCTATTATCACCTGTAGAGGCTGAGTATCACCACGGTGAAGATTATGAATAGTTTCATCATCAAAGGAATCCTTCCTACTGTCCTTTGTAAAACCACTCCTAACTCCTGCAGAAATGCCCCAGCCCTGTCCTAACCACTGGCAACCACTAACCTGTTCTCCATTTCCAAAATGTTGTCATTTCAAAAGTGTCATATAGGCCTGCTGTGGTAATGTAGTGGTAGCACATTGGTCTGCAGTACTGGAAGCCATATGGAAAATTGGGGTTTGGTTCCCAGGTCAACTGTGCACACTGGGTAACGTGTGCACACCCATGATCCTGACTGACTGGGAGGGCTGGGGGAAGGATTGCAGAATGAGACCCTGTGGAGGTGCTTCTCTCTCTCTCTCTCAGTGGACAAATACGCTTTTAAACAATGTTATATAAATGGGATCACACAGTGTGTAACCCTCTGTAATTGGCTTTTTTTGACTCTGAGTGATTCCCTGGAGATCCACCTGGATTGTTGTGTGTATCAGTAGTTTGTCCCTTTGCCATTGAACGGTGGCCCATATTTTGGGGGACCACAGGTTGAATGACCACTCACCTATGTAAGACCATCTGGACTGATTCCAGTGTTTGTCTATTACAAATAAAGCTGTTATACACAAGTTTTTATGTAAGTTTTTATTTTTGTTAGATAAATATCCAACTGAGTGATATAATAATTGCATAGATGTTTTGTTTGTTTTGTTTCAAAAGAATTATTAATTTTATTTATTCATTAATTTATCTTAATTTGATCAAAAAGAGACAGAATGAGAGAGAGGGAAAGTGAGAAAGCAAGCCACCAAGTCCAGGACTTGAACTGTGGTCAGCCATGTAAGAGCGTTCAGTGCCTTAACCACCACATCACCTGCTAGTCCCATCATTACATACATTTTCAAGAAACTGTCATAGTTTCTTAAAACTATACACTCAGTTGCTGTGCAGGAGTCTTAAAACCCCAACTACAATTGTGGACTTTTCTATTCTCCTTTTAGCTCTGTCAGCTTTGTTTCATGTATTTCAAGGCTGGTTACTGGTGAGGACTATTAGTCTGGACAATTTAAATACAAAATTGTAAGCCATGCAACTGACTTAAAAAAACTGAGAATATACACACCACATTTTTTTTCCCCTCTGAACTACATTCAACTTCCTTGTATTTTCTATCTTCATTAAAGACTGAGGAAGAGAAAGTCAGGTCTACAGAAGTCCAGGTCTCAAAAATTAACTTTGCTCTTAAATTAAAAAAAAAAAAATTAAATCATTTCCTTATGAGGAAACATAAAAAAAAGACTGAGAGTGGCCTTCCCAACTATTAAGGACATTCTGAATATTCCATTGAAACACTTTGGAACCACAACATCCCCTTTATGAACTAGGAATTTAAATATAGGACATTGCAGACCAAAGAAAGGACTTCAAACCATTCTCTACCGCATGCATAGGGATTAATGTCACATGTGAAACCTGGACTAAGTTTGACTGAGCTTGGTGACTTCCTAGCTACCCTCTTCTCTCCCACTGAGGAAAGAATGAGAGAATGCAAGAGGAAAAAAAAGTATTGTAGAGAAAACCTTGAATCTATTCCAATGTATATACAAATATATAATATATTATATACGTAATAAATAACTATATAATAAATAAATATGCATCTATTGCGAGAGGGTGTGCACACTCATGAGAGAGAGAGTGAGAGTCCGCCAGTGGGGTATGGTCACACTACAATCTCTTCTCTTCAATTTCGCCACCCTGTTGGGAGTTTGGGCATGCATTCACATCACCCAGCATGTGCTACAAGCCTCTGGGGCTGTGAGTTGAACTGTGGTCAGCCATGTGGGGATGGGATCTTGCTCCCTTAATCACTGGGCTATGGGGCCAGCTCATTTGATCCTTTTGGTTTTTTTTCCCCTTTTTTAGCTATAGAGCATGTGCACTCACTGTAAAGAGACAAAGAGAGAGAGTGGTAAAGTGAAAACTCACTCCCCAAGTGGATGGCCATCTCATGTTCTCCTCTCAGAATTTTGGGCATTCACACACATGTATCACTGAGTCCAGGAATCTAACCATGAAGTCAGCCATGTGGGATGCACCTGTCTTAATCCCCGCACCACTGGCTGGCTCCAGTCCACTTATAATTTATATTTTAAAGATAAAGTCACTCATTTAAAAGTCACAACAACACCAGGGAGATGGTCTGCTGAACCCTCCTAATTGTGGTTACACCTTGGATGTGTGACTGGAACCTAAGACAGTAGAGTGCATACCTTTGTGAGGTGCTGCAGTGTTTTTCAGGAGGCAAGGAGCCCCAAGAAGTGAGGTTGGAGAAGGAGCAGTGAGTGAGAATGGGAACAGGACACTTGGGTCCATCCTTGACCACTTTTGAGCAACCAAGGGGGTCTGGCGTTTTTCTTAACTTCACCTCACACCCAGACTACCCCTTAAAACCTGCCTTAGCTGAAATTTAAGGTCATTAAGATGAGAAAACAGTACCTTTTTTAGAGGGAACTATCTTTGTTGTTTGTTTTTTTTTATCAATTTTCAGCTGCAAGTATGATAAAAGTGATATAAATGTTTTAGTTCATCTCTTGTAAATAAGAAGTTGGCAGAATCTGGGACATGAATAAGTCCCCTAGATAAGTGGTTCAAGCACAATGCCTCTGATGAGGGCCATACCTGTTTTCACAACTTTGGTCATGAGACAATACTGCCCTGCAGGCCACAAAGACTAAGATAAGGACAAAGCCAATGAACTAGCACATGGCCCAAGGTGCATAGTCCTTTATACATCATAACCCAAGTCCCAGAGCCTAGCCCTCAGCAACTGTACTTAGAGGAAGTAGTTAGAAAAGGGAAGATTAAAAGGTAAAAAGTAGAATAAAGTATAGCAAGGATTTTTAGAGTTGATCAAATCCAGGGCCTTTGTCCAATAGACAAAAGAGACAAAAGTCTTTCTACTGGTCAATCTCAATATATCATTAAACCAGTAAATGCTCTGATCTCTCCCTGGCTATGTATCTCTGAGATAACAATGTATTATGGCAGGAGCAGTAAATGGATGAGTAGCTGACTTTCTTGGAAGGAAGCTCTATTTATAGGTAATTCTTCTTATAATTCTTCTGATCCTCTTTTCAGTAGGAGTGGGGCATGGATTCCCATGAATCTAAGCCAGAGAGTAAATCTTCATGCCTCAGATAAAACATTTATCCACATGACTAAGTCTTGGGCAGATGTGGATTGATATGACCAAGGACCACTGTTAAAGGGAGAGCCTATGGACTTTGGGGGCAGGAGTCTGGTTGCATGACTGGAACAGATGCAGCACTGAGGCTCAAGGAGGGAAGACTCCAGCCAGTGCCCATCGGAGGGAGAGAAGGACCTTGTGTCATGAAGGTGGGGACTGGCCTATCTATTCACCATGTGCCCTAAATACAGGTTAATGGGGAATATAGTGTCCACACTTACCCCAGGATCTCAGGAGCCTAGATTAGAAAGCAGCAGATTAACTCCAAACTCACATATTGGGAGGAGCAGGGCTACAGACCTGGGTGGTGCTGAGCTGAGTGCTGGTAGTTCAAATAACTGTGACTTGGCAGAGCTAAAGGAGGCTGGAAAGGATGGCTTGAAATTGGGGGTGTAGGTGTCGGTTTCCCCATATCTCCCTTATAGTTTCAAACACTTTATAGGCCACAGTTAGGAATTAATATTGGTTTTTAGAGACTTGATCGATGGAAAGTATTTGAAAAAGATGGATAATGAGAGGTAGAGGTAGTGTAAGTCTGAATGAAGAGTATGAGGAAAAGATAAGAATAAGATGTAAGGGGCGGGTTCCCCATTTTAGCATTTATGGGGCTAGATGTGTCTGTTTCTTTATGGGCAAGTCTGAGTCTCACTAGTAGATGTTCAGTGGGCCTCTGGAATTAATGGGGTAGGACCAGGAACTCAATGGGCAAGTATGAGTGATTTCCCTCAAATGTGAAATCTAAAAGATTACAGGTAGCTCACTGTGTAACCTCAGACCTTTGTTTAACTTCAGGGAAGGAGTGAAGAAATGGGTCATAGGGCAAGCATGTCAGTGGGAGTGGCCAGTGTGGAGGATCACAAAGTTAAACACCCTCTTCCATATCTTAGTCATTGACTTACTGACCACAGGAGGTTAAGAACTCCTCTCTTTTCCTCTTTTTGGAGAAAGTGAAATCCTTACATTTTATTATTTTAAATATAGTATTTTTCAATTATGAAAGTTGATTGTGTTCATTACAGAAACAGTTCAGCAAATTGGAAAGCAAAATCCAGGGGAAAAGACATAACTTAAACTTTCACCACTCCCTGACACTGCTGTGTTATTTTCTTCTGAGATGTTGTTTGAAAACTTTTGTATCCTGCTCTTTTTTTCTAAGTTTATTTATTTCTTCTATGAAAGAGAGAGAGATTAAGACTCCAGCAGGGTCTTCACACTGTGATCCACCCTCAGTGTCAGGGCACACATGCATGTGTCTGACATGCTCAGGGAGGTCCTGGGATGCCAATAGAGGACCTTCCCCATGTGGGTCTAGTTGCTGAGTCATGACCTTGTCCCCAAATCTTATTTGTTTGATTTAACACTGTAGCATAAAAATTTTCTGTGTTATTACAAGTTCCACAAAAATATGCTAGGATATTTCCATAATATGGATGGTATATGAACTCACTGGACCCACTGGGAGACCAACTTGGGCCAAGAATCCGTCTGTCACCTGAATTTTGTAATCTGTACTCTGCTGAGCCATGATGGGCTTGGGTCTCTGAGGACTGGTGTCAGTTCAGAGCTAATATTTAATGACTCTGTTTGTGTCAGGTTCCTGGGGCTCTTGTAATAAAGCACTACAACCTGAGTAGCTTAAACAATAAACATTTATTGTCTCACAGTTCTGGAGGCCTGAAGTCTGAAACTGAAATGTCAGTGGGGCTGGTTTCTTCTGAGGGAGAATCTTTCAGGCCTCACGCCAACTTGTGGAGAAGGTCTTCTCTTGGCTTGTTGGTGATATCTCTTTGTGTCTTTACATTATCTTCCCTCCATGTGGGCTTCTGTGTGCCAATTTCTTATTCCTTTTTTTTAGAAAGATTTTTGCTATAGGGCACGCGTGCTCGCCAGAGAAACAGAGAGAGACAGAAAGTGAGCAATCACCCCCCAGAGAGATGGCTATGCTGCAATCCCTTCTCTTCCATTTTCCTCTGGGGATTTTGTGCATGTACGCACACATGCCCAGTGTAAGTTTAAGTCACCAGGTCCAAGACTCAAATTGTGATTGACTATGTGGGAATCCAGCAATGTAACTATTATGCAGCCTGCTGCTCCCTCAATTTCTTGTTCTTATGAGGTACAGACATGGTGGATTAGGGCCCACCCTTGTGACTTCATCTTACGTTGATCATCTGCAAAGACTGCACTTCTTTTTTTTTTTTTTTTTAACAAAATTCAAAGTTTAATTTTTTTCAAAACATAACTATACTAATGAAAATAAATTATATTTAGACCACCTTCACATTTGTACATCATCTTTATATAACTGTAACAGTGCTTTCAAAAGACATTTTGTAAAGGACATTCACAATTACAATGTGTTTAAAAAATAGGGGAACATTAAAGAACATTAAATTAGTCTGAAATATATCTCATAATGCTGAGAGGTATACTGTTCTTTATCAAATTAACAGTATTTGTATGCAAAATAACATGGCTTTTAACTAATGACAATTATTTCTTGTCCATATCAGTGATTTCTTGAATCCAAAACAAAATCTGAGTATTTATTTCTTTGAAAACGTCATTTGTTGACCATCCTTTAACTGCCATGGAATGATTTGCCTTCTCAATCCAGTGAATTTTAGTGGCAGCTTGCATTTTCTGTGTCACTTTCTCCAACAAGGTCTTTTCACACATTTCATCTGCTGAGCCTGACACAAACAGTACAGGATCTTTTATACGAAAGAGATCTTCATCTCTGAGTTTAGCTGCTGTTTTGGATGGTGCAGTGGATAAGAAATAGAAATGAGACCTCGAACAAAATCATCAGCA
This sequence comes from Tupaia tana, assembly GCA_026018925.1. Lineage (NCBI taxonomy): Eukaryota > Metazoa > Chordata > Mammalia > Scandentia > Tupaiidae > Tupaia > Tupaia tana. The sequence continues at coordinate 136,986,556 of JAKSZU010000001.1, forward strand.
TCATCTGGCTCAATATGACACATTACAGAAGCAGCTGCTCTTGAGCCCATTGAACGACCACCAAGGAAAACACCTGCAAGTTTATATTCTCCTGAGATCTTTAGGCAATTCAAAACTGACTTATATGCCTTAATGCTGTGTACAGTATTAAGGCCTTTACAGGTAAATCTCAGGCAAAAAAACCCATGGTATGCAAGATGGGATGCCAGTGACATCAAATGAGGAAGATTCATATCTCCTGATGCTCCATGTGTAAGAATTATTCCATATGTTAAGCTCTTGTTAGGTACCAAACAAACAGCATCTAGTAACTTATTTCCAAAAGGTATTTTTAGTTTAGCCTCTGTATGACTCATTTTCACTGCTAAACAACAAACTTAAAGTGCATTGCATCTGAGAAGCAAAGGACATCTCCCCGGGCGGGCAAAACCGGCTGAAACACCTAACCGCCCTCACTCCCTTCAGGGAAAGACTGCACTTCTAAATAAGGTCACACTCATAGGTGCTGGGGGTTAGGACTTTAATATCTTTTGGAGGGACACAGTGCAATTCATAACCCTGGTAAATGGCTCAGACAAATTTGGAGAAGGCTTTAGATAAGGTTTATTGTAAGAACTTTTGGTCTTGCTATAAGGCCCTTCCTCAATCTGTGATTGGACATGTGGGATTTTCCTCTTACCATACTAACTACTGTGGTATGGAGCCAGTACTCTTTTCTTCATTTTAAAATTGGGCTATTTGCTTTCTTACTACTGAGTTTTTTTAGTTTCTTATCAATTCTGAATATTAATATCTTATCGGATGAATAGTTTGCAAATATTTTCTCCTATTTCATAGGTTGTTTCTTCACTCTATTTTTGTACTGAAGCTTTTTAGTTTGATACAATCTCATTTGTATATTTTTGCTTTTGTTGCTTGTACTTTTAGAATCAACACCCCCTCCAAAAAAATTGCTGCCCAATTGCTGTCATGAAGTTTCCCCCTTTGTTTTCTTCTAGAAATTTTACAATTTCAGGTGTTACATCTAAGTTTTCAATTCATTTTGAATTAATTTTGTATATGGTATGAGGTAAAAATTTATTTTTATCCTTTTACATGTGGAGATCCAGTTTTTCTAGCACCATTTATTGAAAAGACCTTTCACAAAGGTATTTGTTTTCTTTTTTTTCTTTATGAGAGACAGAAAAAGAGAGACAGAGACAAATATTTTTGACAGGTTCTATTTCTGTCATGATACTTCTGTCCCAGACTTTCAATTATCTAGTATTGCAAGTGCATGCAACTGTGCTTGGCATGTTCAGGTTGGCCTAGAAACTGAATCTGGGCTCCTCATGTGGCCTCCATCCTCCCAAGTGGTGATGCTGTCTGTGCACTACAGCCACTGAACCCACAAGCACTTTTTTTCCCTCTTCCATCTTTTTCTTCCTTCCCTCCTTCCTTCTTTCTCTCTCTCTTTCTCTCTCTCTCTCTTTCTTTCTTTCTTTCTTTCTTTCTTTCTTTCTTTCTTTCTTTCTTTCTTTCTTTCTCTTTCCCTTTCTTTCTCCTCCCTTCTTTCTTTTTCTTTTTCTTTTTTTTTATTTGAAGGCATTACTTAATGCTTCAGTGATAAGAGTATCCTCTAGGCATCCCTAAATACACATAGGACCCTTTTCAACATTGCTATGTTACTGAGACCAAAGTCACAGCTCTGTTGTAACACAGAGGTCCCTACATCTGACTCTAATGTGCTTGTGAATCACATGGGAACTTTTTAGAATGAGGATTTTACTTCATGAAGTCTGGAATGGAGCATGTCTACCAAGTACCCAGGGATGGGATACACTAATCTTCAGACAACATTTGAGTAGTGAGGCCTGCATTGTGTCAAGGTATTTTTGCATTTCAGTGGCATGAACTCTTGATCTCCATAAAGCCCAGGCCATTAGGAAAATGGTCACATCTTCCATGTGCTTGTGCTGACACATCCAATCTGAATCCCGGGTGAGCGCAATGATGTCAGTCTCTGAGCATGATACTTAATTCTTCATGGTCCAACATCACTCAACCCTCTCAAGCATCTTCCAAGGCTTCTACCAATTTAATTCCAGCAACTCTTTTAGGTACATGCTGTTCTTTCTGAGTAGGCCTTCCACTTTCTGTTCCAGTTATGAAGGGGTCTAAGTTTTGTGCACTAGAGGCAATGTTGGGATGTAGAAATGGTCCTGAGGAGACCCTGCATCATGTACTTGCATCCTGTATGAGCCATGATGGACTCATCAGAAGGCTTTTATGCAGAGCAAAGCTCCCCAGCACACAGCCCTTCTGCCCTGCAGCTCTAGGAGATTAGAGGCTCCTTCAGTGATGCTGGAAAGCCTTTCCAATTATTCTGTTTTCGGTTGGACATTCTCAGTCTTTGAAGTCTTCCTTTATTTGTAATGTGAAGAACTCCCAAATCATTCAGAAACAGCCAGCTGACCTCAAATCGTCGTCTTTACTTCCTCACTATTGAGTTTTTTAGTTTTTTCTATATTTTGGATATGAATTCCTTATCAGATGAATGTTTTACAAATATCTTTTCCTATTTTATAGATTGTCTCTTCCTTCTTGATGATTTCATTTGCTATGCAGAGGCTTTTTAGTCTGATATAATTTCACCTGTGGTCTCAACCACTCACATGCATGGTTGCTCTGCCTTTACATCACTCTCCTATGTCCCACTGAGATGCTCTGTCAGCATACCATGCTATGGGTCACAGTGCCCGTGTTCCTAGCCAGGGTCGCATTTTGAGGATCTATTTAAAGGGCCACCACTGGTAGCAATTTTGATTAATGAGAGGCCTGGCAGGAAACAGGTCTATCTACTTTCAGCCTGAGACATTTGAAGATAATTAAATAAACTAAGGGTTAAAGTCTCTTTGGGGCTTATGAACCTGCAGGATATAGGAATGAAAAGGACCTCATTTAGCGACCCAGAGAAGGTAGCCACATGAAGAGAGCTACCCAGCTGGTTATGGCCTGACCCAGGGTGTGGTCAGTCTAAATGATGCTGCAGGAAGGGATCCAGGAAATAAAGTCCTGGGTGCATGATCTCTCAGACCCATAGCAGTGTCAGCCTGAGCCTCAGGGAGCCAGGCAAGGACAAAGAGGCCCCTTTCTGAAAATAGGGGTGCTTTTACAAAAACAACTGATATCCCCACTGCCCACCACAGTAGCCATAGGATGCTAGTTGGAGAGTTTTAGATTATTTGGGTTTAGATGTCATGTGGTGTGATTATTCTATTTTTCATATAAGAAAACTAAGACCTAGGACTGTTGGAACACTGGAACATGGTTACCCAGTTCATTAGTGGACTACATACAACTTGGTGCTTTCTTTCTCATTGCATGGTAATCCCCCCCCCCCATTTTTTTTTTTTAATTGCCAGAGGATCCATGTGCTTGAGAGAGAGAGAGAACGGAGAAGGAGAGAGAGAGAGAGAGAAAGAGAAAGAAACACCCCTGAATGGGATGTGGTCACACTACAATCTCTTCTCTTCCATTTTCCCAACCCGTCAGGATTTTGGGCATGCATGTATACCCATGTGTTCTTCAAGCCACTGGGGCAGAGAGTTGAACCAAAGGTCCATCATGTGGTATCCAGCTCCTTAGCCTCTAGGCCATGGAGCTGGCCCAGTAATCACAGCCTATTACCTGAAAGTGAATCCATGATTTCCAAAGACTGGATCTTGTGCTCAACATCTCCAAGGCTAGGAGCAGAAAGGTAGGTGGCAGTTTCCACCCTGTGTACTTGTGTAACTCTTAGCCATTCTTTTCCTGGATTCTAACCAGTGACTCACGTTCACTTTATATTTTTGATGTGCACCTTTATATATAATTTCATTATTAAAAGGACTCCACTGTAAAAGGAAAAGAAAAAAGCCAAAAAATTAATTTCAATAAATATTTAATTTTATTAAATATTAAGTAAACTCTTTTGATTGGGTGCTAGAAGCTTGCCATACTTTTAAGAGAATTATTTCATTTTAATTTAGTCATTCATTTATTTTAATTTGACTAGAGAGAGACACACACAGAGAGAGATAGAGAGAGAGGGAAAGTGAGAAAACAAGCCTCCAGGTCCAGGACTTGAACCATGGTCAGCCATGTGGGAGTGTCCAGCACCTTAACCACCACACCACCTGCTGGTCCCCCATTTGCCACATTTTTAATGTTAGTGCTCACTGGTAGGTGGTCCCTGGACAGGGTTGCTTTCTTGTTAACGGATCTCAGCATACTTTGCTTAATTCAAATTTGCCATGGAGGTTTCAACTAACCTAATGGGAAAAAAAAAATATGCAGTTTGTGGGTCCTAGTTTCCTCAAAGGAGGGCCAAAGGGATACAAGCTATAATTTCCCTCCTCATCTTGTCCAACTGTAGCTGCCCCCATCTAGATCTGGCTTGTCAAAATTATCACATGCTTATTCTGAATAGTCAAGGCCAGGTGGGCAGGTCCCACCAGTTCCTTCTCCCTCCCCTGAACTACCATGGTGGGGACCCTGTAAACCACCTTTGACATAACCATACCTTTCCTGGCCATCTCTTACTATGAATCAGTTCTCGTAGGTGTAACGTTTATATTGCAGGAGGGTCTCAGTGATATGAATGACCTAGATTAAGGTCTCTGCAAAGAGACTCCCACTGGATAAGAGCGGGATGGTCTGCATCTCTAGTTCTCTGCTTGAATGACTACACAGCACAACATTTCCCTCTATCAGCAAACGCATTGATTTGTCTTGACCAGGCTTAGGAAACACCTTTGAATCAGTGGAGATTACTCAGACTGGGTTGTGGGACTCTCCTTAGGCAAATGTTGTCGAATATTCTTTAAGCAAATACAGCCTGCAGTATAAAATCCAGGGCTCAGACAGATTCTCATGCCTGACTCGTGATCTTCTTGAGAGCGGAGAGAAGGTCAAGGCCACCATGGAGTACAAGGCACTCTGTGTCCTGGTCCTGGTCTTTGCACTGGCCCTTGGCACCTGGGCCCAGGACCAGACAGGTAAGCCCTCCTCTTTCCTGGTAGGGGCAGGGTTCAGCCAGGCTGAAGTTAACCTCTGCTGGGAGCCATCATTGTACTATGCTTATTTCTAAACATCTATTTCATGCCTGTCACTGTGAGGCCCTAGGAAGATGTCCCACTTATCAGGAAAGGCACAGGCAGGTGAGGAACGTCGGCCAGTGGCATGGCCTACAGAGAGCCTTGAGAAAGGCTTCCCGTGGTCAGTCACTGTTACCCAGGATTGACACCAGAATATCATGCTACCCTGAGAGTCATCTCTCAAAGAGGAATCTTGGCTAGGGTGTATAAACCCAGCACTTCTCAATGCCCATACCAATGTGTGGACCTCCTGAGGCCCACACAGACATGCCTAAATTCCTGTCCATGATGGGCCTCCTACAGCCTGGCTTGCTACAAAGTGCTAAATAGATGCTATCTGTTATCACTAGATAGTTTTAAGGCGAGAGGGGATAGGAGAAAGAGTTTTCTTTCTTTTTTTATTACTTACTATTTATTTATATTTTACTAAAGGGCAGGTACACTCTCTGCAGCCAGACAGAGAGAGACATAGAGGGAAAGTGAGACATTATCCCCCAAATTGGCCACGCCTCAATCCCTTCTCTTCCATTCTCCTCTTGGGATTTTGAGCATGCATACACATGCACCTGTTGAGTTTTTCAAGCCACTGGGTCTGGGACTTGAACCTTACAGTCAGCCATTTGGGATACAGCACCTTAACCACCACACCACTTGATGGCCCAAGAAAGAGTTTTCTAATCAAGGGTTTTCACAGAGGCTTGAGGTGAAGGGAGCAAAGAGTGGTCTCCATATACATTTGGGCACCTTCGTCCTCCTTTTCTCCCAGGCTGAACCACCCCCCCCCTTCAGTCTGTTCCTTTCCAGCCCACTCACACCCACTCTCTCTACCTCACCTGCATATGCACTTGCACCTTCCTGAGCATACTCAGCTCTCTCTTCATGGCCTCTGGACATACTCCATCTGCTTGGACCACCCACTGCTTTGTCCTCACCAAAGAACCTCCTCCTCCTGGGAGCCCCTCCTGTTCTGTTCAGCCTGGTGATCACTGGCTTCTTCTGGGAGCTCCCCTTGCCACCGTGCCTGCCCTCAGCTCACAGGATGACTATGTTGTGCTGTCTTGCCCATTTTCTTAGCTTTCTCCTCCATTAGACGTCATCTTTTAACAACATTTTTATTTTTAATTTCTGGGTCCCTGTCCTCAGGCACAGTGCCTGGCTTTTGCTGTGGAAGCTTTTACTTCTAGCGTACCTGGATGGTGTTCTGCAAATATCATTTATTGAGTGAATAAACTTCAGTAATCTTTGTTGAACTTAATGAATGGACAAGTTATCTAGGTAGGTGCGAAGTCGATGAGCCCCAGGCACTCTGCATTTTCCCTGAGCTGAAGAGTTTCTGTATCAGGAAGTGAGGCCCTCTCTCTCTTTTGTGACCCAAGCCCTGGGTCTGCATCAGCCTCACCAGGCTGCTGCAGAGTTCAGTGGGGAAGGAAGCAAGGTAGGAGTGTGGATGGTTATGTCGACCCACTCACTCTTGACTTCCCTTTGCCTCTTGTCCATATACTTTTAGTGACATGTACCGTCGCCCCCCGGGAGAGGATAAACTGTGGCTTTCCTGGTGTCACACCCTCAGAGTGTAAAAGCAAAGGCTGCTGCTTCGACAACACAGTTCCTCGGGTTCCATGGTGCTTCCAGCCTGCACTCGTCAACACCCCTGAAGAAGGTATGGGCATTTAAAACACTGCCAGTCTGGACATCTAGAAGTAATGAGAGAAAACCATGTGGGGCAGGGCCCCTGATTGGCATAGCTGTGCTTTTACCCAGAGCCATGGTCTTGGGGTGGTGGGAAGAGCATTGATAAATCAGATGGAGTCCTGGTCCGGGCTATGGAGGATGGGTCGCAAGGCTGGTGAGGGGCCTTTTTTCCCCCTACCTTTTCCTCACATTTCTAACCAAAGCCTGTGAAGACTCCTTCTCAGAGAGACTTACTAACTTGCTTGGGGTAGGAGAAGAAGAAGAAATGGCAATTAAAATTCTAAGACAGTTCATGTTTCCTAAGAATTTTCCTGTTGATACTGTGAAATCTTTGTAGCTATTTAATAGTGAAAGAAAATATTTGTCCTCATGAATGCATCTCTTCTCCCCCCTTTAGAAGAGTGTCCGTTTTAGCTGCTCCTCCCTGGGATCAGCCTGTGCGATGACTGGATCGTCCTCTGCAGGGTGGCCCTGGAGCCCGGCCACGACTCTGGGCAGAGCTGCGGACGCCTGCTGCACCTGTGCCGTGGGTCCTGTGCTGCATCACTGCTCTGGTTTTCAGTACTCAAAACTAGCCTAAACATTAAAAGAGATGAAAGTTGTTCTGTGCTTTTCACGCTTTCTAAAAATATAAACTACTTTCCTTCCTTTGAAAGTGAAGTGTGGTATTTTCACTTCTGGTTTGTACATTAGCTGGGGCTATCTAAGTTAAGGTGAGGCGTGGAGAGGGGGTGACTGAGAGAAGGCCACAGTGACTCTGCTTTGTGTGGTCCACGTGGTCTCTGTTAGCGCTCGACATTGATGCACAAGGACTTTAGACTCCAGGCTCCTGTGACATAGCAAACTCTTCAAGAAGCCAGCCTAAGCCATGTCCTTGTCAAACCATGGAACTAGACGCCAAACTCTAACAGCATCCTTTAAGTAGTCACTGTGGGTGCCCTTACTGCCAGGTAATACCAATTTTCTTTCATCTCCTTTACTTCCTCCAGTGGAAACTAGCTTAGGAGATGAAACTCATAATGAAATGTCTGAATGTGTTGATAATAAAGACCACAGAGGATGGCATGAACTGAAGTCTCCAGGGCTCCGGACCTCCAACCTGAATGAACTAGGCAAGGCAGAAGCCAAAACGTCACCTTGTTAATAATGCAGGCGAGATGGTTTACTTTCCTTGATTACAACATATCTGATCTTACGATCTCTGCATGTTAGTTAGAGGCAAACACAAACTAAGATGGAAGGAAACAGAGCCAACTGGAGCTGTCACCTAGGCCCTGGAATTAAACAGACTATCTGTCACCCTCGACGGTCAGGTAAGGCAAGGTAGCTCTAGGGGAAGAGCCTGAGTGGCCGCACACAAGGCCTTGTTGAGGATGAGGAAGGGTGCCCCTCTCTGGGCGGTCATTCCCGCTCAATGAAGTAAGCCAGCTGGACCAAACGCACCCTCCTGCTTGCAGCCTCTGCCAGGTACCCCTGTGTTAGGCACAGCTGCACAACTGTATGGGGTTGGGGAGTCCCAGGAGCACTGGAAAACTTCCACTCTCTGCAGCCAACTGCTTTCCAAGAGGTAGAAGGTGATATCAAGTTGTGTGGGACCAGTTCTTTCCAAATTAACCAGTCAGGTAAATCATTCCCCTGACCCTTGGCCCCAGGGTAAGCAAGTTCAGAGGCATGAGAGGCCAGGAGATATCCCGCTCAGGGAGAGGACCATCAAAAACAGAAAGCCCTGCCTCTGCACATGACAGCATATGTGATGTGTAATAATATATGTTGGGTTACCTACACACGATAAAGGTCACAAGTAACTCCCCTTGCCTCTCAGATGTGCAGAGAAGTCTTGGCTTACTTTCCTTGATTACAACATATCTGATCTTACAATCTCTGCATGTTAGAGGCAAACAAACTAATTTAATTTAGTGCAGTCCCTTTAAAAATCATTTTCTGTAATAATTTACACAACTTCTACAGGTCACAGTGTTTGGGAGATAAATTACTATCCTCTCTTCCCTCATGCCCCCAGCCCCCTTGCCTGCTCCTTTCTCTATCTGGGAGGACTGAAGGAGTTGCCTGGTCTGCATTGCACTCTTCACATTTCTGCTGGTCCATTAATGGAGTTTTCTAGAATCCAGCTGGCTTGGGCCCTGTGCTTCCTTCTCCCCACAATGCCAGAAAGGACTTTCCTCTATGGCATCTCATAGCAGGTGTCGTTTCTGGGCACACACCAGCCATTCCGTCTTGTCTTTATTACCTAGCTTCTATTCTGTAAAGAACTCACTTTCCCAACTTCTCTTTCACCTTGAGGTGTTCTGGTCCATGAGATATAAGAGGACATCTACTTGGAGGCTTTGGGGAAAGATTTGTCTTCTTTGGTAAGAATGTCTTCTGCTCCCTCTGGCCAGCCCCTGCAGCCTGCCTTTGGGTGTTGTAATATGACGGTGCAACGTGGTGCTTGGGCAGTCATTCTGTGACACTGAGGAAAGCCCGGGAGCTAGAACTTTGACATCCCTGAGCTGCTAATTCAGCCCCACCACCACCTACCTCCAGAATTTCTGTTACATACATCCCAGTATCCTTAGGGGTTAAGCCACCACTTGCTGGGTTTCTTGTTATTTGGCAATATATTTCCAAATGAGCCTACAGCCCAGCCACCGTTTCTCCATGGGCTGGAGAAACTCTCATCTTGGGCAATCCATTCTCTCCACCATGCTTGGTGCTTAACCTGGATTTTCCAGCAAGTCCCCTAACTCTCAGGCCATCAGCAATAAGCCTCAGACTCAGCATGCGGAGTGAGAAGCCGCGGACATGAGTGTGGGGGAATCAAAAGCATCAGTATTCCTGTACAGAACCACGCCCTTGACAAGTGCTATCTCCTCTGTAGCTTTATCCCCATCTTTGCAATTGAGGAAAAAGTGCTGAGAAACGTGTTCTATCTGCCCAAACGAGTAGACACACAGATTGAGCTGTGGGGTCAGAGGCGATTCCAGAATTGAGATTCACTAGTGATTCAAGAGGCCCCAGCCAAGCAGAGTGCATCATGGGGGACATGTGAGAAAAATGCCCAGCATTATTCTTCTTGTGTCAGATGTGCCCTTTCATCCTGAAGAGTGTAAAGGAGGTTTCTGAGGTTCACACAGCATGGGGAATCAACTGTGAGACACCTTCATCTCGCCACCTAGGGGTGTGTGTGGTTTTACTGCTATTTTCCCAGCCAGATCCTTTACCCCAAGTGCTGCTGCGGCTGGTGAATCCTGTGGGCGTCACCGGATGAAGCATCATCCCAGACACTGCTAGACTGAGGGTCTGGGGCCAGGCGACCAGGAGATTGATCAGGTGGGATCAGCTGGGTCTCCACCCAGTGGAGGGAGTAGATGGGTCAGAGGTGAGCACTTCAACTCCTGCCTCCTCTCAGGTTCCAGAGAAAGAAATTGCAGGCTCCTCCCAGCGTTCCCCACCTGCTGGACGCATGACCCTGTGGCTCCACCATGTGGATGAGAGGCCCCCTCGGGCTCACTAGGGAGGAAGAGCTGGTGAGCCAGCTGGGACTCCATAGGAGCATCCTACCACAACCCAGAGGAGCCCACAGCTTCGTCTGTGTCAGGGGCACAAGGATGTGTACAAGAGAGAATGAAGGTGTGCCTGTCAGTGTCTGCCACTGGCTTCCAGAAATCACAAACCCTGTAAGAATTCCAGTGGTGGAATGCAATGAGTAGGGCAGGAGAAACTGGAGGCAGAGAATCATGCTGGTGGCAGCATTGCCTGAGGGTGGCGCCCACACCCCTGAAGCTCTGGGGAGTGAGTGGGAGCTGCTGAGTTCTGCATGCCGCAGAGACAGAGGCAGGGCAGTGGGCAGCAGGCCACCTTCTTCTATGCAGAGCCACAGGGCTTGAGATGAAGGGGTGGGGGGAGGCAGAGAAATGCCCCCATGGCCCAGGAATAAGGAAAAAGCAGCACAGCATCAGCTTTGAATGTCTTCCCAGCATTTTCAGGCCCGAGGTGATGCTCTGGGGCTCCTAGGATCCCCTGTCAGACAGAAGCTATTACTGAGAAAGAGGAAGGTGCAGACGCTTTGGCTTGAGAAGAGGCTCGTAAAGTCTGGTCTGACATATGTGGTGACAATGCAGAGGTTGGCAGAGGTGCACATGGTGTGTGTGTGTCCGTGTGTGTGTGTGCAGGTGGGCAGGCACGGTAGAGGAGAACGAACAGGGTGGGAAGCTGGGCAGTGTGTACATGACCTGGGTCAACCTCCACCTGCCCCCAGCCCTGCCTCTGTGCCTCCTCTCTCAGATGCCCCATGGCAATGGCCAAGATGTCAATGAGGGGGTTCTGCAGGTCCCAGTGTGCGGATCTCTGCGAGTGTGGGCCTTTCAGGAATCTCTGACAGAGTGTTCTGTACTTACACCTCACCCTCACCCCTCCCACCTCTGCGGCCATGACTGAGCCCAAAGTCTGCAAGGCGGAGTTCTACAGGGTGGGGAGTGCCAGCCTTTCTCTCCTAGACCACTGCAGAGCCCTCAGGTATCCAGGTGGGTGGTGGGAATGAAGCAAGCTATGATGATAAAGTGCCTTAATAAGAGCAGCCCTGGGACCAGAGGATGGCGTAATGGTTACGTCATTGGATTCTCACGTAGTAGACTGCAGTTGGAGGCCTGGACCCAGTGGCTTAAAACTTATGCCAGCCATGTGCGCATGCATGCCCAACATCCCAAGAGGAGAATGGAGAAGGGATTATGGTGTGGCCATCTCCCCTGGGGGGTGATTTCTTGCTTTCTGTCTCTCTGTCTCTCTGGCAAGCACACACATCCTATAGCAAAACATCTCAAAAAAAAAAAAAAAAAAAAAGAAAAGAAAAGAAAAGAAAAAAAGAAAAAGAAAAGGAAAGAAAAAAGAGAGAGAACAGCCTGCTGATAAGGCACCTGTGGGTGCTCATGGGGAACTGGTCACCTACTCCCTATGGAGCCTGCAGGACTCAAGTCTCCATTCCATCCACCCAGAAACCTGGGGTGAGCAGCCCCTGGAGGCAAGGGCTCAGTGAATTATGATGGGTTTGGGCGAGTGGTGCTGTGGGCAAACCACACTAGTAACTTTTATATTTGCATGTATTTCTTGGTAGCAGAAAGTCTTATGTATTTGTGTTTTCAGAAACAGTCCTTTTGTTTTGGAACAGCTCTGTGCCGTTGTGTGTCAGTTATCCTGAAACCACCAGACACTGACAATACTGTCCATGACTCAGGGAACTTTCTGTTTCCTTAAAGCTCTTCAGATAAAAGCTCAGGAAGTCTCTCATGGGGAGAGACACATCTTTTGGGGTGAGTTCAGGGGTATTCTGGTGGACAAAACGTGGAGAGGGTTGTATCTGGCTCAGCCCTGAAGTGCCCGGATGTGGAATGGAAGAGATATGGAATGGAATGGAAGCGTTATTTGCTATGAGGCCTGAGAAGCAGGGAGGAGATTGGGCAGACAGGCAGAGAGGGGGCGAGGATGGCCTAGGTGAGGCAGAGGACCCCTGAAGCCTTCTACTATCCCTCATCTCTTCTTCGTCAGCTGGCACATTAGTCAGCCACGGCTGCCATAAGTAGCACAGATGGCGGCTTCAGCAGCAGACATGGATGTCTCACACTCTGGAGGCTGGAAGTCCGAGGCCGGGTGCGGCAGGGCTGGCTCCTCCTGAGGCATCTCTCCTTGGCTTGCAGGTGGCCGCCTCTTGCTGCTCCTTCATGTGGTCATCTGCCTGTGTGTCTGGGGTCTATGTGTCCTAATTTCTTCTTATGAGGATATGAGTTAGGTTAAGTCACCCTAACAACCCCATTTTAACTTAATCACCTCTTTAAAAACCCTGTCTACAAAGACGGTCACGTTTCGAGGCACTGGGATTAGGACTGCAACATATGAGCTGGGGGAGGGAAGGGAGCACAATTTACCCAGGTAACAGTTGGTGTCTGTTACTTGCAACCAACAAGGCCTAATCAATGTAAATTATCAAAGGATAATCGTCATGGTTATTTCTTGTTATTTGAGATAAATGAATTCTACTACAAACAGTAAGCAAAAGTGGATTTTATGAAACCGAAGATAGTGGACAAACAAGTACAGATAGTGGACAGTCAGGCAGCTTTTTGGACACAGTGACCTTTGTGAGACGTATAAGGGAGACGGTAATTGAGTCAGTAGCCTGTCAGTGCATTTTATGATGAAAAGAATGAATCCAATAAGAACATCAGTACAGATAGAATAGTTGGAAACACTAGGTAATAAGAAAAAAATTGGTACTTCCAGGCTGACAGCTGTTATTTAGGGATAACAAGTCCTAAATCAGACACATGTGACCTTCATCATGGCCCAGTCTGGGCCCCAGGGGCGCTGAGCCCCAGCAATGCAGAGTATAGCATGACCACCCAGTGGATGATGTTGGGCTCCGATGGGGAGAGGAAAACTTGGCCTGAAGTCTCTCAGATAAGGTCAGGGCCTCTGCTGGCCCCAGAAATCTTCCATCTCCTGACCTCTGACCCATACCTCAATTCTGGTCCTTGTTCTCACAACCTCGAGGATGGCAGAGAGAGGAACAGAATGTTGAGATCACTCACGGTCCTGAATTCAGGTGTGTGGTCCTTTTGCTTCCTTGTACCTGTGTGAAGTATTAACCCACGGCTTCTCCTTCCCCTCACAGGCCATAGACTGATTTAAGCAACTATGATTTAAGCAGAGCAGTTTGATCTGTGAACCTCTGTTCTGTAACTGGTTATGAAGGCTACCACTGCCTCTAGATAATTTCTCTCATAACAATAGAGTTCTGTTCAGAGAAATCTGAACTAATCTCAGACCAGGAACTATTTCTCAAAGCCAAGTTGTGGCTTGAGATCATATTTATTGTGTCATTGAGAAAGATACTGTTCCTTAGAAAACTCCTTTGTCTTTCTTTGTGAGTGTGGAGAGGGGCAGTTGCTGAAATATTTAATGCTTGCGAACCTGCTAGAAAACATTAGCTAATAAGACCTCTCAAATTCCAGTACATGTAGCTTATTGGAAGGTATCAACAACTCTTAGGAAGAAAATGCTCACCAACTTGAAGGTTCAAACAGACTTTAGTTAGAAACATAAAGATAAACAGTACATTTTGAAGGATTTATTAATTGTTCTTAGTTCTTAACATTGCCCTGAGCTGGACCTTTTTGAGATGTGAAACAGATTAAATTAGGCAAAACCCACACATATCGGCACACACAGTGATACAATGGGGTTGTGTAAACCCGATAAGTCCAGAATATCTATTCTAAAGGCAAACGTTGAAAAGATCCTCTACTTTTAATCTCCTCCAGGTCATCAGTGTTAAGAACTGGGAAGGGCTGAGCATTTATCCTACTTCCAAATTCGTCTCCCATAACTTCAAAGATCTGACAGAAGACAAGAGATTTCTGGTTCAGAGATAAAAGATTTTATTATTCATGGCATAGCAAGCAGCAGGAGCAGCAAGATGATTCTGTTGGTTCCTTTCCCTCCAAGTCTGCTGAGATGACCGATGCCTGTACACACAATGGGTTACATTATAGGCATGGCACCTTGAATTAACAGAACCACGTCTTTTATAATGGGCAGTAAGTTCCATGCCCTTTCCTCCAGAGGGAGAAACCTTATCTGTTTTCCAAGGTTGTTTGCTATACAAACATCCTTGAAAAGATAGTCTGGCAGAAAGGACTGTTTTGATTGCCTCCTACACATCTTATTAATGAGGGAGGGGTTTCACCCTAGTGTTACGGGGATGGCTGGACACATCGTACCCCACACTGGACAGATGACAGGAGTAGCAATGTAAAAGTCCCATTTTCTCACAGACTAGGAGAGAAATCCCTGAATGCTATGTCTGGTCACACCATGCAAGGAGTTGCACTCAGAAAAAAGAGAGAACAAGCAAAGGCCATGGGAAGTAGACTGCGTAGTATCAAGAGGGTGTGGTGCCCAGTAGTTCCTGCAAGAGGATGGGGCTAGCTTGTTTAAATATTCCTGTGGACTGGCAGGGAACTGAAATCCGCTACTTACAGATAGATAAGCACGCACTGCGCCTAGTCCCTCGGTAAGCAGGGTTGTTTGACTGCGGGCCTTATCTAGGGAGCAGAGAGTGGAGGTTAATGTGTGGGTAAGTCCCCTGAGGCTCTCTCAATTTTATCTGATGTCAAGGTGGCACTTAATATTGAGCCTTACTTTTAGGTCTTATACCAAAAGAACAGCTCATTCTTCAATCAAAAGACATGCTGACATGTAAGAAACACATGGAGAATGATCTCACAACAGACAATAGACTAAATACCTTAATTTTAATACCAGATTTCAGAGGGGAAAAACTTTTGACTTATTTTTATAATATAGCATTTATAAGTAAAGTAAAACACAAATATTTCCCCTTATCTTTATTTCAAATTTTAAATTTAGTTTCCATTCATGTGTACGAAGAGTTTTTTAAAAGGTCTAAATAGTAAATGTTTTAGAGTTTTGGGATCTTTGTCATAACTAATTAACTCTGTCACTGTTGCTTGAAAGTAGCCAAAGACACTATGTAAATGAATAGACATAGCTGTATTTTAATAAAGCTTTATTTTATAAAAAGGACAATTGACAAATAACCATAGTTTGTTGACTCTTAATATAATATTTTAACTGGACATGTGGCGACCTAAATAGTTTAAATATTTTTAAGCTTTAAGTTTGACCAGATGATAGCTTGACTTGGCATGGTGTCAAATAAACAAATAAACAAAAAATCTGTTGAAAACCAAAGAGACATTTACAAGTAATTTAAATATTTTTAAAAACTTCTTAAAGGTATGTGCACCTACCAGAGAGAGCACGAGGGAGAGTGTGCGGAAGCACCCTTTGATGAGATGTGACAGTGCTACATCCCTTCTTCCCCCATCTCTCCATCCTGGCAGGATTGTATAAATGCACATATGCCTTGGCAGTTTCCCACGCCATCAGGGTGAGGACTCGAACTGCACTTGGTCATGTAGCACCCAATTGCTATGCTACTGGACTGGTCTTAAACCTTTTTTTAAAAGTTTTTATTTATTTATTTATTTATTCCATGAATGAGAGAGACATATATAGAGAGACAACATTCCTAACAGGGTCCTGACATTATAATCCACCCCCAACTTCAGCAAGCCATGGATCACAGGCACATGCATAACCAGAGTACTCAGAGAGGTCTCTCATGTAGACCTAGAATCTGCCCATGGGGATCAGTCTCACAATGTGTTGTTTTACCTCTGTGTCACTGTCTGGCTCACTGAATCCTGAAGGAAGTCTCTCAAGGATGTGTAAAGAAGAAGTACATTATTCAACACGCTAAAAATGTGCTAAAATTTGGCTAGCCAGATGGTATGGTAGTTAAGGCAGCTGGATCTCACATGGCTGATTGCACAGTTTGAGTTCCAGACCTGGTAACTTAAAAAATATGCCAGGCGCATGTGCCCAAAATGCCAAGAAAAAAATGGAGACGGGTTGCATGGCCAACCCTTGGGGGTGGAGGGTGATTTTCCACCTTCCTATTCTCTCTTTGTCTCTCTCTCTCTCTCTCTCTCTCTCTAGCAAGTGCAAGTTCCCTATAACAAAAACTTTTTTAAAAAGTGGTAAAATTGATGTCCATATAGTTATGTTTTCCAAATAAAACTCAAGATTTCTATAAGTTAATACATCCCAAACTTTATATCAAAATGCTCATCAGTAATTGTTCATATACTTATTTCTTTTATGTTTAGTTAAGGTCTTTATTATGTAGACACATTTATTTTTGGCTTAATTTTTTTTT
The DNA here is from genome assembly GCA_026018925.1 of Tupaia tana. Lineage (NCBI taxonomy): Eukaryota > Metazoa > Chordata > Mammalia > Scandentia > Tupaiidae > Tupaia > Tupaia tana. The sequence continues at coordinate 137,003,161 of JAKSZU010000001.1, forward strand.
TGTTTGTTTGTTTGTTTTTTGTTTGTTTATCCGCTATGTTGACCCGCACAACAAAACTCCAGAAGCCTGGAATATTGAGAAAGAGAATTGAATCTGGATGTTGTTTGGTGTTCTCTTTCTACATTTGGGACATTAAGCATGTAAATTTTAGTAATGCAACTACTTCCTCACTTGATAATAGTGTAAATATGATATACCACCATACTTAAGTTAAGGAGATGAGTGAGATATTGGAGAGCATTTGATAAGTTTGCACTCTGCTCCTCTTTTGGCAGATGGGGAAACTTATCCAGAGAAGTAGAGACTTGCCTTATTTATTTTCATATATCCATATCTTCCATTCTAGATACTCTTTTATAAATGTCACTAGATAATTTGGGTAACAGACAACAATATACTGCACATTTCTATTTTTCAAACCCCTTGATGTCAGTTATCTACTTCTCCATTCACTTCCTCCTCACTAAGTAAGTACACTGTGTGCCAGGTACTAGGTTGGTTCTGGGGATATGAAATTAACAAAGTATAGGTCTGTGTCTGGAGCTCATCCTGCATTTGCTTGCTGGGTCAATTGGGCAAACTATTTTACATATCTAGACTAAAAACCAGGAGTAATAACTTCAGCTCCTCATTTGGACTGCTGTAAGGATTACGTGAGATAGAGTGTGTCACTCCTTAAAATATTGTCTCACATAAGTATGCCTGTAGTAAGTACGAGCTGTTATCTTCGGTATAGTTAATAAAGAACCCAGCAGTAAAAGTTTATGAATTGTGTAGGTATAGCTAAGTGTTCTGATTCAGGTAAACAAAAGGAGGTTTGGGAGAAAAGGTGGAGGGCATCTGTCTCACTCTGGGGGAAGTAAAGGAAACTTTTCTGGAAGAAGTGATCACTGAATGTAAAGAAGGAAGGATAGGAGTTAGTGAGGCAAAGAGTGGAGTAAAGGCATCAGAGTGGGTTTTAGGGCACATAAACAAAGCATTGAATTTCAAGGTATGCTTGGAGATGTACAGGGTGTTTCTATGACGAAGGAGAGCCTAGTAATAGAAGAGGTGAAGGGGCATGTGAAATTCAGTTTATAAAAGGTCTTGATTTTCACACTCCAGGCGTTTGGTCTTTATTCTACAGGCTGTTGGATCTGGGATGGCAGGGGAGTGACATCGTTAGATTTTCATTTTCTAACAATGGCATATAGTTGCTGGAAAAGTTATGATGCACTTTTGCATAGAAAAATACATAATAACTTTTCAGACTATCTAGTATATTTATTATTTACATGGTGGAGAATGATATGAAGCTTCCTCAGAAACCTACAAATAAAATTACTGTATGACCCAGAAATTCCATTCCTGGGTATCTAACCAGAGGATGGAAAAATCCTCAATCAGAAAAACACTTGCACATTCATATTTATCGCAGCATTATTTACAATTGCTAGAACATGGAATCAACTCAAATGTACAAAAATAGATGAGTAGATTGAAAAAATTGTTTGTGTTTGAGAGAGTAACTAAGAGACAGCTGTAGCAAACCAAATGAGAAATCATGAGGACTGGAATTAATTGTAAATGTCAATGCTTACAGAAGTCAAGCAGTGCCATAATTCAACGGATCCACCCAGATGGGAAACTTATATCCTGTGCTAAAAGTTGGCCATGATTCAACTTGAAGACTTCCTGTAAATTCCCTTGGAACACAGGTTTGCAAGTTATAGCTTCTCTTAGCTTTTGTTTATCTAAAAAATGTATTTTTATTTTATTTTGAAGGATATTTTTACTGAGTGTAGAATTCTTACACCCTGTCTTCAGCATTTTTAATATTATTCCATTGACATGTAGTTTGCATCGTTTCAGATAAAAAGTCAGTTGTTATTCTTATTATGATTCCACTTTCTGAAATGTTTTTTCCTTTGGCTGTTTTAGGAATATATATATAAATTTCATTTTCTTTTATACATTCAATCAGATTATTTAGTTTACAAAGTGAATATTCCTACTTGTGAACATTTCTCCCTTGTCTAGTTGATAAAACTATAAAATTATCTTCAACAGATAATACCACATTTCTTTGTTCCATTAATGCTTTGCCTCTCATGTTTTAGAAATTTTTTTTAAAAAATCATTGATTTTCAACAATATGACCATGCTATGCCTTGATGTGGTTTTCTTTATATTTATTTTCTTCAAAGTTATTTGAGCTTCTGGGATTTGTGGGCTTATAATTTTCATCAACACTAGAAAAAAACTCCATTATTTCTTCAAATACTTATTCTTGCCTAAATAGTTTTAAATACTATTTACATGCATGCTAGATTGCTTGCTAATGTATTACAGGTCGATACAATTCTATTCATTTTTTTCAGCCCTCTTTCTATGCTTTAGTTGGGTAGTTAATATTGCTTCAAGTAAACTGGCCATTTCTTCTGCAGTATCTAATATTTTGTCTTTAATCTAAAGCCCATACAGTGAATTTTCATTTCTGATGTTATATTTTTAGAATTTTTACTTGGTTCAATTTTAGTTTCTATTTTTCTTAATTGTATTTCTATCTATATCTATCATCTGTCTATCTATCTATCTATCTATCTATCTATCTATCTATCTATCTATGTATCTATCATCTATCTATCTATCATCTATCTATATCTATCTATCTATATTTCTAGCATGTTTCTCAAGCTGCCAGGGCCAGAATTAAAACAACAGTCAACCATGTGAGATCTGGCTCCCTTAACCACTGCACTACAGGAGTGTTCTCGCATTTCTAATAACTTGACTTTACATTGGGCATTATGGGTGCTATATTGTGTATTTGAATCTTGTCTTCTTTAATGAAGTGCTGAGCTTTGTTCTGTCACTGATACTGGTTGAATTCTGTCCTGAAAAGTCATATATTGAAGCCTTAATCTGCAGTACCTCAGAATATGACTGTATTTGAAGATGGGGTCTTAAAAGAAGTGAGTAAGTTAAAATGGAATTGTTAGGGTGGGGCCTAATCCAATATGAGTTTTGTCCTTATAAGAAGGCAGACACCAGGGTTGTGAGTGCACAGAGGAAAGACCCCATAAACCCACTGCAAGGAGACAGCCATCTGCAAGAAAAGAAGGAGGCCTCCGAAAAAACAAACTCTGACTGCATCTTGATCTTGGACCTCTAGCTTCCAAAGCTATCTGAAAATAAATTTTTGTTGCTTAAGTCACTCAATTTGTGGTATTTTGTTATGGAAGCCTTATCAAATTAACACAGTAAGGTAATTTACTTTCAGGTAAGCCTGATTCTTTCAAAACTTCATAGTCTTGCTAGAATGGATTTAGAATAACTTTGCCTCATAAAGACTAAGCCTTCTCTTATGGCATGTCTTTCTGTGTCTGCTGAATACTTGAATTGGTGAACAAGTTTTCCTCCTCTTGGCTGCTCAGAACTCAGATGATCCCCAACCCCGTGAAAGTTACATTAGTTGCTCAATTCAATTTTCCCAGTGACTGATCTTTCTTCAGTAGCTGTTTCACCTAGATTTTCAGACATAAGTAGCTTAGTATTTAACTAAAAACTTTAGACTCATTCATATTTCTGGATTTCTCTTTAGTTCTTTTTCCTACCTCCCAAATCCAGTAGCTTCCAATCCCCACCTCTGTCTCCTTGGCTTGGTGAAATCGCAGAGCTCTGTTTGGTCTTCTCCTCCCTGTGATTTGTGTGAAGGGAATCTCCACACAGAAAACAACGGCACCATGGGACCACCACAATGTTTCCCCTCTCAGCAATCACAGGCACTGTCTGCTGTTCAACAGTGTCTGTAAACAGTAATTTCACAGAGTCAGTGACTCAGTGATTTCCGACAGCTTGGGGTTACTTATGGTGGGATGCTAGTCTGGTACCAGTTACCCCACAGTCAGAATGCTATCACATTAATGCTATCACAATAGCGATTAAATTTCGGCATGAGTTTTGGAGAGGACATTCAAACCATAGTACTCTCATTCACAGACTGGCCAACTCCTATAATCTTTACAAGGGATGAAAGACTTAGAATCTCCCTCTGTCCTTCCATACCATGCCCTTCCCTCCTTTTCTCTTGGGGTATCTGCCCTGTAGCTTCTCCTTTTTCTCTTCTCTTCTCTCTCTGAGCATCTTACCTCTAAGCATGGGCCAGGTTCCTGGTGCAATCTTTTAGGACATAAAGAGAATTCCCATGAAAGAAGAAAGAACCAGCTTCAGGGTTTTGCTGAAAATTATTTTTTTGAGAGATATATTTTGCTATAGGGTGTGTACATTCACCAGAGAGGCAGAGAGAGACAGAAAGCAAGAAATCCGCCCCAAGGGGAAGATGGCTATGCCACAATCACTTCTCCTCCATTCTCCTTTCAGGATTTTGGACACGCATGTGCATGCACCCGATGTGAGTTTTAAGCTGCCCAGTCTGGGACTCAAACCACAGTCCACTATGTGGGAGTCCAGCGACATAACCATTACACCATTGCTGGTACCAAAAGTAAATTTTTAAAAGCTGCCCATTCCAGGCTGCTCTGTTTACCCCATCAGCCTTACATCTGTGGAGAGCAGCTCCCACTGCTGAAGATGAGACACAGGCTACAGTCCAGGGCCGCAGCACTGTGGGAGGTCTCCCTCTGCTAGGGGAGGGGTCTTTCCTATGCTGTCTTTTGCCTGCTCATAGCAGCCTTCCTCCCAACAGTTGTATATGTTTCTGTGGCAGCCACGACCTTATCAGGAGGAATGCACGGCTTATCCCTTCCGGATGTGACCACGTGTGTGCCTAGCTCTAGATGTGCATGTGGCAGTTTTCCACGCTGGCAGCTTGGCATGACCTGGTCCCTGGGGGAGGCTTCGCTGGTGTGCAGGGAGGGGGGCACGCCTGGCCAGGAAGCCTTGCCTGCACAGGGCATGGCTGTCTCTCACCTCTTCTGTGCCTCTGGGGTGGAGCTATCTCAGCTCCTCCTAACAAAGGATCTGGAGGGTTGGGGCCACGGAGGAGAGGAGAAATGTTATCAAACCTGTTGAGCAAACAGAGAGAAGGTTATAAACCCTCCAAGCAGCAGAAACTGTACATTCTGCAGGCCGCTGGGTACAGCTGAGGCCGACATGGCACCTCGCGGTGTGGGGCTCCTGGCAGCGCTCCTCATCCTGGCGCTGTGCGCCCTGGTCAGGGGCGACAAACCTTGTAAGTCAATGTCTGCAGGTACCAACTTCCCTAGGCTCAGCCTCCTATCTCAGAAACAAGGCAGTCAGTTCAGCAGGCCGGGCCCTACTGGCATCCCCAGATGCAGGAGTGCCAATCTGTCCCCGCTTCCTGAAGGTCTTGTTCCCCCGTGGGTCTCTGTGTGTGCTTTCTCGTTTGTTTTCCTTACAGCAAAAAAGACAGGGAAGTAACTCGAAGGGCTTCCTAAGCTTGGAGTTACAGCATGTGTCGTTCACACAGGAGGCCCTGCTCTTTGGGATGGGAGTCTGACAGGCGCTAGTTGGAGAGTTGAGGACTAAGGCTGAGGTCCCGATTAGGGTCAGAGGGCACTTGCCTGTCCACAGATCCTCAGAGTCCCAGCTGGCTTTTTCACCTTGACCTTTGCCTGGGTCCATCTGTTCTCCCTCTTTCTAGAATATGTTTTGTTTTTGTTTCAAACTAATAACACGCTCTTACCAAAGCCTGCCAGTTCCTAAGAAAGGCGTGCATAGCTCAGATGTGAGCAAGATGAACTTTGCATTTCTCCAAGTAGCAGCAGGATGATGCAGGCGTTCCTCATTCCCTGTGAGAGCAGGCAAGTGGGGTGCCTCCAGTGCCCTGGACTGGGTTGATGAGGATCTTCCCACAGCCCCCTGCCAGTGCTCCCGGATGAACCCCCACAACAGGAAGAACTGTGGCTTCCCAGGGATCACCAGCGACCAGTGCTTCAACTCTGGATGCTGCTTCGACTCCACTGTTCCTGGAGTCCCCTGGTGTTTCAACCCTCTCCCAATGCAAGGTAATCCTTGGGGAGCTGGACCCTCTACCTGGGCCAATGGCTGCAGCCCAGGGCCTGGCTTCAGGGCAGAGTCAGAGCAGGTGATTGTGGAGGCTCATCATTTAGCCTAGAGCTAGGCAGGCCAGTTAGTCCAGAACTAGCCTGGGTTGGTTGGTCCAGCGCTAACCCAGGCTTGTTAGTCTAGAGCTAGCTTGGGCTATTAGTCTAGGGCCAACTGGGCTATTAGTCTACAACTAGCCTAAGCTGTTAGTCTAGAGGCAGTCCAGGGTGGTTGGTTTAGAGCTGGCCTAGGTCATCAGCCTAGAGTTAGTCCTGGCTGTTAGTCCAGAGCTAGCCCAAGTCATTCGCCTAGATCTAGTCCAGGCTGTTAGCTCAGGCCAACCAAGAGGAAATAGAAAATGCCCCTTCACCCCTCTTTATCCTTTCAGCAGATATGCGTAGACCCATTAGTTTTACTTAATTTGAGGGAAAAAAAAGTCTCAGGTCTCTTCTAGCTTGATCTGAAGAAGCCAGTAGAGGAAGTGCCTTAGGGGCGTGAGGCACTTAAGAGGATGTTAGTAACAGGACTGTTTATAGACCACAGGGTGAAGGAAGTATGCGAGGACTTCTAGGATCCTTTGGGAGTGAGTCTTATGTCACTGCATACCACTGAGGGGCACAGCGTGTGCATGAAAGCTGCATGTGCTGTCATGTGCACAGGACAGAGTGTTCGCCACCTCTCCCCTACACTCATGGGTAGAGCAAGGACTTTTCTTCCCTTCAGTCACCACCTTGAGGCTCTCTAGGTTTTGCAGGAAACCAGGCTGACGGAGTCAGACTGTTCTGAGGACACTCCATGGAGCGGAAGGGCCTGTGGGTGTCCATGTTGTGCTTTGACCAAATGCTCTACATCCTTAAAAGGTGCTCACGAGCTTTTTCTCACCCTGGTACGGTGAGCCACCTCATTTTGCAGAGGGGAACATGGCATGCAGAGAGGAGATGGTTTCCTCAGGCAGCAGGGCTGCAGCCTTCTGAACCCTGCCGACCACTCACTCTGGATCACACCTCTGGGGAGAGCGGGTGGGCCAGCCACTGGGGCTGACACTAACCATCCCAAGACAAGGGGCAGCTCCTCATGACAAACCCAGGCTGGACGTCCAGTGGTGCCCAGCCTAACCAAGCCTCATTCCCTCGGCCAGAGTCTGAAGAGTGTGTGATGGAGGTCTCAGCGCGCAGGAACTGTGGCTACCCGGGCATAAGCCCAGAGGTCTGTGCCTCCCGCAACTGCTGTTTTTCTGACACCATCCCAGAAGTGCCCTGGTGCTTCTTCCCGCAGTCTGTGCAAGGTAACGTCACTGTCGGACGAGCCCCATCCTGGACATGGACAGTTTCTCCTCGCTAGGAGGGAGCTGAAGTGGAAAGGGGACCCACCACAGGGCCAGGCCCTGGATCCAGTGGGCAGCCATGCCAGGAAATCAGTGTCCCAGAATGTTCTCAACAAAGACAGGGTCTCGTCAATAAGTGGACCCTCCTGCCTTCCCACTAATTGGCTGTAATGGTTGTAACGATGGCAGCTCCCCTAATTCCGGGCAGGGTTTGGGGAGCATTGTCTATGTGGGATCTTCAAAAGGTTTGTAGAAAATGCAAATTATGAAAACATTAAGCATAGATTAAAGAGAATTTAGATAAGATAAATTTGTACTTTTATTCCATTTTCCACCAACTTTTGGAAGCCCCTCATATTTTTTTTTTTTTTTTTTTTTGGAGAGGTTTTTTTGCTATAGGGCGCGTGCGCTCGCCAGACAGACAGAGAGAGACAGAGAGATAGAAAGCAGGAAATCACCCCCCAGGGGGGATGGCCACGCTGCAATCCCTTCTCCTCCATTCTCCTCTCGGGATCTTGGGCATGCACGCACACGCGCCCGGCGTGAGTTTAAGCCGCCGGGTCCGGGACTCGAACCGCGGTCGACTATGTGGGAGTCCAGCGACATAGCCATTACGCTAACTGCTGGTCCCGTCCCTCATATTTTTTTGCTATCTAATCACCATTACTGGGGCACTCCTAAGTGCCAAGTGCTGGGCTGGGTACCAGGGATGGGGTCGGGAATAAGACAGACGGGGCCACTTTTCTCAAGGCCTCCCTGTTCTCTCCCACGTGATCATGTGTGACAAATGGCCTGAAACGTCCTCCTCCAGGACAGTTCCAGGGGCCCCGTTCTCTGATGTGAATCTGTGTACCAGCTCCCACCCCTTCATTACTGGGTGTTCCTGACTCTGAGTTCAGCAAGAACGACCAAGCGTGTCTGTAAAACAGGAAAAGAGCGCATGGCCCCAGAGGGCTTTCTTTCCCTTCCTTAGGATACCAGAGTGCTCCAAGGAGCACAGGCCTTAGCTTTCAGAATTTTTGAGTGACCCAATATCAAGTAAAGGTCCATGTAGGAAATTTCTGATCACTTAGGGAGAATGGACCCTGCAAAGTGGGTAGGCGAGAAGAGGGGATTCAGGAGCCCTTGACTGGACTGATGAAGGCCTTTAGCCTGCGGGGATTTGTCCCTATCTTTCCACCCCCAGGAAGGAAGGGCTCAGTGCACCCCGTGCACAGTGACCCTAGCCCTGCCTCACACCCAGGCCCCTCCTCCCCAGGGCTCACTCACCACCCATCCTGCATTTAATTTTCTAGACTGTCATTACTAGGAGGTGCTGGCTTCAGAGACCCCACTGGCTCATGGACATTCAGGAACAAGAAAATTCACCATCTTATCAGCTTCGTATTTCATGAATTCCTGGGTTTTAAGTTTCTTTTTATTCTTTTTAGTGATTTAACACACAATTTCTTCAAATAAAGAAAACCCTTAACATCTGCTAAAGTTCATTTTGGTCTCATTGGACCCAGAAATGTGATGATTGTACATATGTCCATATGAGTGGGTGTGTGTCATGTGTGAGTGTGCACATGTGAGAGAACGTGTGTATACGCATGCATGGTGCATGTACAGGTGTGAGTGTGTGAGTCTGTGTGTGTGTGTGTGTGTGTGTGTGTGTGTGTTTGTGCCTATTTACTCTAAGAACATAAATTCATCAAATTTATTCAGGCTGCAATAGCAGCAGTAAAGTATGGCATGCAAGTGAATTTCAGAATCCACAATCCCGTTGTAACTCCCACACCCAGTCCTTTTTAGAAAAACTCAAATGGCTTTAGCCCTAAAATCCTCTTGGCATAACACACAATTTCAGACTGGAATTATAAAATTCCTTTGCTGTGTCGAATACAACTCTGACCACCTGCTTCTGGAAGGAGTGCAGGGTGGTAGACCGTCACTTGTTCCTCACGCGAGGAGAGAGGGCTCGGGCCAGCTGAGCCACCACTCCTCTCAGCTCCTGCTTCTGTGTCTGCTCCTCATACGTGGGAACAGCTCATGTAACATGCTGGAATTGGAGGGTGTTTGAAAGGGGAAGTTGCTGGCATCTCCTTGAGGTAATACCAGCGTGGGGTGGTCACTGCACAAAAGGTTGTATAGGTGCCTACTTGGAGGGGTCCTAACATTGGCTAGCTCAGGGCACAAGGTGACTGGCTTAGTAAATGTGTCACCCAATGGCCCATCCCAATCACTCCGGAAAATCCAAGGCCCCTGCCTTCCAAGGTGAGGCAGGAACCAGTGCTACAGCTCTGTACTGAGGGATGGGATTTTTTTGTTTGGTTTTATTTTTATCTATCTATCTATCTATCTATCTATCTATCTATCTATCTATCATCTATCTATCTATCATCTATCTATCTATCTATCTATCTATCTATCTATCTATCTATCTATCTCTATCTCTCTCTCTCTCTCTCTCTCTCTCTCTCTCTATCTATCTATCTATCTATCATCTATCTCTATCTATCTCTATCTATCTATCTATCTATCTATCTATCTATCTATCTATCTATCTATTACTTGCTATAGGCCACATGTGTTTGCCAGTGAGAGACACAGAGAGGGAAAGTGAGTAAGAACCCCCCTTCTCCCTAGAGAGGATGGCCAAGCCACAATCCTTTCTCCTCCATTCTCTTGAGATTTAGGGCACGCATGCAGAGGCATCTGCTGTGTTTTCCATGCTGCCAGGTCTGGGACTCAAACTGTGCAGTCAGCCATGTGGGACCCTGCTGTCTCAACCACCATGCCAACAGCTGACCCAGGGGATGGGAATATTTAAAAAGCACTTCTTCAAGGAATGTGCTTGGCCCCATGGAACCTGTCAGGATGCGGCCTCTGAGGGGCCACGTTCCCCTGGGAGCGACTGTATTGTTGTCCTGGTTACAGCACAGCCAGAAACTAAGTGAAACCATGGTGCTGTAGGCAGAAAGCATGGGGACATGGGAACGCCGTGGGTGAATGCCCAGTGGAGGCTAACTCTGTTTGCAGGCCTGTGTTCTCAGAGAGCTGGGTCCTCTCCTGCTGATCTGCACAGTTCAGAATTCATTCACGTGCTCCGGAGTCACCAGACCCGGCCAGACCCATGGCAAAGCTGAAAGGCCTGCATCTTCCTGAAGTATTTGGTGTGCTCTCCAGGGATTCCAGCTCCTGGAACTGAGAGTTTGGAGTTTTGCTTCAGAACTGAGGCAGTGGGCTGACAGTGGGCTGGGTGGAAGGTCCTGGTTTCGTGCCATCTGGGGGGGCCATCTCTGGCCCTCAGTCTTCTTGTCCTCAGTCAGGGTTGTGCGTGGGCCACTTGCACATCTCTGGGGGCAGGAACATCTTTTAATAAGAGGACACTTCTATTTCCTACGGCATTCATGCTCCAGCACTGCTTCTCACCTCTCTGCTCCATCCCACTTCCTCCTCTGACGTACTAACGTCTTGTTTCCTGAGTCAGTTCCTCCGTTGCCCTTCTGATCACTGAAGTATGGATTCTTTCTTTTTTATTTATTATCATAATCTTGTGTATATTACATTGAACCACATATAACTTTACAGTGTATTACATTTCTTTTTCCAGAAGGAATACCATGCCTATCAGTCAATACAGAGACATTAGAATCCCCATCTTCATCATCCAATAGCTTTTCATTTTTTCCCCGATTATTATTGTTATTCCAATTATTTTTTAAACATTCAATCACTATTTATCATTTTGCTTGTAAAAAGACTTTACCTAACACGAAATACTTCTCAGACCAATCCAGTTGAGAAAACTATACATGTCATCATCAATAGGTAATAAACCATGTCTGTGTCCCACTAATGTCATGCCTCTCTATTTGTTCTCTTGCTATCTTTCTCTATCCTCTTCTCTTCTCCTGTCCCATTCAACACTATCTTATCATCATTAACTATTTTTACTGCTTTTATGCCCTCCAATATTCCGATCTCTACCATACGGTGTGGATAGTTGGTATATATTGAGTGGATACATACAATATCTTTCTTTCATATCTTGGCTTACTTCACTCAGCAATAGATCCTCCTCCGTATCCGACCACTTTCTATCAAATGCCAGTGAAGTATGGATCCTTAAGCAATTTCAATTGCTGTGGTCACGGGTTTGGGGGTCTGCAGACTCCCAAGTGTTTCAAATATTGTTTTTTTTTTTTTTCTTTTTTCTTTTCTTCTTTCTTTCTTTCTTTCTTTCTTTCTTTCTTTCTTTCTTTCTTTCTTTCTTTCTTTCTTCTCTCTCTTTCTTCCTTCCTTCCTTCCTTCCTTCCTTCCTTCCTTCCTTCCTTCCTTCCTTCCTTCCTTTCTCCTCCTCCTCCTCCTCCTCCTCCTCCTCCTCCTCTTCTTCTTCTTTTTAAATACCAGCAGGCATGTGCATAGGAAGAAAGAGAATACCCCTTGGCAGGCTCTGTCATGCCAGGATAGTTTTCCCTTCAGTTCTCCATCCTGTTAGGATCCTGGGCACAAGTGCCCTGCATGTTTTTCAAGCTGCCAGAATCAAGCCTCAAACCCCAGCCAACCATGTGAGACTCGGCTTCCTCTGCACAGTGCTTAACCACTGCGCTATGGAACTGACTCCATTTCAATTATTCTACCTCCTGCCTGCCCTAGCACTATGAAGATGAACCACCCAGCATCTCAGGATGGTTGATTGTGCTGCCTCTTCCTGCTCCTACTTTGATGGGCTGTGGGACAGCCCTCATTGACTTTGGAGCAATAGCAGGTGACCATCAAACCCACTCCCAACAGAAAAATAAACTCTTTAAATAAATAATTTAAAAAAAGAAAAAGAAACTCTTCTTCTTCTTCACTTTTTCTCCATTTCTCTCTCTCATACCTTGTAATAAGTGCATTCCTAGCAGGAGTGTGGTAGGAATGAAAAGAACCTTTGTGAGAGGCCTGCTGCACAATGAGCCCCACAGGAGGGCGCCCTGCCACCAGCTGGGGCAGAGGCGGCCAGTGGTTTTGTCCCATCACCAAGCAGCGCCACTTAGTGGCCTTCTGTGAAAAAGCCTCTCGCACACACTGCAGGGCAGAGGGCTCTGCCTCAGAAGGATCGTCACCTATTCGTTATTTGCCACTGTATAAGGGCACTACAAAAAGCCAGTGGAAAAATGAAATTCTGAGTTTATTTTAATGAAAAAAGTTTGAAATCTATGGGGTTTTTTGTGTTTGTTTTTACAACACACACTTCCCATAAACTTTAGAAGACCCCACGTATGTAGTGCTGACTATATGGTCATTATAGTGCTTATAAATGGTGAATATATGTGTGTGTGTGTGTGTGTGTGTGTGTGTGAACATACATGTGTAGCAGGTCGAGGTTGCTCATGGTAACTATGCTATAAAGTCTATAAAGTCTGTGCTGGCACTGAGCAGATACTGACCCATTGCTCCTGGGGAAACCCAGGGCTAGATTCCTGTGAGTATCTGGATGCATTTCATCACTGAAGACACAGCTTAGAGGTGACAGTTGTTGAATGTGTACTGCGTTTTTCTTGACTTTAAACTCACAGCCAACTGAATTGTCATGCATACCTGAAAGAAGCTTACCTAGCACGTGTGTTTTCTCTGTAAGACTCATCACAGCCATATACCAGGGCCAGCAGGTGGCATGGTGGTTAAAGTTGCTGGATCCCTACATGGCTGACCACAATTCCAATCCTGGACCTGGTGACTTGACAATCACAACAAATAGATAAATAAATAAATAATTGTTTTTTAAAAATATTGAGATCCTATATTCAAGGTGAGAAAAACTGTGAAAACCACAGCCATATGCTGAGGGCACTAGGCAGCTCTTCAGCACTATGCATGGCGGCCACTTTAAACAATAAAATCACACACACACACAAAAAAGCACAAATATTTGAAAACAATGGCACTAAATAGATAGAGAAAAAGGAGAGACTGTCCATAGTACAGGTCAAACCCAGAAGGCAGTGCCCTGCCATGTGTGAGCACAGTGGGGAATGCGTGTATAGGTGACTCAGATATTACTCCGCTCATGTCCGTGACCCGCTGAGAAGGCTCTGCAAGTAGAGCTTTGGGAGTACATGTACATTTTAGTGAGCAGGCAACCTGCAGATAGATATATACAAATAATGGGCTGGACTCCATATTACTCTACGTATTACATATTTGTTACACTATTTTGGAGATGTGGTGCGTACATAAACATCCCTTGCTGGTGTTTCTGAGTTCGCCCTGTTTGTGACTCCCTCTCAGGGGGAAGAGGCAAGGCCACAGCCCAGGGCACCCCTCCTCAGACACCAGGCAGTTAACTGGAGTCAGGGTATTAATGAGAATGAGCACCAGTCTTTAAAGGAGATACCGCATTTCTGTTGTGCAGTGAGTTCTGTATCAAGGTGACTTAGCAGTTTTCTGGGCGACATTGGGCAGGTTACGTGGACACTTTGTGCCTAGTTCCACTCATGTACAAAGTGAGGATGCAAATAGCACTTTTCTTAGGGTTTGCTGTGAGGGTTAAATTCAGGGATGTGCTTAGAGCTAGTGCTTAATAGTGCTAGTTGCGGTTATCGTCCGTGGTACATACACACCTCGGCGCCTCGGCCCCACTCATCTGGGAAGACATGTGTGATCTTGATGCTCCCATAATAATGACCCCTTTGGAGGGGACCCAACGATCAGACCCTCTCAGACCCTGCCTGTCCATGCAGGAAGGCATCTGCTGTGTGCCTGCCTCCGCTTGCCTCACTGTGGCCCTGGTCATTGTGTGCAGCTGTCCCCACCAGGCTAGAAGCCTCTCCTGCCTCCTCCTGGAGGAAACCTTGGAGTCTGCCCACGCCAGTGAAACGCCGGGAGAGTGTGCCTTCCATCCTGCCACAGCTGGTGGGTTGGGGGATGGTCATAGCGAGGATGCTAGGAGCCCCACAGCTTTGAAAAATTAGCCTTCTCTTCCTTGTGGAAGTAGAGTGCCCCCTGTCACCCATGAGACCACCACTTTAGAGCTGTGTATGCAGAATAGGCATCATATTGCTTTTTCTCTCAGGTGTCAGCCCCACCCGGCAGAGGGCAGCCCGTCCTATTCTGGCAGTTGGCGGAGGCCAGGCCTCGGGCAGGTGCATCCTGTGTTGCCGCACTGTCCCTGGCAATAGCAAGCCCTCAGCTCCAGGCAGACTGGCCGGGCTGGTCCCATATAGGACCACAGCTCCCTACAGCCTGCGTCTTGCCTGATGTCCCAGACTGCCCCCCTTACTGGCCACACTCCCTGACTAGCCCACATCCCTTTCCACAGGAGAGCTGCTCTTTACCGCAGCCGCTCCATCTCCTAAGGCGTGTCTGCCTGTGTAAACTGTGGCAGGTTTCTAGTACTTTCCTGGGATCGTCCTCAGTCTCAAGGTAAACCAGATTGCCTGGAAGGACGGCTGGCCCCAGCCCACAGTCCCTGCTGGCCAGCCTGATCGCAGCTCCAGTGGAGCCTCCTGACAGCTCAGACATGATGCCCTGACACCGTTCTCAGGGAGACTGTGAGGTTCCACGATTCCAGCCTCTGTATTTATTTCCTGAGTTTCGAAGAGGGCTCAGCACTAATACTTGTTCAGCCTTAATGTAGCACAGACATGTGACTGAGAGGAAGGACGGTTCCTTCCATTTGTCATCCTACTTAGAAGACATGGCTAATGGAGCTCAGGTGCTTCCTCCCCCAGAAGCTTCCTGAACGTGTGCCTGTTCTCTGGCGCCCTCTGCTGGCTACTGTGACAGGTGTCCCCAGCTTCCCCTCCAACCTGTCGTGCCAGGAAGCACAGGTCTGGCATCTGACGCACGTACCTTTCTAATATTAAAAGATGAACCTTGGTAACTGTCATAAGTTGCTAATTGCCTTTTATTTCAATCAACTCACTGTCTTTGCGTTAATAATGCTGATAGTATTCATGGTCACGCCTTGAGTTTTATAAATTAGCTTATTGAGGTCTAGTTCATCTTTTTTATTTTTAAAAATAATTATTTAATTTAATTTAATTTTTTTATTTGACCAGAGACAGAGAGAGGGACAGTGAGAAAGCAAGCTGCCAGGTCCAGGACTCGAACCACAGTTGGCCATATGGGAGTACAATGCCCCAACCACAATACCACCTGCTGGCTTAAGTGAATTGATTTCGTGAGCTTTGGCAAATGTATACAGTTATGTAATCACTACCACAATCAAGATACAGAACGTCATCATCTCCTCATGTCTCTCTGCGGTCAAAACCCTTCCTCGACCCCCAGTCCCGAGGAACCAGTGATGCGCTTCCTCTTCCTTACTTCCGCCTCTGCTAGGACAGAACATACTAGATGTTTCCTCAGGCAGTGTGCAGCTGGTGAGGCTGTCCTCTTCCTCCCAGCATGCTGCTTTCCAGATCCATCCAGCTCTGGCATGTAGCAGTGCTCCATTTCTTTTTTATTGCTGAGTAATATTCCACAATAGGGATACTTTACAATTGGTTTACCCATTCACAATGGACATCTGGATTGTTTCTAGTTTTTTCTTTTTTTTTCTATCACGAATAAAGCTGCTGAGCCAGCCACCTGGCGTGGGGTTAAGGCAGCTAGATCCCACATGGCCGGTGTGTAGTTCATCTTGGACCTGACAGCTTGAAAAACCACACTGGGCATGTGTGCGTGTGTGCCCAAAATCCCAAGAGGAGAATGGAGGAGAAGGATTGTGGCATGGCCATCCTCCTGGGAGGTACTTTCTCACTTTTTCGCCCTCTCTTTCTCTCTCAGGTGAGCATACATGCCTTATACCAAGTAAGTAAATAAATAAATAAATAAATAAATAAATAAATAAAGCTTTATAAACTAGGGGCTGGATGATGGCACAGGAGTAACACAATGCTCTGAGAGACTGACCTGTAGGGAATGTTCTGGGTTCATGTCTGGGGACCTCCCTGAACATGCTACATGTGTGTGTGTGCCCATTATCCAGCTTGCGTGCCCATGATCCAGTGCTGGGTGAGTGCAGAAGTGTGAGGACCTGGCTGGGGGACATCTGTCTTTCTCTCACTTTCTCTGTCTCTTATGTTCATGTAATATAGAAATAAACTTTTTATAAGCTGCTGTAAATAGTTACAGTCTTTGAGTGGACTTGGATAAATACTTGGGAGATAATAGGGAAATAGCTTTTTTCCTGAGTGAATACTGTTAGCAGGATTGCTGAGTAGTACGGGAAGTGTTAACTTTACAAGAATCTGATCAACTATTTTCTGAAATGGTTGTACCATTTGGCCTTCCCACCACCAACGATTAAGACTTCCAGATGCACTTTATCCTTTCTAGCACTTGGTATTGCTAGCTTTTTGTACTTTAGCCATTCTTGTGTGTGTAATGTGACAGCTAGTGTTTGTTTTTATTTATATTTTCTGTAATGAATGATACTGAGTATCTTTGAATGGGATTATCTTTTTCACACATCTTCTTTTGTATAGTGTCTCTCCAAATCTTAAAAAAAAATTTTAGAATTATTTATTTATTTAACTTTATTTGTTATTATTATTTTTTATTTTGACCAGAGAGAGATAGAATGAGAGAAAGAGAAAGGGACAAAGCAAGCCACCAGGTCCAGGACTTGAACCATGGTTGGCCATGTGGGAGTTCAGTGCCTTAACCTGCAGCCCCTTCTCCAAATCTTTTATACATTTTAAATCAGGTGTTTTGTCTTCTTAATATTGAGGTATTTGTTATTTTTAATTGTTGCCAGAGAACTAATGTGCTCACTGCAGAGAGAGAGCAAAGGAGAGAGACGGTGAGAAAGCAACTCTCCCACACACCCTGGGTCATGGTTGTGACATAAGCTCTTCTTCTTCATTTCTCCTCCTGGAATTTTGGGTACACACACACAGCGTGTTTTTCAAGCCGCTCAGTCTGAGACTTGAACCATGCAGTCAGTCATGTGGGATCCAATCGCCTTAACTACCACTCCACTGGCCAGCACCTTAATATTGCGTTTTAAGAGTTCTTCGTAAACGAGTATTCTGAATGCAAGTCCTTTATCAGATTTTTATTTATTTATTTATTTATTTATTTATTTATTTATTTATTTATTTTGAGGGAGTGATTTTTGCTATAGGACACATGCACTCGCTGGAGAGGCAGAGAGAGACAGACAGCAAGAAATAACCCTCTGGGGGTGGGGGTGGTCATGCCACAATCCCTTCTCCTCCACTCTCCTCTTAGGATCTTGGACACACTGCACATGCTCTTGGTGTGAGTTTTAAACTGCCCAGTCCTGGACTCTAACTGCAGTCTACTATGTGGGAGTCCAGTGACATAATTGTTACACCATCTGCTAAGTCCCTAAGTAGCAAATGTTTTTAATTTTGATGAAATCCAAGTTTTCTAGTTTTTCTTTTATAGTGAATACTTCATATGTCTTAGTTACAAGATCTTTCCCTAATCTAAAGCCACAGAGATCTCTATTATGTTTTCTTCTAGAAATCTTATAACATCAGCTTTTACATTTTGGGTCTATGGCACATTTTGAGTTAATAATTTAGTATGAATTTAGACCATTTTTCCCTTGTTTACTATTTTTTGAAACAATTTTTATATCATTGGGACAATTTGGAAGCCTTGTTAGAATTTCCCTGTGAGACCGAGCATGAAGATTGTTATGGGTTTGTGTCTTAATAACTTTCTCCATTTCTTCTATGGTTTATTTCAACTTTATGTCTTTAGTAGAGCAATTTTGTTAAATTTATTTTTCAAATAACTTACCCATTTCATCTAGGTTTTCAAAATTAGTTGCATAAAAATATTCAGAGAAAATTCTTATATATCTATTTTTTTAATTTCAGTTGTTATATACCCCTTTGTCAATTCTTATTTGGTATCTTGGGGGTTCTTCCTTTTTCCCCCACCTCTTGATTAAGTTAGCTAGCGGTTTGCATGTTTTGGTTATTATGCTTTTTAAATTAGTATTTGACTTATTGCTTAATTTTATTCTTTTCTTCTCTCTACTTCATTAATTTAATTCCCTTTGTTTTGCTGCAGATTGTATTGCTATTCTTTCCCTAGCTTTTGACATTTTAAATGTCAGTGGGTGCATGTAGGCACCAGAGAAATAGAGAAAGCACCCCTCAGTGGAGTGTGGTCATACTGGAATCCTTTTTGTTTTTATTCTCCATCCTGTCAGGAACCTGGGCACACATACATGTACCCAGTGCACTTTTCAAACTACCAGGGCTGGGATTCAAACCATGGTTGATCATATGGGATTTGGCTCCTTCTGCAAAGCTCTTAATCATTGTGTATGGTAATGTCCAATTCCAGCTTTTTGAGGTGGAAATTTAATGAACATATTATTGCTATGTATTTTCCTCTGATCACTATTTAAAATATTCTCCATGTATTGGGAAATATGGTGTTTCTACAATGATTTTTAAGAAATTCCATAGTTTTGGTTTGTAGTTTATCTTCTAGCCTCAACTATTTAATGGAAGATATTAAATTTGCATGTATAAGAGCCTTCTCAAAATGTTGTCAATAGTTTCTTGGATTTGATCATAGAGGGATTCTAACATTTTTTTTTTTTTTAATTTGCCAGAGGGTGCGCTCCGCTCTTCCTGGAGAGAGAGAGGAAAGGTTAGAAGCTACCCTCCATGGGAAATGGTCATGCCACAATTCCTTTTCCATTTCTCGTTCGTTTCAGGATTTTGGTCATGCACACACATGTATGCTTTTCAAGACACCAGATCTAGGACTTGAACTGGATTGTCAGCCATGTGGGATCCAACTGCCTTAATGACCACACCACCAACTGACCAATCTAATGTTTCTACCTTATGGAATTTATTATTTCTTTGTGAACAAATATACCATCGAATTTTGTAAATATTTTATGTGCACTTAACAAGTTGTATTATTTTTAGGCTAGCAGGTGGTGTGGAGGTTAAGGTGCTGGATCCCATATGACTGCATGAGTTGGATCCAGACAAAGTGGCTTGAAAATATGCTGGGGATGTGTGTGTGCGTGGCCAGGATTCCAAGAGGAGAGTAGAGAAAACGAGATTGCAGTATAGCTATCCCTCTCAAGGAAGCGATTTCTTTTTTTTTTTTTTTTAACTTTTTATTTTCATTTATTTTTTATGTGCATTTATTTATTTATTTATTTTTACATTTTTCCACAAACGTTTACTTCACATACCAAAAAATTTTAACTCATACTCCATAGCTCTTGACAGTTAATAAACAACTTTCAAAATTTCAAAAACTGAATTTTAAAAATAATGTTCAAAACATTTCTTATAATTTTGTACAATTTTGTTTGTGACTCTATAACAACAGAAACAGTATGGTTCTAAATATATTTGAGAAAATATTTACATGTCAGCTACTGAAATTGTTGAAAAGCAAATGCCCAGCACACAAGTTACACATAAACCTTCTCTATTCAGCCCTGCCCAAGTATTCTGTGATATACCATCTGTTAGCAAAGATCAGTCTTTTTTTCTTCCTTCAAAGTCTTTCTCAAAATAATCCTCTGGTGTGGTTGCTCTTTTGCAAACTCTATTGATTACAATGCTGGGCTGGAAAAGTCCAGGTTATTTTATGGTACAAATTCTTTCATATATCTTCTCTAATCCCCTCTGCCAGGCAGAACTATTATGGTGCCAGGCCATCTTTCTAAGAGCTTGTTAGCTTACTTGAGATCCACCTTAGTTCCATAGTTTTCTGATTAATCTTCAGATATACATTCCAGTCAAAGCCCTGTCCAATAATGAGTATTTCTGATTTCTGAATCAATGCAACAAGCATTACTGAACTTATGCAAATAACCCTTCTGCCACAAAATAAGAGTACTCCCAAATATTTTCCAATTCCAGAGGGGTCAGGAAGGAAGAAAAGTTTATGTTTCCATTTAAAGAAACAAACAAGAAAAATATTTTAACAAATTGTTGAACCTATCAACAACTCAAAAGAAACTAAACTGTTTAAATTGGGAAAACAAAGCATAGTTTAAAAAAAAGTCAGTAATGTTTTACTCAAAGGTCATAAAATTCTATTTGGCCAGTTCAGTCTTATGTTCAAACTCTCTTCTGTTGAATATGCAGTGTCACTGTGGTCCAATCTTTCCATTTAAATCTTGGAAGTTAACATGCTACGTTGTTATTGATATTTCTTGTCCCTAGCATTAAATTGGTCATTTTCTCCGTTGTCTTTTGTTCTCTTATTTCTGTGTGTGTCTTTAGTTTTCCTGGTAGAGCACTCCTTTCAGAACTTCTTGAAGAGTGGGTCTGCTACTGGCAAATTCTTTCAATTCTTGCTTATCTGAGAATGTTTTTATTCTTTCTTTCCATATGAAATATAAACTTGCTGGGTATAGTATTCTTGGTTGAAACTGTTTTTCACTTAACACTTTGAATATATTTTCCCATTCTTTCCTTGATCCCATTGTTTCTGATGAGAGGTCTGAGGTTAGCATGATAGGATAACCTCTATAAGTAATCTGACGTTTCTCTCTTGACAATTTTAGTATCTTGTCTTTGTCTGTAGATTTGACCAGTCTGGCTATGATGTGCCTTGGAGAAGATCTTCTTGGGTTGATTCTATTAGGGGTCCTTTGTATTTCTTGGGTCTGGATATTTGAATGCCTCTTTAGATTTGGAAAGTTTTCTTCCAAGATTTCATGGAATAGGTTATCAATGCCTTTATTAGTTTCCTCACCTTCTGGCATACCGATTATCTGAGTGTTTGGGTGCTTAATACTGTCTAGTATTTCTCGTTTAGTAGCCTCATTTTTTGGGGTTATTTTCTCAGTTTTTTTTTTTTTTTTTTTTTCTAGATCAGAGTTCTTGCTTTCAACATCCAAGATTTGATTTTCTGCATGGACTAATCTGCTTTTAATACTTTTGAAGGACGTTTTGATTTCTTGAAGGGCAGCCTTTATCTCTAATAGGTCTATTTGATTCTTTTTTTGGGGGGGGAGAGATTTTTCACTATAGGGCACGTGCGTTCGCCAGACAGACAGAGAGAGACATAGAGACAGAAAGCGAGAAATCACCCCCCAGGGGGGATGGTCACGCCGCAATCCCTTCTCCTCCATTCTCCTCTCGGGATCTTGGGCATGCACGCACATGCGCCCGGCGTGAGTTTTAAGCCACCGGGTCCGGGACGCGAACCGTGGTCGACTACGTGGAAGTCTAGCGACATAGCCATTACGCAAACTGCTGGTTCCCCATTTGATTCTTTTTTATGGTGTGTATTTCCTCTTTTAGATCATGAAAGAACTTCAACACCTCCTGGAACTCATTGTCTCTTTTCTCCTGCATCTTCTGGAGTTCATTATCTCTCAGCTCTTGCATCTTATTTAGTTTTGTCACTATGAATATTCTGAAGTCTTTATCAGACATTTCCAAGAATTCTACTGTATTGTCTGTAGATGACAAGGTATTGTTCTTTTCCCTTAGGGGAGAGATATTTTCTTAGTTTCTCACATTTCTTGTGCCTCTGCAGTTGTTTCTGGTCATTCTTTGACAAAATCTCTCCTCCACAGTGCTTAGCAATGTGGCATCAGCAGTAAGATTGGGAGTTCAGATTTATAAAAAGAAATTTCTTCATTAAAGCAGGGGGAGACAGCCAGAAACAGAGAAAAGACGGAGGTCATCCTACCTTGTCTGAATATTTTGAGAGTCTAGGAGATGGGTTTAGAGCACGGCTTCCCTGAACACACCAGGACACACCTCAGCTTTAAAATGGCTTCTCACCTGAATATTTTGGGAATCTCCCCAGGAAGTAATTTCTAATCTCCCTCTCCAGTCTCTCTCTGGAAAGCACACACACCCTATTATAAAACTTAAAAAAAAAAAAAAGAAGGTAAAAGAAGAAAGAAAGAAGAAAAAAGATAGCGAGAGAAAGAAAATGAACTAAGAAGTTGTGTTATTATCAGATGTAAAGTCTGACATACACACATGTATGCATATGTGTATATATCTCCATATGATCTACCTTACTGATTATGTTATTTAAGTCTCTATTTTCTTTTTTTTGTTGTTACTTGTCTTATACTCAAAATAGTGTTTCTATTACAAGCTTTGGTCTCTATTTCTGCTTGCATGCATTGTTCTGGTTTATAAAATAGATATACTTTTGCCTATCTACTTATTGGCACACAAGTATTATAGCTGCTATAGCTTTGTTTCTAAATCGTGACTTCTGAGGCATCCTTCTTTGTCATGATTATGTATGTTGGTTGGAATTCTGTTTTGCCTGATATCACGATCACAGTCCTTGCTTAGAGTTTTAGTAGCTAAATCACTTTTGATTATTAAGTGTTTTATGTCTTTTTTTTTTTTTAATTGCCAGAGGGTGTGTGTGCTTAACGGAGAAAGATGGGGGGGGGGCATTATGGGGAGAAATGCGCCCCTGCACAGTGAGTAGTCATACTGCAATTCCTTCTCCTCCATTTCTCCATTCTGTTGGGATTTGGGGCATGCATACATTTACGGCTGACATGATTTTCAAGCCTCTAGGCCCAGGATTTGAACCACCATAGGTCATGTGGGTTCCAGTTCCCTTAATCACTAAGCTACAGGGCCGTGTCAACTGTTAGGTGTGTTAAAGCTCTACATTTTAGCAATACACTAATTAATTTTATATATTTAATTAATTTTTTGCTACTGGTTAAAAGCAGAAAGCTAAAGCAATACTGGTCAAGAAATACAAGGAACTAATGAAAGGAATAATAATAAAATTCAGACTGCAAATTTATCTTAAGATCTTAATAGCTAAGTCATCTAATGAATTGATTAAAAATATTATAGAGTATATCAAAATTTTTCAAAAACTAGAAGCTGTGTAAAAATATGACCATAATATATTATGTATTTTTATTGAAATTATTATCTGAAATAAAATATTTTTATATCAATTTTCCTAGACTATCCAAATGACTACATATCAGTTTTTCTGATTTCTAACAAGAGTGTTGAGATTTTTTGTTTTTCTCGTTTTACTGAGAAAGGTGCTCACAAGTCAAATAGACCTGGAAATGCCACCTCCGCTCTTATCGCTCCGGAGCTGCGTAATGACCCCTGAGCTATTTATTAGCTCCAGATTTCTCTGAACTCCTCTGCTTTATGGTTTCGTTGTTTTGCAAAGTGTATCTTGGCACATCGAGTGTATTGAACTACGATCTAAATGACCCTTACTATAGCAAATAAAACAAGCACAGGGCACCTGCCTTCCTGCCTGCTTCAGTTTGCTTTAAAAAAGAATCCATAAAAATTGGATGATAAACAAGTGTTCAGCCTTGTCTGCTGACAGTTGTCCATTTTTCAATAGCCACTGGGTACCTGCCCAGAGCCAAACAATTGGCTGGATAGCTAAATCCTGGCCCCAGAGTGCAGCCTTGTGGGTCACCATCCTAACCTGAGAGCTGCGGACCAGATCAACATCCTTGAGTGTCTTCCACATACGCCCTCCCACCAGGACTTTCATCCTCCGGCAGTTGGGTTCCAAGGAGCTGAGCAGACAGCTGCCTCCATCTAAGCAGAGGAAGTGCAGAGAAGATCTAGAGGAGCCAATGAGGCCAAGGATGTGCTCCAGGAATGAACAGTCACTCTGGGTGTGAAATCTAGTGTGAGAGATGGCCTAGGAGGCTGGTCAAGTCAAACTGAACTGAATTAGGAGGGACCGATCAAGAAGGTCCACAGAGTTTGCCCAAGACTGCCCCAAAATTGTAATACGGTGGTCGTAGTGTGTTAATCACCTGTAGTGGCAGAGACAACAGCCACTACCTGCACTGTGGGTGGTGCTTTACCTTTAGGTACACTGTTCACCACTGCTCGAGTCTCATACCCAGCTTGGCAGGGCAAGCAAGGAGGCACTATTGTTATCCATCAGGAAACCACGGCCAGGAGTCCACAGACACACACAAAGGCTTGACTCTTACTCTTTGGTCTCTAGACCTTATGAAGCCATTCTCTATCAATCTTCCTGCACTTCAGCAGAAATGAAGGTAAATGGGATCAGGAAATGCCACCCCAAAATGTATCACTTTGACAGAAAGATTGTTTGGGGCTGAAGGAAATTAAGAAGCATCAAATACAGAAAAAGTATTTTCTCTCCCTCCTCTGCCTCAAAGCAGAACATACATTATCCTTTGTGAAGTTGTCCCCTCCCTCTCCTGTACCCAGGGATCAGCCCTTATCCCTTGGAGATAGAAAGGCAGCACTGAGGCGGCTCTGTACAAATGGGCCTTGATAAGATAACCTCTGTCCTCCATTAGTTTCTTCTGCTTACTTACCTTCTCACAGACATACAGTCTAGAAGCCCAAACTCCTTTCCTCTGTCTTACCACTTCTCCACGATTTGTTGCCTTTAGTTAAAATGGTATGTAGGCCCTGGATCTAACCATGTCTTTGGGTTTTCTTTTCTGTGAAGGTCTCTGTGCAAATAAAAATGAAACTATATTTTTTAGAGGTTTTTTCTATAGGGTGCGTGTGCTCGCCAGAAAGATAGACAGAGACAGAGAGACAGAAAGTGAGAAATCTCCCCCCAGGGGGGATGGCCACGCTGCAACCCCTTCTCCTTCATTCTCCTCTCGGGATCTTGGGCACACACATGCCCGGCGTGAGTTTAAGCCACCGTGTCCGGGACTCGAACTGCGGACGTCTACCTGGGAGTCCAGTGACATAGCCATTATGCTAACTACTGGTCCCCAAAATGAAACTATTAATAGCAAATAAAACATGTATGCTTTTCTCCTGCTAATCTCAGGTTGTCAGTTTAATTGGGAGGTCTCAGTTGCCTATCCTAAAAGGGTAGAGGGAAAGTGTTTTCCTCCCTACGAAGGTGAAGGAGCCCAGTCATGACCTCTGTGCTTTGTTCTTGAGCAGTGCCATTTGGAACCCAAGTCCTGGGGATACTTCTGATTGGGGATGTTGAGGGTCTCTTCCCCCATGTAAGCTCTGAGTGTCAGGAATGCCTGGCTCTGT
The DNA here is from genome assembly GCA_026018925.1 of Tupaia tana. Lineage (NCBI taxonomy): Eukaryota > Metazoa > Chordata > Mammalia > Scandentia > Tupaiidae > Tupaia > Tupaia tana. The sequence continues at coordinate 137,028,463 of JAKSZU010000001.1, forward strand.
CCTGATGCCTGGAGAAGGGCATTTTCTTGTTGTTGAACCTCCATTCATCTTCCTCTTAGTCAGGTTTTTAAATCACACATTACCATTGACTCAATCATCTCACTTCTGCCTGGCAGAACTCAGTTCAGAGTCTTCTTTTCCTTTAAGATGTCTCTGTTAGAAAGAGTGATGCTCGGTCCAGCCGTAGTGGCTTGCGCTGTTAAGCTGGGACACATAGGAGGCTCCAGTTCGATTTCGGGTCTATCCTAAAGGCCAGGTATGGTGACATGAGCCTATAATTAAGTGGTGAAGCAGGAGGACTCAACACAGAAAGACGCTATCTTTTTTTTTTTTTTTTTTTTGGTCAGTTCATGACAAACAGCGTGTTTAATGAACTGGCAACAGAGATATTTGATCAAAGAAAGGCAGAAGAACTTTGTCCTTTAAGAATTAGAACTTGAGGGGCTCCATGATCATCTGGCATTCGCTCAATGTTGTATCTATGGTTAGAAATGTACATGACAGGAACTCCTGGGATCTTCCGGATTCTTTGTTGAAGGTCTCTGTCAGCTGTGGCCACGATGTAACATTTATGCTGAGTTACTCTCTGTACTAAGCAGTCATTTGCATAGGTTCCTTATGTGTGCATGGTAATCGTTCAAATCTTGGATCCTTAGCGATCCTTAGAGCCACTCGATACTTTTGCCTCAATTTTTCAGTTTCAGCCATTACACAGTCAGTTATACAAGGGATACACTTGGCGTACAGACAGTCCATCATCTGACTGCACCAAGTCCAGTTTAGCTTTAATGGAAAAGTCGATAAAGTTGGTGTCAACCAGGATGTGGTAAGGTGGACCCAGCTGTGTATTACGTTGAAAGAATAAGCAGGAAGGGTGTTGGGGGACGTCTCTTTCCTTTGGCATGCTAGGATCTTTCTTTTCTTTCTTTTTAGGTTTTAATCTATCCTTTTCTTCAAGCCTCTGATCTCTGAGACTAAGTATTCTCTTCGTGGTCGCATGCTTCCTTCTTTTCTTTTGTTTCCCCATGCTCATGCCACACTCTTGTTTCTTCCCTGAAAGACTTGATCTTAAAAAGGAAGGAGGAAGGAAGAAAACAAGAAAGGAAAAGAAAGGGAGAAACTCAGTGTGGGAGACAGCTTAGGAGGCTAGTCAGTGAGTTAGATCAAGTCAAATTGAGGAAAAGAAAGGAAGGGAGGAAGGGAGAGCCATATGCTAGCGTGAAGGCTTGAACCCACATGTCTTTTCTTCCCTGAGGACACACATGGGTATAACTGCTAATTTATTTTTGAAATGACCATATTTACCTACTTAATCTATCTTAATGTCAAACCACCAGAGGGCAATCGTGACATCAGTATGAATGTTGCATAGGGTTTGAATTTGCTATGCCCCCGCATGACCTCAGCTTTCCTATCAACAATGGCCACATCATCCTCTTCCTTTGAAAGCTTCCACAGCACCTGCGCTGCGACTGTGCACACAATGGATGTTTAATAAATATTGACTGATTGCTCTTTGTACAGTAATACTTCCGCCTGTGCAAACTCAACGAACATTAACTCTTTAGTAAAACTTAAGGCATTTTTTGTAAAAGACAGTATATGACTGCTATATAAGGATGAATAATCTATTAATAAAACTTGGTGCTTATCTTCGTACCACTTGATATGCAAAACAAGGCTATTATGAGTCTTACAAACATGAGACACCTTTGTATTTAAGAGTTGTGCAGAGGCCTTGGTGATCTAGGTAGGCTCTTGCCTGACATGTTGCTGTACTGTGTCATCTCACACATTGGCTTTCAATTTCCTGACACATTATATACTTAACGAGTATATTTACAGAAAAGAAAAGCATCCTTTGAAACATTAATATGGGTGAGTAGGAAAAGAGGGAACTGAGAGGTGTGCTTGCTTCAAACCCAGCATGTGTCCACATAGTACCTTTAGCACAAAGTAGCCAGAATCCTGTGTGCAGGAGCCCTAGAAAGACTACAGACTGTAAGAAACGTATTCACACAGAGAAATTTCATTTCCCTGTATAGACAGCCCTTTGCCTCACAGGTCCATATGGAGGGATTCAACTTAAGGTTCAAGGACGAAAGCCTGGGGTCATGCAGTGGTTTTGGTCTGGGTCATCTCCTACAATCTCTGTCGTTCTCATGGTGCAGTATGTTTTTGTTTGGATAAGCAACTTATTTGTTAAGAGTAAGATCTGCTTTCAATTTCTTCTGAATTTCCTCAAAAAGACTCTGTACTCAGATGTGCTAACAATTGCTGGGGATATGGAGAAATGAACCAGGCACCAGATACAGTTCCATTTTAGGAGCTATAGGGTATTTTCAATTTTGATCATACTTTTCTGAAAAAAAATCTAATAGACCATTTCTTCTTCTCTACTGGTGAGCAGTTAAGCAATCATCTTTCTTCTCTTTGAGCAAATTGGTGACCATTTTGAATAAGCCAGGATAGTCATCTTTAGTTTTATTTGTTTTCTCTGATATACCTTGAGGTGAAGGACAAGATGTACCCGGCATGGGTGACACACTGATAGCCCATTTGATCCAGAGATTAATAGTATCGAATAGCAAGACTTTTCTATTGCTTCCCACTGAGCAGTCAGTCACTTTCTAACCTGCTGTCCCTCCCTGCTTGTGGACATAGTCAGGTGTTCATCCTCAAGTGGATTTGGCAACGGCTAATATAGGGAGACAGGTGAGATTGTATTGCAGAGGCCTAAGACCTACACATTAATGTAAGAAAAGTTGAAATAACTTAAGACATTGGTTTACCACTAAGCTGGATGTTGGATGGGATTTACACATGGTCCTTTCCCCCATTCCTAACCAGATCAACCTCTTTGGTTGTGACCAAGCATCCAGGGTGGAACATGAGAGTGGTTCCTTCAAGCCAGAACCAAGGACTCTGATCCAAGCCTTGGGACTGGCGCCTCCAGGCAGCTTTATTCCCTGCTCCCACAACACCTTATGCCACTTAGATTATTTCAGGACTGATTATAGTCAGCCTTTTCCAATCTTTTTTCTTTAACAGTGCCTGATGTAGTGGCTATCAATGTACTATCCAGATTTAACTGGGGTTGAACTTTTGTTCTGTTAGCTTCAATGCCTCTCATTTTAAAAAAGGAATATAAGGGGGAACCAGCAGTTAGCATAATGGCTATGTCACTGGACTCCCACGTAGTCGACTGCGGTTCGCGTCCCGGACCCGGTGGCTTAAAACTCACGGCGGGCGCGTGTGTGTGTGTGCCCAGGATCCCGAGAAGGAGAATGGAGGAGAAGGGATTGCGGCGTGACCATCTCCCTGGGGGGTGATTTCTCGCTTTCTGTCTCTATGTCTCTCTCTCTGTCTGTCTGGTGAGCGCACGCGCCCTATAGCGAAAACCTCTCCCCCCTCCAAAAAAAAGGTAATATAAAATAAAACAAAATATGTGCTCCCTTTATCCATCCTCTCTCCTTCCCCAGAATTAATTAATCTCTGTTCTGAGGCAGTGCAAATGATCCCCATGTATATCTATAAACAGTAAACAGTAGTCTTTTGTTTCTTTTTTTTTTTTTTTGGAGAGGTTTTTTTCACTATAGGGCACATGCACTCGCCAGACAGAGAGAGACATAGAGACAGAAAGCGAGAAATCACCCCCCAGGGGGTATGGTCACGCCGCAATCCCTTCTCCTCCATTCTCCTCTCGGGATCTTGGGCACGCACGCACACGCGCCCGGCGTGAGTTTAAGCCACCAGGTCTGGGACTCGAACCGCGGTCGACTACATAGGAGTCCAGCGACATAGCCATTACGCTAACTGCTGATCCCATGACAAGATAGTTTTTAATTGAGTTGTATTTATTAACTGTGCCTTCATGATGTGTGCTATTTTAGAAAATCCTAAAAAGTCTTTAAAATGATGAGGTTACAGGAGACAAGGTTAATATACAAAAATCAGTTTTTCTATATTAGCAATAAGTAATTGAAATAAAATTATCACCCATGAATAAAGAAAGCTTTGCTTCCTCTTTGTGATCTTTGTGCCTTAATTTTGCTTGCCTTGTTACAATTGCTCGAAGCGGCATTACAATAGTAAATAGAAGTGATAGTGGGAATTCTTACCTTGGTCCGAATCTTAGGAGAGAATGATTACTATTTCACCATTAAGTATGATATTATGGTTTTTGTAGATATTCTTAGCTTTAAAATGTTCCTTTCTTTTCTTTTTAAAAGAATTTTTCCAAAGAGTACATGTGTTTATCAGAGAGAGACAGAGAAAGAGAGGGAAAAGGAGAAAGCATGCCATAATGGGGCATAATCATGCTGCAATTCCTTCTCCTCCTTTTTTCCACCCCATTGGGATTTGGGGTGTGTGTGCATTTGCCCAGTGTGTTTTTTCAAGCCACCAGAGCCAGGATTCAAACTGTGTGATCAGGCATGTGGGATTCAGCTCCCTTAACCATTAGTCCAAAGGACCAGTCTCATTTCAGTCTGACAGACCTTGTGATATTATCACACAGGTACTTAGGGCTTTATTTATTTATTTTAAAACTGACTTATTTATTTTCTAATTTGCCATGGGGCACGTGCACCTGCTGGAGAGGGAGCAAGAGAGGGAGAAGGCATCCCCATATGGGGAGTGGTCACTCTGTAATCCCTTCTACTGCAACTCTCCTTTCTGTCAGCATGTTTCTCAAGTCACCAGGTCTGGGACTTGAGCTGCAAGTGGGATCCACCTGCCTTAACCACCGTGCCGCAGGCTGGCCCCAGGGCTTCATTTTTAAAAACATTTCTTTCTCTCTGTTCTTCAAATTGAATAATTTATATTGTTCTCTCTTTATGTTAGTAGAGTATTTGCTCTGCCACCTTCATATAGCTGTTAAGACCATCCAAAAGGTTTTAATTTTATGTATGTATTTATTGTTTTCCATTGACTGACTGATTGATACACTTTTTGCCATAAGTGCATGTGTTTGCCTGAGAGAGACAGAGAGAAGAAAAATGAAAAATCATCCCCCTAATCCTGTTGTAGGGGTGATGCTCAAGCTGTAATTCCCTCTACTCCATTCTCCTCTCAGGATTTTGGGCACACAAACATGCCCAGTGTGATTTTCAAGCTGCTGGGTCCAGGACTCAAACCATTGTTGGCCATGTGGGAGTCCAGCACCTTAATCCCCATGCCACCTGCTGCCCCCCACATTTATTATTATTAATTGATATTCACAGGTTTATTATTTCATGCATAAATTTCTTTTTGTTTTAGAATTTTGTGTGTATACGTGTGCTTGTGTTTGCGTGTGTGTAGGTATGTGTGGGGAGTTTTTGTTTTGTTTTGTTTTTATACGGTCTCCTGCCTCAGCCTTCTGAGTATTTGAGACCACAGACACACACTACCACACCTTTCTCTTTCACTCTGGGTCTTGTTATGTTGCTCACATTGGGTAAGAGCTCAAAATCCTCATGCCTCAGTTTCCTGAGTAGTTGCAACTATAGGTACATGCCACTGTGCCTAGCTGTTTGGAGTAGGCTGGTCATTGACCCTGGGCTTCCCACGTGGCTGCAGGCTGCCAAGCAGCAGCATCCCGCATGTGCTGCTGTGGTTGGGCCAGTTCTAGAATTTATGCTCGATTATTTTATAGTTTTCTTTTTTCCCTGGTTTGACATTTTTTTCATACATTATATACACTTCTTTTCTTCCTCAAGCATATTTATAACAGCTGTAAATATTTATTTGATAATTGCAACCTCTGGGGCATCTCAGGTTGATTAGTTTTTCTATTAAGAATACATGGGGACGAGCAGTTAGTGTAATGGCTATGTCGCTGGACTCCCACGTAGTCGACCACAGTTCGAGTCCCGGACTGGGTGGCTTAAACTCACGCCGGGCGCGTGTGCGTGTGTGCCCAAGATCCGGAGAGGAGAATGGAGGAGAAGGGATTGCGGCGTGGCCACCCCCCCCCCGGGGGGGGGGGTGATTTCTCACTTTCTGTCTCTCTGTGTCTCTCTGTCTGTCTGGTAAGCGCATGTGCCCTTTAGCAAAAACCTCTCCAAAAAAAAAAAAAAAAAAGAATGCATGACATGAGGATCAGCAGATGGCATAATGACATAATGGCTTTGTTGCTGGACTCCTACATGGTTGACCACAGTGCAAGTCCTGGACCCAGCAGCTTAAAACTCATACTGGACATGTGTGCATGCATGCCCAAAATCCTGAGAGAAGAATGAAAAAGAAGGGATTGAAGCATAGCTATCCCCCCTGGGGGTGATATCTCACTTCCTGTCTCTCTGGCAAGTACATGGCTATCCCCCCCTGGGGGTGATATCTCACTTCCTGTCTCTCTGGCAAGTACATGTGCTCTATAGAAAAATCTCTTTAAAAAAAAGAAAGAAAAAAGAATGTATGACATATTCCTATTTCCTTATGTTTAGTAATTTTGAATTGCATCCAGAAACATCCTATAGTTATAACGTCCTATTGTGTGGTCTGTGGATACTATTATAGTCCTCTGAAGAGTGCTATGTTTATGTCTTTCTTTCATTTTTAAAATTTGCAATAAGGCACCTATGTTCATTAGAGAGAGAGACAGGGAAAGTGAGAAAGCATTTTCCAGGGAGGACAGTCCACCACAATCTCTTCTGCTCTGTTCTCCTCTCAGGATTTTGGGATGCACACGTATGTGCCTGGTGTGTTTTTCAAGATGCTGGGTCAAGGATTCAAACCATACAGTCAGGTATGTGGGATTCAGTTGCTGTAACCACCATGCCATGGCCTTGTTTGTTTAACAGGCAATTTGTTTGGTTGAATTCAAACTCCTAGCAAAGAACAGGATGAGCCATTAGGACTTGCCTGCATCCTAGCACTTATTGCTGAAGGGTGAATACATGTTTCCAGTGAATCAGAGATACACTACAGCATTCAAGGAGACCTGTCAGTCATCTCAGATCACGTACAGAGATACACCCGAGGTGTGAACAGACAGCATTTCAGAGAGGCTGAGGATACCACCACATTTCCAGGACATGGGGAGGAGTCAGTAATGAACTGGCTGGTAGTGCATCTGCAACATCAAAGGATCTGCAGGTTAGGAGTCCTGAGAAGCCCCCCAAAACAACACATGAACCCAGCCTGTGGTGTGGTGGTTAAGGCAGCCGGATGCCACATAACTAACTATGCTGTCCAAGTCCGGTACCCAATGGCTTGAAATACATGCTGGGCATGTGTGCATGCATGCCTAAAATACTAAGAAGAGAACGGAGGAGAAGGGATTGTAGTGTGGCTATCCCGCCAGGTGGTGATTTCACGCTTTCCTTTTTTCTGACAGTCTCTGTATCTCCAATGAGCACACATGCCTTATAATTAAAAAAAAAAAAAAGTAGCACATGAAATAAGGAGTATGTTCTGCAAATCTGATGGGTCCAGGGATCGTGGAGACAGCCTGGGACACAACTGTCCTGGACAAGCGTCGGCTGCCCTGTATTCCCTGCCTCTGCCTGCTCTGTCCCCTGCCCAACTCAGGGTCCCACCCTGTAGTAGCGGGCTAGGAGAGAGAACACTCAACATCTCAATTATGGAAAATTCCAAACACATGTTAAAGTAGAGATAATATTATAATGAACTCCTACGTGCTCATCAATTAGTTTCAATAGTTATCAACCTATGGTTAATCTTACTTTATCTGTGCCCACCTCCACCACTTCCCCCTCTTGGATTATTTTGAAGAAATTCTACAGATTCTAACATAATATTGGAGTACATATCTTAAAGAGATAAAAATACATATGTTAACATATACACACGTATCAAATACATGCAAATACTCATAAATCTCTAATACTATTATCATGCTAAAAATTACCATAAATTCCTTTAAAGCATACAATGAAAATATTTAAACCTAGTTCAGAATTGTGAGTATTATATAGAACTGGGCATTGAAGTTCTCGGGTGACAACAGTGCCCTGTGACCAGAGATCATGAGATCACCTGGCTTTTCATGCCAATCAGGAAGAACCGTTCCTTACCAAATAAGAAACAAACACACAGCAGGTGATGATGTAGTCCCATGAGCCTGTGCGGTCACATAGCTCACCAACTGGTTCTTAGGCCACATACACACGAACACACAGATTCCATTCACATTTACTGCTTGGGCACAAGCATGTGTGTCAGAGCACGACAGGCTTTGTCACTCTCCCGCTCTCGTCTTGACTTGTGACTTTGCTTCCGAGCAGGGAGTCTGCCTGTGCCCCTCTCCATTCCATTTGTCCCAGCATAACTGTAAATAACATCCCTAATACAGCTGAAAATGCCTTGAGTGATGAGTCACTGCAGTTGCTTCTCCCATCTGCTGGGCTGACCCAGGGCTGAGCAGCTGAGCACCCTGCCCTCCGACAGAGCACACCCAGCCCCAAGCAGGAAGTAGAGTCCTGCCAGTCAGGGTTCTCTCAGCCTCCCCCAGACAAGGAAATTGGAATAAAGAACCCCCTGGGGATTGTTCTGGTGACCAGGGGAGCATGGAAAGTAAACAAGTGTTTGGCAACTGATTGTAGCCAATGATTCAGAGACTGCCAATCAAGTGGGTCCTGGGGAGGACAAAAGCAGAGGCCTGGGAGGAGTGTGGAACCAAAGGCATCCAGGCAGCAGAATGGACATGAGGCCCTGCACCAGGCCTGGGCTCTTGGGCAGATTCTATCCAGCCAGGTCAGTCCCCGTGGGGAGAGGTCCCCGAGACAAGCTGTGGAGCACTTCCTAGGCGTCCGCCCCTCCCCTCACAGGGGCACACCAGCCCAAACCATTTCAGAGCCTCGTGTCCTGTGGCGCATTTGCTTCCTGCTGCTGCTCCAACGCAGGCCATACAAGGTGGTGTAAGCTACAGATACGTATTCTCTGTCTGTTCTGGAGGTCGCAAGGCCAAGGTCCAGGTGTCAGCAGAACCACACTCCCTTGAAAGCTCCAGAGAAGGTCTCTCCCTTGTCTCAACCTGAAGTTCCTTGGCTTGTCAACCATCCTCCCATCCCTGCCCCACGGGCACTCAGCCTTCCCCTCTCTGTGCCACGACGTCTTCCCTGTGTGGTCTGCCTCTGTCTCTCTCTCCTCTGCTTATGAGGACATCAGGAGACTAGATTTAAGGTCCACCTTACTCCAGCTTGACCTTATCTTAGTTTCAACTAATTACTGCTGCATCCAAATAGGGTCACAGTCTGAGGTTCACAGAAGGCTGTGAGTTTTGGGGAAGTCATTATTCAGCCCAGCCCACTTGGAAATCACTTGGTGATGATTTGATGCTTGCTTTCCAGGTGAACAGCAGACTGAGGCCTGAGAGCGGTGGTGGTTTGTCTGGCTGGGGAGGATCTGGCTGCTCCTGGAGTGTCCTCCACTGTCCATGGCTTTTGGACATGGCCCCCTGACCTCTGGCTTTACGGACTGTCTATGAGAACTGTGTGTGGCCACCCTAGGTCTGGACCAAGCAGCTTCTGGCTGTACTCCCAAGACGTGGTTCAGTGCAGGACTGCAGGCTGGAGCACAGCATGCGGAAGGCATGGTGACATCCCGGTCTCCTCTTCAGTATGCTTGCTAGGGCCTTGCAGCCTTCTGCTCAGCTTCCCAGTGGAGCAGGTCTGGGTCCAGAAGGTGGGGCAGTCAGGAGGAGACACTCCTGCTCCCTGGCTGCTGGCTGCATTGTTTCTGACTTATCTGGGTTCCTTTGGGTATCCTGCTCACCAGCCCAGGAGTTCCTGGAAACCCTGCCTCATAACAGTGCTTGGACTGATGCAACAGTCCCAAACCCACAGGAGCGCTGGAGTCCGGGACCACTGAGACTGTTTCTCAAGGCGGTGGCTAAAGCATCACAAAGTGTTCCTTGAGCCAGCCATTGTTTCCCTGGAACACCAGGGGCTGCCACATGTCTTCTGCTATGTGGAAGGACAGGCTGGCCCAGTTTTCAGGGCCAGAGACGCAGGGCCCATGAAAGAGCCCCAGGGTGAATGCCTTCCGATCTCACCAGGACCTCTTGCTCCTAATCCTTCACTTTGCGGTTGGTGTTCCAACTGCTTGGCTCTTACTCTCCATCTACCCCATTTGCCCTCAGTGGATAGAAGATAGGAGTGTCCCTGGGTCAGTCACCATATTTGCCTCCTGAGAATATCCATGTTCAGGTCCGGATTATCAGGAAGTCTGCAAGCCCCTCTCTAGGAGGCAGCAAGGAGGGCCACACCCCAGGCAGCTGCCAAACGAGGGTGGCAGCTGGTCAGCAGGGTGCTCCTGGGGAGGCATGTGACCCAGGGCCACATAGGGGTGTAATTATCTGGACTTTGTACCTTCTTCCATCTAACTCTGTTAGCTTGAGTAGACAAGAGAGGCAGTACTGGAAAACAGAGAAGTGGCATGGAACTTGTAACTCCATCCATGACACTTTGCCTGGGTATTTTCTGTTGATGGAGAGTGAATAGTACCAAGAAGGCCGTGTTGTGGCCCTACCTAGAATGCCCTCTGACTCTCACCTGTCTGATGAATTCCTACTCATCCCTTAAGACCCAGTCCGATTAAGACCCAGTTCAGAACATGCTTTTATGGCTTGTTCCCCCTTGCCAGGCTCTGAGGTCAGGGGGCTGCGTGGTGTCCTGTGTGCCTGACCTGTGAGCCATGCTCAGACTGTACAAATGGTCATGCATTTTTAGAGGAAGGTTAGTTCTGGCACTGAGGGACAGACAGGAAGGACCCATTCAGGAAGCCCTGCCCTTCCCTCTTTTCTCAGACGCATGAGCACACAAATTCTAGGGGAGGGCTTCCAGGACAGCCCATGCCCACAGCTGGGCTGACTACTGCAGATATGCTGCAGCTGGGGAGGAGGAGGAGCAATGCTTCATCAGAGCAGATGGCTGGTCACCCCCAGGTCTCAGGCGCCCATAGCAGTCAACTGATTGGTTGGGTCTGGTGCCCAGTGACTATCAGGCTTACAGGTCACTTTGGGCCTTGGACACCCCTGGAGGAACAGAAAGGCTGGGGGAGGTTATCGGCCTATGGGCTCAGGAAGGCAGGTAGGTTCTCCAGCCCCACTGTGCCCCACTGTGCCCTTGTGCTGAACCCGGGGTCCCTAGGTAGAGGGCTCACTGGGAAGGTAGGGAGGAAACACATAATCTTACACGATTGACTCAACTGCCCTGACTCTGAAGGCCCAGCTCAGAACCCCTGTCCCTGAGCCACACCTGTCACTCCTGTCAGATCACAGCACCAGTGGATCTGGCTCTTCAGGACCACACCCAGCAGGTGATCAATGTGGCATCACCATCTTATGCAGGCCTGCAGCCTGGGCACTACGTGACAAGAGGGAAACTGAGGCACAGGGGGAAGTGACCTGTACAGGATCACATAGCCAGGACTTTGGAACAGATCTGTTGCCATCCTAACTATGACACAGCTGGTCTCCCTCATGGGGAGTTCTCCAGGGAGAACTTAGCACTTTCACAGCCCCAGACCTGGCGAGAACATCACTGTTGGGAAACTTATTGGCAAGTCGGACAAAAGTATATAGCCAATTCCCATTTCCAGTAAAAGCATGCTTAGATTTGGAAGGAAAATCCTGGATATATACCCAAGAAAGTGTTAAAAAGGGGTACCTCTGGGCAGCAGGGGGTCTTTTCTATTATTTGAGATTTAAAATCAAATATATGTGTCATTTTATTCAAATGCATTGACTACATTTATTTCATGCACCTATTAAAATATAATTACTGGGACCGGCAGTTTGCTTAATGGCTATGTCGCTGGACTCCCATGTAGTTGATCGCGGTTCACGTCCTGGACCCGGTGGCTTAAAACTCACGCCAGGCGCATGTGCGTGCGTGCCCAAGATCCCGAGAGGAGAATGGAGGAGAAGGGATTGCGGCGTGGCCATCCCCCCTGGGGGGTGATTTCTCACTTTCTGTCTCTATGTCTCTCTCTGTCTGGAGAGCACACGCGCCCTATAGCAAAAACCTCTCCAAAAAAAAAAAAAATATATATATATATATATATATATATAAATATAATAATTATTTGGGGAGAGGGCTGGGAAAAAGCAAAAGAGAAAGAAAAGGTATCTCTGCCTTTCAGGAGCTCTGAGGGACAGGCGAGAGCCTGACCGCAGCCCCGGCCACATCTCCGGTGCTGGTGGCCGATCTGGACAAAGGGCCACGAGCACCTGCCCTGGCTGAGTGGGGGTCTACTGCATTGCTCCCTGCTGGTGGGTTGGCTGACACTGTCCAGGTCCCTGCCAGAGCTGGGCCCCAGTGCCTGTTGGCCCTATTCTGCAGCCCCGCAGAACCTTGATCCTTTCCTCCAGGCCAGGCTAATACAGTGATCGACACAACCTGGCCCCAGTTACAGGGGAGTTAACCCAAGGGTTAGAAGCCACCATCCTGCTTACTGCCAAACAGTGGGGTGCAAAACACTGTCTCCCCTTTAGGAAGAAAGAGCCTTCTGGGGACTTTGCAACTGTGTGTCAGAGAGAAGCAGGAGGAGCCAGTGCCAGGAGGAGGGCAAGCACTCCCCAAACAAACATAATCTGGAGAGGTTGTGCAAACATGGGGTATAAATGAGCCTGCCCGTGCCACGGCATGCATCCTCTGAGCAGCCGTCAGAGTCAGCTGACATCATGGAGCGCAGGGTGCTCTGGCTGCTGCTGCTGGTCCTGACCTTGGGGTCCTCCAAATCGGCCAGCGAGTACGTCGGCCTGTGTGAGTATGCTCAGGTTGCCCTGACGGCCGGGCGGGAAGGGCCAGGCCAACGGGCTTCCTGTGGGCTTGACCGCTAGGAAAGGGACATGCTTCCACGTTGATTTAATAATTACCATGTGTCAGACGTGCATTTTTTTCTTGTAGTCACCCTATAGCATGGTTCTTACTGTTCCCATTTTATAGACAAGGAAACTGAGACTCAGAGAAAGTGAACTCTGACCAGTGAAACTTTTCAAATCAACCTTTCCTGATCAGTGTTGAAATCAGAATCGAACCCAGGACAGCCTGGCCATCAGCTGATGCCCACTGCCTTCTTTGCTGGGGTTTTCTGAATTACAATATAGGTCTTCATACATTGTTTTGGCACATTTGCAAAACAACAAAGAAAGACAAATGAGAGAAAAAAGAGTACATTTCTCTTAAACATGTACTTCCAGAACATTTTCAGTACACACAAGCACCGTTTGCAGTTCCACACTGTGTTGCAACTCAATCCGGGGGTGTGGATGTGGACGTGGCTAGTCCACTAGCCCCCGTTTAAACAAATGAGGGGGTGGCTTTACCAAGTTATCTGCCAAGCTGGAGCAAAGGCAGTGGTTTCGAACATAGCAGAACAAACATAGCAGCCCTTAGAATCAGATGGCGCTCTCCTGAAAACCTTAAAGCCCAGGGTGCACCAATTACCGGTTACAGCAGAAAGCCTCAGGGTGGGAACCGGGCTTCCTTCCCTAGAGTTTGAAGAGTCCAGCCAATTTCAATGTGAATGAAGTTTAGGAACCATTGGGATGAGGAATTACTGACCAGCAGTCCTAGAAGGGCATTTGAGAGATTTCCTGGGGTTTCTATTTTCCTGAGGAAAAATCCAGTTAGTTAGTAAGATGAAGTGAACTTGTACTGCACGTGTAGACATACAGGTCTGATTGAAAACTGAATATTGGAGGCAAAAATATACGGGGGGTGGGGGACATGTGGCAAACTAAACAGTCTGGAGGTGGGGAGATGAAGGAAGATTTAAAACAGCATGCATAATAGTAATTTTGTCTATGGAGTGCAGACCTGCCACTATACTTTTCATTTAGAAAAATAGGCATTGCTTAAACAATGAAGGGGAAACTTTATTTCTGGATTCAGAGGACCCTGGGCTGCCCTGGGACCTGGCCAACTGGCACTGGCTTTCTGGCAAGGTGATACGCACAAGCCAAGTGAGAGAGATACCAGCCAAACAGCCAGATTTCCTGATTTTAGCAGCTAACAGACTTCTCTCTCTCTCTCTCTCTCTCTCTCTCTCTCTCTCTCTCTCTCTTTTTGGGAGGTGGGGGAGGTGTTTTTGTTTGTTTGTTTTTTGTTTTTGTTTTTTTGTTTTTTGCTATAGGGCACGTGTGCTCGCCAGAAAGACAGAAACAGAGAGACAGAAAGCAAGAAATCACCCCCGGGGGGGATAGCCATGTTGTAATCCCTTCACCTCCATTCTCCTCTCGGGATCTTGGGCACGCACGCACACGCGAATGGTATGTTTCAGCCACTGGGTCTGTCCAGGATTTGAACCGCAGTCAACTACATGGGAGTCCAGCGATGGAGCCATTCCACTATCTGCTGGTCCCCAGACTTTTCTCTTCAATATTACGTGCAAGGCCGATACTCTAGGGGGCAGTGGACATCACAACCATTTATCATGAGCTGCTTACTGATGGGGGTTCAAACTTGCAAAACAAAGCTACAAACCAACCCGGAGCCAGGAAGGGCTGTGGTGGCTGACTGGGCTTTGTTTGGGCAGCGGCAAACCAGTGTGCCGTCCCGGCCAAGGACAGGGTGGACTGCGGCTACCCCCAGGTCAGCCCGGAGCAGTGCAACAACAGGGGCTGCTGTTTCGACTCGAGCATCCCCGAGGTGCCCTGGTGCTTCAAGCCTCTGCAGGAAACAGGTAAACCCTGAGGGGGGCAGCACTGCAGTCCCAGGGCCAGCCCCATCGCGCACTGTGTCCCAAGGCAGCCCCATCCTTTCTGGGAAAAGGTGGAGGCTTGAGTCCCCAGGAAGCACCATTGCTGTCCGTTGGTAGAGGCTTCACACCCAGGGCAGCAGTGGCTGTCCCCTTCTCTCCCCTTTTTGTAAAATATAAAAGCAGTCATTTCAAAAAAGTCTTTGAAGCTGAGGTATTATGTAGAGGGATCTGGTTTAAAAACGATTCTAGACAGAAATGGAAAGCATATAGGTTTGGAAATAACTTTCAAGGTTATTTTCAGCAAACAAACCAGCCAGAGTTTCTTATCATTTGTAATATGCTTACAGCAGACAGGCAGCATTGCTGGGTGTGGAACCCTGGGGCCGCTCTGTCTTTCCCACCTGCCCCATTATCTTCCCTTCCTCAGCGTGTGGGCGTGGGGGGTGCAGAACAACTGCCCTGAAGTCCCTCCCTGGGAGAGGGGTGTGTCTGAGCAAACAACAGCTGGCCATGCGCATGGGGGTTGCCACACTGGCTCCAGGGGTTCCCATGTTGCATCTTGGGTGTGGCACCTGCTGTCGGCCATCTGGCAGTCCCAGTGCCACTGGCCTTCAGAGACAGACTATCAGCGTGAGGCACTTTCCCAGAATCAGCATCTAAAGTGGCTGCTGTTGCCCTTTGTCCTGGGGTAACAGAGAGGAAGGCTCAGGTCCTGCTGCCACCATTCCCTGATTATTGATGGAGGTCCCCGCCCACTGACCAGCAGATCTGGGGCAGAAGGTCTAGATAAGGCTTTGGGACCAGGAGAGTTCCCACAATTTCTTTTCCAGTTGTTCCCATCCCTGGGGCCCTGTCCTTTGAGCACTGGACAGTGACCCTGCTAAAGCCCATGCCACTTACCCTCTGCCCTGACCACCTGGATTTGGTTACCGCACGTAGCGACCTGAGGAGGAGTATGTGCTATTCCCCATGTGCAGGGAGAAAGCAGCACCGAGCCCTGATCTTGGAGCCTCCTTGGCCTTGAGAAGCCAGGCAGCAGGTGGGTGGAGGTAGGACTGCTCACGGAAATGCCTTTGCTTTGTTTGCAGAATGCACATTTTGAAGTACCACACGTAACACCTGGCCCCTGGCCTCCTGGGGTGTGAGCCTCCACTGTGGGCATCCTGCCCAGGATCGTCTTTGCTTCCTTATCCCTCTGCTCCTGCAAGTGCTCCCGCTGAGAATTAATATTTGGGGCCTGATGTCTTAAAGAATAAAACTCCAGTGCCTGACACGAGCACAGTTCTTCATTCCTGAGCCTCTGCTGTTGTGTTTTATTTCTGCCAAATAGCTCTCCTTCCCTTCTCAGCACTCCGTGGTGGGGGAGGCCGGAGGGTGTTATGTATCTCCCAGGAGGCAGGAAAATGTTCCCTAAGGAGCTGCTTCAGGACCCAGGGCTGGTAGGACAGGGACAGCAAGGAGCCTTAAGAGTGATCACTTCTGCATGTATGTTGAGAAAAGGCAAGTCAATAAAACCACCTTACAAACTGTTACATTTTGGTATTTATTCACAAGTCGAGTCTGACAGTGGCATTTCAGTGCCCGTCTTTTCTATTTTATGAAAGGGGATGCAGCTGTATGCATAAATGAATTAGTGTCACTGAGGATTCTGCATCAGGAAACCTTAGGAACCTTGAGATCTGAGTGTGACTCAGTGCACCGCCACCACAGCCCCTCTTTCAGGGGTGGCTTCGCCCTCCACTCACACTGAGGTTTCAGACGGAGACATTCACGTGTGCTTTCTGCATTGCCCTGCCGGCGAGGCTTTCTTAAGGCCAGAGGCAAACTGAATGTGGGCTCCCTGATGCCACACAGCAGCCAGAGAACAGCACACGGGGGTGGTGGGGTTTCATGATCTGAGTCATTTAATGCCCCTGGAAAAGAGGCACCAGCTCCTTTCAAAACCACGGCCTTTGTTTTTGAACTTGCACTTGGGGTCCAGTCCCTACAGCTCAAGACAGCCGTAAAAGTGAGATGTTACCCGTGTCTTACAGATAAAGTCTTTACGTAAATTTGTCAAAAGTCCCTGCTGGGAGAGGGCCATTTCAGGATGTCCTGGACACTGGATCAAAAGCCCTGGTGTCCCTACTAATGTTAGCAGCATCACCTGCCAGTCCAAGAGAGACCCTTCCAGGAGCTCGGCGTGCACTGGAACAGGGTCCCATCCCGAGCCCTGCAGTCTTCACCTGGCCATTCTTCCAGTCTGGCCTCTGCTTCCTTCTCTCCTCACTACAGGGATTTAAGGGCTCTGCCCACCCCACCGCCCACCACGCCCTAGGCCACAGCCGTAGGCCACATAGTTGTTGTCAGGGTACCTGATGCCTGGGCTCTGCTTTAGTCACTTGCTGACCCGCCTGCTGCTCCTGCCCTTAGGACAAGCATCGGCCACCTCCTTACACTGGACCTTCTCTGTGGGAGCCGCCTGCCTGTGTCCACAGAATTCCTCACCCTCTCTGCTCTGCTCCAGACAGGTCCTCACCAAGTCTAGAGCCCGTACCTCCTGCCTACCCTGCACTCCCGTGTCTGCCACAGCACCATTAGTGGGAGGGGTTACAGAACCTGCTGCTGGATGAACCCCTTCCCTCCGCCACCCACAGAACTGCCCCATCGACCTGGCCAAGCCTGTCCCTCTGATATGACAATCTCCTTGTATGTTCTAGAAGTTTCACCATTTCCTTTTGCTGCCCTGTCCATGAGTGTGATGGAGTTTGCTACCATCAGGTGAAAAGCTCCTCAGACTCCGCACGTTGTTCTCTAGCGTGTCCACCACCGAGGTCCAGAGCAAGCCCTGCCCCTGTGGCCCCGACACTGACCTCCAGCTGCTAGCTGTCTGCAAGTGAGGGGAAGAGGAGGTGTGGGCTTAACCTCTCATCCCGACGCTCAGACACCTGTCCCAGGACAAGTGGGGGGCAAGGGAGGCCCTGGACACTGGACCCCGCAGCCCCTACTGCCTTTCAGCCTGTGCTGAGCAGGTCCTGTCTTCTCACCCACACCTGGGAGGCCAGGTTTTGCTGATGCGGGAGAAGAGATATACCCACACCCTCCTGGAATCTCTCAGAATCGTAGAGCCCCAGCCCTAGGTTAATAAGCCACACAGCACATGCTAGTAGAACGCAAACCAAACCCAAAGTGGGAATTTGCATCTACCCGTAGTAGGTTTGAATTCCATGGCTACAAACTCAAGAATGCTGAATCGTAGCTTTCTTTTTATCTAAAGAGACTTTTATCTCTCTGAAGTTGCAGGAGGAAAATCACAGTGACTCACTCCTGCTGTCTCTTTGGGGTGAGCAGTCCATTCTGTGGCCCTTCCTCTCTGGGACCTTCTGCTCTTCCTGCAGTCCTGGGGTGTGGCTGGGCTGGATACTTGCTCTTCTCTCTGCCTGGTGCGCTGCTTCCAGACCACCCTCCCCCTTCTATCTCTGTCTTCCTCCCACTAGGTAAGAATTCTGGGTACTTCCCACCTCTTGTGGGTGCATCTCTGAGTGTCATGTGCGTGGGATGCTCCTGGCATTGAGTGGACACAAGGCCAGAGATGACAGGAGTCCACGGTACAGACTGCAAGCTCCACCTTGAGAACGTCTCCAAGTCCCATGGGGCAATCACGGTGGCTGCAAACCTGTTTATGATAAGCTGAGCCCAGAACTTGCTACTTGCCATCATCCTAACTCATGTTTTTGTGGCTGTTGTGCTTGCTTTGTGTGGTTTGACTATATTCAAATTTTCGGGGGGTGCTTACTGTGTAAATCAGGACAAGACCGCATGGGTTTAGCCCAGAGCTTCAGCCAATTATTCATTTCATGCTCGCCATGGTGATCTCATGATGTCCTCCGTGCACACATGCTGAGAGGTTATTGTAGTTCGTATCACTTTCCTTTTATTTCCCATGTTTCATAAGATATTATGCATGTTTGTTTTTCAAAATTTTGCAAGTAGGCATGTAACTTGAGAATGAGGGTAGCCAAAAGGGACCTACAAAGAGTGGAGGGTTTTCTGTGAGGTGGGGTCCTCCCGCCAGGCTCTCTGACCTTCCTTTGTCTGGTTTTTAGCTGCACATTCTGGGAGGAGATCCCTGTCTGCCCTAACCACTGTCATTTTCCATCTTCCCCATTAAACGTGGATGGTGTCTTTTAAACTTAAAAAAAGCTTAAAGGCTTTTTTAAAAGATTAAAAGCTTCCCCTGAGACACCCTCCTGAACACGCCCACTCCCACCCCCTCCTCGGCCAGATGGGGGAGGGCTGCCAGGCAGTGTTAGGGACACAGCCCTGGCTCCCTCCTCTCTGTCATCCTGTACCTTTCCCTTCCAGCCAGGTGTTGGTGCTCCTCCCTGTTTCCAAGCCTACCCATATTCGCCCAGCATGCCTGCAGCTGCTGGGATCCAGGCAGTGAAACCCCCGCGTGGGGAACCAGCAGGCGGCATAGTGGTTGGGGCACTGGACCCCACATAGCCGACCGTGGTTTGAGTTCCGGACCTGGCAGCTTGGTACTTGTGCTGGGCACATGTGAGTGCATGTCCAGAGTCCCAAGAGGAGAATAGAGGAGAGGGGACTGTGGTGTGGCCATCCTCCCAGGGGCTGATTTCTCACTTTCTTTCTCTCTGTCTCTCTCTAACTCTCTGATGAGTGCATGCACCTTATAGCAAAAAACTCTCAACAAACAAAACAACAATAACAAAAACCCAGGGCAGGAAGGGCTCCCCACCCACACTAGGACTTCAGTCTTCCTGTAGAGACCCCCCTGTAGCACACCACCTGGGCTGCTAGGATCTCACTGACCCCACCCAGAGCCTGCCATCTGGGCAGTGGTGTCAAGTAGGGGGAGAGCAGTGGCAGGATCTAGACCAGCGCAATCCCTCCCACAGCCCTCGGCCTACCCGGGTGCATTGACGGGGGCCCAGTAGCAGCAGTCCAAGCCTTTGGGTTCTTTCACCCTGGAAGTGAAGGACTGCCCCTATCCAGCTCTGCTTGGGAAAATCAGAGTCTGGTGAAAGACCTGAAGCACCACGGCCCTCCTGTAACCTCTCAAAGGAGCTACTTCCGCCTCTGGGAAATTCTGGAGCCTGCCCATGCCAAGGTGTGGGATCCGGGACTGCCTCAGGCTCACAGAGCTGCCTTGTTGCATTTACAAACCGTTGCTGCTAATGAAGGGAAGACTTCATCATCACACAGTTCAGTTTTATCTCAGTCCTTGCTTCCTGTAGTTGATCCAATGTAGGCTCTACCCTCACCTCCACCCTGAGAGATGCCCTCCAGGCCAGGATTTGTCTAAGGACCCAGCTCACTGAGGCTCAAGCTGTGACCTGCCGGCGCCTTCGCTGGGCTGCAGGTAACACACTTGCCACTGGTGGGCTTCAGCCCTGGGCACTGACTGACACCTCTGCCAGAGCATGGGAGGCCTTCAGACCTCCAGGTCTGTGCACCGCTAAAATGTGCCTCCACGGTGGCTCAGGACGAATTCACATGAGTTGTGATTCACTGGATCCAGGGGTTATTTGATAGTAAATACCCTTGTAATGACTTGGAAATGGTACATGTTTCCAGACTCCTCTGGAACCCATGGAATGAGAACTGACTTACCAAGAAGATGCAAGAACATGACTGGGCTCCCTCGCTCTGCTGGAAAAGGGAGAGGAGAACTGGTCAGTGAGAGCCTCGGGCGAGGCAGTGTGGACAGTCTCCACAGGCTGAAGGAGAAGCAAAGTGCCCCCCGGGAGACCTGTGTCTGGCAGGACAGCCTGGCTGGGAGCAGCCTTGGGACAGTAGCCTGGTGTGGGTGCTGTGAGGATCCTGGGAGTAGTGGGGGCTGTCACCTTACCCAGTTTCTGTAGTACCTTCTCCCAGAGGGTCACTGAGTGGTGGGTGGGGCACCTCCTGGGCAGCCACTGGGCTTTCCCTCACTGCGGGAATGCTCAGAGACCCTGCAGGGGCCTGGGCTGCGAGCCTGCCATGGAGGCCGAGTTCTCCCCTGGGCCCTCCGTCTTCTGGGGTTAATGAAGTAGAAAGAATCATATAGCAGCAAGAGTTGGGACCCTCTGAGCCTCAAAGTTCCTATCGGCAAAATGGGGACAATTGCAACAGTGACACTATCACAATGCAATGGCTGTGAAAGTGGCCACTGTCTAAACAGGGCCATTCTGAGAGGCTGTACCCTGGGAGGTCAGAGCCAGCAAATCTGTAGAGCTTTAGCACAGGGTTCTCAACCTTCTGGGCAGGTGACTCTTTTTCTTCCCATTTATTTATTTTTTTTAATTTGCTAGAAAGTGAGTGTGCTTGCGTGAGAGAGAGAGAGGAGAGAAGGAGAGAGAGAGAGAGAGAGAGGGAGAGAGAAAGCACTCCCCGCGGTGGGGAGGGGTGGCCATGTCACAATCCTTTCTCTCCCATTCTCCTTTCAGGAGTTCAGGCATAGACACACACACTTGGCATGTTTTCCAACCACACGGTTGTCCATGTGGGATCCAGCTGCCTTAACCATCATGCCATTGACTTGCCCTCCTTTTATTCCTCAGCTGTGGTTTTATTTTTTAAGCTGAACTGTACGTTCCGCTAAGTGAAAGAAGCCAGACACAAAAGGCCACGTATCATATGATTCCATTTATATGAAATGTCCAGATCAGGCAATCCATAGGTCAGTGGTCGCTGGCAGAGGACAGAAGCAGGGTTTCCTCTGGAGGTGATGAGAACATGCAGGGCTCGGATGGTGGTGATGGCTGTTCAATGTTGTGCAATACTAAAAACAACTGAATCGTGTGCTTTGCTAAAACAAAACTTAAGCAACTGAATCACACATGTGAGTTACATGGGATGTGAGTGTCTCAGTTGTACATGTGCTGTTGATTTGCCAACTTAGGAAGGGTCCGACTTTCTGCTCTGAGAATTGAGCACCAGGATGAGAGCCAGCTCATCTGGTCCCTGATGCCACGGATTTTGCCAGGTGCTTCTGAGGAGGCCTGTCTCCCAGATGGCTCCTAGGTCCCAGACACACTCGGGGTACAGGAATTATTAGCTGCTTCTCTCAGTGCTGTTTTCTTTGCCCTCGTTGGCCTGGATGCCGCGGGTTTCCCTCCTGGGTTTTGTGGAGGGCAGAGGAACGAACCCTGTGTGCCCCCAATTCACAGATCCACCTCCCTGGTGCTCCGTCCTCGGTCCTGCATGTTTGCAGCTTCGGTGCCCGCTAGAGGGCGCGCTCAGCTTCCTTCCTTCAGGTTTATCGTTTTGTACCTCCCCGCCCACGCCCCCAGGCCTCACCAACCAGAGGAATCTTCTCAGCCATCACTCCTATTCGGGGAGATCCCATTTCCTTTGACATCTGCTCTCAAATATGGCAACCAGGCTATTTACAGATGAGGACATTAGGAGAAACAAGGTCCCCGCACTCCCAAGGTCACAGAACTCACAGGCTGTGGCCAGATTGCAGGCTGCTCCTTGCTGAGTCAGCCCCCAGTGTGACTATACTAAGCTCTGTAGGGGAAGGGCATTGAGCATGGCCCCACATAGAGTAGCATGGGGGTGACCAAAGGAAAGAAATGAAACAGCTGTGTGTGGAAGGGGAGGGGACAGCTGATTCTTTAAGGACGGGTTCCCACCCCCCCCCCCACCCCGCATCATGATCTCTCTGCAGTGGAGTGGTTAACAAGAAGACTCACTGTTGGCCGTGGCTGTGGCCATGGTGGGGGTGCCGTTGAAGACCAGCACCGCCTTGAGGTTGCCTCTATTCTCACTGTCAACCTCCTATGGTGGAGGCAGTGAGAGCAACTGGATCCCTTGCTGGAAAGGGCTGCAGCCTGTGGGGGTTCACAGTGCCCCACTCTGCAGTCCCTGAGAGTTGCCACCTTTAGGCCTGACACAGAGTTAGAGTGTCAGAGGTAGAATGTCCTCATTAGACAAGTTCTGTGGCCTTTGGCCACGTGTCTAAGCTCTCGGAGTCTCAGTTTCCTCTCCTGTGGCTCTCTAACTCGGGGGTAAAATGAGGGAGCCCTGGAAAAGGCACATGACGCTGTGATCCCACGTGACAAGTGCTCAGTGAGGCTGGGCTGAGGCATCCTTACCAGCACTCTTTTCTTCCTGACCTCCTAGGAATCCACTGTAACACCTGACGAGGGAACTGATCATGCCCTTACACTGGGGGGCGTGCAAGGGACAATGCTTTGCCCTCCCCAGCTGGATTCTCCCAGAAGGGTGGGAGCTGGGTGGGGAAAAGCAAAAAGGAGAGAGAGGTAGGAATCTGAAAATAACGATGCTTTATTTGATATGTCACATTTTCATAAATGGCATCTAATTTCAGAAAACAAAGTTCAAGTTTGCAAAAAAATGCATATATAAATCTAAGGAGATAAGTACAGAGATTTACAATGCAGGTCTGAGTTAGAAAGCTCACATCCTAGGGTCTGTTCAGGCTCTGTGTTCTAGGGAACAAGGACCTCAAAGAACGGATGTTATTTTGGAATATATATATATATACATATGTACGTATGTCTATATGCTGTGTTATCTATAACAGTGCAAACCTCTCACAGTGTGCAAGCAACAGTGTCTCCTAAAGTAACATGGCTGAATCAATGTAAGGGCATCTCTACAGCATTATAAAAAACAAGTATTGTATCATTACACAGTAGACATACAGATATACACACGTGTTTGCACGCTGATTAAAAGTTACTTGCATTGACTTTTGCTTTGGTAGGAATAACAAAGGGACAACATTAAATAGTTCTTTATCAAATAAAAGGTAACAATTCTTGACAGTCAGCTGTAATTAGGTATTGCACCAATACATCTACAAAAAAACGAATAAAATCCAGGGTAAGAGGGTTAGGTACACATACCAACCTTTTAAACATACATGTTCTATTGAAAAACTGAACCTCATATACCTCCTTCCAGAGACAGCGTATGACTGCAGAAATGGAAACCCACTGTGTGAGTGTGGGGTTGATCTTGTTAGCTGTTTGGGTGATAGGATGCTTTGCCATCATTTTTAGTTGGCCAAGGACTTAACAATGTGCTATTTATGATTAAGCTCAGGAAGACTGTTATAAAGATTACAGCAAAGGCCCCCCCCAAGGTGCATGATGAGAGAGTAAAAACATGCACAGGAAAATAAAACAGAAACAAAAACTAAAACAAAAAACAGCTACCATGGTTTATTTTCAGAAAAACCTAGCTGTGGTACCATTCAGATTAGGTGTTCTCCTGGGGTTTCCAGGAACCCCGGGTGCAGGACACTGAACTCACATATGATGTGACTTCTTAACCTTTCCCTCCAAGGTCTGATGCATCTGAACCATCAGAAGTGGGAGGTAGCTTTCATCCCCTCCCCAGTAAAGGCTGAGCCTGCCGTCCCCACACTGCAGCACACTCCTGCGTGGCTAACAGTTCCCCCATCGTGCGGACATGGGCTCTGCCAGGAGGACGGGGGTGGCACTGTATGCAGGCAGGTGAAGCGAAGGGGAGTGGTCATCTCTGAGTGCCGGCAGGAAGGGACTGCAGGAGAGACTCAGGGGGGACTTGAGAATTGGCCCCTTGCAGGCCACCAGGAAAGTCCCGCCTCGGCGTCTCTGCTCAGCCCACTCATTATCACAGGATGAGCCACGCTGGCCAGAGGTCACTACAAGTGGCTTACAAATTTCTAGAGATCAACTCTCATAACATCAGTGGACATCAAATGAATGCCATTCCTAAGGTGTACAATATTGGGGCCACATTTAAATTCACAAGGTACAGGCCAAGGACACCCAAAGTGATCAGAGGATTTCTTCTTATTTTATACAGTGCAGACACGCAGAAAGGATGAAGCCACAATGGGGAGAGAGCCCTGGCTGGATGTAATAATTTTTGAGTTTTCTTTACTTAAAAAACACATTTTTTCCCCCTAGAGAGCACATGTACTTGCTAGAAAAAAGAGAAAGTGAGAAAGCACCCTTCATGGGGGATAGTCACACCGTAATCCCTTCTCCATTTCTCCCTCCTCGCAGGGTTTTGGGCATGCTCATGTGCCAGGTATGTTTTTCAAACCACTGGGTCAGGGACTCAAACTCAGCCACATGGGATCCAGCCACTCTACCACCACACCATTGGCTGGCTCATAATTTTGAGTTTTGCTAATTTTTAATTGTGTGGCTTGAACTCAGCCTTTTCCCAAGATTTCAGAGGTCAAAAGGTTGTCCTCAAATCACAAACCTGTGGGACAGTTCCACATTGCCCGTAACCATGCCCTTGACTTAGACCCAACATGTTGGTGGCCCTGGGAACGGGGAGCAGATTGGAAGGCTCAACCCCACTGCTGTGGAAGAACACCAGAGAGCTGGCTCTGCCTCTGTGGTACAGCATGCCTTCCAAAACCAGGGCCCACAGCAGTCGCAGGCCCTACCCGTGTTTGTGACAAGACAAGAGCGCTTTGTGCCTCCACTCGGTCCTCTTCAGCTTTACAATGGTCACTCTATCGCGCCCCCACCCACCGGAATGGGGAGCCAGGCTGCTTGAGTTGTTTTCTCCTTTTCGATGCCAGGGGCCTACATGTGAGGTCAGGGAGGCCCGAGGTCCCACTGCCCGGCCTGTGCTCACCCACATCATTTGCATCACCTCCTACAAAGTGGGGCTCTGCGGCTGGCCTCGGGGTGACTGAGATGGGCCATTGGATGTCTGTCTGAGGAAGAATTCTAGTTGGTGTGTTCAGAGATTAAAAAACTGAGCTAAAACTAAACCTTTCTGTTTTCTCAAAGATGGAAAAAAGAGGTAGGGAAGGACAGAGACTCGTTATCAGAAAACTGAGGCTCCGGTAGCAGCCAGTGAGCTGTGCCCCAAATTCACGTTGCCTCCTGCCCAGGACGTGTGGGCTCTGAATGCAGGCTGAGCTTGGCAGAGCAGAAAGGAAATATGCAATGGACATGGGGCCCTGATTCAACCCTGCTCGGTCCCACGGAGGTTCCTGCAGGACAGCCCTGAACACGGACATCAGGGGCCCTGGTCTTTGCAGAGGGCCAGTATCTCCAAGGACTCCCACAAGAAACGTGACTCTAATGTGAGCTGGACCCAGGGAAGCTAGGCGGTCCAGAGGGGAGGGACAGAGGGAGCCACCAGGTGTTCAGGAGGACTGGGCCCTCTGCTCTGCGGTCTGGAGGTGAGAGGAAAACCCAGCTGGAAAGCCCACCCTTGGAAGTCCTCACTCTGAGTATGACTACCTGGCCAGAGCCTGGGGCGCCAGGAGGGTGATGCAGGATGTACCACTCGAGGACCTGATCTGTTCACTTAGGAAGTCAAATCTCACAAGGGGGTTACTGTTTCCATTAGCTGCAGCCACTACTGCACCCTGGCTGGACAAATGGACTTCCTGCAAAACTAAAGAGAGGGGCAAGGGCTGGCCTCTTCCCAGGCTGTGGTCTGAGGGTTTACCATTGCAATGGAGACAGGACCGAAGGGAAGGCTCGGCCCCAGTGACCGTCCCGCTACAGCGGCTCCCAGCCCCCTCTGGGCACATTCTGAGGTCGTGGCCAACATTAACAAGGCAGGAGGGCACGAGTGAGGAAGCTGGGAGAACGGAGGAAAAATGCGAAACTTTAAGATCAACAGAAAACATGAATGTCATTAAGAGAGAAAGGTGATTATTTACAGCCAGGGTTAGACCGGAACACTAAATAACAAATCAGAGTTCTTACCAGATGCGCAACATGTGTGTTCCAAATACAATCTAAAAAACAATTTGCCTTAGGAAAGTTCAAGCAAATCACTTGAAGCATTTGACACTGAACACAAGTAAAAAGTTTTATATAAAATCTTTTATTAGCAGTCTTTATTTCTTAAAAGTAGCTAATTTTATATTTATCACCCACTGCACCTCCCCCTACCCTGCTGGGTTGCTTCATTTTTTTGTCATATGCTAATTTAGCTGGCATTTGACAAGAGCCTTAATGGATTTTGACTCCACTATTACCGTCTGCGCCAAAGGCAGGAAATGAATTTTTTCTTGTCTTCTTGGGGTAACGTATAGTCAATTTAAAAGCTAGTATTCTACTGAGATGAAGGGAATACCGCAGGATAATACTATCAGACACACACCTGGAGCACGTGTGTGCATGTGTGCATGCATGTACATAGACACATGCACATACACACACGGGTGCTCCCACACACACACTAGCTTGAGCTAATGCCCAGGCATGCTGCCCTAGGAGGCTGAGACGGGGTGAGGGCAGAGGACAGCTCCTCTCCTCTGAGATCAGGGTAAGATCAGCCTCCAGGCCAGTTACTGACACCCTGCAGGGCACTCAGGTATAAGGCCATTGAGCAACCAGGAGCGCAGGCTCCCCTCTCAGCTCTGAGCCATCTGTTTGGTGACAGAACAAAGACCTGAACAAACAGCCACTAAGCGAGTACTGCAGCTCACACCTTGCAAAGTCTTTTCATGGCCACTTGCACATTAAGAACAGGAAGCAGCATGGCAAAGCAGAACAGCAGGGACTCTGGGATCAGATCTGGGCAAGAATTCTTCTCACTCCCACTCCTGCTCTGGGCCTCTCCCAGCCTCTACATCCTACATCTGCCAAGTGAACAGGGCAACGCCAAGTGGCCGCGTGACCCGCCCAGCACACAGGAGGGCAAGCCTGGAGGGCAGCCATATCTGGGCCCCCACCCTGCCCCCGGAGCATGCAGTGCCTGGGACAGCACTGAGCACATGGGATGGGTCATAGAGTGAGGAGACGAACAGAGGGATTCCCGAGGCACCCAGAGCAGTGCCTGGAGCATCTGGCAAGGAAAAATGCCCGCTATAGGAAATCCATCTGTTCTCATCTTCTCACCTCCTCACAACAACCGAAGGCAACTCTGCCTCCTGGTCATTGTCCCTGACCTCCGGATGGAAACCTGTCCTTTGTGTGGGCGTCAGAGATGAGTGCTCACCTACAAGTATTCTGCCTGTTCCCTGGTCCTGAAGCAGCCTGTAAGATGTCGCAACCAGACATCAAAGTCGCCTGTGCACGATGTTCACACAACCTCTCCCTCGGCCTCCACTTCACCATGCAGGGGTCCTGGAGAACTTAATTCTCTAGTCGATGTTCCGTGAGAGTAGAAGAAAGGGGAAGTAGCAGAAAGCAGGAAGTGACTGGGCACAAAGGCGAAAGGCCCTGGAAAGGCTGATTAGCACGGCCCTGGCCCCAGCTTTCTTGCAGAAGGAGCCTGGCTCGAAGCCAGTGGGGCTCCTGTTCTCTCCTGACAAGTTCATTGCAAAGCAATTATTCGCTAGACTCCTTTTTTCACCCTTACTAAGGACTGTGGGGCCTGAGTATCTTTTATCCAAGGTTTAATCCTTCCTTCTAAATGAAGAAACTCAACCAGAGATGAAAGGAATATTGGGTCATTACATTCAGACATGACTTAAACAACCGAGGCTTGGGGAGTTGGTCTGGGCTGCAATTTTAGTATATGAAAGAGCACAGCATCATGTCCCTCAGAACAATCACAAGGTGCTTGGGTGTTCTCCCAGGTTACTGGAGTAAGATATTTTACCAAACCACTGGAAAGTAAAAGGCAGACGGCAAAGACCTGGAAATCCACAACAGCATTTGAATCGATGCTGCCAGGGCTGACAAGGAGGATGCTTGGCCCGGGTACCTGCTGATCCTTGAAGGCCAGGTGGGATTCTAAAGTCAGTGTTTGCTCATTACCTCGGCTGTAGGGATTCCTTGATTCTGCAGGACAAGGATTAGCCAACCTGGCCTATGGCGACCTTGAATGTATTCACCTGCTCTAGTTGACATCCTCTATAAAAGAACCCCAGTGCCTTTGCATGTGTCCCCTTCTAGCAGCCAAAGAGCCCTCATGCTACTAAGATCTGCCCCTTGGAAGAACCTCTGTTGGTTTCTTATCCATTAAGGGATAAATACAATCTGTTAAGTGAGGAAAATAGAAACACAGGAAGCACAAGCTCCTAGGGAAATAATCCTTTAGGGGGCTTCCATGCTCTTGGAAAACAAATTTTAAATCTATAGGAATCTCACGGTTTTCTGCTGAGACACTGCTGAGATGAAGCCATACGTCCTCATTAGGACCACAGACCCACAAGTCTAATCCACACCAGGAAAGGCTCATGGGGAAGGGAGCCCTTTCATCCTGACTGCCCCCAATGTAGTATGGGCCATGGTTAAAGACTTTCCTCTTCCCAGTCCTCTATTTTACCAGGCTGTCCTGCACAGGGCTTCCTGCATTGGGTGTCTCACAGGCAAAACTATCTTAAAATTAAAGAATGTTTAGAAGGCTAAGTTTGACCCTGGTTAAAAATTTAATCTAGAAGGCAATGCCATATTTGTATAGAACAAGCAAGCTTTAAATTACTATCTCTCTCTGTCTCGCTATATATACACACACATACACACACACACACACACACACACACATATATATATATATATATATATATATATATATATATATATATATATAGTGTTTACTAAAAAAGATCTTAAGTGGAAAAGAAATCTCTAAGCATTTGCAATCCAAATCCATGTGAAAGTAAAATTTGGACTCTTTTCATTCTCTTAAAGTAGGAAATTAGGGTTTCAGGGACATCTGAAGCATTTCAGAACCTTCCTGAGCTAAAAATGGCCTTGCACACCATCTAATGCAATCATTTACAATGAGAAAACTGCAGCACAGACAGGTGAACTGAGTTGCCCACAAAACTGTCTTTCATCAGGAGACCCTAATCCTAGGATAACAATATTCTGTAAAGGAAAGCAAGAGCATTTGCCTAGAAGTGATCTTCATTGGCCAGAATTATCTCCTACCTTTGTGGTCATCTGCCTCTGAGAGCCGACAAGCAGTTAGACAGCGATGTCATGAAGTCAAAGGCCATTCTACCTGTAGAAATGCCTTCTGTTCCTGTCCCAGAAGAGTTTTACTTACGCAATTATGTCACTAGCAAAAAGGGGCTCCTGACATGCAAAGTCTACACAAATCCAACAACAAGAAGTCACAAAACCCAGACTCAGGAGATGAAATCACCCACAACTCCAAATGCATTGTTGGATCAAACTACAAATGCCGCCATGGCACTAAGAATCCTCACTTCACTGATTTGAGGCCAAGTTCTTGGATTCCAGAGACATCCTCAGCATCTTCCCTCTTGCACCGTTAGCTAGCTCATTGCTCACCAGCGCTCCAGCAGGCCCAGCCCTCAAGCCTTATACCCGAAATGTCCCTAAGGCCAGCTCGCTCAGGTTCGGCAGAGGTAGTTGATGTGATATATGAGGAAAGAGCAACTGGTTTTTGAAATCAAGAGGGTTGATCTTCTAGACATTATTTTAGGCAAAATGAATCTTGGGCAAAAATCAGAAAGTTAGGAAGAAACAATGTATTTTGCTTACAATAAGAAGCACACAAAAAAGAAAAGACGGGAAGAGTTGGCCAATTTTATCTTACAACTTTTTGTATAACTTTTAAAAATTTCTGCATGGCTTTGTGCAGACGGTGTCAAAGTCAGCCTGAAATTCTCCTCGTTTGAATCTTTTCCCAGTCCTGCCTGTCAATGAGACCAGCTCAGTGATTAGGTTAATTAAATCCCTTATATCGCTAAACAAAGTATGTTATTTACCCTGAATAAGTCTTCAACAAGTACTAAAAAGATACAATTTTTAAAGTGAATGAAATTTATCGACTTTTGGCTCTGAAGTGACTTCTCTTCAGAAAAGACACAAACCTTAGAAAGATGAGCTATGAAAAAGAACAGTCAGAATGGATCCTCGCTCTGACTTCTCCTCCCAAGCTCTCCAACTGCACAGTAATCAACTGAAAAGTTGCCTGCAATTCCCCACCCAGGACTCCAGGGACCTGGTCATAAGGAAGCTTCCTGTCACCAGCTCTACTGCAGTTTAAAATTCTGCCCCAGTTGTGGTATTTTAAATTCTGCTTATAAAAAACAAAACCCCCAAAACCTTTCTTTGTCTTCCTGGTTAAAGCTAGAAAGGGTAATGGACAGAAGACCAACCCAGCTGGGTGGAAGAGCGGAACACTGGACCCCACAAACCAACTGTGATTTCCAGGGTTGGATCAAGTAGTCTCTGTGTCATGGGCACGGGCTTGCTGCCACGACTCTGGAAGTGCTCTTGGCCACAGGTCTGGTTTTCCTCTCTGCGGGCATCTGGGTATTTTACCTCTCTGCCCGGATTTTGTACCTCAGGACGAAGTAGGCAATGAGGCGCAAGGAGATGAAGAAAATACCCAGAACGATGAAGTCCAGGTAGAGCTTGGCATTCTCCACGTCCAGCTCCCTCAGGATGGCCTCCGACTTCTGAAAGTGGCACGTGTCATCGATGTCACAGTGCAGGTCCTCTCGATCCAAGCCATAGATGGAGAGGATAACTCCCTCAAACCCATATCTAGGAGGAAGGTACAGGGCATGAGGAACCAGTGCCACCCACCGGCCAAGCCACGTGCTGCAGGTCACTACTGTTCACCCTCTTCTTGAGTCCTAGCCTGGCTTTCCCCTCTTTCCAAAAAGCTTTATTCACTGAAATACTTCCTGAACACTCATCATCTTCCTAAGATAACCTTATTTAATAGCTTGCTAAGCTTTTATCCCAATTTTGTCACCTCTCCCCCTCCCCCATTCCCCTTGCATGCACACACACACACACACACACACACACAAATTGAGGGGCTGGACAGTGGTGCAGCAGTAAGACATAGAGCCTTGTGAGGCAATGCAACATGGGAAGGTTCCCAGTTCAAGTCCAGAAACCTCTTTGAGTCTGTGTGCCCATGACCCAGCACTGGTTAAAGACTAAGGGTGGATCACAGCACTGGGACCCTGTAGAGGGCAATATCTCTTTCTCTCTGCCCCCATCTCTCTTACTCATAGATGATATAAATAAATGAACTTGAAACAAACAAAACAAGAAACAAAACAAAAAAAACATGTGGCTTGGTGGTTAAGGCGCTGGACTTCCACATGGCCACAATTCGAGTCCTGGACCTGGCAACTTGAAAATCACGCCAGGCATATGTGTGTGGGTGTCCAAAATTCTGAGAGGAGAATGGAGGAGAAGGGATTGTGGTGTTGCTATCCCTCCTACAGGGTAATTTCTCACTTTCCTTCATTTTGTCTCTCTCTTGGGTGAATGTAGAAGCCTTATAGAAAAAAAATCCAGTGAATTGGTAGGTATTCACTCAGTGGCAAAATGAGTTGAACAGCACTTAGATTACTTCTGAAATGACAGACTTTGTAACAGTGGGTCTGACACCTTGCAAGGACTTCAGAGCGTCTACAGCAAACATTTCTGCACCGTCTGTTATTCTGTCCTGGCCTTGCACTGTCACAACAAAAGCACTGATTTCGAGAAGGTAGACCCTGGTTTCTGAGTTCTTAGTGCTGGAAAGCTCATGGATTGCTGAAATCCCGTATAAGTGCTTTGTTTTGATTTTGTTATCCTGAATAATATACCTGGGCCTGAACTAACATTCTAGAAACGAAGAGCTTGGTCCCAACTTTGGATCTTTGTGTCATAGGAACTGCAGCAGTGGGGGTAGGGGAGGAGGGGGCTCTAAAGAAGGGTACTGACCATGATGCTGACGCCCCAACTTGCCTAAGCCACTCAGCATGGGGGTGCAATCCGATAGCCTCTGGCCTCAGACAGGCACTGGCACATTCTGGCAAAGATATCAGGACATCCGAAGGTGCAGCTTCTCCTTGGATTCCTTATTACAGTTTTATAATCTGGACTGTGTTATAAACACTATCTGCCTCTGAGAGGATAATTTTTCTCAAAAATGAAAACGCTTCCACTGAAGGCAGATTTTGGAGCCCCACGGAGTATGAGAGCATAACTTAGCTTCTTCAGGGGTTAAATGACAAGTATTTATCAATATTTATTTAATTCCCCCCTCTTTATTCATGATAGAGTGCACGTGTGCACAACAGAGAGAGAGACACACACACACAGAGGGAGAGAAGCACCCTCCATGGGGCCTGGCCATGCCGTGATCCCCTTCCTCCAGTCCTCCAACCCGTTGGATCTCGGGCTCTCACATACACGTGCCTGATGTGTTTCAGGTAGACCAGGCTGGGGATTGAAACCACGGTCACCCTGTGGGATCCAGACACTGCATCACAGAGTGGCCCAAGTCAGGAGTATGTGTTCTATCCTGTTGTGTGTGAGAGCTGGCGAGATGGACACCCAAAGCTAGGAGGACAGAAGGCATGGGCCCCCTCAGCTGTGTGATCCACACCTAGCCTGCAGCCCAGAAGTGGCTTCAGGGAGTGCCTCACTTGCCAGAGGTGCTCTCATCTCCCTGGCACCACACAGCCCCAGCCCCACGCACCTGACGTAGGAGATGTAGGACATCCACTGCAGGTATGTGGGGATGGTGTCGAAGCTGACGAAGAATCCTGAGAACAGGAGGACTGGGATGGCAGTCACAGGGCCCACGAAGGTCGCTACCTGGGGTGGGTGGGACACAGGTGAGAAGCCCACTCAGCATTCTGCCCAGATGGCCCTGGAGGCCACTGCTCACATTTCTGGACAGTTACTGTCCCCCAGAAAAAGACAACCCAGACGTGTGGGGTTTGGTGGGATGATAAAGTCCTGTTTGCATCTGCAGATCCAGCAGCCTGGCCTCCTGCAGGGGTGGGCTCTCCAGCCCCCACTGAGAAGGTCGAAGTCAGAAAAGAGTGAGTCCCACGAGGGCAGTGGCAGGGCATGTTGTGTGTGGCTATGGAGGGCACCTGATGGCGAAGTGTACAGGAGTGACACTAGGCATGTCACTATGTCTGTGGTCCCCGTGGAGGCAGAGGGGCTGCCTGCTCTGCTGTGACAACACTGTCCCAGGGCTGGGCTGGCAGGAACCCCTGCAGGGCCCATGAGGGCTGCTGTCTGCTCCTCAGTGGCTGTCCCCACTGTGGCTAAGGATAGAGCTTACTCATGGTGGGCATGACACATGGCAGGCTCATGGCAGGCTCGTGGTGGGTTGTCACTCAATAGACTGGGAGTGAAGCATTAAAGCCCTCCTTGTAGGCATGGGGACATGCCTTGTGTGCCCTTCCACTGGGACTGAGCCGGCCAAAGACAGACCAGAAATAAAATGCCATGTCTGCTGACGTCGGGTGGGCAAGACCCCAGTGAGGGCATGGAGAGTGTGAGTGCGTGTGTGCAGCACATGTGGAGCGTGTAAGGTACGGTATGAGGCATGCATGTGCATTAACAAGGCGTAGGCAGTGCCTGTGTGTGGTGTACTTGGGGCTGAGTGAACCCCCATGAACAGCAGGAGGCACACTCCTGGCATGCGCTGAGCACTGCGTGGCACCTGCTGTGGTCACTCTCCTCTGCGAGGTGCCCCCAGCTGCCCAGCCCAACATCATCCCTTCCCATCTAGACATTCAGGGCAGACTCAGCGGAGGCTCTCAGGGAGGAGGGCAGTGCTGAGCCCCCAAGAACAGCTTGAGCCTCATCAGGTCAAGGTGGCGAAGGGAAGCCCAGCCCATGATGTCTCTTAGGCTGGTACCTGTAGGGAAGTAGAGGCAGCCCCAATCAGCAGGCCTAGGGACTGGGCCACCAGAGAGGTCATGGTGCCCAGTGCAGCAAACAGAACGAAGCGCAAGGCGTCGGATGGCTGTGACGTCATCCAGTACACGATGCTGCAGTAGGCCACCGGGAACATGATCTGCAACACAAAGCCGTTCAGTGGTGATGGTGGGGAGAGAAGGGGCTGCCAGAGACCCTCTCAGGTTCCAAGTCTATCCTTCACCCAGCCTCTCACTGGCCTCATCGTTAGGAAGACCGTCTTGTGAGATCTGGGTTCCCCATTTTGTAGTGTACATGGCAGAATTCTTGCCCCTTCTGCAAACTGCACCCCTCCCCAGTCACGTACCTGAAAGGGGACGTCTGCCATGGTCTTGGCTAGGTAGTAGGCCTTCAGACTGTACCAATAATTCAAGTGTTCCCGAAGAAAGACCCCCATTTCCAGAGGAACTGGAGATGAGAAAACAAAAAAGAGGGGTCAGGCAAATGGGCATGGCAAGTCAAAGGCTCAAACAGGTCCTTCCGTGCTAAGCTGTTTGTAACCCAGTTCCACATAGGCTGCAGCCTGGGCCTTCAGAACTTAAGTGTTGAGAGTTTGAACAAAAACATGTACCGCTTTACTGGGCTGGGAAAATGGACAACCATGTTCATAACCAAAAAGCCATCGAGTGGAGAATCTGAGTGGCAAGCACCTTTGTGAATACTGTAGTGGCTGGTATAAAAATTCTCACCACCACCTCTAGTCTTACCGAGTTTGCCTCTTCTGAACATTACAATAATGTGATTCTGTGGCCAAACCCTACAGGATGGTCTCAGAAATTCAGGGCAACTCAGGGAGATGATATCATTGCAATTGGGGGGAGGTTATGCCAGAGTTCTGACAAACCAATAGCTTTGTCCACTGTCAGCCCAAATGACTAAGCACAGCTACTGTGAACAAACTAGAACTGCATGGAAAACCATCTAGAAGAGCTTCTCCACTCCCACAGTTGGTCGTAACAGGGATATCTTAACAATTGAACTAGAGAGTGCTTAAGTGGTAGAATTTGAGGGGCTTCTGATTAGTAAACTTGAGAAATACCCCCCTCATCAGTTTCCACCATGCTTAAACGTCTTCCATTAGTGATTCTTTCCTTTGGCTTAAACATTGTATTTTCTTATATATCAGCAAACAATACGACTTGCATCTGCCAACACAGAAGATGGTATGGCATGGTATTTCAGAAGACTCATCCCTTGGTCAAGGTCTGACTTGGTTCCCAACTTTGGGGTAGAAATCACAGATAATAAAGAAGAGAAGGGTCTGGGGTCACTCACAGGTGAGAACGGTGGGCATGAGGGCTGCGAACATGAGGAACAACATGGAGAAGAAGAGGAAGCCGGAGTTGCTCAAGACCTTCTTGGCCTCGTTCCCAATCCCCAGGTAGAGAAGGCCAATGAGGAGGCCGATCCCAATGTGTGAGGTGATCCGCAGGTGTGTCAGAACCTGGGGGCAGACACGGCTCTTACCCAGTGTACAGGGAAGTCCCAGGGTCAGGCTGTCAAAGGACTTCCAGGCCAAGGCCTTCAGAAGCATCAGACCCTAATTTGTAGAAGAGCAGATCTCCCTCTCTTATTATTTTTTCTCTCTCTCTTTTTTTTTTTAGGTTTTTGCTGTAGGGTGCTTGCACTCTCCGGAAAGAGACAGAGGGAGAGGGTAAGTGAGAAATCATCTCCCTCAGGATGGCCACACCACAATCTCTTCTCCTCCATTCTCCTCCTGGGATTTTAATACACACACACACACACACACACACACACACACACGCATGCATCCAGCATGTTTTTTAAGGTGCTGGGTATGGGATTCAAACTATGGTTGGTCATGTGGGAGTCCAGTGCCTTAACCACTACACCACCTACTGGCCCCCAGAACAGCAGATCTTATACTGCATCTTCCCTTCTCTTCCAGAAAAACCAGCTCAAATCCTAAACCAACTCAAAGTCACATGTATATGTGTGCATACATGCACACACACAACACACACACACACACAGAGCAGGTTAAACATGAAAACCTATGGGATTACTATCTTGTTAAATCCTCTTTTCAAATGGTAAACAAGGGATGTCTGCCCTCAGAAAACAATGGTGGGAGAGGGATAAAGAACAGCTATGTAAAAAATTCTCTTGAAGAACTGAAGAACTTTGGTGTGGGTTGTTGCAAGCCCTCCAGGTCTCAAAGGCCTTACAGAGCACTCAACCCCTCCTCGGAAGGTGGCCGGATTGCCCACTAATACGATGGATGTTATCATGGTTCCCATGTACCAGAGCCTCCTTCCCTGCCAGGGATTGTTCAACTCTACCCATTCCTTAGTGCTCACAATGCTTTCCTGAGGAGGAATCACACCCTCAGGTCCTTGACATCAGACTTGGCCACGTGACTTGTTCTGGCCAATGGAATGTGAGTATAAGTGACAATTTGCCACCTCTAACCAGAAGTGTTAAGGGCCACTTTGGTTTTCCACTTGTACTCTCCTTCGGCATGTCCAGATAGGAGTGGTCCCTTCATTCTGGGTCCCAGAAGGGAAGGGCAATGGGGCAGAGCCACAGTACGCCCATAGCCTCCAAGATACAGCACAAGCAAGACACAGATGGTGCTTGTGGCAGACCTGACATTTTAGGGCTGCTTGTTACTGCAGCACAATAAGAGTGACAGCTGACGCATGCCAAATGGAGGAAAACGATCTGAAAGCTCGAGCAGGATGACTCCATCAGAGGAGGACCTGGCAGCTTCCCCTGGCATGGGAGAATGTCTCTGACCACCTTACCGAGTCCCGCATGATGCTGAGGAAGGTCCTTTTGAAGAGGATGCAGAACTGAGTGAGGCAGCTGGCGGAGAAGCTGTGGCAGCCTTCCATGGAGGTGGAGTCCTGAGGACACAGCCAAGGAGGGGAGAGGTGATGTGCCGCCCGCCCGCTTCCCTCTCGTGCAGAGAGAGCGCTCATGCAGTAGGTGCACGGTGCCGCATGCAGCGCTCGGGGACCGGGATCTGCATTACCTTTCTCAACCCCTTTAATCGTTTTGCCTGCTTTACCTCTTCGGAGGGCCGGTGCCAAAGAAAAGGGTTCACCTCGGCATCACCCCCGAGGTCTCTCTTGTAGTCAGAGTCGCACATGCCCTCCCGGACCGCTCTCACCAGGCGGCCGTTCTGGTCACCGTATTCGCCAGACGCCACCTCCATGACTGCAAAGACACATAAGGTGTGTTAGCCCCGGATGCTGGGAGGATGCCCCAGTGGAACTAACTTCATTTGCTTGTCACTCAACCGGGATGCTTTTAAATGATTAATAGGGCTGCTATGTTGAGATGAATTTGGGTCATTAAAAGTCATGATGTTTTCTGTCCTTCCATGCAAAAATGCGTCATGACTTTTCTGGTGACCAAATATATAATGGCATGAGATCAAAATCATTTATCAACCAACATTTGGCTCTCAAACTCCCAGTACGGCTGTTTCTAAACTGCGTGGTGATGGCAATAGTCTACATGGTGGGCTCACGCATCTCCTGTCAGTGTTTACTGAATGTCTACTTCAGGCCAGTCCCTGTATCGGAGCTGGGGAGAGGCGCGGAATGAAGCGGGATTCCTCTCTGAAGAGCTTGTGGTTTAACACCAGGATGAGAGATGTGGGAGTTCTGGGAGGCCATGAAGAAGGCTGTGCCTGGCACCTTGGGGGCTTTGAGGTCACAGCTCCATCAGCCGCACCTCTCAGACCACAGGGAGTGTCTCTCCCACTGGCTTTGGTCATTGGCTCCCCTCTCTCCTGAGCCCCACTGTCACAGTCCTCTCCCTTCCAGACTTTCTTACTCAGGCGTCCCTCTGTGCTGACTTGCTCTGCTGCTGATGGCTGGTCCC
The DNA here is from genome assembly GCA_026018925.1 of Tupaia tana. Lineage (NCBI taxonomy): Eukaryota > Metazoa > Chordata > Mammalia > Scandentia > Tupaiidae > Tupaia > Tupaia tana. Next base: position 137,066,550 of record JAKSZU010000001.1, read on the forward strand.
ACACTCTGGGGATGATGCTGCTCTTTCCCAACCTCTGCCTCCTCCCAGTCTATCTGCCCTCTCATTCCTCCACTCCCTGTACACTCACCTCCCCTCACTTCATACCATTCTTGCTGAAGTCCAAAGCCCACTGGGTCCCTCGTCTTTTTCACGCTCCCATCTGGCAAAACCAGCCACAGTATCTGTTGTCCCAAGCCACTACTGGGGCACCAGGTACTCCTGGAGCCAAGAGCCAGAACACGTTGGTCCCACAGAAAGGCATCACCCCCACCTCCAAACAGCCCCAGCACTGTGGGGAGGTGGGAGTATCTCCACACTCCTCTGGTCACACACTCACCACTGAGGGCCGCACTCCCCGCCTCCTGTCCTCTCTTCAGATGACACTGAGAGGGAGCACCTCATCTCTCATCTCTCTAGCACCTCTCTGGGTCCCACATGAGTGTTTCTGTCCCCTCCCATCTGTCCTCTCTAGGGTCTGGCCTCCATGCAGGCTCTGGATCCCACCTCCCTTCCCTGCTAGTGGCACCTGGGTGGCTCTTCTTTCTCGTGTGGATGAATATGAGACTATAAGCCAGGTCCTGCTAACCACACCTGAGGCTGCCCTCCCAACTACTCTCTTCCTCTGGTTTTCTGCTCTCCTCCTCACCACAGCCTACGCCTTGTGAATCAGAGGCATTTATTTCCCAGGAACAGGGTCTCATGCAACACACTCTGAGAAACAATGTCGAAAATACAGAATCCTGGGGGTTGTGTGACCAGATGTTGTAAAGAAAAGCAACCAAATGAGACAGGCTGGTGACTAGAAGAGCAAGGAAGGTATTCACCTGGACCCCAGGAATGCGACCTTATCTACAAAGAGGTCTTCAAGTGGGATGCATGTTGAGATGAATTTATCCTTACAAGCAGAGGAGAGGAGGCACAGAAACAGAAGACCAGGTGATGACACAGGCAGGGACTAGCAGCCAGATACTTTCATCTGATGGAGAGAATCTCTCTCTGTCCTCTTAGAAGCTCTTCCACTGGATGGCCCTCAAGCCATTTGTGGAATACTCAAGTAACTCCTGCTTCAGGGATATCAGATAGACGTGACCCCCACAGAGTGAGAAAGAGCCCTTTCTTTTCTTCCAGGGCTGGACATGTCTTTACTTACCAAAGTCTGCTGGGTTGTGGTAGGTTGGGCAGTTCAGACCTAAGTCCCTCAAATATGGCACAAGATTGGAGACTTTCCCCCGGTACACACACTGTCCTTGACTTAAGACATAAAGCTGCAAAACAGTGAGAAGAAGAAGCATCAAGCTCACCGTCCTCTACAAGGCAACGGGGGCTCTCAGTTAACCAACCGGCCAACCTCTTCTCGCCCAAAAGTTGCACACTATTCCCCAAGGACCTTGCTCAAGGTCGATAACACGGCATATGATCTGGGATTGTGTTATCATACTATTTGCTCTCCCCCCACCACTGGCTCCCGTGTAATTATCAGTTCAGAAAATATTTTGGAGCTACATACATTCTACATCTTTGGCACTTTTTTTTTGCTCCTACTATTGAGTCATCGGGAAAGTCATGATGTATTTATCTTTGTTTTTCTATGCAAAAATGCATCATGACTTTCTAGACAATGCATTATATCAAAACCTAAGAGGCAGTGTCTGAGTGTGCTGCCTGGGATTCCATGACCAGATCCCAGGAGCCGGGAGGTCACTGCTCAGCACTTCCTACGCCCAGCCACCCTGGCTGCTATGGTTCCAAATGTCTGATGAAATGTAACACTTACAATCTCTTCAAAAGGAAGATACTCCACAAATGAACTAAAGGTGTTGCATACCCAGTGTTTGGTTTCACTCAGGCTGATCCCAGCACAGCTAGGGTCCAGGACCAGGGCAAGAGGGGCTAGGAGCCTACATACCTGGTCGAACAGCTCGAACAGCTTGGCGCTGGGCTGGTGGATGGTGCAGATGATGGAGCGCCCACCTTGAGCCAGTCCTTTCATCAGGGAGACCACCTGGAAGCAGGAGGCGCTGTCCAGGCCGCTGCAAGTCAAAGGGACCATGAGGCGCTTGCAGGCAGCAAGAGCAAGCCACTGCCACAGGCTCCGGGAGACCCAGGAATCTAGGACCTTTGGAGCATTGGAACCAGACACCTGCCACTGCCCAAGGTCAGGTCCTGCTATACCTGTCTGCTCTCCCTGCTCAACGGTGGAGCACAGTGGGGAATGTGTATATCACAGCTTATTCCCTTTCAAGGTTGAAGGAAGCTCGGCTGGTCTTGAGTAAGGGGCCGGAGATGGGGACAGTGGCGACTAAGACAGGATGGGACCTCAGGAGTATCCGGGCAGGCAGTGAACAACAGGGTCTGACAGTCATCTGATGCTTCGCCTTTCGCTGAAGCTGGGAGGCTGGCAATGAGGTGTCAGTCCAGAGAGAGTGACCTCAGTACAGCCTGCACCGGGGCTTCATTCCAGCGGGTGGTTCACTGAACACCTGTAGGTGCCTTTTACAGGTGCAGAGTCCTGGAGCTCACTGTGGGCTCTTGCCAGTGTCCAGCAAGTTCTCAGAGTGATCTTGCTTTTGTTTTCTCCTTGCTAGCACCCTCAGCCCTACCCCATAACTCTGATTACACAGTGACAGGGAATGGGTGTGTGCTGGAACTCAGTCTTCCCATGACAGTCAGCCTGCAGATACAACTTTAGGAGTGCTTCTAAAATCTCTTCATAGAGGCTGCCTTCAGTACGCCCTGCTATGGGCCTGGCCCTATGCTGGACCCCTCCCTGCTGAAGGCTGCAAACCGCTGCCAAAAGTAGCTGGGATTTGGAGAGGGGAGAGTGGGCAGGAACAGGACGATGTAAGGTCTGGGTGAAGTCATTTCAGTAGCCCCTCTGTGTCTGCTCACCCTGTCTGTGACAGGATCAGGTTAAGGTGAGACTGATTCTGTTCATGGGCACAAAGCCAGGATACGAGAGCCACTTTTCCACCAGAGGCCCTGAGGTAAGGGGGCACCCTTCAGGAAAGAGCTGGGCTCATGTGGGTGCAGAGAGCGGTGAGCAAGGGCAGGCAGGATTCCTCCCTACAGGCCTCTCTGAGCCTTCAGCGTGCCGGCATGCACAGGGTTTCCAGAGCACAGGACACGCACCCCTCGCAGGGCCTCTCACAGCGCTGGCGTCCAGAGCGCTGTGCCGGGGAAGTCATGCCATGGGAGAGGTGCGCTCTGTGAAGGGCTGTTCCCCCAAACCACATCCCCATGTGCAACCCTCGCTGTCGCAGCCTCTGTGTCAATACATGGGTCTGAGTAGGTGAGGGACAGAGGGCAGGTCAGCCCCTGCCCCATAAGCCCCAGGATACAGGGAGTGCAAGTCAGTGAGAAGAATCCATACCACCCTCTCTAGGCCACACCATGATGTCAGGGCTACGGTGAGACCCTGGAGGGACAGGGGGGTCATTTCTATTTTTTTTTTTTTTTTTTGAGAGGTTTTCGCTATAGGGCGCGTGCACTCGCCAGACAGACAGAGAGAGACATAGAGACAGAAAGCGAGAAATCACCCCCCAGGGGGGATGGTCACACCGCAATTCCTTCTCCTCCATTCTCCTCTTGGGATCTTGGGCACGCACACACACGCGCCCGGCGTGAATTTTAAGCCACCGGGTCCAGGACGCGAACCGCGGTCGACTATGTGGGAGTCCAGCGACATAGCCATTATGCTAACTGCTGGTTCCCTAGGGGGGTCATTTCTGTTCCTCCAGCCATGGCCCAGGTGCTCTATAGCTCCTGATTTACCTGGTGGGCTCATCGAAGAACATGACTGGAGGGTTGTTCACCAGCTCAAGGGCAATGGCCAGCCGCTTCCGTTGGCCACCCGAAAGGCTTCCTGTCCGCGTGTTGGCACAGGACAGCAAGCCCAGTGCTGTCAGGATCTCTTTGACCTGGGGGGCAGCAGAACCAGAGTTACTATTTGGAACCTCTTGCCAAACCTCACACCTACCAGGGCCCACATAGGAGACCTCTGCTGTCTCCATTGTGCTGGCCACACCGTGTAGGTCCCATGGATGGACATGCAAATCGGAGCCACTCCAGGCTGTGTGATGCTAAGGAGGGTGGGTCAGCAGCCCTTATTTGGGTCAGGGAGACAGTGCTTCTCAAAGGCTGAGACACCATGCTAGAGTCAGCCCCCCTGAGGGGTAGAGTCTTCATTGCTTATCACTTCTTTTTTTTTTTTTTTCTGAAAGAGATTTTTGCCACAGGGCATATGTACTTGCCAGAGAGACAGAGAGACAGAAAGCAAGAAATCACCCCTCAGAGGACATGCCCATGCCAGAATCCCTTATCCTCCATTCTCCTCTTGGGATTTTGGGCATGCACGCACACGCGCCTGGTGTGAGTTTTAAGCCGCAGGGTCCAGGACTTGAACTGTAGTCGACTACATGGGAGTCCAGCAATGTAACCATTGTACCATCTGCTGGTCCCACGCTCTGTCACTTCTAAGCTTAGCCTGGCTCCCCATGCACATATTTGTTGAGTGGGGGCTGTGGTGCTCTGTGAGAATGACCCATGTACGAGCATACCAGGTTCATGTCCAGAGAGCTCCCTGAACACACCAAGCACACGCTAGCCCATGAGCCCAGCTGTCTGGGGGGGGGGATTGTGGCATTGAAATGCTGTTGGGGGTACACACTCTCTCTCTCTGATTTTCTCACTCATGGAAGAAATAAATCAACTTTAAAAAGCACAGTGCATGAATGGGTGGATTAATGGGCACCTGTGTGGACAGATGATCAAATTTCTGACCAGCACAAAAGGGAGGTCCCTGTGACCAGTAGATTAAATGATTCATGCAAAGTGGTTGTGACATGCTTGGTGCAGTCAGCCTTTCATGGATGGCGGCTGTGAATGACACCCCTCGAGGCTGATTCGAAGTGAGCAGACATAGCTCCTAAGAGTCCACTGCGGCCTGGCCTCACAGCGGGAGTGGGGTGCTTAGTACTTTGCGTAGGTTTGACTTAAAAACAAGATCTCTAATGTGGCAACAAGGCAATGAAACTGGGTTGTGGTGTCTGATTAGAGCAATTATGACCTCCACAGCGCCCACGTGCCCCGGCCTCTGGAAAACAGGACTGCCCCGAGGTAGAAGGGGTTCACTGTGCACAGGGCCTTCCCTGCCAGCCTGGACTATCAATCCCGCTCCAACTCAGAAAACAAGCAATGTCGGCTCGGAGTCGCCCTTAGCCACCGTGATCGGGGTCTGTCCCAGTGGTCCTCACAAGCAAACACAGAGGAAGGCACTGGCCTTGGGCAGCTGCGGCCTCCCTGCAGCCTGCCTGGGAGCTCCTTCCGGAATTCGCCCAGCCATCACCCCCACCGCCCCTGGTAGGGAGCACAGCCCAGCAGGACCCGGCCCCTGGTGGTCTTAGCAAGCAGTCCCCAGTCCAATGGCATCTCAGGGGAGATGAGGTCATCCAGGAGGAGCAGGAACCCATAAGGAAGAAAATTTCCACTCTGAGCTTCTGAATTATTTATGCTCGGTTGGTACAAAGCACAGTTTTGATGACTGAAAGAACCAGGGCATGGCCACTGGGCTGGCTAGAAGCAGGGGGCATTGCGGGGTCAGGCAGACCTGGGTTCCACTCCTGCTCTGCCTCTCCTGGCTGATGCCCTCAGCCAGCCCCACGGCCTCCTCTAGAATATCCTACCTCTATAGGATACTGACCCAGAAAGCACTTCAGCGAGGCTTGTCTGGGAGAGACCAGCGAGGTGAGCCATGATGGCAGGCTCCTGGCTGGCCATGCTTCTCCTGAGCTGGCTCTCCCAGGACCAGGCCTCCTGGCCCTCAGGGCTCTCCCAATGCCTCAGGAATGCAAAGCTAAGGAAGACTGAGGGGCTCTGGTTGTTCAAGCCTCACTTTGGGGGCAACCACAATATAGTGCACTCCTCTCCCCAACCACCCTGGATCTGGGAGCGAATGGTGTGCCTCTCTTTCTGTCTGTGCACCCTATGCCTGTCCCTCTGAGCCAAACTGGTCCTCCAGTGTCCTCTCAGAAGAGCCTCTACACAAGTCGGCTTTGGTTTAAAAGCTGGGCAGAAAGGATAGTTCATAGGCTCCTTACATACGTTTTACATAATTTCTCTCACTAAAGAGCTCCAGGGCCGCTGTAACTCGAGACCCCTGGGCCTGGGGCTTAGTCTCCATTAAAGGTCTGAGCAGCTTCTGAGGATGCGACCTTGAGCTGTGATGCTGTTCTGGGAAACAAGGAAGGCTGTGAACAATGCATTCCACCTGCTGGGACATTCTACCCTACTGTGCTTCCTGAGATTAAAATGATGTCGATGTGGGTACATGTCGGGTTCAGAGGGAAGTGACTCAAGACGTGAAATTACGACTGCTTCATCCTGATGGGTCCTTGGGGAGGACTGCAAAGGCTTAGGACTAAGAGGGTGGTCCAAGTGGGCCGCCGGGTGGGAAGTGAGTGCAGGACAGATGCTTCCTCAAGGCCCTCGCAGCATAGCTCAGGCCAGTGTAGACAGGAGGAGAGGGCTCCCTCAGGGATGCTGTGGCCTCGGAGCAGCAGAGGGGGTCCTGCTGAGTGCAGGCGTTGCTCTTCTCACCGTAGCTGAGAACTGCACGAGGCTCTTCTCCAGGTTGTGTGTCAGGGCAGGACTGAGAACATGCACACCCATGAGTCCTGTCTGCCAGAGAGCCTCACCGTGGCTCCTCCCAGGAGAGACTGCCCTTCCCACCAAGATGCCCCCTGTTCTGGTCCTTTCTGCCCCAGCAGTCAGAGAGGGTTCCTGTGCATGGCCCTTCCCCCAAATCCTGACCAGGCTAGTGGGGTGAGGAGTTGGAAGCTGGACTCCGAAGATGCATCTGGCACCACACACAAAGCTGGTGCTGACGGCAGAGGAGTCTCTCTTGTTGAGTTCCTTGGTGTAGATGGTGTGCTGGAAGCATGCACTCACCTGACCACCCACACTCAGAGAGAGCCACGGTCCCCAGATCCCCTGGAAAATACTGGGTTCTGTAGTTTCAAATTATAGGGAAAAGACTCCATGGCCTCCTTCCTATGGATCTCATGGGCTCTTTCAGGCTCAATGACTGGAAAAATATCGTCTAATTCAGTTTGACAGCCCCAAAGAGCAGGTGGGGTCTGGCTTTTCATGCTCATGGTACAGACATAAGCACAGAATGCTGGAGGCAGCAGCCCCGGTCACACAGTGGGCTCCCCGAGGCCAGGCTGGAGGGCCCTACGTTGTGTGCTCACCGTAAGGTCCTCTCTGTGATGGCAAGACCTCAACCCCCTCGTCTGCTCTTCCCCATGCTGTGTGATTCCTGAGAAGACCCCCTAGTTGGCCCTGTTCTTGGGCCCTTGGTTTGAGTCTCTGAGACAGAATTCCCTCTGTCCAGCTCCTCACCCTCCAGAGGGATCTCAACCCTCCTTGAGGGAGCTAGCTGCTAACCTGCCATCTCTCTACGGAGTGTCCACAGCCCCTCACTCAGCTTGGATAAATTGTGCTTCTGACACCCTGTGGAAGCCAGGAGGTGGGAAGATGGGCGTGATGAGGTGGGAGAGGTGGCCCATGGGTCTCACTGTGGTCATCTGGCCTTTCGAAAGGAGCAGCTTCCAGATTCTCCAGAAAGGAAAGCCTTATCTTCTTTTCTAGAATCTTCCCAGTTCTGGCCAGACTCTCCTTCCTGGTCCTGTGGCCGATGGTTTTCCTCCTCCCTAGTGGGAGAGGGACCCAGGGCTGAGGTGCTGATACACCCAGCACTGGCCTCAGAAGGGGCGCAGTGGCGGGGGAGGGGGGTTATGCTTGTTCTGGTACAGGATTGTTACACTATGGATTTAGGTTCACCTGTGGGCCCTCCCATGGGCAGGCTTCTCCTGACACCATTCTGACACTTGATTTTCCCTCTGTTCTACCACATGCCTGGAGCCAAGGCTTTCGTTTGTCATCCAAACTGTTATATTAGTCAGCTCGGGCTGCTGAAACGAAGTACCCCAAACTGAGCAGCTTAAACAACAGAAATGATTGTTTCAGAGTTCTGGAATTCAGAAGTCCAAGGCCTAGGTGTAGCACGCCGGCTCCTTCTGGGCCTTTCTCTTCACTCGTAGACGTGTCTTCTCCCTCTCTGTGTGTCTGTGTTCTCATCTCTTCTCCTCAGGACACCAGTTGGGCTGGATTACAGCCCATTCACATGGCCTCATTTTAACTCTCCTATCTCCAAATACAGTCAACTCCAGAGTGTTGGGGGTCCAGGACTCCAATACGTTTTGGAGGATCCAGCCCATAACTCTCATTTTCCACAACTTGATAATAAACTTCCAGGCACAACTGCAGGAGGTGTGGGAGGTGGTGCATGCAGGGCCAGCATGTCTAAATGACACTGTCTGAAACAGCCCGGCAACCACAGAGGGCCCTCTGCTTTCAACTCCAAGTCACAGCCTGGTCCTTCTGCCTCCACAAAGGGACAGAGATACGTGTGGTTCCCACATTTGCCACAGCTTCTCTAATTTGGACCCCATCAATCCATTTTCTTCCTTTTAGTCTCAGAATAAAAGAGTTCCACATGAAACATTTTCTGTACTCACAAGGAAATCTCAGGAACCAGGAGCTTTCCTCCTGCACAGGCATTTTATGTAATTCCCCCAAGTGACACGGGCTAATCCCATGGCTTGAAGGGTGCCGTGAAGGTAGAGGAAGGAGCCCCAAGGTTGCCCAACATTCCCCCATACAAACTGGCTTTAATTTACTTCATATTAACTACTGGGTGTGGTGAGAAAGAGAAATGATGTAAGTAGAAATGCTGTTAGTGTTTCCTTAGCATATTTAACTGCATCCCATTAATCATTCCATCTCACACAAAAGCATGAAGAGCCAAGTTGTACTGCTGGTGCTAACCCTGCCAATCTAGTGCTGGATCATGGTGCTAGAAGACAAACATGATAACTAAGTGGAATCTCACCAACTATTTTTTTTTGGGGGGTGGGGGAGGTCTTTGCTATAGGGCATGTGTGCTTGCCAGAAAGACAGAGAGAGACAGAGAGACAGAAAGTGAGAAATCACCTCCCCCCAGGGAGGATGGCCATGCCGCAATCCCTTCTCCTTCATTCTCCTCTTGGGTTCTTGGGCACACACACACGCGCACCACACCCAGCATGAGTTTAAGCCACTGGGTCTGGGACCCGAACCGTGGTCAGCTACATGGAGTTGTGACATAGCCACTACTCCAGCTGCTGGTCCCTCACCAACTTCTATCTTACTGAAAATGCCAGTAGTGATGGTGGGAGAGTGAGTAGGAGGGAAGTCAAGTCCCATCTGTACCACGTATAACACGGTCTGGTCATCCCCTCCCAAAGGTGGCTCTCTGGTGCCCCCCTCCAGATCTGCCTACTTGTATCCCCTTTTGTTTTGGGGGGCTTAGAAACAAACAAACCAAAAAGTGATCATAGGGATTAAAATGTCTTAGTCATCCTAGAAGCTTATTTATTTTCTTTTTTAAAAGGCTGGTTAATAACACGTAAAAACCACATTTCTTCTTGCAAGTATATGTGGGTGGAGGGTGGTTATTTTTAAATGAATGACTAACCACCTTCATTGTCAGTGTTTTATAAAGATCAGTTTAATAAAGTGTATTAAACACTAAAAAGGGCAGCTTTTGGTCCAACCCTGAAGTCTGCAACTTGTGGCCACCTGAACCCTAGGGCCACCATCTGGTTAGGTCCCTACTACTTCTGCGTGGCCACCCTGTGTTTCAGAATCAGAGTTGGGATGTCTGCTCTGGAGCTGCCTCTCTTGGAGCCTGATGTTGCAGGCCATCTCTGGTTGCTCTAGGCCATGGCACCCTGATGTTCCCTTCCCCACTGACACAGAAGGCCAAGTGAGACAAATTCGTGTGCAAAAGCCAGTGCCCAAAATCCCCTCCACATATACTTCCTAGGTGGGCTTTATACACTGTCTGCACCCCAAAGCGACGTACTTACCATCTCCCTTCTGCCTTCATCCTTTTCCTGAAGCTTCAGGTGGGCAGACACCTGCAGGGACAAGGATGAACGTGTAAACAGAATGGATGGCTGAGGTCAGGGCAGCCCTCACATGCCACGGCATGGGCCCTGGGCCCCAGTGGTTTCCTGAGCTACCCAACTGCAGTGGAAAACCCAAGGAGGTCCTGGCTCTTCACTCCCCTTGGTTAATAAAGGTAGAGTTGTGGGAAAAGAAGAAATGGCTAAGATGTTTCCCATTATTTCAGCTGAACTCTTGGCTATGCCCACGAGGGAAGTTAGACGTGCACAATTCAGAGACAAGGAGCACCCAGGCATAAAGGGCTTGAAGATTGTCCTGGGCTAGAACTGGTGGTGTATGTTCAGGAATTTCACAACGCACTTGCTAAACCACTGGCAGCTTGGAGTGGACCATAGTGAGAGTATTTATACCATGGAAATTGGCTGTTTTGGTTGTAGTTTTTTTTTTTTTTTAGGTCCTGTTTACCAGCACACCATTAGGCCCTGGACCCTGCTTGGCAAAATTTCGAGTAGAAATCACCACACCTAGTTTCAGCCTTGGTTCTGACTTCAGGGGCCTTGGGCAAACACGGAGCCTCAGTTTTCTCATCGGCACAATGGTGAGGTTGTGCGTTACAGTGGTAACCCACCTCACTAGCTACTGAAGTTGCTGCAAAAATCAAACAAGAGCTTGAGAAGCAGGGGCAAGTGGCAAGGGGGTCACAGGCCCCACAGTTTGACAGGGCCAGACCCATGTCACCTTGGCAGAGCTAGCTAGGGGTCATGTGACACTGGGCTAGGTGTGCAAGTGGTTGTGAGGGTCTACACAGCTGCATCTGACTTGTGACTAGGATTCAGGAAATAGGGCCCATGATCATCCTATGTGTGAGAAATGACCTTGAACCATCAAATGTATGATGTCCCAAAAGGAAGAACCAAAGCACTTCCTTAAGGTACGTGAAATTCTCAAAATCAAATTGAGGGGAGCCAGCAGATGGCATAGCAGTACATTGCTGGACTCCCACATGACTGACTGTGGTTGGAGTCCTGGATCTGGTGGCTTGAAAATCAAGCTGGGTGCTTGTGCGTGCATGCCCAAGATCCCAGGAGGAGAATAGAAGAGAAGGGATTGCAGCATGGCCATCCCCCCTGGGGGTGATTTCTCACTTTCCCTCTCACTGTCTCTGTCCCTCTCACTCTCTCTCTCTGGTGAGCACATGCACCCTAAGGTAAAACCAACCCCCCCCCCCCCCAAAAAAAATCTAATTGAGGGCCCCATGGTGGCACAGAGGTCACATTCTGTGAACACCTGGTCACACTCTGTGAAACTGATCTGCATGGGAAGGTTCCAGGTACTTGTCCAGAGACATCCGTGAGTATGCCAGGTATGCGTGTACCTATGATCCCAGGCTAGTGAGGCTCAGGGAGAGTACAGTCTCAGGACCTTGTTGCTTATGGAAAAAATAAGCTTAAGAAAAAACTAATTGAATTTAATTCTGAAAATAGATGTATTTCATAGCAGAGTCTGCTGACAAGGTTAGGACAGCAGGCCTTACTGACTGTGTCTGCAAAAGAAAATCTGAGCCAGAAAAGCAAAGCGAAGATTCTCAAACAAGCACCCTCTGTCGAGTGGAATAATTCACCAAGGAGCTAAACTTGGGATACCCCAGAGCAGGAGCAATAGAAGGATCCAAAGGGTGAGTACAAAGCTTGCATTTATCACATGCCGGGAACCATGAGCATCAGAGTAGAGGAAACTCCGACAAGAGACTGCTTCACCGTGCCTCCTTGCAAACTCCTCCTAAGCCCTCTGTGTCTTATCAGGATGCCCAAGTGGAGGCCCAGCAAGTCCCTGAGCCCATCTGGAGGGGCTGGGCCTTGCAGAAAAACGCCTCCACCTACAGAATACCCAGGACTAGGGAGGGCAAGTGGGAACAGCCCTGCAGGGTCCTCTCTTTTCACTTTCCAATGAGGCAGGTGAGATAATACAGGATTCTAAAAATGTAACCTGCTTCTCTTTGTGGAGCTAGGAGTCCCTGAAAACTGCCCCATGCTGAGACTCTCTGGCATGGTCAGAGAAAGTGCTGCCCAGTCCGAGTCAGGAAGATAGGACTGGATCAGAAAACAAGGCGACATTCCTTCTGCTCACAAAGCTCAGAGCAGGCTAGGCTGACAGCATTCCCAGGTCTAGGAGGGACCTGGAAGCCAGGAACTCTTTTCCCAGTGGGCATGGAGGAAGTAGAAAATCAAACAGCCCAGTGCCCCAAACCAGCCACAATAAGCAGCCAGGCTGTTCTTCAAGAATCCTTTAATGGAGGTGCGAGGAGCCAAGGAAACTCCCCCAAATACTGGAGTTAGCCACAGAGGAGAAGATGCTGGGGAAGACTTTCTAGGACTGAGAAACTGCAGTAACTGCATTGTAACAAGACTTGATTGAGCATCAACTGTATGCTGGGAATCTCCCCTGCCCTCACCGCATTATCCCATTCAATATTCGAACTGATCCTATAGCTTTTGCAGGTGACGAAAGGGAGGCTGCAGGAGAGGAAGCGATTGCATGGTGAGGAAGTTGGGCTTAGCAGTTAAAGGTGAGCCTTCGGAGCCAGAGAAGTCCCCAACAATTCCTTAACTGTCGGCCCCCTAGGCTTATTGCTTGACTCTCGGTCCTCTGTGTTACATCTGCTTTCCTGAGATTAGGTATCTGGTGACTACACTGAGCTGTATGTAGGCAGGGCCCGGAGCCCAGTAGGTAACTGGCATCACTGGATCCGTGGCCTCACCTGGCAGGCAGATGAGTAGAAAGATAAGACCCTAGAAGCCCTAATGAAGGCACAGGTGAGCTGGGGGTTGGGCCAAAGACACAGGATGACTTGAGGATGACTGCCAGGCTGTAAAGACCTCCAAGGGAACAGGATTGTGGTTCCCTAGAAATGGTCACCCACATGGTGTGGGTCAGCATTTTTCAGAAACTCTACTGTAACTTTGCTGAACAGGGTCCATCAGAACTCATGGTCTCAGGGACTTGTGTTCGATGACACTATACAATCATCAAGGCTGGGGTTGGCTGCCCAGGAGAGGAGGGGTACTGACCATGTGGGGAGGGGAGGGACACTCACCATCATGGCCTCCTGCACGGTGAGGTGCGGCAGCAGCATGTCGTCCTGCATGATGTAGCAGGACACCTTCCGGAAGCAGCGCAGGTCCCGGGGCAGGCCGTTGATGAGCACCGCCCCTTTCATGCCAGTCTCCCTGCAGAGCCAAGGACAGAGGAAGGTCAGCCCCACACCCCTTGCTCCTCTGTCTTCAAGGCCTGGAAGGGGAGACTTAGAGAGGAGGGCTTCTCTGCAGCAACTTCCAGCTGAACCACTTGCCCCAGAGATATCAAGGGGTAGGAAGGACCTGAGACCCAGAAAACGCCACAGCAATCTAGAGGAAAAGATTACAGAGACAGTGCTCAGCAGGTATGCTGGTCCCCTGGCCTAATGGTTAAGGGAGCTGGATCCTACATGGCTGACTGCAGTTTAAATCCTGGTCCTGGTGGCTTGAAAAACACATGAAGTGCACAAGTGCAGGTGCCTCAAATCCTGACAGAACAGAGAAATAGAGACAGGATTGTGACATGACCACACTCCATTAGGGGGTGCCTGCTCTCTCCCCACCCTCTCCTGTGAAGTTCTATGCCTTCTGGAAAAAATCAAGAGTACCCAATAAGGAAGAAGAAGCCATCTATGAGGCCTCCGTGGGGCATGTGCACACTAGGCTCCTATACAAGAACACACAGGGGTGCTCCTATCTGCAACCATGAAGTCAGCTGTGCACCCCGCGGCTGTGCAGGGCTTTGCCACATAACCACTGTGCGTATAGTCCAGGATGCCCCAACTGCCTCAAAGGCCCAGGACCTCCACAGTCAGGACTAGAGGGCACACAGCAAGGTCTTTGGCTCGGCGCTGCAAGGAGAAAGTGACCCTTGCCCTGGACCCACTTAGCTCAGTGGGTGGTACTTCTCTACTGGGACAGTGCCCTCTGACCTCAGGTGCACAGGTTGGGAGCCCCAGCATGCCCATGTGAGTATGCGGCATCGTCTCGTGGCCATGGCCACAGGCAGTCACTTGTTTATTGCAACCCACTGTGTACCTCTACTACCTGCTGCTCTTCCAGGAGCGTGACTCAGCCCAGGAGGTGGTAGGTACTGCAGGTGACTTGCCTTCACACTCTCTAAGGACCCTTTCTCTAGCCCTGCCTCCTAGATGCTACAGAGAACACAGCAGAGTCAGATTACGGAGACTAATGAAACCGTGCCTGGTTGGCAACTTCATCGGCCCATTTGGGCCTTCAGGGGAGGTCCCTTCTTTCCTCTAGGCAGGGCATTGGGATCCCCCAGATACCTAGGACTGAAAGGCCCCACTGTCCCTGGGCTGCCCTCTTGCTCCCCTCCAGTCATCCAGGAGTTGTGGCTTGCAGCCCTGCGACCCCCACGGAGACACCCCACCCTCCCATGCTCTTGCATGGTTGAAAGATTGGCTTTGGCCTTTAGATGTGATTGTAACAGGCAAGAATTTGTCATTGACAAGATTTTTTTAAAATCCTGATTTGTGGCATTAAGGAATCATTCAGAAATTCTAAGGAAAAGAGTGAGACTTGTCATTTTTTTCAGTAGATTACATTAAAACAAACATTAAAGTTAACAAACAGAACCATGGGAACTGAAAAAACCTGGCTTTAAGAAAGCATCTTAAAAACATTCGAGCCAGTTGGTGGTGTAGTGGTTGAGGCAGCTGGATTCCACATGGCCACCTGTGTGGTTCAAATCCTACACCTGGCAGCTTGAAAAACACACTAGGCATGTGTGCATGCATGCTCAAAATTCTGAGAGAAGAACAGAGAAGGGATTGTGGTGTGGACATACTCCCGGGGATACTTTCTCACTTTCTCTCTCTCCCTCTCTCTGAAGAGTGCACATGTCTTATAGCATAATTAAAAAATAAAAAATAAAAAAGGCACACTTCTAAAGACTAGTTTTCTAATAAATCACAGACAACACTGGCCATGACCCCTGACATTTGGTTTTATATTTCTAAATAACGAAGAGCATCATAAGCCCAGTCAGACAGTTCTTGTCCTCTTCTAGAAATGCCTGGTCTTACTTTCTGACTTGTACTCACATTGATTTTTCAGAGTTTTCCGCATTCCTGTCCCCGACCTTGACTTTCCTACTTCCTCCTGTCCCGGAAGGACTAGCAGAGGCTGAGCCATTCAGGATGCCTCCCTGTCCGAGCTGCCTAGTGGCCTCTCCCCTGAGCATGCAGCATCTGTTCTCCACCCACTGTGGGGTCATGGGCAGGTGCAGACCTCCAATGCCATTCCCCTCCTAGGCCATTTCCTTCACAGACGCCAAAGCTTCTGGGTGCTAGTTCCACCCCGGGCTTCACTGGAGCCTATGTGCACAGAATCTTAAGAAGCTGCTGTTGTTGACAACAGAAGGCTCACAGGGAAGGGCTGACTGAAGAGGCTCCACTATTGGTGCTGTAGGCCTGACAACTGGATGGGCGCTGTGCCTGTCAGGGCAGGGTATGCTCACCTGTATCCGGCCAGAATGTTCATGAGTGTGGATTTCCCAGCCCCCGAAGGACCCATGATGGCCACCAGCTCTCCACTGTTGAACTTTCCAGAGATTCCTTTCAGAAGGGTCTTGTAGCCTGCAAAAAGCCCAGATCACATTCACAGATGTATCTCCTTACACGCCAATGCGTATATGCAAACACGCAACCACATTTGACAGCAGGACTGGGGCCAAAGGCACTATTTTTGATGCCACAATATAAAAAACTGCATTCTAGAAAAGAAAATGGGCCTTGAGTCTGTTTTTAAAATATCTTTGTCAGGACCAGCAGTTGGCATAATGGCTATGTCACTGGACTCCCATGTAGTCAACCGCAGTTTGAGTCCTGGGCCCGGTGGCTTAAACTCACACGGGGCACATGTGCGTGAGTGCACAAGATCCTGAGAGGAGAATGGAGGAGAAGGGAATGAGGCATGGCCATCCCCCCGGGGGGTGATTTCTCGCTTTCTGTCTCTGTCTCTGTCTCTTTCTGTCTTTCTGGCGAGCGCACGCACACCATAACAAAAACCTCTCCAAAAAAAAAAAAAAAATACTTTGCTTCCTCGATTGCATTTCCCAAGTTACAGTCATGATAATGAGCAGCATGTGTACCATGCTTTAAAGCTTACAAAGTGCATTCTCATACACCATCTCGCCTGGGAGGAATCTGCCACTCCCTTTCACATGAGGAAGTGGTGTCCTGTGAGCTGGGCGACTAGCCCAGGGCTAATGGTGTGAGCAGACCAACCTCCCACTGTACCCCAGCCAGTTGCTCCTTCTGGACGGAGTGCATACATACCTTTATTAATTACATAAGTCACTTCTCATCACATTTACAAATTTTTTATTTATACTCTAAGTATTTATATAAATATAAATTATGTATATACAATGTACTTATAAATAACTATTCTATAATTAAGTAATCAATACATTATTAATTCCATAATTAATAATTAAGGGTTTACTGTTTTGCAGTCACATCAGATTGCTCTGGAATTTCTGCTAAGTCTCCATCTGACATCTTTGTAAGAGGAAAAAAGCTACACAACCCAAGCAAAGTCACATTCATTTTTTGAGTATACTGTTTAAATGTGCTATAAAGAATAGAACAGCCGCAACTGGATTCATAAATAGACTGCCGACTCAGAAACATTGCTCAGTGTAGCGTACACTGGGAATGCGCTCTTCAATGATCAAGTATCACGCATACAATGTCAGCTCTCGCACACAGTGTTTAAAGGGACTTGAGATAGGGATACATGGGTACCTGGCCCACTCTCTTGTTATAGACTTTCCCCAGGTCACGGCTGGGCACCCAAACCTGTGTGTTTGTAAGAGCCCTCCCTAGCCTCGGGGGAGGGTGGCTCTCCCTGCTGTCTTCCTGTCTCTTACAGATGGGACACCTGAACATTCCAACCTGTCACCAGGTACCACTTAATTTGGACAGGGAGTCCCTGAGGCCTTGTTTAAGCAAGGCAGAACTGTACGGAAGCAAATGTCAGGAAGCTTGATTTTGCAATTCTGACGCATTGTGGAGAAGAGGGCAGCTCTCACCCCAGAGAGGGTGCAAAGAGTCTTCCTGTGAGAGAAGAGCACCAGAATGGGGCTGGAGGGGGAATCTGGAGAGCCACTCAGAACTGCCTACGAAATCCCATGATGAGGAGAGCTTAGCAAACATGCAGCATGGGATACTCTAAGGAGATGAGTTGAGTGGAGGGACGGGGAACCCCAAGAACAGGCATCATACTTGGCCACAGCTGCCCCTCAGGTGATAGATGGACGGAGGAGCTGGGGACAGCAGAGACCTGTTCTCTGCAAGGCTGAGCTCCCAGTGAGGCAGGCTCCTCGTCACGATGGAGCGCCGAGGCTCAGGGCCAGGTGCTCTGGGGAACTGGGCCCCAGGGGGCCCATATGACATCACCACGGGAGCCTAAATACAGGCACCTGCTCATTACCACCTCTCATCTAGTTGGGCTGGAATCAGGGTTACTTCCGAGCAAACTTTTTCTTAAGCTGCTGCCAAACTAAGTTCAGAGCTGGTTTTCAGCTGGTCCCCCATACAGATGTCTGAGGACAAAAGAAAGGTCACTGAAATGACCACTGTCCACTTGGAGCCTGAGCATATAGTCTCCACATGGTCATCACACCCCTAAGGGAACCTTGCACCCTGGGGTTCGAGAAGGCCCCTTCCCTTCCAGAGCCTCAGGCTCTCCTCTCTGACTGGCCCAGGTGCTCTTGGCATGGGGTCCATGCTGGGACGTCAGAAGTCAATACTGGCTGGAAGAAACACACAGACTCTGGTGCCAGGGTCAGGAACCCAGGAACAGGAGGGGTGGCGAGGCTACGAGCATCCAGCTTTCCTGTGGCAAAGCCAGGTATGGGACACAGGCTGGGGTCTTGCCATCAGAGCCATCAGACTGGCACAGTGAAGCCTGCCCCTGGTGTCAGGCTGGTGGCCATCCAGCAAGGGATGCTGCTCCTGAGACTGACAGCCTGGGGGTGAAGCTGGCTCCCAGGTTAGCAGGGACGCGTGTGACCATGGGAGCAGGCGGTCCTCCCCGTGTGGGCCCTCCTGGGGTCTGGCACTGAGTAGGACACCGAGATCCAGCTCAGAACTGTGTTCTCCAATATTAGAAACCTGCTCTAGTTAAATATAAATAAATAAATAAATAAATAAATAAATAAAACACAACAAAAAACACTTGCGTTTGTAATGGAAGGATTTTAAATGGACACTGGAAACTGGAATCTAGTAAACAGCAGTCTGTGCCGGGGCAGCCAGGTGTGCCAGGTGTGCCAGGTGTGCCAGGCCGAGATGGTGCAAGCATAGAAGTGGGTCTCAGCACAATGCTGAGGGGCGGGGAAGACCAGGTGGAGCTTCCCTGTTTTAGCAACTTTCGCGAGGAACCGACGTGCACAGCTCTGTGCTGATGTGATGAGCTCATCCTTTGCTGCAGAGCCTCTCGCTTGGTCCCCATTCCAGAAATGCAATAAAATGAAGATGGGACCATCTTGACCTCTGTCCTGTTTTCCTACCTGTGAACTCCGCTCAGCCCATGAGGTAGCATAATGAATACCACACCTGCCTTCATGCCCTAGTGGGCTCATGTTCCACTCCCCCTTGTCCTGTACTGTCCCGGTTGGGAGGGTGAGTGTGCAGGAACCATGGAGGAAGAAGAGCCCCAGGAGCAGGGCCATCAAGTGCCCATCAGTGCCCAAGCTCTGCCTTTAAAACAGCCCCACCAGGACTCAGACCAGAACCTAGATCAGAAGCCAGACCACAAATCCAAACAGAATTCAGACAGAACCCATAGAACCTAGACCAAAACTCAGGCCAGAGCCCAGAACCCAGAGCAGGACCCAGATAGAACCCCAGGCATCCCAGACCAGAACCAGTTCATTGCTCAGACCAGAATCCAGACAATCCAGAACTCGAAAGTCAACACCAGATCTCAGAGCAGAACACAGTCTGTAACTCAGACCAGATTTTAACCCAGAGCTCCAGACAAAACTCAGACCAGAATTCAGAATCTCAATCTCAGTCCAGAAGCATAGGCCAGAACCATGGGCCAGAATCCAAACCAGTACCCTAGATCATAATCCTAGACCAAACCCAGACCCAAGCCACCTCAGACCAGAACCCCAGTCCAGAACTCAGACAGAGCCCAGACCAGACCCAGAATCCCAGACCAGAACCAGACAGAACCCAGACCAGAATTCCGAACCCCAGACAAAAACAGACAGACTAGGACCCAGACAGAAGCAGAACTCAGATGAAAACCCTAGGCCAGAATCCATGGGAGGCACTCTCCATTGCTCTTCTGCTGATATGCGCTTTGCCCTTCCCCACATTCACCCCCAAGGCTCTATCAGTTGCTCTGTTCTCTCTGAGCATTGCCTGCAAGGAGTGATGCAGCTCATACCTTCTCAGGGACATAAACCAATGGTCAATTAATCAGGAGCAAAAAAGCCCCCCGTTCAGTCAGGCCCCCCTGGGAAATGGAAAGAAACATGAGAAGGAGGTCACGCAGGGCCAGAGGGGACAGTGGGGTACAAGCAGGGGCCCAGGGCTCCAGAACTCATTCCCCAACACAGGCAGATTATGTTTCTTCTCGGGGTTCTGCCAGCCACGTGTATGAAAAGGAACTGGCCAAGGCAAATACCTGTACCCTCTTGGTTACTCTGGAGAGTGAGCAGGCACTGGACGCACTGTGCAAACGCTGTCTTACCACAGAAGGTGGGGATTCAGCAACGGGCACAGCTGGCAGTGCTAGGGACCAGGCCCATCGCCAGGGAGGGCGACGGTGAGAGGCGGCAGGAGCCAGCTCTGGGTGGGGCAGGGACTGGCTGGCATACCTGCAGGGAAAGAGAAGAGCAAGGGCCTCTGGGTGGTCCGAGTCTGCCCGTCCCTTGATGTCTGTGCCCCAGGATCATGCATACTTGGGGAGAAATGGAAGGTTTGCTGCTCACTATAAAAGTAGTGGGGGCAGAATTTTAACCCTGAGCCCCCCATGAAAGTTCTGAGCCTGATCAGACTCCTCTTCAGCAGATTTCATTGTGCCAGTCACCATGAGTCCACTGTCAGATCAAACCCACAGGCCCACTTAGGCAGACGAAGGAGGAGCCCTGCCAGAAGGGAAGGCCCTAAGGCACATTGGGAAACGATGAGGGGCCAGCTCTGGGCTGTGCTAGATGCCTGCCAGACGCCCACTGATCACAAAGGCTAGGAACATCTCTGGGTATCCCTGCCCAAGCTCTTCTGCCCACACTCACGCCACTGAATGGACCATATCCAGATGGTCCGAGAAGTCAGCCAGTCGCCAGGCAGTCTCCCGGTGGCTGAGAGTGGCAGCTGTCACACACACAAATGTGTTCTCTCTGTTCTGGGTGCCTGAGCCCCATACCGAGATGCAGGTAGGGCCGAGCTCCCCCACAGGCTCTAGGGAAGATCCTTCCTGCCTCTCCCAGCCCTTGGCGGCCCCAAGTGTTCTTTGACTTTCAATAGCATCACTCCTGTCTCTGCCTCGTCACGTGGCCTTCTGCCCTGTGTGTCCGTGACAATGTCCAAGTTTCCCTCTTCCCATAAGGAGTCACATGGGGTCAGGAGCCCCCTACTCCAGTGCCAGTGTCACCTCATCCTAACCAATCACATCTGAATAGTGATCCTATTTCCAAACCAGCCCACGTTCTTAGGCTCAGGACTTCAGCCTGTCTCTTTGGAGCCACAATTCGCTCACAGAGAGCGATGGTGGAGGGAGCAGGAGGTCGCCCCGGGCCGCTGCAGAGGACAAGCCTCCAGGAGGGAGGGCTGCATAGCCTGGCACTCTGGGCTCTGCTCTCTGTGTGCAGCCTGCCCGAGAAGCTGAGGCACCTAAGGACCAGTGTGCCCCAGGAAAGACGCGTGACACTGTTGGCCCAGAGATGAGGCAGCAGGTGCTCTTCACAGCGTGAGCACCAACGAGCTGGCTCTGGTCCCGAGGAGAAGCGCAGCCAAAGGCCCCGGCAGAGTAGTGGGCAGGAGGGGTGAGCTACCCTTAAGCCCTTCACATGGGGGACTTCAGAAGGCGGCGCTGACCTTCTTGTGCTCTGAGCCTCTCTGAGCTTGCTTGGGGAGAATCCCCTGAGGGGCTGGGGGAGGGACATGGCCATGGGAGGCCAGGGAGAGAGCCAAGAGGCTCAGAGCATGTAGGGCCCCTGGTCACCACCTGCCATGCCGGCAGAGATCCAAGGGCGCTTAAAGCCCCAAGGTCAAAGATGGAGTCTCTGCTCCTTTGGCACTCTTTCCCAGCATGCCCAAGCTTCCCCATGCCCCACCCCACCGCCCTGCACAGCATGCACAGTCAAAGGTGGGGGGAGGGCAGGAGCCTGAGAGATGGCGGGGGCAGGAGCCAGGGGCCTGGAGCACATCTCTCCCTGTGTCCCCTTCCTCTTCCCCTTCCCTCTTCCCTGCCCTCCCTCTCTATATGGGCCTCTCCTCTCCCTCTCCTTCTCCCTCTCTTTCCCTCCTTACTTCTCCCTTACCCCAATCTCTCCTCCCTCTTTCTCTTATCTCTCTCCCTGTTTTTCTTTTATTGCCAGAGGATATGTATGCTCTCTAGGAAGAGAGAGGGGGGCGAAAAGCAAACCCTAATGGGGCATTGTCACGTTTCATTCCCTTCTTCATTCCCATCCTGTTGGGATTTGGGGCACGCTTGCACATACACCTGGTGTGTTTTTCAAACTCCTGGGCAGGATTCATTTGGGATCTGGCTCCTTTAACCCCCAGGCCACAGGCTGGCCCTTATTTTACTTCTTGACAAACTATAATCGTATATAATCACGGCATCCACCGAGATGTTATGACATACGTGTACAGTATGAATTGCTTTTGAATCTTACGTAGAACCCTGGGGCTGTTGAATTTTAGACACAGCAATTCCTTTTTTCCCCCCTAAAAAAAGTTTTCTCCTTTGGGAATCAAAAGAGAAAATTAACATTCCTTTGTCAGGAGAACCAAGGAATCCTGCTTAGACAGGAAATAACTCCCTAGTAGTCCCACAAGCTCCTCTCACTGCCGGGAGAGCCCCTGCCTGGGACAGGCTACACTGGTCGGCAAACAGCAGCTCCAGGGCTGGGCTGATTCCAGCCCAGAATGCACAGGGGCTGCAGTGTGCAGCTCTCAGTGTTCCAGCAGTACTTCCAAGTGTTTAGCTCAGAGCGCTTTACGAGGGTGGTGCCTGCAGGGGCACCATGGGTAACTTCTGCCTCAGGGTGGGGGCAGTTCTTTGCATTTTGTAGAAATGTGCTACTGAAGAAGGGCAGGTGGCCAGCCCAGCCCTAGGGGCTGCAGGATGGTATTCTTGGGCTCACACTCTCTTGGGGTAGGCACCGTGCCAGCTTCACTCACGTCGTTCCACTCGAGCCTCACAGCAAGCAGAGCCCTGTGTTCTCCACAGTTTACAGGTGACATACAAGGGCTCAGAGAGGGTTAATGACCTGCCAAGGCCATATAGTGGGTCAGCGGAAAAGTCAAGATTCCAACCGCTTTGGCCAAACCCAGAGGTGGCTCTTGCACCCAAGACTTTTGCCAGCCCCTGCAGAGCAGCTCATGGGTCTGGGCAGCCTCCTCCTGTCAGTGGGCCTGTTCCCATTGAATTGATAGGGTCAGCTCAACCCAGGAATGTGCATTTATTCTGTGATTACATGAAATGCTTCACAGAAGAGGGGAAGAGGTTACACACCTTTCCCTTCATAAAGAAGAAATTCCTTTATCACTGGAGGCCACGCTGCCACCAGCTTTGTGAAGTCCCACCCAGCTATAGCACAACATAGTGTAAGCAGGGCCATGAAAAATCCCTATGTCCATTTGAAGGATTCACTTATCAGTGGATCCTTATCCTTTGATTCTTTTCCACTCCATAAAACATCCTTGATTAATAATAATAATAATAATAATAATAATAATAATAATAATAAAAGTCTTGCCAAGGTAGTAGGAAGCTTAGCCTGTCCATCAGAGGGAGAACTCAAGCGCTGCTTACACAAAGGACCCCCTTGCTGCATCTGCTAAGAAATATACACATTCCACCCAAAGGAATGCTCCCTGCGGCTACGCATGATAAAACCCACCCCTGTCACCTGCTGCCACGGGCTGCCCAAAAACAAAAGGATCTGAGCAGAGGTGTTATAAAGCCGCTGGTGGTTGGTGTCTACAGGAAATCGGAGCCTACTGACTGGGTCCCTTGGGAGCCATTAGGCCCCCAACCTTAGTTACCTGCAGAAAATAATAAGCGAGTGACTCACGCACTCAGGTTTCACTTAACAAGTTGCGGTTCTGGAAGGGGAGGGCTGTTCCTAGGGAGATCCCAGGGTAGATCAGTCACTGGGCTTCCTTCCCAGCTGTGCCAACAAAGGCCTGTTGTCCAACTGTGCCATGCTGGGCTGGGGCCAGGTGAAGTGGGCGCCCGTGGAGAAGCAGGCCCTTGTTTTGTGGTTGTCCAAATGTCAGATGCCACACTGATAGCTCAGTGTCCTGACCTCACTGGGAGTTAAGTATGCCATAAAAATAATTGTGGACAAACAACAGGGACGAGTCAGCGTGTTTAGAGAGCTCTGCAGGGACAGGCGACAGTGCTTTCCCGCCCTCGTTCTGGTCACTTGCTGAGGGTCTGCAGCAGTAGCCAACTGACCACACTGCTCCTCTCAGCCTCAGGGTGAGACGTGACTCTGTACAGACGAAGAGTCACATCACAGGTTTGCGAGGTGGGAGCGCGATCTGCTAAGGGTGGGAGAAGACAGGGTGAGAACAGGAGAAAGAAGCAGGTCTGAGAAAGGAAGCATGAGTCTACACTGAGGAACGCCAAGATCACTGCTGTGACCGCGAGAAGTCTGGACTGCCCTCCAGAACCTGGAATTGAGTGCTCAGACTCCCCTAGTACACCCGTTGGCCTGTCAGCTGATCAGGAAAGCTTCAGAGTCACTATTCTCCCCATTGCCCCAGACTTCCCACTGTGTCATCCTAATTAGGGAACAGAGGTGCTCCTGGGCACCACCCATAGCCCCAGCATCAGAGTCACCTGCAGGGGGTCACCCTCACAAGAAGTCCTTAGAGCAGCTGCTAGTGGGTGCCCTGCTCCTATGGGAGCTGGAGGAAAGGCAGACCTCTAGCCTGTTCCTTAGGAGAATGTTCTAGCCCATGTCTCCACAACTCAGGTGCACCAGAAACACGTTCAAGCACACTCCCAACTGCAAAGTCTAGGACTATTTTCAGGTTTTGAGTATTGGAAAAAAATGATGAGGAGAACTCTGGGTGGAGGGAGAAACAGAAAGAGATGGATGAAGGGGAAGCTGGTGGGATGAAAGAGGAGGTGGATGGAGAGATGGGCTCGTGCCTGACCTCATGGTGTACAGGTAAGTATGCACTATCTGGAATACAGTTTGGCCCAGCCACTTTGACCAGCAATCAGTGAGTGACCAAAACGAGGGCAGGAAAACACTTTGTGGCCTCTGCCTGTGAACATGGGATGACTCATCCCTGTTTATCCTCTGTTATTTTTAAGGCATACTTAATTCCCAGGCAGGGGTTTCCCCATCCCTGAAACCTGTGACTATGTTACCTTGCACAAAAAAAAAAAGAATTTTGCAGATGGAATTAAATTAACCTCCCCATTTTGAGGTGGAGAGATTTTCTTGGATTAGCCGAGTCATCCCAATATACTCACAGAGGTCTTCATGAGGGAAAGAGGGAGGCGGGAGGGTTCAGGGCAGCAGAAGGCTACATGACAACGGCAGTATCAGGCAAAGGCAGAGAGAGATGTGAAGATGCGCGTGACTGGCTTTGGCATGGAGGAAGAGGCCAGGAGCAGGGAATGCACACAGCTCTAGAATCTAGAGAGGGTGAGAAAACAGATTCTCCCCTAAAGCTTCAAGAAGGAACATAACACTACTGACAGCTTGATTTTAGACTTTGACCCTAGAAATCTAAGATGACAAATCAGTGTTGTGTTAAGTCACCAGGTGTGTAGTAATTTGTCACAGCAGCCAGCAATAAGAAACTCATACACTTACTCCCACCCTGCCCACACCAGCTCACACCTCTCCCTGGTCTCCCTGGCCCTCCCTGGACCCATCTCCCTCAGAGGGTAACTTTCCCTCCTCCTACACAGACATTGGGTAAGCGTTCTGCTTCTTAGCTGGCAGACTTACACAGGGGGTAGTTTGATGGACAGTCCACCATGCTAGGAAGGAAGCCCTGTGTTCCTCGAAAACAGCCAGGGGTTGAGCTCTTGCAACACGGCCAAGAATCCTTCATCAATCCAGGGTCATTCTTGGACTTTCTTGTGTAGCCCAACTGGCGCAAAGCCTTATTAGAACACATCCCTAGTGTAGACCTTTTCATAGTAAGATTAAACAAGCAAATTAAGATCTGCACCCTTAAATGCAACATGTAAAATGTAAAATGACTTAAAAGTAAAATGATTGGCCTTGGAGTTTTCCCCTCTTGAAAAGAGCAAAAGGTGGGGATCCAGGCAGCCCAGGTCCTCCTTCCTGCCATGCTCACGGACCCATTCTGGCCTCAGTTTCCCCATCATCACAGAAGTCACCTCTCCAAAGCCTTGTCTGGCACTAGAATTGGCTAGGCATGGTCACATGTGTCCTGAAATCTTTTGATAGATAACCAAGTGGAAGTTAATCCCCAGGATCCGACTGAAACATCCACAGGTCCTGACATAGAGGCTAGGAACGGGGAATTTCCTGGGCATTTCAGTGTTTGTGGAACTCCTTTTTTCTTTTTGGCCGGACCCAAGTTCACTACTGTGCAGAGCTCAGCACAGAATTCCCCCCCTCTCTGAAGCAGGACTTTCATTTCACACAGATGTTTTTCACTTGGTTTTAAATGACTACCAAAAAGAAACAGGAAGACGACCTAAGCAAATTGTAAAGAGCTAGATAATAAACACAGCTCATTAACTATTGTAAAATAGATGCGTGTTTTCAATGTTTAAAAATGGTAAAATTTAGGGGACCAGCAGTCAGTGTAATGGCTATGTCGCTGGACTCCCATGTAGTCGATCGCGGTTGGAGTCCCGGACACGGTGGCTTAAACACATGCTGGGCGCATGTGCGTGCGTGCCCAAGATCCTGAGAGGAGAATGGAGGAGAAGGGATTGCTGCATGGCCATCCCCCCTGGGGGGTGATTTCTCACTTTCTGTCTCTCTGTCTCTCTGTTTCTCTCTGTCTGTCTGGCGAGCACACGCGGCCTATAGCAAAAACCTCTCCAAAAAAGAAAAAGGAAAAAAAAAATGGTAAAATTTTGCATGGCACACTCATAGAATTCTAGAGTGAGGCACTTTCTAGCCCTGCCAGCTGAGACTCCACCAAACCCTATTTGTATTGTCCCTTGTCCTGGGAGCATCAGTGGCCCCCCATTACCCAGAAATGTATTCTATTGACATTTCATTTTCTTCGCTGCAAGGTAGAAATGCAGTCAGACATTCCTACCCTATTGGTGAAAATGAATGCCGATGTCATGGGATGTGAACATAACAGTCAAAAGATTGTCTGATTTGGCACAGACAGAGACCAGATCGTGCTCAAGGTTTGAAAACCAGGGACAGCCAACCAGTTGAGTGATGACAAAGACAGGGAAGATGGGGTAGGGGGAGAGGACCCTTTCAGGAGGGGCTGCTTCAGGGGTTACAGTGAAGACAGTGGTGTGCCGACCGTGCATGTCACACCCAATGCGTGTGCACGCCTGTGCATGCTAGTGCTTACTGTCTGTAGTCAGAGTGCATGGAGCCTGGTTGGCCCACACGCACATGTGCCATATTTAGGATGCCTTTCCCCACACAGCGGCTGGTGCTTCGTCTCACTGTGCACAGAGACACCTCTAGACTGCATATACACATCAGCAGCCACTTCAATCACATCCCAGAATGCATGCGGCATTTTTCTTTGCTACTAACGTAAACACATTCCAATTCCAGAAATATTGCATCTACACTGGGAGGTGGTGAGCTTAATGAAAATGTGGCTGAAGAGAGGGGACAGCCAATGTTCAGATCTCTCAGCCTTGTCCTTTCTATGGTCACTGCTGTACCCTTCACAGCTGCGTCGGCAATAGGCTTTGGCACAAGAGTGTTTCAGGTGGAGGGTGATGGCTCCCACATATGCGATCCCCCCACCACACAAAGGCCAAGCCCCGGTCCCGCTAATGCCGTGCTTATACTCACTGGCCCTATCCCTGGTGGGAGAATGCAGGCTGACGCTGTATATGGAATAAGTCTATACAGCCTCCAGTCCAACTGTGTTCCCAACACCATCCACACATGAGCACCTCCTGGGGAGCTCTGACAAACAGTTCTGGCAGAACTGATCTGGGGCATAGCCCAGGGGACTCCACCAAGCCCTAAAGCTTCCAAATCTCAGCTCTAGTTTTGGCCCTAATGATCTGTGTGACCTCAGACATGTTCCTTCAGTTTTCCAAACTTGATCTCCTCATCTGGCAATGGGCATGAAAAGAATACTCTTAGGGATGTCTACAAAGACAAGATGAGATGACATGTGTGCTAGAAGTGCTTCGAACTGGAGGGCCAGCAGGTGACATGGTGGTTAAGGCACTGGACACCCACATGACCGACCACAGTTGGAGTCCTGGACTTGGCAGCTTGCTTTCTCACTTTCTCTCTCTCCCTCTCTCTCTGTCTCTGGTGAGCACACATGCCCTATGGTAGATTAATAATAATAATAAATAAGATTAAATAAATAGTTCCTCCTTTAAAAAAAAAAAAAAGTACTTTGTATTGAGCCAGGCACACAAAAAGCACTCAATAAACAGTGGTTGCTGGAGTTCGATTTGAGACAAGCTATTATCCCCAAAGGCACCCTGGAGAATGCAAGTAATGTGATAATGGTGGAGAAGGTCTCATTCGTTTAGGCAGTGACAGCTGAGTGAACTAGCCATGTGAATTGAGAATCCTGCCTGTGTCCTGGAGCATTCAGAGGGCTCGAGCTCCCAGCACGGACCTATGGCCTGAGGTTTAACAATTGGATCCAGTTGCTACCACTTGTGATCACTGCTCTCCGGAACATTCATGGGAATATTCGGCAATCCCTTGGCATGCTGCTCTGCACCAAAAAGCTGCCAGTCTTGGTGAGGAAACCATAGGGCTGCCTGGGAGCCCTAACCTCAGCACCCCTAAGAGCTGACTTGTGCCTGTTATAGCCATGAGAACTGCTGTCTCCCTGTGGGTCGGGGTCCCAGAGAATGCCGACAGGATATTAACTGTCACATTATTTCCCATCACCCTGGGCAGGCAGGTTTCCTGGACAACAAACACCTGCAGCCAGGGTGCTCAGAGCCACTCTGAAGCTGACACACAAAGCCTTGGGGTCTCCAGATACACCAGCAGGAAGGTGTGAATGGCCAGGGTAGACCCCACAGTCTGGCCAAAAAGGGTGGGATACAGGAAGGTGGGACACTCCACTCCCTGGAGCCCAGTAGACAGGCCTGCCCTCTGCAGACTCATAGGCAGCAACTGGAAAGCCCAGGCCCTGGCGGATGGGAGGGCAGGTGGGATCCTGTCCCTAACACTATCAGCATCTTTCCTGACAGTGTGTGGAGGCCCCTTGTGGGCCCTTTGGCCAAGACCTCTGCGTATATAATTTAACCTTCTTTAATCACCACAGCAGCTTAGAGAGAGGTAATGCTGGTTTATCTGGGTTTTAGATGGGAGGAGAGACTTGGGAAGGCCGAGAGGCTCACCCAGGACCTGCAGGCAAGAAGTGTCCACACATGGGTTGGCATCAGGGCCATACAACTCCTATCTGACCTAGCGGCTGCTCTCAGGGGGTCAAGAGGTACTGACTGACCACAGCCGCCCAGGTTCCTGCTCCTCACCTTGCGGGGCTGGATGGGTGGACTGGAAAACAAAGTGGACACTTGCCAAATCACCAAAGTTCCCAAAGACTAAATGGTTGGGACCAGCAGTTAGCGTAATGGCTATGTCGCTGGACTCCCACGTAGTCGACCGCGGTTCGAGTCCCGGACCCGGCGGCTTAAACTCACGCCGGGCGCGTGTGCGTGCGTGCCCAAGATCCCGAGAGGAGAATGGAGGAGAAGGGATTGCGGCGTGGCCATCCCCCCTGGGGGGTGATTTCCTGCTTTCTATCTCTCTGTCTCTCTCTGTCTGTCTGGCGAGCGCATGCGCCCTATAGCAAAAACCTCTCAAAAAAAAAAAAAAAAAAAAAAAAAAAAAAAAAAAAAAAAAAGACTAAATGGTAACTCTACCCCCAATTCTCCATAGAACCAGTCAGGGTGTAAACTCATCCAGGCAGGCGGGAACAACTCAGCGTGCTGTTTCTGGGACCCTAAGACAGAGCCGGGGGATCCCAGAGGAACTTAGGTAAAAGGATAGCTGCATCCTCTTTAGAGACAAAACAAAACAAATAAAGCAAACAGCGACAGTGAGTCCAGTCTCTGGGAGCAGCTCTGTGAAACACCACACCCCCAAGTGGCAAAGAGAGGGTCATGATCGAGTTTCACTGACACTTTGGCTTACTGGTGCCCTCTTCATATGGCTGACATATGAAAGAGCCCTCAGACTATGAGGGTTGTGTGAGCATGCACACTTGTGGGCACTGTGCACAGACACAGCAAGTATACACGTTGTGTATATACAAGCTACATGCACGTACTCACAACATGTACACATGCACATACCATGCACACGTGTGTGTGCATGCATGCACGCACATCATTTGCCCAGGTGCTTGTACACACCCACACACCATGTGCACACACACCGCAGTGCACACCCACCACATACACATGTGCATACCCTATGCTCACATGCTCATGCACACATGCCCACACTTGTGAACCACACCCCATGGGCCGGCAAGCTCACCAGCTTCCTGGCAATGGAAGCCCTGCCATGGTACAGTTACTAAAATGAAGCTGGAATCACTCACATCTGCTTGTCAGGTGTGAAGCATTTTTTTTATGACTGCGATATTTTTACACTTCTAAAAGCAGAACTGGTCTTTTTCCAAGCTTCTAAACCTGGCTAGAACAATTAAGGAAAAAACTCATCCAATTATTCAAATTGTATCAACAGTACCATAAGGTTGCCCAATGATCTCCAAGGCTCACATCAACCTCAGTCTGAACGCTACGCAGCAGCCCAGTCTCTGCACCCAGCGCCGCGGATTCTCTCTGTGCCAACGTTCAGAGGACGAGCCCACTGCACTGCCTCTCCCCGACACCTGTCCCAGTTGAAAGGGTGCTCCCGCTAGAACAGACTCTTTTTCCAACAGACCCCACTTCCGCCCTCCCCACAAGTAACTTCAGGCAGTAAGGATAGCAGTCCATTTGCCTGTGCTGTGTGGGGACATTTCTCTTTCCCCTGCTCGTTCTTCCTCATTGCTCAGGGGTTTGTTTGTTTGTTTGTTTGTTTTTTTTAAGGTTTTTGCTATATAGTACATGAGCTCGCTAGAGAAAGACAGAGTGGGAAGGTAAGAAATCACCCCCTAGGGGGGATGGCCATGTCATAATCCCTTCTCCATTCTCTTGTTGGGGTTTTGTGTGTGTGTGTACACATGGAAATGCGCTGGGCATGATTTTCAAGCCACGGATTCCAGAATTCGAACAGCGGTCTACTATGTGGGAATCCAGCACCTTAACCACCACAACACCTTCTAGCCTGCCCAAGAGCCTTTTAATCAACAGCCTCCGTTCTCCTTATTGTGTAGCAAAGCTTCTCTCTTCCTGTTTCTTGCACCTTCTGAAACAGTAAGGGGACTTTTGAAGCGATGACAACAGAAACAAGAGCTGGGAAGCTGGGCTTACTAACATGGAAATGGAGCTGAAAACACAGAAGACAGCTTTTAAGACACAAGGAGCAGGGCTGCCTTCTAAAATGTGGGCACCCTTGTTCGTCCCCAGTGACCCGATGCCATGTCACCCCATCTGCTGCTCCTTGGTGAGCGTGGGGGCAGGAAGTCCATTTGACTCCAGGACAGCAGCTGGTTTTGTTCATCACACTCAACATCTCCTCCTGGGTCTCCCACAGGCCCTCTGCCCAGGAGGGCAAATGTCGGGGGCTGAGCTTTACGCTGAAGCTGTTCCTAGATAACAGACTTACGGCAGCCAATTGGCCTCAGCCCAGGATGACCTCTTCATTAGAGCCTCCTCTGGATTCAGCATTGTGGTCTCCCTCACGTTCAAGCATCCAGGGTCTGTCCATCATCCAGCCCCTCCTTCCCCTCTCCCCTTTCCCTCCGTGGCCACCTCCATCTCCAGGGACTCACTTCCACTCACAACTCCAAGCAGACACACATTGCCACGTTGGCTGTAACTGCTAGGCAGGCCTGATCAAATGAAGGCATTTTTCCCTGGCGGCCTCGGGTCTGCTCTGGGCAGCTTCCTGCCTCTGGAGCACGCAGTTTAAACTGCCATGCACAGGTCAGCATCAGAGAAGCGATGGGGACTTTTCCTCAGTAAATGGTGTGTAAGCTCGTGTGCACACACCAGGGCATGTGCAACCACCTTGTTTTCCTCTGATCTCAATGGTAACTTAAATGTCTCCCTGATGCCTTGGGCATTTTAATTGGAAAGGCATATCCAAAACTCCCAGGTGCTTCAGGAATTTTTTTTTTTTTTCTTTTTCCTTCCCTTTTCTTCCCAAGTTAGCTGGCCCCTCCTTGACCTCATTGCAGATAGCTGACTTTTGTTTTTCTCTTGATGTTGTTTTACTATAAGGCACATATGCTCAACAGAGAGAGAGAGCAAGAGAGAAAGTGAGATATCATCCCTTCCCAGAGGGGATGGCCACACCACAATCTCTTCTCTATTCTCCTCTTGGAATTTTGGGCACATACATACACACATGGTCCAGGACTTGAACACTGCAGTAAGCCAGAGGGATCCAGCCACCTTAACCTCAGTGCCACCTGCTAGACCTGATTTTTGTTTTTCTAAGTTTCTGCCTTTAGACATGGAGATTGAGACCCATCATTTGTTGATACCAAAAAACAACAACCAATCAAATATATGGCAGATCAAAGTGGTTGGACAAGACAACCAGAGATAACAACCAAATAGTCCAGAGATTGTAAAGACCAAGACCAAGAGGTATCCTGTCCCAGGATTGCCCTAATTAACCAATCATAAGCCCTCACCCTTAACACTCAATAAAAGTTCCTTGCCCACCCTCCAGGACCAGTGCAACTCTCCACATCTGGCCTATTCCTCTTCTACGTAAACCTTTCCTATCCTCACTTTCACTTGGAGTCTTGAATTCTTTCCCAGACACCCTACCTCCTGTTGAGTGCCACCCTCACCCTTCCCTCAGGCTGAATTCCTCTATAGACCAGGGTACCATGGCACAGAGATGGTAAGCCCCCTCAGCAGCATCCGGGCCATGCAGCAGTACCCCCTCAGGAGCCAGCTGAATATCATGGTGTCATGCCAGGCCTTCCAAGGCCCCAGAAGCTCCTGGCCTGGGGGCCCAGTGATATATTGGCTGTAATTGTCAGGTGGGTCTGATCAAATGAAGGTATTTCTCCCTGGTCACCTCAGTTCTTCTCTGGGCATCTGCCTTTGCTGCTGCTGCACATCTGGTCCTTTTCAAGCCCTGTGCTCTGCCTGCCTCCAGGGTCTCCTGCTGGAGGAGCCTCCTGGATTCAAGGCCAGGCGGGTGCAATCCCTGGGGCCTCGTCAAGGCTGGCATCTACTTCAGACACCTTGCTCACTGCATCCTGAAACGCCATCTGTGTCCATCCCATGTGCTACGTGGCACGCAGGCAGGCTGCAACCTGGGAGGGGAACGCTTCTCCAGATGCTCTGCAGAGCATGCAAGCAGCATAAAACTCCTCCCCACTGCCGTCCCAAGAGCGGCTTCCCCCAGAACCAGAACCTTTCTCACCCCAACACCATCTGGTCTGGGATGACATCAGAGAGGGGGTTTCCTGAAACCTGTTGCCAAAATGGGGTTAAAATCCAAGACTCGAACCCTCAAATTCCGAATCCCAAGAAGTAGGTCAGGCCAAGGGAGGTGGCCCCCAGCCTGCAGTTCCCGGCCAGGCAGGTGCCCCTCGTTCTTCTCAGCAGCTTTTCTGTGAGTACAGGTTTATTGTGGGACATATCTCAAAGATGAATGATGTCGGAGCCACCTTCCACAAAGGAAGTCATAGCACACCATCAACCGGGAACCATAGACCCTGACAACAGGTCACAGGTGAGACTCTCCAGCAGGACTGCAGAAGTTCAGGCGTCCTCCAGGCCAGGCATGCAGCACACAGACTCACAGATCCCTGATTCCTGCTCAGTGCACCCACAGGCAGCCTACGGGCTGGGCCTGGCTAGGGAAGCCATGATCGCCACCCCGATACACTATTACTGTATTTCTGATCCCAAATTCACTCTGAAAGAAACAGGAAACAGGCAGAAATCCAGCACCTGTGCAATTGCAGGTGCAGCAAGACCTGGAGTGCTTCCAGGGCAGGTCTTGGCTTGATCGCTGTCCTCGAATATCAGCGCAAGCGAGGTTTCTCAAACAGAAAGACAGCTCGCTCTCCTCCAGATAATGGTGTGGAACTGGAAAGCCTCAGATCTCAGGCTGCGTGCACGGCCACATCTGAGAAGCACTTTGGGGACAGCTTCAGAGGCAACAGCTCAGAGGCTGGTTCTGGTTCTGCAGTTGGCACCTCTGACAACCTGGTGTCGTGGTTAATGGGGCTGCCCCATCCTCGCTTCATGAACTAGCCTGTTCTAGGTTAGATGGACAGGAGAGACCTCCACTCAAGCTCTGGTCTGCACTTATCTCATAGAGTTAAGCTATCGGCTTGAACCCAAGCACCACTCAGATGGCTGCTTATCCCAGAACGAATTCTGGCACTGCAGATCCTGGACCACTGGCGACTCGGGTAAGATTCTGAGCACTTCCTGCTCTCTCTGGATGGGAACCTACTACCTCCCTCCAGGGCCAACTCTCCATGCCTGTCCTGGAGGGCAAGACCTTCCTTCCTGACTCATCTCCCAACACCCCTGCTTCAGCTTCCCCTCACAGTAGGCCAGTCTGGTCAGGATCTCCCCAACAAGCATTTGTGGGTATAGATCACCCCATGTGGAATGACCACCTTGCCTTCTTCCCATCCTAATCCTACTCATTCATCAAGGCAGTTATGTGGCCATGGAAGCACATGAACATTGCAGGTGACTGGCCACAGCTCAGATTCTAAATCTAGTTCTTCCTCATCGTGGGACTTGGCACAACCTAATGTCTCTTTGAACCTCTGTCTTCTCATCTGTAACTTGGGAAGACTATACCAACTACCACCTGCTGCTAGGAGAGCAAAATGAGAGGAGGGTTATGAAGCATTTGCCATGTGGTTGAGCCTCCATGAATACAGGTGCCCTCCCTCCCTCTCCACCAAGGCAATGCCTTCCTCCAAACCACAGTGCTGTCTACACCGATCCGATGTGCTCAGTGTGCTGACCCATCATTTTACCAGCTCCAGCAGGCCCTGGGGGCAAACTGCTTAGGTCTGAATCCCATTTGCCTCCTGGGCAAATCACAGAACTCTGTGCCCCAGAAAAGAGTAACAATAGCTGCTTTCAGGGCTCTGGGGGCCAAGCAAGCCAGCACCTGTACAGCGGGTGGGCAGTCTGTGCGGTCTGAGGTTACTCTAACTGCAGTCATGTTGTAATCTATCTGTTGTTGCCAGAAATGCCACCACGACTTTCCCTCAGGTCTCTGGCAGGTCTTCCCAATCATGCCTGCTATGTCCTGAGTACGGGGCAGGGGCTTACATGTTCTGTGTGTAGATTGTGCTAACTCCTGAGCCAAACCCCAAGCCAGCAATCTAGTAAGACAGGGACTAGAGGGCTAATTTCAGGATGGACAGGTACTTTGTGTTGTCTGAGTTTGGTGACATGAGGTCCATGCTGAGGGTGCTGAGTGAGAGATGCTGATCCAGGCGGGTGTCCCATCCTCAGTGCCAACAGCACACTGGTCCTTAGAACTGAACTCTAAAGGACGGCTGGTGGCTATGGACCAGCTTCTGAGCCGGGCCAGGGAGGAGGCTGCTGCATGGCCCTGACAGCTTCCTGGGAGGCCCCAGCACTCATCTCCAGGGCTCACTTCCGACAAGCTCCTCCAAGTTCCAGAACCAACGCATGCGGCTGCCTATCCCTGGGAGCCTGAAGTCCTCCTCTCTGCGCAGAATGCTCACAGAGAGCCACCAGCACCCAGGAGCTCCGGGAGAGAGACCTGTGTGTGGATCTGGCTCCCATCTGGTTATCAGCCCAGGCTCCAGCTCATCCCCCTGGGAATACGGTTTCACTGGGCCATGCGACCCATGGAGGGGGAGAAGTGGGTGTGTGTCAGGGAGAGAGAGCCATCATGCCCAGCAAGAACCCACCAGCTCCTGCCAGCCTCCCTCTCTCCTCGTCTCCTGCTCTCCCCAAGAAATCACGTGCCTGTGTGTGTGAACTCTTCATTCTGTCTCTCATTCCTCCACGTTCTCCATCTCTTTTTTCTTCTTATTTTGATTTTGAACCGTTTTTATCTTTGCCAAGTGGTGTGATGATGATGGTGGTGATGATGACAATGACAATGATAGTAGCCAGCACTTCTAAATGTTTACGTTAACTCATTTAGTCCTCGTCACTCATTTTAATTCCCACTGCAACCCTATATGCCATATTTTAATATATCCATTTTATAGATGAGAATATAAGGCACAGAGACCTAAAGTCATGTTTCCAGTGACCACGGATAATAAGTGAGAAAGTCACAACTTTGCCAGAGCAGTCTGGCTTCAGAGCCATAGGCAACCCAGGACTTAATCACTAACGCTGATCACAGATTGTATGTTTGTGAGAGAAGAAGACCAAGAGATAAACACGCATGTTCCTCCTACCCAGCCTGAGCAGCACGACTCGCAGCCCTTAAAGGCCTGTGCCCCTGCCTGGTCTCAGTCCCCTGCCTTCAGTCCACAGGTCCCTTCTGTCTCAAATTTTTTCATTCCTGTGTTTTCCCCTCTATTGCACCATATCTGTATTTATCCTTAAACAATTTTGGCAAGTTGGTAAGTTTTGGGAATTATATAAATGATGTCATATTATGTGTGTTCCAGAAATTGCTGTTTTCACTTTACATTATTTTGTCCATAAGATTCATTCTCGTTGATGAATACCACTGTGCTTCATTTGCACGATTCTAGAATATTCCACTGTGAGACCAGCTACAGTCTGTTTGCTCATTCTTCTGGCCATGAGCACCAGGTCATAGCCAGTCTCTTTGCTGTTAAAAACGGTGCTACTGGGACCAGCAGTTGGCATAATGGCTATGTCGCTGGACTCCCAGGTAGTTGACCATGGTTCAAGTCCTGGTCCTGGTGGCTTAAACTCACACCAGGCGTGTGTGCATGCGTGCCCAAGATCCCGAGAGGAGAATGGAAGAGAAGGGATTGTGGCATGGCCATCCCCCCTGGGGGGTGAGTTCTTGCTTTTCATCTCTCTGTCTCTGTCTTTCTGGCGAGTGCATGTTCCCTATAGCAAAAAACTTTCAAAAAATTTTTTAATTAAAAAATAGTTTAAAATGGTGCTTCTGTGAACACCGTGCTTGGGTAGTGGTGAAAGCACTGGATCACAGAGGGCCTGCACCAGCCCAGCTGCATGAAACATAATAGCGTTTGAGACACGAGCCCCTCTCACTCCTGGCAGGAGCACAGAAGAGCTCATCTTGCTGCACATCCTCACCAACGCTGCATGGTACTCATCTTTTTGAACTGTTTCGTGCCAGCCCTTTCTTTGCTTTTGTATTAGTGTCAAGCACCTGCCATAACAAATATCACATTTCCTAAAACAACAGAGATTTACTCTCTCACAGTTCTGGAGGTCAGAAGTCCTAAATCAGGGTGTGGGCAGGGCCGTGCTCTCTCCGAAGGCCCCAGAGAAGGCTCTTTCCTGCTTCTTCCAACTTCTAGTGGCTTCTGGCATTCCTGCTTATGGCTGTATCACACCAGACTCCATCACCATCTTCCTACGGCCTTTTCCCCACTATGTCTCTGCTTCCTCCCTATGTCTCTGCTTCCTCCCCGTGTCTCTGTGCCTTGTTTCAGTGTTTCTTAAGTCTCTATGTCTGTCTCCCCTTCTCTTGTTAAAACTGATCTACCCTAATCCGGGATGATCCCATCTCAAGATACTTAACTTAATCTCGTCTCTCTGCAAAGACCCTTTTTCCTAAATTGCATCACATTTATAGGTTTGGGGGGCTGGGACATGGGGGTTACCATTCTAGTTGAAGATTTTTACCCAAATATTTGCAAAAACACATTTTAATAAGCCTCTAGTGTCTCCACCAAGGGGTCCTGCAGCCCCTGCTCAGATATTGTGCCTGAAAGTTCACTTCCATCCTGGCTGTCATTTTACCCTCCTCCTCCTGATTTCAAACCCCATATCCCTGCTTCTCCACCAACTGTGTTCCTGACCACACTTCTTGCTGTTCTTAAAGGGCTGGGACTTTCTGAAGCCTGCGATTCCTGTAGAGATTCCTCCCTCTCTTCCAGCTCCTGGTCCCTGCTGCGGGCATTACTCACTGTCTTAGAGCACTCCTCGCCCAGAAGTTGGGACTCCTTGTGTTCTCAATGAAATGATAAACTGATGGTGGGCCATACTTGATTCACTTCTTCCTCCAAAGACTTAGCAAAAAGACATTATTTATAACAGATAATAACAAATGTATTGAATAAAGAAAAGATGCTTTGGCACCAGCTAGTGGCATGGTGTTTAAGACAACTGGATCCCATATGACCAACTGTACAGCTCGAGTCTCAGTCCTAGTGGCTTGAAAAACACACCAGGCACGTGTGTGTGTAATCTCAAAATCCTAAAAGAAGAAATGGAGAAGGGCCTGTGACATGATCAACCTCAAGGAGGGATGCTTTCTCTCTTTCCCTCTTTCTCTCTCTGTCTCTCTCTCTCTGGTGAGCACACAAGTCCTCTTTCAAATTTTAAAAAGTTAATAAAAAAGAAAAGGAAAGATGCTTTATCTCCATAATGAAAATGGGGGAAAAAATGTTCAAATGTTTTTGCCCCCAAAATTATTATTCAATTGGAAAAAGAAGCAAACTCACCTAGGAGTAAAAACAAGATCAGTTAGAAATTGTTTCTTAGGGCGACCAGCAGTTAGTGTAATGGCTATGTCACTGGACTCCCACGTAGTCGACTGCGGTTCCTGTCCCGGACTCGGTGGCTTAAAACTCACACCGGGCGCGTGTGCGTGCGTGCCCAAGATCCCGAGAGGAGAATGGAGGAGAAGGGATTACGGCGTGGCCATCCCCCCTGGGGGGTGATTTCTCTCTTTCTGTCTCTCTGTCTCTCTCTGTCTGTCTGACAAGTGCACGCGCCCTAAAGCAAAAACCTCTAAAAAAAAAAAAAAAAAAGAAATTGTTTCTTAGAAGTTTATAATAGTTCACATTTCTTATTGTAGATACTCAGGTCCAATTTGAAGTAGAACAAGGTTCCCTAGGGCAGCTTTGAAGTCATGGGCAAATGTTACAGTCTCGTGGCTTTAACTGTAGTTTTGTTTTGTATTTTTGACCTTTTAAAATTTATTCTAATCTTGTTGCCTGAGATTTTTTGTATTGTTAGAATCAAAGACATATCACTGTCTTGCTCAGAGTGAAATAAACGTATGAATGTAAGACACACATTTAGGCACGGCAGTAACAAAAACTGATTTACCTTAAACGAAAAGTTCACAACCTGGGCCTTAGTTTTCTAATCTAGACAATGAGGAGACCGGACCATATGAATCTTCAAGGTCTTTTCCTGACTTTAAAGAATGTTCTTGTAAATATAATCACACGTTTGCGTTTATATAATAAAGTGTAAGTATATACTTACTCCATTGTATCTTCCAATGACTCATCTTACTTTCTAGAATACAAGGAAAAGTATGAAGGAATGAAAATGCTGGTGGAATCATATTTCATTCCTTTGCATCAGTGAGGAAAGCTGTCACTGATCACCTTTCTCTGAGCCCCGGGGGCACAGCAGCTCTGGTGCTTATTCTGCACAGGACTGAGATCACTTTATGATGATATTTATTAACAAGTAAATTATTAGAACAGCCTTATTGTTTCGCCAATATCTTAACGAGGTGAAAAAGTCTTAGTAATAATTACTTTCCAAAGTTTTTCATAACCACTGGTGACAATATTTCCCATTAAGAAACTGTTTGGGCAGCAAATCCAGGAACTGCCATGTGTGAATCTAGAAGCTGCATCTGCCACTTGGAGTCTCCCAGATGTCAGAGCTAATCAGACCTGGAGCTGTGGCTTCCCTCCGTGCCCTTCCCTCATGGGCTGGCTGTCTCCCCCTGTCAGAGCTGCTACTGACCCCTGTGCAGCAGCCCCACCCGCCCGGCCCCTACCTCCTGCCTGAGCCCCTGCTCTTGATTTATTGTAACTCCAGCCCATTTATTCCATGCAGCGGAGAAGCAGGCCATGCCTGTCAGGCTGCAGGCTTAGCACCTTCCCTGCCTTGAGTCTGTCCACTCCTTCACCAGAATTCTACCAAGACACCAAGATGCTCAGAGGTGGAGAATCCAGAAGATCAATAAGGAAACGTGCTCAAATTACTTGGTTTTCCCCGAAGAGGGTGTGGTCCTGCGAGCTTATTACTCTTATTACTCACCCAGATTTTTCTGGTCACTGTCAGCCCTGAGCTGCACGCTCTCAGGATGTAATGTGACTCTTGTTTGCACGTCCAGCCTTCTAGTCACTTCGTGCCTCCCTCACACAGACAGAAACCCAATTGCAGTCCTGTTTCTGCTTTGCCATCTGTCCTGTCTGCCCTCAGCTGGCCAGGAAGGCCACCTCCCAGCTTACAAACACAAGGACCCACCCTCCAAGAAAGCTTCGTGCAGGCACTGACGTGAAACGAGGTGGGTAAACATATTCTGATTCCCTAATCATTTTTATAACTAAAAATCATCCCAGCCCACCAGTTTCCTTAGAAATCAGACTTATATGCAGATCAACGCAAAGGTTCAACTTCCTAAGAAAATCCTGCACTCTTTGTGACCTTCCAGAAGTCCTCTTATCCAGAAGGTTACTCCTGTCCACTCCCTCCATGTACAATTCCAGATTCACGGGAAGAGGCCCCACAGGTGGGCCTAGGAACAGAGGTCCAGCAAACACCCCCCTTCACTGAGCCCCTATGGCTCTCAGATGGGATCTGAGTTCCATGGCACACCCAGGCAGGAGTGAGCCAGTGACTAGAGATGCTGGCCCACTGCCAGGGAGGGGGTTGTCTTACTCAGAGGTCACTTTTAGCAAGTCACGGGGTTCCTGGACAGAGCTCATGCTTCTGGTTTCTACTTGCCCCTTGGGGCCTGACTCCAGCCAATTCAACAGCCCACTCTGAATCTCAAGTTCCACCAGCAAGTTTGGGATTTTCTCTGCCTCTGGTAGTTCTGAATATCAGTGTGATTCCCCTGGGGTAAAGGTCACTTTCGGCTCTAAATGGGTGTTTTCCAAGCGTTCTGTGGCAGGGAAATGGACAATCACATAAACAGTCCCTGATCTCTAGCAATGACAAGAAGTCATCACATCGCCTAGCTCAAACCACAATGGTCATGTCCATTTTCCAAGTGCAATTTTAAAATTCGTGAATTATGATCTTTGTAACTCAGAATCGGCCATCATTTAGATAAGAAAAAGCTCAAATTCCTTAACAACAACAATGAAAACCAGTGAGGATTACAATGTAAGACATCACAACAAATTAGACTTTAGGAAATACAAAACACAAGAGAACAGACTTTTGAGAGCTTTTAGTTAACTTATTGGCAAAGCAAAAATGTGTTAATAGCGCATGTTTCTTATCTAGTCCTCAGAGCTGATCCAAACGATTGTAGAAATACCCAACCTCGTTCTGTGATGATTGCATAATAATAAATACCAGAGAATGGCTCGGCAAAGCTCCCGTGAGGACCTGGCACTGGGAGAAGCCGAGAAGCTGAGGGTCTAGCTGACTACTTGAGCACCGGTCCACCGCCCATGTCTACCCCTCCGATGCTCTGGGCTCCCAAGGCCAACCTCATGCTCTAACCTCTGCAAATACTTTTGTCACATATAGCAATGTTTTAGCAGAAGAGAGCAATTGCGTTTTTAGCCAAAGATAAGGAGGGTTTGAAGACAAAGAGAGACAACTACCAGGCTAGAGCTCTACTGCCCTCGGCTTCTGTCCCACCCGTC
Organism: Tupaia tana; assembly: GCA_026018925.1. Lineage (NCBI taxonomy): Eukaryota > Metazoa > Chordata > Mammalia > Scandentia > Tupaiidae > Tupaia > Tupaia tana. The sequence continues at coordinate 137,107,888 of JAKSZU010000001.1, forward strand.
TGTCTGGACAGTGCATGGGGATCCTGCAACAGAAACATCCCCATTCATAAGATAATCCTCTATTTCAGCCAGCTCTCTCTGCAAATTTTACTAAGCAACTGGCCAGGGGATAAGTCAGACAGTGATGGAGATAACCATGGCTTTATTTGCAGACTTGAATAGGTTTTACAAATTAACAGAAAGAACTCTTCTCTTCTTTATCTTGCCCAGGTGATACTGCAAACCAGCTCACAGAAAAACCACACATGGGGTATTAAATACAGTTCTCGGGATCAGATTGTGATAAAAATAAAATCTGCACTCTCTTAAGTAATAATAATGTAAACTGCTGAGTCCAGGTATTTCTTCCCCATTACACAGCATCCAGAAGCCTGCAGTCCCAGATGGATGCCCTGGGGACATGAGCTTTTACTCAGATCACTGTGGAGAGAAGAGGACTGACAGGCTACCCAAGTCACAGTGGGGCTCATGAGACAGCGCCTGACCCTGCTGTCCCATGCAAAGCAGCTATCTGCTTCTTTATCCGACCATCCTCAGTTCACCAAGAAAGCTGACTCTGAGGCTCTGGAAGCTGCTGAGACACCTGAGCCTTCAGAGAGCAAGCCCTTGCCCCTCCTCCAGTTCTTCCAGTGGATGTGTGAGCAAGGCTGTTTCCTGCTCCAGCTTTTATTTTATTTTATTTTGATAGAGATTTTTTCTATAGAGTGTGTGCGCTTGCCAGAGAGACAGAGAGAGACAGAAAGCAAGAAATCACCCCCAGGGTGATTTCTTCTCCTCCGTTCTCCTCTCAGGATTTGGGACACGCATGCACATGCACCCAGCACAAGTTTTAAACTGCTGGGTCTGGGACTTGAACCTCTGTCAACTACGTCAGAGTCCAGTGATGTAACCATTGCAACATCTGCTGGTCCCAATGCTCCAGATTTTAAAGGGTCAAGTATGGCTCCCAAGGGGCCATCTGCTCCTCTTTGCTCTAATTCAATGGTTCTCAAAACAGGGTCCGAGCACCAGCAGCATCACCAGGCACCTCTTGGGGGCAAGCCCTGCCCCCACCCCAGGCCCACTGATTTGGATCACTGGGTGATCACTGCAGCCTCTTGCACTTGACAAGCCCTCGGGCCCTTCCAGGCTCAGTCAGGCCTAGACCAGATCATTGCTCCAGTTTCCTCTTTTTCCCTTCAGCTTCTAAAGGCATGGAAAGCAATGCAGCCATCTGCGGGTCACTGCCCCGCAGCCAGGTCACTTCATGGCTTATCCTTCCTTCGCTCCTTAGCTTCAGCACCTGGTTCTAGACAGCAAACTTCTAGGCCCTTCATTGCTACAGTACCTCTTCCCTCTTATAGTTCAATTTTTCAAAAACCCAATATTCCCTAACGGATATCAGAAAGTCAAAATGCGGTAGTATTAACAGCATGTGCTTTGATAACTTTGCTTCAAATAAAATGCACTAAGCAGTCTCATTCTTCTATGTGTTCAATGGCAGGCATATTTGCAAAACAAGTAACCAAAAATAAGACAGGGCATTCTTTATACAGCGCAATTTCTTAGGAAACAGCATAAAATTATAAATGCCCTGCGGATTTAACTCCTCTGAGAAACGCGCCCCTCCCCTTTCAGTTACAGCAGCCTTGCTGACAGCACTGGAACGAATTCCCACCTTGCACCTGGTTTTCGTGACAAATAAACACTGAAATCTGGTGGGCCAGCCTGGGTCATTTTGGTCAGCGTCTGAGAGGCAGTCACTTTTGAGCATGGGCAGTGCCTGAGCATGTCTGCAGAAATCAGAACAGGACTCCAGAAGCCAACATGCTCCCTCACTGGGATGCAGACTCCAGCCAGCGTGGCTACTCCAGACCCTGTGACTCCTGCATTCCTTTGGAAAGCCTGAATTTCCTTTTCGCTGTCCACCTGTACTCTCAGGCCACTCTCTCTGAAGATGGCAGTGGGCTTTACTCTAGACCAGGCCAAGAGACCTGGCTGGCAGCCTCCTCCATTCGACTGCCTCCCAAGCTCATCAGATTTCTCTGCAATAATACTGCTTCGTTCTCACTGATGACAGACTTTTAAGGCACAAGCGCGAAGGCAGAAGCATTTTCATGTTTCAAATTCACTGAAAATGGCCATGGCCCTAGGCAGTCACTGATCCCTTCATATGACTTAGGGGCAAACAGGAGGGACTCAGGGACATGGGCTTGGTCCCAGGGTCCGCCCGTCGCTAGCGGACTCTGTACTTGCTGCCTACATTCCTCCGAGCTGCTCTTGACAGCTTCCTCTTTGCTAACAAGGACACGGCGTCCCACCTGGCTGTTGGAGAGGTAGTATGGCAGATACTGTGGCCTGGCACAACCTGCGTGCACCACCACCGTGACTGCTGTCCTCCTCTCCAACGTGTCCTGGGATACCTCGAAGCCCAAGGGTGGCACACGTGGGGTCTTCCCATGCCCTGCAGAAGGCATCACTGCTACCAAGGCCCCAGTGCAGGGGATGAGAGGATCTCACTCCCTTCTGTGGCTCAGGTTTTTGAGGAATGAGATGCTGGAACCTGGGCAATCACCAGACACTGAACCAAAAGAACCAAAGAAGAACCTCCCAGGGCTTAGGCCCCATGCCCAGACCCCCGATTCTGAAGATGCCACATAATAAATCACTCGTGTTATGTGGCATACCAGGGGGTGTTAACCAGAGGACAAGCCCAGGAAGTCTTCCGTTCTAACACTGGTGGCTGGCTCTCCGAGCACACAAAGGGAGGCCTAGGTCACTGCCTCTGGACTCTGTCACTTACAGGACATGGGAGGCACAGAGAATGAACAGGTGCCTAGGAAACTGAGCAAGTCAACACTGACCAGAAACTGCACGATGGCTTTTTTAAGGCCCAATTCAAAGACTTTGATTCATTTTATTGATTCTAGGTTGTTATTATTACTGCTTTATTATATCATATTCTTTAGAATTGTGGCTACCGCTTATTAAACATTTCACGTCAGGTATGGTACTTCATAGGTGTCAAAGTATTTGATCAAGTAAGATGGGAATTATTATAAGAAATACTTTTCTACAGGGAGATGGAGTAACTCATCTAGATGCCCAGCTAGTAGAAGACAAAGTTGGCTTTGAAAAGAGACTCTCCTACTCTGGAGCCAGATTCCCAAGCCCTACTCTTACGCTGCCTCCTCCTCAACTGAGTGTGCTGTTGTAACAGGTGGTAGACCTAGAATCAGTTCATTAAAAGAACTAGAGAGAGAAAGGACCATGTTAACTAAGTCCCAGTAGAGGTCAATTCATCTGAACCTCTTTCTTGTTACATGTGAATTAGAATGCAAAGGAGGTAAGTGCGCTTGCTACAAAATGACAACATTTCAATATTTATGTGAAATATCTGCAAATCTGGGACCAGCAGGTGGAATAATGATTATGTGCTGGACTTCCACGTAGTCCACCGCAGTTTGAGTCCCAGGCCTGGCAGTTTAAAACTGGGTGTGTGTGTTGCGTGCCCAAGATCCTATGAGGAGAATGGAGGAGAAGGGATTGCAGTGTGGCCATTCGCCCTGAGGGTGATTTCTTGCTTTCTGTCTTTCTGTCTCTCTGTTTGTCTAGTGAGTGCAAAAATCTCTCTCTCACACACACACACACACAAAAAAAAAAAAAAAAAAAAAAAAAAGGAAAAAGAAAAAAAGAAAGGAAGGAAGGAAGAAAGTTAGAAATATCTACAAATCCAAGAACAACATGCATGTACTTTTGGTGTAACTACCACATCTCCTCTTGTGGCTGCAACTGACTCACACCCGACACCTGTGTCACTGCAGTACCCGCCACAGGCTGCCAGTCAGAGCAGTGGGCAGGACATCCTTCATTTTCAGTCATGAACATCTAGCCACGAGATGAAAATACACAAGCCCTGATAAAAACCTCACATCCTCCTCAGATAACCTACATTAACCCCTCTCCTGAGCCAGTGCCAAAGTGTGATGCTGCTTGCAAAGCTTCGTAACAATGGTGGAAATTTCCATCCAGTAATTTGCTAGCATGGATGCTTAAGTAGAAATGGTCTCTAAGATGTAACACTCATCATTCAGCAGTCTCAAAGTTCTTGAAAGGCCTCCTGGAAGTAACAAACCCCTTAGTTGCCCTATATAGTCAGTCCACAAGTCTGAAGTAAGACTCATTTGTTAACATCTCTGAAAATATTAAGGTTGATTTAGCCCCAGATTAGTCATGAGCAGGAAACCAGGGAAGTCTCAAAAAAGAAACAGTATAAGAATTCTCTCAGAAAACTCCAGGGGGGGACCAGCAGTTAGCGTAATGGCTATGTCGCTGGACTCCCACGTAGTCGACCGTGGTTCGCGTCCCGGACCCGGTGGCTTAAAACTCACGCCGGGCGCGTGTGCATACGTGCCCAAGAGAGGAGAATGGAGGAGAGGAGATTGCGGTGTGACCATCCCCCTGGGGGGTGATTTCTTGCTTTCTGTCTCTCTGTCTCTCTCTGTCTGTCTGGTGAGCACACACGCCCGATGGCAAAAACCTCTCCAAAAAAAAAAAAAAAAGAAAACTCCAGGTAGAATGCAAACTGTTTTAGGGAGGGCAGAGAGCTCAGGGTATTGAGATTAGAAATCCCAGGTTCTGGAGGCCAGCAGTTAATGTAATGGCTATGTTGCTGGACTCCCATGTAGTTGACTGCAGTTAGAGTCCCAGACCCAGTGACTTAAACTCACACCAGGCGCGTGTGCGTGCATGCCCAAGATCCCTAGAGGAGAATGGAGGAGAAGGGATTGCGGTGTGGCCATCCGCCCTGGGGGGTGATTTCTTGCTTTCTGTCTCTTTCTCTCTCTGTCTGGCAAGCGCACGTGCCCTATAGCAAAAACCTCTCCAAAAAAAGAAAAAGAAAAGAAATCCCAGGTTCTGAGTAAGAGAGGGCATCTGCGGAGCTTGCTGGGCAAGTCACTGCCCTGCTCTGAGCTAGTTCCTTTCCCCTCTCAGGAGAATGGTAAGAAAACTTGCTCACAGAAATGCTGGGAAGATGGAGGTTAGTGCTCAGGAACTCATCAATGCCAAGCTGATATTACTATTAAAGGTAGTAGTTAAATCCTTAATGACGACAAGGACATAAAAACCAGCCCTTCAGCAGATTTTGACCTCCAACATTAAAATACACTGAGCACTACCACGTGCTGCCCTTGATGTCAGTGAGGACCTCTGCTGTTCCCCACTGTGACCCTCTGAGACTGGCACCACAATCAGCCCCATTCTGCAGATGCAGAAACTGAGGCCTAAGGTCACATGGTCAATAAGGGGCAGAGTCAGGATTCAGGAGCAGACTGCCTCACCCAGAATCCAGGCTCTTTTCACCACCCAATACCCCATTCACCCATCCATAGGGCCAGCAGTCAGGGAGGGCCTGAGGAAACGGCACCCGGAAGCCACTGTCATGACAGTCAAAGATAGCTCACTGGCTTGACTCAGCAAAGGAAGTCAACACGCTCTGTCCCCTTGAGGCGCTTGTTCTCCTTCCTACTTCTTCGCACTCTTGGGGTAAGGGTATATACTCTTCCACTGTGCTTTGGGATTTTGTTGTTTCATTCATCCATTTGCATGCTGACTTGGAGCCAAGCTCTGGGCTGGGCAGCAGGGGTGCAGGGAAGCACAAAATCATGCACCAGGCACCAGGATTGCAGGGGCAGGGGGTGCCCAAGTACCCAGATGGACCCTGGCTGTAGAGGTAAGGGTGAATGAGGCAAGCTGTACTCAGCCCAGGGAGGAAAGGTGGGTTCCTGGTAGAGGGCATGGTCCAGGCAAAGAAGAGAGAATGAGAAGATTCAACAAGGATAGCACATGGGGAGTGGCTGGGGAGAAACAAGGCCGAGAGAAGGGCTCAAGGCAAGCCCTTTGGGACAGTAGGAGCACTTTGAAATTTATATTGCATACACTTAACCACTTCAGAAACTAGTTATGGTTCTCAGGCAGTGTAGAACACCCCTAGGAAGAGAGAAAGTGGCAAGACTACAATAGTCATCTTCACCTTTAAGCCAGATAAAAATCAGGGAAGTGTTGCAGGATTTGGCCTGGGCCGCAGGTGCACAACTTCAGGGGAGAAGGACTAGGAACACAGGACACAACCATTTTCTGGTGAAACTTAAATGCAGGTCTTGAGAAACAGGAAACCCACAAGCTTCTACTGCAATTTTTAATGGGAACTCTGATAAAATATGAAACTAAATGTAAAATATCCCTGCTTTCACCAGCCTTTGGTATGGAATACGTTCTTATAGTAGCAATATGTGTCCTCCTCCTCCTTTTTTTTTTTTTTTAAGCATCATAGTTATCATAAATGCATTCTTCCTCCTTGTTGTAAAGGTTTTCACCCACCTCACTGCCTAAACCTCAGATAAAAGGGGATTTCCTGCATAATAGCTCTCCAATGGCACCTCTGCTTCCTGTATCCCACTCTCAGCTCAGTGAGTTTGGACTTGAGAACTAGCATCTCTAAGCAGGCTTACAAAAAAATGCCACCTCCACAATCACAAAGGCGAATCAGCAAGCAAGCAACAAAGGCCTGACCATGAGAAAAATCATTAGATCCTTGGTCTCCTAGTGCTTGGGCAGGAACCTAAAAGGTCGGGCAAAGCATATGAACGATGGAGTTTAACTTTTCACAACACACCTAAATTAAGCCCAAAGGAACCAGTCTAGCTAGTGTCTAGAGAAGACCCTGTTCCCTGAGGACACAAAACAGGGGACCTCTGATTCTACCAGGACAGTCCCTGGCCAGGCTGGATACGATTCAAATGCAGCACAATGGGCAGACACCATGCTTGTTCTCACCTCTGTGGGTTCACACAAAAGCTGTGTGATAGGTGCTATGGAGAACTCCTCTTCAGGTGCGGCTGTTGTTTAGCCTGATCCCATCTAACATGCCGGATGGAAGTGACTCAGCAAGGCACTGGGAAGCAGTGACCTTGCGAGTGGCCCTCTGGATTCCAGCGCTCAGGAGATCCAGCACTTTAGATTCCTAAGGGGAATTCCAAGGTTCCAGAGCACACCCTGGTCATTTTCCAGTGCAGCCTGGAAGAGGCCCCAGATCTCCCTGCCTCCTGCCCTACCTACTTGGCGCTGCTCCCAAGAGACCCCAATTTTTTAATCCTTCACCCCACCCTGTAAATTTAAAACAAGATAAGACATCTAATAGGGAATCAGAAATCAATTGTTTCACAAGAGAATAAAAAGTGCCAGCTGACGTATTGAAGCTATCTTTAACTTCAAATAGAGGTCTGGAAATTCATGAAGTCTCTATAGGTGATGAAAGCTACACGGAGACACCACAGAGAGCCCAGGCATTTTCCCGCGGATGGTCAGAGTATCTGCGTGCTATTTCCATTTCAGCAAAGTCTCTTAATTAAGCTTAAATAGAAAGCTAGGCTGGATATCAGAATCATCATCATCATCATCATCATCGGGTAACAATTATCTCCATCCCTCGGATCCACTTAGCGGGGTCTTCCTAATGGAGGAGTTCTCGCACTTTCTGTGCCAGGGTGTTCACTGCACCTGGGGTGGAGAACATGCGCTTACACCAGCAGTAAGTAGGGTTTGCACTTAAGGGTGATTCCATATGCACCAGGGGGCCCCTTCAGGGAAGGCGGAAGCACCTTTCTGGGACTGAAGAGGACGCAGCATCGGGACGTAGGGGGCTGCCCCCTGGCCCTCAGCATCCTCTCTTCCCGGCTTAGCAACAGCTCTGGCTTGCGCAGCCAATCGTTCTGCTCCGGCCGACGCCGCGCCGCTGTGGAGGTTACTCTCGAGCGTTGACCGATAGTAACCCCGGAGCGGGCGGCGGCGGCAGACGGGCAAGCATTGCGCACGCGCGGCAGTGAGCACTTGCCCCACCCGCACCTGCCCTACCGGCACCGGTCGGCGCCAGGGGGTCCAGCCGTGCTGTTTCCTTCAATCATTCAGAATTTTGAGTTCCCAAAGAACACGAAAACCCTCCAGGCAGCCTCCACCAAGCCAGGTCTACATTTGAGCAAAAGTAGACTACGTGGGAGAAGGCGTGTCCTGGCCGCCTAGCCAAAACTTGTGGTGGAGGCTGTACCTGCGCCAGCGGCGAAAGAAAAAAAAGGGGCTTGACTTGAAATTTAAAGCCTGCGGTGGAGCTGCTCCTCGGCCAGTCTGAGCCTCGCCTTCGAAGAGTGTTCAGGCCAGTGAACTCTGTGTGGGTGTAAGTGTAGGACAAGTGGCCTGAACCACCCGTTCCCCCCACACACACCCCAGAGGTTCCAGCTCCGCCCCCAGCCAGGTGGGGTTGTTCTGGACACAGGACAGAGGCCAGAGCTGTCCTCTGCCTGAGCTCAAAGGATCTGTGGAAACCCCCGCTCCCAGGAGGCAGAGAGCCCTTTTGGGGCACCTGCCTCCCCAGGACTTGGGTTTATTTACTCATGGGCAGGGAAAAGATCTAATATGTGTGGGTATGAGAAATTACAGACGAGATGAGCTCTCAGTGGAGCTTTTTCAGAGTCAGGAAGTTAAGACTTAAGGCTTAAGCCTGAACCCTAGACCGGCCCTTACCTGCGAGTGGTCCTGGTGCTCTCTCTTGGATAATGGTACTGGCAATACTATGTGCCTCTCGTGGGGCTCCTTAAGGACTTAATGGCAATGTGCCAAAGCAGACACACTGGCTTAGTAAACATCAGTTATTTTAATTAAAACATAAACACTTCTTCCAAAATGGTAGGGGGTGGAATAATATCCAAGAAATGCTGTAAAACTCCTGCCAAAAGACTCACTTTCATGGCAGGTAGTTGGAGTATCAGACTGAGGGCCTTCTTCATCAGAACGCATGAGGCTGCCTTATGACAGCGGAAAACACGCGCGCGCACAGGCGCGCGCGCACACACACACACACACACACACACACAAAAACATGACTCACATTTTGCATTTGCATTGAGCTCCACCCTTATCACTTTATAAACAAATTGGGAACATTTTGGCAAGGGTGCCTGCTCACTGCCCCACCCTCCAAAGATGCCTCTGCAACGTCCACCTCCTATGGCAGGATGCTAGCCTCACAGCCTCCAAGGGCCACAAACTTCTTACTTCCTCCTTTCAAGGTGGCCCTGGATCTCAATGCACTTGGTGATTGTTTTGTGCTTGATTAGGCTTTTGCCCCCAATATGTGAGCTTATTTCAAGACCAAGATTTCTTGTTCTGCTGAGTTCCAAAATGCAGAACTTGGATCAACAAATGAACATTACTCAAGTCCAGACCTCAGCTCAATAGGCAGAAGCACCTTCCAAGAATAACGGTTGTGCAAACAAGGCCTGGCTGTCTGGGAGGTGTCGGACTCTGGCTGCTGGAAGTGCTCAGACAGAGGCTGTCCAGTGTCAGGAATGGTGTGAGAGGGCTCGCTCCTTGAGTGGGAGGTCGGACTAGGGCAGTCCAAGGGCCCTTTAGCTTCACAATTTGGACTCTAAATATAGTCTCAGTTGGACAAAATCACAGCCTGAAGTTACTTTTGACACTGAGCGCCATTTACCCAACAGAGCACAAAGGTGACTAATAACGCACAGCTGGCAAAGTGGGAAGTGAAACTATCGACTGCCAGTCAGACTGGGCCCCTGTGGGTGCATCATTTTCCGGGACTCTAAAAATCCCACTGGATGACTTTGCTCATGGCACGAGAACAACCTTCCATCGTTAGACTGATTTTACTGGAGGGTTAGCTCTGCAGTGCAGAGTGTAGAACTTCATCAGCATGCATTGGATGGAGAATGCACCTCCTTACAAACCCTAGTTTGTACTATCAGTCTCTCTAAATATGTTTATTCTGACCCATGTGGTTACCTTTGTTCTTAAATAAATTAATCTGTTGATTCTAGAACTGAACTCAAAAAGAGCAGGTGTATGGTTACTAAACATTTTTGCCTGCCAATTTATAAACAAAAGCAATGGTTTCATGTTCGGTGAGATGTCACCTTCAGTTATTTCTTGCACTTGGTGGATTAGGTTCTGCTTTACAAGGAAGACTTGAGTTGGCGAGTGTGCAGTTTTCCCGATACAAGCCAGTTTGAGGTGTTAAAGGAAGGCAGGAGGGCAAGAATGTCCTCACAAAGATAAATAGTGACACCAACCCCCACTGAGCAGAGGCAGTCCTGCAAAGTCGCATTGAACAGGCCAGATGGCTTTCAGAACAGAAATGCTGTATGGGAAATTGACAAAGTATTAGCATGCCCAAGTAAAGGACCTACCAATCAGGATAGCAAATGAGAAAAGGGGATTCCAAGGCCAGAGTTAGCAGAGCAAGCTGAGCCACGCTAGGGAGGCTTATCAAGCCTGCAGACACCACTCTTTGGGACCATGTAGTTCGGATTCCAGTTCCCAGTTGATAATGATTTGGCTTCTGGTGCAGCATGCTCTAGGGGAGAGGGTGTGCTGGCTGGAGAAGGGGAGTGTCTCCAGCAACCCCAATAGAAAGGTTCTCCTTGAAAATGAGCAAGCCCCTTTGACTCAGCATATTCCTCTTACATGAGTCTACTCTAAGAGCCCATTCTCCCATTTTTTCACAGCATCTTTGGGGACCTGGAAAGTAGAGGATCAAAACTGCTCCAGAAGACCTCATCATAAAAAGGCTACCACTGCTCTCCTGCCCTAGGAGCCACCGAGTGCTGAGAACCTCAGATCTGGTGCCAGTGGGGAAGAGAAGAGCTCTCTACTCCTGAGGTCATCCAGCAACCTAGGGCTGCTCTTTGTCAATGCCCCAGCCTCAGGTCAGGGATGCTTGCAAGAAACCAGCTACATTAGATTAGCGATAGCCTCCATGAAGACAAAGGCAGAACAATAAAATCAGTCTAGTTTTGAACCCAATGAAAGCTTGCCTTAGCCTAACAATTCCATAGACGTGTAGCAGTAATTCAAACATGCTGGGGGACTACAAATCCCCCATTGGACCTGAGCAGCCCACCCCTCAAAAACCCACAGCTGCCTCAGGATCTCCATGGTTTGCTCTTATCTGGGCTTCTCTTCTCTGTCCTTTGAGTTGGATCAAGTCACTCAGTACTTGGTTGGAATCCAGTCTTCCTTTAATGGGATTCCTGAAAGGGATTTATTAATGGCACATTCCACTCATTTAGCCAGCCTGCCATTGCAGGCCTTGTGAAACAGCCACGGAAATTAAGAGAAAGCAAACTTTCATTTGAGAAGGGTGTTCAGGTGTATTGCTATAGCTTAAAAGCAAACCAATACAGATAATCTGACTTGGAGCCACCAGAATGTTTAACTTCTTCCTGGTTTTTGGCAAGGATGAGGCTGGAGGTTTGGATTTCAAAGTAGGAGGTGATATTTCATCACATCAGAGTATTATCATGTTGAGGCAAGAGCCTGGCTGAAGAAGAGTACAGAAAACTCTAATGCCCCAGCCCTAAATGCTTTTGTTCTCAGCTTGAACTTCATCATAAAGGAGCCTTGGGAGGTGTTCTTGATGTCTAAGGATCATCCCACCTGCCTCTCTGGTGAGGAGACAGAAATGCTAGGACCTCTCCAAGGAAACCAGATGTCCCCATGCGATCCTGTGAGCAATAAGAGACCAGCAACATCCACGTGAGCCAATAAAGAGGGAGACAGCCTGAGCTAACGGTCAAGGCCATTGATAACCCACGTCTAGGCAGGGCGGTCCAGGGTGTGCCCACCTGCTCGGGAATAAAGGCTTACGAGGGCCCTTGGAGGTCACTGATCTTGGCCTAATGTCCCACAGATCCAGTTTTACATCCCACCTTCTCTACCACTGTGCCCATGGGTGTGTCCCTGAACCTCACATCAGTTTCCCACAAGTAGACTGGGCAGAATCCCTCCTGAATTGGCCCGGGAGCCAAGTGGATGGCAGAGCTGCTCTCGTTCTATCAACTATGCATGGACACTGCTCCATGTCCTTGGGGGACAGGGGACAGCAGACTACCCTGCATCATTTGTTAATCTCAGCCAATCACATCGTGATATAAATGAGCCCCCTGTGAGCGTGGGCTTAGAAAGCTATTTATGCATAAAACCTCCTTCTCATCACCTTGTCCTCACCGAAGGAAATTTCATCACGTGAATTCTCTTCTTAATGAGGGTCCTAAGCAGTGTTGTCATAGTGTCTGCCTTATAGGAAGCAAGAGCTGCTTTCAAAAAGATCCCACTTAAGGGGCAGGAGAACAAATAAGCCAGATTATTCCAATGTGTCCCCTGACACGACAATTTGTGTGACAGCACCAAGATGATATTGTTCCAAATATCATCCCATCAACTCAGGCTACGTGAGTCAATTCCTTGAGGAAGGGTAATTACTGTATCAGAAGCAGGTGAAGTTCTCCTCGGGGCAACTTTTTTCTCCCGAGAATAGTTCCTTTCACAATTATGTTCTCTACTAGGAATCTATTATATGATCTAGTTTTTCCTCTAAAGACATCATTAATCATATGGTGGAAATGTAACTACAATTGAAAATGCAAGATGTTTTGTTGCTTGACAATTGTCAAGCTCAAAAATGTAAAGGCTCAGTGCCCAGCACCTCCTTAAAGTACTGCTACCGATTCACCCCTCACCTTTCTACTAAGGATTGTGACATTCTCTTCATCATTTCTTTTAAAATGATGATATCAGAGCCTCTCACATTGTTCTGGTCCCAGTGCCTGGCTTTGCTGGAGCATCTTGTGTCCAGTTTATATTCTAGCCACATGTCCGGGGAGAAACCTTGTGAGAAAAAAAAGACTCTTCCAAAACCCGATGGAGTGCCCTAGTGTCTTTGTAATGGCAAGAAATTTGGACTAGGAGTCAGTATGCCTGGATTCGAGCTTTGGCTCTGACCTTGAACAAATCACTTCCACACCTGGGCTCCTGTTTCCTTCCTCATACTATGAAGCAGGTGAACCAGGCACTTTTAAAACTTCATTTCTTACCTTTGGAGTTACCTCCTCCCCAGCAACGCCCTAATAGCCAGCCCAGGGAGACCATTGCAGTTAGCTCAACATGTCAAGTTATGTTTTTAAAAAGTCTGAAGCAACTCGATACAGCAAAACTAACAAGGTGAAAGCAGTAAGAGAAGTAACTCCTGTGATGAAGGCCACACTCAGAGTCACACGAGGATGAAGCCAAATACAAACTCGCCACCGTGAGAACAGAGAAACCTCGACGGTGGCTGGTTTCACTTCTCAGCTTAATCTGGCCATCTGGGGCTGAGATGGTCATCAGCACGCAGAGGGACTTCTGTGGAGGGGCAAGGATGGATTTGGAGGACAAGAAGCAGGCAAGCAGAGTGGCACATGTGGACCAGGCTTGGAGGAGCTCCTCCTGGGCAGCCCAGTGGTGGCTCCAGGTTCAGCACATACTTTCATTTTTCATCCAGGAGTGGCTCTGAATTGGGGAAACATGGTCCCCAAGTTCAGGGCATAGCACTCAAGAGCATGCTGGGGATGAGAGGGCATTGAGCCCAGAGAATGGCTCCTTCAGCTTACCGATTTCAGCCAGGAGAAGGTTAGGTTTCCCCGGTATGGCCTCCAGCACAATGGGGCAGCCAAGTCACCAACAGCAGGGTGCCCCATGCATACTTGGCCCAGGAAGAGCCTCCCTGACTACATGGCTCCTGGGTTGGGCAAGGCTTGGTCACTGTGTTCAGTGCACAGAGTTAATAGAAACCACTGCCCTCGTTGCAAGCTGCTCAGGAACCCAAGCAAGACTTTCAATCCCTTGTAGTCTCAGTTTCCTTTCTGTCCGGTGAGAAGGCAGACGATGATTTCCTACCCTACATTTAAGCCATCTAAATTCTGAACTGCAGGTACCAGGACCAAAGGAGAGGAAGGGGCACATGGGGGAGTCAGGAAGCGGGAGAGAGAAGAGTGAACATAGGTGCTACTGCTGCTGCTGCCTTCCGGAAGGGTAGGGGAAGCCAGGCAGCAACCATGTTTTGCCAGTTGAGAAACCAACATCTGGGACACACCCGACTGATCATGCCTGTCATCCCCTCTGGCTCTATGCATCTCTGACTCATGGGCAGGTCTCTTGGGGCCCACTCCCTACTCCTACCCAGCCCGAGCCCACACAGGTTACCTCAGGGCAAGTGTCTATCTGGTGACCACTTGACCTGAGCTTTTTTTTTTTTAATATTATTTTATTTCATGCTCTTTTATACATTCAATCGCATCATTTATTTGCAAAGTGAATATTCCAACATGTTTACATTTAAGGGGCCAGTGAGAAGGGATAGTGGGGGCTACTCCCTCACTACGAGGTTATCACCTCTGGCTAACTTTGACAATTAATATGGCCAGAGTTTACACTTAGAGAATACAGGGCTAGCAGGCCACACACCTGGCTAGGGGATGATATTCTTTATCTGCAGACACTGACTGAGCACCTGTGCTGTGCCAGGCTTGATATGTTAGATATTAAACTAAGACGCTGCATGGTTTTCAAAGGTCTGCATGTCTGTACTGCAATCCCTCTTCTATTTACAGGACACCTGTCCCAGCATTTCAACCATTACAACATTTCTGAGGCCACACAACAGATGGGTAGAAGTTGTTTTGTGTTGCTCATGTCTTTGCTATGCTTTGTGTCTAGACAATGAGGCCAAAACATAGCAAGACTTGCCTAGCTTCTTGATGCATTTTTCTGTAAAATCTCTCTTCAAGTTGAGAAAGAAAAGGCTATAACCCCATGGTGCAATTTCAACAGGCTCAAAAGAATGGGCCCAAACTTGAGCCTGCCACAGAATTTCTTTCTTAACAAAACAGGCTGGGATTCTCTGAAAATGCAAGGGTCAGATAACACTACACAATTGGCCATTGAGAAGGTATGGGATCTATTCCTGGTTATGCAAACATAAGACACAAAATCATTTAACAACCAACTGGGCTCACAGGTCCTGGGGACTATATCCAGGTTCTAAAATGATGATTACAATGAAGTTTAGACTTGCCCATGGCAAGGCTTAGTTTCGAGAGGATAGAAAAACAAAATGAAGATAATAGGTAAAGAAGAAACAACCATTTAGAAAGTGAGTCTTCTTTGGTTGTCTTCAAAGAGAAAGAAGGGATAATCTAGATTCAGGTTGAGAGTCCTAAAAAAAGTACAGTATTCCAGTGGTACTTGAGTTCGTTTCATTGTCTCAGATCCCTTGAGATTTTCAAATGGCGTTTGGCGACTCAGTGGAAATGAGGAACTGCCATTTCTTGGTGACAACTGATATGTCAATACCCCATAAACTCCCCCAACCATCTGAAAGATGGAGTTGCTTAGGAATACATTATGGGTACATGGAATAGAAGGAGATAAAGAAAAAATTTCATAAGAAGAAATAGGTCAGAGTGGAAAAAGAAATATCAACCTTGAGAGGCATTAACACTACACACTTTGAAACTCTAGAGCTAGGAAAGTTGCCCCAAAAACCCTCAAAATATCATCCCCATTCCCTTGAACTTGCCACAAGCCAGTGGTAGATGCCCACACTGTGTTGCCCTTCTGAGCTCCACCCTGTCTACCTACGTCTTCGATTTTTATACCTATGGCTCATTTCACAGGAGTGTATTTTGCTTTACAGTCCACTAATACCGCCTAAAGAGTTCGGTCATGATCCTTACATGAAAATGGTTGATCTCTAGAGAGCACATCCTATCTGGGACCATGGCTACTTTTTAACACTTCGAACTTGGGAGGTAGCACCTATCTTTCATTTTGCTCTGAATGGTTAAGAATTGTTCCATCCTGAAATATATTCACAAAACAACACTCACAAAAGAACACTCTGGGAGCCAGATGTAAGCACACACAGACACTGGATGACCTTTGCGAAATTCTTTGTAACAATATTGAGGAATTTTAGTATCACTGTGAACTTTGATGACACCTAGTCTAACCTGTGCATTTTACAGGTGAGGGAAAAAATCAGGTATAAAGCAACAAAACAAATCAGCCACTGGAGGGACAATTTTTTTAAGTGAGATTTTTGCTATAGGGCACATGCATTCGCTGAAGAGACAGAGAGAGCTGGAGAGACAGAAAGCTAGAAATCACCCCCTAGGAGGGATGACCATGCCACAATCCCTTCTCCTCCACTCTCCTCTCAGGATTTTGGGCACACACGCAAATGTACCCAGCGTGAGTTTCAAGCCACCGGGTCCAGAACTCGAACTGTGGTTGGCCATGTGGGAGTCCAGCAACGTAACCACTACACCAGCTGCTGGTCCCAGGGAGGGACAATACTGAGAAGAGAATCTCAGCCTCCCAACTTTCTTCTAAACCACGTGTTGCTTCCTTCCCACACCCCTTCCAGCTTCAAGAACACAGAGGCCTCCCTCCCTACCTTTCTTCCTCCACCAGGGTCCTTCAGGCACAGAGTAGGAAAGGTCCTTGAATTCAATGTTCACAGCTGCCCTCCGCGGCAAGGAAGAAAAGCGCTGGGCCTCTGTGAGATTGTTGTCCACCTTTTTCAGATGTCCATTCAGCAAGTCTGTCTCAGCGCTGTCCATGTTGCTGGAGACCACCTCATCCACTGAGACGCACACTGACTTGGGCTCCGTCATTGCTGCAGAGTAACTGCTAGCATTCTAGAAAATGGGGAGGAAGCAACCGGATTTGTAAGAAGTTGCATCAAGAGAAAGCAGAACATCAAGAGATTCCCCATTAGGCTTTGGGTCATTGATTATTAATAGCAACACTTCTTCAGCTTCAGGAATGCTTTGCTCCAAAGACAGATGCTTGCCTAGAGGAATTTATCTCTCATCATCACTTTTTCTTATGTTAACAAATGCTTCAGGTAAAAAGTTAAACTGATCTGTTCATCTTATTTTGAAATAATAAACTTAACCATAAAACTATAATAAATGACTCACTGCCTTAAAGAAGAAAGCATTCGTTACCATAGAAAATTATCTATTTACAGTCCACTCATTAAAAAAACTTCAATGAAGACACATGAAGCGCTGAAGAAATGTGTAACTAAAAACATTTTACTGGAAATGAGCTATTTTAGTGTCTCCCTTGTGTAATCTCATAAAAATTTCTCAAGAGCAAATAATACCACTTGAGCTGCTGAGTTTTGTGGAGGTTGGCCTGTGTACTTTACTTTTACATTTTCCAAATCACTTACAACTCTACTCTCTCACTGTTGCATTGGAAAGATTTGTATTTTTATCTGTTATACAGATGAGGAAACCAAGGCACAGACAATTTAAGAGACCTCCTCCAAGTCCCACAATCAAATGAGGAGCAGAGTGATCCCACAATCTGAGTCATCAAAAAACAGCTAGGTGTTCATTTCACTATATACGAGAGTACCTAATGCTTCATAGCTAGCATTGGCTTTTAAAGCTTCCATCAGGAGTCAGATGAACAGTAACAGATGTGCCAAAAACCAAAAGTATTTATGCAAAGAAAGGAATATCCTTTTCTAATGGCTTGGCAATCCTGAGCAAATCAATAAACTTCAGGTACCTCCAAAACACAGAAGAACCCTGGGGTGGACAAATATTATGCTGTACTTTCTCTAGTTCTTCCTGAATCAAGATCGATCACCCCACCATTTCAAAAGCTAGGACCTCCCGCAGTGCTCCATCATACTGATGACAGCACTGCCTGGTCGGGACAGCTGGTTGCTGATCCTCTTTGGTAATTTGGGCCATTCCAGCTACCGTAGGACTGGAGAGATACAGCTTTGGTGTTACTTGTTCAGAAGAATAAACACATCATATTTTTTTTTCCTCCATAGGTTTGTTAAATCTTTCTTTAGAGTTGCTTGCTGTTTGTCACTATTATTTCTTATCAAAAACTGAAAACAAAACCAGAGTAGAACTGTTCAAAAAAAAAAAAAAAAAAATCCCCACAATTCCCAGGAACTCAAGTGGGCAAAAATGACCCCTCACTAGAATGCCCTCTGGGGGCGCATGACTACATCACTAAGGAGTTAAGGAGTTGGCATTGAAGGGTTCAAAGGTTATTTCTAGATGCAGAGATTTCAAATGCTTAAAACACAAAAAGAGGGATGAGGAGGAAGGGCGCGGGTGGGTATTCTGGATGTGTTGAAGATTGAAAATGTAGCTTTGCCAGGTAAGAAGAAGATGCACACACACATCTACCACACACCAAACACACACCACACAAATGCCACTCACACACATATATAACAAACACACACACACACACACACACACACATCCTTCCCAGGCATTTCCCACCTCTGAAAACCATAACTGAACCAGCCATAGCTCCCTGTCTGTCACAAGCGTGAGCAATGACACAGACACAGGGCCTTCTGTCAAAGCTGGTTCAGTGGCTGCTGGCCCTGAACCTGTCAAATGTTCCAGATGCCAACCTCAGTCGGTTCATGCATTCCCCAACAAAGTCAGGAGAGGCTTGGTTTTGTCTGACAAGAGGCTCCTCTGGGTTCTGGAGTGGTGGCATGTCTCAGGGACGGCAGGAGGAGACTCAAGTCTGTAGTCTCTGCACTTACACGTCTGCCAGTCTGTTACCAGCAGCTGGGAAAGCCTGGGCAGCCTTGGCTTCTGCTCTCAGGGCAGGCACTGAAGGTCATGCCTGCCCCTTCACCTGCCTTTGGGGCCACCTGCTGCTGTCCAGGCCTCTAACCCACTCTGCCTCCAAAGGACCCCGAAAACACCAAATCCTGGCTTGGGGACTGGACCAAGTTGCTGGTACAGGTCAAACCCAATCCCCAGAGTCCATGCTCAACCCCTCCTGGCTACATACATGGAAAGGGACGATGCACTGACTTCTACCACGACCTGCTGGCAGCCTTGGGTGCTAACCTGGGCTGCCAGTGGCCGTGTGTTCAGGCAGGAGTGGATGTGGGAGGTGACCCAGTAACTCCTCTCCAGTTGTGGGTCCCCCTCAACCTCCACTCGTAGGATTCCAGCTGCTGTGGGCCATCTCTCAGGGCACCACCACAGGTCTGCAGCCCTGAGAAAGCATGGTTTGGTGAAACCCACACTGACACAAGAAAGAGCTGCTGTCACTCCATCCAGTCTGACTTTCCCCACTAGACTCACTCACTACCTCACTCACTTGTTCACTATTCATTTCACAAATTGAACAGCAGATGAAGTCCTGGGGTCAGCAGTCAGCCAGAGGTGTCTAGCCTCAGAAGTTCATGCTCAGGATCAGGCCCCAGGCAAGAAAACACATAATTCTGGCAGAGCCAAGCAGAGACTCGGGTACCTAATACAATGCAGGCCCAGAGTGTGTGTGGAAGGGAGAGGGGTTCAGGATAAAGTCTTTCTGTGGAAATAAAATCTCTCTCTCTCTTTTTTTTAAAAATTTTTGCTATAGGGCATGTGTACTTGCCAGAGAGAGAGAAAGAGAGGAAGTGAGAAAGCAACCCCTGGGAGGGGAGGGGGGCCCCACAGCAACTCCTTCTCCTCAGATTAGCACCGAGGGGGGGAGGGGCACCAGATCATGCTGCTCCCTGGGCCAGAGCAAAGCAGGCAAGGAAGGGCTCAGCAGGAAGACAAAGTGGGGCGGTCAGGGACCAGTTAGAGACCGGTCAGAGACCAGTTAGAGGCTTCGGGGCTAGAACATAGATTTGGGGTGGAGAGGGCAGGAGAACAGGGAGCTTTGGAGCAAGACGAAGGAGGTCCAAGTGGGGAAGGGTTTTGTACTTCTTCTTGAGGTCTCTGGGGAGCCATAGTAGGCTCTAAGGCAGGGGAGTAACACGACCAGGAGTGCAGAATTGCAGAGCGAACTCCCAGAGCTCTGGACAGTGGGCAACAGTGACTGTAGCCAGTTGGTGGTAGTGGGGATGGGGATAAATGGACAGGCCAGTGGGACAACGCTGGGTGGGAGTGAGAGAGAAGCAGAGTCTACTTACAATTTAAAGTATTAAATAATAATGCCTCGTGCGTGCCAGGTAAGTGATTATAAACAACAGTGACTATTGATCCCGCAATTGCTATGTACCTGTTAAACTCCAGTCTGTGTAGATGATGCCTCGTCTGATCTGTGCAACTCTGCCAGGGGGCTATTTCCATCCCCATTGCAGAGAGGGCATCAAGACCACAGTAAGCCTGCCTGCTGGGCCCAGGACCCCATGGCTGGGGAGTAACTGGGCTGGGGTCCAGCTCTGTGGGGCTACAGGCCGGTGTCCCAGTTCTCCCACACTACCCCCTCAGTGACCCTTGAACACTGCTTATCTTTCTACAGGCAAGTCGTGGGTGCCTCTGGGTCATCCCAGGCCTGGTCCATTATGGGAAAATCCACAATGAACCGAGGAAATCATGCAATCCCACCCAAAATACACTAAGACCAAAGCAGCACTGACACGGTATCCAGTGGTCTCACCCAATTACTAAACATATGGAAATCTATACAGCGTGAGGTAGTGGCCTCTCACGCCGAAATAGACCAGCTCTGGAAACATCCTCAGATGAGACCAGGCGGTGATGTAGGTTACAGCTAGCTTCTCCTGAGCCTCCTGAGCTCATTAAAAATAAAGCAAACACACCTTCCCTCCCCATTTTTTTTCCTTTCACTGTTCTGTTTCTCTGTCTTTCTGAAGCACTGTCTCTGACCTCTCTCCCTCCACACGCCACTTGTGCTGCATAATGAGCTGTAGGTGAGAGTACACTCATTCGTGGACGTCTTTGGATTGCTCCTGACCATCATTTGTGAGAATGTTCCCCGGGCACTGAGCAGGGCAGCCTGTGATTTGGGTATCGCATATAGAGACCCTCCGCAGCTAGGGAGGGAGACTGTTGTTTCCAGTAGCCGGGAACCACCCCCAGGCCACTGCAAGGTTCGTTCACTCGATTCCACTGGAGCTCAGAGTCAGAAGCAGGAACTTTGTCCCAGCATTGTGGGGACAAGAGGAACAGGGTAGGGGGTCACTGGCGCAGGCATTTGGCACACAGTTTGTTCTCCCTCTCTTCTCCCTTTGGTTCACTGTTGCCAGCCTTGGTACCCACCAAGTCGGTGGCCTCCTTGGTATCCTGAGCATACCAGAGGAAAACTGGGCTGCCCATAGGACAAGAACCCAAACATGGCAGCCCTAACTAAGCCAGAGGGCAGACTGCACATGGTGGTCACTTGGAAGACAGGACAGCTCCGGGTACCACCTTTCCTCTGGGAACAGTGCCGCCCCACATGTGCTGACCAGCCCAGGGACAGGACATAGCGTCCCTGGACGCTTAGCTTGCCCTCCAAGGCACTGTCTCCAGACTTAGCTCACTCAGGGAGCACCAGGCTGGAGCCCGGAGCAGACAGGTGCTGGAAAAGGAGAGCTTGGGTCTAGGGCATCCCCCAGGGCTCTTTGCTTATGGTGTGAATAGAATTATTTTCCCTTTTAGGCCAGCAGCCTCAGGAATCTCCAGGAGGTCTCCCATCTAAATACTAACCAGGACCAACCCTGCTGAGCCTCTAGATCAAACAAGATCATACTCATTCATATATTCATATACATAGCCAGCTGCAGTGGCATAGCAGTGGTGCCATACTGCTGTGCTTGAACCCACATGGGAAAGCCCTGAGTTCGAGTCCTGTGGTCTCCCTATACCTGTGGGGCAAGCACAGGCAGATGCCTGTAATCAGGGCTGGCTGAGGCGGCATGAAGACTCTGTTGGGGGTGCCCCCTCTCTGAATAAATATACTGTTTTTAAAAGTGCAAGGTTTTCAGGTGGGAAAATTATTTTCAAACAAAACAATGTTCCCTGACAAAATGAGACCAGCCAGTAGCTACTCCATGTGAGAACAAAACATTTGAGCTCTGAGGCTATATCAAACCATAACATAACATTCAAAAACATCTGGGTATAAAAAAGTTGTATATTAAAACATTCTGACTCATTATTTTTCCACAGGTACAAGCCACCTTTGCAGCTCTAAAAGCACTTCAAGAGTTACCCAGCATCTAAAACAGCAGAAACTTTCTCTACCCGCAGCTAGCATCAGTAATCCCCTTAATTTTCTATTATCCACATAATCTAGGAATCCCAAATAGACAAACACATGCAAAAAATAAGAATTCCCAAGTGTTATCCAAACAATCAACAAGATAAAACGAATGTCATGAGGAGGGGATGGGCTTTTACACTCATTCATTGCCTTGTGAAAGAAGCGGGGTGATACAGACAGAGCAAGCTTAGGGATGCAACTGGCTGGGGGACCCCAGCGCTGGCTCTCCCCTCCCTTGCCCGCCACCTTACGGTGTCTGCGGCCCCATTTTATCAGTTTACACAAAATCATTATATAATGAGCTGGCGAGGCCCGGTATGTTCTTCAGTAACCTGTTTGGAATCAGAGGATGCAGTTGTCAGAGCAGAGCATGCGCAGAAGCCCGGCTACACTTTTTTTTTCTTGAGCTCAAGGCAAGAGGTAACTATCGGTCAAATCCTGCTGAGCCCTGCTGACTTCAAACACAGGATGCTAAAAATGAAATAAGGGGGAGGGGCGAGGGTGAAACCCGGTGCTGCTATGCACTGTGGGCTTACAGCTTGTGGGAAGTAACTGGCAGCAGAGTAACTACACAGAGAGATGATAGCAAGGAGGACAAACATGAGTCGGAATACGGAATTCCTTCTGTTTGTACTTTGGATGGCCTGAAATCCTGTCCTAGTGCCTAACTGCAATGTTGGCGTGCCAGGCACAGAAATGAAGGCCGGAGGATATGAGAGATGATTATGAGAGAGTTTGTTATTGTTTGTTCTTAATGTGAGTAAACCAGCAAGGGGAGCTTCCCAACCACTCCTGGAAACAGCACTTAGGTAATTGTGTCTAGCAAAGAATTAGCCGGCACCTCGTCACCCCCCTCTAGAGCTGGTACCCTCAGAAGGGCGCGCCCCTGTCCCCACCCTGGGTCTGCCTCAGACGCGTGCAGAAAGGCAGCGGGCAGATACCTAGCCTTGCCCCTCCTGTCTCCTGGAGATCCGGGAGAGGCTGCCTTACGGAGCGCTGGTCAGCTCAGGCTCCTGCTCTCGGGGATCACCCCTCTCTTGGGTTCCCCCAGACCTTGCCCAGCGCTCCGGAGGGTGGCACGGTAAGACTCAGTTCCCTAAGCCCCCAGCCACGCACGCGGGTAGAGAGATGGGACCCTCCTCTCCCGCAGATTCCGGGATACGGCCCCTCCTCAGCGAGTCCCGGGTCCCCAGGACCCTACTCCACTCAGTCAGAAGTGGACCAGGTCAAGGCCATCTGTCCATTTACGGGGCTGGTGAATGCCTCCTGCCCCATCCTGGCCCCTCCGCCTTCCCTGCGTCCTCGGCTAGTGCCAGGAGCATCCCAAGGCTCCAAAAGGTCTGGGCAGGAGGCGACTGGAGCCAGGCACCTTTACGGGGTGCTCTGGGTCAGCGCCCAGAGGACGCGTTCTCAGGGAGTGGTGTCAGGGCAAGCGTGTGGGTCTTTGTGTTTCCTGCTCTCCTTGAAAATAAAGCCAAGCCCGGCGGTCGAAGGATGCGCTCACTCACCATGGCGGTGCCGACCGAGAAAGCGGCCATCAGACAGGCCATGCCCCGGGGGCGGCGGCAACAGCGGCGGGGACTGGGCTGCAGGCGGCAGGGACGAAGCTGCTGGGATGAGATGGCGGGGACGAAGCTACGCTCGCTCCTGTCTCAGCAGCTGCGCCCGCTCAGGCTCCGACTCCGGCTGCCAGCTCCGGCGCCGGCCCCGCCCCACGCCCCGGATTGGCGGGCCCCGAGGGGGCGGGCCGGCCGGCAGGTGCGCGTGCTCTTGTTTTGTTCCTGCTGGAGGGCAGTTGACCAGGTCCTAGATGTTCAGGTTCTCGAAGCCGATCGCAGCCGGTCCAAGCTTCCCTGGGTATGGCAGGCGTCCTAGACCTTCTCTATCTAGTCTGGGGCCCTGGAGTCCAGCACTCTTAGGTGGGCCCGCATGGCCCTGGCTGAGCCTGCCGGGCGTTCTAAGGGCAACGGCGTCCCCTGGTTGGGAGGACCACTGCCTCCTAGACCGAGGTGCCTGTACGAATGGGGCCAAAGGGAGGGTTGAAGGTCCATGGACTTCTTTTTTCTTTTCTTTTTTGTATCTACCAGGTAAGACCTTGGGGACTAAAGAAGGGATGACTGCTCCCGCAGTCACCAATACAATTGGGCTGTGGGGTGTCTCCCACAATGAGGCAGCACATGCATGCTAACAGGCCACATTGCCAATCACTGTGCCACGCGCTGGGTAACAGAGATGCTAGACAATGATGCCCAGGCCACCAGTCCCTCACCTCCAACCCACCCCAGTCAGAAAAAGGAAGGGCTCATTTTTGCAAACACAGGAGTTACCAGTACCTGGCCCATAGCTGTGTTCATGTGACTTCACAAGGAGTGACACTCAGGGCACCCTCTCATTTGGCCCCAGACTGGAATATCAGATGGCCTGGCGTCTGCTAAAGCCTTTATTATATGTAAGTGGAGACATTTCCTCGTAACCATGGTTACAGGCATTCTTTAGTCTCAATCTCAGAAACTAAAGCTTTTGTTCAGTTGTTTGCATGTTGGAACCCAAAACAGGGATACAGCTCTGGCACACCTGGGTCGCCCCTCTAGGCCTCAGGTGAGTGGCACAGCTTTATGCCTGCAGATCTCCCTCACACCCTCAGGTCTGATAAGCACTCAGTGGACGTAGACAAGGCAAGATTGTGAGTTGTAAGAGGGAGAGGCCCTGGTTTTGTCTGAACAGTTTCTCCTCAGAAGTCGCAATGTCACCTCCATCTTGTGCTTGGCTGTGATGAAGGAAATCTGACTGCTGAATTTCCACATGTCGTGCTGTGGCCACCAGGCCCAGAAGGCTATGTGGTGCTTAAGTATACTGAACAAGGAGGTTGACAAAGCCTGAGTGTTCTGGAAGGAGAGCCCAAATCCATAAACCTCCTGGAGAGACAGGGCAAAGGGCAAAGAGATGACTGACTCATTTCTGAGGCTCAGGACTGGCCTACCACTTGCCCCAGGGGCAGGCAGGACACACAGCAGAAGAGAAGGCATGAGACGCAGACAGGAGGGGTTCTCTGCATTACCAGGCCAAGCATGGTGACATCGGGGTGCCTGTTGCAATGAACACCTATTTTCTGTCCAATATTCATTCTCCTCACCTCCAGGAATGTGTCTATGATTTCCTCCGGGAGTTCTCTGCTCCGTGATTTGTGCAAACTTGACCAGTTTTCAGCTCTACGTAGGCCACTGGCGTCAGTCGCCCCGAGGCCCCCATCTAGTCTGGCGTACTGGTTGGACAGGAAGCAGATGCAAAATGATACTTCCTGAGATGCCGGGAATCAACGGGGACAGTATGGAGCCTGAGAGGAAGGCAGAGACGGATGACAGCAGTACACTGGGTTCTCATTGACGTCGCTCGAGCTGCTGGATTTTCAGGCCTCTGAGAGGATCTTCACTTACCCTTTCATGCATTGGGGTAAAAACAGTCTCAACCACAGGGGAGACCACTCATGACAAGTACTTTCCCCTGCACACAGCCCAAAGCAAGGGCCCTGCTCTAGTCCTCAGTAATGTCACTCCTCTCATATCTATCAGGGAACAGGGCAATGGCAGAGTGAGATGGATCTAAGACATGTGAATCAGGACTCGTGGTCATAAGTGACGGAAACCAAGCCCCTGCTGGCCAGAACTAGGGAAATGCATTGTCTTTGGGAACAGAACGCTTCAGAGAACACTGATTTTGGTCCATACTGTGCCCTTGGCCCTTAGTCTCTTGCTGTCTCCGCAGCTCTGCCTTTCCTGAGCTGGTATCCTCCTGCACCCCCTTCCCCGGCAGGCAGGCTGCTCCCCATGGTCCTCGAGTCTTGCATCCTACTGGCAACCAGCCACTGGGCCCAGGAGGTGCCAAATCCTGACAGGCTTACCCTTGGTCACATGGGACAGAACAGGAAGGTTAGCCCCATTGGAAACATGCAGAAAGACTGGCCACACAGAGACTTTGCCAAGGCCACTTTGAGGTGTTCTGAGCAGAAGTGTGGGTGCCAAGAGGCACTATAAGAGGAACCTACCACAGGACCATTCAGTGCAGACTCAGCCAGGAGAGGAGTTTCTGCAAAACATCACTGACAATTGGGCCAGGCTGGGTTTGAGTACTCATGGTGGGAACACTTGCTCCCCCAACAGGCAGCTCATTCCATTATTAAATGGTTATCACTGGGAGCAAGCTGTCCCTGTGTCAGATTGAGCTCCCTTGCACCCCAGCTGCTCTGTGTTCACAGCGACATGGAGCTTGTTAGCTCCCTTCCATATATTAGACCCTGGTTAGTCAGTGACTGGACCACTTGCCCCAGTCCCTCCAATGTGGCTTAACAGAAAATGCCCTTTCATCTTGCTTCCCTCTTCTCTAGGAAGTACAGATAGGTGTTTGCTTTCTTGTTTTTTTTTTTGTTTTTTTTTTTTTTTTTTTTTTTTTTTTTTTTCAACCTAAAGTCCTGGCTCTGCAGGTTGAATTTCCAGACACTTTAAGAGCAGAATGTGGTAGCACAATAGCCTGTAGGAAAGATGGCTATCCACCCTCCTAGCTGCCTGTGGGAAGAGCTCCAGGAAGGAGGTTGCTGCCTCTTCTATAGCCAAGGTCAAGGGTAACACAGTGGATACCCGTTACTCTCATGACTGGGAAGCAAGTACTGCGTGAGGTATACCTGCTCTAGCCTGGAGACCGGCATCTGGTCAGGTTGGCCCCTGCCCTTGTCGGCTTTTTGAGCTAGGAGGAAAGAGAGTGAATGTATGTCTTGGTCTATTCATGCTGCTAGAACAAAATACCTTAGACTGGGTCATTTATACACAGCAAAAATTTGTTGTTTACTGTTCTGGAAGCTGGGAAGTCCAAGATCAAGGCACCTGTAGATTCAGTGTCTGGTGAGGGCCTGTGACTATAGATGGCCCCTTCTGTGTCCTCACATGGTAGAAGGGGAGGAATCAGTCTGTTTTCTAAGGCACTAATGCCATTCATGACTTCATCACTTGC
This sequence comes from Tupaia tana, assembly GCA_026018925.1. Lineage (NCBI taxonomy): Eukaryota > Metazoa > Chordata > Mammalia > Scandentia > Tupaiidae > Tupaia > Tupaia tana. The sequence continues at coordinate 137,134,807 of JAKSZU010000001.1, forward strand.
CAGAACCCTTCTCTTAATACTATCACATGGTGTTAGGTTCCCTATTACTAATTTGGGGGGAGAGGTCTTAGTCCATTAATAGCGCTATGACAGAATACTTAGATAATTTGTAAAGAAAAGAGCTTTACTTGGCTCTTATTCTGGTGGCTAGCAAGTTTAAAAGCATGCGGTCAGCATGTGCTCAGTGCTGGTGAGGTCTGTGTCTGTTTTACCCTCTGGCAGGAAAGCAGAAGGCCAGTGGGCACGTGCTGAGAGAGAATCCAGTGGCCACCTGTAAAAACAGGAAAGAAAAAAGAAAGAAAAGTAGAAGAAAAAGAGGGTTGTGGGAAGAAAGGAAGTCAGGGAGGACTTTAAGAATAGGTGCAGAGGAAACCATTCCTTAGCCGTTCAAGGGAAAGGACACTAGAAGGGGGAAATCTAGAGGCCCAATTACCAGGCAGCGTGGGCTAGGCAGGCAAACCAATTGGGTGCTCTCTGCAAGTCGGCTCACTTAGAGAAACAGGTATGTTTAATGTCCACGGTGTGTTTGATTCCCATTTTCCCAGCTCTCTTGACTTTGGTGGTATCCTGTCTCCAGTGTCCAGATGTGACACCCCGATGGTACCCCCTGGAGGCCAGCCCCACTCCAAAGAGGAGCCCTTTCTTCCCTGGCACAGGGACAGCCTGTGAGGAAAGTGGGGTTGTGAGAAGGAAAAGCAGAGAGGGAGGCTGGTGTGGGGTGGAGGCAGCAGCGGGGAAATGCCCAGAAGGCCAAGATGGAAAGATGAGATTAATGAAGGATGTTTTCAGAAAAAGAAAAATGCAAGCAAATATTTTGTAAATGAAGTTAGGAAAAGGTTAGTTGAGTACCACAAACAGATTGTTTCTGTTTTCGTCCACTCGCACAGAACGGAGAGTGGCTGGGAAAGCTCTAGGAAACAGTTTCTTCAAAGGAAGAAAGAGGAAATGCTATCTGGCAATGGACTGACCTTCAAGTTGAAGGTTAGGACAGAACTCTCAGAGACAGACATTGGAAAACTACTGGAGGCTTACTCCCCACACATAATTCGAAGCCTCCCATCAACTTGTAAATAGTTCCCCTCCTAGGAAATAACTGGTAGCCTGTGGGCCGCTTTTCCTCTGAGGAACATCCCTCTCCTAATACCATGTGAACAACCCGAGAACACAATGGCCCCACCCAAAACCAGTCAGAACAGCCACTGCCAAGGGTCTGGAAAGGGACTTGTAAACCAAGGGCCCAAAAAGATCTCCCTGGGACTCTCCCAAACTGTAAGAGGAAGGTGGTTTCTTTTTCTTTGGGGTTCATAGAGCGGAACAACAGAGGCTATTTTTCTTGCCATAAGGAGGATGTCTAACTGAGAATGAAGTGGATGCCCTGGGGGAGTGGAGGAGAGGACAAAGCTCCTTCATCCCCTCAGCTCCATCATCTTTCTGAGTTCAAATTTGTTCATGGCCCTTCCCAAGAGCCTGGGCAGCCCAGTAGTGAGTGCTGGGCCTGACCGACTCCTTAAATAAACAAAGGCCTCTCAGTGCCCCATAATCCCAGCTACGAAGTGGCCTGATAGTCATGTTTGCCCCTTAGGATGGTTTTGAGAGTTGAGTCATATGTGTGAACTGTGTCTGGCTCATGGTGGACCTCTTACAGGTGACGGCTGTCATTATTATCATTCCTTGTCTTGGTGTCCAGCACTGCCCCTTCCAACCTTGAACAATGTGAGGTCAATGTCGGCCACCCACAGCCTGAGCAAGCCTACTTAGGACAGATAGTTTCGTGAAGGAGTTAAATGTCAGAGCCCGAAGCCAGCCCATGGGAAAGTCCTTGTAAAGAATTTCTAGATCTACCCTGTAACCTTCATTGCTTCAGCGTCACCCATGGCACACACGCAGCATCTCCCCAAAGAGCTCACACGTCCCAGCACCTCCCTAACATTTCTTTGCTCTAACATGATTCTCAGGACAGAGTAGGTGCTTAATAAAAACCACGAGTCCTGTCCGAGCTCCCTCCAAGGCTTTGGGGAGCACTGTAAGTGCATGATTGCATTGTACCCTCAGAGGGTCGCGGTGGGATAGGAGTGCCTGCACTGCAGCAAAACATGCAGCTTTTACTCTGCAGTACCAGCGCAGGGCAGGCCAGGTTTATAATTTGTACCAGTTGACTCCTCCACACCATACCAGCTCAGGCAAGATCCATGGATGTGCCACAACTCCAGAGGACATGGAACTCAGCTCTGACCACCCGAGCAGAGGGCCTCTTACCTCCTTAGGACCCTTAAGCTCTCCCAGGATCCATAAATCCACACCTTTTCTCCTACTAATTAATTATTAATAATAAAATTAATAATTTTCCCAGGATCTGGAAAATTATTCCTGAAGTCTTACCTTTTTTCTTCCCCTGCCCTTCAGAAGAGTGTCACCTTGAGCCTAAGCATTTTTTCTTTTTTTTTTTTTTTGTTGCTATAGGGCATATGTACTCACTGAAGAACACAGAGAAAAAGAGGGAAAATGAGAGAGCAGCCCCCAGAGGATGGCCACTTCACAATACCTTCTCCTCTTGAGATTTGGGATGTGCATGCACACATGTTTGTCAGGCCACTGGGTCTGGGGCTCAAACTACACAATCTGCTAAGTGGGTCCAGCTGTCTTAACCACACCATGGGCTGGCTCATACTTAAACTTTTTCTTTCTTTTTTGGAGAGGATTTTTTTTTTTTTTTTTTTTTTTTTTGCTATAGGGCACGTGCACTCACCAGACAGACAGAGAGAGACAGAGAGACAGAAAGCAAGAAATCACCCCCCAGGGGGGATGGCCACACCGCAATCCGTTCTCCTCCATTCTCCTCTCAGAATCTTGGGCATGCATGCACACACACCCGGCGTAAGTTTAAGTCACTGGGTCCAGGACTTGAACCACGGTCAACTAAATGGGAGTCCAGCAACATAGCCATTACGCTAACTGCTGGTCCCATGCTTAAGCTTTTGAAAGCAAAAGTTTGATGAACGAGATCTTCTCCATGCCTGGAATCTTTTGCTCATGGCCCTGAAACTCAAAAATCCTCAAGGCAAGAGAAAAACAACTCAACTGAACAAGAATAATAATAATAAAGACTTGGTTACTTTTTCAAAGGGAGGGAAACCAGCCTGAGCAAGAGAAAATGGTAGAGATGACCTGAGTGCATTACACCACCACATAGAATAAGGAAGTAGAGCTCCATGAGGTCTGCGACCTGCCTGGGGCCGAGGTGCCCAGGCGAGGGCCCAGACCTCCTGACCCCCGGCTGAGAGCCCTCTCATGTTTCCACCATTTTCAATATTTGTTGAATGACATCAGTCAAACCTATTTCAGAAAAGGGTGAAGATCTATAAGAAGCCCAAGTTCAATCTGTTACAAGTTGCAGGACTAGCACCATGGGGAGAAGGCAGAGGTAATTGGCCCTATCCCTCTAAGCACACCTAAAAACACTGGACGTTATATAAAACAAACGTAAAGAGACCAAGACTGAAAAGAGAAGGCAAACTGACCAGGGCCATGGGGCCACGGAATCACACTGTGTTGAGGTCCCTGGGTTTTCCTTTTACATCAAATATCCCAGGCTTTGAGATGAAGACACTGAGAACTTGGAAATGCCAATGAACACAGAAAAAACTAACAGCTCCAACAAAAGCCTATTCTTTCTACCCCCAAAGTAGGAAAGGAACAATCTCGCAGAGAAAAAAAAAAATTGTAGACAAAATCTTCTCTGCTCCAAACACCACAGAATATACTGTGGCCCAAGTCCCGCCCACTCAGCAAAGAGTGAATGGAAATTTAGAGTCCCACCTCCCCCCAGTTGCCGTGAGGCACCTCAACCCAACCCTATGCCCTGAGTCATAATAGAGTCAGAGAAGGCCACGCAGGAAGCCTGAACTTACACCCTTAGGCAGTATTGAGGAGGCTTCTGCCACCTCGCTAGGATGGTGACAGAGAAGACCTTTACCACTGCCCAGCAGTGACAAGCACATTCCCTTGCTCCCTACCCCCGTGTCATGGAAACCACACATGGATGAGATCTCCTACCTCTCCCACATGGGGAGGTTTCAGCAGAGACTAAATGGGAAGCCAGAGCTCCAGTCCTGACCCAGCAGTAAAGAGGATCCTCCCCCTTGGCTGTGGACAGAGGCTGAGCAGGGACCCTGAATCCCACCCTCACTGGGTACAAGAAGGCAGTGCCTCTGCCCCTCCCCTGCCAGAGTGATGGCAGAGGAAGCCAAGGAAACAGAAAGTTCAAATAAGGCCTAGAGTCTTAGAATACTCAGAACATCTAGGTTTTGATTGAAAATCACTCATCATCCTAGACACTAAGAAAATCTCAATCCAATTTTTAAAAAATAGATGCCTATCAATGGCTACCAACACTGAAATGCAGGGATGTTAGGATCTCATTTCCATGTGGCAGGATAATTTATTGAGATCATCTGTACTAACATCCTTTCTGACATACATTTAAAAGCAACCACTATAAATGTGCTTATTGGGCAATTATGAATGACACACTTGGAAAAGTTAAAAATTCAGCAAAGAAATAAAAGATATAAAGAAGAACAAAGCGGAAATTTTAGAACTGAAAAATTCAACAACCAAAACAAAAAAACTGAGCAGATGAGCTCCACAGTAAAACAGGAAGACAGAGGACTGACTCAGTGAACTGGAAAATGGAAGGCTAGAAATGACCCAGTGTGAACAACAGAGCGATGATAGGGTGAACAAAAAATTAACAGAACTTGAGGATTCCATGGGAAAATGAAAAATGTAACAGTCCCAAAAGGGAGGTTGGTGGGCTGAAAAACTGATCAAACAAATAATGGCTGAAAAGTTCTCAAAATTGGCAAAAGACATAAACCTACAGATTCAAGCTGATCAAATGTCAAATGGGATAAACCCAAATGAATCTCCATCAAGATATGTCATGGTAATAAAAATTAAAAATTTTGAAATAATGAGCACAAAGAAGGGACTTCTTCTTTTTTTTTCTTTTTTTTTTTTTTTGGAGAGGTTTTTGCTATAGAGTCTGTGCGCTCACCAGAAAGAAAGAGAGAAACGGAGAGACAGAAAGTGAGAAACCACCCCCCAGGGGAGATGGCTTCACCGCAGTCCCTTCTCCTCTATTCTCCTCTCCGGTTCTTGGGCACACACGCACATGCGCCCAGAGTGAGTTTAAGCCATCTGGTCTGGGACTCGAACCGCGGTTCGCTACGTGGGAGTTCAGCGACATATCCATTACGCTAACTGCTGGTCCCTAAGAAGGGATCTTGAAGTCAGGGGGAGACACCTTGTCCAAGGGGGAAACAATTCAGGTGATAGCAAATTTTTCATTAGAATCAATAGAAGCCTGGAGGAATTGGCACATTTTTAGTTTCTGAGAAGAAAACAAAAACAGAAAACAAAACAACAACAACAAAAAACCCTGTCAATCTAGAATTTCATACCCAGAAAAAAATACCAAGGAATGAAGAAATCAATACATTATCATATAAAGAAAAACCAAGAAAATTCATTAGCAATAGACATAACCTTTAAAAAATAGTTAAAGAAAGGTTTATAAGCGTAAAAAAGGCAAAAGAATAAAATTTTGAACATCAGGAAGAACATGATAAGCAAAAACATGAGTAAATAGAATAGACTTTCCTTCTGTTTTTGAATTTTCTAAATTGTATTTGGTGTTTAAAGCAAAAATTGCAACACTATCTGCTGTGGTTTTGAATGTAGAATAAATATTTAACACAATTATATCTTCAACAGGGGACGATAAAGGGACAAAAAAACAGGTAAGGTTTGTACACTTCACTGAAACTAATGAAATGAAGACACCAGTAGATGCTGGTAAGTTATGTACATATAATTTAATACCTAAGGGAATAACTGAAAAGGTTACACAAAGACATACATTTAAAAACACTGTAGATAGTCAAAACAGAATTCTAGAAAATGGTCAAGTAATTCTCAGAAAGAGAGGGGAAAGAAAACAGGTACATGAGAAACAGAACATACAGAAAACAAAAAATAAAATGCATATTTAAGTCCGAATATGTCAATATGGATATTAATCAAAAATCATCTAACTACACCAATTTAAAAATAGAGATTGGCAGAGTGGATTTAAAACCTAACTCTAGGGCCAACAGGTGGTGTGGTGGTTAAGGAGCTAGACTCCCAAATGGCCGGCTGCAGTTCAAGTCCCGGACTTGGCGGCTTTTGCTCTCTCTCTCTCTCTCTCTCTCTCTCTCTCTCTCTGGTGAGAGCATGTGCCCTATAGTAAATTAAATAATAGTAATTAATAAAATTAAATGACTCTTCTTTTTTTTTTTTTTTGGAGAGGTTTTTGCTATAGGGCGCATGCGCTCGCCAGACAGACAGAGAGAGACAGAGAGATAGAAAGCGAGAAATCACTCCCCAGGGAGGATGGCCACGCCGCAGTCCCTTCTCCTCCATTCTCCTCTTGGGATCTTGGGCACGCACACACATGTTCCTGGCATGAATTTAAGCCACCAGATCCGGGATTCGAACCGTGGTCGACTACGTGGGAGTCCAGCGACATAGCCATTACGCTCACTGCTGGTCCCAAAATTAAATAATTCTTAAAAAAACAAACTATATGCTATCTGTAAGTTATATTATAGTCTTTCAAATATAATGATATAGGCAACTTAAAAGTAAGAGGGAGGAGGAGACCATTCCAGGCTTCTTCTTGACTCCCTATTCATCCCAGGTACATCCATCTGCCGTCATTTTCCCTAGAGCCTGTGCTGCCGCTGACCAGAGAAAAACAGTTGTTGATGAGGGAAGTCAAGCAAGGAACCATTCCAGGCTTCTTCCTGTCTCCCAACTCATCCCAGAAATGTTCTGAGACTTCATAGTTTTCTGAACCATGTGGCAAGTCCCTCTTCCATCTGAAAATCTCCAGGTTAGTCCCAGGTGCACCTGGTCTCAAGAGACTGGGAAAGGAAGCAACACCTAAAGGTGACTGCACACACTCTCTGACTGGAAGACAAGGCCCTCTACCTAGAGCACATCTGAGAAGCAGAGCTCTTCCTCCCCCCTGACTCTATAGAATCAACAACAGAAAAGCAGGTAGTAATATATAAGCCACTAGATGACTAAAACCCAGCACAGAGGCACAGAAAGTATGGAAACCAAAGAAATACATTTTCCTCAATGGAACAAAGCAACTCTTCTTCAACCATGGACAACACAATGGAATTTGAAGAAATGTTAGAAATAGAGTTCAGAATATTCATGGTGACAGACAAAAGGGGGTCTTTCCAGAATCTCCAGGAGAAGATAGACACCGTAAAAAAAATCAATCAGAACTCCTAGAGATGAAGACAGTAATATAGAAAATGAGACCTCCCTCAAAAGTATTAATAGTAGACTGCACCATGCAGAAGACATGCTGTAAAGATGTACAGTGATTAAATGTAAAAAAAAGGAAATAAATTAATAAGAAAGTAAAAGGATGGAAATACTATGTTATGCAAACATTAATCAAAATAAAGTAAGAGTTGGGACCAGCAGTTAGCGTAATGGCTATGTTGCTAGACTCCCATGTAGTCGACCGCGGTTCGTGTCCTGGACCTGGTGGCTTAAAACTCACACCTGGTGCGTGTGCGTGCGTGCCCAAGATCCCAAGAGGAGAATGGAGGAGAAGGGATTGCAGCATGGCCATCCCCCCTGGGGGGTGATTTCTCACTTTCTGTCTCTCTGTCTCTGTCTGTCTGGTGAGCGCACACGCCCTATAGCAAAAACCTCTCCCCCCTGAAAAAAAAAAAAGCTGGAGTTTTTACATTAATACCCAGATGAACTTTGGAGCAAAGAAAATGACCAGAAACAGAGGAACATTGTATAATGATAAAAGACTCAATCCACTAAGAAGACATAGAAATACTAAATGTGCAGGAACCAAACAACGAAGCTGCAAGATACGTAAAGCAAAAACTTATAGAAATGAAAAAAGACGTAGATAAACACATAGTTGGAGATTTCAACATCTCCTCTTAATAATTGCTAGAACTAGACAGAAAATCAGTAAGGATATAGGAGAACTCAATAACAGCATTAATCAATAGGCTCTAGCCAATACTAATAGAACATTCCATCCAAGGACAGCAGAATATGCATCTAAGTGTCCGTGGAACATATACCAAAACAGACCATGTTCTGGGCAACAACGCCAACCTCAACAAATCAGGAAGAACTGAAATCATATAGATTGTATGCTGTGATCAAATGGAATTGAACCATTGGGTTGTCTGAAAAGTCATGACTTATTTTTGTGTTTTTCTATGCAAACATGTATTATAATTTTTCTGACAACCCAAAAGGAAGATATAAAGAAAACTGCCAAATACTTGGAATCTCAACAACATACTTCTAAATAATCCAGAAGACAAAGAGGAATTGCTGGGGAAAATAAAAATACATCTAAACTGAATGAAAATGGAAATATGGTATCTATAGCTGTGAAACACAGCTCATACAGTGCTGAGAGAGCAATGGATAACATTAAGTGTATACACACTGGGAATGAGGAAAAGGCTCAGATCAATCATCTGAACTCTTACCTCAAAAAGGTAGGAAAAAAGATAAAAATGAACTGAAAGAAAATCAATAAAAAAAGAGAAATCAATGAAATGAAAAGAGAAGAGGGAAAAATCAATGAAATGCAGTGCTGTTCCTGAGAAATGATTCATAAAGTTGGCAACTTCTGTTAAGACTGACAAAGAAAAAAATAGAGAAGACACAAACCATCTTTTCTTAATTTTTTATTATAATAATGATTATTTTTACATATTCAATTGCTACACATAATTTAGCTTGTAAAGAGAATTTACATGAGATAAACCTCAGACCAGTCCAGTTGAAAATACTATATACAACATCATCAATAGGTAATAAAACATTTCTGTGTCCCACAAATCTTTTTGTAGAGATAAAGAAGATTAGAAGTTCTTAAACTTGGGAAGCAGGTGACATGGTGGATAAGGTGCTGGACTCCCATGTGGCCGACTGTGGTTTAAGACCCAGACTTGATGGCTTGCTTTCCCACTTTCTCTCTCTCTCTCTCTTTCTCTCGTGAATGTGTGTGTGTCCTATAGCAAATTAAAAATAGTAATGATGATCAATAAAATTAAAATAAAATAATTTTTTTAAAAAGAAGTTTTAAAACTTGACACCAAAACCATGACCTATTAGATTAAACATTGTTAAATTGGACTTTATCAAAATGAAAAATGTTGACTCTGAAAAAGACCTTGTTAAGAGGATGAAAAGATAGGTTACTGCCTGGGAGAAAATATTTGTAAGCCTCACATCTAACCAAGAATTAGAATCTATAATGTGTGAAGAACACTCAAAATTTAACAGTGAAAGAAAGACAATCCAACTGGAAAAGGTGCCAGACATGCACAGATATTTCACTGAAAAAGTTACAGATAGCAAATAGGCACATGAGAAGTTCAGTATTAGTCGTCACTAGAGCAATGCAAATTAAACCATGAGGTTATAATATGCACCTATCTGAATGCCAAAATAAAAAATAGTGACAACACCAAATGCAACACCGCCAAATGTGACAATGTAGAGAAACTGGATCATTCACACTTTGCCGGTGGGAATGTAAAATGTACAGCTACTCTGGCAAACAGCCTGGCAGTTTCTTTTTCTTCCTTCCTTCCCTCATTCCTTCCTTCCCTCTTTCCGTCCTTCCCTTTTTCCTTCCTTCCCTCTTTCCTTCCTTCCATCTTTTCATCTTTCCTTCTTTTGCTTGTTAGCTTGTTCTTTCTCTCTCTCTCTTTCTTTTTCCTAATTGCCAGAGGGTGCATACACTCACCAGAGAAAGAGAAAGGAAGAAAGCATCTCCCAGCGGGGTGTGGGGGACACGGCAATCCCTTCTACTCCAGTTCTCCATCCTGTCGGGATTTGCGGCATGCATGCACATGCCCAGCATGTTTTTCAAGCCACAGAGGCAGGAATTCAGACTGTGGTCAGCCATGTGGGATCCTGCTCCATTAACCACTAAGTCATGGAGGCTAGCTCAGTTTGCCAGTTTCTTATAAATCTAAAGATGCAGATCGTAGCCCCAGTAAGGCAGCCTGCAAGATGCTCATCCTGCAGAGGAGTCCCCCTCGGTGCTCGCTGCTCTCGGTGCTGGAGATGTGTCCACCGAATGTAGCATGAAATAGCGCTGCTGGGCGAGTCAGCCTTGGGTATGAGCTGATGCCGAAGACGCCGCGATGGGCTTTCAGGTGTTGGATTAATGAGAAACAGAATGTATTTTGGTGGTACGTGCCAGAGTCCTGCTCTCCCAGCGCTAGTCCGTCCACCAGCGCCTCCTTTGCATCCACCGCGGGATAATAAACCACCTCTTCCCTTTCCTATAGACACTGCAACTGTAGTCAACCTCTTCCCTAACTTTAATGCGATGGACCCAATTCAGAAAGCTGTAATAAATCACACATTTGGGATTCCTCTTCTTCATCAAAGAAAGCAAATCGTATCAGGCAACATCTGTCAGTTGAGATTTAATTCTGATAGCCAGGCTGCAGCCCACTATAAAGGCCGGAAACACACCAAGGAGCTCAAAGCACTGCAAGTCACGAAAAATAAGCAGAAACCTCTACCTACCAAGGACAGTGCAAAGATTACCTTCCCCTCCATCACTACCAATACCATCAATACCAGCCTTGACAAAGCAGACAATACCACAGGGACACCAGCAATATGGACAATGGCAACTGTGGAAATCCACAGAAGCAGTGTTAGGACAACCGAGATCACCTCTAAAGAGAAAAGAAGGCTCATGACGACCACAGGCAATAGCGCGTGCCCTTCCACAGAGACTGAGGAAGAAAAGGCAAAATGGCTTCTGGGACCAGCAGATGTCCTAATGGTTATGTCGCTGGACTCCCATGTGGTTGACCGCGGTTAGAGTCCCAGACCTGGTGGCTTGTAATGCACGCCGAGCGCATGTGCATGCATGCTTAAATTCCTGAGCAGAGAATGCAGAAGGGATTGCGATGTGGCCATAGCCCCTGGGGGTGATTTCTCACTTTCTGTCCCTCTTTCTCTCTCTGTCTCTTTGGAGAATGCACATGCGCTATAGCAAAAAATCTCTCTCTAAAACAAAAACAAACAAAAAACCTGGCTTCTTGGCTATTCAAGGCTGGAGTTGACCCCGCCTCACAGTTGGAGGTGCACAACAGTGGTACTGAGCACAAAATCAGGCTAGAAGCTTGGAATGGAAGCGAGATGATCAAAGCCTTTCCTAGGGCAGGAGTGAAAGGCAGAGGACCTATTAATAAGGGAAGCACAGGCCTCCAAAACAAAACATTTCACTGTGAAATCTGTGATGTGCACGTCAGTTCGGAAACACAACTTAAATGGCACATTAGCAGCAGAAGGCACAAAGACAGAGCTGCCGAGAAGCCCCCGAAACTCAGATACAGTCCTTACAACGAATTACAGAAAGCAGCACATCCACTGGGGATAAAATTAGTATTTTCAAAAGAACCTTCCAAGCCATTAGTTCCACGAATTCTACCAAACCCACTGGCAGTCGCAGCAACTACTGCTGCCGGGGCAGAGAATTCCCCCTCCGTCTTCCCACTGCTCCAGCAGCAACCCTGGTCCACACTCTGCACTTCCTCCAGCATGCCCACCCCCAGCTCCTGCACCCCTTTGGGCAGCCCACACTCCTGTGATGTCTGCTCCTTACTGAATTCCAAATGGGAGTGCTGTACTGCAATACTTTTTCAAAAAAACTAAAACAAAACAAATGAAAACTAGGCAGTGTTATTTATATTTTAAAGTATATCTGAAGAGTCAGGACTTTTGATAGTGCATTGAAAAGATGATTAAAAGGGAGGGTGGAGTTTTGGGAGAGAGGAAGGGAGTGATATTTTTTCCGAATTAAACATTCCTCTAGAACACCGACTGTTTTAGAAGTGGCCTCCAGCGCTGACTTGTAGTGGTGTCCAGAGCTGATGAAGCCTTCATGACTGTGCTCTTGGGCACCTATTTCTCTCTGCATTGTCTTTCCTGCTTTATGAAACAACTATACGTTGTCTAAGGGAATTAACTGGTTCCAATATATATATAATAATTTACTGTATAGATGAGAACAATATGAAAAAAAGAGGAGAAAAAAAAAGCAACACCGTGAATCATAGTGCCTGCACTGGTTCTCTTGCTGTGACCATTACTGGGTACTTATTCCAACAAAAGTAGATAGAATAGATGTCTTGTAAAACAATAGTGTTGTGTCTCAATCTATGCCACTAGGTTTTAAATAATTGCAAAAGGTAGAATGAACAACTATTTCATACTAGTAAGCAATCAAAAAATAAAGAAACACCAGATGGTACCATAGAGGTCTCCCTGGTCAGCATTCTCCCCACCTATTTAGGCTGGAGATGGAACACAGGTAAGCTTTGAGGTGGGGGAGGCATTAATACAGGTGACTTATTACCAAATACCAATTTTTCCCCTGAAGAAATATTACTGGAAATATGGAAATGTTTGTAATAAACCACTATCTGAAAACAAATAAACCCATGCATCATGGGTATGGAGAAAGAAATCAGTACTATTCTGTTTCAAGGGTGAGAAGCAATCCTAACCAAGGATGATAATGCAAAGATCTTTCATGTTAGTGCTTATCCAGTAAAAGCGAGAATATTGCATCTCTGCAATATACCTTTATATCATACCAGTAGGGCTGTCTCCTAGGCAAAGGTTTCTGCTTTAAGGATGAAGGTGGAATTAAGCGGTAGCTATTGCTGTGGGTTTACTGTTGTTTTGTAAATTTTTCTATTGACATGATAGAAACAATGAATATATATTTAAATGTTAGTAACAGCAAGAAAAGTGAAACTGAGTTCATTGCACACCAATGATACAGTGTTTAAAAAAAAAAATACTAGTGAGGTCCACTTGACCATCATTTCTCCTCTCCAGTGGAATTGTGAAATACTGACAGCCTTTCATATTCAACATAAGGCTAAGAGGAGTTGATGTTTTACCTTTAAAACAAGATTTATCAGAAGTATATATTACATATCTGTATATTATATATATATATATATATATTAGAAAGATTAAGAGAATAACTTTTAAAAAGAAAATCTATATATAATAATTCTATAACCATCCAGTGTTATATGTTATCATCAAATTGGCAACAAGAGAAATAAAATAGCTATGCCTGTAATTTGTGATAAAAGCTATTTGCTTTTTCCCATAGAAAGCCAACATATAGCTATCAATATGGTGGGGTTTGATTCAGCCAGTTACATTAATAAGAGCATTGACACTCTAAACAGTGACAATATCTGTACAGATCTACCCTACATGATTTAGGCTTAGAGAAAAAATTATTTTTGGAAAAGTTTTATAAAGACTATTTAAAATTAGAGGGAGGGGTTGGGGTGGCCTTCCTGATACTGTTATCTGAACTATATTAACCTTTAGAAAGCAATAAAGAAGAAAGCTGAACCATTTGAAAGATAGGCATTTAGCATTTTTCATTTTACATTTAAGAAACATCCATAGTGTGTTTGCGCTCAACCTTAAACATGGTCTTTGAAGTTCTCCACCTTCTAGCTGTAGAAATTGTTTATAAATGTATCCTTAAGGTAGATGGCTTTATATGTCTTTTGTTAAATGATCAAAGTATCAAAGTAAAACAGAAAATGAGGGAAGGAAAAGAAAAATAAAATGTATTCCATCTGACTTCTGGTAAAAAAAAAAAAATTAAACCATGCTTCTCTGGGGAACCAGCAGTTAGCGTAATGGCTATGTCGCTGGACTCCCACGTAGTTGACCGTGGTTCGTGTCCCAGACCCAGTGGCTTAAAACTCACGCCGGGCGCGTGTACATGTGTGCCCAAGATCCCGAGAGGAGAATGGAGGAGAAGGGATTGCGGCGTGGCCATCCCCCTTGGGGGGTGATTTCTCGCTTTCTGTCTCTCTGTCTCTGTCTGTCTGGCGAGCGCACGCGCTCTATAGCGAAAATCTCTCAAAAAAAAAAAACATGCTTCTCTGGTTAAACATATTGGTTAGCATTAAAATTTGTTTTTGAAAGCATCCACAGATTTTTCATTTAGCAATTTCCCTACTCTCTGGTTTTAGCAAGTGTTTTCTCTTTTCACCTACACACCGTGCTAGTGCAGCAGGTGGACAGTTACCCATAAGCTTACTGTTTCTGGTCCTGTCTCTATCTCACTTGAGCAGTTTCAAATCATAGTAAACATTAGTTACTTTTCTGCTCTGTCAAATGTTTTGTTCTTGCAGTAGGGTTATCCTGAACCCTTATCTAATAGCCTGTGTGCCTGAGCCTCTCTTTCCACCGGGGAACTTAGTGTTAATTGGTGCCATCTCACTGTAATGTGCTTTTGCTGTTCTTCCCCATTTTCACCAAAGTGAACGAGCCAGGCCGCTAGAAGTCAGGGCCTGTGGGAAACAGAGTCCTGGGTTACAAGGTATTACTAATTTTACCGATTTGCTGGGAACAAACCAATCAGCCATGTTTTCTCCATCAGCCATATGAGAAAACTCAGAAATACCTGGACCCCTTCTGCCTCACTTCACTATGGAACCATTTTTATTTAAGTGGTCTTTTAAATTGGAGTTGCAAGCATTAATTGTCTTTTACTACTTAATAAAGGATGAAGCAAAATAAAAACAAAAACAAGGGGAACCAGCAGTTAGCATAATGGCTATGTCGCTGGACTCCCATGTAGTCAACCGCAGTTCGCATCCCGGACCCGGTGGCTTAAAACTCACGCTGGGCACGTGTGCGTGCGTGCCCAAGATCCCGAGAGGAGAAGGGATTGCGGCGTGACCATCCCCCCTGGGGGGTGATTTCTCGCTTTCTGTCTCTATGTCTCTCTCTGTCTGTCTGGCGAGCACACACGCCCTATAGCGAAAACCTCTCCAAAAAAAAAAAAAAAAAAATTGTAAAAAAAAAAAAAACAAGAACAAAACAAAACACTGAAGATGCAAGTACCATTCAACCCAGCAATTGCATTCCCGGGTATTTACTCCAGAGAAATGAACATTCATATCTGCACACACACCTGTGCACAAATATGTAAAGCAGGTTCATTTGTAATAGCCCTGAACTGGGAGCCACTCAAACGTCCTTCGATGGTGAAGAGTTCAAAGGTGGGGGGCTGCTCATGTCCTGGCTGCCCCTCAGCAGTGAAAAGGAGCAAACTATTGAATCGCTGTAGAATTCTCCCGAAAAAACAAACAAACAAACAAAAAAACCCAGTATCAAGAGGACAGATACTATACGATTCCAGTTGTGTACCATTCTTGAAATAACAAAATTACACAAATGGGGAGTGGGTTAGTGATTATTATGGGTGAAGGAGGGGGTGGCAGCAGAAGGAAGTTTTGAAGGACAGCACAGACCCTTGTGGGAATGGAACGCTCTGTGTCTTGATGTTGTTAATATCAGGATCCCAGTTGTGACACTGCACTACAACTTTGCAAGATGCTATCAATGGGGACAGCTGAGTAAAGGCTGCATGGGTTCTCTTGATGTTCTTTCTTAAAACTGCATGTGAATCTACTATTATTTCAAAATCAGAAGCTGAATTTTTAAAAAGTTACAAGACAGTCCCAGGTGAGGCTGCTCTGAATGCGATGGCCTCAGACCAGCCTGTGGCAGAGAGATGTCCCCTGAGCATGGGGAGTGGAGAGTGAGGGAAGGAGCAGAGAGGGCAGGCACATGGTCACCCACAACCAAAGCAAGGTGGCCTGTCGATTTGCTAAGGGGAGGGCGAGCCCTGGCTTGGTAAGAAGGACACATGTCTATGTAGAGAAGGAGAAGCGATGGTGGCCCCAGAAACAAAATAGAACTCCGAGTGAAGTCAGGATGCTCTGCTTCCTGATTGGAAAGGGGTGTGCGCCAACACTCAGATGCACCATGGCAGGCAGCAGTGGGGGCAACGCCAGCCCAGGCACTAGCTGTCTGATAATGGTTCCTAAGCTCACAAATCTTTAGCTGTCATCAGCAAAACAGGAATGAAAATGGCACAGTTGGGGCCATTGAATAAGATGGGAGTGAAGAAGGGCCTAGGAAGAGGACAGAGAGGAAGTGCCCATGCTCGTCGAGCAGTGTCTCTCGTGTTCTGAGGTCACAGCCACCTCTTACCTGCCTGCTCCGCAGAGCCACCTCCAGCTTTCCCCAGGGGGTTTTACTCAGCTTTGCTGCATGGGCAGAGCTGTAGCATGGGACATTCTGCAAGGAAAAGTGGGTGGATGGCTGCATGAGGGAAAGCCTAGGCTTCTGACCTCAAATGTACAGTATTAAATTTCAAATATGGAGGCATCTTACTTTTTACTAACATTCAACCCATCTGAACTTATGTATTTGCTATACTTTGAATTTGTCCTCTCAAAACTCATGTGTTTAGTCTTTGTAATGGGATTAAAAAGGTAAAAACTTAATGCAATCATCATGTTGAAGGGTGGGATCTTTGGGAGAGTAGTAATTGGGTGGTTAGGGCAGGGACCCCATAACTGAGTCCTGGTGGATTTATAAGGAAAGGAAATGAGGCAGACAGAGACCCAACTCTCTCTGCCATGCCCACCATCATCTCTGTCTCTGTCTGCCATGTTGTGATGCAACCAGCCTGATGATTCCAGTCCCAGGCCTTTGGACTTCCTGGCCACCAGAATCATGAATGAAACAAACTCTATTCTTCATGAATTGCCTAGTCTCAGGAATTTCTGTGAGCAACACAATAGCAACTAGGACAGTACTTACTGTTAGTTCTCCTCCCATGCCTCTGAATATGGCAGTCAGAAGTCCATCCCATGGAACCTTGGCTCAAGGACTTGACAGCTGAGGAGCCCAGACAAAATACTTCCCAGGCACTGTCCCCAGGGCTGGGGATTCACTGGTGGATAAACACTCCTACTCACATGGGGCTTACGTTCTAGAAGAGTGAGGGGCAGGATCCCATCAACAAGACAATGCTGTCGTCACAGACTCCAAGAGCCATTGCCACTGGGGATGAGGTGGCTTGGGAGGTGCAACTACACAGATCAAGTTCCGGGGATGGAGGGGACCCTGAAGGGCTGACCCCGAAGGACAGGGGTGCTGAAGGCTGAGCCCCATGTCCTCAGTTTGCCTCTGGCTGGCTCTTCCCCAGATGGCACAAGAATCACCCAGCCTAAAGAAGAATCTTCTCTAGAGTGTTTTAGGCTCATGGGGCAAGCTAAGACATGCCCGGTCTAGACAAGAGCTTGAGTGCTCAAGTCTTTCCTGGCATTGTCTGCCAGCACTGTCTGTCTTATCCAGCTCTCTCAATGAAAAAAAGATAAACTATAAGAAGAAAGCTTAACAAAATAAATAATATTCTTTAAAAAAGCATTTTGTTGGTGATTTACTCACAAACTTAGGGGCAAACACTTTCCTAGAGGCCTTCTGCTGCAAAATTGATCCTGCTGTGGTGAATTATATTTATTTTACAATTAATAAAGGGAAGAGAACTCTTCCTTAAGTAGGCTAGAGTTCTAATTCTGTAGACATGTAAAAACAAGCAAACAAACAAACAAACAAAAACCACAAATCCACACCACAATGATTCAGTTTTTGTTTTATGCTATAGGAGAATTGTTTTAAAATGAGCATGATGCAATCAGATGTGTAATAATATTGCCTAGTGTAATTGCTACTGCAGAAAACAGGAAGTGAGCCGGGTTACTAAAGGGCAACTCTGTTCCCTCCCAGGTTACTAGGCATAAAGCAGCACCCACTACCTCTCTGTTCACAGAGTGACACCGTGTCTGTGTGTGTTTCTTTTTTTGAAAACATAAATTCTTATTTTTTAATGAAATCTAATTAGTCAATATTTTATGGTTACTGGGCATTTTGCTTTGTGTGCCAGTAGGTCTTTTTTATTGTTTTGTTTTGTTTTTATTTTTGCTATGGGGCCCATGCGCTCAGAGAAAGACAGAGAGAAAGAGATGGGAAGTGAGAAATCATTCCCTCCCACCCTTTGGAGGATGGCCACACCACAGTCCCTCCTCCTTCATTCTCCTGTTGGGATTTTGAGCACGCACTCACACATGCCTGATGTGTTTTTCAAGTTGCTAAGTCTGGGACTAGAAGCACACGGTCACGTGGGATCCAGCTGCCTTAATGTCCATCCACCTGTTGGCTCGCGTGTTTGTCTTTTTAAAGTCTCTGCTACTACAAGGATTTAAAAATATTTTCCTACATTTTATTCTGAAAGCTCCAGTTTTTACGTTCACATTTAAGTTTATGATCATCTTGAAAGAACTTCTATGTATGCTGAAAGTGCACTTGTCCACACGTCCCTGCAATTGCTCCAGCGCCGTGTACTGCGAATACCGTCTCCTTCGCTGCATCGCACTGGAGCTTCGCTATGCGCAATGGCCGTGTGTGGGAGGAAGGTGTGCTTCTGCACTGTCACTCTTCTCGCTGTCCCGCACCAACACCACACCATCTTCTCCCTTAAGTTTATTTATTTATTCTGAGACAGAGGAGAAAGAGGAGAGGGACCCCCATAGGATCTTTGTACCACGATCCTCCTCACCTCAGTCAGCCAGGATCATGGACACACACGAATGCCCCGTGTATGCAGGGAAACCCCGGACGTGAACTCCGGACCTTCCGGACTTCAGGTCCACAGAGTGCTGTGTTACCATTATGCCACCATGGCTGGCCACCACCATATCATCTTAATTGCAGTTGTTTTTAAGTAAGTCTTGAAACATGTGATTGTAAATTCTCCAACTTTGTTTTTTTTTCAAGGTTATATAGACTGTTAGACTGCTATACAAATTTTGAATTTCCTTGTCATTTATTATCAAAACAGGGAGAGAGAGAGAAAGAAGGAAACAAACCTAATAGAGTTTCAACGGGGGTTGCTTTGATTTGAAAGATCAACTTGAGAACTGACGTCTTAACACTATGTAGTCTAATCCATGAATATGGACTATCGCTCTGCTTATTTGTCCTCTTTCAATCCTTCATTGATGTTATAAAGTTTTTAGTGTAGAGTTCTTGACCATCTTTATTATATTTATTCCCTAAGTATTTCATATGTGAGGTGCTATTGTTAATGAGATATTTTAGCATCACTGTCCAAAAGTGTGTTGTTCTATAAGGAAATAGAAGCCATTTTTGTAGGTTGACGTATATCCTGCAGCCTCACTAGAATTGCTTATTTTGACTATAATCCTCATGATTTCCTTCCTTCTGCTTGCTTTGGCTTCAGTTTGCTCTTTTTAAAAATGTTCTTGAGGTGGAAGTTTAGGTTGATTTGAGGTCTTCTTTTTTAGCAGATGTTTACAACCTTCAGCTTCCCTCTGAGTGCTGCTCTCATGGTGTCCAGTAGGTTTTGGAATGTTGTGTTTCTATGTTCATGGGTTAAAGTATTTTCTAACCTCCCCTGTGACTCTTTCTTTAAACCATTGGTTTTTTAAGGGGGAGTGTTGTTTAAGTTTCACATATTGGTGAATTTCCAAAAATCATTTATTAATAGTAAATGTTAATTTATAGATTTGCTAGTAGGTAGTTTGCCTATGATGTGCCTAAATATGATCTTGTAAAAATTATTTGTCCTGGGGCCAGCAGGTGGCATGGTGGTTGGGGTGCTGGACTCCCACATGGCCAACCATGATTTGAGTCCTAGACCTGGCAATTTGCTTTCTCACTTTCCCTCTCTGTCTCTCTCTTTCTCTCGCTGGTGAGTACACATGCTCTATATCAAATTTAATCATCATTATCATAAAATTTAATACATAGTAAATAGATCTTTTCAAAAAGTTATTTGTCTTGCTTAGATCTAGTTTCTTAAATCTGTAAGATGCTGTCTTTCATAAGATTTAGAAAAGATTTGGCTATTATTTCTTCAAATAGTACTTTTCCCTCTCTCCCCTTTTCTCTCCCCCCTCCCTCCTCCTCCTTTCCTCTCTTTCCGCTCTCCCCCCATTTTCCAGGACTCCCATCAACCTGTTTTTTTGTTTGTTTGTTTGTTTGTTTTTGCTATAGGGAGCATGTGCTCGCCAGACAGACAGAGAGAGACAGAGAGACAGAAAGCGAGAAATCACCCTCCGGGGGGATGGTCATGCCACAATCCCTTCTCCTCCATTCTCCTCTCGGGATCCTGGGCACGCACGCACAGGCGCCTAGCGTGAGTTTTAAGCCACCGGGTCCAGGACTTGAACTGCGGTCGACTACATGGGAGTCCAGCGACATAGCCATTACACTAACTGCTGGTCCCTCAATCTGTTTTGACATCAGTCATGTCTACACACCTTCCCTCCCCTTCTCTTCCTTTTCCTTCCTTTCCTTTCTCTTCTCCTCCCTTCACTTCCCTTCCCTGCCCTTCCTTTCTCTTCTCCTCCTTTCACTTCCCTTCCCTGCCCTTCCTTTCCCTTTCTTTTCCCTGCCCTTCCTTTCTCTTCCCTTCGCTTCCCTTCCCTTCCCTTCCTTGCCCTGCCCTGCCCTGCCCTTCCCTGCCCTTCCTTTCCCTTCTCTTCCCTCCCCTGCCCTTCCTTTCTCTTTCCCTTTCTCACCCTTCCCTTCCCTTTCCTTCCCTTTGTTCTGTTTTAACCATTTTCTTTCTCTATATGATTCATTCTGGATACTTTCTATTGATCCGCCTTGAAGCTTACTGATCTTGTGTCCTGATTTGTCTGTTCTTAAAGCCGTCTGAATACCCACATCTCAAATACCTATCCGCACTTCTAGACTGCCCACTTGGTGAGTTCTGATCCTAATTGAAATGCTCCCTCCTTGCACCCCTCATGTCCCTCTTTTACTCTCTTTCTAACAGTTGTGTTGAAGTCTCAGGCTGCTAACTCCTCTCTCTGAAGCTGACCTCTATATGGAGGAGCCTCTTCCACAAAGATGAAGTGAGGCCTTTCTCCCACATCTCTCCCTCCTACAACTTGTTACTGTTTGGGTTGGTCTGTTGCCATGTGTACATCATGCAGAGTTCTCTTTCTGCATTCCAAGAACCAGGCCATGGGACGAATGTTGCAACCCATCTTAAATAGCACCACAGCGAGATTGCTGGCCTGGCACTGTAAGTCAGAGGTCCTCTTTCCTTTCCCACAGACCGTTTGGGAATCTGTCTTGGGCAACCCCAGGCCCACACGTAAGAACTGTTTTCATCATTTACCTTGAATTGGTCCCTCCACATTGAAGATTGCCAACTCACTCAATTACAACCCACAATTTGGGGGTTTGTTTTGTCCTGTTTTTAAATTTTGGTCAGAGGGTGTGTATACTTGCAGGGGAGTCAAGGGGTAAGAATACCTTCCATGGGGACTGGTTACACACATCCCTTCTCCCCATTTCTCCTTTCATTTAGGATTTCAGGCATGATGCATACACACGAGCATTTTTTCTCAAGTCGCTGAGTCTGGCTCTGCTCAAACCCCACAGTGTGCCATGTGGGATCCAGCCACCTTAATCACCATGTTGCAGGTGGACTCAAGCTATTTACTTTGTAATGACCTGAAATTGGAGATATATGGTGGCACCATGGTATAATACCTCACTCTGCAAGCAATCTCATATGGGAAGTTTCCCACCTCCAGTCTGAAGACCTCCCAGAGCATGCTGGGCACAAGTTTGCCTGTATGACGGGGTTGGCTGAGGCCGGGCGTGCTGTCTTCCTCTTTCCTTCCCTCCTCTCTGTCTCTCATTCATGGAAGAAATAAACTTTAAAAAAATGACCTGAAACTTACCTTACTGGCCATTTAATTAAAACAGCATGCTTCTTATGAACTATTCTCTTAAAAGGTAAGGTAATCCCCTATTGCCATGTGTGTTCATGAGGAAGATAAATGAACCATAATGTCAACTGAGATTCTGGACGCAGATGCTATAAGCATTCACTGAGGTTTTTAGCTGCCTCTGCTGAGGAGCTGTCCTGGGTATCCCGAAAGGTTTGGGATTAGTCGTGGACAAGTCTGAGCGTGCTATGGAGATCTTACCAGTATGAAGAATTCCAGAGTCCTCATCAGTCTCAAGGCTGCGCTGCTTACCGCTTGACATAATGTAACAGGAGCTGCTTGGGCTGTCAGAGGGCAGAGCCTAGGGGGAGAAAAAAATGGAAAAACTCAGAGCCAGCCAAGGAGTTAGCCCTAGAACATAGGTTGTGAGGGCTACACTGAAGGTGGCCTCAGGGTGTCTAGGGATGTGCAAGGTCCCCCAAACTTTTCTGGCCCACCTATCCAGCCGCCCTCATCCTCCATGCTATGGTGTGAGTGTGTCCCTCAAAGTTCATCTGCAGATCCCCAATGTGATGGTATAAAGAAGTGAGACCTTTAAGAGATGATTAGGCCATGAGGGCTCTGCCTTCATGAATGAACGAATGTCATTATTGTTACTATGGGAACAGGTTTCATATAAAAGAATGAGTTCTATCCCTTTCTCTTCTGTTGAGGCCAAGAGACTTTCTATGGGGTGCAACAAGATGGCCCTCACTAGGTGCTTATAAGTTGATCTTGGAGTTCCCAGCTTCCAGGACCGTGAGGAAATGCCTTTCTGTTCTTTATGAATTATCCTGTCTTACATATTCTGAAGCAGCATAAGACAGACAGCTCACCACTCTGACTCCGTCCACCAGCCCAGCACAGACCAGCACCCTCGCTCACCCACTGCCCTTGGTGCGTCTCACCTCGAGTGTGCCTGGCTCCACACGCGTCCCTCACGGGACGCACTCTCAGGCCTTTGCTCTCTGGGTTCCTTGACCTGCATGAGAAGTGGTGCCTGCCCTGCTCTCCAGAGTGGCCAGAGCCCCCAGAGGACAGCAGGACCGACCTGGGAGGCAACTTTTCTGTAACCCGAGATCAGCGGGGCTCCATCAGCAGCTTGCTCAGCCTGCAGGAGTCTCAGTCAAGCTTGTTACCTGGGTGTCCACCCATGTCCCTACAGACTTGACCTCATGTAGCTCATGGCCTCTCCCCTTGGAGCTGGGGCAGCTGTAGGTGCTGAGGGCTCGAATGAGTGCCTCAAATGGAAACGGGCCGAATGTGGAGCTGCCCAGGGGTCACCAGTGACAACCAGCCATGTCAGTTTGCTCTAGGTGCTTGCTCGTCACTTGCTACTGAGAGTGGAAAATGGAAAACCACTAAAAATAGGGGTTAGAGGGTGGCCCAGGGTCAGGATGCTTAGGGCCCCTCTCCGTCCCCACTGCTGACCCTTCTCATGAAGCAGCTGGGTGTGGGGTCAGGGAGTGTTCCTGGTCACCTGCGAGCCCAGCCCCAGACTCAAGA
This sequence comes from Tupaia tana, assembly GCA_026018925.1. Classification (NCBI taxonomy): domain Eukaryota; kingdom Metazoa; phylum Chordata; class Mammalia; order Scandentia; family Tupaiidae; genus Tupaia; species Tupaia tana. Next base: position 137,158,110 of record JAKSZU010000001.1, read on the forward strand.
TCCACAGAGAGTAGAGAGTTCCCCCTCTTTCCTCTGCCCGGGTCACAGGCATGTTGGTGGTGGGTACACACCGCCCCAGCTCCGGTGTGCCGTGCCCATCTCCTCAGATCCGCTTCCTGCCACAGCCCCCAGAATCCCTCCTCTCTGCCCTTTCATGATGCTCAGACTTCATACTCCTCCTCTGCCCCATAGGAGCAAGGCCACAGCCTGAGATTCCCCAGAAATTCTGACCAAGTGGGTTCTGGGCGTCTCCTCAGGTGACTCAACTACACGTCCCAAGTAAAGAACGAACGTCCTGTACCTGAACACGGCTGTGCGTACAGACCACCAGGGAGCTGGCGGGCACTCTGCCCCATCTGACTTGGTGGTGGACTCACTTCTCAGACGTAAGGGCTGTGGAGCCGCCAGACGTCCTCTGCACATAGCGTCGTCATAAAGCCTTCACTATGGAGAGCCTACTGGCCCCTTCCCTGTGTCATCGCTGACTCCTGACCTTAAGGCCCTGCCTCCCAGCAGGGCTAGGCCTCCCCGCCCTTTGCTGTGGTGGGATCACTGGAGAAAGAGCAGTTGAAAAGCCATGGTGAGGGACCAGCAGTTAGCATAATGGCTATGTTGCTGAACTTCCATGTAGTTAACTGTGGTTCGAGTCCTGGACCCGGTAGCTTTAACTCATGCTGGGTGCGTGTGTGCATGCGTCCCCAAGATCCCGAGAGGAGAATGGAGGAGAAGGGATTGTGGCATGGCCATCACCCCTGGGGGGTGATTTCTCGCTTTCTGTCCCTGTCTTTCTGGTGAGCACACACACTCTATAGCAAAAACCTCTCAAAAAAAAAAAAAAAAAAAAAAAAAAAAAAGCCATGGTGACTACATATCCTCAGGCCATCAGTTAGAAGGCCCAGACATGGGATCTAGGCCCTAGGAACCCAAGTGGGCAGCCAGGGAGAGGTCTGCATCTCAGAGCAAGGCCTGAGTCACCAGAGGTGGCCCCCTCACTCCATCTTCTTCACAGCCCTTTCTCTGTCTCCCCATCCCCTAAGGAGCTTTCACCCTGTTGTGAGCGGCTGTCCTTCCTTCCTTATGTGAGTTGGGCTGTCAGGCTGTCTGGTCTCTCCACATGTGCCCGTCCACATGACTGTGCAGTCCGAGGTCACTACAGGGCAGGGTGTGGTGAATATGCTCAGGCCCACAGGGACAGGAGGAGGAGGGTTTGCTTTCATTTCTCCTGATGAACCGCAGGATAAGAAATGAGAAGTCAGTCATCAGCCTAAGTCAACTGCCTTACTTGCTGTTCCAAAAAAGGTCCCAGAACAGTCTTGCTATGCCAGAGGCCAAGTGGGCCTGAGAGGAACTACAGACACTGATCAAGCAAGGTAGGCCACAGCCCGGCAGGTGGGCTCGGAGCCCAGGCCCTGGAGGGCCTTTGGCCACCATGAAAAGAGCAGGGGCCGTGTCTTCGAGGCTTCCCGTCAACCCTGTCTGTGGAAGCCCCTCCAGTCAGCCAGCCTATCACGACCTTCTCGGGTGTCCATGAGCTCGTCTTTCTCTGTCCACCTTCCAGAACCGGCCCTTGTGTGTGAGAAGCTGCTGACCATCAGCCTTCAAGCTGTGCTACGGGGCGGGTCTCCGGCTTACGGTGTTCCTACACCGAGGCAGCCGGGGGCTGCAGAACAGCACCAGTCACTTTGCTGACTGTCAGGAGAAATCCTAGAGCAAACAGGTCCTCCCTACATGAAGAGCTGGGGGGTAAGGACTAAGAGAGTTTGGGACCAGCAGATGACGAAGCGGTTACACTGTTACTCTCACATGACCGACCACGGTTCAAATCCTGGACCCATGGGCTTCACACTCACTCCAGGCGTGTGCATGTGCATGCCCAAGATCCCAGAAGGAATATGGAGGAGAAGGGATTGCAGCGTGGCCATCCCCCCACCTGCTCCCCCCCAAGATAATTTCTCACTTCCTGTCTCACTGTCTCTGTCTCTCTCTCTCTCTGGTGAGCCCATGCACCGTAAAGCAAAATAATCTCTAAAATAAATAAATAAATAAAGACTGACAAAGTTCATGATAGTGTTTTTAGCATAAAAATGGCATTCTCCAAAGCAGCCTTTTTCTTTCTTTTTTTTTTTATTATTTGTACATTAAGTCACTAAACATCATTTAGATTGTGAAGAGACTTTACCCAGCTTGATATACACCTCAGTCCAGCCTAGCTGAGACTATTATACACATCCTCGTCAACAAATAATAAACCTTATCCGTGTCCCACAAGTGTCTTACCTTTTTCAAAACACTGGATTGTTTCCATATTTTTTTAAAAATAATTATTTTATTTAATTTTATTCATTGTCATTATTTTATAGTTTTATGATCAGAAAGAGAGAGACTCAGAGAGAGAAGGAAGGTGAGAGAGCAAGGTGCTAGGTCTAGGACTTGAACTGCAGTTAGCCATGTGGGAGTCCAGCCGCCTTAACCATGCCACTTGCTGGCCCCATGGATTGTTTTCATATTGAGTCGTCAGAAAAGTCATGGTGTATTTTTCTGTTTTTCTATGCGAAAATGTTTTATGACTTTTCAATGACCCAGGAGTTCTCCTGGCATCTGTCTCCTATAATATTCTGGGTGGAAGACGGGGAAGAGGCCCACAGAGGGCAGGGTCAGTGTAAAGGCCTTTGGGGGCACAGCTGAGCTGAATCTGGCAAAGGCAGAGCTTAAGATTTACAGTTTTTACTTTATTTTTAAAAATAAAGAGGGTTCGGATCCCTCCCTAGCTGATCTGAAATGCATGGCTGTGTGTGCCCTGGATCCTGATGGGCAGGAAGAAGGGGACCGAGGTGTGGCCAGACCCGTCAGGGGTGTCTCTCTCTTTCTCTCTCACATATGCACACACTCAGAAAGGGAGGAAAGGAGGAAGGAAAGAGAGAAGAAAAGGGGAGACTTGAAGAAGGAGCCTGATGGGAATTTGCACTGGCTTGGTATACCTGTCCTATTTAATGCACTGATACAATGAGCCCCTGATTCCCAGGGAAGAAGTTGGGGTGACATTATTGGGATGACAGGAAAGGGGTTAGAAATAGGAATCCAAGAGAGGGAAATAGGGGCTTGCTAGTGCAAGAAGGGCGGTGTGAGAACAGGGAAGGCAGGCCCCAAACTGATGCTCCTTGTGGTTTCCATAAACAGGTATTGGGAGGGGGAGGTAGTGAGAGGAGGAGGGGACAGCTGGGACAAAAAACAGGGCAGTGGTTTCCCCAGTGTGCCCTGAGGCCAGCAGCACTGGCCATCTTCAGAGAACCTGCTCAGACAGGTCTAATTCAGTGGGCGATCCTGGCATGGCGCGTACTGCAGCTGGTGTGTGTGCCTTGGCTCTCCAGGCACAGTCTGGCTGTGTTAACGATGACCCACTTTAGGCATCTCCAGCAGGACTTCACAGGGGCTTGGAACCGGGGAGAACTGGTCCATGTATCAGCTTTCGAGAGAAGAGCACAGATCAGCCAAACCTGGCACCCCTGTCCTGGGATGGGAACACGCTTCTCAGGCTCAGGCGCCAGTAAATGCTGGGCCCTCCACGGCTGCGGCTGCTGGCCATGGTTGCTCATCGTGCCTTCCATGGAGAGGCGGCGTGAGGGTATAGCCTGGCCAGGGCAGACCAGGTGGGCACGGGCTGCCACAGGGGATAAACCATGACCATCGAACCCAAGATGTAGGAGCGGCAGGGCACCTCGCTGCCGACACGGGATGAGGGCCCAAGATGATCTCAGCTGGCAGCAGCACAGCCTCACAGCCACCCTAGCAGTGGGTAATTTCAGGATGTTGGAAAATGGAAGACCACTAAGAACAGGGGTTGGAGGGTCATGCAGTGATAATGCATAATGCCATACGAGATCTCACACGGAAAGGTTCCTGGTTCAAGTCTGGAGACTCCTCCGAGTCTGACCAGTGTACATGTGCCCGTGACCCAGGGCTGGCTAGGGCTGGCAGTAAGTCAGGACCCTGTCAGGGGTGCTCTGGCTCATGGAAGAAATGAATATGTGGACTTTGGAAAAAAAAAAAATAACTCACATAGTGGGGGTTGACAAAAGCATATGTAGTAGGCAGCTGTCAGATAAAAAGCACAAGGACATTGACTACAACTCAAGTGTGGTCACCAAGACAGCCCAGGCCCAGCTCACATGGCCGGGACAGCCCACCGGCTGCTGGGAAGGCCTCTGTGCAGCACAGGAGCCCAGAGGAAGGACAAAAGTAAACCTAGTGAGTGTCCCAGGACCTAGAGGGTGTCGGGGACAGTAAGTCAGGTAGCTGGGGTCTTAATGAGTGTCCTCGTCCGACATGTGCCTCATAGCCACTGGCTGCCACGGGTTTCCTAGCCTCGCCTTGGGTGTTGACAGGCCCCGGGGGACAGAGCCAAAGGGAGCAGGTTGTGTGTGGAACATGGAATGGCTTCTGGACAGGGCTACAGAAAGCTCACTGGACTTTACAGCCTATGAGAACTTCGGACACTGGGTACATGAGAAAACTCTGTCAGAGCAGGTGTCTCTGTTACAGCAGAGCAGAGCCAAGCACGGGGACTGAGCGGGCAGACCCCTCACTTCCCAGCCTTCCAGGTCGGGGTGATGCTCTTTAGAGTCAGACAGGGGGCCCTGAAGGGGAAGTGCCTTGCTGGCAGGATGTGTCTTTCAGAATCACTATCATCCCACCTTGAAAAGCTTCACGGAGCGCTGGAGGGACTGTGTAAGTTGCTGTCGAGGAGCACTCGGCTCCTTACCAGCCCCACTAGGCTTGAGGCTGGGGCCCCTCTGCTCCCCGGGCACCACCGCGTCTGCGTGCTGGCAGGGCCTGTGCTGGATGTGCCAGGCCTTTGCGGGCTGATTGTTTCGAATTTAGAATGCATTTTCCCATCAGCGCAGGGTTAGGTTCCCAGGCCCACCCATAAAAGCCTGTTTTTGTTTTATTTGTAAATCAATTGCCTCACTGAAATTCTTTACAGTACCAAATTGTGGAATTCAGTATAGAGAGCACCACAACTCTGCATTTGTCAGAAAACAGCTCATATTCAGCCTCCGGCCTTCAGACTCCTGGAAGTTGGTCTGGGCTTGTTCTGGTGCTCACGCACAAGCTTCAGCCACAAGGGCCAGGAGCCCACCTGGCCTAGGTGAGGTTCGGCACTTGGACTCACACAGCCCAGGGGCTCTGAGAGGGTAGTCAGAGCTGGAGGGTGGCCGAGAAGGTGAGGCAGGGGAAGGAGAGTGGGAGGGCAGAATCCCAGGCCAGGCAGCCTTTCAGATGCAGGGGACATTTGTTGGTCCAGCAATTTCTCAGGAGAGTGCGTGTCCTGTTAGTTTCCAAACCTCTACATAGTGAGGCTGGTGAGGGGAACACCCGCAAGGCTCCTGTGAGCACACAGGGCTATGCTGGAAGAGGGGGAGCAGTAGGGCTCAACTCACCTGCCCAGTAAGGTCAACCAGCAAGGCCGTCATTTCCTTTATCCCCATCCAGCCGTGTCCTCACTCAGCAGGATCCGAATCCCTGATTGGTTAGTGATGTCCGCCCAGGAAGGGCGTGGACAGTGAGCTGGGCATTTGCTAGCGCTGGCCACCCTTCCACTGGAAGTCGGTACCTGCTGTATTTTTAGAATTCCCCGTGGGAGGATGTGCTCTACTTGCAGGTAGGTCCCTGGATCATTTTCAGAAATCTGTAACAGAAGCATTACTTGTCAAGGATTCTTCATTGGGCACATTCATCAAAAACTGGTCTATACCAGGGGCCAGAAGGTGGTGTGGTGGTTAGGGCACTGGATTCCCACATGACTGACCACTGTTTGAGTCCTGGATCCAGTGACTCTCAGGAGGAGAACGGAGGAGAAGGGATTAGTGGCCATTCCCCCTGGGGGTGATTTCTCACCTTCCCACTCACTGTCTCTCTAGTGAACACATGTGCCCTACGGCAAAGACTTAAAAAAAAAAATGATATCCATGCAATGTCAGGGGAAAAAAGTGCTTATGTTCTGGGGAAAGTTTACTTTCCTGTACATAAAAGGAAGTGTTATCTGGATGGCTGAAATCACTAGTGTTGAAAGTGGCATTCTTTTACTTCAGTGTCCAGAAAATCGTAACTACAGAATACATCTATAGCTGCTATGAATTTTTACTGTAATTATAACTCCTCCTACTTTATGCCCCTTCAACGTTGTATAGACATTAATATATCTGGGGAAATTAAATAATATTGATTGATTAACAACATCATTTAAAAGATGCATTCTTTCTGAAATGTCACAATTTCGTTATTGTCATTTTAGAATGTTGTCTGCTTTTAATGGCTCCTAAAACTGAATGTCAATGTGTCTGGGACTTCTCCATGTACGTTCTTGAGAACCAAATGGATCTTAAAGGCCGCAGAGGGAATTTACTTTGAGTCCTAGGATAGCAAAGGACTGGAGGGGGAGTTAATATTCCTGGTGCTCCCCTGCAAGAGTTTGCTTCCTAGCAGAGCTCGGCTCAGAGCTGACGCAAGAGCTATTGGCCTAGAAGCATTCATGGGGCTGCCCGGCTGTCCCGTAGGGCTGTGGGTCCTGGTATGTTGTTTGGGTGAGGAGGGCTGGCTCCTGACCCTGTGGACCTTAACTCTCCACTGAAATCCACTGCAAATGTTTCATGCTTTTTAAACAAAAAAGATGTGTTTTTAGTAACATGTGAGTTCAACCCCATGAAGCACCCACATTTAGAACATCTCTGTGAATGAAAAAAGGGATGAATGTTATATGGATGGGTGGATAAGTACATACATTATTTTTGTTCATTTGGCCAGAGTGCACGTATGTGCATATGCGAGAGAGAGAATGAAAGAGAGCGAGAGAACACTCCAGCAGGCCCTAGTAATGCTGTAATCCTTTTCCCTCTAATTCTCCATCCCATCACGACCCTGGGCATGTGTGTGCATGTACCTGGCATGTTTTTCAAGCCAACTCAAACCTGTTTGGCTAAGTGGAATCTGTCTTCCTCTGCACAAAACCTAACTGCTGTGCTGCATAGCCAGCCAAATGGATATATATATTTTTTTGGTAGATTTTTTTTCTATAGGGCATATGCATTTGCCAGAAAGTGACAGAGAGACAAGGAATGTGGGAGATCACTCCCCAGGGAGGTTGGCCACACTGCAATAACTTCTCCTCCATTCTCCTCCTGGGCTTTCAGGCAGGCATGCACGTATGTCCGGTGTGTTTTTCAAGCCACTGTGTCCAGGACTCAAACAGAATGGTTGGCCATGTGGGATCCAGCACCCCAACCACCATGCCACTTGCTGGCCCAACAGATGGGTTCTAAATGAGTGCATGCGTAGCCTTGGGCCCTCTTGCTGGGCTTTACCAGACTGCCCTCGTGGGTTCAGTTTCTGCTGCCCAAGCCCTTCCTGCCTGCAGGGCAGGTCAGCATTTGCCAGCCAGTTTCCTGTCGACCCGCTGCCTCAGCAGAGCCTACGCTATCTGATCACAGGAAATTCCCTGGCTTCTCCTTCTGGCCATGCTGTGAACACTTCCTGTAGCCCTGCTCCAGCTGGAGAGGAGAAAGGGGCCATTATCAGTGAGACCTCTAAGCCCCTTCAAGCCCAGCAGTTCCAGATGACAGATGGTGGGGCAGGAGCCCTCCTGGAGCATTGTCCTCACTGTGGGTCCTGGTATGTTGTTTGGGTGAGGAGGGCTGGCTCCTGACCCTGCCGACCTTAACTCTCCACTGAAATCCACTGCGAATGTTTCATGCTTTTTAAACAAAAATGATGTGTTTTTAGTAACATGTGCGTTCAACCCCAGGAAGCACCCACATTTAGGATGTCTTTGTGAATGAAGAAAGGGATGAGTGATACATGGATGGCTGGATAAAGATACATTATTTAACCCATTGTTTTCCCTGCGAGCAGCCAGGTGGAAATCAGGCTGGGAGGGCACTCGGCTGGGGCAAGGAGTATGCTGGCACAGCCCAGCCATCCTTTTGGCTCACCCCTGGCCTTACAGAGTTAAGTAAAACACAAATATGAACTTCTGATCAGCCACTTAGACCTGCTTGTTTAAAATCACTGATCTGTTTTGTAAACTAGATCTTAATGTTTTACTTTCTCCCAAGCAAATCTCTGTGAACTGTTTCCATTTTTAAGAAAACTCGAGCACATGACAATCACCTTTACCGAGCACCCACCCTGTTCTCCGCAGCTTTACCCTCAGGACTCCTTTGGCTGTGGGAGTGGCTTAGGTTGCTTACTGTCTCTGCTACCCAGGACTGAGGAGGGAAGGCAGAAGAGTTCCTGGGATGTGGGACTTTTGGTGCTAGGACTGGGACAAACTGGTTACCCCCAGTGATGTCCATTCTCAGCTGCAGCAACTCAAGTACAGAGGAGCCCATAGCTTGTCCAGGCACACAGGGAGTGGACCCTGACCCCATTCACGCTGAATCCAGAGCCTATGCTCCGACAATCACCAGCATAGGCATGTTCTGACCGACACAGAACTGTCAAAATGTCTTTATTTTTCTTTCTTTTTTAAATCTTGCCAGAGGGTATGCATGCTCTGAGGAGAGAGACAGAGAGAAGGAAAGGAGAAAGCACCCTCTGGGGGATGGTCATGTCATACTTCCTTCTTCCCCATTTCTCCCTCTTTCCGGGATTTTGAGCAGGCATGTGCAACATGCCTGGCATGCTTCTCTAGCTACCAGGCCCGGAACTCGGACCACTAGGTCAGTGCTGGGGGATCCGGCTGCCTTAACCACCATGCCACTAGCCAGCCCTGAAATGTCTTTCTTAATGGACTAGATTAAAATTTCCAAGCCTTTGGTTTATCCTAAAGATGCAGAAACAGATGCAAGATGCACTATGCAGTCCTCCTATGGGGCATCCTTCTCTCCCCTCCCATGCTGCCCCATCTGTCTCCACCAATAGACATCTCCTAACCTCCCTCTGGTTCTGATGCGCCATGCTGGCTTCCCTTCCCTGAAAACAACTGTCACTTTGCTCAAACTCCAGTACCTACTTCTGCACCAGGACCTTGCTCCACCCACTCCAGGGCAAACACTTACCCTAATGACTAGGATAGAGTCATTTGGAAAGCAAAAGGAAGAGGAAGATATCTTTTAAACAATAAGATAAATTATGCATGCTTCTTACAACAAAATATACAGCAAAAAAAAAGTTTATAGCCTTTTTTACTCCAAAAATACATATAAGATGCCAATATTAAAATTTAGCACATACCTGCTATTGACTTTTGTGTTTCCATAAGATCCATATGTTGGTGTGATAGTATTTGGAGATGAGGTCTTTGCGGGGTAAATAGGTCATGAAGACAAGGCCCTCGTGATGGGATAAGGACCATTATAAGGAGGAAGAGATGAAAGAGAGCTTGTTCACTCTCTCTCTCTGCCAAGTGAGGACTTGGCAAGAAACTAACTGTCTAAAAGCCAGGAAGAGGGCCCTTTCTAGAACCCTGATCTGCTGGCACCCTAATCTCAAACTTCCCAGTCTCCTGAACTTTAAGAAATACATTCCTGTTGTTTGTGAACTATCCAGCTTATGGTACTTTGTTATAGCAACCTTCTATAGTTTGAATGTGTTCCCCCCCAAAACCCTCCATTGAAATTTGGTTCCTATTGTGATAGTATTAATAAGGTGAAAACCTGGCCCAGCCACCGTGGTATAGGTGGTAAGACACCACTCTGAAATACTGAAGTCACATGGAAAACCATGGTTCAGGTCTTGGGCCAACCAGAAATAGCCCAGGCATGCACACACATGTGATCTTGGTTACCTGAAAAAGCAGTGGCAGAGGGCGGGGATCACGGCATCGGACCCTGCTGAGGATGTCTGTTGCTCTCTCTCTTCTCTCTGTTTAATGAAATAAATCATTTATTTTTAAAGGAGAGTAGTGTTATTAAGAGATGGGGCCTTTGGGAAGTAATCAGGATTAGATAAGGTCAGCAGAGTGGGTTCACTATGATTGAATTCTTGTGACTTTTAAGAAGAGGAAGAGAGCTAACACACCTGGGTCTTCTCATCATGCAATGCCCTACACTGCCTCCAGACTCTGCAGAGTCCTTACTAGTAAGAAGGTTCTCACCAGATGTGGGCCCTCAACCTTGGAGCTCCAGAATTGTGAGCTAAATAAGCCTTTACTCTTCATAAATTACCCTGTCTGTGGTGTACAGTTTACACAAAACACAGTTTGAGTGACTAAGATAAAAATTATTACTAACTAGGCCAGCAGGTGATGTGGTAGTTAAGGTGGCTAGACTCCAACATGGCTAGACTCCAACATGGCTGACCGCAGTTCGAGTACCAGATCTGGCAGCTTGCATTCTCTCTTTCTCTCTCTCTCTCTCTGCCTCTCTCTGGTCAACTTCAAAAAATAAAATAAAATAAAATAAAATAAAATAAAATAAAATAAAATAATGACAACAAATAAAATTAAATTAAATAATTCTTGAAAAAAATGTTACTGAGAAGAGGGAAGGTATGCTGCTATGAAAGTACCTAAAAATAAGAAAGCTGCTTTGAAACTAGGTAGTAAGTAGAGACTGGAAGAGTTACAAGGTTCAGGCTAGAAAAGGCTGAGATTGCCACGGATGGACTGTTAATGGCCATTCTGGTGAAAATTTAGGAAAGAGAGCTTGAGAAAGCTTCCATCTTCTTAGGGAACACAGAAGTAATTATGAAGAGAATATTGATGGAAATATGGGTGGTAAAGGCCATTTCAGTGAAGTCTCAAATAGAAATAAGGACCACATTATTGGCCAGTGAAGAAAAGGTAAGCTTTGTTATAAGATGGGAAAAAAAAATTGCTAACTCAAGTTTGTCTTCTAGAGTCCATGGAAGATCAAACTTTCATTGATTTCATCAACTTGATGAAATTGGATCTTTAGCCAGGGAGACTTCAAAGCAAAGCATTGAAGTAGGAGTTTGGTTCCTCCTGATGAATTATAGTGAAATGTGAAAAGAGAATAATGAATTGAAAATGGTAAAGGAATCAGAACTTTCAGATTTATAAAATTCTCAGCCCATCCATATTACAAAAAGTGAACAAGCATATTCAGAAGAGAACATTGGTCTCCAGAACTGTGAGAAATGCGTTTTTGCTGTTTGTGCCTCCAAGTTCATGGTATTTTGTTATCACAGCCCAAGCAGGCTAAAGTGATATCCTTCCATAACTTTCTCTTTAGTCATAAAGTGTGTGTGTGTGTGTGTGTGTGTGTGTGTGTATGTGTGTAATTTGTGTAAGGATTTAAAAAAAATAATATGGGGACCAGCAGTTAGTGTAATGGCTATGTCACTGAACTCCCATGTAGTCGACCATGGTTCAAGTCCCGGACCTGGTGGCTTAAACTCACGCCGGGCGCATGTGCATGTGTACCCAAGATCCCAAGAGGAGAATGGAGGAGAAGGGATTGCAGCATGGTCATCCCCCCTGGGGGGTGATTTCTAGCTTTCTGTCTCTCTCTGTCTCTCTGGCGAGCACATGCACCCTATAGCAAAAACCTCTCCAAAATAAACAAAACAATATGGATTTATGCTAGTTGCGTTATCTTTTCTATAACCTAAAGCATTCCACGATGATGTATAGAACTCTTATCCATTACTTTGTTAATTACATGGGCTTCAGTTGAATTGTACATGCCATAATTTATTCAGCTATTCTGTTCTATATGAATATGAAATATGCTGCTATTTATTTATTTGTCAATACAGGCAATCTTAGCTTTTTCTTTTTTTCTTTGTGTTATGAAAATGGTCAATTATATTGTTTCTTTTTTCTTTACTAGCCATGTTTTTTTTTTTCTTGTAGTTTGTTTCTAAGAAATTAAAAGGATTTTGTGGTTTCGTTATTTTGCATCAAATTTCCTCTTCTATTTGAAACAGTTTGGGCTTATTTAATTATGAATAACTGCTTCATTCAGCTATGGTCTTCCTAAAATACTGAAATATATATTCTAATAAGACAGTAGTTGCATATATTGCTAAATAACTGTTCTGGCTGAGACGATACAAATATAAGGGATAAAAGAGGTCTCATCAGTTTGGAGAAACAAACATCATAGCTTCAAGTGGTGGTATTTTTTTTTAATTTTTATTTTTACTTTTTTTGCTTCTATGAGAGAGAGAGAAAGAGACGAGACAGAAAGACAGGCTCCTTGACCAGGGTCTTTCACGCTGCAGTCCACCCCTAGCTGCAGCAGGCTCCACATCTTGGCATGTTCAGGGAGGCCTCCAGATGCAAAGCTGGAGCTCCTGCGGCCAGCTTTGCGAATGCTGCACGACTACTGCACTCCATCCGGCCCCGTTAGCAGTGGTTTTCTGATCAACGTTTGTCTATTTCTTTGTTAATAGGAATGTCTTAGATTGGGTGAATTTAAGAGAATAGAAGTTTATTTTGCTTCACAGTTCTGGTGACTGGGAAGCCTGAAGTCATCCTAAAATGAAGGCAGAACTTTAATCAGAGCATGGTCTATATCCATGTGCCTTTCTAGTCCTTCCCTGTCCCATTCTTTTAGCTCATACACCAGCATAACTCAGTGACGGAAGGCCTGCCCTAAAGACATTCTCATGCCCAAAGACCCATCCTGGGACACCCTGAAGGAAATACACTTTCACTTACCCCCTTTAAAATATAATCAAGTCTCATCCCATAAACTTTTTTTTTTTTTTTTTTTTTGGAGAGGTTTTCGCTATAGGGCGCGTGTGCTCGCCAGACAGACAGAGAGAGACAGAGAGACAGAAAGCGAGAAATCACCCCCCAGAGGGGATAGTCACGCCGCAATCCCTTCTCCTCTATTCTCCTCTCAGGATCTTGGGCACGCATGAACACGCACCCGGCGTGAGTTTTAAGCCACCGGGTCCGGGACGTGAACCGCGGTCGACTACGTGGGAGTCCAGCGACATAGCCATTACGCTAACTGCTCGTTCCCTCATCCCATAAACTTTTGAGGGACACTTAATCACCACTTACTAAGACCAATTTCCAAAACAAGAAACTGTGGGGGAAAAACCATGATCCAAACATGAACAATACTTAACAACTGGCTCTTGGAGTAAAAAATTCCTTGACTTGTAGAGTTTGAGAATTTCCATGATGTAAATACTCCTACCATTGGCCATTTTCAAGCTGCCAACACAGCTTCACAGAGCACAGCGTGAGGACGTGAGGAGCAGTAGTACACTATCAGAGACTACCTCCACATTACAGGTACGCCTCAATACATCAGAACGGTAAATGTGATGAAATAGAGACAGCAACAGGTTAGAGTATTTATTATCCTTGGTGTTAAAATAATATAACTTGGGGGCCAGCAGGTGGCATGGTGTTTGAAGTACTGGACACCCACATAGCCACCCATAGTTTGAGTCCTGGACCCAACAGCTTGAAAATCATGCTGGCTCTGTGTGTGTGTGCATGCTCCAAATCCTGAGAGGAGAATGGAGAAGGGATTGTGGCATGGCTATTCCTCTGGTCCCTCTGGGAGGTTCCTTCTCTCCGTCTTTCTCTGTTTCTCTCTGGCAAGTACATGCATGCTATGCCAAAAACCTTAAAAAAAAAAAAAAAAAAAAAAGTAATTTTGAACAAATAGGGAGTTTAACAATTGGTTCTTGCTAGCTGGTGGAAGCCAACTCTAGCACCACTGATGTGAGTGCCCAGCAGCTTAATTGTGTGCCCTGATCTCCTCCTCTACCCGCCACCTGCCAAATGTGCATCAGTTACTCACAGCACCTTCAGCAGAACTGTGTGGTCATCTACCTGAGGAATTCTTCACTTCTGGTGATGGTTCCAAAAGCCATTTCCCCAGCTTTTTTCTTTTTTGCTATAGGACACATGCAATCTTTGGAGAGAAACAGAGAGACAGAGACAGAGAGGTTCTCCTCTCTGGGGGGAGGGCCATGCCACGATCCCTTCTTTATTCTTCTCTTGCGATTTTGGGCATGCAGCACACACATGTGCCAGGTGTGTTTTCAAGCCTCAGGGTCTGCAACTTGAAGTGCATAGCTGGCCATGTAGGATCTAGCCATCTGAACCACCATGCCACTGGCTGGCCCTCAGCTTCTTTTGTCTGATTAATTTATCTTATTCTTGATCAAGAGAACACATGCATGTGAGAGACAGAGAGAAGCAGCGTCAGCAGCCTCGACAACACCTTGTCACACCATGATCCCCTCCCTGTAGCCTTCCATCTCCTTGGAATCGTGAGTGGTGTGTGCATGCCTGCTGTGTTTTCAGGGAGACCTGGGGACCCAAACTCACAGTCGGCCATATGGCTTCCAGCACTGCAGCTGTTTGCTACCAACTGCATGACCAGGCTCAGCCATTTTCCCTTTCTAATCATTAAGGTGTTTTTGTTTGTTTGTGTGCTTAATTTATTTATGAGGCCCAATTCCCAGTGAGCCCCTGGGAGCTCCTCTTCACTTTTAACTGAAGGAAGGAACCCTTCTTCATTTTTCTACTGATAAACACACGCACTTTCTCTCCCTCTCTCTCTCTCTCTCTCACACACACACACACTTTACCATACTCTGTATACACCACCCACACATTTTTACCTTTACGAATAAACCATTGGCTTTGAATAGCTTACTTGCAAAGCAGTTTCATAACATCATTTACATAAGTTTTTACAGTTTTCTACCTGCATTGTGACTGTTTTAAAGCCTGACGTATGGAGTCATATGGCAGACTGGAGAGAGCTCAAAATTCTGGGCAAATAGATCTGGATTCTAGTCCTTGTCCTTCAGCTAAACAACGTGTGAGCTCTAGCAGGTGATTTAACTTTTCCGTCCTCTTCAGTTAAAAGGTAAGAAAGTACAGAAACACTGTGCTTCCTCAGGCAGTGTCTAGAAGAGACATCTCGGCCACAGACAGGTCTGAAACTCTCGTGGTCAAGGAGGCACAGAAATGTAGAGCCGTAGGCCTGCAGGGCTCAGGGGCTAGAAGCAGGTGCTGCACAGGGGTAAGAGTGAGGATGGAGCCTGAAGCAGGGGAGGGCTCGAATAACTTTGCTGGTAGAAGCAACTGAGACTGGTCTCCACGGCAGGGCTTCCTGGGCCCAGGGAGATGATGGTGTCACGAAAGGCAAGCCCAGGAGCACGCTAATCAGCTCCTCCAGCACCACCACCAGGAAAGATGGAGGTGTCCAGGGTCAGTATGGGGGTGGAAGTGAGCCTCAACACTGCTCAGCAATGAGGCGAGTACAGGGGACAGAGAGAAACAGAAGTGAGAGTCGTCACCCTAAAAGCAACTGCAAATTTCAGTTCTAAAGGTCAAGAAAAAAATCAATCTAATGCCCAAATGAACAGCCAGCAAAATCAACACTTAGAACAGCATTTATTTCAAATAAAATTAATTTTATAGGATGTTCTGGCAGAAATAAATGAACAAATACTTTTATTTTTTAAGAAAGAAATTATTAAATAATCAGACAAAAATATAAAAAAGAGCTACTTAAGGGGCCATCAGGTGGTATGGTGATTAAGGCACTAGATTCCCACATGGCCAACTATGGTTCAAGTCTCAGACCTGGTAGTTTGAAAATCACACTGTGTGTGTGTTTGTGCCCACGAGCTCAGGAGGAGAATGGAGGAGAAGGGATCCCCCTCAGGGAATGATTTCTAATTTTCCCTCTTTCTATCTCTCTAGTGTGCACATGGACTCTCTGACAAAAACCTGGAAAAAAAAAAAGAGAGAGAGCCACATAGAAATATTGGAAATTAAGAATAGAATTGTTGAAATTTAAAAAGAAATACTTCTTCCTAGTGGAAAAATAAAAAGAAGGAACGTGAATGTATAAATAGCAGCTATTGGGTTAGAAATTGGACAGTAGGATGAATGAATGAAGGTCTGGTTCTTTGAAAGCCACCTGTAGCCTGGAACATGCTGGCTACGTGCACGATTGTTCAGGATCCTGTGGCTGGAGGTCTGGAAGAGGGAGATCATGACATGATCTGACCCCGTGGAAGGAGATCCTCTCTCTCGGTCTCTCACATGTACTTGCATGTATTTCATCATGAACAAAGAAAGAATTCTTTTAATAAAACAGCAAAAGAGAAAAATAGGTTTACTAATGATACTTGAAGTTACACCAAAGGGACATAGTGGTTTGCTATACTGTACATTCTACTTTTATGTTTAGAAATTTTTTAATTGAAAAAGTAAAGAGAGAGATGGAGAACTACAGGAAAATATTGAGCAAAGGATTATTTTCTTCTTTTGAGAGATTTTTGATATACAGTGCATGTACTTGCTGGAGAGAAAGAGAGACAGAAAGTGAGAAATTAACCCTTCAACCGGGGAGAAGGCATGCCACAATCCTTCTTTATTCTCGTCTCAGAATTTTGGGTATGCATGCACATATGCACAGTGTTGAGTTTGAAGCCTCTGGATCCAGGACTCAAACCATGGTCGGCCACATGGGAGTCCAACACCTTAACCACCATGCCACCTGCTGGCCACCAAAGGACACGTTTTAATATCGGACAAAATAAACTTCCAGTGGAATCATTACCGGTAAAGAGAGAATGTGAATCCCCAGGGATAAGGATTCCGTTCTCCAGAACAAAACACACATGGTCTGGAACTGGGAGGGCACCTTTCCTCCCTCCTGTCCTTGTTAGGTGGCTTTTCCTGGAAGTGTCAGTTTCCAGATACTTCTGCCTGCCCTGTCTCTGCAGTTCCAGAAAAGCCTTCAGACACAGAGACACAGATGCTGGTAGTTGGCAATTGGCCAGAACATTCCAAAATCAGAAGGGTTGAGGCCACAGGTGAGCATTCTTGGTAGCTGTAACATGAGAAAACACAGGTATTTTTCAGGCCCAAGCAGAACATTTACGAAAATGTACCTAGGCATGCTGCTAAAATGCTCTGCTCCACAGGCTGGGGCTACATACAAGGCATGGGTTTGAGTCCACGCACAGATATTGCCTGTAATCCCCGCAACTCAGGGAGACAGAGGGAGAAGGAACACAACATAATGAGACTCTGTCTTAAATTAAAAAAAATAATAATAACACCTAAATTCAGAATATGGAAAGTCTCAAAAACTTTTTAAAAGTTGGGCCAGCCCTATAGGACAACAGTTAAGTGTTATGCACAGGTAGCTGGATCCCACATGGCCAGCCAGGGTTCAGGTCCTGGCAGGTGTGGGTTTATGTACCTGGGACCTAACAGGATGGAGGAATGGAGGAATGAGTTGAAAGGAACAAGGATTACAGCATGGGCAGGCTCTGCTGCACGTGCTTCTCTCTCCCCTTCTCTCACACATGAGCACACTCTGGCATAAAACTTTTTTTCAAAAGTTTGGTTTTATTAACATCACATTTTTGTTCACAGTTAATAATTAACTACAAAAGATAATAGGACAGGGAATGCCTGTTTGGGAATGAACAAGTACACTCTAACTCGTGAGAGAAAGAAGAAAGTACATTGACATTAGAAAAATTTTTAACATTTTATCCATATGAAAACAATCTTAAAACTTGATAAATATAGATTAAATATATTTTAAAAGATACTTAAAATCGTAGAAGCTTACATTAGAAAAGAGAGGTTAGGGGTTGACAGGTTGCATGGTGGTTAAAGTGCTGGACTCCTACACGGCTAACCATGGTTCAAGTCCTGAACCTGGTGGCTGCTTTCTCACCTTTCCTCTCTCTTTCTCTCTCTGGTCAAATTAAAAATAACAAATAATTCTTAAAAAAAAAAAAAAGGAAGAAAGGAAAAAGAGGCTAAAAAAAATGAATTCAGTTCACAATGTAAGAAGTTAGATAAAGCCCAATCAAGTAAACACAAAACGGGAAGGAAATTTTAAAAGCAGAGCAGACACTGATAAGGTGGAAGGCAGACGCATTGTGTGCAGCCAGCTCCTCTCGGCTTCCAGCTCCCGTCAGCTGTGGCCTCAGCGAGCAGTTGCATGTGAGCTCCCGCTCTCTGGCTGATGGCCCTTCTTCAGTCCTTGGCCAGAGAGGCCCGAGAGAATTCTGTGCCCTCCTTGACAGGTCCTAGCAGGAGCAGGCACCAACTGCCTAGAGCAATGGATAACATTTTAGCTTCCAAGGCACAGAAAAAGTGCGTTCCTTCCCGTGTCTGTGGACTGGGTTGAGTAACCATCAGTGACGTTTTGTTTTTGTTTTTGCTTTAAGTTTTAGCAAAATTTTTAAATTGCCATCATCTAGAGCATTTTCTCAGTTCTCAATCCGATTGAGTCAAAAATCAACCAAGCGAACACTTCAAAAGTATTTTAGAAAATTCAAGTGCTCTCCTAAGTGACTTGGGTTAAGAAATGACAATGGAGATCGTATGGGATACCAGCTCTGCCTGAACAGGTGGTTGGGAAGAGCACGTGATTTTGTCACAACTAAGGGTCACCCCTAGAACAAACGGGGGAAAAAATCAACAAACTCAAAGTGATTCTCTATAAAAACGAGCAGAAGAGACAAATATCTAGCCAGAGTAATATAGAAGAAGGGGTGGGGAGGAAATAGGAAAAAGAAGAAAAAGAAGAGGAAGAAGAAAAAAGAAGAAAAAGAAGAGGAAGAAGAAGATGAGAGAACAAATTATGACTATTAAGAAGGAAAAGGAAGGGACCAGCAGTTAGCGTAATGGCTATGTCGCTGGACTCCCACGTAGTCGACCGCGGTTCGCGTCCCGGACCCGGTGGCTTAAAACTCACGCTGGGCACGTGTGCGTGTGTGCCCAAGATCCTGAGAGGAGAATGGAGGAGAAGGGATTGTGGCGTGGCCATCCCCCCTGGGGGGTGATTTCTCGCTTTCTGTCTCTCTGTCTTTCTCTGTCTGGTGAGCGCACGCACCCTATAGCAAAAACCTCTCCAAAAAAAAAAAAAAGAAGGAAAAGGAAATTTAACTGCAGTAAAAATTAAAACACACTTAAGAGATACTATAAAAAATTTATCCAGTGACTCCAAAAACAGTAATGAAATCGATTGTCTTCAGAAAAGTAAAAATTACCAAAATTGAATCAAGAAGAAATCAAAAGCCTGAATAAATCTACAAGCTTTACAGAAATGGAATTAGTGGTCAAAATTCTCACACCTCCCTAGAGAGCCCAGACAGATTTTCAGACGAATTTTAACAGATACTCAACAAATACATTATTTTCATCACAAAGAAAAATGTTTCAAAGAATAGCAATGTTTTCCAAATGCTACTGTAAGTTTAAGATGCTGGTGGAAGTTTGATAAAATTAGTAGGAAAACAGAGTCATGTGCTGCATAATGACCTTTCCATCAAGGATGGACCACATGTACCACGGTGGCCCATAATATTACAGTGGAGCTGTGAATGTGGTAGCACAGCATGTTACTCATTTGCTTGTGGTGGTGATAGAGTAGACTAACCCTCTGTGCTGCTGGTCCAAAACTATAGTGCATGCAATTACATATACCTGGAAATAAACAGCACATTACTGACTTACATATTGACTATACTACACTATTTTAAGGTTTTTGTCATAGGGGAAGTGCACTCATCAGAGAGGAGAGAGACAGGGAGAGGGAAAGTGAAAAATCACCCCCCCAGGGAGATGACCACGCCGCAATCCCGTCTTCTCCATTTTCCTCCTGGGATCTTGGGGAGGTATGCATAAGTGTGCAACGTGAGTTTCAAACCACCAGGTCCAGACTTGAACCATGGTCAGTCATGTGGGAGTCTAGTGCCTCAAGCATTATGCTACCTGCTGGTCCTGTCCTATACTATGTATATTTTTTTTAAAAAAAGATCTATTTATTTTATTTTATTTGTTACTATTATTACTTTAAAATTTGACCAGGAGAGACAGAGACAGAGATATAGGGACAATGAGAGCACAAGCCATCAGGTCTGGGACTCGAACCGTAGTCAGCCATGTGGGAATCCAGCGTCTTAACCACCAAGTCACCTGCTGGCCCCTGTATCATACTCTTAATAGTTGTTTTAGAATGTACTTCTTTCACTTACAAAATAAATACATAAATTGCTGTGAAACAGTATGCCATGTTACACCAGCAGAAATACCTCTCATGTTTACCATGTCTCTGGTTGACAGCATTTCCTTTTTTGTTCGATTCACTCTTGTATTGTTTTGTTCATCATGGCCCTTTCAGGGGAAGATGTGAAGGTGGAAGAAGGTGATATTGATGATCCTGGCCTTGGGTAAGCCTAGACTAATTTGCATCTTTGTATCTTAGCTTATTAACAAGAAAATTTAAGAAGTAAAGCAAATTAAAAATTTAAAAAATAGAAAAGAGGCTATATACTAAGGATGTAAATAAATATTTTTGTATAGCTGTACCATGTGTTTGTGTTTCAAATTAGGTGTTATTATTTTTTTTTTTTGAGGGGGAGAGGTTTTTGCTATAATGTGCGTGCACTTGCCAGAAAGACAGAGAGATAGAAAGCAAGAAATCACCCCCTGGGGGGATGGCCAAGCTCCAATCCCTTCTCCTCCATTCTCCTCTCAGGCTCTTGGGCACACACACACATGTGCCTGGCGTGAGTTTAAGCCACCAGGTCTGGGATTCGAACTACAGTCAACTACATGGGAGTCCAGGGACATAGACATTACGCCAACTGCTGGTCCCCAAATTAGGTGTTGTAACAAAAGAGTTCAAAAGTTATATATATATATATATGTATATATATATATATATATATATATATATATATATACACACATACATACACACATACATATACATATATATATATTTGTTAAGTAAAAATTTTACAGTCAGTTAATTTATTATTGAAAAAAAAAATGTGTAGGAACCAGCAAGTGGCTGGTTAAGGTGGTTATGGTGCTGGACTCCCTCAGGGGAGTCCCAGACCCCAAGTCTTGAAAATCACACCAGGTGATATGTGTGCATGACCAAAATCCCAGGTGAAGAATAGGGGAGAAGGGATTGCACCATGGCTATCCCCTCTGGGGGGTGATTTCTCACTTTCCCTCTCTCTGTCTCTCTCTGGCAAGCAAACTTACAAAAAAAATTAATTAAAAATTTAAAAAATAAATGTAGTGTACACAGTGTGCACGAGTACACAGTGTTTATAAAGTCAGTCAACCATAGTGTATGTAATGTCCTTCACGCTCACCACTCACTGACTTACCCAGTGCAACTTAAAGTCCTGCAAGTGCCATTCATAGTTAAGTGATCTATACAGGTGGGCCATGTTTTAAATTCTATACTGTACTTTACTGCACATTTTCCATGCTCAGGTATGCTTAGATACACGAGTACTTAACATCATGATGTAATTACCTATAATATTTAGGACAGTAACATGCTATACAGGTTGGAAGGTTTATACCATATAGCCTAGATGTGAGGTCAGCTACACCATCTAGGTCTGGGTAAGTACACAAAACATTTCTCAGAACATGTCCCTATTGTTAAGTGACACAGGATTGAATGTCCAACTCAACCACATAGGTTTACAGCTTAGACTATCTAAACACACCCTACTGGTCGATAACAAAAAACATTCCGATATTTAAAATGTGCATGGAAGAAAATGAAAAGATGTTCAAATGTTTTAGCAAACATGGAGGTAGAAGTTAAAATAATGATATCATTTCACACTCATTCACACCTCAGACCTTTCAAGTTTCCGTAACGTGCAGATAACGAGAACTTTACAGTGGTGGCATTAAGTGGTGTAGCCACTTTGGAGGGCACGCTGGCAACATCTGGTGAGTTTGATGATGTGAATTCTCCGTTATTGGTTTCTTTTAGGAGTGGAGGAGAGGACACCAATGGCCGAGGATACAAGGTCAGCACGTGACAGTACCCAGCTCAATCCAGGGCTCTGCTCTGACCTGTTGACCACCCTGTCTCTTTAAACAAGAGGATTAGTCATGTGAGGTAATTGCCAAGTCTAGACAGTTTTTGTCAGTCTAATAATTTTCTCACAACCTAAAAAAAAACCTCTGGACTTCCACACGGCTGACCATGGTGCAAGCCCTGGACCTGGCAGCTTGAAAATCACACCGGGCATGTGTGTATGCATGCCCAAAGTCCCAGGAGGAGAATGGGGAAGGGATTGCAGCACGGCCATCCTCCCTGGCGAGTGATTTCTCACTTTCTCTGTCACTGTCTCTTTCTTTCTCTAGCAAAAGCACACTCCCTGTGGAAAACCTTAAACACATGCACAAACATACTTCCAAAGTGTTTAAAAAGTGATCAGTTCTAACAGAAAACCTATCCTTTGAATGTCCGCTCCTTCAGCATGCTGATTCAAGGAATATCAAAATTACAAGTAGCGAGAAAAACAGTGGATGTATTTTTAGCTTTAATGTTAACATGAAGAATTCAGTGCAATCATGTGAGAATGCTTCCAGGAATGTTCCAGCCACTTTTAAATGGCCTGTTTTCTAAAAAGATACCAAGTGCATTTTTTCTGGAGAAAATCCATGTTTCTAAGAAGTCAGATTGGATTTTTCTACCAAAAACAAAGGACTGCTTTTGGACTTGTTCCTCATCTCTCTGGCATACATGTGCCGAGAGTCAGGATTTTCAGCTGGAAGGAAAGTGGGGATCAACAGGCCCAGCTGCCTTACTTTACAGATGAAGAAAATATCTGGCCTGCCACTGAGAATCTCTAGTTGGGTCTAGGTATGTCTCTCCAGCTACCTGCAATCTTTCTCAACTTTGGGGAAGCCCAGTATCATCCCTGGGAGTGAAGGCCTCAGGGATCCTGAGTTCTTCTGGGAGATGCACGGATACCTCAGGGTCAGGCTTTGTAAATTCAGATCTTAAACCTTGAATTACACACCACTTTGAGATTCTCGAAAGAAACATGGAAGCAGCTCCCATGTCTCCCTGCTGAGGAAAAGTCTGGGAGGTTGAGGGGAAGTAATGATGCAGGTGCAGGGGTGATCACCAGCACCCAGCACCCGCAGTGAGACACAGGTCCTTGTCCCATGCTCAGAAAGAATTAGAGTTGTGCACACAGAGAGTGGTTATAGTAAAGCAGGGAGTTCATTGAAAAAAGGAAAAACAGAGCTCCCAGGAAGAAGGGAGGGGTCCTGGAAAATAGGTTGCTGAAGAGGAACTGGGGCGAGGGCTTTTTATCTGGGTCAGAGGGGCTTTGTTCAGGCTTATTCTGGGGGGGACTCACACAGGCATTCCCTTTGTGGTGAGTAGGGGCCTATGCTGGATGGGTCGTTATTCTCCTAATAAACAGGAGATTCTTTGTCTAGAGCCATAAAAACGATTATCTTATCCTCTTTCTGGAATGTGGTGGGGCCTGGGATAAAAGCCTGTTTCAGGTCTAGGTCACGCTGCCTAGGCCAACCACTGGGCCATTGCTGCAAGAGGTCTCTCCAGAGAAAGCAGCTGAGCTGCTTTGTCTCCGTCTTAAAACTTTGCCATTTTGTGATTCCTTTTCAGGCCTATACCCTAACTCTATTTCGAGGGTTCCTATCTCTGACCTCAGTAAGAGCAGGCTAGTGGTGAGGTACCGAGAGTTTATGATCTGTGAGGGTGCGGTGCAGGGCTGGGGAGTGTGAAAAACACTTGCAAGTGTCGTTGAGCACCTGCATTGATGCAGGACACGTGTACTGCGAGGGGCCTAAAGCTGTGGGAGACCTGATGCACCGCATCAAGCATTATGGGCTAGTTTACAGAGCTAGCTCCCAGGCATTCATGTGCCCACATGCAAACCCACAAACATGCCCACTCACCAGTGTGGCCAAAGCACTGCAGACATGCAAGCAGCCTTTGATCCCACGTCCACGATTTGGAGAAGCACAGAGGAGAAAGCTTTCTGTGAGATGGAGCAGCAGGGCTTCTAGAAGGAGCAGGGAAGTGTTCTATGTCACCATTGGAGTTAAATGCACACCCACCATATGCAGGGAAGGAGTCATTGGGTGGTATAGCCAAATGACCAAGGTCAAGGTCCCCAACCTTGAAATTTTAGAGCAGTTTGTCACCACTTCATAAAGCCAATTTTAAAGCTGCAGTTTGAGGTCACTTCTTTTTTAAAATTTTTAAAAATTTATTACTATCATAATCTTGTTTATATGCTGTTGAATCATGTATAACTTTACAGTGTATTACATTTCTTTTTCCAGAAGAAATACCATGCATATAAATCAAGACAAAGACATTACTATCCACATCCTCATCATCAAATAGCTTTTCATCATTTTCTTTCCAGATTATTATTACTATTCTCATTATTTTTTTAAACATTCAATCACTATTTCTCATTTTGCTTGTAAAAAGACTTTACCCAACATGAAATACTTCTCAGACCAGTCCAGTTGATAACACTACACATCATCATCAACAGGTTGAGGTCACTTCCTGTAAAAATCATCAGATTAAAATGTCCAAATGGCAGCTGAGAGAAGCTAAGAAGTTGTGAGGAGGAGCTGGGGTGTTCTGGAGGTTTCTGCTACAGACAGAGACCTGGGGAAGTGTGCAGACAAGAGCTCGAGGGCTGTAGGGAACAGAGGGGCATGTTGAAGGCCATGGCCAGGCAGAGCAGGAGCATCCACTGAACATCCCTGGCAGAAGGTCGTGCTGGTGGGTTGAAGGTCAGTCTGCTAAGGAATTAAAACAGCTGAGGACAATAGGTAGACACATACACCTTGCAAAGATGTCCCCATGTTAACAGCATGCTGCTTAGGGAATCCAGGGATGACTTTGCCAGATCTCTCAGAATACTCAAAATCAAGTTTGAGGTGCATTGCTAGGGCAAATGGGCCACACAGGAAGACACACAACCAAGTTTCAAGTTAAATACAATGAAAACACTAGCAGAAGACAGCAGGTGATGGGCTTTTAAAACAAAGCACAATGTATAATTATAGTTACTTATTGAGACCTAGCCTTGTTCCAGAAAGGATCAGTGCGGTACAATAAGCGCTGCTTATGGGCCTGAGAAAACTGTCAGAACCAAAATGGAGGGCCAACCCTGTGACTAGTGGTGAAGGAAGCTGGATCCCACATGATCAACCATTGGCCAAATCCTGGCCCTGGTACCTTGAAAAACGCACTGAGTGCATGTGTGTGCATGACCCAAACGCTGACAGAATGGAGAAATGGAGAAGGAATTGCAATGTGACCGTACTCCACTGGGGATGATCATGCTCTCTTAGGGGGTGCTTTCTCTTTCTCTCCGGTGAGCACATGTACACTCTGGGAAAAAATAAAAAAAGAAAAAAGAGAAGTCATTTGTGTCAGCATGTGTTAAACCCTGACTAAACCCAGCTGGGGAAGACCATGGAGGTGGTATTCTCGTGTAAATGTTCCTGATAATGAGGGCTATGACAAAGACTGCAAGAACCACAGCCTTGCACCAAGACCACTGCAGCTGATAAGGGCCTACTGCAAGGACCTCTGCCCAGATGTTTCCTGACACCCTTGGGCTGATACCACCCTTGTTATTGGTCTTGATCGCCATGGATTATTGGCCCCAAACCATCCACTCAACCTTCCTCATTTTCCTTAAATGACTTTTGTCTTCCCCTACCTCCCTGGATATGGCCAGTCCACTATGGCCAGCACATTCTGCTCTGCAATGCCCACTCCTGAACAAACATGATGTTTTGTTTAGAAAGTCTCTCTCTGTCTGTTAGAGATCAGACTGAGGTCATTGAAGAAATGAACCAAGAGCCAGAGCAACAGGGTGTGGCTCTGGGGGTTTGTGTGTCCAGCATCCTTTCTTGCCTTCTGACATGTACCCACTCTTCTTCCTGGGAGGAGTCCTTTCCACTGGCTGAGAGGGCTGACTTTTTGTCACCATGTGGTCTAGCCCTGATCAATCACCTCCTGCCACAGTTTTGATTAGGCCATACTCACGACTCAGGCAAGAGCAAATTCCGTGCCTCCCAAGTGCCTCGGGCAATTTTTTTTTTTTAATTTTCTGTAGCTTTTCTTCTGTTCCCACTCCCACTCCCACCCCCACCCCCTTTCTCTTTTTTTCCCAAGTCAGCTGGCCTTCCTTGACTTCATCTCAGAAGGCTGGTTTCTTTTCCTTCAGTTCTTGTCTTCAGACATGAAGATTGTTACATTCCTCCATAGCTGGCATCAAAATTAATGACTCCCAAGGATAACAAAACAGAACAAAAAAATATCCCAGGTGTGGTTGAGGGCCAGCAGACTTGACCACCTCAATTCCCTGGCTATAACCCGCCTTTCCTTAAGACCTAATAAAAGCCCATAGCCCCTACCCTTCAGGGCCAATGCAATTATCCCCAATTAGCCTCTTTCCTCTCTTGGAAAGTGAATAAGTCTTTTATCTCTCTGCTTTCTCTAAGACTGTGAATGCTTCCATGGCCTGAAGTACCGGCCACCCAACAACTGGGGCTGGGCCAGTCAGTCCCTCTGGGCCTCTGCCTTGGGAGTCAATGGGAAAATCGGTCTCCTCTCTTCCATGTGGCTAACCCAGGAGAAGGGAGCCAGGGTCGGCCAGCCTCTTCTCCAGCCTAACCTCGAAGGTACCTCTGAGAGGGAGGAGGAAGAGGGAGGGGAAAAGGACAGGTAGAGAAAGTGAGGGACAGGTAGAAGGAGTGAGGAGGGCAGGAAGAGGGGAGGCTAGGAGGACAGGGAAAGGGAGTGAAGAAGGGAGTGAGGAGGACAGGAAGAGGAGGCTCATGGTCTCTATCACTGGAGTCCTGCCAGGACTCCTGTGTGCTCCTGGACTTCCCATTATAGGAGCCCCTTTTTGCTTAGACTGGTTTTAGATGGTTGCAGCTCACAGAGTGATGAATACAATCCTTTATCATAATGGGGTTTAAATGGCATTTTAAGGAAATTACAACAAATAATCCCCAAAAGTAGAAATAGAACTAGCTGTTAACTCAGTCCACTGAGAGGAATGATCTACGTTTTAAAGGTACAGGTACATCTTTGCATTTATACATTATTGCCTCAAACTTTCTCTTTTTCATTCTCTCATGCACACACACACACACACACACACACACGAGTGTTATGAGATAAAATCAGTTTTCCCAGGTGCTAGGATGTTATTAAGTACTCCAGAGTAGTGATTTACTAAATGTTACCTGATCATTTTGGAAGGTTTAATGAGACTTTTAAAGAAATACCTGGCTCACTTTCTTAGAATGGTTTCTGAATTGGTTGACTCAGGCTGAATACTTCTAGAAAACTCTAGGTTCTAAGGGTGATGGTGTTTTCAAATGCAAAGGAGATACTGACATTCTCCCCTGTGATGGAGTCATTGGTGTATGTGTGTGTGTGTGAGGGCATCTTCGATGGTGATCTTGAATATTCTGGAACAGATACCTCTCCTCCCCTAAGAGCCTCATGGGGTGTTTCTGGGGAAAAGTCCTGCCCAGATTCTCTTTGGGCCTCTGCACTCACTGCCATGCCCACACAACCTCTACATCAGAGGTACCCACTCACCCACCTTCATACCACAGCTCTTCACACAGACAGAGCCCAGGTGGACCCAGAACAGGCTTTTCCATTGAATCCTGGCCTTGGCCTTCAGACTGACAGAAGCTGCCCGCTCCTAGGTCCCCCGGACACTGGGAGCCCTGGCCATAGACTCAGCCTATCCCCACAGCCACAGCTCACCAGGTCCTCACCCAGACACCAGAAGGCAACCCCCTTCTCCCCACCTCACTCTCACACTGCAGTGCTGTGGCATCATGGCTCAGCAGGTCACAGAGAGCTAATGCTCAAGAATGCAGGCGTAGCAGACCACGCTGACCAGGAGCTAGCAGACCCGTATCCAGGCTTGTCTGACTCGGCGCTGTGGGACCTAGGAGAAGACATCAAATCTCTCTGTACCACATTGTCCCCATATTTAAATTAAGGCATCAGGGCCAGCGGATGGCACGGTGGTTGAGGTGCTGGACTCCCACATGGCCAACTGTGGTTCAAATCTTCAACCTGGCTAGCAGCTTGTTTTCTCACTTTATCTCTGTCTTTCTCTCTCTCTCACACACACACATACACATACCCTATAGCAAATAATAAAATAATAAATAAATAAAATAATTCTTAAATAATTAAATAAAAAATAAATGACAGCATTAGCCAAGGTCAGTGGTTTTCAAATATCCACTCAACTTAGCAGGGGTGAGAGGGCTGGCAGTGAGCGGCACTCCACCCCCTTGTAACCTGCAGCTCCTCACCCAGTTGAATCACTGGACAACAAGTTCTCTAGCTATGAAAAAAATGTCTGAGGCCCAGACATGGTAACACACAGGTGGTGCCACTGCTTGGGAGGCTGGAGGCCTCATGGGAGGCCCGGGTTTGGTTCCTGGCCAACCTAGACATGTCAGACACAGCTGTGTGTGTCTGGAACCCTAGCTAATTGACAGACTAGGGCAGGAGGGTTGTGATGTGTCCAGACTCTGCCAAAAGGACCTATCATGTCGCTCTCTGTCTTTTTCTTCACTACATTCCTCATCTTTAAAAGAAAGAAAAGTGTGAGAACGCCCATGCTACTTTACCCGCAAAGGCCCTTCTAGCTCTGTGATGCAGTGAATGGGGAGACTGATGGCTGACTGAGCCAGGCGCCACAAAGACATTCAGTCTTGAGTGTGCTGGCTCTCCTGGGGGACTGTCTAGTCTGTCTTTGGGCTCGCAACTCCACGGCAACCCCATCAGCGCCACCCCTCGTGGGAAGTGACTTAGCCTACCTCAGCCCCTCATACGTGCTTAAGAAATGTGTGCTAAATAAATGACCAAAGAAATACACAGCCAAAGAAATACGTGCTACCGAAATACAGAGTGGGAATATCGTTGAACTTAAATTTTACATCTGAAAGAAAATTCTCTAGCTTTTAACGAATGCTATGTATGCCTAAAGATTCCTCTTTGGAATATGTTCTTTTTTGTAATAGAAGGTCAAAATGAGCTGGAAGGGGAAAATATTATTTTTGGTGTATTTATTTATTTATTTATGTAGAAACGTTTGTGAAAGCACATTGTGAGCATTTTTCTAATCATCCTCACATTACAGGGATTAGAAAATTAGAGAAAGGCCAGCAAAACAGGGTACAAGCCATAATGCCATAATTGTTCTGTATTCAAAATGCTGGAAGAGAAATATTTCCATATCCTCATGTCCAGAAGAACTGAGAACACTCGTGCATTGTAAGCAGCTTTAACTATTCCCAGGCTTCCCCACCACACTGGAAGCATTGGAGACATAATTTTAAAGCTTCAGGTCACATTCAAGTAATTAATACCATCCACCTTTTTAAGGAGTCAACGCTCCAGTTTGGTTGCAGAGAATTCTTTACAGTTCACACAGCTGTTAAGCTACCTCAGTTTCCCCAACGAGATTGGCAGCCAGCACAAGGCTTTGGGCCACTTCCTGGGCCAGCTGGAACATAGATCCACAAGCGGTCCTCTCTCTATTCCCAGAGTCACCTGTAGTCACTCTTGTTCACGAGGCAAACCCGTCCGAGGCCTTCAGAGATGATGACACTCTAAGGACTCTGGCCTTGGTCATGCTCAGCAGCTCTCAGCAACTGCCAAGGCCGGAGTCCTGGTGGATGACTTTTTAAAGCCAGGTCTCTTTGAAACACACTTCAGTGGTCGGTAGCTTCCTCTTCCTTCCTGCCGAATTTTGAATAGGAGGTTGATCATGAGACGGGAGGATGAGGGAAAGAGGTACCCAGGAAAGTCATTGGGAGGCAGTACATACACCTGCCTGTCTGCTAGTGCCCAGCCTACATGGGTATTCGTGTTTCCGTGGCCTCATCATTCCTTCATTCAGCAAATCAAGCAGTTGGGCAGTCAGGAAATCAGTGATGGTACAACATTCACTGAACTCCTGCCGAACACCAGGCATTGTGTTAGGCTGCGAGATGAATAGACATTGTTCTGCTCTCAAGGACCTTATTGTCTCATGTAAGAGAAGGACAAATAAATAATAACAGCATAAAAAGTGCTGCAGTTGAAGGACAAACAGAACATTCTGGAAGCAAGAGGAAGAAACCATGCATTTACAAGGCTGTTTTGGCATTTTCTGTTAATATTTGTATTTAAAAATTATTTTTTCTTTTAGTTGTGATTTTTAAAATCCTTGCTTTAAAAACGACAGTGGTGTATTATGTGACTCCTGGCATGTATAACAGTGAAAGTGTATAAACAATAGTGCAAAGAAAGGAACAGGGAAACGAAGGTGTGCGGTTATAGTTGTGAGGTCCTCATGTTACTTAAGCGAAGAGGTATGATGTTATCTGAAGGTGGGCTGTGACAAAGATGTCAAAGAGCTCAATACTGGGAAACAAGAGAACCCCTTTACATGACAAAACACAGAAATAACACCTACAAGCAGAGAGTGGAGGTAAACAGAATCCTAAAAACCCTGCAGTTTGAATTTTAGGTGCTATATATTTTATCACACTCACAAAAATGCTCAATAACGGATCCAAAGAAGGGAGGCAAAAACGGAGAAGAAAAAAATAAACAATTGGACAGATGAAACAAACTGCAAGATGGTAGATTTAAACTCCACCTGTTTGCTAATAACAGAAATACCCAAGCCCAGGTAAGGTAAGAGAATAAAGGTTTACTCAGCTGACAGTTTTGGAGGCTGAGAAGTCTGAGAACATGGTGTCGACATCTGGTGACGGTCTTCTTGTGTCATAGCATGGTGACACAATAAGAAGTAGCAGGAGCTCACAGGTCTGTGTCCATGTGCTTTTTATAAACCTTCAGTAGTCAGGTGTTCTGCACCCCCACACACACACCCTGCCATAAGTTTACCCAATCCTAGTCACCCCTTGAAGTTTCTACCTCTTAATCCCACAGTCACATTGAGTTCCTGCCCTCTTAATACCTTCACAACAGCTCACCAAATTTTAACACATGAATTCTAGTAGAATGCATTCAAATCACCGCACTCTAATATGACAAATTATCTCAAATATAAAAAGGCTAAGCACTTTAATTAAAAGGCAGAGATTGGACAAAAAGCAGGACCAAATTTTATGCTGTCTACAAGGAACCCATTTAAAATACAGTGACACAAACAAAGATAAATGAATGTGAAATGATATACCATGCATATACTAGGCATGAAATCAGATGGAGTTACTATATTGTTATCAGGCAAAGTGGACTTTGGGGCAAGAAATCACCAAGAATGGAGAGGAACATTTTAGATGATAAAGGGATAAATGTATATGCAGATATATTAGTCCAGAATGGGTAACAATCCTTTAAAGGAAAGCTGATTGATCTATAAGGAGAAACAGACAAATCAACAACTACATTTGGAGATTTCAATGTTCCTCTCTCAGTATCTGCTAGCACAAATAGAAGGAAAATTAGCAAGAATACTTCCTTACTCAGGAGCAAAGTATGAACCACTATTCACCAACTTGCCTAATTTACATTTATAGACACTTCATTCAATAACTACAAAATACATATTCTTTGAAAACTTTTTACTTATTTACTTCCTCAGAGAGAGAAAGAGGGAGGGGACAGCCACTCCCAACAGAATCTTCATGCCACAATCCACTCCCAGCCTCAGCCAGCCCAGGTCACAGCATATGCCTGTGCATCTGACATGTACAGGGAGGTCTCCAGATATGAACCTGGGCCCTTCCATGGGGGTCCAGCCTTGTAGAGCATTGTGTTGCTGCTGGTAACCACGGAATAAATATTCTTTTAAAGTATGCTTAGACTAGTCACTGAGGTAAACCATATCCCGGGCCATAAAGCAAGTCATAATGAGGGGCCTGGGGGTGACACAGGAGTAAAATGCCTTTCTCTGCAAGGCTGATCCACGTGGGAAGGTTCCAGAGTCACACCCAGAGACCTTCCTGAGTACACTGGAACACGTGTGCCCATGACTCGGGGCTGACTGAGTGTGAGGGTAGAGTGCAGTGTGAGGACTCTGTTGAGTTGTGTGTGTGTGTGTGTGTGTGTGTGTGTGTGTGTGAGATTGTCTGCCTCTCTTGCTCATGGAAGAAATAAACTTAAGAAAATGGAAGGAAGGATGGAAATACTATAATCATTAAGAGTGGAAATCAATGAAACAGATGATAAGAAAAGAATAGAAAAACCAATCAAAGCAAAACAAAGTTATTTGAAGAGATCAATACAAATAATAAATCTCTAGCCAGAAAAATCAGAAATTAAAACAAAGTTATAAATCACCAGTATCAGAAATTACAAAGAAGACCTCATTATTGATAGTATAAACTTTAAAGAAATAATAAATACTATGAAAAATTTTATGCCATAAATTTGACAAGTTACTTAAAATAAAAAATAATTTCTTAAAAAACACCACAGCTAACTTGAAAAAAAAAAAAAAAACCTATTACACCTATTAAAGAAATTGAACTTGTGATTAAAATCCTTTCTCAAAAGCAAAACCAGGGTCGGTTGATGACGTGGTGGTTAAGGTGGCTGGATCCCACATGGTCAACCAGATGGCTGAGTCTCTAACCTGGTGGTTTGAGATATATGCCAGGCACATGTGCATGTGTGTCCAAAATCCTAAAAAGAGGAGGCAATGGGGGAGAGAGGACTGTGATATGACCATCCCCTATGGGGGATACTTTCTCACTTTTCTCTCACTCTCTGCCTCTGGCCAGTGCACACGCCCTCTGGCAAATTAAAACAAAAACAAGCAAATGAAAAAATCTAGATGGCTTCATCATTAAATTCTACTAAATAGTTTGGGGAAAAATAATACTAATTTTGTAAAACTCTTCAAAACAAAACCTTAACATTCTTTTTTTGTAGAAGTCAGCAAGTTAAATTTAAAATTTAATTTGGAAATGCAAAGGACATAGAACCATCAAAACGTTTTCCTGAAAATGAACAAAATTAGAGAACTTTCACTTGTTAATTTTAAGATTTTTATAAAGTTACAGTGCTCAAGAGGTTGCAGAGTGGATGTAAGCACAAACTTAAAGATTCACAGAGGAGCAGCCCTGTAGTGCAGTGGGTGGATCCCACATGCCCAACCATGGTTCCAATCCTGACCTGGCAGCTTGAAAAGCACACTAAGCACATGTGTGTGCATGCCCCAAATCTTGGTGAGATGAAGAAACAGCAAAAAGGGTTGTGGCATGACCATGACATGACCATCACTTGAGTGGTGCTTCTCTCTCTCTCTCATGCACAAGCACAAGCCTCTGGAAGAAAACATACAGAAAGAAAGGACTCATGGAACAGAATGACAGGCCCAGGAATACACCCTCACAAACATGGTCAATTAATTTTTGACAAAGATGCCAAGATCATTCAAGGAGGGATAGATACTCCTTCTAAAAATGGTGCTGGAACAAAAGGGGTCTATCAGGGAAAAGGAAATTATATTCAAACCTTACCTTTTATCAAATTCATCCAACTTCAGCCTTACAAGGGGTATACTGTTGGCTACATAAACTACACTTCAACAAAGTTCATTTTTTTTTTTTGAGAGGTTTATTTTTGCTATAGGGCACAATGCACTTGCCGGAGAGACAGAGAGACATAAAATGGGGACTCGTACCCCAGGGGGGTGGCCATACCACATTCTCTTCTCCATTCTTCTCTCGGGGTCTTGGGCATGCATGCACACACTCCTGGAGTGAATTTTAAGTCACCAGGTCCAGGGTGAACTGTGGTTGACTACATGGGAGTCCAGTGATGTAACTATTACTCCATCTACTGGTCCCACGTTAATTTTTTTTTTCTTTTTCTTTTCTTTTTTTTAGAGGTTTTTGCTATAGGGAGCATGCACTTGCCAAAAAGACATAGAGAGACAGAGAGCAAGAAACCATCCCCCAGGGGGTATGGCCACGCCACAATCCCTTCTCCTCCATTCTCCTCTTGGGATCCTGGGCACGCACGCACACACTCCCAGTGTGAGTTTAAGCCACCGGGTCTAGGACTCAAGCTGTGGTCGAGTACGTGGGAGTCCAGTGACACAGCCATTACACCAACTGCTGGCCCCAAAGTTAAATGTTTTTAAAGAGCTGTTTCTTTTTAGCCACTTACATTAGGCTCAAGAAATATCCACACCACTGAATCCTTATAATGCTCATCTGTGAGCAGGAAACAGACATTGTTACACAAATACCCTCCTGGCAGAAAGCCATCTTAATTTTTACTTCATGCAGGAAGATACTGGGTGCCCAGAGAGCTCACGCACTCAATATCCTAGGAGACGAGCCACAGCCGTCACCGCGGAATGGCTAGACTCAGCAAGAGCAGCAACACCAGTGACTGGCGAAGGTCTGTGGGAGCCCACACGTGTAGCTCGCCTCTGTTCTTTGCATTTCGGGGTCAACCTAGGGCTTGGAAAGCCTGTGTCCACTGGGACAGCAGGAGGGAGCCAGTGTTGGGATGTCTGCCTGGAGCACAGGGTCTTCCCTCCTCACCCCTGTGTTCACAGAATGGGTGAATAGAGGTGACAGCACCATGCTCTGTTCCTGCATGTTTCTGCTGATTCGAAACTCCAAGTAAAGGAGAAGAGGCTTGGAGGCCTTCCCGGACAGGGAGTCAGCACTTGTGGGTAAGAACAGGAGAGGAATCCCTCCTCATAGCCACCAAGGCTTCAGAGGGAGCAAGCAAGGAGAACAGAGCCTGTGTCAGGTGAGGGACTTGCAAATGGCACCAAGTATTTTAAGATCATGGTCAGAAAGCATTTCTAGTGGTGTCAGGCCTGGGATCTAGGCTGCGTCCTGGAGCTGACGTTCACCAACTCTGCAGACCTCGGTCTCCCTTCTGTACAATGAATGTGGTCCTGAGAGTTCCACGTTGGCAAGTATGTAAGGGAAGCTGACTAGTGACTGGCATGGGAGGGTGCTAGCCAGCTCTGCCACTATCACTATTACATGAGTTGGCCTTTCCGGGGTCCCTCCAAACCTCCCCAAGAGAAGAAGTGGCATCAACGGTAGCCACATTGATGCCATCCCTCAGCACCTCCTGCCACGTGACACTGAACCCATTATGGTGGAGAAAGGGCAGCCCACACAGATGGTTCTGCTGCTGAGCTGACTATGGGGGAGTCCCCAGGGAGGCTCTCTCTCACTTAGCTGCCACACCTGTTGGTCCTCTGAGTACACCTAGCAACAGGCTCCAACTTCCAGGACCCCCTAGGAGAACACTAATCTGCACTCAAAGACCTGCACTCCGTATCCACCCTTCCCCAGTGTGGATCCACAGAAACTCTCTGGTCAGGGGCTGCAGCTGCACCAAATCAGAAGGTGTCCAGGGGCCTTCTGTCCAAACACAAGGCACTGAGATGCAGGATTCCTGGAGCTCCTGCCCGGAGCACTTCCTTTGTCAGGACCTTCATCAGAACCTTGTATCCACCCCATCAGCATTCTCTTCCCTCTCCTATTTCCTTTTGTGTCCCGGGAGAGCCCTAAAGGCTTTATCCAGTCAAGGACTCTTCCACCTCTCATTATAACTATGAATTTATAAGTTAGGCATGATAACAGATTGACAACAATAACTAATAATGAAAGAGAACAATGATAACACTACGCAAGCATTGCAACTCTTGTGCTTTGGGGCTATTATTAAATGAAATGAGAGTTACTTGAACTCAGTGTGATGGTTTCACTGCAGTAATAAGCAAGATGGTACTGAGCAACTGAAGGGCGGGTAGCCTATGTGACAGGGATATGCGGGGCCTGGGACGATCCACGTTCCAGGTGGGATGCAGCTGGACAGGGTGAGATGTTGTCATGCCGCTCAGAATGGCAAGCAACTGGAGACTCCTGACTTGTTCATTCTGGAATTTTTCATTTACTATTTTCAGGCAGTAGTTGACCAGTGATAACTGAAACTGCAGGAAACACAGCCATGAATAAGGGGGAGCTACTGCGTCCACGTGCACATCAAGTTATTCTAAGTTTTACTAACATAAAGGATCATGCAATTTACAAATAATAAGATATACACTGCTTTTTATTGTAAATTCCATGTAATCCATTGATTCACACAGAATACTTTTGTGGAGTTTTGCCAGACTTGGCATTTGTAGCCAACCTATAGTTGCAAGCCAATGCTCTGATAAATTTTTGTGCTATTTGCAATGTAATGGTTATGGACAGAGCACATTTTTAGGTTAATTTGCATTAATCTAATATTTTCACCATCACTTTCTGAAGTCTATATAATTAACAGAAAAAAAAATCTAGTCCTGATTTGTAACATGTACCAATTTCCAAAGTATAAATACTTCTACAGTGACCCATTTCAAACTATCAACATGGTGTAGCTGGAATGTCGAGTCAGGAAGAAATGCACGTCAGCTGACAGGTAGGCAGGATTTCTGCCACACAGATACAATAGAAGTAAAAATTGCAAGAGCATAGATAATAGTAAAATAATTCAAAGTGATGAGTTTTGGGACCATGGTTCGAGTCCTAGACTTCTTGACTTGAAAAACACACCCAAAGTCCTGAGAGGAGGGTGGAATGGAAAGAGATTGCTACATGGTCATCCACCCTGGGGGTGCTTTCTCACTTCCCCTCTCTCTCTCTCCAATGAACACACACACCCTCTACAATTTTAAAAAGAAAAACTAGTGAGTTTTGAGCATATATTACCTTTGTTTTAATATAACTTGTCAATTGCATGTTTCTATGCAGCTGTTTAACACCCAGCTCTCAGGAACCAGGGCAAGCCGCTCCAGTATTCCCTGCCAACTGTTGCTGACCTGGGAGGGACTGCCAGTCCAAGGTACAGAGCAAAAGGCCCTGGGGAGCAAGACTCAAACTGTCGTCCCAACTGAGACCCTTTCTGCGTCCTAATCCTGGAACCTGAGAAGATGCTATTACACGTGACAGAGGGAATTAAGGCAGCAGATGGAATGAAAGATGCTAATCAGTTGACCTTAACATAAGGAAGATTATCCTGGAAGGCCCAATGGGATCACCAGGATCTTAAGGAAGCAGAAGAAGAGCTCAGAGGGACAAAATAAATGTCAAGACTCAGCCATCTCTGCTGGTTGCCAAGAAGGCAGAGGGGGCCAGGAGCCAAGGGGTGAGGCGACCTCTGGAAGCTGGAAGAGGCACTGACACAGGCAGTCCCAGGAGCCCCTGGGCTACACAGCCCAGCTGATACATTGCTTTTAGCCCATGGAGACCCATGTTGGACTTCCAGTCTCTACACGTCTGGAGAAATAAACATACGTGCTTTATTTTTTAAAATAATTATTTATTTACCTCTATTTATTATTATTATTTTTCAATTTGACCAGAGAGACAGAGAGAGAGAGAGATAAGGGAAAGTGGGAAAGCAAGCAGCCAAGTCCAGGACTTGAACTGCAGTCAGTCATGTGGGAGTCCAGCACCCAACCACCATGCCACCGGCCGGCCTCTGTAAGTGCTTTAAACCACCGATTCTGTGATCACTGGTTCCAGCAGCCAAGGCCATGCACACAAGCCCTCCATATTTGTGCATCCTATTCTTTCCCCACTGTGAACAGGCTCTGTGGGGTCATGCTGGGGGCCTGACTGACCCTGCCCTTCATAGACCTATCCAGGGGCCTTGGGCACAGTGACAGCAGTATTAATTAAAATCACAAACTCAAGGGGCTCTCTGCAGGGGCCCCCTGAGGTGCTCAGCTCTGTGGCCCTGAGCTGCCGCCATCATTACTGCTGCAGAAGGGAGGGCACAGAGCGCGGGGTCCTCAGGAAGCAGCCTGTCTGGGAAGACTAGACTCTCTCCGAATAGTATGGAGAACTAGCGCGCCCCTGAGCATAGGCAGCCTGCACCGTTTCCCAGCAGGTGTGGCCTGCATAATCTGCTGAATTCCTGGTCCTTTGGGGCCCCAGACCATCAAGGCTTAGTGCTGTTCTGCTGTCTGTCTGCCTTTGTCCTTCTACAACTCAGGAGAAAGTTATCTTTGCATGTCTCTCTTGCACACAGAAAATGCCCATTTCCTTGGCCAAGGTGGACCTTGGGCATCAGGAGCTCCCCCTTGAGTTGCCGTTGAATGTGTGTCCATGGTCTTGGTAGAGCCTACAGGGGCCTGCCTGAGGCCTCACCAGCACTTCCCTGAGGGAAAGAGGGGAGGCAGGGTAGAAAAACTCCCTTCAGAGACTAGAGGTAGAGGCTGCTACGTGGATGAGCAGATCTCATTTTCACATAGGCACCTGCTGAGGAAACGGGGATAAGATCAGAAACCAGGACTCCCTGCCTCACCTAGACAGACTTCCTCCTTACCCCACAGCCCCTGCCAAGTCAGCGATCCTCAAGTCCTCCCAGGTTAGAGGGACCGGCCTTGGATTCTGAAACCTCTCAGACTGGCCTTGCTGCCAGCAGGGCAGACTGAGGGCCAAGTCAGGAGCCCAGGGGAGGCTGAGGTGGAGCTCAGACTCTCCACATGCCTTCTGGTCCCTCCTTCTTCCACCCATCTCTACCTCTGCAACACATCTCCCTCCAGGCTACTCAACACCTGCAGATCTGGGGCAAGAGAGAGGATGAGGACAAGGCTGGAATCATGAGTGTGAGGAGCGGGATGCTACCCAACCTATGCCCTCCCCCCCGGGGAAAGATCCAGGGCCTAAGGGAGCAGAGAGAGCATTAGGATGGCTGCTGTGCATAAGTCAGACCCTGGAACCCCTGGGCCAGTCAGCAAATGCCTGTTCTGCACTGTTGGGGCCTCTGAAGGTTCGGGAAGGGTCTTGGCTAGATTCCTGGCCCCATGTACAGTGACCAGTCATCCAGAATTGCAGGGACACCCTTGTCCTTTCACCTCTGAAGCCTTACTGAGGGCTCTGAAGCTGGCTGCAGAAGAGGAGCAGCGTCACCCTGTTGTGCTGTCCAGGGAGAAGGTGGTCAGTATGCTGTGGGATCTCTTTTTCTTTTTTTTTTTGGAGAGGTTTTCGCTATAGGGCACGTGCGCTCACCAGACAGACAGAGAGACAGAAAGCGAGAAATCACCCCCCAGGGGGATGGCCACGCCGCAATCCCTCTCCTCCATTCTCCTCTCGGAATCTTGGGCACGCACGCACATGCGCCCGGTGTGAGTTTTAAGCCACCGGGTCCGGGACTCGAACCGTGGTCGACTACGTGGGAGTCCAGCCACATAGCCATTACGCTAACTGCTGGTCCCTGCTGTGGGATCTGAACCACACGGTGGCCAGGGAGAGAAGCCTCAGGCTGCCATTTGCCAGTGTGCATTGTGTGTCAAGAGGGAGAGTTCAGGGGTTTGGAGGGCCTCCGATTGGAATGCTGGAGGGAAGGTCTGCCCTTCCCGAGAGGTCGTTACCAGGGCTGCACCTGGCTGCATTGCTCCACGCGTGCTGATTCTTGAAGGCTTGAGGCCAGGATCACACAGGCTCCCTGGGCCTCCACAGAACCTTGTCTATTTTGACCTGAGCTTCTGGCTTTGTGTCGCTCTTATTCTCCCGGCTTCACAGTAAGTTCATTGGGTACAGGGCTGTCTGTCTTGCCCCCTTAATCTCCCAGATTTTCCATTTTTGCTTTGTACATAGCAGTTGCTCAATAAATACTTCAAATAGCGGCTCTATGTCTCACTCCACAGGTATTATAAAGGAAGATCTGAGAAACCAGACCACTGAGTCTGTGACCTCTGATTCCAGCTATCACAGACCCTGACTCCCCCATGGGCTGCTGGAACAGCTGTTCATGCCCTGGACACTGACCTCCTAGGAGGCTCAGGTGTTCCTGGTGGGAAGCCCCCCTCCCAGTTTCCAAGGGGATTCCTGGATTCCCCAGGAATCCCCTTGCCCTTCCCATCGTCCCAAGAGTCTCCTGCTGCAGAGCTGAGAAGACTTAAACATCTAGCATCTCATAGAGACATAGCACCAAACGCAGGTTGTCTCTCCCCGAAACTCACACAGACACATCGGTGGGGCTCATGAATAACTCTAATAGGAGGCTGCAAGTGTGATTCCTGAACTTGTGGAGATGTGTTGCCCATGATGGGGGATGACTTTCCATTGCAAATTCTGCACAGTTGTATTTTCCCTCACCTTGAGTTCCTTAGGGTTTTGTTGCTATTCTCTCTGTCTTTTTCTCTCTGTTCTTTAATCACAGAATCCATAGAGAAGACTACAGTTGGCCAGTGAACTTTGTAATTCTTAAACTTCCCGGCCCAATTTTATGAAGCAAGAAAAAGAAAACACAGATTGCTATTCCAGCCTCAAGGAGGGAAGCCCAGCTGAATAATGCCCAAGACTCCTGTTCTGTGTTCCAGTTAGTTAAAGCCCCTGCTCAGGGAGCCAGCCTCAGCCTCAAGGGGCCAGCCTGGGCACCAGCGACTGCACTTGCACCTCATCGTCATTGTTAGGGCTTCAAGGTTATGAAACAGGGATCAATGCCCTGGGAGAAGACCAAGAATTCTGGTCCCCAGAGACTGCGGTTTTCAATGTGATCAATGCCACCATTACTCTAACCCCTGGATAAACATAGGGACCGTGGTATCCACTAGGTCATTTCCACCCAGTACAGGAAGGCATCGGTCACTATAGTTACCAACACATTTTTTCCAGCTGGGCATATGGCAATTTCTGCTGCTCTAGAAAGAATATTTATGAACACGATCAGAGATGTGTAAGTCATAATGCAGCCCAAAGCGGCAAGGCAGCCTTGTCCCAGGCTCACATTCTTATCATCTTTTCTAGCAGGTGCTTGCTTCTTTACACAGCTGAAGTCCAGGGAGTTCTGAGTTGAGCTCTGAGTCCAATTCTGCCTGGGTGTCAGGCCAAGGTCACTTTCTTGCCCTGGAAGGAATTCAGAGCTGGAGATGGGGAGGAGCTGGCCTCCAGTAGCCAGGACAGGGCTCTAGAAGCACTCAGTATTCAGAGAGGTTCTGCAGGTATGGGCACCTTCAGGTGCTTGCTCCCTTCCTTCCAGACCCCATGTCCCTTTGCAGTGAAGGGTTAACTCAGGGGCATCAGCACACTCAACCCTTCACATTCCAAGGGCTGGGCCTTGCTGGATCCTGGCAATGACTTCTAAGCCCTGGCATAGTCTGCCTGATGAGAATGACTTTGGATTATCTGGGCCTGGGGACTGCCAGAAGGTTAATGCCCACAACGGGATTTACAGTGAATACTGACATGGGTCTCCTGGGCCCAGGGCCGCTCACTATCAGTTGGCTCTCTGCGACAGGGACCTGAGAAACTGAGGACAATCAGGTGACTACTCCAAGCCTAGGTGACCATCCCCTAGTAAAAAAGGCCTCCCTGGGTGCCAGTGCTGTATGCATGTCATCTCACATCGTCACTGTCCATGCCTCTACTGGGAGAGGACCTGGAGGCCTCACCCTGTGAACCTTTTTGATTTGCCAATTTTAATCTGTGTCCTTTTGCTTCTGTGTTCTGTGAGTTTAGAAAATCATTAATCCTAAAATGGTCTTGAGGACCCTCAGTGTATCCTTTTCTCCTTAAAAATTGCCCTTGCTTAGAGCCTCCTTTGGAATCAGATTGATAATTCCTGCCTCTTCTTGGGAGAAAGAGATTTACCTTCTAACATCTGTTGTCTCACAACTGGGCCGGGGCTTGGAGTAGGAAGGAAGTGGCAACCTGAGCCCAGTCTCCAGACCTTACTTTCCCTGCAACTAGGACTCGAGGTCCAAGCAGACAGCCCAGTTCTAGTCTCAGACACCCCTATCCAGAGAAGCAGGGCACTGGCTATCTTGTCCCATGTCACAGGGCTCAACTGGGCAGTCGGGTGCTGGCTCTGGGAATGGGCAGGTCTTGCTCCCAAGCCCAGCTTTTATACTCAAGGTCGCTGCAGTGGTCTGCCCACAGGTGTTATAGACTAGGTCAGAGGCCTGCTTCCCTTCCATGGATGACCTGGGGCAAGTCCCATCCTCTCTCTACGCTCAGTATCTCTGGCTGAAGAATGAGGATAATAATTCCTGCCTCAGAGGGCAGGTTAAAAGCATGGTTGATGTAAGGCATTGTCACACAGCCTACCCTTATATAAACCTTCAACAAATGTAAGCATTGAGGTCTTGCCTGTGCCTGAGTCAGGAGCTAGGGTCTCATTCTTGAAACCTAATCAGTGACCTGGCAGCTGATGGATGTTGCTCCTGGGCAGGTGTCCGCAGGCTGCCCATCTCCCTGTATACAAGGGATATTCAACATGCTCATAGAAAATGCATATTATTAAAAAAAAAGCATGGATTTAAAAATTCTTGCATAAAATTAAACTCATATCTTAATCCCATTTTTCCACAAATTTTTGAAGTCCTCTCATACATGAGCCAGGGACAGGGCCTGTAAGAACAGGTCCTGGGCAGGTTGTAGAGCCCCATGTCAGGGTGACTTACAAAGATCTCATCAATGGCATAGTAGAATCATCTGAAAGGTCTGTGATTCCAAATCTCAAATCCAGACTGATATCCCCCACACTTTAAGAGGGTACCTCATTCTTACTACAGGAAATTGTTTCTGTAGTGATGGCTCTTTTAACTCTAGGAAAGTTTGCCATTATTTGCAAAGTGATGAGGTAAATCAAGCCCTTCCTGTTAATACTTTCCATTAAGTTCCAGAATAGTATGCATATGTGTTTTGAAGTGTTTGTGAAATTTAAGAGCCTGAGGTGGAGTGGAGGCTCTCCAAGCACAACTCCTCTAGTTTATTACCACAGAAGAGCTGATTCTGGGTTAAAATGTGCTGTTCTTTATGTAGTGGTGATTCTTGAAAGGTGTGAGAGAAGCA
This sequence comes from Tupaia tana, assembly GCA_026018925.1. NCBI lineage: Eukaryota > Metazoa > Chordata > Mammalia > Scandentia > Tupaiidae > Tupaia > Tupaia tana. The sequence continues at coordinate 137,200,708 of JAKSZU010000001.1, forward strand.
AATTAGATGTTTAAATGTGTAAACCAAAGGGAATGTTTCCTAGCTCCCGAGAGCCCCATGTTGGCTAAGGCATCATTACTTCTCCCTAAGTCCTTCAAGTTCCTGGATCAGATACTGAAATGCTTTGCAGAGAAAATCAAATAAATCAAAGTTCTAAGTTCTGTTTAGTCAATTTCCTAAATTCTGTCCAAGGGAATTTAATTAACAGGATTGCTTTTGATGCTTTTGTCACTTGGGTTCGTCAAACATTAATCAACGCTCCCTTTGAAAGGGGTAGCTAAAAGATGCTAGATGTATTCAGAATAAATAAATAAGATCCATAAGTGGAATTGGCTTAAGGAAAACTAATTGTCTTTTCAAATTAACCTCAATAAATTATAATTTCCAAGCAGCCAAAAAGGTGTTTTCTGTACATGATGGCCTCCAGGCCAGTACCAGCACTGGGCCCAGGGCCAAAGCCACGAGCCACAGGACCAAAGACCAGAAGCCAGAGCAGATGGGGAAAAGGCCTGGGACTGGGACAGTGACCTTGATCTTGAGGTAGTTTCCCCTCCTCCCCCACTTTTCTCTCCCGCCCTCCCACCTACAGGAATTGTTCTGGTCGCAGGCGGGAAGGTAGGAAGACACCTGGCAGAGGGGCCCAGCGAGGTGCCCAGTACCAGCCTCCTTCTGGGTAGAAGTGGGAAGTCAATGAGGGTTCTGTGCCAATCATAAAATCCAGGTCACCTGCAACCTGGGGCTGCCCAGAGATAGCCCTTGGCCTGCTGTCCCACGGAGGAATTGGAAGACTGAGCTTAGTGGCCAACGGTGCACAGAGTCTTGTCTGTTCCATGAGCCTATAGGTCGCCTTATGAGACCAGAGTCCAATGTGCCTTCCAGCACTAGGCAGGGGAGCCATGAGAAGTCCCAGCACATCTGAGCCTGGTTAAGGGCCTGAGCAGAGGACAGAGGGGCTCACGTTGGAAATAGGAGCCAGTTCCAGGAAATGCTGTCCTCGGAAGGTCATAGTACTCTCTAGCAGGGAGGCACTGGTCTACTCTGGATAAGGCACACATGCTCATGTGTGTGGGTGAGCAGCAGACAACCAAATCCCTTCCAGGGGTAGCTCCAGAGCTTGGTGTGGAAACAACTCAAGCCAGGGGCTATACCAGCCCCCAGGGGTGATGCTGGCTTCATGAGCAGAGAGTGTAGCCCTCCATTGGCAACCCAGCTCCAATACCACTCTCACCCTGGGCTGTCTGCCTTCCTCCTTCAGTAGGGATCCCACTGAGGCTGGGGTCTGGGGATTCCAGGAAGACAAGTCTGGCAGGGAATTATCTCTATGTTTGCTGTCGCGAGGGGTCCTTCCCTTGGTACCAGCCCCCAAAGGGTCATACCAGGTGGTAATCCTCCCACCCTGCCCTGGCTCCATGGTAGGGAGAAGGATCCTAGAACAGAGGCAGGCACAAAGTTGACCTTTACCAAACCGACCTGGGAGACTGGGCCTTGTGCACCCCATGTAATGTCGTTAATAGTACAGCCACTGCCCCGAGCAGTCAAAACTCCTCTTAACAGAGATAGAGAGAGAATGTCAAGGTGCAGCATGGCTGGGGCTGGACAGAGGCCCTCGCCCACCAAGAATGTAGTAGAGGATCTACTGTCAAAATGAGCATTGCCTTGTATAGTCTAGACTTTCCCTTCTAGTAACCCCCAGAGGACTCATGTTTTACAGGCTGTGCTTCGGGAATGCATGAGGGCCATGACTATGGGACGTGTGGTCTCATGTCCAGTCCTGCACTTTCTGTTGGGTTCCAGGGAAGTTACTAAGGCCTCAGGGCCTCTGTTTTCTTCCTGTAATCTGAAGATGCCTGCCCTTGCCTTCCAGGATGGCTTTAAGGAGAAATGGGTGGTGTGTCCTGCTCCTGGCCCCTGCAGGTCTGTACAAGGTTTGTCACCCTCTGAGGATAAGGACCAGGCACCGTACCCTGATGGCATCTCTTGGTGGCCAAAGACAGGATTCAAGAGAGGATCTTTGTAGAATGAATCCAGGTACCCCAGCACCCCTCAGCTGTACACAGGGACTCCCATCTCAATCCTAGGGAGGGCTTCTCAGAGGAAATTAGAGCTTTCTGGCAGGAACAATCCAATAAGAAGTCACCTCTCACCCACGAGAAAGAATTTTCAGAGGATTATGTGGTAAGGTTACGCTTTTCCCCTCTTCCCAGAAGATGTCCTGGGAGATGGAGCCCTCAGAACCTGGAGCTGGGCCAGACTTCCAAATAAACTCCTTCAAAAAGAGCTCAAGCCTTCTACCCCATGCTGGGTGCAGGGCTGGGAACCATCCATCTGAACTTGGTTTCTTTCCTTCATGGAGTAGTCTCCTTCATGCTGTGCGTGACTAGCTGACACCCACCAGTGTGACGTCATCACCCTGGACTTAGCAGATGGCTGGGAAGCAGGCCAGGGACCGAGGCCTCAGTTCACTAGTGCATCTGCCTGGCTAGAGCAACAGTTTTAGGCATGGGGGCATCACCCAGATGTTCTAGTCAAGAGGTAATCCCAGCCCTCTACCTAGGAGTTGGAAAAGACACCTTCTGTTCGGCTCTAGTCCTGGTTACTACCAGCAGCTACTTGGGGACTAAGAGGGACCTTTAGGTTACATTAAAATTGTGAAAGGCAGAGCAAAAAGATAAAACCTGAAAACTGCAGAAGCAAGCGTCACCTGAGTTCCATGCTGTCCTGGACTTTAATTTGCAGAAAGGCCATCAGTGGTCTTCACCCTGAAAGCCTACTAGAGTTGGCATTGTCACTACCTGTGGCCCAAGCTGCCTAACCGATACTAGTACCATCTCCATTCCATAGGTGAGGGAACAGGCTCCGGAGGATTGGGTAAGGACCATGTGTGTGCCCTACCCACACAGCAGAGCTGAGATTCACCCCACAGGTCCTTAGCTGCCATACCACCCTGCCTCCATGGTCGCTCGCTACTTGGTGGGGTGCAAGCTCTCGCCAGTGATGCCCTTACCATCCATCACTGTCTGCACAGGAATCACTTTGGTGTCTAAAGTGTCACAAAGCAAGTGCTTGAAAGCCTAATGACGAGATGATCTGTGGCCCCCTACCCAAAGTTCAACAGCCCAAACATCCTCACCTGATGGTGACTCCCCAGGCACTTAGACCTGTGATGGCTCAGAAGGTGACTGGGCCAGAAACATAGGCACTCTGTTTTCCTCTTCAAGTTGGTCTTGATCACCAGCTGAGGACCCACAGCTCACGGGCTGTCCTGGCAACTCCTTGTGCCCAGAGAGGCTCCTCTGTGTTCTCTGCATTCGCCAGCACTGGTGCACAGCTGCTCCAGCACCTGCCAGCCTAGGGCTCTTGCTCAGCCAGGGTAAAGCGGGATGAGCCCCAGGCCTGACACAGCAGGCGACAGTGGTAGGGGATGGATCCATAGATCAGGCCTGTTTCACTTTCACACCTCAGCCAGCCCCCAGCTCCAGCTTCATTTCTGTGCCAGAATTAGAAACCTTCCCTCCCTGCCATGCTGGCACCTGCAGACTTCTTGGGGGCTAAACCCATCCAGAGGTGTCCAGTGTGTTCCTGGGAGCCTGGTGGGCCAGGGCCGGGGCAGGTCTACTGCTTAAGCCGGGCAAGTTTGGCAGCGCTGCCCAGCATGTGCAAGACTCATCCAGCAACCAACAGTATGCCATCACGAGCAGCTGTGGCCGTGGCTACAAGCACTGCTCCTGTAACTTCAACAGCGTTTCTGTTCTTTCACCTTAAAAGTCCATGTACCAGGCCCTCAGAGCGCATCATCTTTGATCCTTAAGACAACCTGCCAAATGGTCCATTTTACAGAATGCGGAGCCACAGGTGAGAAATATCAGACAAAATGGAGCCGCTTCAGGGGCTTCCTACCCAGCCCTCTCCCCAGGAGGGTTAGGGACATGGACGTGGGGAATGGCTAGGGAGTAAATGGAAACAAGGTACCACTCTCTCCCAGGAATGAGATAGAGACTCAACCTCAGGCATGGCTGCTGAACATGAGATGGGAAACCTCTGACCACTCTTCTTATCTGGTCTTTTATAATACCAATGACTTCCTGAACATCTGCTGGTTTTGTTTATTTGGCTCCCTTAGTGGTCTGTCACCTTTCAAAGTAGACAGGAGACCCTACCTGAGCTGCTCCCAGCATCCCTTTCACCTCACCAGGCCCTCTCCTGAGTGGCAAGCGGTCCCTCTGCGTGTCCTGTGGTGCTGGCTAAAACCCAGCCACACCTCGTGGCTCTCAAAGCTTCCAGGCAGCTCAGTCTTTCCTAGTCACCTTGTCCAGATATCGTTTTCTCCCGGAAACGTGAAAGGAGGGGAAAAGATGGTGTCCCCTTTCTTCAGAAGTCCACCTGGGAAAGCAGACGTCCACTCCACACTGCCCACCCAGATACATTCTGCCCCGGCTTCTAAGGAACGCATTGTTCTGAAAGTAACAGCTCAGCCCCACCCTGGGAGACTCCTGTGTCACTTTCTAGCTGTTTTTAGGGCCTCCAGGGCACTATCCTAGCACACACATGCCCAGGGACCCTGCAGACCTGTGAAACAATTTCGGATTTGCTTTTGGTTAGAAGCAAGTGGCTAAAATCCCGCAAAAGAGAACAGAAACCAGGGCTGTGGGCACAGCAAAAACAAATGGGACCTCGCAGCGCCATCTCGTGGTCACCATGAGAGATGCAGCCTGGGCCAGAGAGTTTAGAGAACAATCCTGGTGGTTCTTCACCTCCATCAGACCCTCCAACTCCATAAGGCCCTCTTCCTCCATCTGACTCTTCACAGTGAGCACAGCCTGGGATTCTAGAGCAGGAAGACTGAGGCCCCAGGTGATTTCTGAATGTGAGAACTGCAAGGGACGCAGAATTCCAGCAGACAAAGGCCCATTGGCTTTGAGCCATGGGGCTGACTCCTTACACCTCTAAGGTTCTCTGAGTTCTCAAATCAGCAAAGGCCCTCCTTCCCATTCCCCACAGGAGGCAGCCAGATGGGTGTGGTTTAAATTACAGCTTCTCATTTACTAGTTGTTTGACTCAGAGAATGTTGTACATCTTCATTTCCTTGACTATAAAGTGAGAATAATCAGGCATAGACTAGGAAGACATCTGCAAAGTATGTGCTCAGCCCTCCCACAATCTCCTCCTCTCCACAACAGGAAGACCCAAGGGCCTCCTCAGTCTATGAAGGGATCTTCTGAGGGGTTTCCATGGCCCCGGTATCTAGTCTTACAGATTGTGTACTGCACAACTCTGGAGGTAACTTCTTCATTTAAGAACAGTGAACAACCTGTCCAGACATCCAGAGGCCAGCTGGGGCCCTCCCTTTCCCTTTCTGTTTACATGTGTATTTAATCCATTGAGCCCTGCCAGCAGAAAGAGCCTAGGAGTGGAGGCTTTAAGCTACAAGCAATGTGCAGACCAAAAATATTTCTACACAGCATCCAAGAAACAGTGTCATCCTAAAGCCTTTCAATTGAAGTAATGTGAGCACATGTGCACACTCACATACACAAGGGTACATTTTTATTTTTCTCTCCCTCCCTTTCTCTTGAGACCTTCCTGAATTTACTATGTGTGGTATTCACAGGAATTTTTTTCTGATGGATTGGGACTACTTGAGGGCAAGGACCTCATCCTTTTTGTCTTCCTTAAGTCACCATAAGAACTGGAACTCAGTAATAATTTCTTGGGTAGATGGATGGATGAATGAATAGGTAGTTGAGTGGATGAGTGGATGTGTAGATGGATGACTGAATGGATGTGCAGATGAGTGGACAGATGGATGAATGAATGGTTGGGTGGATGGATGGATGAATGATTGAGTGGGTGGGTAGTTGGATAAATGGATGGATAGATGGATGAGTGGTAAGGTGGATGAGTAGGTGAGTCGATGGATGAGTGGGTAGAGAGTGGATAGATGGATGGGTGGATAGATGGATGATTGAGTGAGTGGGTAGTTGAATGGATGGATAGATGGATGGGTGGTTAAGTGGATCAGTGGGTGAGTAGATGGATGAGTGAATGGGAAGATGATGGATAAATGGATGAATGGTTGAGTAGATGGGTGGACGGGTGGTTTAGTGGTTGAATGGATGGGTTGATAGATGGTTGAGTGGATGGGTGAATAGGTAGAGGATAAATGAATGACTGCTTGAGTGGATGGGTAGATGGATAAATGAATGAATGGGTAGAAGAATGGCTGAGTGAATTGAAAGTTGAGTGGGAGGATGGATGCATGAATGTATAGATGTATAGATAGATGAACGAGTGGGTGGGTGAATGGATGGATGGATGGATGGTTGATATAGGTGGATAGATGGATGGATGGATGGTTAAGTGGATGGATGCCTGAGTGAATGAATGGATGGGAGGACTGGATGGTTGGGAACACTTCACAGCACACATGCACTCATCCCTCTCAGGATTGCCATGGGTATCATTATCTACTGATTTAGTGCCTCCCTGTTCCATGAGACCTTGTGCTCTTTGAGGGCAGGGCCCCATCTGTCTCTCACTATTTTTTCCTAAGGGCACTGAACTCAGGGCCTTGGTGTGCTCAGGAATCAATTGTTAAAGAAGAGACTGGGATGAGAGAGGTAAGCAGAGGAGAACGCATTTTCAATATTATAAAACATACAAAGGAGTTGTTATGGCATACCTACTGAGATGACATGGAAACTGTAGGTGAAGTTTGAAAGGTGAACTTTTAAGAGACATGTTAACAAACTGTAAGTCTTACAGTCACAGGGCTTAGCACCTGGGTTTATTGAATGTGTCACACTCTTTTTCATAAAGGCAATGGAAGGCACTGAGCTGACATCATCATGGAGGGGAGTGACTCAAGAAAAACCAGAGATGCATACCTGTTCTCCCCAGAGTGCCCAGCACAGCCCAAGCCCACAGCAGACACTCAATGAGAATGTGATGCAAATCAGACTGAATACAGTCTTCAGCACAGCTAGTCACATTCCAGTGTCATGTGCAATTTGTTCTATTTACTCAAAATCGATTATCCCCATGTATTACACATTGTAATTCTTTCTTAACTCTGAGCCTATCCAATCAATCAAAATATTCCTTCCCCAAATGTTCCACATGAATGGCAGTTAATTATATACAATAAAATAAATCTCATGCCGTAAGATCCAAGACCATGAAATTCTGAGTTCATTAGGAGAAAATACTATACTTTCAGGTGTTGGCTACCTAATACAAGTCTAATTTGTCTGAAATAAAGTAAAAAGCAGTATCTTTTAGCATGGTGTAATGGAGAAAATTCTAGACTAAAATATTTAAATTCTAGATCCGTTTCCTCATTAATTCATTTTGTGAACTTAAGTAAGTAACTCACCCACTCTTCTCTGGTTTCTCATCGTGTAATGGGCAAATTTTTCCTCTTCCTGTGTAGGGTTATTTGAGAATATGGCTGTGAAAATGCTTGGAAAAATGTAAAGGAATGATGTATATGTATCATCTTATTTCTACTTATTACAAAATTTTTCATATTATATAATAACTTTTGGGTCACTAAATAAAAACAACATCCTGATATGCACGAGAAAAGCTAAAGAGCATATACACCTATTAAAAATAACACTAGTTAGTCAGCCAGGTGGCATGATGGTTAAGGCGGCTGGATCCCACATAGACATCTGAGTAGTTTGAGTCCCAGACCTGGTGGCTTGAGAAACATGTCAGGTATGTATGCATGTGCATGCCTGAAATCCCAAGAGGAGAATGGAGAAGAGATTGTGGTGTGGCCATCCCCACCTTCCCAGGAGAGTGATTTCTCACTTTCTCTCTTTCTCTCTCTCTCTCCTCTCTTTCTCTCTCTGTGGGTCTCTCTCCAGATAGCGCTTCTGCCCTATATCAAACTAAAAACAGCAAAACAGTAGCAATATATTTGTAAGATGGACCTATTTTATAAGAATTTTAAGAGCCCAGTATTTCTAACGTGTCTTTGGAAACGTGAAATGTAATGTTATCGACAGAGTCTGTTGGGTGACAGCTGTCTGTGATGAGCAACCCCAGGGGAGTCACATGGACCAGTTAGAACAGTCAAAGTTTGAGAGGTCTGGGGTTGTGGACGTGGCCTGGGTAATGGCAGGGCTTCTTTGTGTGGATTTGAGGAGTGTGTCTGGACTTGGGGCACCCCAGCCCACTGTGCACACACCGCCAGTAGCCCTGTCATCTGCCTGGGGTGTTGGTTGTCTGGGGCCTCCTGGGACAGGAGGAGGCTGTCATGGTCATCTGTGGGGCTGGTCCAAACGCTGGCACCAAGCACTGCACAGGCTGGACTCTTGTTACACTCTGATGAATTAAGAACCAAGCTTGACTCACGGTGACCTGTATGGGAAAGGAGGTCATCTGGGTCAGTTTGTAGGAAGGAAGAAGCTAACACAGGAAAACCCCAGTATGGGCAATGGAGTGGCCAACACCAGGACACAACTGCCATGCTCACTACATGGAGACAATCACCCCAGAATAAAATGCACAGAGGAATGGCAGCTATGTGACTGTGGCCTGGTCACAGGTGAGCAGAGCTTCCAACTCGTCAGCTGGTGGGTGCGACTGATCACACTCAGGGCCTTCATGCCTTTGTGCTACCTGCAGAGACCCCACTGGGGCCCTGAGCTCAGCTCTCAGTGGAGCTGCACTGAGAGATGTCATCCTGGAAGAGGGTGAGTGGGTTGGTTGATATTTTCCAGAGAAGATTTTTGCAAGAACTTCAGAATTAGGATAGATGTCACTTCAGAAGACAGAAGCCCCAAGAGAATAAGGAAAGAGGAGAGTTCCATTTTCCCTTGATATTTTAACTTCCAGCACCAATCCACCGGGTTCCCTTAGGAACTTCATGGGACAAATGCTGGCTTCAGTATTGGGATTCATGTTTTAAATATTCAGTAAAATTTACTGAAATCTCTACAGCTCTATCCAGGGAGAAGCTGGTCTCTGGCTGTGAGTGCTCCAAGCTGCTGGGATGGTATGCATTATTAGCTACCAGGAGTCCAGGAAAGGGGGTGAGGTAAAGTCAACACTAGCATCCCTCTCCCATCTGCAGGGTCAGCCCATGAGCAGGTGGCATTGTCTCTGACGAAGTTACCGGCAAGGGCAGTGTGAAGACTGTCTTTTAGAGAAATACACTGCACCCTGGGTTCTGCTGCGTGACTTGGAGCATTTTCTTAAGTTCTCTGGGCTCACTGCCCTCATTTTAGAGTTTATTTATTTCTACAGTTGTACTGTGAACAGGAAAGAGGGAGACAGGCATCTCCAACAGTGTCTTGATGCCGCAATCCATTCCCAGGCTCAGCCAGCCCCAGATCATGGGCATACATGTGTCTGGTACACTCCTGGAGGTCTCCAGACATGAACCCAGAATCTTCCCAGGCTGGTTAGCCTCGTACAGTGTCATGTTTCTACTGCTGTGCCACTATCTGGCCCCAATTTCCTCATTTTGAGAATGAGGCTAGTCTACTGAGTTTTTTCAAAGATCTATGTCTCCAGAGAACAAAGAACCGAGCACAGAGAAAGTGGCCATGTCTGGGGAGGCCACCTGCCTCAACAAGGAGGAGTGCCTTGGCAGGTCACCATGGGGCAGGTCAGCATTGACAGTATCTCCCAAGGGGATGGAATGCAATAGAGTCAGTGAGAGGGAGGGTCTCCATGACCCAAACCTTATGGGCCTCAAATCAGAAACTTCCAAAACTACCATGCAGAGAAAGCTTTCTTTTCCTTCCTTTCTTCCTTTCTTTCTTTTTCTTTTTTTTTTTTTCTTTCTTCTTTTTTTGTATATGCACTTACTAGAGAGCTGGAGAGAGACAGAGAAAGGGGGGCAGGAATGTGAGAAAGTACTCCCTAGGGGGAATGACTCTATTACAATCCCTTCTCAGTTCTCCTCTTGGGATTCTTAGGCACACATGCACTTGTGCCCAGAGTGTTTTCCAAGCCTAAGGGTCCAGGACTCAAACCATGCTGTTGGCCATGTGAGATCTCAACCACCATGCCACTAGTTTATTATTTAGTTATTATTAGAGTGCAAAGGTGAATTGAGACTCTACTGCTGGTCCTCCCAACCCCTGCCCACTGGAAACCCTGGGAGGAGTCTGAGGACCTGGACCAGAATCAGCAGCATCTACCTTCCTGGGATGTTCCTGTTAGTGGGGCCCTGGTGCCTGCTGCAAGAATCATGGATCCCCTTACAGAACCATCCAAATGCAAATTCTCTGGTTTCCGATGAGCCAGAGAGCCAACGGGTGCATTCTAAGCATCCACCAGCCACGCGCACACTTGCTTCGGAAAAGGCACACAACACAGCATCTGAGGGCCAGCCCTGTGGCCTAGTGGTGAAGAGAGCTAGATATCACACTGCTGATCGTGGCTCGGAGTCCTGCCTGGGCAGCTTGGAAAACACGCCAGGCACGTGCATGCATGCCCCAAATGCTGACAGAATGGAGAAGTGGAGAAGAGATGGTGTGTGATCATGCCCAATTGGGGTGCTTTCTTTCTCTCTGTCTTTGGAGAGCACATGTGTCCTCTGGCAATTAAAAATAATAATAATAATAATGTGTGCTGAATCGAGCTGACTTTGACAGGAAGCCATCTGCTTCCGCAAGAGACCAGGGTTCCAAGGCTAAATTAAAGGAATGCTCTTCAAAGGAGGAAAAGTCTCTCCCCCATGCTAATGAGAATGTGAAGTGATAGGCTTGGCTATGGCTATGGTCTCCAACGCTGGGAAGGGAGCTTCCAGGGGCTTGTTCCCTCTCAGACCCAGACAGCCAACACCCTTGGGAGAGGGGCCAAAATGCACCCCAGTGCCAGCCCCACTCAGTGTAGCCCCCACAAGTCAAGCTGTTGAGAAATCTACTGTTTTCTCCATTTGAAGCTATAACATGGCTCCTCCCACAGAAAGGTTTTTCCAAGATCAGGGAGGGAACAAAAATAAATAAATAAACCCACATCATCTACTGCATAAAAATTAAATGAGGACATTCATTGAGAGCCTCATTCAGTTCTACCTTCTGAGTTCCCAATGCCTTACAGAGATGGGTGAGACAAATGAGAGTGCCCAGGCGAGGGCACGGAGCCGTGCCCCAGGACAGCCGGGGCGGGGTGGGTCGTGGGCTCCTGAACTGATACCTGGGGGAGCATCTGGAGGCACCAATCACACAGCACTGCCAAACACGGTCTGCGAGTGCTTCACTTTTCTTCTTTTTTTCATCTCAAAATCTTTATAAAATTAATAGTATTGGTGTCTTCCACCACAGGTTTACACTCCAAAATGTGTGCCATTTGTTTAAAGTAAATCATATTTGGATCCCCTCAAAAAAAGTCCACATGACAAATCAGAAAAGTATCTCCATACTTAAAGGTCTGGACATGTAGACCGTTGATGTGGCTGGGACAGGGACGTTACAGTTCCCATGAGCACAGTTTTCAAGGACACATGGCTGAGAATAGTCACTGCACTCACTCAGTGTTCGAGTGCCCAATGTCATGGAGGGTCTTTCCTGCCTTTCCTGGTTCAATTCTCACCTCCTCTGTGTAGTTGGACCTGCTAGTGCACACTTTCTTTTACAAATGAGGAAACTTCCCAGGCCTGCCCAGTGGGAGGGTAGCCAAGCTGGATTTGGAGGTCCTGGTCTCACTCTCCTTCACATTGTGCTGCCTCCGGTCCCAGGATGTGGATGGTGGCGTCAACTGATAGAACCCTATCGCTGCTCTGCCAGCTGTCCATTTCCCCTCTCTTGTTGCTCCTTTTTCAGGAGATGAAGCTTCTCTGCCAGTAAGGGGCCAGGAGACATGGACATACTCAAATGCACCCTTTACCCAAACCCACTGCCATCAACACATCCCAATGGCCTGGAGGGACACCTGCATTAGCTGCTCTCACTCCTGACCTACCTTTCAGTCAGCCATGGAGCTCTACTCATGGAACACCTGGTAGCTGATGTTCCCGGACTGGATCTTGAAGTTGTACTTGCCCGTCATTTTCTGGTAGCGCACCACTAGAAGGGCAGCTGCCCCTGCCACCACAGTGAAGATAGCCACTGCAATGAAGGCCACAAAGCCAGCTCCCAGGCCTGGTCCTGCAGCCAGAGCCCCATCTGCAGGGATAAGGCAGGGACAAAGGTGAGAGATCCACTCAGCCCAGACTGGTCATGGCAAGGGTTAAGGGGCCCCAAACAGAGCAAGCTCTCCCCACGTGCTCACTGCCTTCCGACGTGCTGATCTGGATGTGCTGATCAGCAACACATGGAAGTGGGACCTACATGTGTGCCTATGTCCCTGTGGGTCACCAGAGATGGCTAGGCCGATGTCCAGAACTCAAGCAAACACAGCATTAAGAACAGCTTATCCTGACTAGCATCCTGGGGTGAGTCTTGGCCAAGAAGGTGAGGCTGTGTCTCCTCTTCATGCTGATTTCCAGGGAGTTTGTCCAAAGTGGAAGCTTCTCTGGGTCTCCCAGGGTGTAGCACAAATAGCCACGATGTTTAACAGAGCACCAGGGGCACCCTCTGGGGTGTTTGGACTGCAAGGCGGCTGGAACTGGCTAAATCTCTCTTCCAGAAATAGGTACACATTGAGCCAGGGAGCCTCCTTCTAGACAGAGCAGCTGCAGCTTCCCAAGGAACCTGAGGCCCCCAGTCCCTGGCCAACCCCGGACCACCCAAAACATAACTTCTGCACAGTTGACCCCCAAATCCAGCTTCTGGATGGAGCCACAGTGGGCCTCCCCCTTCTCCTGTACCTCAGTGAGGGGCCATCTTGCCAACACAAGGGGAGTGCCCTCACTGAGGATGCAGGAGTAGAAAGATGAAAGAAGCCGGGTCCCTGCTGGTATTATGGACCCCACCATCAGTCCAGACTGACAGACCCAGAAAAAGAGATCCCTGCCAGTTTCTCATTGTTCCAACTGTGTTTCTGCTACCTGCCGCTGAAGGCTCCTAACTGACCTGCTAGTTCAGGGCTGCTCAGAACGGGGTCTGCAGCTGGAGCTGGACTGCCTGGTTACCACGGTCTGGGAACACTGATTGGTCCATGGTAAGGATGTTAGAAATAGAAAGCGCACTCAGAAATGTTGGCCACAGATCAACGTACACTGCTTGTGGCTGTGGCCCATCAAACAGGGCATCTTCCTGCTCAGATGAGGCTCCAGTCTGTGATGTGTGGAAAATCAACTGGCCCTTCTTCATAGAACTTGGGCAGCACACAGAAAGAGTCCCTTTGCAGACCCTGAGCAACTGCTTTGTCAAGGGTGACATGCCCCAGTGATGGAGAGTGATGAAGAGCCTCTTACACACTCACAGCTCAGTGGAAATAGGCCCTGCCAGAGGTCCAAGTCTAGCCCAGCCACTGGCTGGGGATCCAACTTTTTCACTTCTGAGAAGCCTCAATAATTGCTCCAGACCTTCCTACTGGGGCATTTCATTGGCATGAGCCTCAATCTTTTTCTGTCTCTTTGCACAAAGACACTCTAGTGAGTGTGACGTATGTGGATCATCTAGAAATACAATGGCCAGAGGAAACTTCCAAAAACTAAATGTAGAAATGATGATGCTGAGACACTACTTGTTGGTAGCACACATTCAGGAAAGATGCCCAAATGAGCTTTTTTAAAATGCCAGTACACAGTGTTATATGTTTAATTGTGCCCCCTCCCCCCCAAAAAAAGGGGATATTGCAGTCTTAGCCCTCAGCTCTGCGGAACATGACCTTACTTGAAAGCAGAATCATGGTAGATGCCGTTAGTGAAGATGATGTACTGAACTAGGGTGGTTCCTGATGCAGTATGACTGGTGTTCTTAAAAAAAGAAAGCCGTGTGGACAAAGAGACACAGACAGCAAGAGGGCCCTGCGCAGATGGGGCAGAGACTGGAGTGATGAGACCACAAGCCAAGGAACCTCAAGGAATGGCTGTAACCAGCAGAAACTGGAAGGGGGAAGGGACGACTCTCTCCTGCTGTCATCAGAAGCACAGCCAATACCTGATCTCAGATTTCTGTTCCCTAGAACTGGGAGAGAAACATTTGTGTGGTAAGCCACCTGTTGGTGGTACTTTTGGGTACACTAAGATCCATGGTATGAGGGCTGAAGCGAAGTGAGGCTTTTGAATAAAGCCAGCCCCACCCCTGAAGACAGACGTGGGCATGGATTGTGAACCTGCATCTGCACACAGAAGCCCATCTTGCCCAAGTACCAGCAGAGAGAGTTCAGACATGTTCCCTAAGATCTCCAAGGTTCTTATTTCTTCCCCAGAGTGGTGTGATGGCAGGGACATAGCGGAGTGCATCAGCAGGGGACAGAGGTGATATCCTGAAGGAACCTGTCTACCAGCCTCTCCTCACCCCTGCAGTCTCCAGCAGAGCTTCTGTTAATATGCATGACTAGAACCTACTAAATCCCCACCAATGTAGAAATTCCATGTGTCTAAATGAATTTTCTGTATATTTCTATGACAGTTATGAACCAAACGAGAGCAAATATTGATACAATGAGACAGAATGATGAACAAAATGAGTAATTATGGTCATTGTTCTTGAGCCTGACCATGTACGTAGTGCTGTACCACTGGTGAACAATAACTAACACGTATCTGGTAGTTTCTATGGGTCAGGCTCTGTATGGAATTATTATTATCGGCATTTCAAGGAAAAGTGTTACCCAAAGTCACAAATTATCATTAAGTTCAGAGTTAGATTTTTAATCCAGGAAACCTAGTTTCAGGTTCAGCAATCTCAGCTTACAAAGGATTCTTAATTACTGTAATTGCACTGGGCACTCACAACAACTTTCTGAGGTAGGCAAGATGATTCTTATAACTAGCAATTTAAGAAAATGATGGGTGTGAGGAAGTATGTTGTACCGTGCTGGTCTAGGACATAGATCAGCAGTCTCCTGAGGACCAGCACAGGGCCTGGGCCCAGCTCCAGAGATTCTGAGTTAGAAGGTAGAGGATCTGTTCTGGGACCCTTGTCTGTGTTTTTAGTTTACAAGTTGTTTTGGATGAGAGCCAACAGTTGAGAATCACCAGCCAGACCTCTCTCTTCCTGCTTCCCCAGACTCCTCAAGTGCTAAGCAGCACTCCCAGCTCAACCCCAAACCCGGAAGTTCTTGTGCAGAAAAATATAGAGAACCAAGGAGGGTCACCAGGTTAGGAACAAAAACAACAAAAAAAGAAAACCAACTAGGATTAGGTTCAGCGGCACAAAAGAGAAAAATCAGAATAGAGTGGCTTAAAGATAATGGAAGTTTATTTCTTTCTGACATAAGAATTGGGGGTCAGAGGCCTGGCCTGTCTGGCAGCTTCTCCCGGTGTCCTCGCAGCCCTGCTTCTCCCAGCACACTCTGCCCCGGTCCTCGCGGTCCGAGGTGGTGGCTGGCCATCTCTTCTGCATGCCAGGCAGCCGGAGGGGGCAACAGAGAAGAAAGGGACACAGGATGGACACCAATTGTTTTTAAGGAGGGTATCCCTGTACAAGTTGTCACATGACTTTCTCATTTATATCTCATTGTCTAGAAGAGCTTCCTCAGAGGGCCACACTGAACTGCCAGGGAAGTTAGAGATTTTAGTTCTTATTCCCAGCAGCCAGGTGCCCACTAAAAACTGGAGCTCTATGACTAGTGGGGGAAAGAGAATAAATACTGGAGAACAATCAGCAGTTTTTCTCTTAATACCCAAAGTACACAATCTCTCCAAGCCAATTTTTAGAAAATTATAGGATGGATCACATAGGAAATAAAATGTTTTCTTAGAAATTTGATTTTGAGTTTTGCAAATACTTGGAATGTAATCAGTGGATGGACGTTTTATACGAGGAAAAACAGTGATGTCAGTATTGTGTATCTTTTTTTTTTTTTTTTTTTTTTTTTTTTTTGCTACAGGGCGCGTGCACTCACCAGAAAGACAGAGAGAGGGAGAAATCACCCCCCAGGGGGGTGGCCACACTGCAATCCCTTCTCCTCCATTCTCCTCTAGGGATATTGGACACGCACGCACACGCACCTGGCGTGAGTTTAAGCCACTGAGTCCAGGTCCCAAACTGCGGTCGACTACATGGGAGTTCAGCGACATAGCCATTACGCTAACTGCTGGTCCCAGTATTGTGTATCTTCTGAATAAACCATTTTGTCATGTGTGGCCACACTGCCTACACATGCACACACACACACACACACACACACACACAGAAAGAGAGAGAGAGGGAGAATTTGACACTGCCTAGTTAGAGCAAGCTGCACTTTCTTCCTCTTAGCAACCCACTCAACGTATTTACTCAGTGTCAGAAAATTTCAGCAGCTTCATATTATGCATTTTAAAGCATTACATTATTTCAATGTGCTTGACCTCTGGAAGTCTCAGTCTTTTGATCTGTGGGTCAAAAATAATATCAATTCCTACTTCATAGGATTCCTGGGAGGAGCAAATTACATTCTGCATGTGAAGAACTTGGCACAAGGCCAGCGTGTGTGTGTGTGTGTGTGTGAGGGGGGGGTGGTCTTAATGTATATTGTTAACTATTATTATTTCAAGTACTATGAGTCCTTTTTTTTTTTTTTTTTTTTTTTTTGAGAGGTTTTTGCTATAGGGCACGTGCGCTCGCCAGATAGAAACAGAGAGACAGAAAGCAAGAAATCACCCCCCCAGGGGGGATGGCCACACTACAATCCCTTCTCCGTTCTCCTCTTGGGATCTTGGGCACGCACGCACATGCGCCCGGCGTGAGTTTTAAGCCACCGGGTCCAGGATGCGAACCGCGGTCGACTACGTGGGAGTCCAGCAACATAGCCATTACGCTAACTGCTGGTCCCTCAAGTACTGAGTCTTTTGAGAAACTCTGAAGAGCTCCATATTTTGGGCTGCTGCCTTTTGACTCACACACTCACACACTGATGAAACGGCATTGGCTGCGTCTTTCCGCAAGTGTCTGGTTCAAGTCCTCAACTTACCTTCAGACCGAAAGAGGGGCCCCCAGGACGTTTGGTGTGTGGAAGAGGTTACACCGCTTCTCAGCCACCGGAAATTATTACAGTTCTGTGTTTTAACAGGAGAGAAACTTGAACTTAGTTAAACATCGTTTATGGGATATTAACTCATTACCAAGGGCAATCCTCCAATTCGGACCATTTTTTTTTTTCTGCTGGAGGTATCAAGACACTCCAGGGGGGACAGTTTAGATGGCACAGGAGAGCTGGTAAGCCTTGATGGCCTGGCTCTGCTCCGGGGAGAAGACGAGGCCTGAGCATCAGGAGGCTGGAGGAAGTGGGGTGCTCAGGAATAGTGAGATGAAGAAGCCCTTGAGCTGCTTTTGGTTACTGAGCTGATCCCTTCAGTCCCTCAGAGAGTATCTCAGTCCTGGGGCCCTCTTTGTATCAAAGCTCTCTGTAGTCACTGGATCCTTTAAACGCCCTTGACTTGTAAAGAAGGCTGTCTGCTTAGAGACATTGTGGAACCCGCTCTCTTTACCTGTGGCAAGTCGGCATTATGTCCTCCAAAAGGGATGCAGAAATCCTAACCCCTGGTACCTATGAATGGAACGTCATTGGAAACGAGGCTTTGCAGATGATCAAGATGAGTTCATGAATGTGGTCCTTTCCAATATATCTGGTGTTCTTATGTAAAGGGGATACTTGAATATAGAGACTTGCACAGAGGGATTCAATGTGAAGAGACAAGGAAAACAGCATCTGTGAGCCAAGGCATGCCTGAGGCTACCAGAAGCTGGAGAGAGGCCTGGAGCAGATGCTTCCCCCATAGTCCTCAGAGGGAACCAACCCACCAGTACTTTGATCTTAGACTTCTACCCTCCAGAACTGTGAGGCAGCAGGTGTCTTATTTAAGATGCACAGTATCATGATACTTTGTTACGGCAACCCCAAGGGGATGAATACAATGCCCACCTTAAAGGAGCATGGAAGAAGTACTCAAGCTCATATTGTATAGAACCGAGACCGCAGCTCCCTGCAGAGGTGAAGTATGGCTCCAGCTACTCTCACTACTTCTGAGATCCAGTGGAACCAGGAATGGATGCGTGCACCTCTCTACGGCTGCCACTGGGAGGCCTCTGTTCCTCTCATCTCCCTGTCCAGGAAGATCTGTCAGCACCATTGTGTCTTCTCTTCTTGTGCTGCTGACACTCAGAGTGACAGAACTACAGAGCTCTGCGTCACTCACTCAGATGAGCACAGCAACAAACACAGTCTCCAAGGGACAATCTCTTAGTCAGGGACCGATTGGGACAATCTCTCAATCTCTCACTCAGTCTCTAAGCCAAAGGCCAGGAGTGTTTGCTAAGCTGTCCTCCACCACAGTCAGAGAGACAAAGAGCATGACCACTCCTTGTGCTTGGCCATAGTACGGACAGTAGCTTTCAAACCTTGACATTACAAAGTTCATTTAAAATCTGAAGGTCTTAAAGAATGAGAATGTGAAGTCTGGCATAATCACTTCATGAATGTTGAACATAGGGAAGGAAAAGAGCTTATTAAGTATCACAGAAGCTAATATTTGGTGGAGTTACATCAATGTTGATCAAAATCACATGAACTTAATATAACAGTTTTATAGCTAAACATTCCTACCTTGCCTTAACAAGAAGCACTAGGGCATCGTGACAAGGTGGTACTAATCACATAGCCAATGGAAAGGAATGGCCTTGGGAAGGACTCAGTGCAGCCATCAGTAAATCTAGGATACCTCACCAACTCACACCAGCCCTGTACTGAGGGCTGCCCACTGTCAAAACATCATTTCAGGGGCTAGATGGTGGCATAGTGGTTATGCAACTGGACCCACATGGGAAGGGCCTGGGTTCACATCTCAGGACCTAAGCACATTGGGCACACATGTGCCTGTGACCCCAGGCTAGGATTTGGAATGGATTGTGGTGTGAGGACCCTGCTCGGATGCCTGTCCTTTTTTCCCTCTCTCTTTCTGTCTTTTATAGAAATAAGCTAATAGATAAACTTTAAAAAATTTTACAAACATCATTTTGGGTGCCAAGTCAGCAAGGCCCAGAGTCTGCTCCCAGAAATTGGCTCTAGAGCCACTGAGCCCTGGGCTTTTACTGATAAGAGACATGCCCCATAACAGTGAGGATGTGAATCCAGCTCCGAGTTTGGAAAAGCACAGCACTTACTATTTTGCATGTGGCTCCGGGAGACTCCATGCAAATGCGAAGTTTGCAGTGCAGGTAAACTATGGAGTTGTTGATGAAGGAGAAGATTTTCAGCTTAAACTGGGCCTTACTGGAGTTGCCATTCTCGATCACGTTGGTATACGTGTTGGGAACTGGGCAGCTAGGACAAAAGGAAAGGTGACTCCATGGTTATAAGCCTTGTTCTCAGAGGCATTCACCTGCAACTGCCAGGCCTAGCACAAAGCATGTGCAGGCTCCTTGGGAGAAGGAGAACCGCTGCCTCACCAACTCCTCACACCCAGGTTCACCTCCGAGTTTGTCTGGAAATCCCAGGAAGTCCGAGGCAGGCAGCACAGAAAGCGAAGTGATGTGTCCAGCACCTGCCTGGGCTCCTACCTGTTGTTAATGAAGCCAAAGAAGACCGGGTCCCTGGCGTTGCTGGACGGCGTGGCCCAGCACTCGGTGAGGACCACCTTCAGGTTGCTCTTCTGCTTATAGAGGCCAACTTCAATCTTGACATCGTCACTGGCTGACACGCTGTAATTCTGAGGTATAGGAGAGTCCCCGATGAACAGCTGCATTTCTGTGACAAAATTTCCAGCGCCATGGAGGTCCTCGATGATGGCGTAAACCCTGCAGGAGGCAGAGACTTCAAGGGTGCTATCATATGTGACTAGGACCTCTCATCCCTCGCTCCCCTAAGTATTGCACAAGCGAAGTATGGAAATAAATGGGGCCTACCATGTGGGAATAAATGGAACTGTGAACCCAGAGCCGGCCATGGCTGGGGTGCTTGACAGAGCCCCAGAGGCAGGTGGGCAGGAGTGGCTTGCGTCAGTAATGAAGGGCAAGCTAATGGGCCTGATGGAGACTGTCAGGGGCAGAGAGCAGCAGAGGCCACTAGGTGTGGGAGTAGGGGTGCAAATTTGGCTTTCTTGGGTTATCCTAATTGGACAGATTAGAGAAGCTGGCAGTTACTGATTAAAAAACACGTTGTCCATTTGCACATTCAGTCTCAAAGAAGGGTCCTCAAATAATGAAAATTCTTTTACAACACTCAAGACAAATGTACTAGGGAGGAGTGAGCTGAGACAAGGTGAGGGTGCTTCCCCACTTACCCCCACTTCGGGGTATAACCCGAGGAGGTGAGGAGGTCATTCTGGAAGGCACAGTGAATGGGGCTCAGGATCTTCAGGTAGTGGATGATGCCCTCTGGGGACAGGTCATTCCTCAGTGTGGTCTTCACCACCGTGTTCGTCGTGTTCTAAGCACAAACAGGTGTGTGAGTGAGCACCCAAGCCTCAGCAGACCCCCAAACCCAGTGTGGACCGTGGTGTTGGGGGAGAGGGGGTACTTGTTTAAAGCTTATTCCCAAGAATGTAATAAACCCTCACAATTTTGCCCTAACATCAATCGCCGGAAAGCCCATAAAGTTCTGACCCCTGCTTCTAGCCCCTCTCCTAGTGACTAAGAGGAGGCAAGCCTGCTGCTCTCATGCATTTCACTGTATCTATGCAAATATGTCTTTGGAAGATGGTAGTTTCTGACAGCCATCAAAAGTCACTGAGAGCTCCAGTGGGTTCCAGAACTCGGACGGCTCATGACAGACAAATCTCCCTTTTCTCCCAGTATGCCCTGGCCTGCTGTACTTAATTGTCAAACATTATTGATCTGGGCCAGAGAACAAAGGAAGTGAGCTGAGGACAGCAGTCTCCACCCACAGGCCCCACCACTGCGGAAGACCCAGACTCCACAGATGCCATGGGTAGAAATTGCCCTCCTGCTTGGTCATCTACACTTATGATCTAAACAGCCACTGGTGTGCTAGCGTGAGCCTGAGAGCCTGGGCAGCCTGCCACGTGCACCTCTAACTCACGCGCAGCCTTTGCAGCTGACAGTAGAGGTTGCCAGGAGCTCATTCCCCTCTCCCGACAGTTGGAACCGCTGCCACCACCAGGTGAGAGTCCTGGGAATCTTTCAGAAGGTGAAACAGAATCCAGACCATTATTCTTAAGTTGTGAAAACTCGAGGGGGTGGAGTAGGGGTGGAGAAGGTTGTAGGGGTCACCAGACCCATGCTAGCTGCCCCTTCAATGTGGGGGAACCGACTGAGGGTCTGCGGAACTCCCAAGGGAACAGGACGAGTGCTCTGCAGCATAAGTCCTGCCTCTGTATAAGACACCTGGACTTCTTGGCCCATGGGTTCTCAGCTGCCTGTTCCCAAGCACTGCCACACAGCCAGGTTGCCTTTGGCCTTTCTCATCTTGGTCCCTCCACAGCTCCAGGGGCCTCCCTACCTCCCCTTCTAGGTGGGATGGGGCTTCTTATTCAGTCCAAGGTCCAGATCTGAGCCTCCTCCTCAGGAGGCCCACCATTCTGGCCCTCACAGCCCCCAGTACTCCCATGCCTGTGATTCTTGCTTTCATCAGTAAACTCTTCCTTGACCTGAGGTAGAGGCCTTCTTACACCTGCCAGCCACTCCAGAGTGTCAGCCATAAGCCTCTGAGGGTGAAGGAAGGTCCTGGCCAACCAAGTGCCCTCAAGGCCTCTTGAGAGGCAAGCCACAGGGGACAGGGCTGGTTCTCAGAGGCGGACCAGCCTCTGCCTTAACCTTGATCCAACCATAGACCTTGCTGAGCCTCGAGACTTCAGTCCCAAGAATGTTAGGGAACTACATGTCATCGTGCACACAGAATCCCCAGTCCACACGGCCCTCCACATGGGAGGGCTCAGGAAGCATTACCTTTACCCCCTTTTCTAGGAAACAAGACCTTGGATTCCTGTCCAGCTGCCAGGAACTGCTAGCTCTGCCTGATTTCCCTTCTTCTCCAGCCCACAGCTAGTTGTTCCTCTCTACGTGCCACCTTTAACATGGGATCCTGCCCCCATCCTTGTCACCAATTCTACCTCCCATGCATGGCCACTGGCTGGAGCCACTCGGACACATTCCATGTGTTAACCTCCCCACCAGCTTTTAGGCCTCCCTAATCTGGCCGTCGCCAGCATGTCACTTGGATACATTTATCTATCATCCTAGGAAACCAGTTCAGCCTTCTTTTGAGGGTGAACCCCCTTCCCAGAAGGCCTTTCCACCACCTGGAGCCAACCCAGGCTCCCTCTGAAGTCAGTAACCCCTCCACACAGCCCCCAAGATGCAGGTGGTCTCCTGCTGAGAACTCGGCCCTTTGCAGAGGCCTCCAGGTGCAGAGTCCTGCCGGATACCCATGGTCCGATGCAGACCCTCCCCACATTAGGATGCAGATAGTGCAGAGCTTCTGTGCCCAGATGTACATGCCAGGCCTTACACTCTGCACGATGGTGCCGCACTCGCTCCAGCCAGCCGCCAGGAGCACATGTGTGCTGTTACTCTCGCTCACGTTGCAGGAGGGGTGTCCCAGGTACAGGGAGGACTCAGGGATGGATTCCTGCCACAGGAAGCGCTTCTGGATGATGATGGCCACCTTTTCAATCTCACAGAGCACCCTGACCGCGTCGGTCAGGTTCAGCTGCTGGGGCAGCTCCTGGGAAACAGCCTGGGTGTCTGCTCGAGTGGGGAGCTGCTCTGTGCTGGAGGCCGGGGTCGCACTCCTGGAAGAGTCATCTGCAAGGCATGAGGAGACAGAGGAAGAGGGTAGGTCTGTGTTTGGGGACAGTGTGGAGGGACTTACAGCCACCACACCTGGGAATCACTGTTTGAGCCTCAGCCAAATATAGGAACGTGGTTTGGGGAACTGACGGGCCCAACACAGGAAACGTGCCAACCTTGTGGACACAGAGCAAGTTGTCAGCCTCCGGCCCGAGTCTACTCTCTGAAATGAGTTGCTAATGTCTCCTGGCAGAATCCTTGTGTCCCTGGATCCTGCTTTGGCTTCCTTCTTGCCTCTGAAGCACACCCGGTTCCCACGTCTAGAAGAATGACGAAGCTTGTCCAATGCATACGCAGGTTTCCAGGGTGCTCCTTGTCTAGTCCACAGAAGTCAGTCCCAGACATGGCTCAGCAGGCTCCCTGCACTCTCCTCATGGCTGGCTTCGTCCCCTGCTGGTGCTCGCCTTCTCTCCCCTCGGGACAGGGTCCACCCAGCACCCTGCGACTTCACCCAACTCACTCGTGTCTCTGGGATACAGTCCAGAGCTCTGCTCCCACCTTCCTAGCCTTTTCTATGGCCTCCCCACCTCTTTCAGCAGCCCATTTCCCACTCTCCCTCCCACCTCCCCTGGCTCCTGCTCTGTCCTCTCACCCAGCCACATGTCCTGCATGCAGCCTGGCCACATTTATAGGACTTTGCAACCTAGTCTCTCCCATGTCTGCTGCTTTTATCTCAAGCAGAGCACATTCCACACCCTTGTGACACTTTATTACAGACATCTCTGTGTCCCTCCACTGGACTACACATCCCTGGATGACATGAGTCATCTTGGGGTCAATGTAAATCCACCAAGACCCTGTTTAATGGGGGAAATTCAGAGGGAAGAGAATGACTGCTTTCCCATAGGCTGACGTTTTGCAAGATGGTCTTAGTATCTGAGCACTCACACCTCGTTTACATGCATGTTTTCTCATCACAGACATCAGAACTAGGCTTGGAGACATAAGACACCATCCAGAAGTCTGGACATAGATAAAAGGATGGCAAGTGAGGCCAGAAGGTGGCACAGTGGTGACGCGACTGAAGTCAGATGGGAAAGGTCATGGGCTCATGTCTGGACCTGAGTTCACTGGGCATGCACGTGTCTGTGATCTGGCCTGCTGAGACTGAGTGGATCATGATGTCAAGGCCCTGCTGTGGGTGCCTATCTCGCTCTCTAGCTCCATTTCTCTCTCTCTCTCTCTCATAGAAAAAAATACATATATTAACTTTTAAAAAAGAATGAGAAGGGCCACACACATGTGCATGCACACATGCATACACATACATCATCTGTACGTGTACTGCACATACCTTATTACACACATTTGCACATACATATGCCATACACATACATATATTCACTGTGTGCACACACATACTTATATATATACACCACACATGCATGCACACACACATATACCATATATACCACAAACACGGCATGCACATGCCACACATGTTCACGTACATGTGCTGCATGCTCATACATACACTATATGAACATGAAAACACACACCACACACACCACACACATGTGTGCACATACCACACACCTGTGCACACATGTACACTGCACACACATGCACTACACACATGTCTACAGGGTGGGCTCATGACATATAAATAGGCTGACTTCATTTGGACAAGAAGCCCTTGCAAATAAATGACACTAAAAGAACAGATTATGGGATAGTATTCCATGAAAGGATAATGAGGTTATTACCTTTGCAGGGTCTTCCAGAATATTCTACTTGGAAGTCTGAGGCTCCTCCTGCACAGCTGCAGATGAAAGACCCCAGGGTGTTTCGGCAGGATGTCCCCGGCACACAGTCGTCCTCTTTCCTTTCACACTCATCGTAATCTGCACATTTAGGCAAAACAGAATATATACACACCTTAATACACACACACACACACATATACCATACACATACATATATTCACTGTGTGCACACACATACTTATATATATACACCACACATGCATGCACACACACATACACCACATATACCACAAACATGGCATGCACCCACCACACATGTTCACACACATGTCTGACTGAGGGCCTGTGCCATGACGGGGTGGTTCGCACACGGCCTACAGGAAAAGTGCATTTCCGGAGGCAAAACTGAGAACCACGCACTGAACTCAGGCCACAGTGATGATGGCCAGCTCAGGAGCATTCAGCAGATGCAGCTGGGGCTGGGCTGGGGCTGAGCTAGGAAGCTGGGGTTGGGACAACTGCAGGGGCTGGTCCGGAAGGAGCTGGCCTGGGCTAGGATGGGGTGCTACGGGGCAGGGTCATCCCTTCAGTTCCTGGAGCATCTGAGAGATGAGCAGCTCCCAAGTCCACTCCAGACCAAGCGAAGGCACCCAGCCTGCAGGACAACCCCAGGAAGAAGGCCTGCTCAACATCTCCCTTTGAACATTATGCCCAGTCTCCCAGCTTATTACAATGATGCAGGTTTACTGCAGAAAGCAGGTAAAAACCAGAAAGCACAGCGAGGACCATGAACTCCACCCCTAAAGCTACCACTTGTGTTAGCGCTTGATGTTGTTACATCAAAGTTTTTAAAACAGGGAACCAGCAGTTGGCGTAATGGCTATGTCACTAGACTCCCACGTAGTCGACCGTGGTTCGTGTCCCAGACCCGGTGGCTTAGAACTCATGCCAGGCGCATGTGCGTGTGTGCCCAAGATCCCAAGAGGAGAATGGAGGAGAAGGGATTGTGGCGTGACCATCCCCCCGGGGGGTGATTTCTAGCTTTCTGTCTCTATGTCTCTCTCTGTCTGTCTGGCAAGTGCATGCGCCCTATAGCAAAAAAAAACTCTAAAAAAGAAAAAAAAAAGAAAAAAAAGTTTTTAAAACATAGACCATACAATAACTAAGAGCAAATGCTGTTCTTTCCTTGCCCTGTGTCACCCATTCTTTCCCTCTCACAGCCTGCTTCTCATAATTGCACAACACGCCACTGCACAGATACACCAGAACTTCATACCTTCCCTATCATGGGACTATGAGTTGTTTCCACAATAATACTGTCCCCTCTCTGAATATATTTGTATGTAACTGTGGTCCAGTCTGAGATCTGTTTCCTTACAATAGAGTCCTAGAAGTGATGTTCTTAACTCAAAGGAGTGCCAAGCAGTCTTGCAGGAAGTGCGAGTTCTATTCCCACCAGCAATCTGTAGATGCCCCTGCCTCACTACACTTCCATCAGTGGTAGAGTTACTATTAAAAAGATTTTTTTTTTGGGGGGGGGGGGTGGGCAGCAGATGACATGGAGGTTATGGCAGCTAGGTCCTATATGACCAATTGCGTGATTCAAGTCCTGGACCTGGTGGCTTGAAAAACATGCCAGGCACCTATGCATGCATGCCCCAAACCCCAAGGGGAGTATAGAGGAAAAGGGATTGTGGTGTGGCCATCCCCTGTGAGGGATGATTTCTCCCTTTCCATCTCTAATCTCTCTCTCTGGCAAGAATTTGAAAATACTCTGAAAAAAAAGTATTTTTTTTTTTTTTTTTTTTGCAATTTGATGGGCTAAAAGAGCATTCATCTTAATGGGAATGTCTTTGATTACCACATTTTTGTGAGTTATCTGTATCTCTTCTTTTATATATTATCTATTTGGGCCTTTTGTGTATTTACCTATCAGGTCCCCAGTATTTATCATCTACTTCTAGTTGGGATATTAGTTATTCACTAAATTATTAAGAGCATTTTTGTTTGTTGCTTGCTTTATACTGGTGCCTTTATTTTGTTTCACATAAAAGATTTATATTTTTATGTAGCCAAGCATTTTCCTCTGAAAATCTGATTTTCTTTGGGAAATTATCCTCATTCCAGAAATCAGAAATAAGGATCTTCTATTTAAAAATAGTTTCTATTTTTTCATACATGTAACTATAAGCCATTTATCATTTATTTTTCAGAACTGATATGAGAAAATAATCTAAATTGCTTTTTTCTCCCTCTTTTTAAATTATATTTACTAGGATCTCCTTGGAAGTTGTACTTGGGAAAGTCTGACCACAGAGGGACAGGCCTGCTCTGAGCCCACCAAACTGGGCAAGGGGGAACCACCCCCAAAGACGTGTGGCATCCCTGGGAATCCTTGCAGGTTTATTTGAAGATGTTTTTTAACCCTTCAACCTTTACAAAAGAAATCACGGTAACAGTGAGAGAGAAGAGAAGTGGCCTATTTGCCATTGTCATCTAATTCCAGGAAAACTCCTAAGAGGAGGTACATGGACAGCATCTTTCAGAAACAAACAGAGGAGTCCTGTGGCTCCCTTTTCTGGTCCACGAGCGAGGTGTCTGAGGGCCCAGCCTCTGCATACCCCGTATGAAGGTGTCGTCTCTGACCACCTCCAGCAGAGAGGCATTCTGGAGGGCAGCGAGCACGGCAGCAGACACCTCCCTGACGTCCACCTCTGCAGATATCAGCAAGTCAAACTCCACCACAATGCTGCCATTGGTGATGCTTCTGACCTCCATCCTGATCCCGCCGGTGTCCATGTGCTGACGCAGGGTGGCTGGCAGGGAGTCCTGCACCTAGAGAGACAGTGTGTGGGGAGAGCTGCCCATTCAGAAGAATGGGTGCTCGTTCAGAGGTGGCTCCTCCTGGGATTCTGTTCAGCATGGTGCTGACTCTTGACAAAAAGGAAAAAAGTCATAGAAGGGTTGAGACCTCTCGGTTCCCAAACCCAGCACAAACACCTGGGAGTACCTAACAGACTGAGAAGAGTCCTTGTGTTCCACAACAAGCAAACAGTTACAGAAAAATGTCCACGAGTCAAACATGGGGCCAGGTGCACAGGGCAGGGCTCGTAACTTGCCAGGGCTCATGTGATACTTACGATCTGCTACTCTTAGCACAGAGCAATGGAGGACAGGGGGCTGAGTGAGCGGTCATGAGTACAGAGGCCATCTCTCACTGTTTCTTTTTTCGAGTGCAATCTTTTTGCTCTGGGAACTACAGAACATTCTCTCTTTCTTTCCTCCCACTTCCCATAAGCACCTGCAAACCCCTTTGAGGATAGGCAGTTCCCATATCTAGGAGCCTTGCTAGTGTATTCTGCCACTCACTCTGGCCAGAATTGCATGTCAGACTCAGTTACCCCATCCCAGTCCATCATGGTCAAAAGGCCCAGGAAGTCCTGCAGTCTGACAATCAGCAGCCCATACACTACACATCTTCTATGGAAGGCGCATTTCCAGGCTCGTCCTCACAGAGAAAACCATGAAATGCTCAGGCTCAGGCTCAGGCTCAGGCTCAGGCTCGTAGGCCCACTCCCTGCTTCTGGGCCTCCCACAACAGGCAAATCCATTGCCAACCCCCAGATGCTGGAGACCCCCAGAGAGTTCCCAGATGCCTCTGGTTGTTCGGTCAGATGGCTGCGGTCATTGCCATTTGAACAATCAGCTTTCCTTTCTGTCTCTCTCTTTCTCTCTCTCTCCCTGGGGAGGATCTGCCACAGGCTTAGACTAATGTCACTTTTAATCATATTAAAAATGTATCAAACCAGTCTTGAAGCAACATTCTAGACCCCTTGCTGGGGAGTGACAAAGAGCCATGTGCAGCACTAACCCTTCACCTCCCCAAATGTGTCTTTGCATCCTACTCATTTAAGTTGCACACTTATTTGCTGTCTGAGATTCTAAACAAACAAAAACAACTATACCCCAAACAGAAAAAAAAAAAAAAAAGTTTATAGAGGAAAGATTACTCAAGAAACTTGGGTGAAAATAGAGCTGCCTCATTGGCCACTAGAACAATGTGAAAGGATTTCCATGTTCATTGCTTAATATCAGCAAACAAATTTAACCTATAAAAGGTAGTGGAGCATATTGCCAATCAAACCATCAACTACTCTTGAGTTCACAAACTGGGAAACCCCAGAATAAATAAGCTAGAAACCCCAAAATAAATAAGGCAGGACCCCAGTTTCCAAAGATCTCCAATGGGGTGGTTCCTGGGGGTAGCAAGATCCATTCTATCCATGAATAGGGTCTATAGGGTTAAAGGGAATCAACCCTCTAGCAAGGGCTTTGCTGAGGCGTCGTCTTGTCACACCTGCCACACGGTGGCGCTGTCAAACCCTCACCATTCTGTGTTTTACATCTGAAGCTCCCCGAAAGGGAAAATCTAAGATGCAAAATTTCCACTATGCAAACAAGATCACTAGATTATGACAAGTGCATTCTATCTACCATAAAAGTAATCTAACCACATTACAAAGAATACTTGTTACTACATTATAACAATATGCCACTCCAAAGAATGCTAAGGGAATGGCAAGAAGGAAGCACAAATGAGTAGGAAAAAAAATTTAAGTCTGCCTATCGTCACAGCATTATTCATAACAGGCAAAAGTGAAAGCAACTCAAAAGTCCATCAGCCAATGAACGGATGGACAAGATGTGGTGAATTCATGCAATGGCATGTTATAAAGTCATACAAAAAATGAAATACTGATACATGCTACAACATGGATGACACTTGGACACATTACTTTAAGTGAAAGAGGCCCAAAATAAAAGGTCTCCTAGTGTACAGTCTCATTTCTATGAAACATCCAAATTAGGCAAATCTACAGAAATTCAACAGATCAGTGGTTGGCAGAGACTGGGGGAGGGCCTACGAGGAAGCAACAACTGCAGGGTGCAGGATTTCTTTTGTGGGTAATGACAATGATCTGGATTTAGATGGGAGTGATCATTGAACAATTTGCAAAAGGTCTAAACCACTGAATTGTACATTTTAAGGGTGTGACTCTTATGTTACGTGAAATAGATCTCGATTTTTAACTGTTTTGTTTTTTTTTTAAGCTTGGCAGGGGCTTTCTGCTCCACAAAGTCCCACTATCAATACAGAAGTTTCACTGGAGCTGCAAACTAGTCATTTCAGGGGACAGGAGAAATGAAGACTTTCTACTGATAATTCAGCCTCCAGCAAACAAAGTTAGCGTGATAGGGAGCCCCTCTGGCCTTCTATCTCTGTCTATGTGTCTCTGTCTTTGTCTCTCTCTGCTTCTGTCTTCTATTTTTTGTTTTTTTTTTTTAAAGAAAAACAATAATTACGATTTTTTTCATTTTTTTATCTTTTTTTCTTTCTTTGTCATTGTTTCTCTCTCTCTTTTTCATTTTCTTTTTTTGTCTCTCCACTCTTCAATATCCATTTAATGTGTTTCTAGATGAATCTAAGGGCACTGTAGCTAAACATCCAAATATTCCTCAATATCTACTGAATCTGCAGCACCAGCAATCACAACAGAACGGCAAAGAAATTCCAGATCACCTCTTTCTGCTTGCTCCTGAACACTCAGATTGAATTTCAAGAATTTGAAAGAAACACACCATCCATCAGATGACAAGAAATTACCGCAGGACCACAAAAAATATGAGAAAGCAAGAGAATATCTCTCCTCCAAGGGAAAAGAATAACTCCTCTTCATCCACAAGCAGTTCAATGCAAATCATGGAAATGTCTGATAAAGAATTTAGAGTATTCATAATGGCGAAGCTAACTGAGATGAAGAGAAGAGAGACAATGAACTCCTAAAGAGAAAGGAGAAAGAAGTTGACGAGTTCCAGTAGGTGAGGAAATTCTTGCAAGATCTAAAAGAGGAATTACATGCTTTACAAAGAGTCAAACAGAACTGTTAGAAATGAAGTCTATAATACAGGAAGTCAAAATCTCCCTTGAAAGTATTAAAAGCAGACTAGATCATACAGAAAATAGAATCTCAGACGTAGAAGAGAAAATTGCTGGCCTAGAAAAATCCACCACGAAGACTGAGAAAATGGCACAAAAATTCGAGAATAATATACGAGAAGTACTAGATACCATCAAACGTCCAAACATCTGGATAATTGGCATTCCAGAAGGTGAAGAGACCCATAAGGGCATTGATAATCTATTCCATGAAATCCTGCAAGAAAACTTTCCAATGCCTCTAGAGAGGCATTCAAAGATCCAGTCCCAAGAAATACAAAGGACCCCAAATAGAATCAACCCAAGAAGATCTTCTCCAAGACACATTATAGCCAGGTTGACCAAAACCACAGACAAAGACAAGATACTAAGATTGGCAAGAGAAAAACATCAAGTTACCTACAAAGGACATCCCATCAGGCTAATAGCAGATCTCTCATCGGAAACAATGCGAGCGAGGAAAGAATAGGAAAATGTATTCAAAGTGTTAAGAGAAAAGCAATTTCAGCTGAGAATACTGTACCCAGCAAGATTGTCTTTCATGTGGGAAGAAAAGACAAGAACATTCTCAGATAAACAAAACCTAAAAGAATTTACCAGCACCAGACCAGATCTCCAAGAAGTTCTCAAGGGTGTGCTATATCAGGAAAATTAAATACAGACACATGGAAAGAAGAGTTCAAAAACTAAGAAAGTGGCCAGCTTAATCGTAGGGACAAGTCTGGAGTTGAATATTATATCCCAGAATTTAATAGAAAAAATGGAACCAGAACAGAAGACAAAGTACATGAGACTGATAGGTTCATGCACCTACCATTTGAACAGAATCCTAACCTGTTTCCTGGCTTTAAGAAAAGTTCCTTAGCATTTCTATGATTTAAGTTAAAACTGGTTTTCTTAATAGTACCATGTGAACTTACCATTGAAAGTAGTTAGATTATTTAAGAAATTGTGTGATCAATAAAATGTGGTGGAAAAGGAATAGAAGACAATTGTAGACACCAGAAGCAATGGGAGAAGAGGGTGAGAAAGGACAGAGGGTCAGAAAAGAGGGGTAAAAAATTCTAGGAACTATAAATGGAAAATTTTGGATAATAATATTCATGATTAAATCACTATGCAGTATATTCTGGATGGGAAATCACATTTTGTATGCTGTGATGATGCTTAGGGAAAGAATATAAATTAAGTTACAAAAAAGAAAAAAAGTTTCAGAAAAAAAAATCCATTCAATGACTGCAATAAGACATATAGCCCCATAGGTGCTACTTTATAGGATGCCTAAAGTTAAACTTGTGTTCATGGAAATGTATATATCAGCTGTGTTTGCTATGAAAATATTTAGATTAATTAAGATCTTTAGTAATTCAATAAAAAAATGGGGGGGAAACAGTATAGAAAGTAAACATAGATACCAGAGACAGTGTGGGAGGAGAGTGGGAGATGGCAGAGGGTAAGAGATAGGGAATCAAGGATGGGGGTAAAAAAGCAAAACATACATAAAACAAGAAATGGAAAATTATTTGTTGACAATAACATGTATGTTGATGTGCTTGATTGAGACAATATACAGGGTACTCTGGATGGAAAATCCCATTTTGTATGCTGTAATGATGTACAGTGAATGAACGTAAACAAATAAATTTAAATAAAAATAAATAAAAAAAAAAAGTTTCACCAGATAGAAAACAGTGTGAACCAAGGATGCCGCAGAAGAGAAGGAGGGCTTCCTGTCAGCTGCTGTGTCTGAGTGGGGCAGATCCAGGGTCACTCAGAAAGCCAAGCTGGAGCGGGAAGTCCCAGCTGCCTGCCACCAGGACCAGTCCATAGGACATGCATGTGTGATACCTGCTTGGATGAGACTAGAATTCCACTTGCCCCCTATCCTTTACCTTCCCAAGGAAATAAGCATGGATTTCACCAACTTACCGTCCTGAGGAAGAGTTTCAGAAACTCTTGATAATTCTTGCTGCTTGTGTTGCGGAAAGATTCTGAATACTTAATGTTTGCTATCCGGACTTGCCCTCTGAGCTTCTGGGCAGCTGCAGGGTAGAGAATAAATATATTTGGAATGGCAACATATCTTGCAATAGACCATCATTTAGATATATTTTTTTAATTGTCAGTGACACATGCACTTGCCAGAGAGAGAGAGAGATGGACAGACAGAGAGGAGGAAAAGAAAGAACACATACCATTGAGGTGGGGCATGCTGAAACTTCTTATCTTCCATTTCTCTTGCCTATCAGGATTTGAGGTATGCATGCACACTCACCCAGCATGTTTTTCAAATCATCAGGGCCAGGATTTGCATCACAGTCAGCCATATAGAATCTGGCTCCCTTAATGACTAGGTCACAGTGCTAGCCCTATTTCAGTCTTCATAATCACATTTTCATATTGCCCAGAAAGAACATCAAATCAAGGCTGGCCTGCACTCCAGAAAAAAAAAAATGGTGCCCAGTGCTTATAGACACAGTCCACCAGACTCCAGAGGGCATAGGACAAGCCTAGGCACAGAAGGAGAACCTTCCAGAGACCATAAAAGCATCTCAGCCCCTGCAACTCTCTCCTGATTCAGCCTCTCTCCCTCACTGACATGACCATTGTGAAGGAGTTCAGGAATTTACCAGCAAGCCAGGACAACTTTAAGAGTGAAGGTGTAAGGGGCACAACAAGTGGCATAGAGGTTACAGTGCTGGTTTCCCACATAGCTGACCACAACTCAAGTCCTGGACCCAGAAAATCACACCAGACGTGTGTGCATGTGTGCCCAAAATCCCAAGAGGAGAATGGAAGAGAAGGGATTGTGGCATGGCCATCCCCCTGGAGAATGATCTCTCTCTATCCCTCTCTCTGGAGAATACATGTACCCTATGAGCAAAAAAGAAAAAGGGAAAGGGAACATATTCAATAACTTTTGCCAGGGCTTCATTCATAAACCAGACTGTTCCAGGCAAACCAGGACACAGGGCTGCCTCGCCACTCAGAGCCCACAGCACAACCAGTGCCAAAGGTGTTCTTCCTCTCCGATGCCTCACCTCTTTGCATCCAAGAACTGTCCCTCGTAATCTAAGGAAGCCCCTGCTTTGGCCCAGGTCTGTTCCAGCTACATTTTTTCCCCATGCACATAGAGCTTCTAGGATTGTGTGGGATGGGAATATGGTTTAGAAATATCACTGGCTGCATCCTGGCCAGCAGCCATCTCTGATCACAGTCAGTCCTTCACCAAATATTTGTCAAGCACCAGTTACATGCCAGGATCATGCTGGTGAGTGAAGGAGAAAGTCAAGCTTCCCCTCTCAGGGGATGAGTCTGTCCCTTGAGAGCGTCTCACTCAGACTTAACATAAATCCTAGAGCTGCCTCACTCACATTGCTGAGTGAACCCCAACCCCATGTCCTTGAGCTCGCTGCTGCAGTGGCACTGGAAGGCCACAAGCCCAGAATCACAACAACTAGTGCGTGCAGCCTGATGGAACAGCAGGACAGGGAGCAGTGAGAGCACATATAGACCTGTTTGCCACTCCCTCTGGCCCCAGAGTGAGAGACCTTCAGAATGGGCTCAGCCCTGGCTCTCGGACCCAAGGCCATCCTGCCTACTGTCCAGCCAATGCTGACTGCCCTGTTCTCCAGCTGGCCTTGAACTTGCATTATTATCATCACACAGTGTTTTGTACTCTCACTTTCAATTCAAGCTTAATTAGTGTTTCAAAGTACCTACATGCATAAATAAATAAATATTTCTAAAATTTTCTTTTACACCTCTAGTAGGTCATCTTAGGCATTCCCTATGAAGCACATACCCTGCTCTAGAGACCACCACCCTATCCACACCTGGGAAGCTGCCCAAGATTCAAAGACTGTCCTGTAACATCTGACACACCCCTAACAGCTCAGGTAAGGTATACATTCAAGAAAATAGATCGCAGGTGCTAACAAGGAGAAAAGAGTATCGCCAAGGCTCAGATGCAACCTGTCAGATTGCACGTGTGATGTATTGCCACTTAGTTCTACTACTGTCCCGCTACTTGGACGCCCCAGGTGTGCCGCTTGCAGATTATCTGTCCAACTGTCTACTGCTGTCTGTTCTGAAAGCCGAATCCACCAGGAGTGAAGAGCTGGAGGAAGCTGATGCAGTCTGACAGATGAGTACTACATAGCTCTATGCACAGACCATGGGGACATGGAAGAATAGCATCTGTAGCCTCTGCAGGTAGGTCTGGAGCAGACTGCAACCTGGTCTCTCTGCCCACCACCTCCCCAGCTTGTGCCCCTGAGATGAGCCACCCTGTGTTTGGCTGCTGCACACCCAGCAAGCATAAAGTGGGGTGACTTTGGGGTTTGTCTTAAGCCTGAGTGAGAAGCACAAAGGGACACAGGTATTCATACATAGAGAAAAATGGACACCCAGCAGTCAAAAGAGAAATCCAGCTATTTCCACCCTTAACCTATCAAAATTCTTTGCATGCTGTTGTTTTCCTCCCTTTAAGAGCAGCTGACAACACACGTCTCTGAAGTGCTTACCTGTCCTCACTTTCAGGTGTGCTCTGCTGCCTTCTTTTCCACATGCTTTGGCCACAATCTCAACCAGATGCAAGACTCCAGGCTCCAGCCTTGAGAGGGTCACACTTGTGTTCTGGGTCTCTAGGCCCATGGTGGGGCTCCGTGAAGAAGTCAGGGTGAGCTGGAAGGTGGGGTACAGGGCGCCACTTGCCACCCATGCCAGGTGGAAGCTGGTACTGGTCACATTGGAGACTGTGATCCTTCCAATGGAGACTGGACCTGGGAGGTGGGATGTGAACACTGAAATTAAGATCAACTGAGCCCCCAAAGAGAAAGAAAGAGAAGACCTGCCCAGTGCTGAAAATCAAGTAAATACACCATATGGAGGCATGAGAAGTCTGAGGGTGAGGCCAGCCGAGGTGAGTTAAGTGATGCCTCTTGCTGTAACAGCACACACATCGGCAGGGCCCTTGTGTGAACCACCTGAGAGGACCTCCGAGGATGGCTCTCTGCCCCTTGGGATGATGGCTAAAGGTTTCTGGCTTAAGCACACCTCTGAGGAAACTGGATTTCTCAAAATAATGTCCTCTTGAGCAGACTCTATGTGGCTCCTCAGAGGGGCTGTCTGCCCCTGATCCTTGGGTGGACTCGAGGAGGGGACAACATGGGTGACAATGCTGGATGGAGACCTCAGGCTACTAAAAACTGCCTTAAGAGTTGTGTCTTGGAGCTCGCACTGTGTGGCAGAGGGAAGGCACTGATAGAGCCCCATTTGACAGGAAGGCAGTGTGAGGTGAGCTCTGTGAGCTTGCAGCCAGCATGGCACTGTGAGGTTGTCACAGCCCAGGCCTGTCTTCTGCACAGCCAGGTGCTGCACATACCCTGAGGTGTCTGAGGGCTTGATGATGGCTAAACTCTCTGTGCATCATGAAGCTGCTGAAGGTTGCAGCACAGCTAGGGTAGGATACAAGAGGGCTTGGGGTGTGACACAGCTGGGGAGTTACAGAACTACTGGGAGGTGTGGACCGTCTAGAGATGCAAATGAGGTATTTTTCTGTTTAACTTTATAGAAATTTATATCATGGTGATAGCTTATCTACCTGGGACACAGAATAATTGAGCAACAGCTGTACCTGAGTTATGATAAGCCAGAACTCTTAATACTTTCACTGGTTAGATTGTTTCACTTCAGCTGACGGTGCAAAACAACTGGGGTGCAGAATATCCAGGGATGCAGAACAACTGGGGTGCTGAACAGCCAGGGGAACAGAACAACTGGGGTGAAAAATAGCTGGGGGTGCTAGTCAAGGGTGCAGAACAATGGGGGTGCAGAACAGCTAAGGGTGCAGAACTGTTTGAAGTGCAGAACAGCTGGGGGTTCAGAACTACTAGGAGTGCAAAACAGCTGAGGGTGCAGAACAACTGGGGTGCAGAACTAGTAGGAGTGCAGAACAGCTGGGGTTTCAGAACAGCTGAGGGTGCAAAACAGCTGGGGATGTAGAGCAGTTGGGAGTGCAGACAAGCTAGGGATGCAGAACAGCTGAGGGTGCAGAACAGCTCAGAGTGCAGAACTACTAGGAGTGCAGAACAGCTGGGTGTGCAGAACAATTGGGGTGCAGAACAGCTGGGTGTACAGAAAAATTGGGGTGCAGAACAGCTGGGTGTACAGAACAACTGGGGTGCAGAACAGCTGGGTGTGTAGAACAATTGGAGTGCAGAACAACTGGTTGTGCAAAACAGCTAGGGGTGCAGAATGTGGGTACAGAAGAGCTGATGGTGCAGAACAGTTGGGTGTGCAGAACAATTGGGGTGCAGAATAGCTGGGTATACAGAACAACTGGGGTGCAGAACAACTGGATGTGCAGAACAGCTAGGGGTGCAGAACTTGGGCACAGAAGAGCTGATGGTGCAGAACAGCTGGGAGAGCACAGGCCAGAAGTCACAGGGTTGTAGGGTGGTATTACATGTTAGGCTGCAGCAGGCTGGGAGTACAGCTCTGTGGGGTTGCAGAGCTGTGGGGGTACTCAGAGACACAGACACCACAGACACTCTTCCTAGAGCCCAGCTTCCACCTAGCTGCTGCCAACAGGGAGCTTACAAGGTGGGGAGGCGAAGGCTGGAGAGAAGCAAGGGACCAGGCTCTTGTCCTAACTAGACCAGACAACAATGGCCAGGACAGGCTGCTGTGCACCTGGGCTTCCTGGTGCACAGGTGAGAAAGTTCACTGGACACTTCCAACAGGCCTTTGACCCCACTGTGTAAGCTTTTCCCCTGGGGCTGTGTAGGCTGTGTGGCCTCCATCAGGGTTCTAGTCCTCCACATGCACCATTCACACACTCACCACAGGTGGGGGTCTGCAGAGCCATGGGAGTGTGGGCTGATGACAGGTCCAGGAAGTGCGAGGGCCCAGTGTCCTCCTTTTGTATCCAGGTGGGGTTCAGAGGTCTTTTCTGTGTGGATCGACTGACATGCTCTGTGGGGTCCTGGGTAGTGAAAGGCAAGGAGTATGGCTCCGTAGTAGACTTTCTTAGAAGCTGTTCATGACGATCCAGCAGGCTCTCTGTGGCCCTAGGAGGGGAGCTGTGGGTTGGCCTGAAAGCTCTGGGGGAAGAGGTGGTGCTGGCTGCCTGGCTGGTGTTCCACAGATCCGTCCCTGAGCCTGGGGCCGTGCTGGGCACCACCTCCTTCACACCTTGCTCTGTGCTGCTCCTGCTGGGCCCACCCGTATCACTGTCCCCTTGCCTGGGTGGGGACACCAGGGTCCAGGCCTGGTCAGTTGCCTGGGTGCTCCATGGGTGCCAGGGGCTGGGTGCCAAGGTGGGCATCTCCAAGTCAAGGGCTGTTGTTCCTGTACTGAGAGTCAGAGACATGACCCCAGTCTCCACAGATGGCATACTCTCCGTGGGGCTCACCACATCACCTGCCAAGACACACCCAGACA
This sequence comes from Tupaia tana, assembly GCA_026018925.1. Taxonomy (NCBI): domain Eukaryota; kingdom Metazoa; phylum Chordata; class Mammalia; order Scandentia; family Tupaiidae; genus Tupaia; species Tupaia tana. The sequence continues at coordinate 137,238,660 of JAKSZU010000001.1, forward strand.
GAGTGCTGGTCCAGACGTCTAAGCAGAGCCCATCAGATCCCACCCTCCTGGAGGACAACACAGCCACCCAACAGGCCTGCTTCTGCCTTCCTGGACATGGGCTATCTCAGCTGGCATTTATGAGAGCTTATTGGGGCTTATGTGTGCAGGCATCCTGGCACTCTCAAAAGTTAAATGAAGGGACCTCTTCATTTAACATAAGAGGAAGCTGAGACCCTGAGAGGGAGGGACCCATCCAAGGGCTGCAGAGCCAGGACTTGAGTACAGGACTTGATTTTAAGGGCCTTAGATTTCTGCATCAAGGAACTGGGGAAACAGGACATTTTCTCCCAGATTTGTGCTCAGGGTGAGACTTGGTGCTGATTGCTCTCTCTGGTTTGTTGTACTCTAGATGAAGAAGCAGAAAATAAGAGGAAAGCGGCAGGGGTATTAGGAAGCAGGACAATACCTGCATAGTTTAAGAAAGATCCTCCCCAGGGACCATGTCTCTCCTGCTCCTTCCTGGACAAGGAAGCAAGGCTTGACAGGGATATAGGTAGGTTCTAAATACTTTGCCCATGCCTATAACCAGGGAAGACATTGCTAATCAATCATAGCATTTAAGTTTACATGTGACCTCCTCCTGCTCCTTGATTTAGCATCCTGGGTAGGCCCAGCCATCAGAACTGGGCAAAAACGACAGGGGAAGAGATGTGGCAGAACTGTGACTCAGGAGGTCCCCATTGGACCCTGTTCCCAGCTCATCTAGGCTTCTACACCCTCTGGAGCTTGAGGTGACCTAGGGAGGGAGCCACCTCCCAGGGCCACTTCATGACTTCTGTGTCCCCAAGGAACTTAGATCCCTTCACAAAAAATTTATTAAAAAGTATATTTTACAACTGCACTGGGATACAGATGAGTAAAATCCAGATTGGATCTATTGTTACATATGAAGGGACTTTTAGAAGTTTGTGGAAAATAGAATTAAAGTAGATTTATTTCCTGCAAAAAAAAAAAAATTAAATCTATGCATGGTTTTTTCATACTATACTTTTTCCATGAACATTTTGAAGACTACCTTGTAAATATATTTACTATTATTATATAAATTTAGTTCATCTAATTTTAAATAAATATTTTAAAAACATGCCAGAGGCATGTACACTTGGCAAAGAAAGAGAGGTGTGGTCATGCTTCAGTCCCTTTTTCTCCACCTCTCCATCCTGCAGAGATGTTGGGCATGAACACACTTCCATCCAGCATGTTTTTCAAGCCACTGGGGCCAGGATCCGAATTGTGCAGTCACCTACGTAAGACTGTGTAGTTAAGCTCCCTTAACCACTAGACCACAGGGCTGGCCCCTTCTGATTTTAAACTAAAGCATTTCCATGGGCCCCTGTACCCATTATCATGGGTACTCTGCCTGCACCTGATGAAGAGGTTGACCCTGCCCTACCCCAGGTGCCCATGGAGAGGGCTGCCCCATAGCTGGGTGGGGGGCACTCACCCTCACAGGCCCGGCCCGGCCGGGAAGGGTTGGCATCCCTGGCTGTGTGGCACTGGCAGGTGTAGGAGCCCTCGAGGTTGATGCACTTGGCGACTGGCGAGCAGTCATGCTCCAAGCTGTCCGAACATTCATCCCAGTCTACAGAGGGAAAGACAAGGCAGAGGTGAGAATGTCCAGAGCCTGATCAGAAAGCAGAACAGCACTGGAACAGAGATCTTCCTGACTCGAGCAGACGGCCTTTGTGGGAATCTGTGGGTCCAGCATCCTGGGAAAGAGGTCCTGCACTGGATCCCTTCCTGGAAGCCTGACCTTGAACCCAGGTGACCAGCTGACAGCCTGCCTGTACCAGCCTTCACCATCCATTAACTATGTGGGCAAGATTAGGGAGGTGGTGTTAGCACCCACAGGTGTGCATACATTCCTCTCATTCCTCTCGTGTCTATTCTTTGTCCCCATCATTTGATTATTTATTTTTACTATTTATTTATTTATTTTTAGAGGGTCCTCCCGTAGGTCACATTCACTTGCCAGAGAGAGAGAGACTGTAACAGTGAGAGGGAAAGTGAGAAATCACCTCCCAGAGGGAATGGCCATGCTACAATCCCTTCTCCATTCTCCTCCTGGGATCTTGGGCATGAACACACATGTGCCTGGTGCGATTTTCTTTGCTACCAAACCCAAAAGGTAAGATGACTTTTCTCTCTCTTCAATGTGCCAACATCCCCTAATACTTGGTGTTTCAACTAGTGAAAGAAACATAACTGAGGCAGGAAAGGTCCAGTTAAGCACAATATGAACTGTCTATGCCATTTTAGAGAATCCAGGTGTTTCAACAGGTATAGGAAACAGCCTTTGAGGACCTCCTTCCTGTGCACCAAAGACCCCACATGATGTCATGTCACACGGAAGCCCAGGCCCTTATAATTTGGCCAAAAAGGGTATTCAGAACGCTCATCTCCTCAATTCCCCAAAGCCCCCAGTCCTCACTCATCCTACCAGCACCCACTCCCTCACCAGTACACAAATGAGCCCCACATCTCTCCATCAGAGGTCAGCCAGGACTAGTGTTAGGCCAAGCTTTAAGCCATTAATCAGAACCCCATTCCTTTCTCATTCTCCTGTCTCTCTGTCTCCTCTCCTCTCTGGTTTTTCCAGTGACTGGGAGACCAACCCAACCCGAGGAAAGAATCTGATGGTCATATAAACAGTAGGCATGAATGCAACCTTAAGGAATAGGTATCTCAGGCTGTGTTTTAGGCTGGGAAGAGTGGCATGAAGGTCACAACCTTATACTTCCATCCTTTGGCCCAGACCTAGCCCTGAGAGTCACTGTTGCCATCCTGCAGGGAAGCCACTAGAATGCAAGGTTGAGAAGATGCCCCTGGGGTGGGGCTTGCTAGATGGGAGGACTTTGAATGGAACCTCTTCTACCAGAGGGGCTAACTAAGTGGGCCAAGAATGGTGTAGGTCCTGGGTGATAGTGGCAGTGGCATGGGGGGGGAGGGGCAAGGCAGAAGTGGGGTGGTGATCAGGTCCTCCCAAGAAACAAGTGAGCAGAGTACAGCCTCCCTGCAATGCTTGGGCCCTGTCCACAAGACTCAGTGAGCTCCTGTTCCTTCCCCCCAATGAGCCCACCAGCCTCTTCCTAGTCAGCATTCTGGGCATGTGACAGCACAGAGGTGGCATTTAGGGGGAACATGTGCCACCCTGGACATTGTGGAAATGGGAAGGGAGATGCAGGTGAGCTCAGTGTGCAATGACCACACGGGGCCTCTGGTTTTAGTGGACAGACATAGAATGAGGTTTGTATTTCCTTTACCCTTTGGAATAAATGAAAAACTGGCTCAAAATAAAGAGGCCTATCCTACCTTTGAGTTGGAGGGGCATCATGGCAGCACTGCTGTGTCAGGGAGCACCTACCTCGCACAAGTGTCCCCTGCTGGTCAATCTGGAACACCGTGCTTGCCCACAGGTGTGGGAGCATGGCGGACAGTGTGGAGACTCCCACTGGAAGCTCAGGATCTTGCACTGTGAGTCTCAGCTTCACGACCACACTTCCTGCCTGGAGAGACATGATCTTCATCCTCAGCTTCCCACTTCTGTGCAGGTCAGAAACCATGGGTGGGAGGGAGTTCTCAACCTGGCCAAGAAGAAGCAACAGCCACTCAGAACCGATATCTCCCACTGACGTCTTCAAATCCATGAAGTGGGACCCAGGTGTGGTCCACAGATGGTGCCTAGATGCCATTGCTCCACTCTGTGACTAAGAGGAGGAGCAACCTCTCAAGGCAAGCTGATGACTTCCAAGCTCACGGCAGTCCTATCAGGCTTTCCCTGGGAGAGCCGGGCTTGGCCAGCCTGTGTTGAGAACTCACAATGACGTACAATTGAGCCTCTAGCTATGGAGCATCAGATGAACCATCTGCTATGGATGTCCTGAAATTGGTTGAAGGGTATTTGTCTAGATGTGAGAAAGACAGAGACTATTGGACTCCCTGGATCAATCGACTGAGGGTTGACCAAGAGAGCACTCAAGAACAATCCCCAAGGTTTTGGGGAGCTGTCACCTCTCCTTACTGGGCTGTAGCCCCCAGAAAACACAGATGTGGCCAGTGGCTGAGGGTCATCCAAGTCCAAGCAAGGGAGACATGAGCCTCACTCTGTCTTCTTGTACCTACATGTGAATTGACATTGGAAAAGAAAGGGAATTCTCTAAGAACACTCAAAAACTGATCCCTCCTGCAGGTAAATGTTGGGAGGTGACCCTCCATGGCTCCCTCACATCTGTTCACCTCTTACATTTAGAAGCACTAACTACCCTTCTGTTCCATAATATCTTTCCAAAGATTTCATAGGAGATAGAGATAGAGGCCTTCTCAAGAGCAAAAGGCAAGTTTGTCTATTGTCTGATATAACAAGGAGAGTTTCCCCTTCTAAAGCAGAGTTTGTATGCAGCCCATTGTAAAAGACCTGGGTTTCCTAAGCTTGGGGATCCTCAGCTGTGACACTGACTCTCTTTGTGTCACCATCTACTTGGGTCCCTTCCCATCAATTCTTGAGAGTTGGGGGTGGTGCTCACACCAACATAAAGATCTTACCACCTACTGTGTTTGGAGTAAAACAGTTTTTTGTTTCTGACCCAGGAATCTTGTTTATCCTGCAAGCATCCATGAAACTTTGGCAGGCTGACTTATCAGGGTACAAGAAGGGTAAGACCTTGGACCTTTTAAAATTCTTTGAAGTTTAGGAAATCAGTTTTTCCAACAACTCACCATCCACAAATAGATAGTATTTTAACACTGATTTTATTCTCCTAGGCTAGGAGCTAATGTCTCTCTTTAGCCACAAGGGAAGAATGGATGCTGCTATCATTCAAATATGTCACCTAAAATTCATGTGTTGAGCCATCAAAATGGGATTAAAAGGGTGAAAATTTAACAAATCAAGGTGTTGAAAGCTAGGGCTTTTAGGAAGAGATTAGTGACTGGGTGTTTAGGGTGGGGCCTGATGACTGAGTCCTGGTGGGTTTGTTAGGAAAAGAAATGAGGCAGGCAGGGGCGCACATCCCCCATGTTGTGATCCAGCCCCACTCAAGAAGGCCCCTGGATGTTAGACCTCCAGATTGAGGGCTGAATAAACCTTTAGTTTTATAAATCACTCAGTTTCAGGTATGTCCTGTAACTAGCAACAGAGCAGACTGGAGCAGATAACTATGATCACTGGTAAATACTTCATTAATGAAGCTCTACCAAAGCAGGAAAACAGAGCTCCCCAAAATCTCCCAGACAGATGGTTCAGCAGAAACCCCAACTGTACTGTCAGGTGGTACAGGTCATTTGAATAAAGGCAGATACTTTAAAGATGAATTGGCCCAACATCTATTAATAGATTAAGTACCCTTTAAAGGGGTAGGGGATTTTTGATCTGGCTTTGGTCTTCTCTGTAATTTTGCCATGATCACAAGAGAAGCTGGGCAGGTTTGCCAGCTTGAGTCTGATGTCCTCACTCAGAATGCTCTAGAAAAGGTCAATTGTGTCTGCACTTTGGCTCTACCTCATGGAGCAGCTGTCTGGAGAAATCCTGGTACTCCCCGCTGCTGCAGTTGAGCAACTTCTCAGTTAAGTTGCGGTTCATGATCCTTATTGTGATTTCAAATACTCGGGCATCTGAGACAGACAGAAATAAAAATTAGCTGAAATCCTAGGATGGAAAGTCACATGCTTTTATTTCTTTCCTTCTTTTTCATTCTTTCTTCCTTCTTTCCTTCGTTTCAATTTGCCAGTGTGTGTGTACACTCGACAGAGAGAGACAGAGAGAGAAGAAAGCACCCCCCAATGAGACATAGTCATATTGCAATCCCTTCTCCATTCTGTTGGGAGTTGGGGCTTGCACACACACAGGCTGATCATGTTTTTCAAGTTTCAGGGTCAAGATTTGAACCATGATTGGTTATGTAGGAGCTGGTGCCCTTAACCACTAGACTACCAGGTCAGCCCCAAAAGTCTCACCCTTTTCTGTCATCATTTTCCATAAAGTCTATTCTTTTTTTTTTTTTTTTTTGAAGAGAAAAGATATTTAATTATTTCTCAGTCTAATCTCTTAAAGCGCTCAAAGTGTTTTCACAAGTGCAAGGGGTGGGGATTGTTCTCAGCCAACATTTACCAGTGATTCCGACACATGCAAAAAAACTCCAAATCACGGTACTTTATACTTACTTTTAATTTCTGCACTGAAAAAAAAAAAGGTAAAAACGATGACAGATTAGTTTACAGTGACTTCATGTTTGCCCTTAAATTAATCTTTGCTCTTGGGGCAGAAGGGAGAGAAAGACAGAAATACATCAAAGCATATTGGTGAAACGGTGACCAGGACACCTCGGTCTGGCTAACAAGGGCTCTCAACGCCTGGACACGGTGCCGTCAACACGCTAGCTTGTAAACCGACAGGCAACAGTTAAGATATGTTTAAAAAAAAATCCCACAATTCCATTCCTAAAAAAAATCAAGCACAAAATTTGACAATGAAATACATCCAAGGTTTCTGTGTGTCCCCATCTGGTCTGGAGACAGCCTATTCTTGAGGAGAAAGTTAAGAAAAAAAATAGATTTAGGCATAAATCTTAGATTGAGGTAGCCAAAATGGGGAAAAGGAATGTGAGGCATATTTGCATCTATTCTGCAGTGAAGAAGTATTGACATAAACATACACGTTTTGTCCAGGGCAGGGACCCCTGAAAAACAAGGTACAAACATCACACACAGTTCACACCAGTGGGAACTGGGGCTGACCCAGTGCAAGTAGGGTATGAAGGCCTCTCCAACAGTTCACTTCTGTGGGCCATAAACCCAACAGGTCCTCATGTGCACCCTGACCAGGCCCCAACACTGGGTGACCAGCCAGCCCCAATTTGAATCTTCAGGTTCCAGCACTGAGTCCCATCTCTCCCCAAGCACTAGTAAGACCACTCACCACAAAGAGGCTATCTTTTCCGGGAAAAAATCAAGATGTGACATGGAAATATAAGTCTCTTTCACTCTTAAGAATAAAGCCCATATGCACAGGCAATGTCTACGGGTGTCAGAAGCAGGGCAGACTGCAACTTTTCACTAACTGCCTAGTAGCCACCCACAGCTGCTCCCCACCAGCCAGCAAGGTGAAGGGGTCGTCACAGTTTGTCACCTCTGCACGGTGTGCTTAAGTCTCAGAAATGCCATCAGCATTGGATATTTCCAGGTCAGGGACCCGTGAGTCTCCCGTTACAGCAAGAGAGAGCAGCCCCTTAGTGAGCCATGATTCTCAGGCCTCAGCTCTGGCCTCTATCCCATGCATATCGCAGAGCCTTGTGGACAGTCCTATTCACCAGCACCCTGGGAGGCAGATTCACTATGAGGCCCAGGGCACCAACCACTGTAGAAATGCCCAGAGCCTTCTGACATGTAGGCTCATGACAAGGTTAAGCTAGATAAAGCCTCTAAAGAGAACCAAGCACTTTAGAAGAGGCTCTACAAACAAAAGGTTTTTTTACAATTCTGAAAAGGGAAGAAAATCAGGTGGAAGGTTGGAATTGGCTAATTTAGTCTTCTAGAATGCTCTGAATTATCTCTTCTGGGCATGGGGGTGTGAGCACTTTTTCTGAGGACAGGGGCTGGTGAGGTGGGGTGGAGCTGAAAATCCCTGCTGTGTGTCCCGACAGAGGTCTATTCTGCACTGTGCAGGGGGCTGCGTATGTGATCACATCTGGGATGGACTGGGAGGGGAGCATGAAGCCTCGGCAAGGCAGAGGATAGAGGACAATGGGGAGTGGGAGGACTCAGGCCTGTCCCCACCTGCAGGGTGACTCTCAGGTACATAGCCACTTTAGGCCTCAGTGTTCTCAAAGGGAATAGCAGCCCTCTGCTTAGTCCCATAGTTCTTAGAAAATAGAAAATGAGGGGCCAGCAGGTGGTGTGGTGGTTAAGGTGCTGAATTTCCATATGGTCAACCATAGTTCAAGTCCCAGATCTGGTGGCTTGGAAATCACACCAGAGACATATGTGAGCATGCCCAAAATCTTGAGAGAAGAATGTAGGAGAAAGAATTGCAGCATGGCCACCACCACCCCTTCCCCGGGTTAATGATTTCTCACTTTCGCTATCTCTCCAGCAAGCACATGTGCCAAAAGAAAGGAAGGAAGGAAGGAAGGAAGGCAGGGAGGCAGGAAAGAAGGAAAGAAGGAAGGAAGGAAGGAAGGAAGGAAGGAAGGAAGGAAGGAAGGAAGGAAGGAAGGAAGGGAGGGAGGAAGGGAGGAAGGAAGAGAGAAAAAGAAAGAGAAAAAGAGAAAACGAGGTCATGTCTGTTCAGAAATTAGAGCCTCATGCAAAGTCCAGGGCCTGTGTTTTGTGTGGCTGGGGCCCTGGGGTCCCCATCCTGGGGCTATGACCACCTAGTATGGGGTTCTCTCAAACTGGTTCCTAAAGGGCATGGGGCCAGTTGTAGAGGTCCTGCTCATTCCCTCGTTCCTTCATGACTGCCAGTCGCTGTCACAAGTGCTGATCTCTGTGCATAAAACAGACCCTGATGCCTTTCTGCAGCAGTTCCTGTGCTGACACAGGAGTCCCCTTTCTGGGGGTCCCTCCTGCTCTAGGTTAGGGAAGCTCACATCAGGAACCCAGGACAGACCATCTCAGGGCCTTGCCATCTCCTACATTCATACTCTACAGCCACTGAGGCCAGCCTGGGGAACCTCTGCTGCCTACACCTGATCTGACCGTGTGGTTCCACCCATGACCTGGCAAAGGAGGAGGCAGAGGGCAGAGCCAGACAGGCCACCAGCTGCCATAGGCATTGGCACTAGAAGTCACACGTGTTCATCCGTGTTGCCTGGGGGAAAAGTCCCCTGCTGGCATGGGTACAGAAGATTTTGCCTCAGGTTCCATGCATTGCACCTGGGGAACAGGGCAGGCTCCCACAGTGTGAGGTCTGGCCCTGGCTGTGGGAGATCATGCAGATTTAGTCCCTGGGATTAAGTGTGCAAAATTCTTTAAATACATGCAAAATCCCACCATCTACTTGATTGCATGTTGCCTGTCTAACTGGTGGCTTTCTAAGGCCATGGAACTATGGAAAGAAGGGATCCCACAGAGCTCTATGCTGTCATCTCTGACTCAGAGGGAGCCCCAAACAGGAAGAGATGTAGAGAGCAGGGAAGCCCACAAAGGACACAGGAAGCTTTGCCAGGCAACAGGGTGGCTCCAAGGGCACAGAGGAGGCGTGGAGCTGCATCAGTATTGCTCAGGTCCTGATTCTAGGGAGGACAGTGGGATAGTGGGGGCTATAGAACTGGGAGAGAACTTGCAAGGCACCAGGGACTTCTGGCTGCGGCCTCACCGGTTTTGACAGTCAGCATGGTGAAGACTCTGGCCCCGCTTCCCTGGGAGCTGGTCTTCACCCTGTAGAGTACTCCAGCCTCCAGCCCAGCCACCTGCAGGGTCAGGCTCCTTGTTTGCAAGCTTCTGAGCAACTCTTCACTCCTGTAGACCTGCACATGGAAAGTGCAGTTCTGGGTGGAATTGAAAGTCCAGGACACTTGGAAACTGCTGCTAGTGACATTGAGGACCATATAGTTGCCAATCGGAGGACAATCTGAAAAAGCAGAGTGAAGGAGAGGCACAAGATGTCAGAGAGGGTTGTTTTTATCTTCTGAAGCAGGAGACACAGCCTCAACTTAACTTAGCTCTCGTCTGTTCATTGACCAAGTTCACCAATGCAGGGCAACACTCGCTGTTTTTTGCAATTACGGAGTAAACTGATTAGTTCAAAATAGAGGTTATTACCTTCTCTTTCTCAAAACTGCTGGGGTAGTTTAGGAACGCCTTAATGTGATAGGGATGGTTGAGATGAAATATTAATAGAACACAAAATGACATCTCAGGTCAAAATCTCAGTCTCTCTAACTGAGCCAGGTTAGGGGGCAGGTAAACCAAATGAGCCTCAGTCTACACTGTGGATAACACCACGTTGTGTGTAACACCACATGTGTGTCAGGTGTGGGGAGGCTGATGATCTAGAGAAAGGAGAACGCTATCTCTGGGGACTAAAACAAAGTCGTCGTTCAAGAAGCTGTTCGCAGTAATGCCATGGCGGTGTTGCCTCTGCAAATACAGCCTGGCACACCCCTGCAGGGTGCTGCCATCTGATCCTTGACAAGCACATGATCAGCTGCACAAAAACCTCTGCTCTCTGCTGATTCATTGTGCCAGAACCATAACCCCATCAGGAGGCAGGGCTCGGGAACCAGACCCTTTTCATGCTTTTCTGTCACAGTTCATGCTTTAAGGAGCAAAGCTTGACTCTAGCTACCAGTATGGACTCCAGTGTGTAAGTAGAAAGCTCTTTTGGGGACCAGCAGTTAGCGTAATGGCTATGTCGCTGGACTCCCACGTAGTCGACCACGGTTCGAGTCCCGGACCCAGTGGCGTGTGCGTGTGTGCCCAAGATCCCGAGAGGAGAATGGAGGAAAAGGGATTGTGGCGTGGCCATCCCCCCTGGGGGGTGATTTCTTGCTTTCTGTCTCTATGTCTCTCTCTGTCTGTCTGGCGAGCGCACGCGCCCTATAGCAAAAACCTCTCCAAAAAAAAAAAAAAAAAAAAAAAAAAAAGAAAGAAAGCTCTTTTGAGGAGAAAGATTCTGTCTGCACAGCCGGCAGCTCAGCAGAAGGCACCACGTAAGACATAGATGCCCTCAGGATGGGTGCCAGAATTTTCACCTCTGAGCTTCAGTCCTATACAAAACAAGCAATGAAGACCTTTAAAAAAATATTTTGCAAAACTATGGTAAAGGAAAAAATCACTTGTAAGCGTGTGACTTCCCAAAGCTCTTGATGTAAGGATTCATAGGATATGTGTTTCTAGTATCAGGAAGAAATTCTGTCTTTCCAGACACACATGTATGCTTCCTTTGAGTAAAATAAATAAATAAATAAATAAATAAATAAATAAATAAATAAATGCAACTTTACCCATTTCTCTCTTTGCCTTGGCTGCCAAGAAACTCAGAATCAGATTTTGTGCCCAGTTGTAGTCTGGTGACCTAGCCGTGCTGTCTTCCATCTTTTATAAATCCCAGTCCCCTGTGTATGGGTGCTCCTCACTGAGCCCTCATAATCCACCTCAAAAAGCAAGGGAATGTTGTTAGAAGCCTGGTTTCTCTCCCAGCCTAGCTTGGGAGAGAAAGGACTGATGACATTAGCAGGAATTCTTACTGTTTCTTAATAACACTTCCAGGATAGGAAGTGTTATTATCCCTATCCTTCCAAGATAGGAGTTAAAGTGTATTTTTTATATACCTTTTCTCCCCCCCCCCCCTTATTCAGGAGAGAGCACATGCATGTGAGAGAGAGAAAGACGTACTCTCCACAGAGTATGGTCTTGTTTTTATCTTTTTCCTCCAGTCCTCCAGCATATGGGATCTCTGGCACTCAAGTACGTGCCCTGTGTGTCTCAGGTGGACCAGACCAGGGACTCAAACCATGGTCACCATGTGGGCTCTGCCTTCTCCTGAGCACATTACCACCACACCATGGAGCCGGCACTGAGGTGTATTTTAAAAGATACATCTAGGGGCCAGCCCTGTAGCACAGTAGTTAAGTGCTATGAATTGAGAGCTAGATCCCACATGGCCAACCAAGGCAGCTCAAAAACACACTGAGTGCATGCCCAAAGTTCTGGTTAAATGGAGGAAAAAGGATTGTGGTGTGACCATGTCCCACTGGGGAGTCCTTTCTCTCTTGCTCACTCTCTTGGGTAAGTGCATGTGCCCTCTGTTTTTTGTTTTCTTTTTTAAGGATACATCTATAGCTTTTACGGAATTGTTCTGTATTTTCTGTGTGTTGATCATAAAAATAGCCATGGGTACAGCTGTTCGTTCTTAGGATGTTTCCCCTTCTGGCTAAAAAAGCAGAACATGCTTCAACGGGCAAGTGGCCGCAACTTGGAGCTGTAAGTCTCACCCCCAACTCCATGGTCACTGAGACCCTGAAATCAAAAAGACCCCGCCCCCCCCGCAGTGCCTGGCCTCCTAACAACCACATAGCACTTTAATCTGTCCCTTAGAAACATATCTCACCGAACAGGTAAGGAAGGGCTACAGTTTCTTTTCTAAAGATCTGGTGAAAGTGCTGACTGCTCTATTTTGGTCAAGACACACAACACAGAGCAACTATTGTCCACGTCAGTGAAGACGTGATGGCTCAACACCAGGTGAATAGGAAGGCGAGAGCTGAGAGCTATCTGGAGGCTGAGCTGTAGCGCCCTGGCCACTCCCAGGGCTGTGGCCTGGGTCTCCTTGAGGTCATCCAGAAATCAGCCTTGACATGGGGTGACACTGCGTGGGACAGCAGAGGCCTTTCACATGCTATGGGCTGTTTAAAAGCACATTCTATAAGTACTCTTAGCTGAGTGGAATTGAAAGGAAGAGGGCCCTTTCTTTTCTTTTCTTTTCTTTCCTTTTCTTTTCTTTTCTTTTCTTTTCCTTTCCTTTCCTTTCCTTTCTTTTATTTTTTTAGAGAGGGTTTTGCTACAGGGTATGCGCGCTCATCAGAAAGACAGAGGGACAGAAAGCAAGAAATCACCCCCCGGGGGGATAGCCATGCTGCAATCCCTTCTCCTCCATTCTCTCGGGATCTTGGGCACACACACACACACACGCGTCCGGCATGAATTTAAGCCATTGGGTCCGGGACTCGAACCGCAGTCGACTACATGGGAGTCCAGCGACATAGCCATTATGCTAACTGCTGGTCCCAGGGCCCCCTACATGTTTGAAAAGAGCACGGGGCAATGGGTGTTTAGAGGTCTAAAGAGATCTCAGGGCTGGCACTGTGTGTGTCACCTCTTAATATAGTATCTAAGAGGATTTTATAGGTTTGAGGAAAATGAAACTAAAGTATAAGATTCTTTTGGTGCAAAAAATATTGAAATCCATGCAGGAGGTATTTTCATAGTATGCATTTTCCACGAACTTTGTGAAGCCCCTGACATGTTCACACTTTACATTAAGAGGCCAGTGGACTCAGATCTCTGGGTGGAGAAACTGCCAATCTGGCACTCTGAATGCTGTGATGCCCTCCAAGCCACCCAGAGACAATTTCGGCAGCTAAGAGAGATGGTGAGCATTTGGAAGAAAAGAATCCCTTCCAATCCACAGAGAAATTCTTTGTGTGGCTCCTTCTCCAATTCACTCCCTTGAGGCAGTTGAAATGATTCTTATTCAATCATTTCTAACCAACTACAGCAGCAGTTCCAAAGAACTCAATGTTTATTGGGCATTTACTAAGCACCCAGCGTTGCCATAGACACTGAAGAAAGAGCCCACAGCATGGTGACACACACAAGGACGTACAAGCCGGAGCGGCAGGCATCACAACAGCAGCAGGGATGTGGGGCAGCGGGAACACTTGCAGTGCTGTGAGTTCACACCCTGTGTGTGCCCCTCCCACAACACCACATCAGGCTCCATCTCAGCTCCCAGTGACTCAGTTGCAGATGACATTTTCTCAATGCTGTGCACCAGACCTAGTACCCTGTTTAGTCCTTACCACAATCCCACTAGGTTGTTTCTTCTGTCATTCCCATTTTACAGCAGACAAAACTGAGGCCCAGAGAGGTCAGGCAGAAGGCAAATGGCAAAGCTGAATGATAGCTAATGACATAGTTCACCTGCTGTGCCCCCAAGCTGTCCTACCATTGGTAGTGGGCTGAATAATGACGTCCTAAGCTATCAACCCCTAAACCCTGTGACCTGCATAAGTGACCTTATTCGGAAAAAGCATTTTTGCAGACATGATTAAGCTAATGACCTTGCAATGGGATATTATCCTGGATTACCCAGGTTGACCCAAAATGCAATCACAGATGACCTTATAAAAGGAAAGCAGAGAGAGATTGGGCACACACACAGAGGATAAGGTAATGTGAAGATAGGACAGAGAGAATTGAAGATAATGGTCTTGAAGAGCAGAGTAACACAGCTGCAACCCAAGGACAGCACCAGACCAGAAGCTGTAAGATGCAGGAAAGAGATTCTTTCTAGACTTTCCACTGAAGGTTGAACAGTCCTTGAAGGTTGTAAAGTCCTCCAAAAGGTGTACAGTCCTTGAATGTTGTGGGTCCTCTAGAGGTTGTGCAGTCCTCCAAAAGTTGTGTAGTTGTCTAAAGGCTGTGCTGACCTCCGAAGTGTGTGCAGTCCTTCTGACACCTTACCTTGGGTCCAGTGATACTGACTTGGACTTCTAGCCTCCAGAGCTGTGAGAGCATACATTTCTGTGGTTTGAACCACCCAGTGTAACAACAGCCACAGGAAACTCATTCATTCCTTTCCTCCCTTTAAGATTTCAAGGCAGCCATCCCAAGGCTGAACACACATGATTGTTGGCCAGTTCTCTGTGTTGCTGTAAGATTGATAACTTCTGACTTATTGGGCTAATCCCTCTTCTGCAGGAGAGATCCTGAGATATGTTAAGATGGAAAGAGATACCTTCTCTCCTACCCTTTTCTCTTCCAAGGTAAGCCTCTGAAACTTGGTTTGGGGCCCTTCATTAGCCAGTGCACCTTCCTCTGGTTGCCTTTAGTTTTTTGATGTCCCTCTTAAAATGTGGCTGAGAGCCATCCCCATGATCTAGTAATTAGGGGAGTGGGATCTCACATGGCTAACTGCAGTTCAAATCCTGGCCTTAGCAGCTTGACAAACACTCCAGGAATGTGTTCTTGTGTGTGTCCAAAATCCTAACAGGGAAGAGAAATTGAGGAAAAGGGATTATGGTGTGACTATGCCCCACTGGGGGTACTTTCTCCTTCTTTTTCTCTGTCTCTTTGTCTCTCTCTGGTAAGTGCACATACCCTCTGGCAATAAAAAATATCTATAGCCCTAGAAAATACCACTCAACTCCTGACTCAGTACATGATCCCAGGGCAGTGGCAACAGAGAACCCACCTACCAGGCACAGAGCCTGCTCCACGGCCCTCCCCATCTCATGAAGCATGTCTATGAATCTGGGCTCTTGCTCCTTCCGGGCCACCCTGACCCATCCGCAGCTGAGAGGGAGGGTGCAGGGAAGGCTGCCTTGCCCATGACTTGCCCATGTCAGAGCCTCATGCTCTTTTGCCTGGGCCTGCTAGCTTGGTACCTGAAGCTTGTGAAGGTGGAAAGGCAGAGGGTGTGTGCCAAGATTCTGAGCACTCACTGCTGCAATTCGACTGTGGGTGCCTGTGCTGGCTAAGGAAGATGTGGGCTGCAACTCCCCTAGACCCGCTGCCTCTGCAGTGTCCCCAATCCCCATGTCACAGTCAGAAGCAAAACAGCTACTAGGTTCCAGCTGAGAAGGGAGGTCATGTCAGAGGGAGTTAGGATGACCTGGAAGGCAGTTCCATTCCTTCTTAAAAGTAGAACACGTTCCTGGAACCTTAAATGCAAACCACTCAATATTTCTTGGGGGTTTGGGTTTGTGCAAGAATGTAGCTGCCCTCTGTGTCATAATTGGGTGACTAATTTCATAAGAAAAGTATCTGAAATGTGTGCTGTATTTTCCAAGGACTTGCACCTCTGAGCCATTCCAGCAGATTGCTCATTTATATTAGCTTCTAAATTTAAAACACATGCTGTTTCCCTTAACATGATGTGATTGGAATTCATCCTAAATTTCTGATCTGGAAACATTGGCTCTGTCTGTTCTGCCCTAATTGAAGTGAAGCTGGAGCCATGCAGCTTTCCCTATGGTGCTGAGCTATCCGAGGAGGGCCCCTTATCTGCCAGGATCCTGCAGCTCATTCTGCTTGGCAGTGTGGAGGAGTCTGGCTACAGCATTCCTGAAGGCAGAGTTTAATGTTTTCTGTTTGTTCGATTGATTGGTTTTGTTTTGTTTTCAGATAAGTGGCCAGGGTAAAAATAACTGTTTTCCAACCTTATAGTCTCACTAAAGGAACAGGATTCTCACACAGGAAGCCACGGACCAGGAAATCTATAGATGGGCTGCAGGGGGTTCTGTGCCAAACCTTGTAAGTGCATTTGTGCATGGAGGGAGGGGCATAGTTCCAACCAGATCCTCAAAGTCCTGAACTGCCATGGCAGAGGAGTGCTCTGTTACCAGAGCTGAGCTGATGGTTGATTTTGTTTAAAACACTTAGGTGTGGCTACCACTCAAACTTCTTTTTCATTCCTTTCCATCCAACAAATATTAGCGGAGGTCGTTTTCCAGGTCCAGTCCTCAAACACCAAAGAAAATAATTGCACTGTTCTCAAACTCCACTCAGGTGGTAGGAACTCATGTGGCAGTGAGCAAGAGACAAGGCCTCTTCCCTGTGGAATTTTATGTTGGTGGGAGGTAAAACCTACTGGGGGAGGGGCTGGCCTTGGACCCCTCCACGTCCACAGGAGACTTGGAACCAGCCCTCTGCGCAGCATCAGCCAAGCCCACTCCCTTACCCCAGGACAGGGAGGAGAATCAGCACATAGGAAGTGGAGACCCATTTTCCAGTCCGGTCCTCAAACACCAAAGAAAATAGCTGCACTATTTTCAAACTCTACTCAGCCCTTGACTCTGTGTGTAATGAAGGACAGGGTCCCCAGGAGTCACAGTGCCAGTGGTCTGTTCCCTGGACACATTGTGAGCAAATGGCAGCCCAGGAGGACTGCATTGTGTGTGGCTCCCAAACAGGGCCTAGACATCAGGGATGTCCTCCACTAGAGTGTCCTGGCGTTAGGATGGTGACAGACAGGGAGTAAGAAGCAGCCTTGATCACAGACATCTGTATAGAATCAGCTTTGGGACCTTTGTAAAAAAAAGTCACCTTACTTTGTCTTGTCTTTGTCTTCTTAAAACAAAAACAAAAACGCAGAATTAGAGTTGGTTCCTTAAGAATTAAATGAGATAGCACTAAGCAACTCTTAGCTGTACTATTATCAGAACAGAGGGAGTGTTCCTTAAAGGGAACAGAACACACAAATTGAATTATTGATCAAATCAAACTGGGTGTAAAAATGTTCTCTGTGATTATGCCAAGATGTTAAAGTTCTAGTCTTCACAGAGAGTATCAGAAGCAATCTAAATGTCCCCACGAGGGAAGCTGGTAGGAGTATCATATTGCTATAGAAAACATCTTGATTCACTCCTCTAGAGAAGCCAGATCCCACATGGTAACTGCCATGAGAAGCGCTGGGCACCCACACAAGTGGCCAAGATCTGATGGGCCGGAGGACTGGAGGAAGGGGATCCCAACGGGACCTTGATAAAGGTGTCTGTCTCTTTCTCCCTCATATGCACCTACATGTGTTCTATCATGGGTAAAACAATTTTTAACTTTTTTTAAAGAATTATTTTATTTAACTTTATTTATTTACTTATTTTTTTTATTTGACCAGAGAGGGACAGAGTGAAAGAGATGAGAGAGAGAGGGAGAGACAGAGAGAGAGAATGTGAGAGAGCAAGCTGCCAGGTCCAGGATTCGAACCATGGTCAGTCATGTGGGAGTCCAGTGCCCCTAACCACCATACCACCTGCTGATCCCCAAATAAAACAATTTTTAATTTTAAAATCTATAAAGTGTTTTCATAATACATTTCATAATTGCAGTTTCCATTAACTTTTTGAAGGCTTTTTATATATAGCAGGATTTAAATAAGGTGATTTAAGTAAGGTGCACTAAATAAGCAAGATAAAAACCTGGACGGGAACAGGGGAAAAGCAGGATAAAGACTATTTGCTGGGGGGATGATTTCTCACTTTCTATCTCTATGTCTCTCTCTTTCTTTCTGGAGAGCGCACACTCCCTATAGCAAAAACCTCTCCAAAAAAAAAAAAAAAAAAGGCTATTTGCTGGGGTACTGAGACCAGTGGTGTCTTTTCCTTCCACTCTGGTTAGAATGTTGTTAAAGTAATAAATCAAATTCTGGAATGACAAAACAAACAAACAAACAAACAAAAAAAAAAAAACAAAACAAAACAAAAAAAAAACACCAGCTCTGTGGCCAAACATAATAAATTGTGTCTGCCATCTAGGCTGAAATTTCTGAGAGCACAAACCGAGCCGAAGTTCCATCCACACAGAACACAGTGACCACATAGCTGGGGAGACGGCCAGTCCTCTTCTTCCCAGCTGTTGGGGAAACTGTCAGTCTGAGTCTGGTCTGGACCCTGCAGCCTCCTTTCCTGCAGTTTGCACTGGTTGTGCCCTTGTTGGACCCTCCCTAGGGTGGCCTCTCTGTCCCCTATGCCCACCTGCTCCCAGGCACCTTCCTGTGCTGTGAGTCTCCCTGCTTCCTGTCTTGCCCTGTGTCCGCTATAACTGGTATCAGCTGTGACATATAGACAGTCCTGCCCTAGGGATGGTTTGACTTATGATTTTTCAATTTTATTATACATGTTACAGAAAATCCAAGGATGGAATAGAGAGAAGGATTCTGGGGGTGCAAGGGACAAACTTCAGCCTAAGAAACTGGACTGGGACCATGGAGACCAGATTTCCTGAAACAAGAGGCAAAGAAAGTACGAAGGGGACAAAATACATAATAATTTAAAAGATGCCACAACTAATAGGTGGGCCCAATTTAAATCCCAGTTCAAATGAACTGTTTAGATCTAGCCATGGAGGCACAAGCAGTGGGGCACCTCTGCACAATGCTGGAGCCCTCTGGGGAGGTCCAGGGTTTGGATCCCAAATCACCTGACACACTGGATGTACCTGTGATGCTGGCTGGCTGATGCTGGAGAGCTAGGGGAAGGACTGCAGTATGACAAAACTCTATTGGGGTTCCCTGCCTCTTTCTCTTTATTTATATACAGATATTCTAAAATGAATAAATAAACTTCTAAAAAAAAGTCCTGCTTAAACGACTGAGTGAGTGAATGCTAACTTGGCCCTCACCACCAGCTGGAAGGTCAACATCCCATCCATGCAGCGGAAGCTCCCATCTGCTCGCCTCAGGCAATCTCTGTGAGGCAATCTCTGGTTCCCAGCCAGCCTGGTACCTGCACCTCTGGCTTCACCCACCTGCAGACAGCCCTGCAAGCTGTGGACACCAGGGCTCCTGAACTGAGCCACACACAGGCCCCTGGAGTAGTTGCAGGTGACCTGCTAGGGAAGCCCTATGGGGAGGGGAGAATGGGAGGCCAAGAGGCTTTCTCCCCCAAGGCTCGGGCAGGCTGCAGGATTAGCTGGCCTCTCTAGCCAGCACACAAATGTAAAAAGCAACAAGTCTTTAAAAAGACCTTCCTGAGAGTCCCTACCCACCTTCATCTCCTGCTTGTCTTCTCTGAATTCCTTTGCAGTGAATATTTCACAAAAATCACCTAGTGCTCGCTTCGGCAGCATGTATACTAAAAAAATCACCTACTGTTCTCTCTTTCTCTCCTCGAACCGTCTGCTTGATTCACTGTGAATGGTCTTCTCCCTCTCCCCCGCCCTACTCTCCCCAAAGGCCCCACTGAACCCTGGAATTCTAAGGGTCATTTCCCTGTGCTCCTGTCACCCCTGCTGTGCTCTCTGCAGCTTTCCATTCGGTTCTTCATCCTGGGCTTACTGACCCCTTCTCTCCTGGTCTCCTGGACACTCCCCTTCCTCCTGTTTTCCAACATCACTCCATCTCCTCTGCAAGCCTGTCCCCTGCACTCACCTGACCAGTGGGGTTCTTTGGCCACAGACCCAAGGCTCCCTTCCCTTTTCAACCACATCCTGGTTTAAATGCTACCTAATGCTGCTGACCTCAGATTCAGACCTCTGCCTAACCCTCACCTCCTCGCTCCAGCACCAAATAGCCAGCTCGGCTCCCTGGCTTCCCCACCTAATTCCAGCTCCATCTCAGCTTCAACTATTGTGGCAAAAATTGTCAGTGTGCCCCTGGTCTTCCCCATCTCCTTCAACGGAACCACCACCTATTCAGTTGGATTCTGCCTTATTTTCCTCTTCCCAGTCTTCATCTATGTCATCAGTAAGTCCTAAAGATTCCATCTCAAATATGGCACTAGACTCCATCATTCTCTCTCACCTTCTACCACCCCAGACTCCTACACTATGTATCATCCTCATGGAACTTCCCTAAATTTCAAATCACACAGTTATTTCTTACTATGCACTCCTTAATGGCAGAACCCAATCTTATAGACCAGCATTCTTAAATCTGGCACCCCAATCTCCCTCCCCTCCACTCCTAAGTGGAGCAGAGTCAGGCACCCCCTTCTTGGTGTTTCCACCAGCACCTATGCCACCTAGGTGGCCCATACACATACGCATGCCACCTAGGTGGTCAAAAAAATGCTGGCAACAGTCCCAGCTACCTCTGTCGTTTCACTGTAAACATTAATCATGCCTCATTCACTTTCCAAAGGTCTCCGATTTAAATTATAAAAGCAATATTATGATCTATTTGTGCATGCTTCTATTATCAGCATCTAGCACAGAAAGTGACACATAAACATGTATGAAATCAAAGGACAATAGGGCCGAGTGGTGATGCAACTGGGTGGATCAGAGCGTGAGGACTCCATTGAGGTGCCTGTCTCCCTCCCTTTCTCTTTCTCTTTCTTTCCCTCTAATGAGATAAGTAAATGATTAAACATTAAAAATACTAAAAAATTAGACCCAAGGATTGCCAACTATGAGATCAAGGGTGGGTGAAAGAACTAAGAGACTATTGTGCACCTGTGAGGCAGCTGTCCCCTCCTGGCAGAAAAGAAGAGTCTGTGGTCCACAGGCCACCTACTTTGAAGGTTCCTTAGGTCATCCTGTGCCATGGGGATGAGCCCAGTCATACCTTCATGCATGTGGTTCAGCCTCTGAGGAGACAATGTAGGCAGCTCCTGGCTGTGGGTACAGCGATGTGAGCCCTCCATGTTCACGCACAGCTCCCTTCCAGAGCAGGTACTGAGCTCATCATGGAGGCACTCGTTCACATCTATTGAGAAAGGAAGGGCAGAATGCTCATTAGCATTGTGGCCACGTCGTCATTCTCATTAACCTCCACTCTTGTGCACTCTGTGAATCTGCATCCCATGAGCTGAGCAGGCACAGAGGGTAGTATTGGAGAGAGACCGCATGGCCTAGCCTCTCCCTCCATAGTCAACCCCGGCCTCTCCTTCCACAGCCAGCCTTCATCCCACCAGGCAGCCTCATGTGCTCTGGGGTGGCTGCTGTTCCCTGAGGATCTGAGTGATCAGAAAATGACAGGCCCAAAAATCCACCCCAGGGATAAATCAGTGAATGAGCAGTTTTCTGAACTATTAGAATGGCTCCTGGCAGAAGCTACAGCATGCACAGGTGGGCCCTGTTGTCCTCCCATCAGATCTAAAACCTCCCAGGACGCACCCCAGACAAGATGCTCTGTGAGCAGGATAAGGTGAGACAAGTGAGGCCATTGCAGTGTTATCTGAGCTCACAGGTCACCCACTAAATACCAACTCTTCCCTTCGCTTGGCCAAAATGTGTGAGTACACTCCTTGACCAATTATAGCTCATTTTCATGCAATGTTCCTTCCTCCAGATAAGATTTATTGAGACACCCAATCATAGAATTGTTCCTACTTTCTGATAGCACCCAATCTAGAACAAAATCTCACATCCTTAGGGCCTCCCCTAGCCACCTAATTAAGATCCCAATATGGGATCTTTCCAGTCCCTTCTACGGAGATGCCCTGTGATTCCCATGGAGTGGGTTCCCGCCTCCCTCCTGTTTCAGAAGAGAAAGTTTTACTCTTGCTAGCATACTGTCTACAGCTGCCTTCATGTTACAAATAGAACTGAGAGGATGAGATAGGGACCACATGGCCCACAAAGCCAAGAATACTTTCTACTATCTGGCCCTTTTTAGAAAAAAAAAAAAATAATAAGCCCTGACACAGACTTCCCAAACAAACAAACAAACAAAAAATAGGTAATTCCTTCCAGAAACAAGGCCACATATCTGAGCATAGCAAGTACAAATTCAATGTGGTACAAATCCTGCTGAAAGAGCCTTCTAGGCCCAAGGATATGCTCAGTGAGGGCAGGAAAGGGGCGAGAGGAAAATTTAGGGACCTTATGAGCAAAAGAAACAAGATGCCTTCATGTGACCCAGGAAGGAAAAAGAAAAGTGGTGTTGAAACCAAACAGGCTCTCACAATCTATACTTGGGAACTTGAGTTTGAATTTAGTTTGAGCAAAGTGAGCTCAAGATGGGTCCAACCACCCACACCTCTGGGATTAACACACTTGAGCCAGTTATTCTCCACTCCTGAACTTAACACCATTCACAGTCTGAAGGGTGATCTAATTTGAGAGTCTGTCTTGCACTTCACCATTGGGTCGCTTGCTGCAGCCCCCACCCCAAAGAAAGGACCAGGGAGGAGCACAACCTTGCACCTGGATGTTGATCACTTCATAGACGCGCTTTGTGATATCATCCAGCATGGCAGAGATGTTAGCCACAGGCAATGGCCGTGGCAGGCCCAGCAGCAGCTGCGACACTGTGGTAGAGGTGTCCCCACTGGCTGAGTGCAGGTGATGAACAGTGGAGTTCAGGGGTTGCATAGAGTTGGTGACCTGTGAAGCCAGAAATAGATCATCACATGGTAGAAGGGCTCCCCCTTTGGACAGATGAGAAAACGGAGGTCCCCCGGAGCTGAAATTAATTGTACACACACACACACACACACACACACACACACACACATCACTCTGTCTTAGAACTTCTACAGTACGTTTGTATCTGTGATCAACGCAATAAAAGTGAAAAACAGAATTATAAATACTAGTGCAATGCCAGTTGTTATGGATTAAACTGTGTCTATCACAAAATTCATATGTGGAACTGAACATATCCCAGGACCTCAGAGTGTAATCTTATTTGAAAATACAGACACTGCAGATGTAACTAGTGAAGAAAGGGGCATTAGGGCAGGTTCTTAGCCATATGACTGGTATTCTCATAAAAAGGGGGAAGGTGGACACAGAGCCAAATGTGTATAGAGGAAGGACACCATTAAGAGACATACAGAGAAGATGCCACCTGCGAGGATGAGAAAGAAGGTGAAGCCGAGAGCTGTTGCAGATTCAGGAGGAACTAGCCCTACAGACACACTGATTTTGGCCTTTTCAGACTGTGAGAGAGTGAATTTCTGATGTTCACAGTCCCCCAATCAGAGGTACTTTGTATCGTAGCCACAGGAATCTCATACAGCAGTCTTCACCAGTTTTCCCTACCCTTGCTAAGGTCATGGCAAGTTTGCAGTTGACAACAGAGAGAATTAATTAGGATTGGAGAATTAGAGATCAAAGCCATGTTCTCATGTTGTCCCCATCTGACTTTTTTTCTTTTCCTTTTTTTTTAGGTTTAACATTCTCTTTTCTCATTTCATATGAATTCTTTTCATTTCAGCCTAGTATCTTGAATCTCAACCCTTGGGAAGCCTGGCAAATCAGCAACCGCACAGCCAGACATGCAGTACTAAGGCAGACTTTGCCAACAAATCCCCCAGTCTCCGCTGGGAACCACAGAGGGAGCATCCCCCCAACAGCATAATTTCAAAGCCCCTATTGGGAGCAGATGCAGCCCATAATTAAGAAGGCAGAACAGAGAACCACCCCATGCCATGTCAGAGCCTTTTATTCAGGAGCAGAAATAAGCGTCAGAGCCCGGCACCTGCTACAGTCGAGATCCTGAGCCAGGCAGGTGTGCTCCATGGGGAGGTAATAATCTGGCTAGAGAAACAAAACCTACACAAATGAGAAGAAAACGGGCAGTTTACAACAATATTTAAAACACTGACTAGGGCTGGCAGTTGGTGTGATGGTTAAGGGCGTTGGGCTCCTATGTGGCACAGTTCAAGTCCTGGACCTGATAGCTTGATTTCTCACTTTCTTTCTCTCTCTCTCTCTCTCTCTCTCATTCTGCCCCTCTCTGGTCAAATTAAAATAAATAAATATAAATAAATAAAAGTTAATACAATAATTCTAAAAAAAGAAAGAACGCTGACCACTGCAACATCTCAGAAACCACGTGTTATGAGCTGTTAGTTATGGATGCTGAAGACAGTGTGGAAGGAGGGTGAGGGAAAGAAAGAGTATAGGGAAGGAAATCAGGGAGAAAAAACAGTGAGGCGAGACATTTGTGGGACACAGAAATGGTTTACTACCTACTGATGTTAACGTGTATAGTATTCTCAACTGGATTTGTCTGAGATGTATTTCGTGTTGGGTAAATTCTCTTTACAAGTCAAATGTTGTATAGCAATCAAATGTTAAAAAAAAATAAGAACAACTTTAAAAAGAGCTGTTTTATGTTCTTTAGTGTGCACTATTTACACCCCACAGCCAAGGTCCTGGGCAGTATTCTGGTTATTTCTATTTAATGGAGGAGGTATCTAAGGCACAAAAAAATTAAGTAACTTGCCCAGGGTCACATAGTCAACAAAAGGCAACACTGGGATTTGAACCCAGGCACTGAGGTTCCAGAACTGTGTTCTTATGGCCAACTGGACAGCTCCTCAACAAGCTAAGAAGAAACAGAAACCATACCCTGCTGGAGCAGTTAAAGGGACCTTGACAAAAGTGAGGTTACAAGTACCTCTTAAACTGTGGACAGCAGCCCAGAACAAGGCCAGTGCGTGTACCATCTGTTCTCAGCCTACCCAGTCAGCTGGCCCAAAGACCAGGGAGCAACCTAAGCCTGAATCTGACAGTGTGACATCCAGGCACATGAGAGACACACCATGAGTCCTGAAGGACAGGCAGGACATATCCATAAGGTGCAGATGAAATGTGGAGCTTCTTGTTCAAAAAGAACTTAATATGCAAAGACATTGGGCCAGCCCCAGGGCCTAATGGTTAAGGGAGCCAGATCCCACATGACTGACAGTGGCTCAAATTTTGGCCCTGGTGGCTTGAAAAACATGCCAGACACCTGTGCATACATGCCCCAAATCTCAACAAGACGGAAAAATGGGAGCGATTACGTCATGGCCACAACCACTGGGGAAGCACTTTCTCTCTCTCTCTCTGTCTCTTCATCGCTCTCTCTCTTTTTGGCTGGTGCACATGCATGCATTCTGGAAATTAACTATATATATATATATATATATATATATATATATATACACACACACACACACACACACACACACACACAGATATATTTACGGATATGGATATATGTGTGTATATATATATATATCCACACGTATCTCTCTCTCTCTATATATATATATATAGATAGGTAGATAGATAGATATCCATATGTATCTCTCTCTCTCTCTCTCCATATATATATATATATATATATATATATATATATATATACATTCACATATATATATTCATATGTACATAGATATCCATAGATATAGATATAGGGGCCACCTTAGGGTGATGCCAAGCCCTGACCATTGCTGAGACCACAAGACTAATGGTGACTCCCCAGATGAGAGTCTTGCTGAAAGTTGCTGCTGACATACCAAAGAGCCTGAACTGTGTCATCGGTGGCTCTTGGCCAGGGCAATTATGCCCTGGGGGACAGTGAGCAATGTCTGCAGATGGTCTGGATCATCACAACAGGAGGATGTCCCTGGCTTCTCATGTATAGAGCTAGAGATGCTGCTAACTGCCCTGTGATGCACCGGAGAGGTATCCCCAAAGGGCATCAGAGTAGAGACCCCATGTCCCCCAGAGTCCTTCCCCAGCACTCTCTAGAATGGTGCAGAATTCCATAAAACAGGAACTAGAGCTTCAGGGATTGGGAATGAGGTTAGAGAGGGCATGGTTCAGGGTCTTTACCAGGACACCCTTTTGTTTAAGTAACAGATTATCTCAAGTTTAAGGATTCCATGCTCTATACATCAGGGAATGGCTTACGAGGATACATACAGCAAAACTCATCAAACTCCACAATTCAACTGGGTGCATTTTATGGACTGCATATAAATTATACCTCAAATTTGGTTCAGAGTCCATCATTGTGAGGCCTCTGGAGGATGTCACCCACCCCAGCCCCCAGTTCCCTTCCACGCTCCCACACCTGGCCCACCTGAGCAGCAAGCGTGGAAAGGAATGTGCAGGTGTGCCCCATCCTCACCTACCAAGGAGTAGAGAAGGCGTGTGTGGTTCAGGAGCCTGGGGTCCACTTTCTCCAGTTCCCGGAAGTCCATTTTCACCAGCACAGTCACGTTGTACCAGGAGTTCACCAGCTTCCTCTTGGGAGCTGCAGAGGACAAATGCTGAAGAGTTAAGAATCCAGAACTAGAGAGGAGAGGGGGGACAGGAGGCCCATGAGGAAGGCAACATGGCTACTCTACATTTTCCTCACTGTAGAGACTCCTGTGCTGGGGATAGTTGGGTGCTTCCAAATTTCTGCCCCTCACTTCTCTCCCTCCTGCTGACCAAGATCAACAAGCCTGGGCCCCACAGCAGGCCTGCCTTGAAGAGCTACGCTCGGGAGCAGATTTAGTCTGTAGTTCTCATTGCTTAATACACACAGACACACATGCATGCACACACGCACGCACACGTATGATAGAGTACATGAGCAAGACAGTAGCACCCTCCGCAGGGCTCCGTCATGCTGCTATCTCCTTTCTCCAGTCTGCCAGCCCATCAGGATCCTGGACACCATGTTTTCGGGCTGACAAGGTTGGGGACTCGAGCCACAGTCCACATGTAGCTTCTAGTTCCTCAGCCTCGTTCACTACTGACTATACCACAGAGGCTGTGTCAACGTTATATCGGTACATTTTAATATGCCATTATTTTATTCATACTATTTATACCATTGATATCAAATAGTATAATATATAATACATATAATGCTATATCTATCTATCTACCTATCTATACACACACTACATAATGGATTATTGTATATAATATATACTATAATATATAATTTAATAGGATAGTTAATTTATAGTGTTTTAATAATACTTGATATTGTTCACACTATTACTTCATTACCACATGGTATATTAATAAATGTTATAATATATGGTATTTATAAATATCCTTACGTGTGTGTGTGTGTGTGTGTGTGTGTGTATCTACGTAGGGATATGTGAGCTGTGAGCACTGGCTGACTCCTCCTGGGAACTCCATCAAGACAGAATTTTCCAGTCCAGCAGGTGCACATGAGACAGGCCTGGAACATGGCAGTGGATGCTGTGAAGAGGCCGTCAGGTCCTGGGATGTCCTAAGAGGAGCCAGCCTCATACTTCCCTCTGTGAGATCCTTCAGCTTCCCATAAATCTATCTGGAGCTCCTAGGGCTGCCTTGGGCAAATAAGGGAAATTTGAGTCTCTGACCCCCCAGGAATGTTCTCCCACCCCATCTGAGATAGCCCTAGCCTTCCTCTCCTGAGATTTTGGTGATCGATCTTGATAAAGGTATTGCATGAGGCGGGCTGCCTGTGTTCACAACAATGGGCACCCACAGAATCGGGAGGCTGCTTCTAGGAACCCTATCTCCCTGATGTTCACCCAGCTCAGGGCCTAGCTGGGGCCCACATTTGGTGCAGGTCTCTCACCAGCTCACTGCACAGTGGCCTTACCTTGAGGCATGGGGGCCACACACTGGTGGCCCCCTGACCAGGGGCAGCACTTCTGAAGTCTGGGACAGTCAGTGTCCAAGCTGCATGGTGAAGTGGACAGCTCTGGCCCAGCCATCGGGCAGACCCCAGGTTTTGAAGCAAACTCTTGAGATCTATTCAGGGCTGGAAAAAAATGATACAATGAATGATTCTGGCAATAAAAAGGAACTTGACCAGTTGTGCAAGTATCCCATCTAGGTGCTTCCTGGCACTGGATTCTCCCTGCACTTCCCAAGAGTGCTAGTGTGGCCTGCTCAGTGTCCTCTTCAGGCTTGGGCAGCCACCCTATTGGAGGGCCATTACCCTTGGCTCTAACATTGCCTGTCTTTCCTGCCAGAGTAGTTTTAGTGGAAGTCCTGGACAGGGCTAAGGAGGCCTTCTTTTCCTCCAGACCTCAGGAATCCAGGTGCACAAGGCTTCATCTCCCCCTTAGAGGTGCCCTTGCTGGCTCACTCACTCGTTCATTCACCTGATGTTTATTGAACACCTGCTACATGCCAGGTGCTCAGACCCAGCAGTTGGCCAGAGACAAAGTCCTACTTTTAGGAAATTAGGATTCAAATATGCAGGCAGATTAGAAATTAGATTCAAATAAGTAAGTAGGCTACAAAAGGCCAGTGGGGAGTGGAGCCATGAGGAATAAAGGACCGGAGTGGGTGGTAGGGGGGCCATCCTGCAAAGGTGCACTTCAGGCAGTGGGCTTTAAAAGAAAAGGGCGTCTTAGAGCTCTGAGAAATGTCTGAAATTATCTGAGCATCCACAGGATCCAAAGGGAAACCAGTCAGGCATCAGGGTGTTGATATGCAGGGCGATGGAAAGCACAAGAGGAGGGAGAGAAGCAAAACTGAACACAGGAGTCTCTCTCTAGGGAGACCTGGGCTCAGGAGGCAGTGGAGTACTTGACAACGCTGGCCAGGGACACCTGAGGGCAGAGCCCTGGGGGAACTCCCTGGGGGTGGGGGCAGACCTGCTGCTCTGCCTGCACTGAGCAGGTGGAGGTGGGCTCAGGACAGGAAAAAAAACCTCAGTCCTCCAGGAAGGAAGAAGGCTAGGAAGACAAGAACTCACAGGGGCTATGGGCAGCAGGGAAAGAAGTGGAAGGTGGGACTCCCAGTGCCCTCCTTTGAGCCCTGCAGCCTTCATGCCAGTCACTCCAAGGGCAGGCGCCACACATCCCTGCAGGTTGCTCAGCTCTATTTGGCTCATGTCCAGATTCATTTAAAGTCTCGTGCATCTACAGATGACCCATGGGACATTGAGAAGCACAGATCCAGACCTCCAACCTCCAGGCCACTCCAATGCAGCCGACTGACAATCATGCTTGGAAATACCCCACATGGATGGCGATATAAGCCGGGTGTCTCTGGAGCACTCAAGGGGATAGTCAAGTAGAAGGCAAGCTGCAAGAGGCTGCAGTGCAGACCTGGTCCTCTTGGGTCCCCCAGGAACATCCCAGAATGTTTCACAACTGAAAAAGAAGGTGGGGCCCTTGCTTCTGTTTGGAACACATCACAGGGGTTGAGGGGGGAGGGTCAGCCAGGCAGAGAGGTGGGAATCAAACTGCTTGCCAGAAACAGTCCTAGCAGCACTCTCCTCATAGAAGCCATTGGTGTCTGTCTTGCTCTTGGAGTACATGCTCCTAACAGTCTCCTTTCCATGTTCACTCATCATTTGCCATGTGGGTCCTAGAGAGGTGGCTGTGCAAGGAATGGCTCTGAAGACATAAAAAATGAATGTCCACAGACCAAGGAGGGAAGGACCAGGATCTCTACGAGGTCTTCAGATGGCCAAGAATCTGAAGTCTTTGCATTGTTCTCCTTGTGGTAACCAATGACCTTGAGGCTAAGCATACAGGAAGACTAAATGTAGGATGGGCTTCTGGGACACAGAAAAGACACAGGGTGGGTAGGGAGCAGGGTAGCCAGTGGCATGGTGGTTAAGGTGGATGGATCCCACATGGCCGACTTCATAGTTTGAGTCTCAAACCCAGTAGCTTGAAAAACATGCTAGGCATAAGCACGTGTGGGTATATGCCCAAAATCCTGAGAGAAGAATGGAAGAAAAGGATTGTGGCATTGCCATATTCCCAGAGGGGTTCTCTCTCTCTCTCTCTCTCTCTCTCTCTCTCTCTCTCTCTCTCTCTCTCTCTCTCCAGTGAGTACACATACCCTATAGTAAAATTTTAAAAAGAGACATCCACACACAGTGAAGAATTTTATTACAGTGATGTCCCAGTTCCTTAGTGGGGGCCAATGTGCCTAGGGATGCAAGATGCTGACCTTAGGGGAAACTGGGGGCAGGGGGCATAGGAACTAGCTCATTATCTTTGTAAATTTTCTGTAGATCATTAACTATTTTAAACTAAAAGATTTATTTAAATCAAAAGAAAATACAGGGCAGGCCCCTCTCCCCCTGCCAAAAAAAAAAAAAAAAAAATGGTTTCTAAAAACTGTTTCCTAATTATAGTAGTATTTTCAAGTTAGAATTTTTCATTTTACTGTAGACACTGCTGGAAACCCCCTCCAATCCTTGATCTGGCTGGTTTACTGAGTGTCTGAAGAGAACAGTCAATGAATAATTCCAACTTGATGGAAAGTTAGAAACCCACTTCTCCTTCAACTTGTGGCACACATGAAACATAACTGCAGTGTGTGGCAGCCCAGTGAGTCATGGGTCCGTGAGACGACAATATGGATTTGGTTGGATTGACACATCTCAGATTCTGGGAGGAGGAATCAATCGGACCAGGTGGGAAGTGGTCATCCCTTTCTGCCTCTGTCTGGCATCCCTTAGCCTAATCAGGTTAGGAGTTTCTCACCAGAGAGCCTCTGTTATCAGCATTAGCAGACAGACAGTATGGGGGGAATCTCGCAGTCCAGTGGAGTCTAGGGGTCACCCAGTGCACCCAGATGTTGTGCAAGTGGAGAAAGCTGCGCAGTACCAGGGATCTCTGCCTCAGTGAGAGCAACTAAGATACTGGTTCCCCTTCTTGGACTTTATCTTGAGAACATAATCCAGCTTACGCATGACAGTGTTTACACCATGCAATAGTCATTACAGCATTATTTATGATAATGAAAAATTAAAAACAATGAAATGACTGATGTTAAGTGATAAGAAATTACTTAATATAAAACACTGATACAGCCATGTGAGATCATGCCATGTGGCCATTAAATCATGCAGTAGAATAATATTAATTGACAAAAAATATGTTCTGGATAGATTGCCAAGTGGTAAAAACATGCTACAGAAAGACTTGAATAGGGTGACCATCTCCTTGTAAAGTGTCTGCCCAAATAAAGACCAGAGGAAAATGTTAACACTAGTTATTCTTGGGTGGCAGGCTTTGAGGTAAGTCCTCTCTGTTCTTTTCTACATTTTCTAATTTTCTGTGTGGCTCATGTATTCATTTTTGTAATTATATATCAAAATACATATTTTTAGATTTATTTTTATTGTAAGAGGGCATGTGTACTCACCAGGGAGAGACAGAAAGAAAGTACCCCAAGGGGTATGGTCATGCCACAACCTCTTCTCCATTTCTCCATCCTATTGGGACTTAGGGAACATATACACACCCAGCCTATTTTTAATCCACTAGAGCTGGGATTCAAACAGCAGTCAGCCATGTGGGATCCAGCTCCCTTAACCACTAGGCTATGGGGCTGGCCCTATAAGAATATATTTAAATAAAATAATGTACATGTTAAGGTTAGAGTTAGGGTTAGTATTCATTGCACTCCAAATGCTGGGTTTTAAAAGTTGAAATCACTTAGAATGAAAGTAATACCAAATATGCTCAAGACTCTTTCTTTTTTAGATAAAATTCTCATTGGCCGGGAAGAGAAGTGAGGAAACAAAGCTGGCATCTCCCTGGTGCTGGAGAAGGGAGGGGAAGCAGGAGGGCAGCCTGAGGCTCAAGTCATCCCCACACCTGGGCAGCGCAGAGGCCCAGCCACAGAGAGCGGATGCACTGTTCTGACACGCACCCACCCAGCTCTGCCCCCTTTCTCGTGTCCCATGAGTCAGAGATATAGGTCCTACTTGGTCACTACCTGAGACCATCTCGCTCAGCTCCAAAGAATCAACCTGTCATGAGGCACCTCTGAATAAGCTTCCATTAAGCATACAAGCTTGAATCAAAAAACTACACAGGCATGGAGAGCACTATGCTGCCAGCATCCATGGTGTCAGTACCACAGGCTATTTCAAGCTACCAACACAGATTTGGGAAGAGATTAGATGCTCACAGTCAGCCTCAAAGCCAGAGGAGCCTCTGCAGCTCCCGTGGGTGTGCCGTGCACCAGGCCCTGTGCCCCAAAACATTCCTCCTCCCCTAGTTGCCATGGCCACCATCTCAGAGTACCAAAAACTCTCCTACACTGATGTGCGACTTGGCTGGGGGAGTCAGAGAGCCCAACATCCCAACCCCCATCTGCCCCCCACCTGCTGTGCAGTATCTCCCAGACCATGTCTATCTGAAGAGCTGGGAATGTTCCTCTCCTTTGTGATCCACTAGTCCAGACAACAGCCAACAGGTAGGAAGAAGTAAGGCCCTCACAGCCCTCACAGTTAGGACGGTCCAGGTGGCAACTCCTGCTTCTCGTGCTGGGTGTTACTGGGAAGGCCACACACTCCATAGCAATCCCTTCTGGGCAATGGCTGTGCCCTGACAGACCTCCAGCACCCCCAGAAGGAGGCCACCTCAGGGCAGGGTGGCAGCAGCTGGGACTCAGTTAACAGGCACCTTGTGCATATAGGCCTTGGAGACAGGGGAATGGGAAGGAGGTGGTGTTCGGGCAGGAGGCCCCTTAGCACCTGTGTCTGGGCAGGATGGTAGGCAACAGCCTCTCACTACCCCACAGTCAGCGGATCTTCTCTGGGCTTTATTAGCGATGGTTGCACTGGCAATGTGCTGTCCTTTTAACACTCTTGCATGAGGTGTACACCTGTCAAACCACTCAGCCTGGAACTGTAGTCTTCTCTGTGCCAGGCCCTACAAACAGGCCAATGGAGAGGTGTCAGCTTCCCCATCCTCTGTGAGATTACATGGGTGGCCAGAGGGAGGGCACATCTGGGACAGCTAAGTGTGCTGAGTCCACACGGCCTCAACAGGTGGCACTGACCCTGGTCTGAGGAACTCATGTCTGGCCTGCTGGCACTCCGGTCCCAGTCACAGGCATGGGTCATACGGGTCTCTCTAGAGGCACCCCAAGTCGGCGATTTCTGCACTCTGGAGGCGTCTTGGGGTGGCCCTGACTGTGCTTGCTGGAGCCACACCCTTCCCACTTCCCCTCCACCACGGGGGTGGAAGGCAGGACCTTCTGACTGTATAGAAACTCACTTCAGATCTGGCGTTGACTCAGCATTGACAATCACCACCCACACATGCACATATCCTCCCTGGGAGGGGTCTGCTACAAAGGCCCCTCCACATCAGGAGGCAGAATCCTGAGGCCCCACCTGGCCCAGCCTGCACAGACCCTGGCCCTGAGCAGCCCTATGAGGCCCTGGTAACTGTCCTCAAACACCCTTTCAAATTGTACTGAGAAAGTAAGACGACTTGGGGGTCTCTGGGCCACTAGGGTGGGAAGCTCAGTCCCCATTCCATGTTTTTCACACATCAGAGTTCAGGTTAAGATTTCAGTTGATAAAAGCATTTTGGGGAATCAGCAGGTGGTATGGTGTTTATGGTGCTGGACACTCCCACATGGCCTACCACGGTTTGAGTCCTGGACCTGGTGGCTTACGTTTTCACTTTCTCTCTCTCTCTGTGTTTCTCTCTGGTCAAATTAAAATAAATGAATGAATAAATAAAATTAAATAAACGATCATTTAAAAAAAAGTATTTTGTGGGCCAGCAGATGACATAGCATTTAGGTCGCTGGACTCCCACATGGCCAATAGCAGTTCAAGTTCTGGACCCAGTGGCTTGAAACTAACACTGGGCACATGTAACTGCATGCCCAAAATCCTGAGAGGAGAATGGAGGAGAAGGGATTGTGTCATGGCTATTCCCCTGGGAGGGTGATTTCTCACTTTCTGTCTCTGTCTCTCCAACAAACACACGCATCCTATAGCAAAAATCTCTCTTTAAAAAAAGTATTTTGCTGTAGCTTTCAGAAAAAAAAAGGTTGACTAACAGCCACTGTAAAAAACCATTTGCCTTTTTTAAGCTGCCTGGGTACATTAACATTTGAGGATCCAGAGGTTCTCAAAGAGAGATATCCCTGGGGCCAGCAGCCTCAGGACCACCTGGGAATTTATCAAAAAAAAACCTGTTTCAGTATTTCATAGAGTCAGAGGTCTGCAGTGCAGCCAGGAGAAGCTTTCCGGGTGATCCAGATGCATGTGCAAGGTTGGGAACTAGTGTTCTTGAAAGATCTGGCAGGTTCAGGGCTCGTGAGTGAGAACATTGAGTTATCCCTGCCACTCATCAGCCTCATAAGGAAGGAACACCCTGCTCCAACCCAGCCCACAGCCCTGGACTCACGCAGGACACAGTAGAGGCCAAGCTGCTCGTAGCCCTCACAGCAGTCGGTCACGTTCCTGGACTCAGGGACCTCCACTGCCAGGTACTGGGTCCTGTACACAGTCTTAGGGCACCGCCTCCAGGGGATCCAGCTGCCGCAGGATGCATAGGTCACGTGGGATATCTGGAAGGGCTCCACTTTTTGAACATTCTGGGTCACTCGATAGGTGCACAGCTGGTAGCTCAACAAGGAGAGTCCTTTTTCTAAGAGGGAGAGGGGTTGAGGAACAAAACCAAGATAACCACCAAGAGGAATTGATGTGTGTGTTTATCTGAAATTATATCCCTGCAAGAGCAACTGAAATAAAATCTCTCACTCTTAGACATACCTGACCCTTTCCCTGTCAGGATGTTTGGCCTCAAAATGCACTGAGAAAGTCATTGCATTAGCAAAAATCTGAAGGAATAAAGCATAAATATAGATCTGCATACTAAGAGATCCGCTTTTCTAAAGCAAGGAGGTGCCACCTGGGCCATCTCATGCTTTCTGCAGCCCAGAGGTCTGACAATATATTGAAGAAAGGGCACAGGGTTAGAATCAAACTCAGGAGAGGGCTAGCCCCGTGATCTAGTGGTTAGCGGAACTACATCTCAGATGGCTGACCACAGCTTGGAAAACACACCAGAAAAGTGTACATGTATGCCCCGAGTTCCAACAGGATGGAGAAATACAGAAGGGGTTGCATAGTGACCACACCCCTTTGAGGGGTGCTTTCTCTCTCCCCCTCTGTGTGTGTGTTAGTGTGTTTGTGTGTGTGTGTGTGTATGTATGTATGAGTGTGTCTTTCTCTCTGATAAATACATATGCCCTCTGCCAATTTAAAAACAACAACAAAAATCCTCAGGAGTTTGTATCCTTGGTTTTGCCTGTAGGTATTTCAGTATATATTTCTCAATAAATACATACCGAAGGCCTACGGTGGGCCAGGCAATGACGATGACACAGTGTAGGGACCATGGGAGCCCCCTCTTGCTCCTTTGGCATGGGGCTCTGTGCATACCTGGACTTTTGCTGTAGGATGAATGGTTTGAACACATTTCAATTTCTGATGCTCAAGCCCTGAGCTGTACTAGACTGTGCAGCCAATAGACAGGGGTTCAGTGTTATAGCTTATTTCCCTCAGTGAATAGCTGGGTTGATTTCTGGGTGGGACCTCAGAGATGGGGGCAGAAATAATCATAATAACAGTAGCTGTCTTCATCCCAACACTGGGTCAGCATCTCTGAAGACTCCCTCCTAGGATCTCACAGTAACTCTCCAGTGCACAGAAACTAAGACTGGGGGACTTGTTACTTCCCTCAGGAAGACAGAGCTGGCCTTTAAATGCAGGCTTACAGAGGAGACTGCAGCCTAATTCTAGGCAGAATACAGGTGTTGGATCACACACTTGCCCCGGAGCAAGCCCACACCATAAGGAGTGGAGTCATAAGAGCAGCAAGCTCTTGGGAACAGGCTTATTCTAGTCACCCCTGGGGGATCAGCAAGCCCTCTGACAGACGGACCACCTGCTGCTCATCCTCCCAAAGGGCTGGTTACAGTAAGCTCTGGAAAGAAATGGGAAGCCCTGGCTATGGGATGGGGCAGGAAAAATTGCTCCTGGGACCAGAAAAACATGACCAAGAACTCACACATGCCTTGGATGAGGGGCTACGGAGGATGACTAGATTTAGTAACTTTTAGTAACTTTCTGAACAAGGCAGAGCCCTGAGGACTTCCTGCATGGAGAACTTGGCAAGGTAGATCCAGGTCTTGTTTTTCATCTCACTCTAAAATAGATTCTAGCCTTATAACTGATGGTTACAGTTCCCAGTCTCTAGAGAGCCGCCAGGCCCCATCTGATCATTCTGAGGCTCCAGCAGGTCATCAGCAGACCCCTCCTACATGTATACGCACACAAAGACTCATTCATCTCCTGGGGAACTTGGGAGACATTTCGCTTGTTTTATTTTTCATATTTAACTGGAGGTCGCCCTGTCATCTCTAAGCTTGGTGTTTTGGCCAAGGCCAGAGTAGAAAAGGAGAAACCTCTTAGCAGATAGATCCTGAAATTCAACAAATCCCTTTAAGAGCCATCAGAACAGGAATGGGGTCCTGGATTCTAGCCCCAGAGATAGGAAATCTTCATGTCCCAGTGCAAGCCTGGGCCCTAGCTTCACAGATTCCAGCTATGTGATTCTGCCATGCCATGCCATGCCATGCCAGT
This sequence comes from Tupaia tana, assembly GCA_026018925.1. Lineage (NCBI taxonomy): Eukaryota > Metazoa > Chordata > Mammalia > Scandentia > Tupaiidae > Tupaia > Tupaia tana. Next base: position 137,274,955 of record JAKSZU010000001.1, read on the forward strand.
ACCCAGTGGAGACTTCATGGTTCCCATAACCTAGAATGAGCAGAAGTACCACCCTGAGGAACTACAGAGTTCTGTCCCGGTTTCCCCATACGTGCAGTGAGGAGGTTCACAAAATACGGCTGAGATCTGCTCTAGCTTCCCAATGTTTTCCTTCTTTCTGCAACCAAGTTGCGTGGTTTCTATATTACCCACTCCAATAGGAGAATCAAGTTGAAAAAGGCCACAATTAAAGTAAATTCTTCCTTCTGGGTGAAAAAAATTTAAACTAGTACAAAAATGAAGCTGATGTTATAAAAAGGATAGATCTCTTCATATTCTCAACTGAACAAGACAGATTTTTAAGAGAGAAACGATTTAATTTTTGTAATCTCAACTCTCTGAAATCTGGGGTTTCAGAAACCCAGTGTACTTTTTAAGAAACACTTGCTACCCATGTGTTTCCTAAAGCTTTGGACAATGCCCTGGCGTTGCTCTCCTTCACTGCCTGGCAGTAATTCTGGCCTCAGCCAGCTATGTGGCCTGGGTCAAGTTCCTGACTTCTCTGACTCTCTCTCTCCTTACCTGTAAGCAAAAACTTTAGCCCACCGAGGTCAGGAGACCTTTATTCTGACTACTAGGAACTCACTATTCTCTAAATGTTCCGAGGACCCATGGCATCCTGGTCACCCACAGAATGCAGAGTCCCAGGGCCCACGCAGGACTTGCTGACTCAGACAGACATCAACCCCCCGGTGACTCAGGGGCACGATCACATGGAGGATCCTTTTTCTAGAAGTTTACCCAGGGCTCCTGCCTCCCTCTGAGGCCAGCAGGGAATAGATGCACCTCTCAATGCAAATGCATTCTTGTCTGGCCCATCTCAGTAAAGTGCTATCCTCCTGAGAACCACTCCCAGGCAGCCCCTTCCTCAAGAATCATCCATACCAAGCCCAGGCCCCTTACCTGTGAAGCTGGCCTGGCTTGAGCCTACAGCACTGACCAGAGCCAGCAAGGCCAGCCCCAGGGTCCTGGGCATCATCCGGCAGTCACAGCACTGGGCTCCAGGCCTCCCCTGAAGTGCTCAGGGTCTCTCCGAAGCAGAAGCACACAGGGGCCTGAGCTGCCAGGGCTGGGAGACAGGGCCCTTCTGTTCCTGTGCTGCAGCTGGTGGCAATGACTTCAGAGGGAGCGCTTGCTGGGAGCGATCCCTTATGCCTGCTCATCAGTGCCCTGGGGGCACCTGCGTGCCATAGCCTATTCTTACTCCAAGCAGATGGCATCTTTCAGGAAAGGTGAGTACCCAATAGCCCAGGCCGCATCACAGGGACCATCTCATTGTTACACAGAAAACACTTTTCAGACCTAAATCTGAGTCCCTCCATCAGTAAAAAGTATTCTCTTACCCTATCGTTCTGACTGGCCAGAGAAAACAGCGTCACATCAAAGTGGTCCATCAGATGCAGAAAGGCATCCTTCACAGAACTCGGCAGCACAGATCAAAAGTCACAAAAATGTCCATGTGCCTCGACCCAGAATTCTCCTCCAGTGAAGCACTATTCACAGAGACGTTCTTACTGATCATGACTGAAAATGGAATTTACGTAACTGGACAACCACAGGAGGATAGGAGAGTAAGTTATTACAGAGATATAATAGTACACAGTCATGGAAATGTTCACTATGAACTTGTTTTAGAGCATAAAAAGTACTTACGGTGACCTCCAAACAGCATCTCGTACAATTCCATCACCAGAAAGATGACAACTCTGGATGCTTATTTAAAAGTAGGCAAAATCCAAAAAGGGCAACGGGAAGAAAAGAAAACATTTTAAGAGCTGATAAGCTTATAGGTGATCCATATTTTTTTTCATTTTAGTAGTCATCATGTTATATATGAAATAGGTAGGTCTTCAACTTCATATCAAACACTTTCTAGTTTGTGATGCCACTGTACAATGCTACAGACAGCCTGTCATTGCTTGTTGAAATCTGAAGCAAAGTGTTTTTAGTTTTGCTATAAGGTGCATGGGCTCACCAAAAACAGAGAGATGGGGGTGGTAGGAAGTGAGAAATCACCCCCAGAGAGGATGGCCGTACCACAATACCCTCTCTTCCATTCTTCTCTCGGGATTTTGGGTACACACACACATGCACCCGGCATGATTTTAAAACTGCCAAATCTGGGACTCTAACCATGCAGTTGGCCATGTGGGATCCAGCCGCCTTAACCTCCCTCCGCACCAGGGACTGGCCCTGAAGCACAGTTTTTAGTGCTACATGGAGAAGATCTCTTTTGTTTACTGAGAACATTTTTGGCCAGGTTAACAAAGACCCATGGCTGTATGGTTCAGATGCATAATTCTCTCATGTTCTAAATACAAAACAACTCTCCCAGAAGGGATCTTCTAGCCTAACTCCTGCATCAACACCTCTCTGCCATTTTTTCTCAGTAGGTAAATCTCTAGGGCGATTAATCACTGCATTTGCATAGTTAATGACTAAATGACAGCTGCTCTGACAAGGATGCAAATAAAGAAGCTGGAGGGGCCAGCAGATGGAATGGTGGCTAAGGGCACTGGATTCCCATATGGCCGACGGTGGTCCAAGACCCAAACTTAGAAGTTTGCTTTCTCACTTTCTCTCTCTGTGTCCCTCTCTGGTCAATTTAAATAAATAAATAAATAAAGTTAAATAAAGTAATTCTTTTAAAAAAATAAAAAGCTGGAAATAATTGCAAAATTAAGGGGCCAAGTACACCACATGTCCCTGGATAGATAGTGTACCCTTGATAGAAAGTCGGTGCTTTGTGTAGGATTGAATCATGACTTGTGTAATTAGAGGTTAAAGCAGTTTTATTAAGGAAAGAATAAATATGGAAGCTATAGTATTTAACCCAGAACATAACATTTGATTAGCACTAAAAGAATAAGAAAAGTACTATAATTTCAATATATCTGGATATTTAAAATGCAAAATGAATCTGTGTTATAATATTTCATATATCATCTCTCAGAATTTTTGCCGCTATATAAATGTGGGGGCCGGCAGGTGGTGTGGTAGTTAAAGGTGCTAGACTCCCACGTGGCTGACTGCGGTTCAAGTCCTGGACCTAGTGGCTTGCTCTCTCACTTTCCCTCTCTCTCTCTGTCTGATCAAACTAGAAAATAATAATAATAATAAATAAAGTTAAGTAAAACAATTCTTTTTTTTCAATTTTTTTTCTTTTTTCTTTCTTTCTTTTTTTTTTTTGGAGAAGTTTTTACTATAGGGTGCATGCGCTTGCCAGAAAGAGAGAGACAGAGAGACAGAAAGCGAGAAACCACAGCCCAGGGGGGATGGCCACGCTGCAATCCCTTCTCCTCTATTCTCCTCTCAGGATCTTGGGCACGTACACACGGCACCAGTGTGAGTTTAAGCCACCAGGTCCAGGACTCAAACCAGGGTCAACTACATGGGAGTCCAGCAACATAGCCATTACGCTAACTGCTGGTCCCAAGTAAAACAATTATTAAAAATATATATATATATATTTTTATATTATATATATATATATATTATATATATAATATATATATTATATATATATAGATGTGAAGTCAGGGATAATTTTACAGTTTGAGTTTGAAATTCAAAACTGTCCCATGTATCATTTTTCTCATTTTCACAACTTCTTAATGAATTATTGCAATCATACTGATTAGAAACTGAGGTTCAGGAAGGCCATCCAGTTAGTAAGTGAGATTAAAACCAGGCTGAGCCATATCTGAAGCCCAAATTCTTCTCACTCCTCTCCACTGCCTGTCTGGTCATGATCCAGCCTCAGATCCCAGAAAAGGAAAACAAAGTCAAGACATTTTACTGTCTCAGGACTTCATGGTTATTTGAAATTGTCCACAAGGTGCCATGACATATTACTTTATGTTAAACTCATACCTTAAAGAGAAACTTTAAAATTAGTAGTCTTTTTCTAGCTTGGTCTCTCCAACCTATCTTTCAAAAGGGCACTATAAGACACCCGTGTGTGTGTGTGTGTGTGTGTGTGAGAGAGAGAGAGAGAGAGAGAGAGAGAGCAAGAGAGAGAGAGAGAGCTGCAGTAAAATAGTCTCTCCAGTTATTGCTTTAGCATATTTGTCTGAATGATGGCCACAGGGATTTTCCACATCTGCCATTTCCATGTGAACAGGATGACAAGGAAATAGCCACACTCAGCCTCCCAGCAAAGAGGGCACTCTGACACTTTTCATTTGACACATTCAGGGTGTGTCCAACCCAGTTCAAGTGCCTTGAATTTGCTTTCCCCAGGCCTCGGTGCCAAAAATCCAGAGCCCTCAGTGTCTGAGGACTGGAGGCTGGGGAAGCCACTGCTGTGTGATGCTAGATTTTAGATGCATGTGCATGCACATTCACACTCCCACTGTCACACACATGCAAGTTCATACTCACATACACTTACATACTCATATACACTGAAACTCTTACATGTACATGTGCACATCACTTATATGCACACTAACACATGTTCGCACTAATGCATTCATACACATTTTTACACATTCACATATGCATGAGCACATGCACACATAGACACATGTGCATGTGTACACATTCACACACACACAGCCATATACGCACCCTCACAGACACATACTCATATACTTGCACACTCATTTGCAGATATTTACATTCTCATGCTCACACTCACTCACATCCACTCATCCACACTCACCTCACAGAGGCCTCACACTCACCCCCAGACATACACACACCTCATTTCAAGAAGTGCTTCCTGTCCCAGAACACGGTCTCTCCCAAGATATGACCAGCATCGGCCATATTGAGTGCCAGCCTGACTGCACCTTGTCTCCCTGCCTGTGGTGGGAGAGCTTGAATCTATGACCTTTGAAGGGCCTTTCTCATCTCAGATCTGACTCCTATGGTGCTATGTGTATAAGCATTAGGAGATATGACAAGTGCTGCCATCATGCTACTGGCCCAGGGCGTGTCCTCTGGCCATAGGGATTTTCCTGAGGGATTTTTTCCATAGGAATTTTCTGAGCACTGTCTCAGAATGTGCAACTGTGCTGAGGGACAGCTCAGCAGGAACATTGGGAAGCAGGAACAGCCAATCACTGCTGACAGCCAGGGCAGCGCCATCCATCAGTCAGGTGGAACCAGCAGGGAGGGGCAGTGCACTCTCCAGCCTTACCTGGCCTAGGGCTGGGGAGGACTGGGCAGTGTTTTTGACAGAAACACTCATCCCCAGGAGCTATGCTGTAGAGTGGGGTCTTAGTGGCACCACCACCTGGTGTCTTGGCTGTGAGAACACGTAGGAGCTGGAGGCTCGGGACTCCATATGGTATCTGTGCCCTGTCCACTGCCACTAGATGGGCAAGGCAAGGGGCACTGTGGGGAGAAGCCCTCATCTTTAAGGGACCACTGGCTCAGGGTTATTTTCAGGGAAAGCTAGTTGTGTAGGTTGTAGTGATGAAGAGCTAGAGAAGAGATTCATAAAACTGAAAAACATCTGGATTTGGAAGAGACTAAGTAATCAAGTCCAACTTCTAGCCCAATCCAGGCAGTTCTCAGACAGCTGCAGCTACTTAGAAGCAGGAGTCTGCTCTTACTAACTCGTCTAAGAAGTCCTTCATGATTCAGAGATCATAAAGGTATATTTCTGAATTTTCATCTCTTGGCTCTAAATTTTTAGGTTTTATACTGCTTTAATCCATTTGGAGTTTATTTTGTGTGTAGTATGAGGCCAACATTCAATTTGTTTCTCTCTAGGGAAAGTCATTTATTCCAACACCTTTTGTTGCACAGCCCAACATTTCCCCTCTGTATTTTTTAATTGTCACATAATAATTGTACATATTTTTTAAATGAAAAGCTTTCATTCTATAAATTATGCCACAAATAAAGTTAAAAGACAACTGGCATGCTTAGAGAATATATTTACAATACACACGGTGAAGGTTTTCTACTGGGAGCCTAGGGAACAGCTTCTCCACCTCCTCCTCTACAGAATGGACAGGGATGGACCAGGATGGAGGGGAGAGCAAACTGGCCCAGAATTAGCACAAGCAGACCGTACACTAGATAGGAAGTCCAGATGGCCACAAAGTGTATGCAAAAGTGCTCACTGCACTAACAGCAAGGGAAAGCCAATGAAAGCAACAATAATAAATGATTTTATATCAGCAGATTGGGAAAAATTACCAACTGTGATCTGATCAAGTTTTGGCTATGTGCCAGTAGGAGTATAAACTACATTCAAGATGCCAGGCCAAGATTTGAGTCACAGTCTGCCATGTTGAATTCATTGAAGGGGGTATTTTGGAAATGACTAGTTGAAAATGTGCTGCCTACCTGACCTGTGTAGTCATCTGAGAATGTTTAACCTGAGACAAGTCCAAATTATGGAGTATTCTTCAAGACAACTAGGCTACATTCAAAAGGAACAATGTTATAAAAGGACTAGCAGATGGCATAGCAATTACATTGCTGGACTCCCACATGGCCAACCACAGTTCAAGTCCTGGACCTGATAGCTTGAAACCACACCAGGTGTGTATGCATGCATGCTCCAGATCCCAGGAGAAGAATGGAGGAGAAGGGATTGCGATGTGACCATTCCCCCTGAAGGATGATTTCTCACTTTCCCTCTCATTGTCTATGTCTCTCTCTAGGGCACCTATGTGTCCTAAGACAAAAAACTCTTAAAAAAATTAAAAACAAAAACAAAAACAGATTGCCTTTCTACAATGACTAAATTAATGCCAGATTATTGTTTAGATTTTGGATTGAGGGCTGGCCCTGTAGCCTAATGGTTGAGGAAGCTGGATTTGATATGGCTGACTACAGCTCAAATCTTGGCCTGGCATCTTGAAAAATGCACTGGGTGTAGGTTGTATGCATGCCCAAAATTCCCATAGGATGAAGAAATGGAGAAAGAACTGCAGCATGACCATGTCCCTTGAGGATGCTTTCTCCCTCCTCTCTTGTTCTCTCTGATGAATGCATATGTCATCTGGCAATTGCAAAAGGAAAAGTAGATTCTAGATTAAAAAAATAAACAAATTGGATATAGAGGATGTTATTGGGACAAGAGGTGAATTTTTGTATTAGCTAAGTCTCATGTATACTAAATAATATTATCATAGTGCTAAATTTCTTGAACATCATACTGCACTGGCTTATGTAAGAGAATGTCTTGTCCTTGGATGGTCTATGCTGAATTATTTTGAGGTGAAATGTCCATTAGTCACCCTCAAGTGTGTGTGTAATAGAAAAGTAAAGCAATCACAGCAACATATTAACAATAATGACAAAAAGCAAAAGCAAAACTGCGGTTTCCTAGGGTGTGGGGAAGAATCACCTGCTTGGGGAAGAGGCTTAAAGAAAATTCAGCCTCCAGGACCAACAGGTGGCATAGTGGTTAAGGTGCTGGATCCCACATGGCCAATCGTGCAGCTCAAATTCCAGACCTGGTTGCCTGAAAAACTCTCTGGGCACAAGTGTGTGTGTGCCTAAAATCCTGAGAGGAGAGCAGAGGAGAAGGGGAGAAGGGATTATGGCCATCCTCTCCATCTCAGGGGATAAGTTCTCACTTTCTTTCTCCCCAGCAAGCATAAGTAGCAAAATACCAAAAGAGAGAGAGAGAGAGAGAGAGAGAGAGAGAGAGAGAATGCATGTTCCACCCTTGTCCAAACTTTCTGTCACCAGATGTTCTGGTGACTCAGGTAAGCACAAAAACCACTGGACTATGACTCAATCCTCTAACCCCAGTGGATCCAGTCCTGTATGAGCAACCATTTCTGTGGGTAATGGGTCTTGTCAGAAAATCCTTCCCAGCATTGAATCAAAGCTGGCTTCCCTGCTGGAATTACCACACCTGGGGGGCTTGGTCCCCCTCACACTAGACCACTGCCTTGTGGCAGTCTTCAAGGCCTTCTGAGGGCTCTCAAGGGCTCCCTTTGCCCTCTCTCACTCTCACACACACAATTTATCTTTCTAAGTGTGTAAGTGTGTGTGAAAATTTACCTCTTACTCAGCATTTTAAAAATCACAACATAGATGATTTTTCCCTCTTGTTCAATTCCACTTTGGGAACTGCTGCTCTCCGAGCTGGACTGGAGCCCGTCCAGGGTTGGGATGTTGTCTCCAAGCCCCAAGGAAAATAGCGGACATGTTGCTTCCTCATGTTGGAGCCAGAGCAGGTCAGAAGGATTTCCTAATTTCTAACAGAAACTTTTAGCAGAGACTTCTCGAAGAGGTGCCAGGCAGTTGGAGGTGCATCTTCACCAGGAGCAGGAGCTGCTGGGGCTGCAAGGCCCGGAAATTCTGTTAGGGCAATGGTGTATCCAAGTCTAGAAACTAAGCGAACTCACATATTCTGGTTTGTTTTATATCCTCCAGTGGATTCTGGGGGGAAGGCCTTGGGTTAAGAACCAGCATCCTGTGTCCAGTTGTAGTTTTGTCAACATCTGGAAGGTTTATCATGGGTTGCACTTACTCTCTCTGCACCTTGGTTTCCTGAATAGGAAACAACAGAAAAGTAATCATTTTCCCTTCTAATTTAGTAGGTTGTAATTCCTCCTGATTGTGTGAAAATTAAATAAAATCATGTATGGTAAAGCCCTCCAGAACTATAGAGTCTTTTTAAGGTAGCCATCTTTTATTGTCTGTCTTTTCTTTTTAAGAGATTTTTTGCTATATGGCAGGTATGCTCACTGGAAAGACAGAGAGACAGAAGGTGAGAAATCACCAACCCACCAAGGGGATGGACACACAGCAGTCCCTTCTTTTACATTCTCCTCTCGAGGCACACATGCACATACCACCAGTGTGAGTTTCAAGTCATATCACAGTTGACCACATGGGAGTCCAGCTCCTTAACCAATATGCCATCTGCTGGCCCCTATCCTGTATTGTCCATAAGCCATTGTTGATCAAATATAATTTAAAACAAACCTGCTCCCAACCCAGAAAACCCCTTCACAGTTGGACCACTGAATAAGTGATAGATCAGAATGTAATACCCATCACAACTGTTAGGAGACTGCAAAGAAGAAAGGAATCACCCTCTTCTACAGCCAGGGAGATTCAAGTTCCACACATGCTTTCAAGATGAACAATAACTAGTCTCCAAGGAAGTTGACTCAACAGCACCATTGGGCACACACTGATCATTGTAGTTCACGTGGGAATTGAGGTGAGCATCTGTGTGAGTTAATTGGCTTAATTCCCAGAAGAAAAATAAACTGTCTCTTTCTGATGGTAGGTAGCTGTGCAACATGGAGCAAGAGACCCACCAAAGTCAGGCTCCTACCCTCCCAGGGACACTGGGAGACAGGGTACTAGCTCCCTGATGTTACATCTCAAAAAGACATGCCTTCCAGGTCCTCAAGTCATAGAACCAACAAAAACATTCTCAGGTCATAAAACCAACATAATGATAATCTAGTCTTCAAAAGCACTCACACACATAGAGGAGAAAGCGCTAAACTCAAGGAAAAGGAAAAGATGGGGCAGGGAGGGGGGCAGCTAAAAAAAAAAAATAAAAAAAGAGGAGAAACAGAGAGAGAAAGAAATACAGACTCCAGCCTTGTCCAAACTTTCTGTCGCCAAGTGCTCTGGTGACTCAGGTAAGCACGAAAACCACAGGACTGTGATTTTCCCCTTCATTCCTACAGGGGGAATTAAGCTCCTTAGGAAGCAGTGAAGAGGATTTGGGAGAACATTCCAGAGGAGGAGAGACTGGATGCCTTCTAGGATCTCTTCAACTCAGAGTCCAGGCATCAAGGGTTAGTTAGAATCTCTAGTAAGAACATAAACACCATGACCAGGAATGACAGCGGTCCTAAGAAGCAATGCTGTGGTGAGAATTCGTGGTTCTCATGGAGAAGATATTGCAAGCACAGAAACAAAAATGCATGCAAGCAAGGATCCTAGGACTTAGGTAGAGGGTAGCAGGGTCCAGGGAAAGGGCACCAGGTAGAACTGAACGCTGTGACTTCCAGAAGGAATTTTCACCTGCTTCTATGAGTTGAGACAGTCCTTAGCCATCTGAACTTCAGGGTCTTGACTCCACATAGTGAGAGGGTGACTGGCTTGGTCCCCTACCACACCAACCTCTCGTGACTGGATCATCTCTCTTGAGACAGGTGGAAACATGATAGTTCAAAAAATCATCAGGGATGTTCTGTGCTCAGTAATGAATATTATCTTGTGGGTTTGAAATAACAAGCATAATCCATGTCATCTGAACTATAATGTAATAATTATAAGAGTGAGTCTACAGCGTGACATATTAGGCATCCATCTTTCTCCTATAGGGTTCCAAATAAGTTATGTCTACAGCAGAGTGATTATTCCAGGGAAAGTCCACCTACGTTTCGGTCAGCTTCATGGGCATAATCCCCTCCTTGGCAAGTAATCTTCCCTCAATGTTAGTGTTGGAGTTAAAAGCAAGTAGCAAAAGTTATTTACCACCAAATTAAGTCAGGCTTTTATATTTTAAGAAAGAGAGAGAGAGAGAGAGAGAGAGAGAGAGAACATTTCCATACCCCTATCCCCAAAGATGGTCTTAATTTCTAAAAAATGAAAATGAAGCAAAACAAAAGAGGTTTCAGAGAAACAGAGACCTTCTAATAAAATAAACTTATTGTAGAAAATCAGCTTACACAGTTACAGGGGCTGACAAGTCCCAAGATCTGCAGGGTGGGTCTGCAAGCTGGATTCCAGAACTGATGTGTCATTCTTAAGGTCTGAGAATCAAGAGAGTCTATGGTGTAGTTACAGACTGAAGGCCAGTAAGTTTAAAATTCATGAAGAATCAATGTTTCAGTTAGAATCCAAAGGCAGTAAAAAGTTAATGTCCAGTTCAAAAGTCATAAGACAGGAGAAATTCTCCTTTATTCAGAAGAGGATCAACTTTTTGTTCTATTAAGGACTTCAAACGATTAAATGAGGTCCATCCACATTGTGGAGGGCAATCTTCTTTACTACTGATTTGCACATTAATTCCATATAAAAACACCCTCAACAGAAACAACCAGAATCATGTTTGACCAAATATCTAGGCACCCCATGGCCTGCTCAAGGTGACACATAAAATTAAACATTCCGTGCACCTATTTGTGCTTCCTAATCTTAGCTTTGAGGGGTTATAGGAATTTTCAGAACCTATGCTGAAGACAAAATAAAATTGAAGCCAAGGTAAGCTTTGACTTGTTGTTCTTTTTGAAAAAGAAATTTTTCAGGAATAATTGACAATCATAGATATACTAAGAAGATGATAGAAAGAAAATGTTGAAAACTGAACTGTCCTGCTAGGTCTGCTCCTGCATAGTCACTGTTGCATGTGAAACCTGCCCCAGTTCCCAGGTGGTCCATACACTAGAGCTGCTTACAGGCCTGGCAAAAGTACTGGGTTCATCATTCCATAGAGAAGTCGGATTTTCAGATAGAATCAACATTGTTACTAACTCGGGGACTAGAACTAGAGAGTGGTACATAAAAGTATAGTGTTCTCTTCTCTTCTTTATAGACATGGTCACAGACAACATTTCTAATGAATTCTACGTAGAATGAGTTTCTTTAGAATTGTTCTCATAGAAGAGATGGATGGTTTAGAGTGTAGTAAAATATTAGAGAAGACATGTGATAAAGATGAAAAGTCAGTGTTTAGCCTGGAAGGATTGCCTCTCTCTCCACTTGCCCACACAACATTCAGGGGGAAAAGAAGAAAGAAAAAGAAAAAAAAAAAGAAAGAAAAGAAAAAAGAAAAGAAAAGAAAAGAAAAGAAAAGAAAAGAAAAGAAAAGAAAAGGAAAGGAAAGAAGAAAGAAAGAAAGAAAGAAAGAAAGAAAGAAAGAAAGAAAGAAAGAAAGAAACAAAGAAAGAAAGAAAGAAAGAGAGAGAGAGAGAGAGAAGAAAGAGAGAGAAAGAGAGAGGGATGGAGGGAGGGAGGGAGGAAGGAAGGAAGGAAGGAAGGAAGGAAGGAAGGAAGGAAGGAAGGAATTAAGGAAGGAAGGAAGAAAAGGAGGAAGGGAAGAGGGCAGGGGAAGAAAGGAGGGAGAAAAGGGCAGAGAAACAAAGGAAGAAAGAACTACCTCCCTCCATGCAATAAGGAGCAAAGGCAACCTCACACATGTATCCTGTGGATCAGAACAGTGTTTTCCAAGCTCTGAGTCAAGTCATGCTCTGCTAAGCCAGCCAAGCTCCCTCTGCCCAGGGCATAAGGTTGCCCTGTGTAGCTATGATTGTCACCGAGGCACCAACAGCTGTAGAGGAGGGATGGGCACTTGGAGGGGAAGGATAGAATAGAGGAATGGGGGAGCAATGCTCCCCAGCATCCCCCAAGTCTACTTAGGAATGAGCCTTGTTATGAACCTACAGAGGGCTCTGTACGTCTGCCCTGCCCACTCACAACTTGCCCTTCCAAGGGCTGCTACTCCCCTGGCTGAAGGAAGGGGGTGGTAGAAACCAACAGAGCTCATCACTATGTCTGATGGATGAGCTGCAGCTAGCAGCTTCCCTGGGCCATGCCCTGCAGGTGCTCATGAGGAATAGTCTGTGTCCCACAGATCCCACTCATGAGGGGGTGCAGAGAAGAGACCCAGAAACTTAGGAGACAGGGAGCACAGGGGAAAGGGCAGGCTGGAAAGTAGGAGTCTAGCCTAAAAGGATTCCTGCCTTTTTTTTTTAAGAATTATTTTAATTATTTAACTTTATTTACTTACTTACTTTCTTACTTACTTATTTACTTTAATTTGACGAGAGAAGGGGAGAGAGAGAGAAAAATGAGAAAACAAGCCACCAGGTCTGGGACTCAAACCATGGCAGTAACCATTTGGGAGGCCAGTGCCCTTAACCACCATGCCACCTGCCAGCTCTGAGGATTTTCTGTTTTCTATCCCTCAAAACCACCACTGGAGCTAGATCAAGAACTAGCAAGTGGCTGGGCAGGGCTGGTGTTCACAGTGGTACCCCACGTGCCTCAGACTAAGCATCTTAAAGGCAGGGGTCCCTCTAAAGGGATAGTGTTCAGAGGCTTTCATCCGTCCCTACTCTAAGGATCAGGCAACCAACCATTCCAATTTGTCTAGAACCAAGGTATTTCTCAGGATGAAGGACTTTCACTCCCAAACCAGGATGGTACCATGAAAACAAAGGTAGGCTGGTCACCTACTGGAAAGCTCTTTCAGAAACGTTAATGCCTGGCCCCTGGCCCCAACAAAAGTGGCTTCAAACCTTTGGGGAAGACCTCTGGGAGGACAAGGAACAGTGAGGCTGATAGCCCTTGACCTAGTTCAAACCAAGGTAGTTGCCCTTAACCAAGATCTCATTGTAATGGGTTAAATGGCAGCCCCAACCTACCAAAGACTATGTCCAAGTCCTAACCACTGATATCTATGAACATGAACTTATATGGAAATATCTTTGCAGGTATAACTAAAGTAAAGATCTTGGGATGGGGCCAGCAGGTGGCATGGTGGTTGGGGTGCTGGACACTCCCACATGGTCAACCACGGTTCGAGTCCTGGACCTGGTGGCTTGCTTTTTCACTTTCTCTCTCTCTCTCTCTCTCTCTCTCTCTCTCTCTCTCTCTCTCTCTCTCTCTCTCATCAAATTGAAATAAATGAATGAATAAATAAAATTAAATAAATAATTATTTTTTTAAAAATCTTGGAATGAAGTCATCCTGTAACTGACCAGAATTAGATCACATAAGAAAAACCTAATCCTAACAGGTGCTATGCAAGTTTGCCTGCAGGACACAAGAGCTCAGATGGTCTGAGCGACCTAAATCTACCCCCAGCTGCAGGGAGAGAACAAATGTTGGCTGCGACAGAACAGCCAATGAGAACTGCAAGAGTTTCAACCTTTCATTTACATAGAAAACTTCACGAACCAGTGGGACTGTGACTTGAGCTAATAGAACAGAACTGACGAGTTTCAATACTTTATTTGCATCAAGGGCTTAACTGAGCGCTTGGACAGAATTATTCCTCTATAAAAGATTCTTATCCTTTTGTATTCAGGGAGGCAGATTTGAGATTTGCTCCTGCCTACTAGAGGGCTAGCTTTGCAATAAAGCTTTCTTGCCTCAAGAGCTGGTGTCATAGTGATTGGCAGTTGTATGAATCAGGCGATAGGTCCTTATTTGATAAAAGTCCGGGATTTAGGGTGGACCCTAAATCTAATGACTGATGTCCTTAAAAGAGAAAGGAGAAGGAGATGTGAGATGCACAGAGGGGAAGGCCACGAGAAGAGGGAAGGGAGAGATGCAGGCACAAGCTAAGGAACCCCAAGGACGGCCAGCAACCCCAGAAGCTGAGAGAAGCAAAGAACAGTTTCTTCCTCAGAGGAGTTCCCTTCACAGGGAACCAGCCCTGAGAATACCTGGATTTCAGGCTTCCAGCCTCCAGAACTGTGAGAGAATGAATGCATCTCAGTTTCTTAAGCTGCCTGGTCTGTGGTTCTTTGTTACAACCAGAAGAACCTCAGAGGCCCAGCCCCAGTCACCATAATAGGCCCTCTCAGCCACCTCCACACCACCTCCCTTAGCCTTTGCTCCATCTCCTATTCTCCATTTCACCACCCCCACTTCCAGCAGAGTTCACTCAAGCAATGAGAGGTGCTCGATGCACTTGGAATTGTGGCATACACATGCATTAGGTGTGTATTAATCTGAAATAACATGGCCACATTTTGATGCCTTTGACCTGGGAGGGTTTTTGTCAGCTTGTGGAGCCCAAGGGAGAAAGCGTCAGAAAATGTTTCTAAGTGTTATTGAAAAATCAGATCCCTTGGCATTTCTTGTTTCTTGTTGACAATTCCAGCCCAATTCTTTCTCTGCCAGCCGCACCTCTGAAGGCTCCTGCCTTGAATCTAATGTGTCTCTAATGCTTTTGTTTCACCAAGAAAATAGTTTCCCCTCCTCTAGCACAGAGAGCAGTGTTGGGGGTTCTGCTGCTTTATCTCAGCCACATCTACTTGGGTTTCCCCTACAGTGGCAGCTCTGCCATGCATGTTCTCGCCTCGCCTCTACAAACCTTCCCCCACTTTCATTGGGAAATTCTCTCACATTCTGTTTCTTGTAACATCAACAGTGGTGGTTTCCAGAGAGGGTTATTTTTGTCCTGAGGTCTTTATCCCCATTTGGATAAAGTCCTGGGTTCAGTGTGGCAGACTTAGCAGGGCAAAGAGAGAAAATGCCAGAAGCCACTGCCCCGTGGCCTATCATGGCCTCACATGGGAAAAGGTGACCTGTTCTGAAGACTACACTTCGAAGTACCGACAATGATGTTGGAAGTAGTGACCATCAGCCCTGGGCATCCAGCACCTCGCCAATTTCCTGAGACAGATGAGCTTGGAGCTTCTTCTGTCTGCCAAGATCAAAGGGGGGTTGCCAAAATCAAAGCTCACTGGGTGATGCTGTGAAGGATTTGCTTTACAGACGAGCCAAAGAAGCAAGCACATGAGAAGATACTGCCTTCCTTGCTGAAAAGGCCAGGTGCCCACGGCCCTCCCACAGAGCCTTCCCAGCAAGCAGTCTGTGCAAGCGGTCTGTGCAAGGAGCTCAGTGCAACGAGTTCAGCAAAGTGCCAGGCTTGCTGGGGACACACATGGAAACAGAGCACAAGAGAAGGCCTTGAGCCTGTTACCCATCACTGCTCAAGAAGAAAGCACACTTTCTCTCGTAGGCATGCCCAGCCTGGGCTGTCTCGACTTCTGAAACAGCTCAGAGCAGAGGCAGGAAACAGGAAGTGAGAAACGGGGGAGGGCAGGCAAGAGTGGGGAGATGGTGTCACAGTAAAATTCGCATTCGGGAGGAATCAAACATGCATGAGAGGAAAGAGAGAAACTGCCAACACAAATTGGGCTTTTCCTGGATGTTCAGTTTTTTTTCATTCTGCTGCTCGTTTGCAGAGCCAGCACCTTGCCTGTTCGTTCCTTACGCCCACGTTCACCATGTCTTTCCCGGGCCACCATTAAGGACCCAGCAGTGGAGGGATGGCCCAGTCCCAGGAAGCCTTAAAGTCTGTTGAGGGCCAAATTGCACCCCTAACAGAACACATTGAAATTCTAACCCTCTGTGCTCGGGGATGTGACTTTCTTTGGAAATAGGGTCTTTGCAAATGTGATTAAGAACAATGGGACAGAACCAGTAGATGGCATAATGATTACGTCACTGGACTGCCACATAGTCAACCATGGTTCAAGTCCCAGACCCAGTGGCTTAAAACTCATTCTGGGTGCATGTGTGTGCATGCTCCAGATCCCAAGAGGATAATGGAGGAGAAGGGATTGCAACATGGCCATCCTCCCTCCCAGAAAGTGATTTCTCACTTTCTATCTCTCTGTCTCTCTCTGTCTCCTCAGCGAGGGCACACACCCTATAACAAAAATCTCTTTCTAAAAAAAAGAGAAAAGGTTATACTGAGACCAGCAGATTGCATAATGGTTATGTCACTGTACTCCTACATAGTCAATCATGATTCAAATCCCTGACCCTGTGGCTTAAAACTCACACCAGGTGCGTGTGGGTGTGCACCCAAGATCCCAAGAGGAGAATGGAGGAGAAGGGATTGTGGTGTGGCCATTCCCCCCAGGGGGATGATTTATCACTTTCTATCTCTGTCTCTCTGGTGAGCACATGCGCCCTATAACAAAAATCTCTTAAAAAAAAAAAAAGGTTACACTGAAGTAGGATGGGCCCTTATGAGACAAGGGAAATTTGAACACAGACACACTGAGAATACTCACTGAGAACACTGAGTAGCAGTGGAGGTAGAGGCTTGAGGCATAGGGCTATAGGCCTCAGGAGTGGCCAGGACAGCCAGGGACCCCAGACTCTAGATGAGGCTAGGAAGTGTTCCCCCAGAATCTCCGGAACAAAGTCCAAAGGAAGAGCTGACATTGAACACAATTCTGTAGCTAATTATGCCACGACAGGCTCGTGGCTTGAAAGTCAAGACTTAAAAGTGCAGGGCCTAACCCGCCAAGGCTCTGGGGCTGAGAGCTCAGATCATCAGGTACTTCTAGGGCAGGGGAGATAAAGCACAGAGTGCAGATGCTGCCTGATCATCCCCTCACTCTATCCTTCTAGCTGCACTTCAAGCTCCCTTCCCTCCCCAGCCCGGGATGACATGTCCTCTAGCCAGGCAACACTTTTGAGGTGGGCACCAAGGCAGAGCTCCGGCAGGCCCCACAACTTCAGCGCCTGTGTGCAAGATGCTGATGCCTCACGGGGGTATGGTGACCCAGGTCTCCATATCGCTCAGGGCTGAATTAAAAGAGCCTCACTTAGATTTCAGCAAGAGGAATTTAGGTCAGATAATGAGGGCTGTTAAGGTCTGGAATGTCTTGTCTTGAGCACTGTGACGTGAAAAATCTGGCAACAGGAGAGTCTGGGTTGTAGGCAGAGCTCCTCCATCCACCCAGGGTCCCTCCAGCCTCTGTGCCTGCGATGGCAGCTCTAGAGCAAGGGAGGCTCCCTTCATGAAGAGAGGGCTTTGGCTGAAGGCAGACAAGAGCTCAGCTCAGCAGAGCAAGGGTATGGCCATCAGGATGCAGAGCCTACAGGACCCTCTAGCTGCTGCAAGATGAGGAGGAACATGAGCCATGGGACCTCATGGATCTGGGTCTAACCCTGGATCACCATTTACTTCTGAGTGGCTTTGGGAGGTACCTGGCCTAGACCCTCATCTGCAAACAGAATCATGGTGCTACTCACAAGTGACCACCTGGGCCAGCTCACATAGAGCCCCCGGGACACAACTGGTGCTTCATAAAGGCTGCTTTTTTTGTTCCTCCTAATGAAGACCAAGTGCAATAAGACTGTGAGATGACCCGTGTTGTCCTTAAGGTCTTGTGCAATGTCAACTGAGTTGCTGTTCAAACATGGGGCCCCTTGAGATTGGTTGTGTCTCAGGACAGGCAGGCAGTGAGAGTCTGACTTATAGGTGAGCCCACATGGACCCAGATGAAAGCTGGCTGGTGCTGGAGAGCTGTCCCCACATGCAATAAAGGCAGAGGGTGCTCAGCCTAGGCCAGTCAGGGCTGAGGTAGACAGGTGACAACATGGTGACCAGGACAGCATGAATCACAAGCACAGGGATGCACAGAAAGCCAAGGGAAGAGAGTCCTGTGGCAGGCCTCAGGGAGATCCTCCGAGGGTGGCAGGGCAGGCCTAGGCACAGGAACTGCTGATCTGGAAGAAAAAATGGCAAGGGCCATCCTACACAAGCTAGACCACTGAGCAGATTCCCAGAACCAGAACAGAAACAGGGACAGAGCTGAGCCAAGAAGCTGGATTCATGGGCCATGTTGACTTGGGGCAGAGGCCAAGTTCAGGCATCACAATGGGGCTCTGCCTGGTGATGAGGTCAGGAAGGACAGACATCAGAGCCATCAAGTCAGAGGAATGAATATTAAGGCACCAATTCAAATGCTAATTCTTCAGGGCAAGCAGGTTCATGTGGCTAAGGTGTTGGACTCCCACATGGCAGACAGCAGTTTGAGTCCCAGACCTGGTGGCTTGCTTTCTCATTCTCTCTCTCTATCTCTTTCTCAAGCACACATGCCTATAGCAAATTTTAAAAATAATACTAATAATAAATAAAATTAAATAAATATATTTTTTAATTTTTTTAATTTCAAATACTGATTCTTCCCCACCTGCCCACCGTACTTTCCTGTCTTTGCCACCCCGCTTCATGGCAATGTGAAGGTCTCCTCTCCCCCACAGATGATGGGTAACACAGAGGGAAGAATCATGGCCCAGGATTGTCTCCCTCTGGTGCCCAGTCCATGTCTGGCATGCAGTAGGTGCTCAATAAGGGCTTGCTCCATGAACGGCCTGGGGTCAGTCTGTATATACAGTAGGCGATTGGCAGAGATTAGCTTGCAGAAGAGGGCTCCCCACAGCCACCTTCCCCATTCTGTTCCTAACAAGCTTGTTACCCTAGGGCAGACAGTTGAACAGACCACAGGATTCTCAGAATAAACACAACCACCAGGACAGGGTTTCATCTTGCCATTCAAGGCTCAGACTAGCTACATGTTCCTCCATAGGGATCACGAGTTGGAAGGGGGTCACTTCCCAGCATCCTTCTTCACCTGCTTCCTGCTGAGAGAATCCAAGAGTGAGTGGATTTCCAGCTAAGAAATTGATACCTCCAAGGGCCATGGTCTGGGAAATACATTTATTTTGTTTTTATTTTTTTCCAGTTTTAAAATTCCCGTATTTATTTATTGACAGTAAAATCAAGGATACATTGCAAATAGCATGTCATTACATATTTAAAGTTTTTATGGGGGACCAGCAGATGGGCATAAAGGTTACATCACTGGACTCCCACGTAGTCGACAGTGTTTCGAGTCCCAGCCTGGCAGCTTAAAACTCATGCCAGGCGCATGCATGCGTGTGCCCAAAAACCCAAGAAGAGAATGGAGGAAAAGGGATTGCGGCATGGCCATTCCCCGGGGAGTGATTTCTCATTTTCAGTCTCTCTGTCTCTCTGGCAAGCACATGTGCCCTATAGCAAAAATCTCTCCCTCCTCCCCAAAAAAATCTATGGGTATGGCTGACCTCCTTAAAAGCTGACCATTTTACAAATCATTGACCTAGATAGTATCTCCCCATCACACTGTGAAGACGAAGGCGGACTTAGAGGCCAACTTCTTCCCCCTTATTCTGACTATCACAATTTTTCACGCGTGCAAGATGATCAGGCACTGAGAGAGTCAGGACACTGGGCTAGCACACCAAGGAGGCTCTTTCCACAAGATACGAAGGTCCATTGGAAGTCTAAATGTGTAGCACCAAAGATGAAAATGCAGAAAACCTGGCCCTAGGTTTGGGAGGCTGCTTGGGAGGCTAGAAGGCAAGGGTATCACAGTCACCAGGATGGTTCCATTAAAGGTTCTTAAAATGTGGAATTTCCTTCCAGATGAACAACTTCTGTCTCATTCCCAAAGGTTAGGAGGGTTTTGTTAACAAATGCATTTGAAGTGATGTTAGAAAAAACATGCCTTTTCTGAAAACCTCAAAGCATCTGGGGGAAGTTCATCAGCGCCCAGCAGTCAGTGGCTTTCCTGGGAAGGGAGGGCTGGGGCCCCATCCTAGGATTTGCACAAACAGCAAGTGTTTACCAAGCAGTGCCCAGTGGTTGGGCTTATATAAATACAAGCTAGATGGGTGGGAAAGTCCAAACGGAAAGATGGACTTGGAATATCTCTGACTGGGGGAGCAACAGAGAACATTTTTCCATCCCAGAAGGAAAGAGATAACGTAACATTTCCAGTCAGACTTCCAGGGCGTCTGCTCAACTGGTTAGGGGAAAATGACACATGCAAGGCCTGCTTTCATGCAGACATCTTAACACAATGCTTGAAGAGAAAAAGAACCAGTTGCAGGGACAGGAAGTAGAGGTATCCTGAGGAGGAAGAGAGCAGACAGTGGTTGTCGTGGTTTGAATAGCGGTCTCTCAAAACCCAGTCCACCTAGACCCTAGAACCTAAGGATGTGACCTTACTGGAAGGAGGGTCTTTACAAATGTAACTGAGGCAAGGATAAAGATGAGATCATTCTGAATGAGGGTGGGGGCTGAATCCAATGATGTGTCCTGCTGAGAGTCTGGAAAGGACAAGGGGAATGCAGCTGCAAGCCAAGGTTTGCTGACAACCCTAGGAGCTGGAGAGGCAGGGGAGGAGCCTTCCCAGAGCCTTCAGAGGCGGAGCCCAGGGAAGGAAATCAGATTTGTGTTGAGAAGGTCTCTTCTCACCAAAGACAGTGCTGCTGGATGCTAGAGTAGGTACAGGTTCTTAAAGTGATTTGCTCTCAAGATTGTTCCAAATAATTTGAACAAATTTATTGAGAAAATGGTGGGTAAGTTGATAGAGGAAACAGAAGCTGGAGCTCAGATGTCCTAGAACCCTGGCTCGACTTCCAAGGTGAGATCCAGCCTCCTCCCTTCCCTGACCTATTTTTCCCTTGGTCTATTACTCAGCACTTGGGGGCAACAGGACCGAAGATGTGCAATTAGGTATGGCTGTGCCACCACCCTAAGGGCCTTACACCACTAATTCAACCTTTCGGACTCTCATGTCTGCCCTGTCAGGAGTGAGGGAGGGATTTAGCCTCACCCTCAGGGTCTTCTGGACTGAAACCCAGTGTTGCAAGGTACAAAATAATTTTGAAATCTCCTTTAGTCAGTCTTTATGAAGTAGAAAGAGTATGACCTCTTGCCATGCCATGTAAATGTACCCTCTTGGAAATATGCTTTCTTGGAAGAAAAAGGAGGAAGGAAGAGTGGGAGGGAGAGTGGGAAAGGAGACATCAGAAAGAAGCCAGATCTGGTGGCTGGGTCTCTCCTGTGCTTCTACTGTGTTCCTGGCTGTGCCTCCCACAGCATTTCACTGTGATCCTGACTCTGGGTCTTGAACCTGCCATGTCTCACAGCCTCGTGTGTCCTGGAGCATCAATAGACAGCCTGTAATTTTGGCCTCTTGCCATATTTCTGTCTAGCGCTGAGGAGCCACTAGAATAAAGCTTCTTATCACTTGTAATTCCCTAGGAGCCTCAGTAACTTAGGAGAAGGAGCAAGGACCAGCAGTAGGGCTCCTACCTGGCTCCCTGCTCTACTGACACTTCAGGGGTGTGTCTGTTCATGGTATATAATGGATACTCTTTTCCCCCAAGGAGAAGGCAGAGACACCCAAGGGACCTGAAGGCAGAAGTAAATTTGCCCACAAAGTGGAAGGGAAGCTTTGGGAACAGGACAGCAAGAAAAGAGTACTCTGAACTTGAATCAGTTAGGGACATTCAAAATCCAAAACTGTCCTCAGGTGGTCACTTCTGCTTTGAGGAAACAAGGGCCAGCATGCCCACAGCCTCAGAAACTGGGAAGCCTTTGGGATGAGAACCATAAAGAATGTGAGAGGAGTGTCAGCAGGTGACATGGTGGTTATGGTTCTGGGTCCTACATGACTTATCTGTGGTTCTAGTCCCTGACCTGGAGGCTTGCAAGACACATTGAGTGGCCAATCTCCAGCACAGGGGGCTCCTGGGGCAGCATGACCTTGTGCTCGTTAGTGTTAGGAGCTGCTGGTGGGTACCCTGGCCCTTCAGCACCAAGCTCACCACTGTGGGGCAGGTGAAGACCCTCCCCTGGCCCCAGCACCCTGTGGACTCAGCTGGGGCTGAGGCCTTGTGGGGAGGAGATACTGCAGGTGGGCAGCAGGGGAGCGCTCACTGGCAGAGTTGACCTACCCCTAACCCCTATTCTTGGGCTCCCGGTCACCAGGCTGGCATCTGAGGCCTGACTGCTATATGTGTGCTGGGTACTGTGGCAATAGAGGCAGAGGAGGATCTGCCCCAGCTGTCAGATAGTGGGGATGAGGCTGCCTGGGAGGATGAGGACAATGCGGTTCTCCCACATGACAGGCTGCAGACCCCCCTGCCTATTCTGTGACAGGTTATTCACATCTGCTAAATAAATATTGCCACACAGACTTGAATTTTATGGATACATTAAACTAATAAATTTATTAGACTTAAGAATCCTACAGTTGTGTATATGAATTCCATATACAACCTAGTGCCTTGGAGAAGGAAGAATATCTGAAGCCAGTGTTAGAAGACCTTTAACTTCAGTTTGAGGTCAAACTGAGGATCTTTATGCACTGGTGCAGGTCCCATATTCATACCCCAACGGACTCAGTGAAAAAACATCTGTTGTAGAAAAATTGAAACATAGGAAGCCAGGACACTACCTGCTGAAGCTGCGTTAGCTAGAGAGCGTGAGGATCTGCAAAGAATGAAGACAAAGCAGGAGTGAAGACAAAGCACGAACTTTGGTATATACTAAGATCCACATATTTTCAAAGATAATACTGAATGAACTTGAAGATATTATTACACTGATTAAGGAAAAATGAAATAAGTCCATCTTCCTGTAGAAAAAGTGTATGTTATTATATTTGAGTGGATAGGCTATTTTCTTTTCTTTTTCTTTTTCTTTTTTTTTTTTTTTTTTTTTTGAATCTTTTATGCAAAGGACAAGAACTTGGCAAAAGGAGGCTCAGTCTACCCTGAACATGTACCACGAGCCTTGAAGCAGTGAGTGACATGCATAAGCACAGGATGGAGTGGCTCTCTGGGATGATGTCTATGGTTTCAGCATGTCCTACATGAAGGAAACAGCTATTCCAGAAGCTGTTGTGGAAGTTTTATCCAAAGGCTCTTATTTCAGACCCTTTTGTTATTAAGTGTATAGATTGCCATACAACATCTAGCTCAGATTTGGAGTTTTCTTCAGGTTTGACCCTGAAAATCGTGGACATGCACGTGTGTGGCAATTGCTGGCTACTTTGATACATGTTTTGAGAAGAATTGCCAGAACAGTGTCATGTTCTCTGCAGGACCCTGGAGCACCAAAACACACTGGAAACAAGTGGTGTTTTTGTTGGAAAAGCCATTTTTAGCTAAAGCAGGTGAATCCTTGAAAGGAAAGATCTCAGTTCACAGGAATAAGAAAGATTCACGTTCTCTTACTGTGACCTTCACACGGAAAAACTCAACTCAAGTGTATGGCCTCCAATGAAAAAGTCATACAAGCACCACTAACTTGCAGGGGGTTTTTGTTTGTTTGTTTTTTATTTTGTTTTAGAGAGATTTTTGCTATAAGGCAGAGAGACAGAGAGACAGAGAAACAGAAAGTGAGAAATCACCCCCCCAGGGGGATGGCCATGCTGACCTCCCTTCTCCTCCATTCTCCTCTCAGGATTTTGGGCATGCACACACACACACGCCCAGTGTGAGTTTTAAGTTGCCAGGTCAATGATTCGAACCACAGTCAACAACATGGGACTCTAGCGACATAACCATTCCACCACCTGCTGGTCCCCGAACCTGCAGTTTGTAATGTGAGGAGTACGATAGACCAGTTGGAGGGAGCAAGTTTTACGTGAGCACATGGATGATGGGTCCTTCCTAATGAGCCTCCTCAGTAATGGAGAAGCATGGTAGGGACCTGAGGCAGCTCCACCAGGAAGGGACCAACTGATGCTAGTGGGCCACCTACGAACGTCTACTCAGCCAGATATAACCAAATGTAATCTCGAGGCTAAGTGTACCTACACTGAAAATTGTTAAATTGGCTTATATTTGGAACATAGACAGTCTTCATTGTTTTTAATAAGTTTATTACTATATATTTAAAACAGTAGCAATTGATTAAGCTATTTGGATAATGTTTTATTAGACTAATAACCTAAGACAGTAGGCACTTTGCAGATTTCTTCTTTGAGGAATAGTTTTGTTTTATTTTGAGATTTTTGCTATAAAGCACATGCACTTGCCAGAGAGAGAGAGAGAGAAAGTGAGAAATCGCTGCCCCCCCACAAGGGAGCATGGCCATGCTGCAAACCCTTCTCTCCCACTCTCCTCTTGGGCTTTTGAGCACGCATGCACATGTGCCCAGCATGAGTTTCAAACCACCAGGTCTGAAACTCAAACCACAGTCAACCATATGGGAGTCCAGCACCTTAAGCACTACAACACCCACTGGCCCTGATGAATAGGTTTTTTGTTGTTGTTTGTTTGTTTTTGGAGAGGTTTTTGCTATAGGGTGTATGCGCTCGCCAGAAAGACAGAATGAGACAGAGAGACAGAAAGCGAGAAATCACCCCCCAAGGGGGATGGCCACGCCGCAATCCCTTCTCTTCCATTCTCCTCTCAGGATCTTGGGCATGCACACACACGTACCCTGCGTGAGTTTAAGCCACCGGGTCTGGGACATGAACCGCGGTTGACTACATGGGAGTCCAGCAACATAGCATTACACTAACTGCTGGTCCCCTAATGAATAGTTTTTAATAATATTATTTGTGAGACTATCAGGATATAATAATAATAATAAAGCAAGTATAAGGGAAAGAGAGCATCAGCCTATTTGTACAAATCACTTTTGAAGACATCATAGTTGACTGTCTCACCTAGATGACTGTGGTTCTCTTTGTGTACCTTCTTTTCTCTTTAGGAAGATTCTTTAGCCATATTGATTTCCAGTATAGAACCAAAATCTAATTTTGATCCATTTATCCTAGGTTTCATAAGCACTTTTAAAGATTGGGTTAAATATATGCTTGTTTAATAAATATATACTTACTATTTTCTTCAATCCAGAAAAAAAGAAAAAGAAAAAGAAAGAACGGCACAGCACAGTGGGTGTGTTGTGCACATGCCCAAAATTCCAAGAGGAGAGAGGAGAAAAGGGATTGTGGCACGGTCATCCCCCCTGGGGATGGGGGTTATTTCTCTCTCTCTCTCTCTCTCTCTCTCTCTCTCTCTCTCTCTCTCTCTCTCTCTCTGCCAGGGAGCCAGATGAGACCCAGTGAAAGCATGCTGAGCTCTTATCTGAGCCTCCAGGGTTTTCTGCCTGGACATCACCTGCACCCTGGGCATCTCTTGGAGGTTTTCTAAGGGCTGAGTGAGAAAAAGGAAGGAAGGTTTCTATAAGCGTCTCTGATGCCTGATAGAGGATCAGAATAACTGCCAGTGGAGCCCCATGGTGCAGAGGGAGACACCCAGGCTCAGATCTGCTCAGGCTCAGGCCCTTGCTCAACTGCTCCTCAACTCTTCAGCCTTGGACCATGACGCTTCCAGGGCCAATTTCTGTGTCCACCAATGAAGAACTGACGAACAAGGGCAAGTGGGAGAGTTGGAGGCACTGAGCTTTTCAGTTCTTGTTCTTGTGTTCCCAGAGAAAGAAAGCCTTCCTCCTGAGAGAGCCAAGTCCAAGACAAACCTATTCCTACCAAGATGTGAACTGACCCTGACCCTTCACTGGAAACAATAGGGGAAGTGACAAATCAAATTCCTCATGTCCCAGAGCAGAATAGAAGTGCAGTAGGAACATAGCAGCAGTAAAAATACATTTTAGATGCTATACAATGTTAGGGAACTGGTTTTCTTGATTTGGATTAATTTTAGCAGATCTTACGTGACAGATACTAATCAAATAGAAGGTGATGCTATTTTGTTGAAAGGTTACTGAAGTTGCCTCCACAATGGTTAACATTTGAAAAGATAGCACTGAAAGCTGATATGGGAGTAAAGCTCGCAAACATTGTTGGTGGAAGTGTGAAATGGTGCAACCATTGGGGAAAAGATCTGAGAGTTTCTTATAAAACTAAACATGCATCTACCCCAGATCCAGTAACTTTGATCCTAGATATTTAGTCAAGATAAATGAAAACATATGTCCACAAAAAGATTGTTCTTGAATGTTCAAAGAGTTTGATGCATAATGGACAAAAACTGGAAACAGCACAAGTGTCCATTAATAGGAGGATATATAAACAAATTGTGGTATATTCTTTTTAAAAGAATGATTTAATTTAATTTAATTTGATTATTTTAATTTGACCAAAGGGAGGCGGGAAGAGAGAGAGAAAGAAAGTGAGAAAGTGAGAAAGCAAGCCACCAGGTCCGGGATTCGAACCACAGTCAGCCATGTGAGAGTCCAGCGCCCTTAACCACCACGCCACTTGCCCACCCCAAATTGTGATATATTCTTAAAATTGAACTATCAATACATCCCAAACAACATGAACACATCAGAAAAACGTTATACTGAATGGAAGGAGCCAGATACCGCTGAGTACATGCTTCGTGATTTCATTTACCTGAAATTCTAGACCAAGCAATATCAATCTTTGCTGACAAAAAGTCAGAATCAACGGTTGCTTCTGATTGAGATGGGTATTGCTGAAGACAGTGCAAGAAGAAACTTTCTGGGATTCTGTGACATTCTACACCTTGATCAAAACTCTGAATGTACACAGCATTTGTGTACTTTGTACAGTAGAAATACGAATATAAATTTTATATAAAAAAACTATAGGAATATAAAAATGCTGAGCTCCAATTAATGATATGACTGATGAAATATAGTCATATACCACATAACAACTTTTCAGTCAATAAACAGACCATAGTAATCCAGTAAGATTGTAACTACTGAAAAATTCCTATCACCTAGTGACATTGTAGCCATCATGATGTTACAGCTTGATGTATTACTTTTGTGGCAGTACTGATGTAAGCAAACCTAGCGTGATGTATAAAGTATCAAACATACAGGGGCCAGCAGGTGGTATGGTGGTTAAGGTGATGGACTCCCACATGGTCAACTGCAGATCCAGCCCTGAACCTGATGGCTTGAAAATTGTGCTGAGCACCTGTGTGTGTGCATGCTGGAAATTCCTGGAGGAGAATAGAGGAGAAGGGATTGTGGCATGGCCCACCATCCCCCTGCCCCCAGGAGTTGATTTCTCACTTTCCTTCTCTCTGTCTCTTTCTGGTGAGTAAGCACATCCTAGGGGAAAAGAAAAAAAAAAAAAAGAAAGTATCACACATATAATTATGTACACTATATGACACTTGATAATATAATAAACGACTGTATTCCGGTCCATGTATTTACTATACTATACTTTTTATCATTATGATGTGCTCCTACTCATAAAAAAAAAGTTTACTGTGAAACAGCATGCTGTGCTACCCCAGCAGCAGTCACATACAACTTATATTTATCACATCTCTTGGTGGCATCATTTTTTTGGTATGCTTGACTAATGTTGTTTTGTTCATTGTGGCTCCTAACTGTAAAATATCCACTGCTAACATTGCCAAGGATGGGGCACATTGAGTAATTGCCAGGAAAACAAAATTAAAACTGATTAAGGACCACAAAGGTAAAAAATCATGGCTGGTTGGGACCAGTGTTGGCGTAATGGCTGTGTCACTGTACTCCCATGTAGTTGACCGTGACTCGAGTTCCGGACCCAGTGGCTTAAACTCATGCCAGGCGCTTATGTGTGAGTACCCAAGATCCCAAGAGAATGGAGGAGAAGGGATTGCAGCGTGGCCATCCTAGGGGTGATTTCTCACTTTCTGTCTCTTTGTCTCTGTCTTTCTGGCAAGGGCATGCGTCCTATAGCAAAAAACTATAAAAAAAAAAAAAAAAATCAGGGATGATCATTGCTCAACAGCGAGGCAGGTGCTGTTCCTCCATAGCTATGATTGTGAAGAGTAAGAACAAAGTGACAGGAAGCTGTGAAAGGATTTACTTCATTGAAGGCAATGAGCCTGACAAAAATTCCAGAAGATATGGAGAAACTTCTGATGATCTGGATTAAAGACCTGACCCAGAAATGAATCTCTCTCTGCCCCATGACAATCATGCCCAAAGCAAAATGTTTCATGTGATGTTGAAAGAAAAGGCAAGACTGTATTATAATGCTGAATTTACTGCCAGCTCTGGGTGGTTTAAATGATTCAAGAATCACTATGAACTATACAATGTAGATATGAATTTGTCAGCGCTGACATGAAGGCAGCTGAAGAACTTTTAGAAACTCTAGAGAAGCTGGTAGTGGAGGAAAATTACTTGCCAGAGAAAATCTTCAACATGGATAAAGCCTCCCTGTTCTGAAAATTGATGCCTGAAAGGACTTTCACCCATAAGGACAAGTCCATGCCAGGCGAGGTTGTAGCTTGAACTTACAAGTGGAAACCCTCAGTGATCTGGCACAGTGGGAGCCCAGGGCCCTCAAGCATCTCAACACACACACACTGCTGGTATGCTATAGGGCAGTGAGAAGTCAGGGATGGCAGCTCCTCTTCCAAAATGGCCTCCTGAGTTGCTGTGTCAGCAAGATGGAGAAGCACTGCTTGGAGAATAACATCCCTGTCAAGACTCCACTAATTGCTGATAAAACTTCTGCACAGCCCTTTTCACTGGAGCTCCTCCTCCACCACAGTAGCAACACGGGATTTCTCCCTCCAAACACCAGCTCTTTGTTCAGCCAATGGATCAAGGAGTTATAGCAGCATTACAGGCCCACATCCTGAGAAGGGCCACTGCTAGGCTATTGCTGTAACTGAGGAAGACACTGAGAAGACGTTAGTGTGATTCTGGAAGGATTACAACATAGGTGACTGCAACAGGAACCTTGTCTGGGCTCAGAGTGATGTCAGCAGGGAAGCTATGAACAGCATCTGCAAGAAGACACTGAAGAGGTCCGTCCATGATCTCAAAGGATCAAACAAGGATGAGGAGGTTGCAAAAAGCAGCAAGCCTGTGGCTGAGGTGGCAGTCAGTTGTAACCTGCGGGGAGGAGGGGTGAGAGTGACGCTGAGGAGCTCCTAGTGGTGGGCCCTGAGGAACTGACTGTTAAGGAGGTGATGAAAGTGGAATAGGAGGCAAGAAAAGAGGAAACTGCAGGAGATGAAAAGGAAGAACCCCCAAGAACATCCACAGTGAAGAGTTTAGCAGAAATGTTACAGACCTCCATCAAATAGTGCAGTAGACTATTCCATCTAGGCTTGAGTAAGTACATTTCATGATGTTTACGCAAATCTAAATCACCAAATAACATGTTCTCAGACCATAACCCCATCATTAAGTGTGCATGGCTGTGTTTAGGGAAACATATGGAGGCCTACAAGTTACTTGGAAATGTGTGAAGCCTGAGATACCCTAGATACATGGGCAGATATGCTATAAGGCAAGTATGTGGAGCAAATGGTAATTTTAGGACTTAGGACACCTGCTTCACAGTTTTTCAACTTTTCTGTTTGTTTGAACTTTTCATGATCCAATATGCAGGATCAAATTTCCCTCTTGAGAAGCAGCTTTACTCCTCAGTCAACAGCATAGACAGCCCTCTACAGCTTACAAAAGCCTTTCCATGCCCTACCCATGAGTTACTTCATCATTTTTACAAGGCCTCTGTTAAGAACCAAGTAACATGCTCAAGGCTTTTATAGTCATGGCTTAATGCAATCCTTAAAACAGCTCTCTGAG
Organism: Tupaia tana; assembly: GCA_026018925.1. Taxonomy (NCBI): domain Eukaryota; kingdom Metazoa; phylum Chordata; class Mammalia; order Scandentia; family Tupaiidae; genus Tupaia; species Tupaia tana. The sequence continues at coordinate 137,304,818 of JAKSZU010000001.1, forward strand.
TTGAGAGGAAAAGGTGCGAATGCACTCGTTCCCTAATAGAAACTGAGGATGCCAACCCAGATCATCTGATTCCAGCCCCATCTGCCTCGACAAGGACTCAGGTGCTTTTTATGGAACTACAGACACAGGGAGTGCCATTTCGGAACTTGCTGGTACAGGGGCCAGAGCAGAACAACTCCAGGAAGACCAGGGTCTGTACAACATTCCCGCGTGCAGAGCTGCCAGTACACGAGTTCTCATTTGCTGGAGCACTTGGCAGCCCCCATAACCAGGTGGGTACCTGGTGACTTCTCAGCTGGTAACCTCTAGTTTGTGACTTCTGGGTTGGTGACCTCTCTGGTTCCAGAGAAGTGGCCTCTGGAACAACCTAGCTCTGCCCTTCTCCACTGGGTCACCTTGAAACAAGCTTCCCTCACTCTGCATCTCATCTTCCACTCCTGAAGATGAGGGAGAGTGTTCTAGGATGTTCATTTTTAGTCATCATTATCAATATTGGGAAAGAAAGACCACCTTCCAAGCTTCATGTAGAAAAATTCAGTGTGTGGGAACCAGCAGTTAGCGTAATGGCTATGTCGCTGGACTCCCACGTAGTCGACCGCGGTTCGCATCCCGGACCCGGTGGCTTAAAACTCACGCCGGGCGCGTGTGCGTGCGTGCCCAAGATCCCAAGAGGAGAATGGAGGAGAAGGGATGGCGGCGTGACCATCCCCCCTGGGGGGTGATTTCTCGCTTTCTGTCTCTATGTCTCTCTCTCTGTCTGGTGAGCGCACGCGCCCTATAGCAAAAAAAAAAAAAAAAAAAAAAAAAAAAAAAAAAAAAAAAAAAAAACCTCTCAAAAAAAAAAAAAAAAATTCAGTGTGTGACCCAAAGCATGAATTTTTTTTAATTGCCAGAGGGCATATGCACTTATCAGAGAGAGAGACAGAGAGACAGAGAGAGAAGGACAGGGAGAAAGCACCCCTCAATGTGACATAGGCACATCACGATCCCCTCCCCATTTTTCCATTTTGCTGGGATTTGGGCCACACACTCATATGTGAACTGGCATGTTTTTCAAGGCACTAAGGCCAAGATTCAAACTTTGGTCAGCCGTGTGAGGTCTTGCTTCCTTAACCACTAGGATATGGGGCTGATTCCCATAACCAGATATAAAAGTTGATTTTAAAGTATCTCCTATTTATCCATAAAACATCCTGGGCATTTTATAAAAAGTATAATAAACTTTTTTTTAAGCTTTTGCCATCAGGCATGTGCACTCACCAGAGAGAGACAGAGGGAGAGGGAAAATGAGAAATCATCCCCTGAAGGAATGGCCCCCTTGCAATCTCTTCTCTTCCAGTCTTCTGTCAGGATTTTGGGCATGCACTCACATGTGCCTGGTGTGATTTTCAAACCGCCACATCTGGAACTCATACCATGGTCAGCTAGCTACATGGAAACACAGCGCTTTAACTATCATGCCACCTGCTGGCCCCAGGATAATAAACATTTTTTTTTAAAAGAGTTTTTTGCTATAGGGCACATGTGCTCACCAGAAAGACAGAGAGAGACAGAGAGACAGAAAGTGAGAAATCACCCCCCAGGGGGGATGGTCATGCCACAATCTCTTCTCCTCCATTCTCCTCCATTAAAGGTTTTTTTTAAAACATATAAGTCAGGCTAAAAACATACCTAATTGCACTGTGATCCTCAGCCTGCCAGAGCAACTCACCTGCTGGTCAGGATGTTGTGGTCCAAATCCCACCGGCTGCCTTGGGGCTGAGAGAGTATGGCCAAGAATAGTCACATCTCACTTCTCAATCCTCTTATCTGCACCACACAGGCCCTTCGAGAGATAAAGGCACCCAACAAGAGGGCTTTGAGGTTGAGGGTGATCAACATCACACTGGGACAAAGAATTATTATTCAGTTACAGAAAGACAGGCTGATCAAGCTGGAACCTGGCAACTTGAAGCTTTAATTTCACTGCTAAGTTTTCATTCTGTCAGAGTTAGAGTGAAATTTGTAATTAAAATTACAATGAAAGAGCATAGCCAAAAATCTTCCCTTTAACCCAAGAGCAGAGTCTGAACTCAACTTCAAGAAGAGAGAAACAGCGGCTGCCTTCTGGATGACGGACTCTCACCAGGCTGTGGCCCGAAAGATGTGGCCTCGTCCTGCAAGCCTGGAAACTGGGTCCTCACCTGCCTGCTCCCAGAGGCCACATTCGCCCAGGTCCACGTGATGGGAGATTTTGTTTGCTGATTCATGGAAAGGATTTGTGGATTCTAAGCCTTGAAATAAAAGCAACTTTGATGCCACTGGTTCTAGTTTCATTCTGTCAGAGATAGAGTGAAATTTGTAATTAAAATTACAATGAAAGAGCATAGCCAAAAATGTTCCCTTTAACCCAAGAACAGAGTCTGAAATCAGCTTTACCAAAGAAATGGAAAATAATTCTTTCCCTCAATATCATTATGATCATAACAACTAAATGCAATGTATGATCTAGGAGAGAATCCTGGGCAAAACAAAAACAAAAACAAACAAACAAACAAAAACAAGTGGCTTAAGGTATCGTACTTGAATATGGATGATGGAATAGGATATAGCAATATCTGTGCCCTAAGAGAAAGTCCACATTCTTAGAAATACACACCAAAGAATTTAAGGGGTAAAAGCACTGGTATTGGCAGCTTCTTTTCAGGTAGTCCTCCTTCCAAAATTTTTATATGTGTATGTGTGTACATGCACACACTCTGTTTTGGATTTCAGATTTTGGAATATTTGTATACACATAATGAGATCTTGGGGATGAGACCCAAGATTAAACATGAAACTCACTTTTATGTCTTATACCACAGTCTGGAGGTGATTTTATACCACATTTTTGTATTGCAGCATTTTGACTGCAAAATGAGGTCAAGTGTGGAATTTTCCACTTGAGGCATCATGTTGGCTCTCAAAAAGTTCTATATTTTGGAGCATTATGGATTTCAGGCTTTCTGATTAGGGATGAACATGCTAGAGAGAGAAAGAATGTTTAAATAAGTGGGACAAGATGCTAACAATTGGTGAATTCTCTGCAGGGTATAGGAATTTCTTTGTACTATTCTTGCAACTTCTAGGGCTAAAATAATATATCACAATACAAATTCACAAACCATTGTGTGATGGCAATGCGCGGCCTTATTCTCATCAGAGCTGGTATGGGGAGGCCTGGCATGCAGCTGGGAAGAATAAAGGCAGAGATGCACGGGAACTGTCTGTGCAGTCTGCGAGTGAAGACTTGCTATAGCCGAGGCAGCTATCTGCAGTTTCTCAGGAGGGCCTAGGCTGAAAGAAGGCTTATAAAGCCAAAACCCACTGTGAGGCCTGATGGGTGACTTCTCACTGGGCTGTATAGAAAACACTCCCTTCCTTGGATGAGCACCCCCAGGATGAGCACCCTCAGGATGAGCAGGGGAACTGTGGGCCACACACCTGGGGAATGAGCATCCAGCAATGGAGATGGAAGTCATGCACATGTTATTTTCAAAAGATCCCCTCTCAGGGCCTGGTTTTGCTCCCCACCTCTTGCAGACTCTCTTTGTGATGGGGAATACCTCCTCATATCAACAGGATGCCTGGGGAGAGGCAGTGCCCTGCACTTCACAGTAGCAACTCACACCTGAGTATTTAAGGTCCAATACTGGTTCTGAGCCCAGTGCACTCCAACTTCCCACAGCCATGGTCAGTTCCCCTGGACTCCACAGCTGCTGGCCTCAGGGCTTTCACCAAGCCCCTGGGATTTCTCCTCCAAACACTTGAACTCTGAGCCTGGCATAGCCATGTTCCTTCCCCACCGGTGGGTACCCGGCCACCCAGCTCAGAAGCAGGACTACGGAGTGAGGGAACCAGGTCCACCTCCAAACATAGAGACCCCTAGCCTCCTAATTGCTCTGACACAGAGTCACACATTGATCATGCTGCTCAGTTCCTGACTGCCTGGTTCCCACTCTATTCATCCAAGATACCTAACTGAGAACCTCCACGTGCCAGTCACTGTCTGGGCCTCAGAACATGGTGGCCACCATTCAGTTAGACCTTGCTCTCCAGGGAGCAGGATTGATTCTGCCCAGCTCTTTAGGACTCAGCCTCAAGTTCAGCCTGGATCCTATCACCAAACCACCCTTGGCATCCTGGCAGGCCACTAGCAGGGGCCCCTATGACATCTCTTTGCAAATGCTCAGGTCCAGACCAGGACACATAACACACATATAAAAAGCTTACACTGGTTTAAAATTGTTTCATAATTAATGCACTTATTCATGTATGACAGATGAATAATGAAATATTTAGGGAAAGTTAGAAGTATTTAAAACACTATTAAACTTGGCACCACTATTATAGAGATCCAGCTAAGATAAGTGAACCAGTATAGACAACCCTCATAGGAAAACTTGTCTGTGAAATAGTGCTCTCGAGTTCTTCCCATTTCATTTTCCATTATAAAATCTGACATACATTTCAGTATTAATAATTTGGGGGAATATAAAAAAATCTAATAACATTTAGAATATATTAAAAGCAAACTTCTCTATAAAACACATATTTAAAGGAAAAATAATAACCAAAGTTCATCAAATGCTAGCTATGTTCTAGAACTGAGCTGGGAGTTTAAGAAATTCCTTTTTCAGCAGGGACATGGCAGAGGGTGAGGCATAAGGAATCAAGGATGGCAAAACAAAAACCAAAGTATGTAAGACATAAGAATTGGAAAATTACTTGCTGAAAACATGTATGTTGATGTGCTTGATTGAGCCAATACACAGTGTATTTTGGATGGAAAATTCATTTGTATGCTGTAATTATGTATAGTGAATTAATGTAAAAAATAAATAAATTTAAAGAGAAAAGAGAAAATATCATTTTGTATACTGTAATGATGTACATTGTATGAATGAAAATAAATAAATTTAAAAAATGAAAAAAAAAAAAGAAATTCCTTTTTCAGGACCAGCAGTTGGCCTAATGGTTACATTACTGGACTCCCACGTAGTCGACCGCAGTTGGAGTCCCAGACCTGGGGGCTTAAAACTCATACCAGGTACATGAGGAGAATGGCCATCCCCTGGGGGTGATTTCTCACTTTCTGTCATGCACCCTATAGCCCTCTCTTAAATAAAAATTAAAATTAAAAAAAGAGAGACAGAGAAACTACTTTGTCCCCCCCCCCCCAAACTTAAGGGGCACACATTATTATTATGAGAGCTTATAGGGCCAGCCAGTGGTGTGGAAGTTGAAGAGGCTGTATCCTACATAGCCGACTTTATAGCTTAAAGATTATCCTGGGCACGTGTGTGTGCATGCCCAAAATCTTGAGAGGAAAATGAAGGAGAAAGGATTGCAATATACCCATAGCCCCAGGGGGTGATTTTCTCACTTTCCCTCTCTCTGACTTTCCAGTGAGAGCATGCTCTCTCTGTCTTTCCAGTGAGAGCATGCACCTAATGACAATTTTTTTTTTATTTTAAAATGTTCTGGGACCGGCAGTTAGCGTAATGGCTATGTCGCTGGACTCCCACGTAGTCGACCGCGGTTCGAGTCTCGGACTCGGTGACTTAAACTCACGCCGGGCACGTGTGCGTGTGTGCCCAAGATCCCGAGAGGAGAATGGAGGAGAAGGGATTGTAGCGTGGCCATCCCCCCTGGGGGGTGATTTCTCGCTTTCTATCTCTGTCTCTCTCTGTCTGTCTGGCGAGCGCACACGCCCTATAGCAAAAACCTCTCCAAAAAAAAAAAAAAATGTTTTGAAAGTCCAGTTCTGCTCCTCTCCCTATCCCATCCTTGGCTCTTCCCTTCTGAGTTGGACCCTGGTGTCCTTCATCTCCATGCACAGAGCTGGCTCCTCACTTGCTTTTTGAGTCTTGGTTCTCTCCAAGGCTCTCTTTACCCCAGACCTGATGGTCTTCTATCCACACCTTCACAGATGATGGGTGAGCTGGTCTTTCCTTAGCTCCTTCATCACATATCCGTGTTCATGCCATCACCTCTGCCAGAGGCATTAAGGCTAGGGTGACCTGTAATGATTGTGGAGAAGAGTTCCCCATGCCCAGTGTAGTAAACATGGTACTGAAAATAACGTATCAGTAAGCCAGTCCCAGATGTCTCCTGGAGTCAAAGGAGGCTTGTGGCCTGGCTCTCAGAAGTGTGTCCCCTGGACCAACAACAGCAGTATCCCTGGGAGCTTATGGGTCAGCTGCCTGCAAGGCCCCACTCCAGACTCACTGACTGAGAATCTGCAGTTTCACAATCTCCAGGTGATTCCATTAATGTCTGAGAAGAATTGGTTTAGGGTATGCTTGCTATGTAGACAAAAAGAAAAGCTAAGCTAAGACGGAAAACAAAGTTTTAGCCAAGGATGTTAAGCCAAGGAGTAACCAGGTCAGACCCAAGTTCCCAGTGCAAACTCCTTTCCCTCTCCACTACATCTTTCCTGCCCTATGACCAGGAGCTAACAGCTTTTCATAGGAGAGGTCAATGAAGTGCCCTCTGGCAAGTTGTCACAGCAGTCCTCTCATCTTTACTGTGGAAGAAAGAAAGCAATTAGATCATTTTCCTGCATTCCCACAGGTGACAGGCCAGTCCCATCGACCTATGCATTTGTACAGCTCCTGTTACCTGTACCTTTTCCTCATGTACCAGCCTCGCACCTTGTAGACTAAAACAGTGTCCCCCTGAGAGCAATCAAAGGACAATCACTCAGCCAGGGCAGCAGATCTGCCACTAAGTGCCCCACTGCATGGCCTACTGCGTGCTGTTAATTCTGCCCTTGGCTGCCGCTGGCCAATGACCTCACACCTGGCCTCCATCTCGGCTTTGTGGTAATGACCTAAATAAAGCCGGAGTGAGACATTTCCTCCCGAGCGTCTCAAGACAGGGCACGTTACTCAGAAAACAAAGTGCACAGGCGATGACTTCAGAATCTTAAAATAAATTTCATTCGGTCAAAAGAAATTTCTCAAGGTCGAGTAGTCTAGCTCCGTATCGCTCTCCTTACCCTCTGAATTCTCAGGTATGCAGCGGGCTCCCTTCCTATAGGTGAGAAATGGTGAGAGTCTCTCCCTCAATGCAGAAACCACCCTGCTGCATGGCTGCACTAGATTTAGCTTGGTGAAGTCATCCAATTCCCCGACAGGCATGGAAACCAATGGCTCCCTGGCTGTTTGGACTAGAGATGCTTACACTCAATTTGGGTTTCCAAGAATTCTTCCTCCCCCAGCAAAACCTCTGGGAAACCAAACTTTCTTTTTCCTCAGAGACAGGTTTGGTGTAAATACCCTAAAGATTCCATCGTACTTCAAATAAACATAAAATAATCAGCTGCCAACATCTAAATCCTGCCTTATTGCTTTCAAAGCAAATTTTAAAGACTATGATCCTGCCCCCCTGCCCTGGCCTGAATCTGTCAAAATAGCTGGGTTTTTCCCCCTGCATTTAGATACACAAAGAAAGGACAAGAGTCACATGATGATCCTGTTCTGTAATGATGCTGCTGCTGGAGAAGGGTCTGTTTGCTCCTCAGCAGTCCCTTGTCTCTGGCGGAAGTCAGGCTAATGCTGGGCTTGGTTCTAGGGGACTGGTTAGCAGGAAACTCATAGCACGCCTCTCTCTGGCTTGCTGGGCAGTAAGCCTCAGATGGTTTAAGCAAAAGTGGATGTGAGGATTGCAGTGGTGTACAGAAGGGCTCCCAGAGAATCCTGCATCTCTTGCCAGGTGTGGTGCTGGTGATAATGGAGCTGAAGCCTTTGGGAAACAAGGGCAGGGGAGAAATAGTGGCTAACTGCTACCTCTAATTCTACTATAGATAAATGCATTTATTGCTAAAGGGTGTAGACCCTCACCAAAGAAAGGCAAAGGCAGAGAGGGAGAGGAAGAGAGCACCTCCCAGTTGGGTGTGGTCACACTGCAATTTCTCCTCCATTTCTCCATCCTGTGCAACCACATGTCTAGCATGTTTTCAAGCTGTTGGGGTCAGGACTTGACTGCAGTTGGTCATGTAAGATCTGCTCCTTGAATTACAGGCCACAGGTCAACCCTCTCCTCGATACTTTTTAGCTCGTAATTAGCTTTGCTACTTCCCTTGTGGAAAGACACCAGTGGGTGTCATGTCCATCCAGTCATAAGGCTGTAGAAGTGACTCCCCATCCGCACCCGAATGAGATCACGTTGCCCTGTTCCCCGGGTCACTCACTGAGTAGCTAGCCTCCTCCTCCTTCCTCTGTCAGTGCAGCCACCCTCTGGGAGGTATTCTGGGGAGGATGATGGGGTTGGGGTCATATCAGCCTAAATCAGATATATCTAGAATACCTACAGAGCCACTGTGGGGTTCAGGGGTTGTTGCACTCAAACACGTATCATTGTTTGATCCCGAGATACTCTCTACCTAATTTCAGTAATCAGGAAGAGCTGATCACTGGATTACATTTAAATTCCATTTTCAACTCAAAACAAAGCTGATTTTGAGTTTTCGCTCCTTTCTCTTTTTCAGGCCTGTGCACATACAGGTGCCTCCCTGTGCCTAGATAGACACCAGGACAAGTCAGCCAACTGTGAGGGACCATGGGAATTCATTTGTCCTTTCCATAGATCATATGGGAAGATGGGAAGGGAAACTAGGAAAGTTGGGTCTCTAGCGGACCGGGAAAAGGAAGGCTGTGAAAGCAAGGTTCCATGATTCTTGACAGTCTGAAGGTAGGAAGTTACAGTGATGCTGCACACCTGTGCACACACACACACACACACACACACATGCACACACATACACATCACTTAGGAGTTCAACAGTCTCCCTATCCATGGGGGATATGTCCTAAGACCCACAGAGGATGCCCAGAACTACAGATAGCACCCTAACCTATTTACACTGTTTTTTTCATATACATACAGAGCTGTGATAAGGTTTATTTTACATATTAGGCACAGGAAAAGTTTATAATAACAAAATCAAACAATTACAATAGTATACTGTAATAAAAGTTATATGAATCTGGTCTCTCTCTCTCTCAAAATATCTTCTTGTACAGTATTAACCTATTTAAGGACCAGGGTCAACTGTGAGTAACTGAAACCACAGATGGTGAACCCACAGAGAAGGGGGCTGCTATCCTCTCCCTTAGGCCAGGAGAGGCAGGAGCTCAACGTAGCTGGTACGTGTCTAGCTGACTAGACCAATGGTCTCGGGGGCCTAGAGGGTCAGGACTGAGGGTCTGCTTCTCAGGATCTCTAGTCACCACCTATTGTACCAGCCAGTCCCCAGGGCCCTCTGTACCCACAAACCAGAAAACACGCAAGGCCTAGAGCTTAGAGGCCCTCAGGGACATGGAGAGGAGAAGGGTCCACATGGCTCAACCCCCACCTCCTCTGTAGACAGGGATGAGACCAGAATGTAGCCAAAGAGGAAGGCAGTGAAGGCTGAGGCAGGAAGGCTCATGGGGGCAAATAAAAGGCAGTGGCTGAACTAGAGCCAGGTTGGACTCAAATCTGTTTACATAAGTCCCAGACCTGGACCAGAAAGATCCTCTAAAAGTTAGAAAGAGGAAAATAAGGAAGCATAACCATTCTATGGGATGGGTTATCAACATGGGAGCCTCCCAGAAAGCCTAGGTAGTGGCCTGCTCAGGCTGGGGGGACAAACAGGGATGTGGATCTGTGTGATGGAATTGCAGGCTAGCTTCTGTGGGAACATCCCCAATCTCAGGGACTACCAGCTCCCAACAAGGACCATTCTGAAAGTCAAGTCACCACCAACTGGAGGCAGGTGTGGGGGTGTGCAGGTACACCAAGGCTGGAACAAAGGGCAACCCAGCTGAGCAGGCTGGGTGGGCAGGAAAATGGAACAGGACCATAAGGTGGGCTGTAATCCCCTGCCAAAAGGAATGAGGTACACAAGATAATTTCAAGTCTTTAAATAAATGCTTTGGAGGGACCAGCAAGTGGCATAGTGGTTATGGCACTGGACTCCCACAGTCAACCGCAGTTTGAGTCCCGGATCTAGAAGCTTGAAACATGCTGGGTGCATGTGCATGTGTGTTCAAAATCCCGAGCGGAGAATGGAGGAGAAGGGATTGGGGAGTGGCCAGCCCTCCTTGGGGGGTGATGTCTCGCTTTCTGTCTCTCTCTCTCTCTCTCCAAGGAGCATACTTGTCCTATAGCAAATATCCCTCTAAAGAAAAAAGAAAAGGAATTCCTTGGAGTCCCAAGGTCACACATGGCCATTGGTCAGTCATCTGACAAGTGATGCCCTTGGTTTTTACAGACCAGGTAAGAACTCACTGGTCAAGCTGCCATGGCTAGGCCTGCAAGGCTATTTCCTTATACACCACTTCAGAGATGACCCATTATCTTCAAGCCCAGCCAAAGACAGACCATGAGGCTTAGAAGATCTGCTGAGGTCAGACTTCATCATTTACCAGCTGGTTGACTGTACTTAACTTCTCTGAGCCCCAGCTTCCTCTAGGCTAAAATGAAGCTTAAGAGTAATATCTAGGCCAGCCATAGTGGCACAGCAGGAATGCAATGCTCCACAATGCTGAGGTCATATATAGGAATACCCTGGGCTCACGTCCTGAGGCCTCCCCGCACCTGGCACCCTTGTGTCCATGATCCTGGTTGACTGAGGCCAAGGAGGGATGGTAGTATGAAGGGCCTGTTGGGGGCACCTTTCTCTCTGTCTCTTTCTCTCTATGTCCTTCTTTTATGGAAGAAAGAAGTAAATAAACTTTGATGACAAAAAAGACTGTCTAGTTCACAAGTTATTGTCAGGATCAAATGAGCCATGGGTGTGAAAAGCCTATTGTATTTAAAGTGCTTGTAGTTGCTGTTATGTGTTGATGCTGTTGGAAATAGGACTGATGATGTTCAAGTAGGTACCGTGGACCGTTCACTGTTGGAAGTTAGAATTCCCATGTCCCATTACTCAAGGTTGGTGGGTATCCTGTGGCTCACACACTCCCCTCCCAACCCTCAGACACTGGTGTAGCATGGCATGCAGTTATCATCCTCTGATATTATGGGTTATTATGACACCGGTGTTCTGAATCCTCAGACCAGAGCAAGTCAGACCTTTGAGAAGAGAGATCTGTCTTGAAGTGGGTAGCAGTAACAGAAAGATAAGCAGATGTTCTGAAATGTTAGAATCTGTAGTTCTGGGACTCCTGTTGCCAGCCCCAGCAGCCCACCTGGATGCACTCCACCTGAAGCTTCCACCTTCCTTCTGCCCCAGATGTGAACAGCCAGGAGAAAATGCTTGTTGCCAGCTCAGACCACACTCTGAGAAGTTTCCCCACGCACCTGCAAGGCTATCCTCCACAGACCTGGGGCTGGCATAGTCTTTCTGAGTTGGCACAACAGAGTGAGTGAGTGAGTGTGTGAACTTCTGCCTCATCATCAGGCAGCACAGATGTGCCATCAAAGGGCTAGCAGGGACGACTTGCCATGCACCAGAACCAGCTGCACAGGTCTGCATCAACCAATATCTGTAACCCACGAAATAATTAATTACATCGTGTTGACTGACGTAGGCTTAGTTATGCTTTTGGTTGCAATTACATCATAAACCGGAGCATTGGAAGGAAGGGTAAGTATAAAGAGTTTCTGCTTATCCTTGCCCTCTGGGTTCAATCACAGCAAGTGCCTGCTTTCTTTAGTCACCCCTGCTGACAATTAAAAGCCTCTGAGACCCATCATGCATAGATGTCCAGTCATGGCTCAAGAGCGCAAGGTGCTTGCAGACATGTGCTTTCTGCCATCTGCAGCTCCTCTGGGTTTCTATCCATTTCAGATCTCACCCTGTGGGAGAGGCTAGCTTAATGGAATGAAGGAAGAGATGTACTTACAGTGGACAGAAGTGGGGATCAGAGTGGACACAAAGTGACCCGAAACCCATCAGGATGGTCACCCTGCCCAGAATATATCCCTGCCAGATTTGTGCTGCCCCCATACTTAATCAAAGCAGGATTGCAAATGCAACTACATGTGAATTCTGTAGGCAAATTCATTCAGACATATATTTTTGAATGTCAAAAACCTAGCACCAACATTTTGTTATTACCCAAAGATCACAATAAACAAATTTGACTCTTCGCTTGAATGAAATTTATCACAGAAGATTAGAACATTTTCTCAATTAAAAAAAAAGCCGTTATCAATTTTTCAATCAAATGACCATAATTGATCATAGAACATAAAGAGAACTTTCACTAATATCTATGTCTCATTATTCTCTCTTGAAACCCCTAAGACAAGGACTTAGATGGAAATAGTTGGATTAGGGGTGGTCCCAGGAAGCACCATAAAGGAGTGAGGTCAGGCACATTAATGAGAGGTCCCTGATGTGAGAAATGTGGCTAATCCTGAGGGCTTTGCTGAGAGGCCTATCCGAACCACCTCAGAATTACCCTATCCAGGAGGGAGCTGAGGCTCTGTGGCCAGGAGCCCACAGCATATAAATGATTAACCTATCACTGGTTACAAATACTGGTTGATGCACCCACTAGGGGCTCCTGCCTTGTTGGTCAGAGCTCACTACCAGGACCCTCCCTTTGGGGTCGTTCAACCTGCCCTACTAGCTGGACAGAAGAGGGAATATCCAAGGAGAAACACAGACAGAATCCCAGTGATGTGCACTGAATTCCTACCCAAGTAGCAAGAAGCGTCTGGGGAAGGGAAGACCCAGGGGACATGCTGGGCACTGACAGCATCCGGCCTGTGAGCAAATGTAGGTAGTACACTACCCCAAAACCACATATCAGTCAGCGATGGACCAGACCACGTAGAGAATGCTGGGCCTATGAGAGTATAACAGCCTGGGGCACCTAGCCGAGGTGTGCAGTAAGCTGCACCATCCAAGATTGTGTAAGTCCACTGTGATGTTTGCACAATGGCCAAACCGCCTAGGGACACACTTTCAGAATGTGTCCCATCACTAAGTGACCCATGGGTATATTTGGTTTCATCTTCTGCAAATCATAAAGCTCCCATTTGTGTGCTGGTTTAAAGAACTCACACATTGCAAAATAGTCACATCGGGATTCTCCGAAAACTCACCCTTCTCTCTGTTGCACTCCTTTCTTCTGTACCTTCATGCCACCCTGATGATGGGTGGCAATGAGGGAGCTCCTGCCGTAGGAACATGCAGTACCCCCCACAACTCACTTCTCTGTGTCTGCTCCTCTCCTTAAGTGGCCCCACAACCACCAGTTGTTCACAATGGAGACCATGGGTCACCTTTGGCTTCCCTGTATGCTTGACCCTCACCTCATCAGCCTCCACCTCTTGCAAGGCGATCTCCTGGATCCTTTTTCAGCCCAGCCTCTGGTCTTTCTTTTTTCACTTTGATCCAAGCTCCTGTCTTTCCTCAGCCCAAGACACATGCTAATTTTTTAAAGAGGTTTTTGCCTTATGGCACATGCACTTGCTGGAGAGAGAGAGAAACAGAGACAGTAAGAAATAAAGTGAGAAATCACCCCCCAGGGGGATGGCCATGCCACAATCCCTTTTCCTCCATTCTCCTTCCAGGATCTTAGGCATGCACGCACACTTGCCTGGTGTGAATTTCAAGCCGCTGGGTCTGAGACATGTGAGAGTCCAGCACAAAACCACTACACCATCTGCTAGCCACACACACGCTAATGTTTGCTGCCAGTTCAGTCCACGCTCTGCAAAACTCCCCCATGTACCCACCAGGCTGACTTCCTGAAGACTGAGGGTTGGCACGGTCTTCTTAAGCAGGTCCCAGGTGGGTGAGTGAGTGTATGGACAGAGACCATCCTTTCAAACCTACAGGAAGGGGAGGGAGGAGTTCAAGAGGTCCATGGAAAAACTGGAAGTAAATTACTAGTTTATTTTGGTGCAAAGATATTGAAATCCATGCATAGTTTTTTCACAATATGCCATGAACTTATTGAAGTTTAATATTTGGGGTCCATTGCCCTACCCTGTTGTAAACATACAGATACACGTGTACACATAGACACACTCCCCTTCCTACTGCTTGTCTGTCAGCTCAGCCTAAATGTCACTCACAGACACTTTCTCTGGCCCTGAAACCAGATGAATCCACTGTAACACTCTGGAAGGTCTCATCACACCCCTCCTCACAGTGGAAGTACGTATCTGAACAGTATTGAACTCAGTAATCTGTAAACTCCTTGAAGGCTAGAGAAACCTCAGAGTCCCCAACCCCTAGTGCCAAGTGTACTCAGCAAAGTATCTGGATGGGCTGACTGGAACTCAGGAAGTGGATACATGGTTCCTCTGAGCAGGGAGGGCTTCATCCACCACCACTGGAGTCAGGTGTTCAGAGCACCCAGAGCAACTGTCAGGTGGGAAACAAGTACTGGGACGTGTCAGCTCTGAAGCAAGAAGGGACAAGAGCTGCCAGGCATAGCTAGAGGAAGCTCCAGGCTACTAGGCATGAAGAATTGGGCCCCTGCTCTGTCACCCACTGCCAGGAAAATGGAGCCAAGACCTTGATCAGCTCAGCATACAAGTGGCCAAGCTGGGCCTTGGTTCGGCAGTGGTCACCCTCTTTGACCAGCTACCTAAAGTATAAGCCAACCGAACTCTGCAGAGTGACCCTTTTACAGCCCAGAAACACAGGTAGTAGCACAGCAGCCTGAAACCCAGATGGGAGGCCTCAGGACCACTGAATGGCAGACTTCCAGAATGAGAGCCATTAAAGATAGCCCATGGGATGTACAGGGCACCTAACATCTGGGAGGACACACAGAGTTCCACCCACCCCCCACAGTCCAAGGTCCCCTGAGTGATCACAAAAAAGAAATGTAGGGCATGCAGAGTCTCAGGATGGAGAGATCCAGAGTTCCCTCGGAGCACGTGACTGGATGGCCACATCCCCAGCTGCAGGGCAGCCAGTTCAGATCTCCCAATCCAAACAGCATTCTGGCCAGGGTTGGCCAAGACTGACCCCTCCACATAAATTGGGAAACTCTTTGGCTAAGCTTCCAAAAGGTCAGGCAGGAAGCCAGGGAAAGACATACCTGGCCTTTTTGGTACTGAGGGCGGCCCATGTCCACTGTGCCTGGTAGCTTTGGGGGTTTTTCCCAGCAACCCTTTTTATTAAACTTTGCTTACCTTTGACAATAGTAAAATCCTATCACTACAGGAACAAATTACCACGAACTCAGTGGCTTAAAACAACACAGACTGGGGAGGTTGAATCCATCTTCAAAATCATAGGACTGAGAGGAAAGGGGAATGGGAGAGGCCCAAGGGATGGCAAGCTCTGACAATAGAATAGGGCCTCAAGGCAGGAGAGACCCAGCCAGTGCGGAGGAAGGGGTAGTGGCATGAGCTGCACAGGATGGAGAAATGGCTTGTTTCTCTGGCAAGTAGCCTAGTTTTCAGGCTTAGGTGTAGGCAAGACTGGGGTGACACATCCTTGAAAGGACCTCTTCGCCTGTAGGACGTCATCTTTCTAATACCACAGTGGAAGGGACGGCTTCCCTTTGGACAAGGACTTTAGAATCTTAGCAACATCTAGAGCTGTTTAGAGAATTGCTGGTTCTAGTGTCTAAAATTCAGAGCATGAAGCTTCAGATAGCAAGGGTGAAAATCGCAGTGATAGACAAGGTTGGACACCGGTTCTAGCAATGAAGCCCATTGACATGTCAAGTCCTGTTCCTGCTCAACCTTGGAGCTGAACTGTTGCATCTGTTTGTATTTCTTCAGTGTGTTGTTTAGTTGTGCAATAGTGATCCCATGGGCATGACTTACAGACCTTTGATCTGCTCCCACAGGCTTGGGCCTCTTTCTTCTCCACTCCCACTAGGATGAGCCATTGCAATAGGTCACTAGGGCTCACTCTCCAGGGACTAAATGACAGGTGAGAATTTGACTAGGGGAGGGGCTGTGGCAGCAGTCCCAGGAGTACAAGGAACTTCCAAGTCATCTCTGGGGATTCCATGGCCTTCCATGACCCTTGGCTGCCTCCAGGATTCTCCCCTTCAGCTGGCCCATTTTGTTAGTTTCTTGCTTCTCTCTGTTTTCACAGTTTTACTGAGGTGTAAGTCACAGGCCACTCCACTCACCCACCTAGAGTTTAAGATTCAGTCACTTTTTGGCATACTCATAGAGTTGTGTGACCATCATCGCAACCAATTTTATAACATTTCTGTATTCAAAAAAGAAACATCCACGGGACCAGCAGTTAGCGTAATGGCTATGTTGCTGGACTCCCACGTAGTCGACCACAGTTCGCATCCCAGACCTGGTGGCTTAAAACTCACGCCGGGTGCATGTGCGTGGGTGCCCAAGATCCTGAGAGGAGAATGGAGGAGAAGGGATTGCGGCATGGCCATCCCCCCTGGGGGGGGGGATTTCTTGCTTTCTGTCTCTCTGTCTTTCTCTGTCTGTCTGGCGAGTGCATGCGCCCTATAGCGAAAAACCTCTCCAAAAAAAAAAAAAAAAAAAAAGAAAGAAAGAAAGAAAGAAAAGAAACATCCAGGATCAGTAGTTGGTGTAATGGCTATGTCACTGGACTTCCATGTAGTCGACCACGGTTCAAGTCCCGGACCTGGTAGCTTAAATTCACGCCGGGTGCATGTGTGTGCGTGCCCAAGATCCCGAGAGGAGAATGGAGGAGAAGGGATGGTGGCATGGCCCTCCCCCCCGGGGGGTGATTTCTCGCTTTCTGTTTTTCTGTCTCTCTCTGGCTTTCTGGTGAGCGCATGCACCCTATGGCAAAAACCTCTCAAAAAAAAAGAAAGAAAGAAAAAGAAAATGAAACATCCCTGTGCCAGCCCCAAAGCACAATGTTTAAACTGTGCTCTGGGAACTGGATCCCACATAGCCAACCACAGCTTGAAATCCACCTCTGAGGACCTAAAAAACACATTGGCACACATGCTCCAAATCCTAATGGGATTGGAGGGATGGAGGAAAAAGGGTTGTGATGTGACCACACCCTATTGGGAGGGATGCTTTTGCATTTGTGCATTCTCTCTCTTCCTGGCAAGCACACGTATCTTCTGGGGGGAAAAAAAAAAAAAAAAGAGAGAGAGAGAGAGAGAGAGAGAGAGAGAGAGAGAAAGAAAGGAAGAAATGAAGGCAAACATCTCCTACCCTTAATCCTCTCCATGTCCCCACCCACCACCCCCAACCCTAAACAACCACCAATTTGCTTTCGGTCTCAAAGAATTTCTCTAATCTGGACATTTCATATAAATGGAATCACATGAAATGTGTACCTTGATGACTTCTTTCACCGAGGACAATGTTCTCAAGGTCTATTCACATTGTACCATCAATACTTCAATCCTTACAGTGCCTGAATATTATTCAGATGTGAAACTGTATGGATGTTCCACATCTGTTTTCCCATCTATCTTCAGGATGCTGTAACAAAATGCCATAAACTGGATGGCTTAAACATTGATTTCTCACAGTTCTGAAGGCTGGAAGTCCAAGGCAAAGACACCTCCAGATTTGGTATGTGGCAAGGACCTGCTTTCTTATAGATGGCACCTTCTCACTGTGCCCTCACTGGGTGGGAGGGGTGAACAAGCTCCCTTGGCCTTTTTCATAAGGGCATTAATCTCATTCATGAAGCTTCTACACCCATTACTTACTCACCTCCTTAGAGCTCCCACTTTTGAATTCCACCACCTTAGGGGTCAAGGTTTCAGCACAGGAATTTGGAGGAACACAAATGTGCAGCCTGTCAATGGACATTTGGGTCATTTCCTCCTCTTGAGCTATGGCTCCCATTCTCTGAGTTCTGCTTTCTTGACAAAAGGATTGATTGCCATGAGAAAAACCCCTATGCCAAAGAGCCAGCTGCAACGTGTCACCTTCTCTGCCCCCCTGTGGAGGAGCTGCAGGGAGTTTCCCAGTTCTCTATGCAGCACCTCATTGCTTTAATCTCTTGAAAACTATGCCCCACTTCATGTCTTGTCTAGAATCTGCACAGCAAGAGAGTGGGGTTCGCTGAGCCTGGACCCTGCCGCCTATTGTGCCATGCCTCATTTCAGTCATGTGCAAGGCTTTCCAGCAGGGCCATTCTGCCTGGAAGGCCAGAACACGGACCCTGTCTCACGACCCTGAGGATCCCAGGGTGAAGCATCCAGCCACAGCTGCCCCAGGTGGGGAGGAGCTCGTTGCCAGGGGCCTCCACAGCTCATGCCTGTGTCTCATTAAACCCACAATGATAAGGCTCTTGTAATTGTGCCATGGAATTAGGCAATCCATGAGTGCTGGCATCTATAAAGCCAAATCTGTTTTCCTAACTACTCATCGAAACAGCATGATTTAAATTGCAGGGCATTATTGTCCATGCCCAAATGCTATCGTTATAAAATTCTTGGACTGAAACCTTTCCCTGTGGGGTTATGTAAAATTCTCACTTCTGCTTTCTTTACTTGGACCAATCCCACCAGGATCAACTGTTACTTCTGCTGTCTCACTGAGAATGAGGTGGGACTCTTACTTCACAACTGTGCAACCTCAGGCCTGAGGGAGGAAAGAGAATGAAATATTAACAGGCAGAGGGGAAAAGAAATTCACCTTTTATAAATAAGACTCTGACATATGTAGGCATAAGCACATGTGTATGCACTCACACACACACACACACATACATGGAATTGACTTCTCTGTCTGAGCTACCAAAGGACCCCTGGGTTATGAAGAAAGGAGAGGACAGTGGGCATTGAGGATGCCAGAGCAATAAATGAAATGGTCCAACCAGACCAGGGCCACAGGGGAGGTAATTCAGCCTCTACAGACCCAACCAGGAAGACCAAGGTCCAGTTAGCCAGAGGTTTGGAACTAGAAGAAGAAAACACCCTAGGAGGACATAGTGCCAAAAGAAAGGGTACTTCTAATGATCCTGCAGTGTCACCTAGGCAAGGTTCAAATGGGGAAGGCCCTAAAACAGCAGAGTAGTTAAGGCCAGAAAATGTTGAAGTGCTGGTGAAAGGAAAAAGAGCAGAGAAAGGAAAAGCAAAGGGTATCTGAGTCTCCAGTGGGGACTTAGCAGTTAGCACTGAAGAGCAACAGGTCTTTGCAGATAGGAAGAGGGCTACCAAGTGCGCCAGAGGGAAAAACTATGGAGGATTCACTAAAGAAGAAAATAAAGCACTTCTGGAGCAGGGAGGTCTATCCAGAGATGAGAGCATGGACGACAAAGAGGGGAGCCCAGCTGGCTTCTGTCTCACGCTATGTTTACCCAAAGGGAGCAGCAGGGCAGCGTCTGCCAACACGGCAGGGCCACCTAGACCCCTCACCCTCAGCCTTTATGGTGAGCCTGAGAGGGGCCACTGCTGTCCCTGGGGTACTTACGAGTACCCCACAAGTCAGAACAAGGTCATCGGTAAGTTGTTGACCCATGAAGAGCCCACTATTTTCTGACTACAGACCCAGATCCACCATAACGTAAATTCTGAAAGCCAAAGTGCATGGGCCCTGAAAGTGACTGATGGCCAGGTCCAGGCTCAAACAGTCCCCAGCCCCTAGCTGTGCTTGGGGAGGGCTGAAGGCCCCAATGCTCACCCCCAGAGGCAGGACCACAGTGGTCTGAGGTACAGCCTGGCATCAGGGTAGTTCTGACCCATAGCCAAGATGAACTGAGTGATAGGGACAGAGGGGAGTCTCCTCTGTATGGCCACAGGGGTTCTGAGTCTCCATTCTTATCCAGAGAAACTCGGTGAACCAGTGATAAGCTGTGTATATATATATATTTTTTTCATTTTAAACTCTGCAAGTCAGCAACATTTAACTATTTACAGAACTATTTTTAAATGAGCATTTGGCCCACTCTGTGATGCAGAAATAACACACTGCTCCAGAGAAGCTGGATCCCACATGGCAACCACAGTTCAAATCCCTGACCTAGTCAGCCTGAAACATACTAGGCACATGTGTGAGTGCCCAGGATCTAATAGGGTGGAAAATAAGAGGAAGGGGATCATGGTATGGCAAGACCCTATGAAAGGTACTCCCCTGTCTTCCCTCCCTCTCTCTCATATGCTCTATCATGAATAAAGAAAATAAAGAAATAAAACAAAATGTGCTTGAACCAAAGGCCAAGTCTACAGCAGTGTGTGTAAGTAACCCAGGAGCAGGGATGGGCTAAAAAGAGGAGGGGCTTCCACCCAGCCTTCCTCCTCCTTGGCTGAAGGGAGCTTCCACCTGAGCCCCTCCCAGGAAGGCAGAGCACCTACTTAAGAGTTTCTGGAAAGCCAGAGAATATTCTGGCTGAGCTTCCCATGTGGCTCAGTGTTTGAGCAAGCCAGGGGGCTGTCACAGGCTGGCTATGGTGGGGCATTCTTGGATGGAAATGGAGGCAGCATGCCCAGTACCGACCCTCAAACAGTACAGGGACCCCCAAATAAAAGAGGAGACCAAGGAATACTTCCTGGAACCACACCTCATAGATCCCACCCCTGGAATATGGATCACAGCAGCCTCTGGAGGCCACTGGGTTATCCCATCCTCTAGGTCCTTGCTGCATCCAAGAATTTAACTCCAAGAAAGCAGAGAGAGCATCTTCAAGTGTGAAGAACCCAGCTGTACTGATCAGGCTGCTACTTTGAAACAGGCCATCTGGCTAGACTACAAACACCTTCACTGACCAGCGCAGTGTTTCGAATGCTCACTGGGCCCCTGACTCATCTGTCCAGCAGTCCCCATCGCTGCTGTAGTGAGTCTTTGCTCTGAGGCCACAGGGAACACTCACACTGCCACTCAGGGTGTCCTCCACCCACTCAGCCCCACAGCCTGGGATTGCCTTGGCAGCAGGGAGGGGCGGGGAGGAGGCAGTCAATGCTGAAGCTCTGGACTCAGAACCACCCCAGATCTGGGCTCACCTACTTTCCACTCTCCCCTCACCCCACTTACTTTTGTAACTAGCCAAGCTCCAACTGACTTCCAAACTCACTGATTTTATAGAGAAAACACAAGGAAATGCTACCATGGAGTAAGATCAAGCTACAGCCAAGAAAAGAAAACGCAAATGGAAGGAGAGGGGAACAACCCACTGTGCTCACTGCCAGAAGCTTTCTTTGCAATTTCAAATGGCCCATGGTTATCTGGGTTTTTTTGTTTGTTTGTTTGCTTGCTTTTGGAGAGGTTTTTGCTATAGGGCACGTGCACTTGCCAGACAGACAGAGAGAGACAGAGAGATAGAAAGCGAGAAATCACTCCCCAGGGGGGATGGCCACACCACAATCCCTTCTCCTCCATTCTCCTCTCGGGATCTTGGGCACGCACGCACACGTGCCCGGTGTGAGTTTAAGCCACTGGGTCAGGGACTCGAACCACAGTCGACTACGTGAGAGTCCAGCAACATAGCCATTATGCTAACTGCTGGTCCCACTACCTGGGTTTTAAAGAGCTTGCTCTGTGTAGGGAGTGGTAGTTTCAGAGCAGCTGACTGAGGGATACGTTCAGGGCTTTCATTTCCATCGGGGACCTAAGAAAGTTGTCAATGTGGAAACAAGAAGAATGGACTGGTCAGTGCCTGGTGGTTAAGGTGGCTATCTCCCACATGGTTAACTGTGGTTGAAGTCCCAGACTTGTTGGCTTGGAAAACATGCCAGGCATGTATGCATATGTGCCCAAAATTCCAAGAAGAGAATGGAGAAGGGATTACAGCGTGGCCATCTCCCCTGGGGGCTGATTTCTTACTTCCTTTTTCCTCTCTCTCTCTCTCTGTCTCTCTCCAAGAGCACACACACCTTGTAGAATTTTATAAAAAGAAGAAGAAGGACACCCTAATTGTCTGAATTTGCCAGACCTATTTAAATCAGTAGTTTTCACACCCATAGGGCCAAAAGGGAGGGCGCTATTGCTCTATTTATAGTCACCAAACATATGCTTATTTGCTTTTTGTAACCTCTTTGGACTAAGGCATCTTCATTCTATCTTAAACCATGGAAAATCTTAGGGTAAGGTTTGGCTTAATATAGTCAAGATCCTGACTATAGTGACATAAACACAGGAAGGTTCATTCTATTTCCCACATGAGAGACAAGCCTGAAGGCAAGAATTCCAGAGCAGATAGGGTAGCTTTGTGACATTGTCAGATCTCCATACCATTTCTGTTCTATTCTGCCACATGTGGCTTCTCTTCTCAGAGTGAACTTATGGAACAACATGGCAGTTGAGGTTCCAGCTATGACATCCACATTCCAGGCAATAGAAAGATGGGAGGGATGTAAAGTAGTTCTCCTTCTCTTTAAAGATATCTTAGGATTCTCAGAATGCATCTTCTGGACATCTCTTTGACAGAATATTAGGTAAGGACCAAAAGGGACAAGAGGCTGGGAATGTTAGTTGGGCACATTGCCATACACTAAGAAGGAAGGGCAAGTGGAGGGCAGATGTTGGAGTATGTACCCCATAGTCTTTGCCACAGACACTTATTAACCTGAAGTTCTCTTCCTTCATTTCCACAGTTAACATGTGAAGACGGTTAGAGTTGTAGTTGTTTTTTTTCTTTTTGAGAATTACTTTATTTTATTTATTTATTTATTTATTTTTAATTTGATGAGAGAGAGAGAGGAGAGAGAGGGAAAGTGAGAAAGCAAGCTGTCAGGTCCGGGACTTGAACTGTGATCAGCCATGTGGGAGTTTAGTGCCCTTAACCACCACGTCATCTGCCACACACCCCCTTTTTTTCTTTAAGAATTACTTTATTAGGACCAGCAATTGGCGTAATGGCTATGTCACTGGACTCTCATGTAGTCGACTGTGGTTCGAGTCCTGGACCTAGTGGCTTAAACTCAACGCTGGGTGCATGTGCATGCATGTCCAAAATCCTGAGAGGAGAATGGAGGAGAAGAGATTGTGGCATGGCCATTCCCCCTGGAGGGGTGATTTCTCACTTTCTGTCTCTCTGTCTTTCTCTGTCTTTCTGGTGAGTGCATGCGCCCTATAGCAAAAATCTCTCAAAAAAATTACTTTATTTATTTATTTGATAAGAGAGAGAGAGAGAAAGTGAGAAATAGAGTTGTGGTTGGTGAGGATAGCACTATTTCTTAGCTGCATAAGGGTGTTGGTAAATACAAGGGAAGTTTCTGCATCCATGGCCCCATCTGTTGACCAGTCAGTAGTGACCAGGTATTTATTGATTAGCCTTTTCTGAGAGGGTGCAGCATCTGGCCCTGATCCTGGGTGGGGAGCTTACTGCATGTGTAACATTTTTCACTGAAGTCAAATGCTGTTTTGATTGCTCTACCCCTTACCTCTGTTAGCTAGGGCTTCCATAACAAAGCAATACGGACTGGGCAGCCTGAGACGGACATTTATTCTCTGACATACATTCTGAGGCTGGAAGACCAAGACCAAGGTGTGGCAGGGTTGCCTTCTGAGGCCTGTCTTCTTGGCTTGCAGAGAGTGCTTCTTCCCTGCGTCCTCACATGGTCATCCCTCTGTGTATTTGTGTCCTTCTCTTCTTATAAGGACTCCAGTCATGTTGAATTATGGCCCATCCTGGTGACCTCATTTAAACTCCATTACTTCTTTAAAGACCCTGCTCCAATACAGCTATGTTCAGAGGTGTTGGGGGTTAGGACTTCAACATGTGAGTTTCAAGGGGACACAATTCAGCCCATAATCCCCTGACTATTTGGATGTGGACCTCCAAATACAGGAGTGGGGCGCCGCGTTTTATTTAAGACAATGCTACTGGCCCAGCCATGGTAGTGTAGTGATAACCCAGAACTCTACAATGCTGAGCCCATAGGAGAAGGTCCCAGGTTCATGTCCTGGGTTTCCCTGTAAATTCTGAGTGTACCTATGACACTAACTGATTGATACTGAGGAATGATCAAGCCATGAAGACTTTGTCGGGTCTTTCTCTTTTTCTCAAAAAAAACCAAAGTTTAAAAAGACAATGCTACTAATTTAACAGAGCAATGTTTCAATATTTCTGCAAAATACTCTTATCATCTTTTTTAAAAGATTTATTATTTAATTCCATTTTCTATTATTGTTGTTGTTGTTATTATTATTATTATTATTTGACAAGAGACAGAGAAAGGGAAAGCACAAAAATAAGCCACCAGGTCTGGGACTCAAACCATGGTTGGCCATGTGGGAGTCCAACACCCCAAACACCACATCACCTGATAGCCCCAACACTCCTATCATCTTTATTTCACCAGAGTAGAGGAACATTACTATGTTTCAAATGACTGGTTCCTAGAAGTTATAATAAATGAAGCTTTAATGACTCTAAGTTGATTGTGTCCCACTACCAGACTTTGGTTGTTTCTGGAAAAAACAACTGGATTAATTTTAGGGAATCTGTCATTTACTTAGATCAGTGTAGGAGCTCCTATTTCAGACTACCTATTGCAAAATAAATTTACTAAAACTCTTGAACTTCTGTTTCTCCAAAGAAACCAGGTCTGCAGCAATTTGACTAGACCCTGCCAGCTTTCCTTATGCAAGGCGGGTCCAGGATGTGGACCTTCAAATACAGGAGTGGAACACGCTGACCTGTGTCAGCCCCAGAGACCTGAAATCTAAGGCTGACCAATGGGGTTGTGCAACCATCGCATGCCCCATAAACATCGCAAAGGAAATGGACAGAAGCCGCATTGCAGAGAGAATCTTCTGCTCCCCCACAGCCCTACGGACAAGTGGCACCAGAACCCATGTCCATAAAGAGGCAGTGCTGGGTTAGGTTACAAAGGAAAAGCCAAAGATGACCAAAGAGTGGCTCTGGCTACTCTCGGAAGCTTGGCAACATCGTCTTCCTGGCACTGAGTATACCTTCCCACGGGAGGCCCTGCTGTGCCCTCTTGCTGATTGCTCCCTGCAAAACAGAAGGCACTCTCTCCACTTTCCAAACACATACAAACCACACACACATCCAAATACACACATCTGCCCCAAATACACACATACTACATACACGTCACATACACACACTCCTCCCCAGAGGAATGGAGGCAGGCAGAGGCCCTCTCCATCTTTCCAGTCCATGAAGCAAAGAGCCCTGGAGTCAAAAGGTCTGAGTCTGATTCTGACGCTACCTCTAGCCCCTTGAAACAGGTTCTTGATGAGAAAGTACTCAAATTGAACTCAAAGACCTTCAGGCTCCTTTACCTCTCCAAAGTCACAGAATTTTCTGTTAGGAACCAAGAGGATCAGAGCTCCTGTTAGGGGAACTGGTTTGCTCCACAGCCTTGTGGTGCAAGTATCCCCTTCCATCCAGGGGACTTACACCCCATGCTCCGCCCAAGGCCCTGCCCTGCCCAACCCACAGACAAGGCACGTGGCTCAAATCTTGATGCTATCCAGACACAACGCCCAGCACTTTGGCATTCCTCAGCCATCTGCAAATTGTTACTCAGTAAAGCATGAGCTGTAACAGGAGCACTGGAGGGGGGCACCTCTGCTTCCCTCTCCTTAAAGGGGATATAAATTTATACATACTTTAAAAAGATCGCAGTTTGGAAGAGACTGAGAAATGTGTGTGTCCTGTGCTTTCTCATTGCTTAAAGAACAGCTTGACCTGAAAAGTGGAAATTTTAAGGCGCTTATGGAGCCTGGAAAGAAATGAGGAAGCCAATTCAGGCACAGAATAAAAATACCATCTGGATTCTGGTGACAATGAGTAACGCTGCTGGCTCAGACGATTATTCTATGAAGAAAGATTTTTGTAAAGCCTGCACAGCTAAAATGGTAAAAGACATATAATAGTGAATAGGGATAAAAATGATCCAGTCCCCATGCCTGCACCCCCTCCTATATAGGGCTCATTGTATCTGGAAACTCAGGTTGTGTGTAGATGCTGTAGTTGAGGACATCTTCAATATATGCACTTGAAGAATGACCACAGCTGTGTGGTCAGAGTTCATGGTCACCCACACACCCCTTACAGCTAATTACAGATGTGGAGAGGGAAATGGAGACAGGAAAGGAAGACCACGATCCACATACCAAGTACATTTTCTTACTATATTCACACTCTCAGCTCAAAACATGATACATCACTAAGGAGCAGCCTGTTTTAGTCCACCTGGTACCAAGTACGTAGACTGAGTGGCTTCTCAACAACAGAAATTTATTTCTCAGTTCTAGGAGCTGGAGGTCTGATACCCAGGCAACTGCAGGTTCCATGTCAACAAGGATCTTCCTGGTTCATAGAAAGCACCTGCTGACAGGTCTTGTCCTCAAGTGATGGGAACAGTGTGGCAGCCCTTTTGGGTCTCTTTACAAGGACACTAATCCCAGTCACAAAGGCCCCACCCTCATGACCTAATCACCTCCTGATGTCCCCACTTCCTAACAACTAATATCCCACCCACACCTAATATCCCACTCATGTCTAATATCCTACCCACACCTAATATCCCACTTACAACTATCCCATTGGGGGTTAGGATTTCAACCAATAGATTTGGGTGACCACTTTTAGTCCTTAGCAGCCCCATCTCTGTGCCTCATGGCTCCTCTCAGCCAAGGCCTGCATTTGGCTGTCACTTCCCTGAAGAGTTCTTTCTTTCTTTAAACGAGGTGGGCCAGAATTCCTTCCCCATGCCTCCCAGCCTACCTGTCAGACAGCCGAATTCCCAGCTGCCCACTTCTGATGAGACCCACCTCCAGGATCTCTGCCTCAGTTAGGGCCGACCTAGACCAGCCCTGGGGGCACCAATGTTTCTCTTTTCAGAGCTGAAGGCCACACCCCATTGCTGTGGGTGGAAGAAAAGCCTTCCCTGCCATCCCACTGTCATCAGTGAGCAAGAAGAAAAAGAGGGAATGGAGGAGGAACCACGGCTCCTGGACCTCTGCCATGGGATAGCAGAGAAGCACAAGCATCTCTGCTGGTGAGATAGTAATAACAGGAGCTCACATTTTGGAAGACCATGAAGGTGCTAAGTGCTTTATCATGCAGTTTCATTATTACCTGGGTAAAGGCAGTGTCAAAGCCATAATGCAGCAAAGGGGGAAATGTCCTAGGTTCACATCCCGGGACCTCCCCATAAGTGCCGGGCAGGTGTTTATGTGCCTGCAGTCCAGGTTGTCTGAGACCGTGTAGATCACAGCAGAAGGATCCTGTTGGGACACCTGCCTCCCTCTTTCACACTCTCAGGAAAGCTAAATGAATAAAGATAAAAATAAATAAAAGAATCAACCAACAGAATCTTTATTTTATGTAAAAGCACAAAACGCTGGACCTTCACAAACTCTCTATTCCCAGCTATTGCCCTTCACACATACAAACACACACCACCACACCACACACAAACACACCCCAAACACACACACCACCCACATACCCCCCCACACCACATACACATACATACCTCACACATCCCACATATACCACACACCCACACATTCCAAACACATACAAATCATATACACACATCCACATAAACGCCCCAAATACATACATACTACAGACATGTCACACACGCCATACAGCCATATCACACATATACATATATGTAAACAAATAAACACATATCTGAACACCTGCATGAATATACTGATGTAAGACAGCAGCCTGTGGTGGAAAGCTGGAGGAGGAGTAGGAAGACATTGCTGTATGTTCTCTGCTCAGGGAGCCTGGGCCCAGCTGATACAAGGCAAGCATCTGCTGACAGAGCAACAGTCCCACTGACTTTTTTTGTTTTTAAGAGAGATTTTTGCTATAGGGTACATGTGCTCGCCTGAGAGACAGAAAGTGAAAAGACACATGCCAGGGGAATGGCCATGCCACAATTCCTTCTTCTCCAGTCTCCTCTTAGGATTTCTGGCACACACACACAAGCGCCCAGTGTGAGTTTCAAGACCCTGGGTCCGAGACTCCAACAACCATCAGATACGTGGGAGTCTGGTGCCTTAAGCACTACCCCACCCGCTGGCTCCCAGTTTCACTGACTTTAGCAGCCTCTACCAGGTTGTCCCCCAGGCATGGAGCAGAGTAGGCCAGGATCATGGGCTAAATAGGGAACCAGGGAACTCAGGAGTAAATGCAAAACTAACTAACTAAATAAATTCCTAGGTTTTATATATATATATATATATATATATATATATATATATGTTTGGTTTTTTTGGAGAGGTTTTTTCACTAGAGGGCGCGTGCACTTGCCAGACAGACAGAGAGAGACATAGAGACAGAAAGCGAGAAATCACCCCCCAAGGGGGATGGCCACGCCGCAATCCCTTCTCCTCCATTCTCCTCTCGGGATCTTGGGCACACACGCACACACGCCTGGCGTCAGTTTTAAGCCACCAGGTCCGGATGCGAACCGCGGTAGACTACGTGGGAGTCCAGTGACATAGCCATTACGCTAACTGCTGGTCTCCAATATATATATTTTTTGAACAGGGTTTCACCACATCACAATCCTCCTGCCTTAGTTCCCCCTACCACCCACCAAGTAGTTGCAGCTACAGGCATGTTCCACCACACCCAGATGGTTCTCCCAGAGGGTTTAGGCCTCTGAACTATAAACAAATGAAGGACCCTGGTCCAATACAGCACCCTAGACCAATAGTCCACAGAATGGCCTGTAGCTGCACCTGACATGGAGCTTTTTGGAGGACTGGAAGTTTACTTGGTTTCATACCAGAGGAGCAGCTGCCTAGCCTATGGGCCAATCTATGGCTAACAAGTCCCAGGAGAACATATGCCTTCCATCTGGCCTCCTGTTCTCAGAGGACAGAGACAAGATCAAAATTTGTAAGATGGATTAAGACCTTGGGCAAGATAAAAACTTATGTAAGGGTTCACCTGTTGGCCTAGAATTGGAAAAGGAGTGGTTTGAGAGAACTGTAGTAACTGTTGGTCTGACTGGCTACCATGGTCCTAACAAGCATACAAAAGTTCTGGAGCCAGCATGGAGTGTCCTAAGAAGTGAAATGTGTGCTATGCTTACCATTAGCAACCTGTGACTCTGGAGGGAATGAGGACTGTCCTGGCAAGGTCTTGCCCTGGGACCGTAATATGTGCAGACACATGTGCTTTAACTTACATTATGGGCACCTGTGGGGCAACTGATTTCTACTGTTCTTTACATTGAAAGGGACAATTTTTTACATATTGGCCCAATAGTTTATAATAAACATAAAGATTAACACTGGTTGACTGGTTGACTAAAAGGACTGCCAGAAGCTTGGCCAGGTGAGCTATTCCTTGGGTCTCCTCCTTCATCAGTGATATCCCAGTTAAGAGATGGGAAACATAATCTACTAACTCCCATCACAGTCCACTCAGTGAATCCCAAGGGACTTTCCAAATAGTCCAAAGGCCTGAGGGAGAGGTTATCTCCTCTAGCATCCTGGCATCTGGCAAGGGACCCAGGACAGGAGAAGCTACCCCTCCTACAGGTGGAACATACTGGAGGGCCCATGTTTGCCTCCACCCTGCCTCATTAAGGCCTCAATGGCTATACTAAGTTTGTGTGGTGTTATGTGCATGACCCAAAGTACAGGCAGAAGTGGGGTGTTGAGGGTCCCACGCTCAGGCCTGTGAGAGTCTCTGTTTTCTAAAGAGCCCTGTAGGCATTTTAATGGAGCCTACATGAGGCCAGGAGGGATAATATCTTGCACCTGAAGATTTAGGGCAACAAATGGCCATCCTAAGTGATCCAGAGACTTCAGGAGACATTACAAAGATGCCAAAGCCTCTGCAGAAATGAGTCCAAGGAAACTCACGGGAGTGCCTGGTGATTTTTTTTTTTTTTTAGGTTTTTGCCTTAGGGTATGTGCACTTGCCAAAGAGAGAGAGAGAGAGAGAGACAGCAAGAGAGAAAGTGAGAATCATCCCCAGGGGGGATGGCCATACCACAATCCTTTCTCCTCCGTCCCCCTCTCAGAATTTTGGTCATGTACACATATGCCCCTAGTGTGATTTTCAAGTTGCCAGGTCCAGTACTTAGCCATGTGGGAACCCAGCACCTTAACCACCATGACACCTGCTGGCTCCTGCCTGGTGATTTTAATTTAGCAGTAACATTTGTAAATGAGGAACATTTACCACCAGCACATTTACCACATGTTGCCACCAGAACCTCAAAAGTACTAAAAGATATTGGACTTCCATGTCTTTAATAAGTGTGCCAAATGGGTGTCCTTGAAAAGGGATGTTATCAGTATAATGTCATACCTGTGCTCCTCAAGAATGTGGGTGTCATCTGTTGGTGGGAATGTAAACTAGTTCAACCACTGTGGAGAACAATATGGAGGTTTCTCAAAGATCTACAAATAGAACTACCATTTGACCCAGCAATCCCACTTCTGGGTATTTACCCGAAAGACAGGAGAATGCTCAGTCAGAAAAGTGCTTGCACATCAATGTTTATTGCAGCATTATTCACGATTGCCAAGACATGGAACCAACCTAAATGTCCACAAACTGATGAATGGATTGGAAAAATGTGGTATATATACTCTATGGAATACTACTCAGCCATAAAAAATAACAAGACCCTGGAA